>CATOUR010000056.1:12400000-13790000 GCA_951848785.1 Callosobruchus maculatus
TTCCAGGCTGTGGAGGTCCTTTGTGAGGTTAGGCGTATTAGTTAATCTAATTGCTCTCTTCTGGATAGTGTTCAGAAGCTTTAGAGAGTGCTTCGGAGCGATCTCCACACATGGGAGCAATACTTCAGCGATGGTCGGATCTGTGCCTTGTAGAGCAGCATTAGTTGCTCTGGTGTATACAGCTTCCTACAGCGGAACAAAACTCCAAGCTTCTGGAATGCCTTTTTAGCAATACTGACGACGTGGTCGTGTCAGGACATGTTATTGTTGATGTTGTTCCCTAAAAGCTTGACGGAAGGTGATTCGACTATGGGATGATCCTTCATTTCTACAGTTGGTAAGCCAACGTGAGACTTCCTTGTAGGTGTTGTTGCCTGAGTTTTCTGTACGTTGAACTGTACTTTATTCACTGATCGCTACTTGACAATTTTTTTGATATCTACGTTGATCTGTGATGTATGTTGCTGTCGCCGATGTACCGTCTCTTGGGATGATAGTGGCTTCACTGGTTTCATGGGTTCCATGCACGATATTAATGTACTGTCGTCTGCGAAGCTGTAGATTGGATTGTATGTTATTTCCAGCAGCTCGTTGATGTACAGCAGAAACAGTTAGGGGATAGGACAGATCCCTGAGAAATACCGGCGTTTGTTCTCATGAACAGCCTAAACTACAAGAAACAGAGATCGGTCGTTCAAAGAGCTATTCATTCACTGTAGCAGTCCATAAGCAGCAAGCTTGAACAGAAGTCCCTCATGTCACACCCTGTCGAAGGCTTTCGATATATTTGTGCAACAACATGAGATTCGCCATGATTTTCTATTGCTCTGTTCCACAAGCGAGTGACGCCGTCGAGGAGGTCACCCGTAGACCTGTGCTTACGGAAGCCATACTGGCGATCATTTATGATGTTATTGTTATCGAGGTATTTCAGGAGCAGTGTGTTAATGACAGTCTCCATAAACTTAGATATGATGCTGAGAAGAGCCACAGGGCTATAATTGGTCAGTCAGATATGCTTAGTGCTCTCAAAAGTTAACCGTTTAGTTATGTCACTTAAATTATCGAAGGACTTTTTGTTGAAAAAGACCATTATTAGTGTTATGGTTTAGCATCACCTTTTTTTATCTCCTTTTAATTACTCCTCGTATGCTTCTGTATGATAAAATTATTCTTTTTAACCTTATTTGTATTTTATTGATGCACTAAACTGATTGAGCTTCAAAAGCAATCATAGTAGTATTTAAAGTAGTATACTAACTAACTGCTGGACCTAGGACAGAAGAAAGGAAAATGGAGAGGCGGTGTATTTCTATAGTCTTTATATTTACATTGTTAATAATTATGTGTATTGTATTGACTATGGTCTCACGAGGTATCCCTTGAATGTATGGAGCCAGCAACGGCAAGAAGCTACTTTTTGTGAGACTAATTTAAAGCTGTGTATCCATCTGCGTGCACACATGACTTGAGAACACATACATATGCGTGCGTGCTCATTGTGTATGTTCTAAAGTCATGTGGGTCGAGCCAAATCTTGTCGGTGAGCGCACATGACTTCAAAAGACACATAACATATGCGTGCGTTCTCAAGTCATGTGTTGGTTTTAGCTTTTATGTCGTATCTTGTCGTTTTCTTTGCAGTCACCGGAAACCCACAAGATTTGACTCGACCCTTGCGCGCTCAGAGTCGCGCGGGTGTCAGCCCGCAGGCCCTGAGACACGATGAATAGGACGTCCACATTTGCAGATTGGAGTGTACTCAAACCACGTGCGCTGAGACGTGTACGCATCTTAATAACGTGAGAATATCGTCTCTTTGTAGAATGTCCCATAGCGTTGCATCAAGGATGTTTAAACCGTCATATAAGCTTTCTTGAATTGTCGATGCAGTCTGTTGAGCCGATCCGTGGGAATATACCAGCCAGAACATAGGTAAAAAGCAGAAATAAGCTATTCCTATAATTCGTGCTTAAGGTTCTACATCCATTTTTGATAAGAAGCTAATGATGGGTGCAATTGTTAGATACTTGGTTAACTTTCCTTATCCTCATAATGAGAGTATCAGTGTTTTAGTCGCTTACATCATATTCGACTTTTTGATCGTAGATTTTGAGTTCACAAGATGTTTTAATTGATATCGACTTTTTCTTCTCACTCAGGCAGAATTGTCTAACAGCCTCACTGAGGTTGGATATTGTTGCTCTTTATTCCAAACATAACTTTTGCAGTTCTAGCTGCATGGACTAATTGAGTCCGAAGTCAATAATTAAAAAAAAATAATGGAAGACCTCAACTTGCTACATCCTAGAAGATATTAGGTCTGTTTTTACAGAGAATCACAAACCAGTCAGAGCCGATCAGTATTCCCATTTGCAGTTGTCAAACTATTTCTGACTAGTACTGGCCAATCAAATTGACGCTGACTAGTTTGTGATTGCTGTAAAAACAGACCTAATATAGGCTAGAGGCGTACGTCCATCTTTTCGAATGTCATGGACATTCTATCTGCGAGAAAATAAAAGCCAGTGGAAATACGAACGATGTACATCAATTTTTTTATTGAACAATTAGGTTAGTTGCAGCACAACTGACACCTCGAACTTTTGATATTTGACAGAACATCACTGTTGAGTTGGGACTTATGGAATACTAATTGCTTAGATTCTGCCTCAACCTGGATATACACCCAGGTTGAGGTTGGGCGGACTTTTGTAAAACTAATTTCTCACAGTTTATATGTACAGTAGGAACAGTGCGAGCAAGTCTAATGTATCGCACACATAGAAGTAACTATGTCCTAATTTTGGGCTGTGTAGATGAGCAAATAAGATTTTGTTAGGACCACTTATCAAAAAAATATAACATTAGGTGTATGCAGAGCAAAAGAGTTTAATGAAAATTAATTTTGGTCAATACTTATTTTAGCAGTTATACTTTCCATATTTTGAAATCGATTAATATATCTAGGTACAATTTATAGTACACGAAGTTTCGCATGTTCCGATTATTTCAGCTATTATTGCAATTTTGATAGTTAATGGTTTTTGCGCTTCAAAACTAGAAATAACTGTTAGACCTTCTGGATTTCATTTGGTAGATTTCCCTACTTTTTCTACTATTCCTACTATTCTGTGTGGAAGATGTAAGTTTCAGGTATTAAAGCCTAAGAATTTAAAAGAGCTTGGTGATAAAACGAGGTAGATATTGCCACACAATTCTTTTCATGTCTGTTTTTTTATTTTACATCTATTCACCCTGGAAACTGAACGTGATAGTTCGTTTACAAGCCCCCAATAAGCAATTACCAGACCACCGTATCAATAAACCCATTGGGACGCCAATTGTACCTTTGCCGACGGCGACATCGGGACACTATCATAGTCGTTTCATACTGGCAGGTTTGTTGTATGACAGAAATGCGTCAGAATATAGCATAACTCCTTGAAATAGTTTGCTCTTTTTTGCCCCATATACAGGGTGGGCCAATAGTGAGTGGACGGAAGATTGTGGGCTTACTAAAGTATATAAAATATATTTTAGAAATCTGACACTTGATCATGGTTGAGACCCTTAAGTGCTATAACACTAAAATATTTTCACTTGAATTTTGACGTTTATACAGGGTGATTCATATCAAACTTAAATTTCTTGAATGGAACTCACTATATATTATTACATATTCGAATTGCTTGGTGAATTCCAGTGTGACTTTATGTATCATACATGGCACTTTAAACGAACCGTTTAAGCCCAAATCACCATTTTTGGCATGAGAAAGTATCAAAATCAAATTGAATATCGCAGGGGTTATAAAACCCAGAAGGCTGTGACTTTGCGGTACGACTAACCGTCAAATGCGTCACCATAGGTCAGACGGCTAAACTTCTTTTTGTAGTTGGAGAAATCAGTAGATTGATTTGATTACCTTTATAACTATATAGGATTCTCAATACCAATCTTCTTTTTTTATTTAAAATTTTCAGTCAAATCGGTATTTTTTAATTGTCCTGCATGTAAGCAACCTAGCAGGCCGTGAAAAATAGACAAAGGCCCGTTAAGATGGAAGAAACCAACCAACTCAGTAGAAAGATGCAAACGAACTAAAGTAATTCCTTACAACACATTAGCTATAACCAGAAACAATAGCCGTAACAAGAATGAGGAATTAGGAAGAAGGTAATTCAATTTTACATTTGATTCTATAAACTAAAATAGACAGACCGACGGAACGACGGACCGACAGACCGACGGACCGACGGACTGACAGACCTACAGACCGACGGACCGACGGACCGACGGACCGACGGACCGACCGACCGACGGACCGACCGACCGACCGACGGACCGACGGACCGACGGACCGACGGACCGACGGACCGACGGACCGACGGACCGACGGACCGACGGACCGACGGACCGACCGACCGACAGACCGACAGACCGACAGACCGACAGACCGACAGACCGACAGACCGACAGACCGACAGACCGACAGACCGACAGACCGACAGACCGACAGACCGACAGACCGACAGACCGACAGACCGACAGACCGACAGACCGACAGACCGACAGACCGACAGACCGACAGACCGACAGACCGACAGACCGACAGACCGACAGACCGACAGACCGACAGACCGACAGACCGACAGACCGACAGACCGACAGACCGACAGACCGACAGACCGACAGACCGACAGACCGACAGACCGACAGACCGACAGACCGACAGACCGACAGACCGACAGACCGACAGACCGACAGACCGACAGACCGACAGACCGACAGACCGACAGACCGACAGACCGACAGACCGACAGACCGACAGACCGACAGACCGACAGACCGACAGACCGACAGACCGACAGACCGACAGACCGACAGACCGACAGACCGACAGACCGACAGACCGACAGACCGACAGACCGACAGACCGACAGACCGACAGACCGACAGACCGACAGACCGACAGACCGACAGACCGACAGACCGACAGACCGACAGACCGACAGACCGACAGACCGACAGACCGACAGACCGACAGACCGACAGACCGACAGACCGACAGACCGACAGACCGACAGACCGACAGACCGACAGACCGACAGACCGACAGACCGACAGACCGACAGACCGACAGACCGACAGACCGACAGACCGACAGACCGACAGACCGACAGACCGACAGACCGACAGACCGACAGACCGACAGACCGACAGACCGACAGACCGACAGACCGACAGACCGACAGACCGACAGACCGACAGACCGACAGACCGACAGACCGACAGACCGACAGACCGACAGACCGACAGACCGACAGACCGACAGACCGACAGACCGACAGACCGACAGACCGACAGACCGACAGACCGACAGACCGACAGACCGACAGACCGACAGACCGACAGACCGACAGACCGACAGACCGACAGACCGACAGACCGACAGACCGACAGACCGACAGACCGACAGACCGACAGACCGACAGACCGACAGACCGACAGACCGACAGACCGACAGACCGACAGACCGACAGACCGACAGACCGACAGACCGACAGACCGACAGACCGACAGACCGACAGACCGACAGACCGACAGACCGACAGACCGACAGACCGACAGACCGACAGACCGACAGACCGACAGACCGACAGACCGACAGACCGACAGACCGACAGACCGACAGACCGACAGACCGACAGACCGACAGACCGACAGACCGACAGACCGACAGACCGACAGACCGACAGACCGACAGACCGACAGACCGACAGACCGACAGACCGACAGACCGACAGACCGACAGACCGACAGACCGACAGACCGACAGACCGACAGACCGACAGACCGACAGACCGACAGACCGACAGACCGACAGACCGACAGACCGACAGACCGACAGACCGACAGACCGACAGACCGACAGACCGACAGACCGACAGACCGACAGACCGACAGACCGTCAGACCGACAGACAGACCGACGGTAATGAGTGACGTGGATTTTCGTTATGTACACATCATAAAACGCCCAAAAAACGTATTATCTCAAAATCGAAAATTGTCGCGATCACAATACGCCCCTCACCTATCGGTGTGGGACGTAAAATTGTCTAAATACGTCTGACATGGCAACGCAAAGCTATGTTCCTCAAGTCCATATTCATAAAATCGGTAAATATCGTACAATTTTATTATTTGGAAGACAAAAATCCAAGGTTGAAGGAATGAAGGTCACTTATTCGCCATTACGTTAGCTTAGTAAACCATGGGATGCTCTACCTTATGTCGTTGGTTTAAGGTAATCTGATCCATGTTATGTTTCTTTAATCTCTGATCAATACTAGGTGATTAGTAAAACTTGAACGATCTTCTCTTGGCGGAAAAATACTGTCCACATGTGAAAAGTAATACTTTTCAGCCTGTTTGTAACACGCTGCTGAATTACGGGCTAGCCTCCTCTCTGGTTAAGAAAATTATACGAGGTAGCAAGTTTCTGTTGTGATAGATGTGGTCACGCAGCTCATGGCCTTATAAGTTTTATAATCGCTGCGATATCCAATGTTTTCCGATACCTAGATACTTATATCAAAAATGGTGATTTGCGCCTAAACGGTTCGTTTAAAGTTCCATGTATAATACATAAGGTCACACTAGAATTCACCAGGGAATCCAAATATGTAATACTATATAGGGAGTTTCATTCAAAAAAATGTGTGATATGAATCCCCCTGTATAAACTTCAAAATTTAATTTACGATACAGCCCTCAAGGGTCCTTAGCATGATCATATGACATATTTCTGAAATATTTTCCAGTAAGCCAACAATCTTCCGCCCACTCACTATTGGCCCACCCTGTATAGCTTTTACAATTCTTATGAGCGAAAAACCCTGAACGAGTCGATCCATCGCGGTAGAAACTTTGTGAATTCGGCTAATACGCAGTAGTCCGGTAATCCGGTATGTACACATATCGCACCACAATAGCGTTGTTTGATTTATTTTGTAGTATTAACTATCTCATTGCAATTTATGTCAACGTTATGAAAAAAGTTTACCACTGATTACCTTGTCAATTTGCCAAAATTGAATTTCCATGTTTTTCTATTAAAGACAGTTCCAGTTTTTTTAGCATGCGTCACTTAAGATAATTAATATTAAGCAATTTTTTTTTTTAGTTTCACTTTTACTTTTTTTATGACTGAGCAGATCGCGAAGGCAAAGCCTAAATACCAGATCGCATCGCTCTGTTCTTGATGTATGAACGACCGTCTTTGAATGTGATTCAGCAATCTCGCGGGACCATCCAATAGACTTGATGAGCGGCGGAATTATAGAGGATAGCTCAAATGTGCATATTCCCTTCGAATACCGGTAAAAAAGTCACCAACCGCACGTCAGTGGAATAGAGGCTGGATATGATGCATTCAAATTGGATCACTGATTAGTCGAACTGTCCTTCTCTGAATCAAGTATAGATGGAGTTTTAATGGCAGTAGTTCCCCAAATATGAGAGCAATACTCCAGGCCAGATCTTGTCCGGGCATTATATAGCGTGAGGAGGTTAGATGGTGAGAAGTACGTTTTGGCTCTAAATAAGAGTCTTTTTCTGGCTGCCGTTGCAATTGACGAAACGCGTTGGTGCCAAATCAAGTTTTCTGTGATTTTGACCCCTAAAAGCTTAAAACTTGTGACTTCTTGTCAGAGACTGCTTGTTCGTTACTACCGGGTGCTCGCTTGGGTACTTTTTGTTTGGAAGGGCACAGAACTGCGTCTTGGAAGCATTGGATTTTACCGTTTCTTTTTATTATCAAGTGGTAATGCTCTCTCTGCAGCTCCTTTGACACCGAAGCAACCGCTCCCAGCCGTTCGAGATCAACCACAGAGTTGCTCATGATCCCTGCGTGCAAAGTACCATCATCCGCAAAGCTGTGGACTGGGTTTATAGTGCTAGAAAGCAAATCATTGATGTGGAGCACAAACAATATGGGAACCAATAGCGACCCCTGCGAGACCCTAGCGTTGATGTTATGGAAGGAAGAAGAGAGGCCGCCTGCCTCGATAGAGATATTGCGACCAGGAAGGAAGCCCGCCTAACGAATGGATGAGTTTGCTCCACGCCATGTGTGACGTAAGTTTAGTGTTGTTGTTAGTGTCAAGTGACTGTAACACTCTGTTTTGGTTTTGAACGCTATTTTGCTCATAGTTTGAGAAACACTCAATATCGATGGTACCTGGTCAATGGGATGGACATTTATAGTGAAATTTTATGCAAATGTTTTGCCAAATACTTCGGCTTTGTCCTTAAAAGCTGTTGCGACTGTTCCATCCGCACATGTAATAGGAGAAAAGTTCTCTAGAAGGTCCCCTCTATTTTTTTTGGACAGATTCCAGAAGGATCGGCTATTATTGCATGAGTCGACAAATAAGACCAAGTGGTGACACATATAATAGCAACATACTCATGACACGCCTGATAGGGGGAGAGGTGGGGAGAAAACTAACTGCAGGCCGGTATAGTGGTGCCTCTCAGTCCACGTCGAGGATATGTTAGTGCCATTTTAGCATTGCGTTTCTATAGCTGGTCTCGAGAAAATATAAGTGACTCGAAGCATTTAAGAACCCCTTTTAAGCATTGGTTATAGATTCTTTACAGACCAGCGGCATTACAGGGTTTGTTGATCCACCCGTTAGCGCCTGGTCTGACTGCTTTGCGTGTATGCGGCTAAGCCGATAGATAGTTCAAGTATGCGACTTAGTACACTAGACATCCCTTTATGGATTGCTCAAGAAAGGGTATCTGAAGCTCCGGGTTGAGCGTGATGGTAATGGTAACATTTTACGACTTGGGAAATAATCGGCATACTATTGCGTAGTTGCGCATCAACTATTAGGGCAACTAACCCCCTCACTACAAAAAGGATTGCGCAATGTCTGGATTTACCCAATGTGATTGATCATGTTCAAAAGATATTACAGGTTTTTGAAAAAAATCGAAATCTTTTGGAATATTTGGTTGGGCGGCAATATTGCACAATATCACAGCAGAGCAAGATTCTATGTCGTGTCTATAAAACTGATATTTTTCCAGAAGAATAGAACAGGTTACAAAATATTGGGGATAATACGTTTAATAAAATTAAGTTACTCTCTATGTTCTTCAGCTTCATCAGGAGAACTAAAAAAATGAAGTCAAGTTGATTAACTTAGTACTTTCCACACATTACGGTGATACCAGTTTATTATTTCCCATAGCGTAAAGCCCACAAAAAAAGTATTTTATTCCGCTAGGTCTTTCTTTCGCGGGTCAATGGACAGCGTATTGAAAATACAACAAATTTTCCGCTTTTCCCCCCCATCCCCCAACCACCCCAATTTCACTCCATCAAAAAAAGGAGCATAATCTGATCAGGTAAAACACATTTCTCGTACATCTCTGGTGGAAAAGCATCATTCGATGTCGTATCCCTAATCTAATTTGACGTATTTCATGCTTAGTAATACGGCAAAGTCATAGCCTTCTAAATTTTTCAATTTCTGCTATATTAAATTCTTTCCGTATAATATCTACTTATACCGAAAATGGTGATTTACACATAAACGGTTCGCTCTAAGTTCCATACGTGATACGTAAAGTCACACTAGAATTCTCCATGCAATCTGAATATGCAATCATATACGGGGTGCTCTATTTAAAAAAAAAATATATAACTTTGATACGTTTCGCGTTTTGGGAACGCCCTGTACAACATGAAAATTATCTTTAAATATAGCCGTAATGGGTCCCTATCTATTCGAAATTATTATTTTGTTTTTCATCAAATACTTTAGCCATACTGCTTCGTGTCGAATAACGTGAATAACCCGATGTCATCATCATAGTCACAATGTCTTAACAGACATGTTGTGAACTCGTAAAATGCTTAAGTCGGAGCTAGAGTACTGCCAACATGAATATTATCAATAGTTTTGAGAACTGTAGCTCGCCATCGTTCGCGATTTACTATCTGTTCAGTGGCGCTCTTGATACTCATATCTAGCAACTGTTTCGTCGTATCCACCCGGCGTGTAGGGGAACTGCCACGGCGCCGCCCACCCGGGCGTGACCCTGAACTACAAGTTTCTCCATATTATCGCTTCTGTGTATACGTTCTCTTTGGATTACCGAGCTCATCCAGTATGGGAATGTTAGTTCGATGGGCGGTATAAGGAACTCATAGCATTCTCCTCTACGTCCACATTTCAAAAGCATCTATGCGAGCTCGATCTGCCTTTTTAACGGTCCCAGTTTCCGAGGCTTTCAAAAATATGGAGAACACAAGAGGCTGAACCAGCAACCTTTTGGTAGCTTTGGTGCCTTTGAAGTATTATCCAAATTCCCTCTGTTTGGTGTCACTTCGTGGGGAATTTTCATTCTCAAGCGCAATGAGATTTATTTTGTGGAAGCTCAATGGCATGTTGATGAACGGGTATTTAGACCCCACAAGAAGATCCTTACGTACGTCTATGTGAACGCTCCCACAGCCACACAGGCCCCGAAAAGTACTTCTGAGAAAAACTTATTAAGAAATACCGTTCCGAACTATTTGTTGGAGGATCGTGCCTTTTTAAGGCCTTTATACATCTACCCCCTGTGCGAATTTTCAATAGCCAACTTGTACTGGTCGAGTGTGAGTCCCACGATATTCGAACCGCTTATAAATTTGGTCTCGCCCTTTGTTTGTCTTGTGTGCATAGTTGGAGACAGAGGTCCGTTCTCTCCTGTAGGTAAAGAGAGAGCGGACGGATCAAAAAAATTATACGCAATGAATCAGAACTAAATCATGGCTAGTAATTCTTCCTCTCTCAACACCATAAAAAGTCCTTGTTTATGCCCAAGAGTGTGAGCTAAAGGAGAAAAACATATCTGAGTCTGTTTAGTAAGAGTAATGAAATCTAAAATGTGGAAAACAGTGGATATAGAACTCAAGAAAACTGCTTTAGCTACAAAGCTACAAGACTTGCCTCCCATATATTTCCCTTCTCTCCCGGTTTCCTCTCCACTATCTTGAGAAATTGTGAGGGACCACGACCACGAAAAAGATCAAAAAAGAATTGGAGACAATGTTTAATTTTTCGATTTATTTTTGTCATAATTAGTTCGCGGCTTCTCAAAGATCATGCACTCTTTCTTCTTCTTTGGGTGCAACACGCTTTGCAGCATGATAGGCGGTTATCTGCTCTCGTTTCTCGTTGTCGCCAATGTGTAGAGTACCGTCTTCTGCTCTTCTCACTGTTGTTCAGATATCGTTGACGTGACACAAGTTTCTGATATCTCGGAGTCATGAGCGTTGTATGCTTACGACCTGGACTACTCCTTCCTTCAACTTTAGTCATTAAAATTCCTTCCAGTACCCTATATTGGGGGCCTCTAAGCATGTGACCTAAGTAAGCTACCTTGCGTCTTTTTACGGTTTCCAGTAACTCTCGTTGAGTGGAGGCTCCATTCAGTACATCCTGGTTCGAAACATGTTCATGGGATTCTCAAAAGCCGTAACGTGTAACGACGTAACCGGCTTGGATTCTATTCATTGACTTGATTTGGGGGACCAAATTTCATTGCCGTACATTAGTATTGGTCATATGGAGCATTTTATCTATCGTCTGCACCCTTTAGTATAAAATAGCCCGAAGCTAGTCAGATTAGCAAATTCTTTGAACCCAACTCCCTCTTATCCCCACCGACTCCAATTTAAAGAAGATACAGTATGGGAGTTTTTAGTATTCTCAGTACTCTTAAGAATTTTTCGTTTTACTTTTTCATCATTACTTCGGCACGTCTCAAATCAATGCTTGCAAAATGGTACATTTTTCAATCAGTTTGTTTCTTTGAATCCAATCTGCTCCTATCCCCACCGACTCCAATTTAAAAATGAAGTTGGTAGTTTTTGCATTTTCCTGTTTTTGTTATTGTTTGCACCATTGCTGGATTGCTTTCCAATATATATAAAGTATGCTGTCCTTGCTACGGTGATAACGTATCATACACATTAAAAAAAAATAAATCAAATCGGAAACCTGTAACCTTTTTTAGAAAAATTTCCAAATGCATACATCATCCTTGGAATCAAAATTGTGATTTGCAAAGTACAAGGTTTAGTGTTTCAAGTTTTTCTACCCCACATACTCTTACACATGTTGCAAAAAACTTCTAGTCTGATTTGAATATCACGTGTTCAAAAATAATTAGAATGCCTATACCTATACATATTATAATGTAAATCAGACAATTCAAATAAAGTCACAAGAACGAATTCTACTGAAACCTTAGGTCACATTGATGCAAATACCTCCTGAAATCTCGGTGGTGCAACTGAGTCATGTTACATTTATGAAAAATTCCAAATCATGTATGGTTTATAACCCTTTTAATTGCGATCCACCCTCAAAAGCACAGTAAACTTCTGTAGCCCACGTTCATCCGTACCACATTTGCGTCGATTGGTTCTATGCATGAATCGCGGGTGGACTATAAAATAAGATAAGCCGAACTATATCTTACATTTTTGCTTAAACCATACTTCCCCTTTTCGCCGAAAAATGTACGCCGTTGTTGTTTCATACCGTTACGGCCAAGACTACTACACGCAGTTACCGAACACAAGTGAACATGAAGACAGAACAAAAAGAAAAGGCAGCCGAAATTCATTCGCTTTTGGGCGAGGCGGCTCTCATTCAAAGTCACGTAAACGCATGTGGTCCGTCTCTTTCATCAGTTCTACACCGGAAGTGCTATTATTAAGGCTGGTTTGTTGAAGGTCAATCATGCATCTTACAACCATATCTGCGGAATTTTGTACTTTGTCCTACAAGTGGGCCGTCTATTGAATGGACTTGGGCTTCGAGTAAGTCAGCCACATGGGAACGCCTGCCAGTGCCAAAAGTATTCAGAAAGTGCAGGGCCTGAGAACATGTAGATTAAGATAGATGTTTACCTGGATCGATTAGAAATATAGCTGGTGCTCGATTGTATTGTACTATATGCGGGACAAGTCTCATGTTGCACAGATGCTATAATAAGAATACATAACATTGAACAGATAAACACAGTCTCAGTGCAGGCTTCCAAAATTTTGGGTTTTGTTTTGAGAATTTGTAAGTATTTTTTCTGTTGATACCATTAAACGCATTTACTGTGCATTGGTAAGGTCTACACTTTAGTATGGTGCAGCTGTTTGGTCTCCATACCATGCTGTTCATAGCAGTATTGCTGCCGTATGGTAGAGAGGGTTCAGCATAAGTTTCTTCGCATTTGTGCTTATAAAGCAAATGTTGTAATTGAAGATCACAATTATTCTACCATAGAGGATCAACTCCATTTGCGGTCATTGTCTCATCGTGGAAATTTTGCTGGACTCAGTTTTCTCTATTGTGTTGTCAATAGTACTTTTGACTGCTCTGACTTGTTATAGCCAGTCAATGTCGAAATTCCTGCCAGACAGGGAAGGGAAAATTTTAAGTCTTTATATGTGCCTTTCCACCGTACTAGTCGCGGCTTCAATGTACCCATAGATAGATATGCTAGGATGGTTAACAATCATTGATCATCAGCTACAAATATTTGGTGTGTCTCTAACGGAATTCAGGAAACAATTCAATAGGTTATATTACTAGTGTGCTAGTTTGCATTTTTATTATTAGATGGTTGCTTTGTATTGTTTAAGTTTGCAAATTTTTTTCTATTGCCATAACTTTATTATACATATACATACATACATTGTTATTTTCAAACTGCTAATGGGGTTTTCCCGTAGAAAAATAAATAAATAAATAAACATTGCCGACATGACTGGTGAGACGAAATAATACACAATGAATGACTGTAGTACGAAATTATTATTTTCATTTGAAAATCCATAGACATGACTGAGTACCTACATCTTACTAAATACAAAATAGTGCATTAGCTGTTTCTGAAACCACAAATTTAAGCCCTACATATATTTTTCAACTCAGACATATGCCGCAACCTGGCCATAATTTCTTTGGTCTTTGACAGGCAACTACTGGCACAACTTGCACAAACAATTAATTTTTTGCGTTTCTTCGTGGCAGTGAAAAATATCGACGATGTTTCTTCACCAACACTTCTTATTTGCAGTTAATTTTAATTTTAGTTCTTAATTACCAACAGAATGTATGTTCCAGTTACAGGACCATCACTATAAGTATCTACTAAAAG
The DNA here is from genome assembly GCA_951848785.1 of Callosobruchus maculatus. Lineage (NCBI taxonomy): Eukaryota > Metazoa > Arthropoda > Insecta > Coleoptera > Chrysomelidae > Callosobruchus > Callosobruchus maculatus. The sequence continues at coordinate 12,414,235 of CATOUR010000056.1, forward strand.
ATAATATGGGGCGTTGAAAGCTGGAGTGACCTGTCCCACAAAAACAAGAAATTCATTTCACGCAAACTCTCAGACACAGGTTGGTTAAATATGCAATGGAGACGTGAACTACATGCTCTGGTATCATTTCATAACATTATTATTTATCAGTGTCCTCCCTACTTATATCAAAAAATTAAGTACCATAGTGATGTCCATAATGTTAAACTCAGATTTAGAGGTTTAATATCTCCACCACAACATTACACAGCTTTATTCAAAAGATCATACTCATACAATGTGTATTTCTTTAAAACAAATTATCACTACAAATCATTTGTGATTAATTTATAATTTACGTTTTGTTTTTGTGTGAGATAATTTGACTTTAAGATTGCTTGTTAGTTATAATATTTTAGTTTTAATTGGCGCTAGTACTTTGATCAGTCTTCCACTGCCTACTAGACCTTTTTGTGGCAACTCAAGCTTTTCCTGTAATAACGTTTTCTGATATTTTTTGCTGCAAATAAGTATTATTTTTGTTAAATATTTTTATTAACTTCAAATACTGAACACTCAGCTTATATCTCGGCTTATGTATTTTCAATACTACACTAATTTCGGTTTATTACAGCGATATTGCTACATATATCATTATCGCATTGATATAGTTCGTGTTATTTGCAAATCTTTACCAACAATTTTTCAGCTTCTGAATTTCTGAATAACGTAAAGTGGCCTAAACTGTGGGACATCCTTATCTCACATACAGAAACTCTATAAGTCTACTTCGGCTCGTGTAGAATTGATGGTTATCAGTCTGGTCAAAGTGCAACCAGAAAAGGAATTCGTCAGGGATGTGTATTATCTCCGATGTTATTTAACATTTGCTCTGAATTTGTGATGAGACAGGTATTGGACAACTAGAATGGCGGTATAACGTTTGGCGAAAGCAAAATATCTAACTTAAGGTTTGCTGATGATACAAGCCTTATTGTTGATTCTCAGGAAGAATTAGTAGCTCTATTGAACATGTTAGAACAACACGGTGAAGCATATAACAAGACCGGAGCTAAGTAGTTCAAAGTTTTGTGTACCTCGGTTCTTTGATCGACAACTCGATTAGCTGTGAACATGAAATTCAACGGCGCACTCAACAGGCACGTGTGGCCAAGGCCAATCTTACTAAAATATGGCGTGACCATAACATCACTAAAGCTACCAAAATTCGCTGGTTCAGTCTCTTGTGTTATCTATATTTTTGAGAACGTCGGCAACTTGGACTGCTAAAAATGCAGATCGGACTCGCATAGATGCTTTTGAAATGTGTACGTGCAACGTTTCCATACTGGATGAGCTCGCTAATCCAAAGAGACTATCCTCCATTGTGTCGCCGAGAATGCTTACATTCTTCGGACATATACACAGAAGCGATAATATGGAGAAACTTGTAGTTCAGGGTCATGTCCCGAGTGGGCGGCGCCGTGGCCGTTCCCCTACATGCTGGGTGAATACGACGACACAGTTACTGGAGTATCAAGAGCGCCACTGAACTGATAGTAAATCGCGAACGATGGCGAACTACAGTTCTCAAAGCTATTGATAATATTAGAGTCGGCAGTACTCTAGCTCCGACTTAAAGCATTTTAGTCCACAACATGTCCGTTAAGGCATTGTGACTATGATGATGATGAATTTTGGGGATAGGCCACTCTAGATCTCAACGCCTCATATAATATACGAGTTTGAACTGTAGCAACTGTAGCATCAACAGTTAAAGTCAAGCCTAAAAATAATTTATAAGTACAAGGTAATGTTTGATATAACGACGCAAACGATCTTTCTACTTCCTTAATACTACAAAAGTTACTGTCACATATATCGGCAATTCTGTTGATGTTTGAAAACATACTATATAAGAGGGAGCTATTTAATACATTTTCAGAAATCTGCATTGAACGTTATCACTCTGATGGGCGTACGTTCCATAGCAAGGGTTCCATATTACCGAATCACATTCAAGCTTTGAGCGAACCGTAGAAAAATACAAGAATTTCAATGTAGATACGTTAAAGAAATATTTGCAGTTCCTAACAATGAAGCCATAATTTCTGTTGGTAGAGAGTGCTGCATTTTGGATATAAGAGTTGAAATTTAGTTTAGAATCAAATAATAACCCTAGGTCTTTTACTTCACCATCTCGCTCTACTAGTAAGCTATAAGCGACATTGAAAATCTCTAAAAAAAAGTAAATTTACGCGTGAATGTACAAATTTTGCATTTTGAAGCATTCATTCATGACTCCATGTTGTGATTTTGGTATAATATGACTAGTCCGGAAGTAAATAAATGATACAATGCCATTTCGAAAACTTGTTTAAAATCTATATATCCCTATTGTTTTGAATCTGAGATGTGTCTCCAGATTTATGAACTGGGCATATTTTTGCTACTTATCAATAATCCGTGTAAAGCACAGTGAACCTTCAGCTACAAGCGCATTCTTTTAAAACTTAAGTACACGCGTGGTGTACTTTGTACAATTGCAAAATTAGTATTAACACTGTTAACGATTTTATTACAAAAAACACTCATACGTATCCCTAGAAAAAACGTTTAACATAGTGAATATTATATACCGGACTAAATACCTTTCTGTTTCACGAGTACACGCGTGGTGTATTCTACGCAACAGATGAAGCAGCATTAGCTAAAACATTGTCATCATTATATTTATGTAGCTTGTTTCATTAAAGGGATTTTAGGTATTAAAAAGTATATCTATAAAAAACCCAAAATAACTGAATGAGTTTGTTAACTAACAATAATTATACTTTTTCCACAACTACACGCGCGGTGTATTCTGGGCACCAAACGGACTAGCGGTCAAACTTTAGGTCGGTTGCACACACGGCGTATTTTACCGCGACGGTCAAGTTACCGTCGCCGTCCATAGAATTTTCTCGGTTTACACTCACGGCGGTCGTCGCTGGCGCCGCTGCAAACGCCGTTGTTGCTGGATTCGCGACGTGACCGTGGTTGGAGTATGTTTATATGAAAATAGCTGCATTCTCTATCGAACTATAAATTATTTTGCAAATGAACAGGCAACAACTTTTAGCTTTATTGCTATATCGCCGTCGAATGAAAAGAAGAATACAAAATCGACTTATATGGATCCATCCAATAAATGAAAGCAGAGATGAGATTGGGACGTTCTACACGTTGGTCGAACAGTTGAGGCAGGATTACACAAAATTCTTCAATTACTTCAGAATGTCGATTACATCCTTTAACGAACTGCATGGGCGAGTCAAAGATAGCATTCGGCGTAAAAATACTAATAATAATAATAATAATAATAAGGCCAGCAGCCAATTCCGGCTTGGTTTGTCGAGGGTCGAACCGTGCTTCTCCCGAAGACCGGAGATTTGTCTGATCCCAAAAACTACAGGCCAATAACATGTCTGAACGCGTGTTACAAGCTCTTCACCAGAATCTTGTACATGCGTATCCTTCAAGCTGTGAATCCTGTATTTCTCGACGTGTATGAACAGAGAGGGTCAAAGAAAGGCGTAGCTGGCTGCAGGGAGAACCTGTTGATTGACCGATGTGTCACGCAGGACTCTGTGCAGTACAAGCGAAACCTTTCTATGGCCTGGATTGACTATCGCAAGGCATTCGACAGCACGTCTCATGAGCTCATTGTGCGGCTGTTGGAATGTCTTTCGGTGGATAATCAGATAGTGGGGTGCATCAAACAACTGATGCCACTCTGGAAGACCCGGTTCACCATAACATCAGGTGAAACTCGGGTTCAGACAGAGTTGGTGTCATTGAAAAGAGGTGTCTTCCAAGGAGACTCCTTGAGTCCCTTGCTCTTTTGCATCTCACTTTTGCCTCTGTCCATAGCGCTGAGAAATACTAAAGGATACAGCTGTGGCACGCCCAATAACCGGAGGCACAAGGTCACCCATCTGTTTTATCTGGATGACCTAAAACTGTATGCCTCCGGCCAACGCGAACTACAACAATCGCTGAGGGTGGTGCAGGAGTACAGTCATGCTATCGGAATGGAGTTCGGGACAGACAAATGTGCATTGGTTCATCTCAAGAAAGGACGAAGCGGAGGTAGTGGAGATGAGGAACAGCTCGTTGATGGGAGCATCTTGCGACAACTGCATGCCGGAGATACTTATACCTACCTTGGAGTGGCGCAGCGTCATGTCCAAGAGGCAACATTGGTTAAAGAGTGTCTCCGCCGCAAGTATTTGCACCGACTCCGGCAGATCTGGTCGTCAGAACTGTCCGGCAAGAACAAAGTCGCTGCCACAAACATGCTTGCGGTCCCATTGTTATTATACACCTTTGGTGCTATACACTGGAAAGTGAACGAGCTGAAGGAAATCGACACGAAGACCCGCAAAAGGATGAATATGGAGAGAAGCCTGCATCCTAAGTCCTCTGTCCCGCGAATATACCTCCCGCGACACCTGGGAGGGCGTGGACTATTGAGTTTGGAGCGTCTGCACAACAGAGTAGTACTGGCCACTGCCTGCTATGTAACGAACAGCACCGATCCCCTGATCCGCTTCGTGCGAGAGCACGAGAATGCGGGAAAAGGAGCATTTCTTTTTAGCGCAGCGAAGCGAGCAGCCGAGGAGCTCAGCCTCACACTCGACTTCAAGCGGAGGTGTCAGCAGTCCATTACAGAACTTGCTCCCGCAGAATTAAAAGCCCACATTAAAACTGCCGAAGTCGACTTCCTCTTAAGACTTCATAAAGATAAGCCAATGCATGGAATCTTCTACAAACATCTAGAAGAGCATGGCTTGTCTGAGCAGTTGACCTTCTCTTTCCTAAGGTCTAGTGGGTTGAAGTCGGAGACTGAGGGCTTTATAATGGCTTGCCAAGACGGTGTCTTCAACACCTTGGTATACCGTAAAAGGGTTATGGGTGTACATGTACCCGACACCCATTGTAGAGCTTGCCGACAGGCGCCAGAGACGCTTATGCATCTCTTGTCGGCGTGTAAGACGTACGCTGGGACGGCTTACGTCCATCGGCACAACGCGGCTCTACGAGTGCTCTACTATCATTTAAGGCACTCATACGGTATCGATGAGACACCGGTGCTGCCATACGCTCCAGGGGATATAGAGTCCGTTGTGGAGAACGATAGATGCCGGATTTACTGGAACTACTCGTTCCCCACGCTCGAGCTTGTACAGGCAAACAAGCCCGACATAGTCCTTCTCGACCACCAACAGAAGACGATGTTCGTTATTGAGTTTTCGGCGCCTGCCGAAGTGAACATCGTCTCTAAGGAGGAGGAAAAGCGGACCAAATATCAGGAGTTGCTCGGACAACTTCGCAGGCTCTGGCCAGACTACACTGTAAGTCTGCTGGTTATGGTCATTGGATCCCTAGGTGGAATGAGGAATACGCTGCTCTCTGCACTGCGCAAAATGCCGGTGTGCCGTGCGGCGGCGCACATCATAGCCGCCAGAATGCAGAAGGCAGTCATCCTTGGGTCCCTTCGTCTACTTAGGGCGCACGATTCGCGGACCCAGTGATTGCTCACCTCACGGTGTGAGGAGTAGTCATTGGGTAATGGAACAGCAGCTCGGTGTGTCGGAGCCCGGGCTGCGCTTTTTGTTTTTGACAAATAATAATAATGTTTATTCCTCTGGTATAAGATAGATAAAGTATAACTACGTTGATAAAATAATCATTTCACTAATTTCACAAGTCCTCGGACAGACACACACATACAGTACAGATACTCAAACTCAAGATCAAGGTACTGAGAATTTGTAGTTTGTAGGTTGGATACATCATAAAGGGCCATTTGCACCGCTCACTCTTAAATCTGCAGTTTAGCTATGGTGCACCTTAGAGTTAATCTGAACCTTAGATTAAAGCGGTTTGCTGGGGTTCCTTTTAACTTCTGAAATTTGACTTTTATGATTTGTCCGTTGGTCCTATGCCGCAGGTCCAGCTATGGTTTGTGATCCCGTCCACCCTACAGTCTCGCAATCTATATCTATATAATAATAATAATAATAACCCCGCGAGGGGTTGCTAGATCCCCTCAGTGGCGCCTCCCCAAGGTGGCGGATAGGGGAACGCCTCCCAGATATGGGTGGTACCGGGGAAATCAAATACCCGGGGCGGACCAAAACTAGCACGGTGGAATAGCGTCTGCATCCAGAGGATCGGCTATTCCTCAACAATTAGGACACGACGGATCTCCATGTGAGGAGCGGTACTCCGACAGCGTCTGACTCCATGTTAGGGGCGGCTGATAATACACCCGCAGGAAGCCACCCAACATCAGTAGGCTATCCGGTGCGTGGCGACACCGCAGGGTATACCGAAGCCCAAGGATGTAATCCAGCCGGCAACCTTCGCAGGTGCATCCTCAGGAGGCAATTTGGACGGCTGCCTCCGGAAATGTCGTCTGGGGGCCCTAAGGCCAACCACCTGACGGGCCCTATCTTCGGGTTCGACCACCCCGGAAGAAAAGCACCCACACCGAGCCGGTTTCGGAAGCCGGCGTTGGGCAAGGTGGCGGTGCTTCGAATTGCCCTGTTGACGACCTCCGCAATGACATGGACCGTTTTAGGTAGACGACGGAGCTCAAGGATGACCTACTGAGCTGCTACGAGAGCAGTAGCCCGCGCCGTAGGGGATACATGTCCCGCATGTATGAGAGGTGGTGTGAAATGCACCCAGAGCATAGCACGCTTACCTCTCAGAATTTGCGAGATTATGTATCGTACCTCCGGAGGCAGGGATATGTTCGTGCTCCAGCTCAGCCTGCCCCTTCGGCGGACGGAAGGCCTGTTAACCAGGCTGAAAGTTCACCGGTAAGGCCCGCTGAGAGGGAAATCGACCAAGTCGTCTCACCTGGGGATTTCAGAGACCGAAGGGCCTTGCATAACAACGGAAGGTCCTTGAAGCTGGCAGATTTGAAGAGAGAGGATGAGGTTGTGGGTGAACGTCTATCGGAGGCCTCTGACATTTGGAGCATCAATTGCGAAATTTACGCTGCGGCTCTGAGGCTAGCTAGACAGGGGAGAGTGAGAGACTCTCCTGTTGAGAGAGCACAGAGACGGGTGCGCCAAATGGAAGCGAAAATCCAGTTGGCTCGCCAGGAAGCATCCCGTATCCAGTGTGTGATGGAATATAGAGCGGCTGGGAAGCCTTTTACGCGCCGAGTGCGCCAGATAGCCTACGGGTTGAGGCGCGACCACCATACACTCAGTCAAGCGGTACTGGTTGTTGTCAAGCAACACTGTCTTGACAGGATACGGATGCTAATCGCTGCTAAGCGATCGTTGGTGGCGCGGGCGAGAGGTCTGGAGCAGAACAGAATGTTCTACGAAAGACCTTCTCGCCTTTTCCAACAGCCGCCTCCAGCCATAGAGCAGCCGCCAACTGCTGATCGCGTGGAGGCCTTTTGGAGGGACGTTTACGAACAACCCAAACCTCTCTCAGCAGACACTCCGGCCTTGGCGCAGTTTGAGTCCGTTTGTAGGAGGACTCCTAACTCGAATGTACTGCGTCACCCGATAAACACGGAAGAAATTCTTGACGCCTTACGAGGCGCAAAGAATTTCGCAGCTCCTGGCCCGGATGGCATAAACACCTACTGGTGGAAAAAATTCCCAGTTGCCACCGGCATTTAGCTAGAGTTTTTAACTCGTGGCTAAATCAGGAGCAGCCAATTCCGGCTTGGTTTGTCGAGGGTCGAACCGTGCTTCTCCCGAAGACCGGAGATTTGTCTGATCCCAAAAACTACAGGCCAATAACATGTCTGAACGCGTGTTACAAGCTCTTCACCAGAATCTTGTACATGCGTATCCTTCAAGCTGTGAATCCTGTATTTCTCGACGTGTATGAACAGAGAGGGTCAAAGAAAGGAGTAGCTGGCTGCAAGGAGAACCTGTTGATTGACCGATGTGTCACGCAGGACTCTGTGCAGTACAAGCGAAACCTTTCTATGGCCTGGATTGACTATCGCAAGGCATTCGACAGCACGTCTCATGAGCTCATTGTGCGGCTGTTGGAATGTCTTTCGGTGGATAATCAGATAGTGGGGTGCATCAAACAACTGATGCCACTCTGGAAGACCCGGTTCACCATAACATCAGGTGAAACTCGGGTTCAGACAGAGTTGGTGTCATTGAAAAGAGGTGTCTTCCAAGGAGACTCCTTGAGTCCCTTGCTCTTTTGCATCTCACTTTTGCCTCTGTCCATAGCGCTGAGAAATACTAAAGGATACAGCTGTGGCACGCCCAATAACCGGAGGCACAAGGTCACCCATCTGTTTTATATGGATGACCTAAAACTTTATGCCTCCGGCCAACGCGAACTACAACAATCGCTGAGGGTAGTGCAGGAGTACAGTCATGCTATCGGAATGGAGTTCGGGACAGACAAATGTGCATTGGTTCATCTCAAGAAAGGACGAAGCGGAGATAGTGGAGATGAGGAACAGCTCGTTGATGGGAGCATCTTGCGACAACTGCATGCCGGAGATACTTATACCTACCTTGGAGTGGCGCAGCGTCATGTCCAAGAGGCGACATTGGTTAAAGAGTGTCTCCGCCGCAAGTATTTGCACCGACTCCGGCAGATCTGGTCGTCAGAACTGTCCGGCAAGAACAAAGTCGCTGCCACAAACATGCTTGCGGTCCCATTGTTATTATACACCTTTGGTGCTATACACTGGAAAGTGAACGAGCTGAAGGAAATCGACACGAAGACCCGCAAAAGGATGAATATGGAGAGAAGCCTGCATCCTAAGTCCTCTGTCCCGCGAATATACCTCCCGCGACACCTGGGAGGGCGTGGACTATTGAGTTTGGAGCGTCTGCACAACAGAGTAGTACTGGCCACTGCCTGCTATGTAACGAACAGCACCGATCCCCTGATCCGCTTCGTGCGAGAGCACGAGAATGCGGGAAAAGGAGCCTTTCTTTTTAGCGCAGCGAAACGAGCAGCCGAGGAGCTCAGCCTCACACTCGACTTCAAGCGGAGGTGTCAGCAGTCCATTACGGAACTTGCTCCCGCAGAATTAAAAGCCCACATTAAAACTGCCGAAGTCGACTTCCTCTTAAGACTTCATAAACATAAGCCAATGCATGGAATCTTCTACAAACATCTAGAAGAGCATGGCTTGTCTGAGCAGTTGACCTTCTCTTTCCTAAGGTCTAGTGGGTTGAAGTCGGAGACTGAGGGCTTTATAATGGCTTGCCAAGACGGTGTCTTCAACACCTTGGTATACCGTAAAAGGGTTATGGGTGTAGATGTACCCGACACCCATTGTAGAGCTTGCCGACAGGCGCCAGAGACGCTTATGCATCTCTTGTCGGCGTGTAAGACGTACGCTGGGACGGCTTACGTCCATCGGCACAACGCGGCTCTACGAGTGCTCTACTATCATTTGAGGCACTCATACGGTATCGATGAGACACCGGTGCTGCCATACGCTCCAGGGGATATAGAGTCCGTTGTGGAGAACGAGAGATGCCGGATTTACTGGAACTACTCGTTCCCCACGCTCGAGCTTGTACAGGCAAACAAGCCCGACATAGTCCTTCTCGACCACCAACAGAAGACGATGTTCGTTATTGAGTTTTCGGCGCCTGCCGAAGTGAACATCGTCTCTAAGGAGGAGGAAAAGCGGACCAAATATCAGGAGTTGCTCGGACAACTTCGCAGGCTCTGGCCAGACTACACTGTAAGTCTGCTTGTCATGGTCATTGGATCCCTAGGTGGAATGAAGAATACGCTGCTCTCTGCACTGCGCAAAATACCGGTGTGCCGTGCGGCGGCGCACATCTTAGCCGCCAGAATGCAGAAGGCAGTCATCCTTGGGTCCCTTCGTCTACTTAGGGCGCACGATTCGCGGACCCAGTGATTGCTCACCTCACGGTGTGAGGAGTAGTCATTGGGTAATGGAACAGCAGCTCGGTGTGTCGGAGCCCGAGCTGCACTTTTTTGTTTTTAACATACATAATAGCCGCGAGGGGTTGCTAGATCCCCTCAGTGGCGCCTCCCCAAGGTGGCGGATAGGGGAACGCCTCCCAGATATGGGTGGTACCGGGGAAATCAAATACCCGGGGTGGACCAAAACTAGCTCAGTGGAATAGCGTCTGCATCCAGAGGATCGGCTATTCCACAATTAATAGGACACGACGGATCTCCATGTGAGGAGCGGTACTCCGACAGCGTCTGTTCTTCATGTTAGAAGCGGCTGTTTTCATAAACCCCCAGGAAGCCGCCCAACATCAACAGGCTATTCGGTGCGTGGCGACACCGAGGGGTATACCGAAGCCAAAGGATGCAAGTCGGTCGGCAACCTTCACAGGTCCATCCTCTGGAGGCAATTTGGACGGCTGCCTCCGGAAATGTCGGCTGCGGGCCCTAAGGCTAACCACCTGACGGGCCCTATCTTCGGGTTCGACCACCTCGAAGGAAAAGCACCCACACCGAGCCGGTTTCGGAAGCCGGCGTTGGGCAAGGTGGCGGTGCTTCGATTTGCCCTGATGACGACCCCCGCAATAACATGGACCGTTTTAGGTGGACGACGGAACTCAAGGATGACCTGCTGAGCTGCTACGAGAGCAGTAGCCCGCGCCGTAGGGGATACATGTCCCGCATGTATGAGAGGTGGTGTGAAATGCACCCAGAGCATAGCACGCTTACCTCTCAGAATTTGCGAGATTATGTATCGTACCTCCGGAGGCAGGGATATGTTCGTGCTCCAGCTCAGCCTGCCCCTTCGGCGGACGGAAGGCCTGTTAACCAGGCTGAAAGTTCGCCGGTAAGGCCCGCTGAGAGGGAAATCGACCAAGTCGTCTCACCTGGGGATTCCAGGGACCGAAGGGCCTTGCATAACAACGGAAGGTCCTTGAAGCTGGCAGATTTAAAGAGAGAGGATGAGGTTGTTGGTGAACGTCTATCGGAGGCCTCTGACATTTGGAGCATCAATTGCGAAATTTACGCTGCGGCTCTGAGGCTAGCTAGACAGGGGAGAGTGAGAGACTCTCCTGTTGAGAGAGCACAGAGACGGGTGCGCCAAATGGAAGCGAAAATCCAGTTGGCTCGCCAGGAAGCATCCCGTATCCAGTGTGTGATGGAATATAGAGCGGCTGGGAAGCCTTTTACGCGCCGAGTGCGCCAGATAGCCTACGGGTTGAGGCGCGACCATCATACACTCAGTCAAGCGGTGCTGGTTGTTGTCAAGCAACACTGTCTTGACAGGATACGGATGCTAATCGCTGCTAAGCGATCGTTGGTGGCGCGGGCGAGAGGTCTGGAGCAGAACAGAATGTTCTACGAAAGACCTTCTCGCCTTTTCCAACAGCCGCCTCCAGCCATAGAGCAGCCGCCAACTGCTGATCGCGTGGAGGCCTTTTGGAGGGACATCTACGAACAACCCAAACCTCTCTCAGCAGACACTCCGGCCTTGGCGCAGTTCGAGTCCGTTTGTAGGAGGACTACTAACTTGAATGTACTGCGTCACCCGATAAACACGGAAGAAATTCTTGACGCCTTACGAGGCGCAAAGAATTTCGCAGCTCCTGGTCCGGATGGCATAAACACCTACTGGTGGAAAAAATTCCCCAGTTGCCACCGGCATTTAGCTAGAGTTTTTAACTCGTGGCTAAATCAGGAGCAGCCAATTCCGGCTTGGTTTGTCGAGGGTCGAACCGTGCTTCTCCCGAAGACCGGAGATTTGTCTGATCCCAAAAACTACAGGCCAATAACATGTCTGAACGCGTGTTACAAGCTCTTCACCAGAATCTTGTACATGCGTATCCTTCAAGCTGTGAATCCTGTATTTCTCGACGTGTATGAACAGAGAGGGTCAAAGAAAGGAGTAGCTGGCTGCAAGGAGAACCTGTTGATTGACCGATGTGTCACGCAGGACTCTGTGCAGTACAAGCGAAACCTTTCTATGGCCTGGATTGACTATCGCAAGGCATTTGACAGCACGTCTCATGACCTCATTGTGCGGCTGTTGGAATGTCTTTCGGTGGATAATCAGATAGTGGGATGCATCAAACAACTGATGCCGCTCTGGAAGACCCGGTTTACCATAACATCAGGTGAAACTCGGGTTCAGACAGAGTTGGTGTCATTGAAAAGAGGTGTCTTCCAAGGAGACTCCTTGAGTCCCTTGCTCTTTTGCATCTCACTTTTGCCTCTGTCCATAGCGCTGAGAAATACTAAAGGATACAGCTGTGGCACGCCCAATAACCGGAGGCACAAGGTCACCCATCTGTTTTATATGGATGACCTAAAACTTTATGCCTCCGGCCAACGCGAACTACAACAATCGCTGAGGGTGGTGCAGGAGTACAGTCATGCTATCGGAATGGAGTTCGGGACAGACAAATGTGCATTGGTTCATCTCAAGAAAGGACGAAGCGGAGATAGTGGAGATGAGGAACAGCTCGTTGATGGGAGCATCTTGCGACAACTGCATGCCGGAGATACTTATACCTACCTTGGAGTGGCGCAGCGTCATGTCCAAGAGGCAGCATTGGTTAAAGAGTGTCTCCGCCGCAAGTATTTGCACCGACTCCGGCAGATCTGGTCGTCAGAACTGTCCGGCAAGAACAAAGTCGCTGCCACAAACATGCTTGCGGTCCCATTGTTATTATACACCTTTGGTGCTATACACTGGAAAGTGAACGAGCTGAAGGAAATCGACACGAAGACCCGCAAAAGGATGAATATGGAGAGAAGCCTGCATCCTAAGTCCTCTGTCCCGCGAATATACCTCCCGCGACACCTGGGAGGGCGTGGACTATTGAGTTTGGAGCGTCTGCACAACAGAGTAGTACTGGCCACTGCCTGCTATGTAACGAACAGCACCGATCCCCTGATCCGCTTTGTGCGAGAGCACGAGAATGCGGGAAAAGGAGCCTTTCTTTTTAGCGCAGCGAAACGAGCAGCCGAGGAGCTCAGCCTCACACTCGACTTCAAGCGGAGGTGTCAGCAGTCCATTACGGAACTTGCTCCCGCAGAATTAAAATCCCACCTTAAAACTGCCGAAGTCGACTTCCTTTTAAGACTTCATAAAGATAAGCCAATGCATGGAATCTTCTACAAACATCTGGAAGAGCATGGCTTGTCTGAGCAGTTGACCTTCTCTTTCCTAAGGTCTAGTGGGTTGAAGTCGGAGACTGAGGGCTTTATAATGGCTTGCCAAGACGGTGTCTTCAACACCTTGGTGTACCGTAAAAGGGTTATGGGTGTAGATGTACCCGACACCCTTTGTAGAGCTTGCCGACAGGCGCCAGAGACGCTTATGCATCTCTTGTCGGCGTGTAAGACGTACGCTGGGACGGCTTTCGTCCATCGGCACAACGCGGCTCTACGAGTGCTCTACTATCATTTGAGGCACTCATACGGTATCGATGAGACACCGGTGCTGCCATACGCTCCAGGGGATATAGAGTCCGTTGTGGAGAACGAGAGATGCCGGATTTACTGGAACTACTCGTTCCCCACGCTCGAGCTTGTACAGGCAAACAAGCCCGACATAGTCCTTCTCGACCACCAACAGAAGACGATGTTCGTTGTTGAGTTTTCGGCGCCTGCCGAGGTGAACATCGTCTCTAAGGAGGAGGAAAAGCGGACCAAATATCAGGAGTTGCTCGGACAACTTCGCAGGCTCTGGCCAGACTACACTGTAAGTCTGCTGGTTATGGTCATTGGATCCCTAGGTGGAATGAGGAATACGCTACTCTCTGCACTGCGCAAAATACCGGTGTGCCGTGCGGCGGCGCACATCTTAGCCGCCAGAATGCAGAAGGCAGTCATCCTTGGGTCCCTTCGTCTACTTAGGGCGCACGATTCGCGGACCCAGTGATTGCTCACCTCACGGTGTGAGGAGTAGTCATTGGGTAATGGAACAGCAGCCCGGTGTGTCGGAGCCCGGGCTGCACTTTTTTGTTAAAAAAAAAAAAATAATAAGCCTGCATCCTAAGTCCTCTGTCCCGCGAATATACCTCCCGCGACACCTGGGAGGGCGTGGACTATTGAGTTTGGAGCGTCTGCACAACAGAGTAGTACTGGCCACTGCCTGCTATGTAACGAACAGCACCGATCCCCTGATCCGCTTTGTGCGAGAGCACGAGAATGCGGGAAAAGGAGCCTTTCTTTTTAGCGCAGCGAAACGAGCAGCCGAGGAGCTCAGCCTCACACTCGACTTCAAGCGGAGGTGTCAGCAGTCCATTACGGAACTTGCTCCCGCAGAATTAAAATCCCACCTTAAAACTGCCGAAGTCGACTTCCTTTTAAGACTTCATAAAGATAAGCCAATGCATGGAATCTTCTACAAACATCTGGAAGAGCATGGCTTGTCTGAGCAGTTGACCTTCTCTTTCCTAAGGTCTAGTGGGTTGAAGTCGGAGACTGAGGGCTTTATAATGGCTTGCCAAGACGGTGTCTTCAACACCTTGGTGTACCGTAAAAGGGTTATGGGTGTAGATGTACCCGACACCCTTTGTAGAGCTTGCCGACAGGCGCCAGAGACGCTTATGCATCTCTTGTCGGCGTGTAAGACGTACGCTGGGACGGCTTTCGTCCATCGGCACAACGCGGCTCTACGAGTGCTCTACTATCATTTGAGGCACTCATACGGTATCGATGAGACACCGGTGCTGCCATACGCTCCAGGGGATATAGAGTCCGTTGTGGAGAACGAGAGATGCCGGATTTACTGGAACTACTCGTTCCCCACGCTCGAGCTTGTACAGGCAAACAAGCCCGACATAGTCCTTCTCGACCACCAACAGAAGACGATGTTCGTTGTTGAGTTTTCGGCGCCTGCCGAGGTGAACATCGTCTCTAAGGAGGAGGAAAAGCGGACCAAATATCAGGAGTTGCTCGGACAACTTCGCAGGCTCTGGCCAGACTACACTGTAAGTCTGCTGGTTATGGTCATTGGATCCCTAGGTGGAATGAGGAATACGCTACTCTCTGCACTGCGCAAAATACCGGTGTGCCGTGCGGCGGCGCACATCTTAGCCGCCAGAATGCAGAAGGCAGTCATCCTTGGGTCCCTTCGTCTACTTAGGGCGCACGATTCGCGGACCCAGTGATTGCTCACCTCACGGTGTGAGGAGTAGTCATTGGGTAATGGAACAGCAGCCCGGTGTGTCGGAGCCCGGGCTGCACTTTTTTGTTAAAAAAAAAAAAATAATAAGCCTGCATCCTAAGTCCTCTGTCCCGCGAATATACCTCCCGCGACACCTGGGAGGGCGTGGACTATTGAGTTTGGAGCGTCTGCACAACAGAGTAGTACTGGCCACTGCCTGCTATGTAACGAACAGCACCGATCCCCTGATCCGCTTTGTGCGAGAGCACGAGAATGCGGGAAAAGGAGCCTTTCTTTTTAGCGCAGCGAAACGAGCAGCCGAGGAGCTCAGCCTCACACTCGACTTCAAGCGGAGGTGTCAGCAGTCCATTACGGAACTTGCTCCCGCAGAATTAAAATCCCACCTTAAAACTGCCGAAGTCGACTTCCTTTTAAGACTTCATAAAGATAAGCCAATGCATGGAATCTTCTACAAACATCTGGAAGAGCATGGCTTGTCTGAGCAGTTGACCTTCTCTTTCCTAAGGTCTAGTGGGTTGAAGTCGGAGACTGAGGGCTTTATAATGGCTTGCCAAGACGGTGTCTTCAACACCTTGGTGTACCGTAAAAGGGTTATGGGTATAGATGTACCCGACACCCTTTGTAGAGCTTGCCGACAGGCGCCAGAGACGCTTATGCATCTCTTGTCGGCGTGTAAGACGTACGCTGGGACGGCTTACGTCCATCGGCACAACGCGGCTCTACGAGTGCTCTACTATCATTTGAGGCACTCTTACGGTATCGATGAGACACCGGTGCTGCCATACGCTCCAGGGGATATAGAGTCCGTTGTGGAGAACGAGAGATGCCGGATTTACTGGAACTACTCGTTCCCCACGCTCGAGCTTGTACAGGCAAACAAGCCCGACATAGTCCTTCTCGACCACCAACAGAAGACGATGTTCGTTATTGAGTTTTCGGCGCCTGCCGAGGTGAACATCGTCTCTAAGGAGGAGGAAAAGCGGACCAAATATCAGGAGTTGCTCGGACAACTTCGCAGGCTCTGGCCAGACTACACTGTAAGTCTGCTGGTTATGGTCATTGGATCCCTAGGTGGAATGAGGAATACGCTGCTCTCTGCACTGCGCAAAATACCGGTGTGCCGTGCGGCGGCGCACATCTTAGCCGCCAGAATGCAGAAGGCAGTCATCCTTGGGTCCCTTCGTCTACTTAGGGCGCACGATTCGCGGACCCAGTGATTGCTCACCTCACGGTGTGAGGAGTAGTCATTGGGTAATGGAACAGCAGCTCGGTGTGTCGGAGCCCGAGCTGCACTTTTTTGTTTTTCACATAAAAAATTAATAGGACACGACGGATCTCCATGTGAGGAGCGGTACTCCGACAGCGTCTGTTCTTCATGTTAGAAGCGGCTGTTTTCATAAACCCCCAGGAAGCCGCCCAACATCAACAGGCTATTCGGTGCGTGGCGACACCGAGGGGTATACCGAAGCCAAAGGATGCAAGTCGGTCGGCAACCTTCACAGGTCCATCCTCTGGAGGCAATTTGGACGGCTGCCTCCGGAAATGTCGGCTGCGGGCCCTAAGGCTAACCACCTGACGGGCCCTATCTTCGGGTTCGACCACCTCGAAGGAAAAGCACCCACACCGAGCCGGTTTCGGAAGCCGGCGTTGGGCAAGGTGGCGGTGCTTCGATTTGCCCTGATGACGACCCCCGCAATAACATGGACCGTTTTAGGTGGACGACGGAGCTCAAGGATGACCTGCTGAGCTGCTACGAGAGCAGTAGCCCGCGCCGTAGGGGATACATGTCCCGCATGTATGAGAGGTGGTGTGAAATGCACCCAGAGCATAGCACGCTTACCTCTCAGAATTTGCGAGATTATGTATCGTACCTCCGGAGGCAGGGATATGTTCGTGCTCCAGCTCAGCCTGCCCCTTCGGCGGACGGAAGGCCTGTACCAGGTTGAAAGTTCGCCGGTAAGGCCCGCTGAGAGGGAAATCGACCAAGTCGTCTCACCTGGGGATTTCAGGGACCGAAGGGCCTTGCATAACAACGGAAGGTCCTTGAAGCTGGCAGATTTAAAGAGAGAGGATGAGGTTGTTGGTGTACGTCTATCGGAGGCCTCTGACATTTGGAGCATCAATTGCGAAATTTACGCTGCGGCTCTGAGGCTAGCTAGACAGGGGAGAGTGAGAGACTCTCCTGTTGAGAGAGCACAGAGACGGGTGCGCCAAATGGAAGCGAAAATCCAGTTGGCTCGCCAGGAAGCATCCCGTATCCAGTGTGTGATGGAATATAAAGCGGCTGGGAAGCCTTTTACGCGCCGAGTGCGCCAGATAGCCTACGGGTTGAGGCGCGACCATCATACACTCAGTCAAGCGGTACTGGTTGTTGTCAAGCAACACTGTCTTGACAGGATACGGATGCTAATCGCTGCTAAGCGATCGTTGGTGGCGCGGGCGAGAGGTCTGGAGCAGAACAGAATGTTCTACGAAAGACCTTCTCGCCTTTTCCAACAGCCGCCTCCAGCCATAGAGCAGCCGCCAACTGCTGATCGCGTGGAGGCCTTTTGGAGGGACATTTACGAACAACCCAAACCTCTCTCAGCAGACACTCCGGCCTTGGCGCAGTTCGAGTCCGTTTGTAGGAGGACTCCTAACTTGAATGTACTGCGTCACCCGATAAACACGGAAGAAATTCTTGACGCCTTACGAGGCGCAAAGAATTTCGCAGCTCCTGGCCCGGATGGCATAAACACCTACTGGTGGAAAAAATTCCCCAGTTGCCACCGGCATTTAGCTAGAGTTTTTAACTCGTGGCTAAATCAGGAGCA
This sequence comes from Callosobruchus maculatus, assembly GCA_951848785.1. NCBI lineage: Eukaryota > Metazoa > Arthropoda > Insecta > Coleoptera > Chrysomelidae > Callosobruchus > Callosobruchus maculatus. The sequence goes on from CATOUR010000056.1 coordinate 12,432,175, forward strand.
GCCAATTCCGGCTTGGTTTGTCGAGGGTCGAACCGTGCTTCTCCCGAAGACCGGAGATTTGTCTGATCCCAAAAACTACAGGCCAATAACATGTCTGAACGCGTGTTACAAGCTCTTCACCAGAATCTTGTACATGCGTATCCTTCAAGCTGTGAATCCTGTATTTCTCGACGTGTATGAACAGAGAGGGTCAAAGAAAGGAGTAGCTGGCTGCAAGGAGAACCTGTTGATTGACCGATGTGTCACGCAGGACTCTGTGCAGTACAAGCGAAACCTTTCTATGGCCTGGATTGACTATCGCAAGGCATTCGACAGCACGTCTCATGACCTCATTGTGCGGCTGTTGGAATGTCTTTCGGTGGATAATCAGATAGTGGGATGCATCAAACAACTGATGCCACTCTGGAAGACCCGGTTCACTATAACATCAGGTGAAACTCGGGTTCAGACAGAGTTGGTGTCATTGAAAAGAGGTGTCTTCCAAGGAGACTCCTTGAGTCCCTTGCTCTTTTGCATCTCACTTTTGCCTCTGTCCATAGCGCTGAGAAATACTAAAGGATACAGCTGTGGCACGCCCAATAACCGGAGGCACAAGGTCACCCATCTGTTTTATATGGATGACCTAAAACTTTATGCCTCCGGCCAACGCGAACTACAACAATCGCTGAGGGTGGTGCAGGAGTACAGTCATGCTATCGGAATGGAGTTCGGGACAGACAAATGTGCATTGGTTCATCTCAAGAAAGGACGAAGCGGAGATAGTGGAGATGAGGAACAGCTCGTTGATGGGAGCATCTTGCGACAACTGCATGCCGGAGATACTTATACCTACCTTGGAGTGGCGCAGCGTCATGTCCAAGAGGCAGCATTGGTTAAAGAGTGTCTCCGCCGCAAGTATTTGCACCGACTCCGGCAGATCTGGTCGTCAGAACTGTCCGGCAAGAACAAAGTCGCTGCCACAAACATGCTTGCGGTCCCATTGTTATTATACACCTTTGGTGCTATACACTGGAAAGTGAACGAGCTGAAGGAAATCGACACGAAGACCCGCAAAAGGATGAATATGGAGAGAAGCCTGCATCCTAAGTCCTCTGTCCCGCGAATATACCTCCCGCGACACCTGGGAGGGCGTGGACTATTGAGTTTGGAGCGTCTGCACAACAGAGTAGTACTGGCCACTGCCTGCTATGTAACGAACAGCACCGATCCCCTGATCCGCTTTGTGCGAGAGCACGAGAATGCGGGAAAAGGAGCCTTTCTTTTTAGCGCAGCGAAACGAGCAGCCGAGGAGCTCAGCCTCACACTCGACTTCAAGCGGAGGTGTCAGCAGTCCATTACGGAACTTGCTCCCGCAGAATTAAAATCCCACCTTAAAACTGCCGAAGTCGACTTCCTTTTAAGACTTCATAAAGATAAGCCAATGCATGGAATCTTCTACAAACATCTGGAAGAGCATGGCTTGTCTGAGCAGTTGACCTTCTCTTTCCTAAGGTCTAGTGGGTTGAAGTCGGAGACTGAGGGCTTTATAATGGCTTGCCAAGACGGTGTCTTCAACACCTTGGTGTACCGTAAAAGGGTTATGGGTGTAGATGTACCCGACACCCTTTGTAGAGCTTGCCGACAGGCGCCAGAGACGCTTATGCATCTCTTGTCGGCGTGTAAGACGTACGCTGGGACGGCTTACGTCCATCGGCACAACGCGGCTCTACGAGTGCTCTACTATCATTTGAGGCACTCATACGGTATCGATGAGACACCGGTGCTGCCATACGCTCCAGGGGATATAGAGTCCGTTGTGGAGAACGAGAGATGCCGGATTTACTGGAACTACTCGTTCCCCACGCTCGAGCTTGGACAGGCAAACAAGCCCGACATAGTCCTTCTCGACCACCAACAGAAGACGATGTTCGTTGTTGAGTTTTCGGCGCCTGCCGAGGTGAACATCGTCTCTAAGGAGGAGGAAAAGCGGACCAAATATCAGGAGTTGCTCGGACAACTTCGCAGGCTCTGGCCAGACTACACTGTAAGTCTGCTGGTTATGGTCATTGGATCCCTAGGTGGAATGAGGAATACGCTGCTCTCTGCACTACGCAAAATACCGGTGTGCCGTGCGGCGGCGCACATCTTAGCCGCCAGAATGCAGAAGGCAGTCATCCTTGGGTCCCTTCGTCTACTTAGGGCGCACGATTCGCGGACCCAGTGATTGCTCACCTCACGGTGTGAGGAGTAGTCATTGGGTAATGGAACGGCAGCCCGGTGTGTCGGAGCCCGGGCTGCACTTTTTGGTTTTGAAAAAAAAAAAAAAAAAAAAACCCCATCAGGTGCTAGAACGTTGTCGCTCGTTTGGGGGCTTAGAAAGTGACTTTTTGATGGGCAAGCTATGTCGGTTGATGGCTCATCGGAGGCTCTAATACCACCGCGGGGTTGTCATGCCGGCATGGCTCGTGATCAACAAGTCACTTCAACCAAGGCTAGCACACTCAGGAAGCTGTGGGCTAGGTAGACTTTACATCCTCTACCGAGCACAAAGCTTCTTTCCCCAAGCTATCCTGACCTCAGTCAGATAGGGATTTGGCAAATCCGGGGAGAAATGCCACAGAAGGCTGAGCGCCGGTCCTTCTGTCATATACCGTTATTGCGCCCCACACTTCAACGACCTCAGCAGGGCGTGGCTGTGGAACGTTGTGGGGGGTACGCAACCGGGGGGCTTGCCTTAACCGGCCGGCCTGCGAGGAGAAAGCCTCAACAAAACCCGACAGTAAAGTCGCAAATCCTCCGGAGCACCTTGGGCCAACTTCGGAGTAAATATAAGTCCCTTCTCTCCTGGAATGGGCGTCACCCGGGAGAGCGACATTTAGATCGTCCCTACTCGTGGGAACACGATGCATAAAGTTACTTCTACAAATAACCAACGACGGCCTAGGGTACGTCGATTAAACTCACCTGAACCCCAAACCGAAAAAGAACAACCAATAGGAGATAACCCAGTTGCGGATGTTTTGCCGGTAGAGCCGGCAACCACCAAAGCTGGCAAGCCAAGACAGCGCTTACAGTGGACTACTGAGATGAACACATCTGTAATGCACTGTTACTATACCGCCACAAAACTAGAAACAATCTCCACAGGCTACAGGCATGAACTACACAGGCTATTTACAGCACAATACCCACACCTCTCAGCACGGGTAACTGAACAAAGACTTATTGACCAAAAACGTGTCATTATCAAAAATAACCGACTTACACCTCAACAACTACAAGCTATAAAGAATCTTGTAGCGGACGAAATAAGTACAGTTGAAACGAATGATTCTCTAGTCAATGAATCAATCATGGAAACACAACACGATCATACCCTAAACGATAAGACCCCAAACACAAACACAACCAACACCACAGGCACACACTTAGAAGAAAACCCAGAACATGAGTTTATACCAGATGCCCCAGACACAGTATGCACTAACCGGCCTCCCACAACCACACGAAACCAAAACGTTACTCAAACACCTTCCTTCACACAATCTGCCGAACAAGTGATGAACGCACAATTTAACAAATGGTGTGGCACTAACCCTGCACTGCGAGATCCCCTGCCCAGACTAATTTTCAACAGCAACACCCAAAAAATATTACATACAATAAATACCAACGTAATACCACAATTCTTGACGGAGGACAGTAACCTAGAGGACATCCACACCGTCATATATGCTGCCGCAGCAGCCACACTTATAGTTAACGGCCAAAAACTTCCGAAACGGTCCAATAATCACAGAAGCAAAAGGTCGAAACCTAAATGGCAAATGCGAATCGAAAACAAAATTACCACAATCAGAAAGGAACTGGCACACCTCGCACAATACACCAACAACAACAACCGTTCAAAACGCATACAGACAACAATAGATATCCTCAAATCCAAGTCGCCCCAAAAATCAATACCAGAAATAACTGATACACTCAAACAAAAACTTGCAGTCTACGCAGCTCGACTACGCAGATACAATGAATCAAACGACAGAAAGGACGCTAATAACCTTTTTCAGAAAAGCGAAAAGCAATTCTACAAAAAGATAACAACCGACAACCAGATAACAGCAATAGAACTTCCTAATAAACAAGAGTTAACTGAGTTTTGGGGAAGCCTATGGTCAGAACCCAAAACACATAATGAAAACGCTCCATGGATCAGACAGGAAGAGGAAAAACATCAACATATAGCGGAACAGGGAGACGTTATCCTTACGCCAGAGGAAATAGCTGAAACAATAAAACATACTCACAACTGGAAGTGTCCAGGCGTGGATAATATACAAAATTTTTGGTACAAGCAGTTCAGCTCAGTATACGAAGTGCTCACAGACCAAATTAATAAAGCCATACTCCAACCCAATAGGCTTCCCAAATTCCTCACGCAAGGAATAACGTATATAAAGCCCAAAAACGCAGACACCAAAAACCCTGCCAACTATCGCCCAATCACTTGTCTTCCCACCTTGTACAAGATCATCACCGCAACGATATGCAGAAGAATTGAAAAACACCTCACGGAAAACAGCATCCTGACTGAAGAACAAAAAGGATGTAGAAAACAAAGCCAAGGATGCAAGGAACAACTTATAATTGATAGTGTGATCATGGAGCAAACCAGAAAAGAACACAGGAATCTTCATACCTGTTTCATCGACTATAAAAAAGCTTTCGACTCTGTACCCCATAGCTGGCTAACAAAAACTCTCCAAATATACAAGATCAACCCAGGGCTTCGTCAGTTTCTTACAAGAACGATGGAGACATGGCGAACAAATATACACCTTCAAACTGAGGACGGTCATATTCAAACGGATGAGCTACATATACGTCGTGGTATCTTTCAGGGTGACTCTCTCAGTTCACTATGGTTCTGCCTCTGTCTCAATCCGCTCTCCAACACACTTAACAGCACAAACTGTGGTTTCACCATCAGGCACCAGAAAGCAAATCAACACAAAATCAATCATCTTCTTTACATGGATGATCTAAAACTATATGCCGCCACAGAAGTGCAACTGAGAGAATTACTCAGGATAACAGAAGTTTGTACGTCCGATATCAAGATGGAGTTTGGCATGAGTAAATGCAAGGTGCTTCACATCAATAAAGGCCAATGGAAAAACCATCCCGAACAGGAAGTAGTAACTGGCCAGGCGCTAGACAACATGGACAAGAATGAAACGTACAAGTACCTGGGTATCAATCAAAACGCTAAGATAGACCACACAAAAATCAAATCACAACTAACACAAGAGTTTAAAGACCGCCTTATTAGACTGTTAAAAACGAAACTAAATTCTAGAAATCTTACAAAAGCTATTAACACATTTGCTATACCAATCCTAACATATTCATTTGGCATTATCAAGTGGTCGCACACTGACATAGAAAACATCCATATACTCATCCGAACAGAACTCACAAAACACAGAATGTCACATCCCAAAGCATGCAAGGAAAGGCTCACCATAGACAGAAAACAAGGGGGCAGAGGAATTATAGATATACAGTCACTTCATGCAAAACAAAACACCTGGTCGCAGAAGGCACTCCACGGCAAACATAGATACCGTGTTACACAAGACCACATTAATGAAAAGCAGTCATACACCTGGCTGCAGGATGGCCAGCTCTTTCCGGAAACGGAAGGTTTTATGCTTGCGATCCAGGACCAAGTGATTGCGACACGAAATTACAGGAAGTACATAATGAAAGATCCATCCATCTCTGATGACAATTGCAGAAAATGCCACCAACAGAAGGAAACAATAGAACACATAACTAGTGGATGCAAAACTCTCGCTGGAACTGAGTATACAGCCAGACATAACTCTGCAGCCAAAGTCATCCACCAAGCACTAGCCACAACAAACAAGCTAATTGAAAACACAGCTCCATATTATAACTACACACCGACCTCAGTACTAGAGAACAATCAATTCAAACTATACTGGGACATTGAAATACATACAGATAAAACCATCCCAGCAAACAGGCCAGATATAGTTTTCCAGTCAAAGACAGACAAAGTGACCTACTTAATAGATATTGCGATTCCCAATGATATGAACATCCAAAACACCTACGCTGGGAAGATATCGAAATACACCGATCTGGCCATAGAAATAAAACGACTATGGAAACAAAACAAAGTTGTCATTGTCCCCCTCATTATGTCGGTCTCAGGCCTTACTCCAAATACATTTACACCACACCTGCAACAATTGGGCCTGGATGAAAAGTTACATAAAACCTTCCAAAAGTCTGTAATCCTCAAGACCTGTAGCATTGTACGGTCCTTCCTGAATTCAGAATAATAATAGTCAGGTATTGACTTGGCACAGCCCGTCAATACTTGTTACTACCGCAACCATGCGAGAAAAAATAAGACATGCATAATAAATAATGTTTATTCCTCTGGTATAAGATACATAAAGTATAAGTTTTAATTTTTTACATTTATAAAAACAGGAGGGTATAAACATGCAAAATCCACAAAAGTAAGCCTTGTGCGTGGATGTTTATAAACTAAAAAGACTAAAAGGTTAACCATGTCCATATCGGTGTGTTGGTCAAAATAGGTGTATGTCTAAATCGGTACAAATACGACTCATATCAGTGGTTTGTTGACCAAGTCGGTACATATTGTCTAAATAGGATAATATAATCAAATGTTAGGGATTTTTATACAGAAACAAATACAAATACAAATACAAAAAATGAGGGATTGCATTCAGCCTGTTCACTCCAAGAATTTCTCGTGGCATCTCGGTCCTTAAATATGTCGAGGATTTTATCAACTCATGAAATTAAAATATCATTGTTTATATCCAGGTCACTCATCATGCTGCTATTTATTTTATCTAAAAACGATCTGCTTATTTTTCACAAGTCAGAGAAGAGCGGTACGAACGGTACGCACCTTCGGCACTTTTTTTAGGTGGCCCACTGGGTCGGTCGGTACGGACGGAACGGACGGACGGAAGGTCGGACAATAGAGACAAGCAGTCTCGTAATAGGTTTTGTGCTGTTATGTATTGTGAAAACCAAATCGATATGTTGAGTGAAGAAGAGATAATTGCAAGTCTAATGTTGGTAGCAGAAGAAGAAGAAAAAAGGTCAACAACTCGAGGAAAACCCAGATTTTGGAATCATAGAATAAACCGCACGAGATTAGAGCTTGGAGAGTTTCATAGGCTTTTCCCTGACTTGTTTGATGGTGTAGTTTTCCACCACCGTAATTAATTTGGGAACATCCTTGCTCGCTTTGCAACCAGTATTGCTCAACTGAAACGGTGGAACGTCTGTGCCTGCACGTCCGAAGCACATGCAGACACGCGCCGAAGGGCTGATGAGTCATCGGTACGGCCGGTCGGAATGGTCGGGATGCCTAGAAATCTTTCTTTCGGGATTTTATCGGACGGCGGAAGGTGTGGATAGTCCTGTTCCGACAGTGACGACCCAGTGCGCGCACCCATAGGCAAATCAATGCTAAACATTTATGAAAAATCCCGTGCGTACCGTTCGTACCGTACCGTCCGACCCAGTGCGTTCAAGGCTTAAGCCGACGGTAGAATAATAATGCTGTGTGTGCAATCGTTCAATTGGCCACGTGGGCCACCACACATCGACGGTAAAATAACGTCGGCTTCAGCGGCAGTCGGCGGTTGTACTGCTACCGCCAACGGCAAATTTACCGATCTTTTTTTTTTTCGTCTAATGTGTAAGCTCTCATCTACTTCAGAGCGCCACTGCAGAATTGGCGTCGACGGTCACTGGTCCGCCGCGGTAAAATCCGCCGTGTGTGCAACCGACCTTACTTGCTCGGTTAGGTAGAAGAGCAGAGGCGACACCTTACATCTTCCAGGAAATTCAGCGTACTTAAATCCGATGGTGTACACAGTACACCAGCGCGTGTAGTTAAAGGTTAAACATTCCTGCTAAAGGCCTAGCAAACACAAACGCTCCATCTCAAACCAGAAAGATCATATCGCTTCCAGGGGTTTGCTTATTAGAAAGTTTATGCAGTGATTTAAAAATTGCTTTCTCGCTGAATGTTCCTACTGTTACATTACAACTTGGGTTTATAGTGGAGGTAGTATTATTATTCCGATTATCTGACCTTACGACATAAATACTTATAAAATAGTTTGCAAAACCATTGACAATATTAAACCTGCAGCTGCATGTGAACCATTCCATTAGTATACAAAATGTTGTTCATTTCATAAGGATTGTTCAAAGTATAAATATAATATGCACTAATTCGCACTCTACAAGTAATAAATAAATAAGGTCGGAGCGTCATCATCAGATAAATTTCATAACCATCACACTACATGTGTGTTCAGAGTTAAACTATATTATTAGCTTTTCCATGGAGAAACCGCTAACGGTCGCACATTCTAAGGATGAATAAACAATTCAGTGACTACAAATGTAGAGATACTACTAGGAAAATCTCTTTAGTCATACCAAATGAGTTTGTTTTCCGTATCCCGTACGATCACTGGCATCAAATTGCGACTCAGTGTCTCCAGTGTGTTCGCAGTCGTTTATCAATAGATATCCGGTTGCGCTGCCAAGGTAACCGACTAACTTACCAGAATGTAATACAAATTACAAAATTGATTTTAAGAATTGATACTTATACTGCGACGGTTTTTTAGTTTCTTGCAATATATTAGGAATACAGTCTAGTAATAGCTAAGCTTTAGAGTTTTCACACAATGATAAGGCTTTTCGTTTTGTACATCATAAACAGTATTTTAGTGATGAAGGGCCATCTACTGTTACATTTCATTTCTGCCATTATGGGCCACCAATTGTTTGATAGTTTTGTTGTAATGTAAACTAATCAAAGGCAATTTTTAAGCCTTCTGTGGAATTACTGCAATTGAACGAGATCTATGTTGATTTACATTACCTACAAAACTCTGTTTCTGTGATTTTTTCACTACATACTACTCATCAAATGCCTAGTCGTTGGTCTAGTTGTTCAACATAGTCCACACATTCAAGTGATTTACGATACATTCGTAATACAAAATAAGTTAGGTAAGGTAATACGGCCTCATTCCTTCTTTTATCAAAAAAGTTGATGTTAAGTGTCAAAATAATCAATCTTAGTTGCGGTTTAGTGGTGTAGTGAAGAGTGGGAACGAGTATTATGAGTTACCTTCTATAGTCTATGGGACGCAGCCGGGCACGTACAAATGAAGAAGTGAAGCCAAGTTGATTGACTCAATACTTTCCACCCGTTACGGTGATACCAGTTTATTATTTTATCATAGCATGAAGCTATGTCTAAGATCCCCTTGCAACGAAATCATCGCCCGCCCGACCAAACAAAGGGTGTTATGCCGCTAGGCCTTTCTTTCACAGGTCAGTGGAAAGCCTGTTATGAATACAACAAATTTTTCAGTTTTGCAACCCCCCACCCCTCAACCACCCCAATTTCACTTCCACCCAAAAAAGTATAAAATGATCAGTACCCTCTAAAACGCTTAAAAACGAAGTTTGAACTTTTTTATATTTTTAGCTTTTATTATTATATCTGCGCCGCCACTGGCACGATTTATAAAAATCATACGCGTTTTCCATCCACGCCACGGTGGTAATACTGTGTCAAAATGCCATTAAAATCAATTCAATGGTTTCCTCGTGTTACACTATACAGAACGTTCTAAAGCAATAATACTCATATGTTTACACCAGAAAAAATTCTGTAACAGGCAAGGCAATGTTTGGATAGGCCTAAAAAAGTTATTTATGTCGCTAGGTCTCCCTTCACAGGTCGGTGGACAGTCTATTATGAATGCAATGGATTTTTCGATTTTACAACCCCGAACCACCACAAATTTCACTAAAATTCCATTCAAAAACGAAGTTTGAGGAATATTTGAAGTTGTTTGTATTTGCTAATTACTCCGCCGCCCATGCACCGATTTTCAAAATTATAGCAGCAGCACTGAGATTACGAGCCTAGAAAAACGCGTACAGACAGACAGACTGACGAAAATGCGCGACTTGGATTTTTGTTATGTAGATATCATGAAACGCCCAAAAAGCATATTACGAGGCGTATTATTTCGAAATCGAAAATTTTCGCGATCCCTCACCTATCGGTGTGGGAAGTAACAAGTTCAATAATTGTTGAGACCACAGATGATTTCTCAAACTGGTGATGCATAAACTAGGTACTTTAAGAACTATTGCTATAAATATTCTGGCTATTTATCCTCAACTTGGTACAAAACGGATATTTAGGGAATATTAATATTTTCTTCTAAATAACATTCAAGCAGCGTTAGCTTTACATATTAGCATAAAGAACTTAATAAATTATTATAAAATTTGGTCAAAACGTCAATATAATGAGGACATACAGATATGTGAATATTTGCTTAATCAGTTGCTTAACCAGTTGCTACTGAGGATCTCATACTTGTTGACCTTGTTTAAACAAAAATGTTTATCAGTTTTCTCATATCTGATGGGTTGCGATTATTGATACTTTCATTCAGACTTAAATCGGTCGTCTCCCAGAACTGCCAAAAATGTGTACTGCCCTGTCCTCATTAACAATACTTTTATATTGAAAAAAATAATCAATGCTAAAGGCCATGTGTGATCTACGAAAAATGTGCAGTCTGATAAGATATGACAGGACTCATTAAAACTGTTTGATTTATTAATTACTGATGTCGTATCATCTGGATTTTAAACTTTCAATAGCAGTGTCAAACATCACAAGGGCGGATCCGAAGGCTTCAAAAACTGTATATCTACTAACAAAACAGAAGTGAAATATGAACATAACAGACATTAATAATTATAAAAAACTATGCATGTGCCATCTAAATTGCGTTGTTAGATTGATATTGTTCAACAGTATGCTCAAAATCGTTACTGTTTTTGTCCCTTTACTAAAGTTTTCGTTATCTATACAGTATTTTTGCTGGCGTACGTACAAAAGGTTTGATAGAAAACTAATGTGGAGTCAGTGATATTGTTCTTTCAAAAGATCTGTTTCGGTCCCCCATTGTCTATAAAAGTGTTTGAGATCAAGGTTTCGATTTTCGATCGACTATCTTCAACTGTCTTCAGTTGAAGTGTCAAAGATGTTTCTTTGCTATTTATTCTCGTTTAGCTGACGTGCCATTTTTCGTGGCTTGTTCTTATTGGTCGGCGTTGATTCTTGTTGATGTGTCCTTCTTCGCTTGTTCTGACCGGTCGCTATGGCATTCTGGTTTAGTGCCGTGGTTCTTAACGTCGCTTTTCGATCGTCATTAGGTTCCACGTTTGTCTCCAAATTTGTTCTGTCGTTTTAGTTTTTGTATTTTTGTTACGAGGAGCTGCCATATTGGTTTGATTTTGGCTCTAGACTCGTTCTTTTGCTGGCCATATAAGCTGCTGCTGTGCTCAGTCCATGCGTCATCGGCAATTCCGAACTTTCCTGATGTTTTTGATCGCTGGTAAATTAAAGAGCTTAATTGCTACAAAAGGTCTTTTTCGGACTTCCATTGTCTATATAGTTTCAAATTACAACGTTTCGATTGATGTGAACAAACTTGGACAAAAACGTGGGACTCAGTCACCATCGAACGACCACGTCACCATCAGCAAGAAGAGACGTCACTGACGCACTCAGCAGAAAGCGCACCAGCCGATCAGAACAAGCCACGAAAAACGACACGTCAGCTAGACGAGAATAAATAGCAATAAAAGGAACATGTTCGACAGTTTACCTGAAGACTGAAGAAGAAATTGAAGATACCACATCAATCGAAACGTTGTAATCTAAAATTATATAGACAATGAAAGTCCGAAACAAACCTGTTATAACATCTACCTTGTCTACAAATTTCAAACAACAGCTTAATTGTTGCTCCTAGAAGTCTTTTCATTTCTCCAATGCATCGCTTGTTGCGGTCACATGGCACTTCGTAGGTAGATGCAGTCTTTTGTTTCTTGATGTTCATGGTTAGATTTTGTTTCCGTCAATAGCATTCGAAGAGTTGTGTTACTTGAGAATCGTATTTAAATTTTATACTCTTGCTCTGTTCTTCTGATTGCACCTGATAATCATTTTACATAATTTTACATATTATGGTAAACTGAGTAAATACCTGCGTTTTTCGTTAGGTACCGACATATTTACTAGTACTATACACTTGTATGTACTGTTCCTTCTACTAACTCATTGGAATATGCGTTCCTTGACAAATCTTCTTTTATATGACGTAGTTCTTCTACCAACCCCTTTTATGTATTACAAATATTCGTGGCTCGATGACCAAGGTCCGATTAACTCATTCCTTCGTTGATGTTGGGTGGTTTGGGGAAAAGTGCAGCTACTGGTTTGTTAGTGGTGTTGGTTTACGGCTAGTCTAGCGTAGAAATCAAATCAATATCGTAGCCCCTCATAAGAAATATACAAAAACTAAAAATCGACACAACAAATTTGGACACAAGTGTGGAATACAGTGAGCATTGAGCGGGCATGTCAGTAAGACCCTATGGCACTGAGTCAGAATGCCACGGCAACCGATCAGAACAAGCCATGAAGAACAATACGTACTCAAGAACGAACACATACTCAATCGGAACGCGACGCCGATGATTCAGAACAAGGCACAAAAAACTACATGTCAAAAAAACAATGTATAGACGATGGAAGTCCAAAACTCTACCTTGTCTAAAAATTTCAAAGAACAGCGAGTAACATATGTGTTTATCTTCTGATATTCAACTCTGTAATCCTTAGACGGTATACAGCATAATATTCTGAATCAAAGAATAAACTATATGAATAGCTGAAACAACATAGTATAGAGAGCATGAATCGTATGTTTTCCTAAAGCATAAAGAACCATACTGGATCGCATTCCACTAATGAGATAGGTATACAGTCGCAATTCAACTTCAAGTTCCTTTTTCTTCACTTCCAGATACTATAAATAAAGATGGTGTTTTATACTTAGAATAAAGATTTAATGAGCTTTTATTCGTGCTGGATGCAACTATACATTGAAATACAAAAGTAACCACAGTACATGTAAAACAGAATAAAAAATCTTCAGCCTGCGAAAATTAAATGCTAAAGTGTAGCAAACCAAACTTGCGATCAGAATAAACGTTACTATAAATAAAAAGTCGTTAATATGATTTTTCTGCGGCTCCACCATCAACTGAAGAGGTACCTATTGTGATCTCAAATCTGTGTTCACAATCACAGGCTTTTCTTGAAGTCTTGATATGCAAACGGAAATCTTACAATAAAAATATTTTTAAGCACAATATGCAATTTGCATATATTTCCTTAAATTTTAAAACCAATAAGTCATTTGCATGGTGCCATCTGACGCTCGTTGTGTGTCCATCACGCTTTGCTGCCTGACGAGTTTCTTGATCGACACCTTTCTGATCGATGGTCCGTCCAGTGGAGTTTTCTCTGATGGCATATCTACAACTGGTCCTGCTAGCTCTAGGTCTTCGTATGAACCCGCTACTGAGGATTCTGGCCTGGAAACGTTATATCAATTATTAGTAGTTCCACCTCAGAAAACACAAAGTTCATAGTTGCTTACAACCACGATAACTTAATCATATCCCGTAGTTTCAGAAGCGCTCAGAGAATTATTTGGATCTGTTTTTTATAGCTGGGCACTCACAAAAGCAAAGCTTCAATACCATCGGCGGCTGCTATGAGGAGGCTCGGTTAGGTAAAATTTGTTGGAGCGGGCTTTGAATAGGCTGACAAATGAGAAGAAAATATTTGAATACTGATGAAAAAACAGGTCAAAAACCACACACTGGGGAGAAACCGAGTGGAGGTGACACGTTTAGCGATTAGTCGAATAATTGTTATTATCTGGACTGCGTCAAGTATGGACAGCGGAGGCCCCCAGATATATACAATACTCCAGACCAGGTCATATCTGGGCTTTACACAGCGTAAGTAGGTTTGATGGTTCTCTGAATAGGTGTTCGAGCTTCTTCTCAGCAGCTATTCCAATTGACGACTGGTATGCTGGGAATATAAAGGCTTGTTATTATGCTCAGATTGATGAGATACCATATAATCAGCACACATTTAAGGAACATGTTCTCGATAGCTTTTTTCAAACCAACAGTAACATGATTCACACAAATCTAGTTGGCAATGTGTCCCCCATACTGATACTCATTCTCTATGTGCTATTGGTAGTCCGTTTAACTTCAAAAGCTGCTACTGACTGGATCGCCTTGTGCGGCCTAACCACTTGTTGATACGGCTGCAACCTCAAGATAGACGATGGAGTTGGCCGGTACTTGATGGAGATCCATACTAATACATAAAGTGTTTCTGATGAATAATCACCACTTTTACATAAAACTTGTGGCGATCGTTCCGACACACAATGTCTCTATCAAACAATGATTCTAAACCTAACAGTACTGGGCTATTTATACAAGATATACACGATTAATGGGATAACCATTATGGCTATAATAATCGTTTGTTCTCCGAAAACCATCGGGCAGATTTAGTAAGGGTAAATTATTCAAATCCGTTCGGTCATTAAGGAGGTTACTTGTGAATTTGAGCTTGTTGACTTCTAATGCTTCTAAAAAATTTAATGTGTATCCTTTCTGTTCTATGCGTAATATTTTAAAATCTTCGTTGAAATGATGATTGTCGGAGATCAAATGATTGGCGTAATATGAATTACAGAGTTCGTTTACAAATCATTTTTTACGTCCGCTGGTGCGGTTTTTGAAAGCTCTCCAACTTTGTCCAATATAAACTTTAGGGCAATCCTTATATTCTAATTTGTAGACACCAGACTTTTCGTTTTTAGTTTCGTTTTATTGTTTTTGATTAGAGACAGAAGCGACGGACGTCTTAAGCCAATCTAGAGCTCCTTAGACGGTGTATATGTTTTTGAATATTCTGGGCTTTATATTCCATTTTTCAAACAGGATCGTACTGCATTGAAAAATAGAAACTCTTTTCAATTAATTTGTTCTGAGAGATAAGTAGATGTAAATAATCTATACATCATACATCATTGAGGCTTGTTAGATATATATTAATGAAACTTAGGTATGAATTCTAGATTCTTTCAACTGAGTTATTAATTTTAAGTGAGAGAATATCAAAATATATTGGCAAGCAGGTACCTGCACGAAGTGCTAGTTTCTATATCCTGATGTTTCACTGATTCTCGAGTTAAGGTACAGTTACACATGCTTAAAAAGCATGCTATTAATGAGCAATGCTACTCCGTAGCATGTGTATACGCGCCTTGCTCGAAATGCTAATTTCGAGCATGCTAAAGAAGCGGCGGTCATGCGATATTTCAGTGACAGTAGCATGCTAATTTTGAGCATGCTTAATAAGCATGCTATGTATGAGCATTTGTACCTGTTGTTTTGTATTTTAAAAAGCCCAAGCATAACATTTCCTAATATACATTCTGTCGTATAATTGCGATGAGCGCGTGAATGCTTTAACAGCAAAAATTTCTCAGAGCTATTCTTAAAGCAGAATAAAGAGTATGTGAGAAGGAGATTCCATAGCTGATGATTTCAGTGGCGTTGCTTCACTAATTAACGATGCGGGACAGAGAATGAGATACTGATTTAGTTACTAAAGTTAGGGCAGTCTCTATATCGTTTTCTGAACTTATCCTGGAAGGTCGACGGCATTTTTTATTTGTATTTTTTTACATTGCGACCCACATACTTATTAAATACTAATTATCCATGTTAAAATCCCAAAAATAAAAAAATTCATGTAAAATACCAGTTGCAATTTATAGATTATATTTTTATTTCAGATAGTTAATTATATTTCTAACCCTATTGGTCCGGCTACTTTAGACTTCATCCCTTTGCTTCTATAGAATTAGTTAAAAATTACAACACGTGAGGTATCTGTAAATACTTGTTACAGACAGACTGCTGTAGCTTAACAGGTCGTCGATATATTTTTTTTTTCAACTGAAGATACTCGGCAGATATACTACTTACTTCAGAGGAATGCAACGGAAACAGTCAGCCATGGTGAAGTCTTTACCAAATTCTTCACCTTCCTCAATCGTGTTAGGTAATCGATGATGAAGTGTCTCGGGTAGACGTAGACCAGCTAAGCCTCCGATTATTGATATCGATCCCATGATGATCAGAGGCAGAATGAGCATCTCTGAGCCCTAAAATGCCACACAACGAAGTGGTAAAACATTCGTAAAGTATATACATTCACAAGTAGTACATCATAGCAAGTGCCTTGTTTTTTTCAGATGGTCAAGCTCAAAACCTGTTTCTAATAGAAGCCTATCACAGAAGCAAATATTGTATAGAATGCAGAAGTGCTGTAAGACTATAAGTGTGAATTCACATATAAAGCTATTTAAATTATATGTAGCTACTAAGAAATATACGATTAAACTACTCGTCAAGTTAGTGTGACACTGGATGCACAGACCTCAGACTAACCACGCGACAATACGAGTTTTCCAAACATGACACGCGATTCGCTAACTATTCTACCATCTTCAGGGGAAGGAGTGCATGACGGAGGGAGACGTCAGCTGACCACCTAATATTTAAGAAACTAAGTTAATAGCAAGTTGCTTGCTATTTATAAATTTTCATTCGCGTTCAGCTCCGTAATGTTAATTTTAAATTACCTAAGGCCTAGATCACTAGATCAGTGCCGAACACGTTTTCGGCTACGCTAGATTTATCTATTCTCTCTTAAATATGCCATAAGCTATATGTTATTCCTTTGTTTTCGATCCAACTGTATGTTGTTAGGTCTTTCAACTTGTGACACTTTTGAATAGCAAACCCTTTCCTTGAAGCTATGTTTTATAGCTAAATTTTCAAGGTCTGTAGCCAGCATTTTTTGACACTTTTTTTCAAAGAATCGAATTTTTAAGTCTATCCAAAAAATTGGTAACTGGGAGTTGAAACTCAGGCTACATGCTTTCGCCGTAAATAATCTTTCATTGGGTGACAGGTGGATTTACCTTTCGGCTCATTTTCCTATTGAGAATCAAAATAAACGTTTCTTCAGTCTCAGATTGGTATAATCCAAGTTAGGACATCAAGTCTGGGAGTGGTCTAGTTCCACTCGGCATATCAAGCCGAGTCGACTGATATCAAACAATAAGTACTCATCTTATGTCACCTCAACAGCACAACCCATTAGGTTCAGTTAGGTTAGGTATTGCAAATTCAAATTGGCATAGATTTTTACCGGAGTGTTCACTCGGTCTGGGAGTAGAGTCGTTCGACTCAGGACGTCAAACCGAGTCGATCGAAACTTCTTTCGACCCCTATTTCGGTTTACGCTGAAACAAACTCAAGCGCGTTTTACAATTCCGTCATCTTTCTTCTATCCAACTGGTGCCAAAATAAAAGGACGAATCCAATTAACTACAGACCAATAGGTCTGATGATTCCTGGGATTAGCAAGGTAATAAAGGAATATGTCAATCAATAGCTTACAAAATATCTAGAGCTTCATCGCTTAATAATTGATAGGGAATTGGATGCGATATCAAAGATATGAGTTTCGTGGATAGTACATTGCACGCAGGCATCGAGAGCAATATACCGATTTTTGTGGCCGAGCTGGAACGCAGAAGTTTGGCAGCAGCTGCTCCTCTGTCAACGGATCTGGAGATCATAACAGTCGGAAAACTTGAGAGTATAATAAAATTCAATACCTCCAAGACCCAGTACTGTTCTATCAAAGACGAACTAAAAACTACCCAGCCGAGCATCTGCTTCTAACGAAAAATCATGCTTCCAACTAGTCATTAATTCAAGCTTGTAGGAGTCAAATCACCTAAAGCTTGATCTGCAGGAACATTTTTCGTAAATTGCCACAGCTACAGGTGATAAATGATATATCTATACTCTCAACACAGCTAAACAGTACTTCTTGCCATCCACCCTGCGCCTACAACTCTGTCTATATTCGGCGCAAAACTTCGCCTAACCTAACCTCTTCATAGCAGCGGTGCTACTTAGTGTAGCGCACTTAGGGCTTTGTTTTCACGGCGGCATAGCTGTATTAAAAAATCCGTTTTTAGCACAATAAGTAAGTACTAATCATATCTCAATAAAATAGTGAAACAAGACATAGAGAATATGTATGCTGAAAAGTCGATCCAATGGTCAGAACCCGGGATCCAGAATTGTAGACAAGTAAAGAAGCCTAAACTTTTCGATGGATAAATCTTGAAAATCATGGTAAATACATCGTCCACCTATGTGACGTCACTTTTAATTCAATTCGAAAATAAGGTTTTATTTGCTTTACCTGATTAATCTCCGTTGAACGAGCACTTGAATCGGCGAGAGTCACAGCCACAGCATAGTAAACAACCAGCAGAATATATTTGAGGATTTCCTATATAAAAATGGTTCCCACAGAATTTGACCTTGGGATAATTTTACGGGTGTGAAGTCTGAGCAGGCCCGGATTACCCATACGGCCAACCTAGGCCATGGCCTAGGGCGTAATCTTACGGAGGCGCAGGACATGGAAAAATAACGACAATCTTTTTTTTACTTCTAATCCACACATTACGTAATTAGCTATAAAAAGCAATGAATCCAAAACAAAAAGATCAAGTCAAACCACTCAATATATTATGAGTTTATAATTACTTCATATGCATTAACAGACTTCTTTTTTATTACTACTTCCCGTATTATTTGTTTGTTAGTGTCCAACTCAATCGTATCGTTTAAGGCCGTTTTCCTATTTAAAAAAGGTCAAGCATAACTATAGATCACATATGATTCAAGCAAAGCTCATCGTCCTCGCTCTTCCAAGCAGTGAAAATGAAAAAAGTCCACCAGCATGATACAATCATTAACGTGGGTCAAAGCAAGAAAGATCAAATTTTTAAACTATGTTCAATATCTTTTTTACTCAATATCTGCTTACTACAAATTGCAAGTACATATTGGGATTTTGTATACATATTTTAAAATGTCATTGACTAGTATTGTGCTTGAACGACATTAACTATCCTTTCGGAAAAAGCTACAAAAAACGTTTTGGTTGCTACTAAAAGAAACTATAAAACGAAACGAGTTATACAGATAATATAGCACAAAAATTTGGTGATCGACCACAAGCGCGCACGGTTTGATTTTTACCTGTTTTCGAGCGCTTGTGTCCACATACCTGCCTCTTATCCGAAATATTTTGCGCGCTTTTGAGCGGTGGGATTAGGACCAATCTGACGGCGCGCGCTAGTGTCCTACAGCCAAAGATTTCACAACCTTGAGACCATCCGGAAGGGGCGTAATGAAGAACTGTGGCCTAGGGCGTAAATTGCAAATCCGGGCCTGAGTCTGGGTAGAGATGCGAAAATAAAAATATCGATACTGGCAACAATTCCATATTTTTTTAGCCAAGTAGGCGCGTTTGGTTCGTGAAGAGTGTGCAATTGATTACACCCCTAAATGATTATATAATTATTTTCGATACCGATACTGCTATAAAAGTAGCGATACTAACTGGAATCGCTCAAAAAGTATCTAAGATAAAAATACTCGATATTAGTGCAGAAGTACAAGTATCGAAGTATCTTTAGCACCCCTACAAATAATCATCCAAAAGGGGGGATGCGCATGTAATTGCCGCCAACCTGACATATTGTGCTGTTTGTTTACTATGCTGTGGTCCTAGCATTCACCATATTTTAGAAACACCACGCCTGCAATGTGTGTTGCGGTGATCCCATGCGAAACAAAATACACGGCGACACCTAGAAAACTTGCAAGGCGGTATCGGGCTCTGCAAAGCAGATTTCAGTGTACCTTCTGCCATCTATCGTATGTCTTGATAAGTGCACATGAATGTTAGAACAAAGGGTGTCAGTGGCCAGTAGTTTTCTTCTTGCATTGCCATGTGATTATGATGCAAAAAAGGCACCGACGCCGCTCTTGATTGTATTGCTAAAGGTATTGGCAATTCCGAAAATCGATGAGACCTCTAGCGGGAAAAATCTACACTGACAAAGCAGGTACTCGAATTTCGGACGGCACACAATTAACATGCCATTAACCGTTTATATGCCGTTTATGTTTCTTCGTTCAGTCGTGTTTTCGAGTTTGTGCTTTGTTAATTGGTATATAGTGTGTTAGAATATTTCTTCAGACCTTCTTCATACGCTATTGTCAAGAATATGGCATCTACATCAGGCTTCAAATCAAGAAAGGCTAGCAAGTTTAATACAAACTGTAGTGTTTATGGTTGCCACTACAAAAAAGACTATGATAAAAGCATTCATTGCCACGCATTTCTCCCAAAAGCAAGTTACAGCGTGCAGGATACCTGCTATCCTCCATATTTGTTTACAAACGCCAGCGCCCTCATCGGTAATTGGAATCGCCAATACATACCCAATACACATCCTCATAAATAGCATGCTTATATTAAGCATACTTACAATTAGCATGCTCTTAAAACTGACACATTTGCTGTTGTTTGCATGTTTTTTTAAGCATGCTTCTTATCGATCCTGCTAAAAGCAAACACTCCCGATAGTCCGGATACACATGCTTATTAATAGCATGGTATCTGCGAGATAGCAATGAAAAACCACCCCCGCTCACCAGAAAATCGGATAATATTATCATTTTGATTGGAATGTAATCTGTCAAAAAAGCTCTGTCATCAAGAAAGAAAAAGATGAGGAATAAAACGATTTGCACGACATGTTGTGAATTCGTAAAATGCATTAAGTCGGAGCTAGGGTATTGCCGACACGAATATTATCAATAGTTTTGAAAACTGTAGCTCGCCGTCGTTTACGATTTACTGTCAGTTCAGTCGTTCAGTGGCGCTCTTGATACTCATATCCAGCAACTGTTTCGTCGTATCCACCCAGCGTGTAGGGGAACGGCCACGTCGGCGCCCACTCGGGGCATGACCCTGAACTACAAGATTCTCCATATTATCGCTTCTGTGAATATGTTCGAAGAATGTAAGCAATCTCGTTGACACAATGGAGGATAGCCTCTTTGGATTACCGAGCTCATCCAATATGGAAACGTTAGTTCGATGGGCGGTATAAGGAACTCTCAGCATTCTCCTCCACGTCCACATTTCAAGAGCATCTATGCGAGCTCGATCTGTCTTTTTAAAAGTCCAAGTTCCGAGGCATACAAAAATATGGAGAACACAGGAGACTGAACCAGCGACATTTTGGTAGCTTTAGTGATGTTATGGTCACGCCATATTTTAGTAAGCTTTGTCATAGCCACCCGTGCCTGTTGAATGCGCCGTCGCATCTCATTTTCACAGCTACCCGAATGTCGATCAAAGAACCGAGGTACACAAAACTTTGAACTACTTCACAACCCCAATATATTCCTGGAAAATTCTTATTTAGTCCAAAATAGATTGAGAATATTCAGAACATTAACAGAATGTTCTATGGACGTTTTTATTGGTTTCATTCCCATGAGGATGTGCTAGGAGTATTACGTCATGATTATTCCATGAACGTGTCGATAAAAATATTCTGGTAATATTCATAAATTAATATTACCTAAGGAATAATCTTTGAATATGCCTTTTGGTATGATTCTTAATGTAGGCGTGGCACCGTTGCAGGCTAGGTTAGGTTTGAGAATTTTGAGGTTACCTTCAGTCGTTACGGTTGCGGTGGTCGATGGTGCCTGATGGTGCTTGTGCAATTGTGCTTTTTCTCCTGCGATAATTGGATAGTTATCCGTATCTGTGTTCTGGAACGTGATTTTACTTGTTATTTAGTTTATAACTTCATCTAGGAGCGACTAGGGTGAGTATAACTATTTTGTTTCTATAAATTACCGACTTTCTAGCAGCAGCTCTCTTGTTCAGTCTAATCTCTATTTTCTAGTCTTACTTGTCGTAGGTACCTACCTTAATTAATATATAATAACAACCACTAACAAGACATTTGCTAGATTTGTGACTATGAATTTCCAGTATTTATTCTCTTACGTGGTACCCACTAAAACTGATTAAAATACACAACATTTTGGTGAAAATTTATCATTGTAGTTAATGAAGTGTATTTGAATGTACATCGTATGCTTTAAAATTAAATGGGTTTTTTTATTTTGCAGGATAATACGGGAGGATGACTCCGTGCAAAAAAATGTGTTTTTTTAATGTGTACATTAAACTTATAAAATTATAAATAGAGGTTCCGTTTTATATATCTTTTTTTTTCACTAATCCCTATAATTAGTGTGTGCCTGAATCAGTGCTGCCCAAAACACTGTATGAAAGTCGGATACTAGGTTATATATGTATCCTACTCGCGTTAGGTACCTAAAATAGGTGGACAACAAGACTTACCAATAAATGATAATAATATTCTTCCTACAATATTTGATACATCTTAACAACAATCGTAGAATATTCTGAGGGAAGAGCCTATTTATGTTTCCTCAAAGATATACCAGGAATCTTCCTACAATATCCCATACATCATAATAATAATCGTAGAATATTCTGAGGGAATAACCTATGCACATTTTTTGGATTCCCATTCACACATTCCTGGAATGTTCATCAGATAACCTATATATTCATGGACTTTTCATGGAATCATACAATGTTCCGAAATGGTGATTCTTGGAATGCTCCTAGAATATATTGTGCTGTCTGGGACGGTCTACTGACTTTATTTCTCGATGATTATCGTGCTCTCTATCTACGATCATAACCTTGGTCTTGTTGTAGTTAATACCAAGACTGTATGCTGCACTGAGTTGTTCTAAGATGTTCAATATAGCTACTAGTTCTTCCTTATAAGCAGCAATAAGAGTTGTATCGTCAGCAAATCGTAAGTTGGATATTTTGCTTCCGCCAATAGTTATACCGCCATTCCAGCTGTCCAATAACTGTCTCATCACAAATTCAGAGTAAATGTTAAATAACATTGGGGATAATACACATCCCTGACGGACTCGTTTTCTGGTTGCTGTTTGCTACAGGTAGCATGCTCAAAAATCGCATGACGACTCTTGAGCCTGCTCGCAACTGGCATGCTTATTTCTAGCAACGTACGTACATACATGCTATGAAGTAGCAGCCGCTCATTAACGGCATGATTATGTGCGCGATTTGAGCATGTGTATCGGTACCTTAAAGGTGAGTTTCCATTCTGGCATGTTGCATTGCAATGTCCTGCCGCACGGCATATTGCGCCAACAAGTTGTGCGTTGTGCATCTTTTCACCTTACCCCGCGCACCGTTTCCATTTCGGCACATTGCAACATAATAAGCTTATTGGCTATTCGGAAACGTAATTTCAAACGAGACAAGCATTTAGCAATGAGGTGGTAATTGTGACTTAAGCAGCCACGGAGCTAAAACAACCGTCAGAGTACCGCGGCAGCTATGAAGAGGTGAGGTTAGGGGATATTTGTTGAAGCGGTCGTAGAACAGGCCGACATTTGCAGGGTTATGAAAGACCTCACTTGGCACTCCTGCTGACTGTTTACCCAGATAACACACATTGACCTATTGGAAGTACAATGGATATATCCGCTTCTGGATACATAGACTGTCCCGTAGACTTCCAAAAATTGTACAAATGGTATCTAGTGAACATCAATGATTCGTCTACGAATAATAATTTACACGCATTTGGATAAATTTTGGTATTCTGTAGGAACATTCGTTAAACGAGATTATATGAACAAAAAACATTTGTGCATATGTTTTTTATTATACAGACAAGTGTCAGATATTTCACAAAAGTCGACCTCGATTTTTACACGAAAAAACAAAATTTGAAGTAAATGATATATGCGAGGATATATGTTACAATAGGTACCAGACAAAAATATTATTTTACATTAGTAACACCTAAATTATCACTTGGTGGGAGATTCAGTCAAATATAATGATGTATAGTAGTCTATTAGTCTTCCTCAATCATTCAAAACTTCAAACAGTTTGAAACTTTTCAAAATGTTCCCAGAACAATATATTCGTACTTGCACCAGTCACCTGACAGCATGAATTAACGAAAATGTGGTTGGGACTGAATGCTGATGATTCACACCAATGTTAAGACAAAAGCGAAAACCAAGGAAATGGCCCAAGATAGTCGGATATAATTATGCATATGTACAGCCAAGCCAAATGCAAACCACATAACAATCGTAAAATGGATGACAGGATGACGGACGTGTATTAAAAGCTGATGTACCTATAATAATTAATTTCGAATCAGTTTTGAGATTGATAATAAAGTTTATGAAAAAGGAAATGTTCTAAAACTTTATTTTAAATTATTGTCAAAGTTTATTTCTTGGCAAGAGATCTCTCTTATAGGAATAATACTAGTAAACATTTTATAAATATTTAACGGTTCCAACTTTGGATATTAAACGGTTTACACATGGATGTCCAAAACGGATGATCCATAAGCCGTCCAAAAATGACTGTTCAATGGACATCCATTTTCGGTACTTAACGTAATGGACCTCAAATGGACCAATTTTGGATGCCCATTAACATGCTGTGCTATCAGGGCAAGCCTTATACTTCCACATGCTTGAACGAATGAGTTCTTGGCAGAGCCTAGGCGGTTCAGAACGAATTCATTTAGCTATAATTATTTCTTTCCTGGCATAACTAACTACGATCATAGAATTTGGCGTAAAAAAAAACTGTTTTTTATAAACTTACTAAATACGTTATGAATGGTATTATGATCAGTCCCAGTCCTGCAATATATGCCGAAGTTCCAATTCCCAGACCTCTCAATTGAGTGGGATAAAGTTCTCCAGCAAATGGGTAGATTATAAGAAATGATGCAGATATTGCGGATTTTGATACTAGGAACAGGACAAGTGTTGTTTGTGTATCCTCTGGAAAATAAAAGAAATTAATACTTTCGAGTAGGAGTTAAGCTTTCAGTTCATCCTCATTTTTATACTACTCGCAAGTGACATCTGAACACCCAGAAAAAAAGGGATATTTGCATTGAAAGCTGCTTAGCAGAACCATCTCCAGTATACATGTGACACTTTTTGTTCGTTTAGACGCTATTTACGTACATGGCACCTCTAAAAAGCTCTAGACGTGTGAAAACAAAGCAAAGCTTTGTGCCGATTCAAAAACGATAATATCTGTTGCAAATGTGGCGAAAGACTAGTTGGCTGTGTGAAAATGCCCCCTAGAAGGCGACAGCTCCAGTTCACGTAGTTAAGCCCCATTGAACGGGGTCAGATTGTAGGCCAACGAGAACGTGGTGCTTCTTTCAGAGCAATCACTGTAACCATGGGGCGAAGCGTTGCTACAGTTGTAGAGGCATGGCACGCATGGATCTTAGAAGGGCGAATGCAGCGAGCTAGAGGTTCTGGAGCACGTAGAAGAATTACAGACCGGTAATATCATCATCTACGACTACTGGCCCTTCGAGATAGAATGCGATCCAGTCGAGCTGTTGCTAACGCTTGGATGCAGCTACAGGGAGGCCCATTCGAATCCGCACCGTGCACCACCGATTGAGTGAAATGGGCTTAGGATCATATCGTCTGCATCTAGTGCTTCCACTCACTGCAACTCATTGTCGCCAACGGTTAGATTGGTGCCAAGAACACCGATAATGGCATGCTGATTGGCATCAGACGGCCTTCTTTGACGAGTCCAGGTTTTGTCTCGGGGCACATGACGGACGCCAACGCGTAGGTAGGACGACGACGGGGTGAACTATGTGATCTCCAGTTTGCTGTCGAGCGCCATGTACACCGTCCTATTGGTTTGGTGGTTTGGGGTGCCATTGCAGTCAACAGCAAGTCACCTTTACTTGTCATTCGTGGCACAATGACTGCGCAACGTTGTGTTAATGAGGTGTTAGAACCACTTGCCGTTCCATAATATGTTCCAGGCCTCGAAGGGGGTTTCTTCCAGCAAGATAATGCACGTCCTCATATTGCAAGGATATCGAATAAGTTCCTACAGGAAGTTGAGGTCAGGGTACTCCTCTGGCCTCCACGATCACCCGAATAATCGCCAACTAAAAACGTATGGGATTGGATGGGTCGATACATAGGCGATTTATCCAATCCTCCGACCACGCGTTTATCAACAACCAGATTACGAGCATGCCGCGTAGGCTAGAGGAGTGCATTCGTCAACATGGAGGCCCACCTACTATTGATCTGTATTTTTTTATAAACTGATTATGGCAAATGAGTTCATTTATTATTGTATTTGGTCCTACGGCATTTCATCAAAATAAGGATTTAGTAATCGTCTGAAGGTGCACTGACAGAAGCTCACAGATTGCGAAAATGCCTAGGAAATAACACAGAAGTAATCAAATCACAAATTAATATTCATAAACTAGCAGGATGTTCGTCGATTTCTATCCTGGGTGTTCTGACAATTCAAGATCTGTCATCAAAGCTGCCTTTCTTGAACCTCCCATTGTCAGTAATTTGTCGGTGAATATTCGAAAAAATTTGTCTATCTGGTAACACTCGATAAGAATACATTTCGTGAAAGATACGTCTAGCTTCTGAAGCATTACCGTCGGTGAGACCATATCAGCAATGGATTGTCGCCATTTTCTCAAGATATAAAAAATATTAAAGGATGCATAGTGAAAATTGGATATTCACAATTTTACTTAACTCAAGAAACGACTCATCGTATACCAGATATTTTAAGGTATTTCTGAAAATACTTTACCACCCTGGATCTCAAAATTATGATGCTTAGAACAACATATCTTGGTTTAATTGTTTAAAAATGGGTCCAAGCGTGTCCCAAAAAATAGTGTCAAGTGGTCAGTCCAGAGATAGAGCATTAATAGAAATTTTTGAATTACCCCCATATATGTTATGCAATTTTTTGTAGTTTTCTCCTCAATTCTTCGTTGCTTTTGCTCAATTGGATGAATAGTATGCCTTGCAAGCGTACAAACATTTGTCGTCAGGTCTGTACTACTGCATTATAGAAAATTCGAAATAATTTAATTGTTGTCTCGAAACAAAATTCAATTAAAACCAACTTTTCGATATCA
This sequence comes from Callosobruchus maculatus, assembly GCA_951848785.1. Classification (NCBI taxonomy): domain Eukaryota; kingdom Metazoa; phylum Arthropoda; class Insecta; order Coleoptera; family Chrysomelidae; genus Callosobruchus; species Callosobruchus maculatus. Next base: position 12,459,270 of record CATOUR010000056.1, read on the forward strand.
TTATCAGTATCATCGGCGTATTTATTAAAGCTATTTCTACAGCATCATATTGAAAAAATACCCAAATCATAATAAGTTTAGAATCTCGTTTTTAGAATGCGTGAAAGGGAGGAGAAACGAGAGTCAAACAAGCCCCTTTGGTTTATCCGGATATTAGTTTTGATCTGCTTGTCAAAAATATGTACTACAAAAACAGTTATACGAGGGTCGTCAGCCGGGTTAGAACAAGAGTATGCGCGTTTCAAAATGATGCGCAAAATCAAACTAAATACTGGTTTTCCTCACCTTAGAACACAATAAGTTTTCAAAATGTTGACCATTTTTGGCAGTGCAGATCCTACATTGTTTAAAAAGGTTTCTTCCAGCTGTGCGAACGCGATCCTTTATGTTTTATTACATCCTGTTAGTCTTGTGCCTTTCGTAAGTTGATCCGCAATTTGGTCAAGTTACTGCTTGACAACCCGCTTGACAATCTGCGCAAAGTGACATGGAACACAATCGTTTTGAAAAGTCGTATTTCTACGGGTTAATAGATATCTGACGTAGATCTATTCTTTGTCAAAAACGCTAGGTAGGACTTGCTGTTTAATCGGTCTGGTAGTTCAAGTGAAGCAATCAATTTTCCGTTTAGTATCCCAGGCCACATGTTTACTTTGAATTGTCTTGATGGAAATTAGACACAGGTGCCATATGCGGATTTTCAATATCCTAAACGTGGTAGTTATGTCAAAAAAAGTTTGATTTTTGACTTGACGTCGCACCTTTCCTGGTAAATCGCTACCCTTTCTGGATAGTCACCAGGCTTAGTTTCCTGCAGCTTACCTCAGGCAAAAACAATATTCCTATCCATAAAGAGGATATCGTCCAAAGGTGCCTCCATTTTTAACATCTTAAAAATGGCATTTTTCGAAGATAGCTTAATTTAATTCTCAAACTAAACCATCGATAGCATCAATTTTTAAAAAAGGTTTGGGTAACAGAGAATCAGTTAAACATTTCGAGCTTCTGCTAGACAAATCTTCGGTTTGTAAGACAAGAGTCAATCACTTTTGCGTCCTTAGCTAAAATCTATTTTCTCATTTTTGATACGTTCGTACATAAACCTTCTAGAAAAATACTGATATAGGCTTTCCGTAGTATACTTCTAGATAATTTCTGTAATTGACAGGTGCTCTTCAATTCGTTAATCGCCAAATAACTGCCAATGATTATTACAATAACTGCAAATAATTGGAACCGAATCCAAACTATGTAGAATATTAATTTCCATTAATTAACAAATATAACAACACTAACTATGTTCCGTTAAGCATAGCATCCATGGCCAACTTAACAAACACCAGAACTTGGCGAAAATATTGTTTTACTACTTCAAATCGAAATAAGTCCATAACTGTTACATATAGGAATAGAGAGTGCTTAATAATAGTGGAAGTATTTTGTATGAACTTTCTGAAGATGCTATGAAATGCAGGATGTTCCTTTTAAAATAATAAAGAAAATTATGGTCGTGAGTTCTGGTTCACCCTGTACACAGAATCAAAGACAGCAGAAACTTGATAATTTTAGACAAAATTTTAGACAACCACGAAATTAGTCAAGCATTGAGAGTCAGGCCTCCAGTTATTGATTTTTTTAAGATACAGGGTGATGAATTAATTAAGACTTTCACATAAAAGTGGCCATATATCTGAAAATACCCTGTATAACCTGATAAAACCCTATATTTCCGAAACGGAACGCAATTCAAATTCGAGATAATATACAGGGATGGCAGCCGAAACCGAAACTAAACCGAATCCCGTTTTTTGCTGAAACTAGGCCGAAACCGAAACAGAAACCGAATGTTCGGTCGGACACTACTCCAAGCACAAACGTAATTCAAATTTTACCGTCTAACCTGAGGTAACAAATTTCATGCTTAGTGATACGGCAACGACAAAGCGTTCTAAGTTTTATAATCGCTGCGATATTCAATTTTTTTCTGATACCTACTTATACCAAAAATTGTGATTTGCGCCTAAACGGTTCGTTTAAAGTTCCACGTGTGATACATAGGCCCGATTTTATCAACATGCAGCTTTAACAAAGACTTTGACCAATCAGAGCAGCCCTTTTAAGAACAGGCATCTGTCAAAGTACTCTGAAAATTATTGATTTCTCTTAAAGTTGACCTCAAAAAGCTCAAAAATGACATACTTTATATACAATCGAGCATTGTTAATCATCTAGCATCTTTTCCAGTCTGATTTTCCATCCCAAATCGGTGAAAAATAGCATTTTCTTGTTTCATCAAAAGTTTAGCAATTGCTAATTTCAACCAATCAGATCCCAGATTCCATTTCCATTTGATCACTGGTTTCATTATTAAATGCTATGATGACAAGAAATTCACTCATTGCATTATTTGGATAAAACAATAATTTATTATCGATAATAATTATGAATACCTGCAATATATCTTTGTTTTATAGTAAAAAGGGGTGAAAAGTAGCATTTTGTTACATTTCAAAGGTTACAGCTACTTCCCACACGTAGGTGCATTACTGGCTGCCTATCCCCTATTTGATGTACAATACACAATGCACCTGTGAATACTTCTATAAGAAGATCTATAACAAACATGCGTCCAGTATGTAAATGAAAGATTGATTCTTCATAAAAGTATGTAGTTTCATATAATCCATTTGACTGACGGACGTGGGATTTTTAATTACCTATTAAATAAGGTAGGTAGTTGCTGTGATTTATATAGGTACCTACTACTTTTATCACAAATTATTTCAGTTTGCAATTAGTAATTATACAATAATTATAATGTAAACATGGAAAATGTGGCATTAATTTGCAAATCAATCGCTTTGTTCTGATATCCTGCTATGATTTTGATCCATGAATTTCTAAAATATCTTTGACAAAAGTGTCATCCAACTTTGACGTGTTGTTTTCAATCTTGATAAAATACTATTGGATGATACTTATTAACATAGCCCTCAATACCCAATAGAAAGCTTTTGCTAAATAACATCCAATAGAAAAGCTTTGTTAAATTCTTTGTTAAATATGCACGTTGATAAAATCGGCCCTTAGTGTCACAATGGAATTGACCAAGGAATCCAAACATGCAATAATATATAGGGGGTTCCATTCTAAAAAATGTTTAATATGAATCACCCTATATAAACGTCAAAATCTAAGTGAAATTATTTTTATGTTTAGCCCTCAAGATTCTCTAGCACGATCAGGTGACAGCTTTCTAAAATTTATTTTAGTAAGCCCGCAATCTTCCGTCCACGCACTATTGGCCCACCCTGTATAGGGTATTCCATTTGAAAAAACACAACTTTGGTATGCCGTGGCTTCATGAATAGCCCTGTATATCATACAATAATTTTAAAATGTAGACCTATAGCTTTATTTGAAAGTTTTGTTTGTATCTTTGTATATTTTGGGACACCCTGTATAGGTTTAAAGAGATATTTTTTTCCAATTTGCATCGCAGCTATATGTATAGCCAAAATATGTACATGGATCTAAACGTCAAATTTCTTTTGCACTAAGTTTAGGATAACGATAGGTACTGTGGCGGCGCGTCGGGGGGGGGGGGCACGGGGGGCCGAGGCCCCCCACTTTTTATGAGGGGTTAAAAAAAATTAATAGAAAATTATTTTTTACGTGTCCATTGTTTAACTTATACGTAAATACCCATTTTTTTATTATTACAAAGTAGATTATAACTACATTATTTTCCAATTTCCAGCACTCTGCATCTTTTATTCTTATCACTTCGCTCCCTCTGCTCTGCTCTTTCTCCTTTCTCTCTCTTTCAAAATCATATCATGCGTACCACCAAAGGTTTGACCAATACAAATCACACGATCGAGCATTTTTTCATACTGTACCCGTGGAGTTATACCATTCCCACCAAATGTTTGCGGTCATGCGACTGCCGGGATGTTTTCGTCTTTTTTGCTTGCTTGTTTGTTTCAATGTGTGATGCAATATACTGATTGTACCAAATTTTCTACTAAGCTGTTTTTTCGTCCTTTGTGTTTGTATATATGATGTTAGTGTGAATTAGTTGCAAAAAACATTGCAGTCGATTTAATTTAAAGGTGAGATCCAAAGTAGCTATATCTACCAATTGTTATATACAGGGTGACCCTGAATTTCCTTGACACGTGACATTTTCGTAACAAAAAATAGTTCAAAAGTAAACTGAGTGGAATTTTTGATAGTACTATAGAATCTATCATACCATGCTTTTTAAACCTTTTTTTTGTACTTCAACCCTTGAAACTCACCCCAACTTTCGTTTTTCAAATAGCACCAAATAGTTATTTCTACGCAAATTAAGTCCTTATATTATCTAAAATCTTGCAGTATGTTTGATTTTATACGCAAACTTACTTTTTTCGTAAAATCACAAGCATAACATAAATAAAACAAGAACTTGCTTGACGCAAAAAAAGCGGACTAAAATAAAACTAATTGAATTTTTAAGGGTACCGAATAATCTATAAAACATGCTTTCGAAAACAAATGTTTTATGCTGTTTTATTACGAAAATATTACACCTCAAAAAAATGCTTATTTTATTTATCTTAGGTTAATGACTGCAAAAAAATTGATCTGTATATGAAGTCAAAGGCACTACAAAATACTAAATAAAATAACGACCTCATTAATGTACGAAAAGATGTGAGGTGCTACTATTTGGAAAAAAGTAGGGGATAAGTTTTAGGAGTTGAAGTAGGAAAAGTCTTTCGAAATCGAAAGCATGGTCATTCGGTACCCTTGACAGGCCCACTTATTTTTCTTTTTTATATTTTTTTCTTAAGGAAAAATGACTCCTCAAACAAATCCTTATTTCATTTATTTTATTTATTTTGTTCTTATGAATTTAAGAAAAAAATAGTGTTTGTATTTTTATACAAAGGTACAATTTTAAATAAAATATCAAGTTAATTTGTGTAGGAAAAACCATTAGTTGCTATTTGAAAAGACAAAGTTGGGGGTAAGTTTTAAGGGTTGAAGTACAAAATTTTTTTAACGCATGGTATGATAGACCCTGTAGTATTGTCAAGCATTCTACTCAGTAGAATTCGTTTAGACATTGTTTTGTTACGAAAATATCACGTGACAAGGAAATTCAGAGACACCCTGTATATTAGTTGTTTTTTTGCCCCCCCCCCTACTTTTTCTGGGCACGCGCCGCCCCTGGATAGGTATAGGTAGCTCTTTTTAAGAAAGACATTAAATGACATTGGTTATTACTCACCACTAGGTATCCAAACAGTAGCTATACAGCAAAATCCGCATAGCAACATGCATATACAGATAGGCCACCTCCTCCCCCATTTATCCATGATAAGTAAGCACGCGAGATACGTAGGTACTTCTACGGCTGAAGACAGAAGGAAACTAAGGTATTCGTTGCTTCCTAGTGATGGTCCGTAGTAGCTCAAACCTACGTAGACTGTTTCATTGGCGAACCAGTTTATAGTTATCAAAGTGGTCTTCAAGCGCATATTGGGCGTACCACATAGATCAAAACATCCTAAAGCAAACAAATTAGTATATGTATATAATAAGCCTCATATTACGGGTGCATAGGATGAACTGGCTCTAAAAATAACAAAGGAAAGAGTCAGATAAAGCTCGTTAGGCAGCTAGCGCCATACTCACTGAATCAGGCTTTATATCTTTGAAATGTTTGTCAAAGGGAGTAATCACTATACATAAACTCTAAAAAAACATACAACTAGTAGTGAACAAAAAAGACAAATCCAGAGATTGAATGGGTACGAAACTGGAACCATGCAAGGCCGTGGAAGAAGGTTGGATTGGAAGAGGTGTCGATGGAAAATAATGACAACCACTTGTTGAACAGCTTATAAGATACAGAGAAAGACAGTAGTGAAATGAAACTAGCTGGTCGTTTGCTGAGGCCCAGTTACTTTATATCCGAAATATTGAAAAAACACCAAGACGAACAGCAGGAAGGAAAGGCCGATTACCGATGTGAAGAACTTGATTGAATAAATATCGTAAAATATATTACAAGCATCATAATAACCAGGGTGGTTTATAAGGACTGGTACATATGCGCCCAAGCGCTTGTCAGAAAAAGCATCACTTGTAAAATATCATGTTACAGTAATAATGCCTTTAGGGCATGATTAGGATGTGCAAATAGAATGTGGTACAGTTTTCAAGAAACACAACGCTAGATGAAATGGTTTCCGGAACTACATAGTTTTTTAATGTGTAATATTGTGTTCAGTAAACAATATAAAGCTACTCGAAAAGGCTCACTTGTTGTATGATTTTAGTTTCATGATACTGTATAATATATTACACAGTGTGTTTTATAATTCCATATTCGTCGTTAAGGGTGTGAACCTTTAGATGTTTACAATAAGAAAAGTTCATATCAATGGACACGTTGCTAAAGTTTTAAGAAAATATTTGCACCAGCTGCACTAAGCATCTACAGTGGTATCTCGCGGTGGAATATTCTGAATTGTTTGAATGTTACGTCCCCATGAGATATCGACTAGATAATATGGGAAAAGAGCAAGGGTAGTTTTGGGTTAAATTTTTTTTGAAAAATCCTCACTTACTTTGAGAAAAATTTGATTTACTCACTATTCTGTCTGAACCGCGTCTCTATACGTAGTTGCAATAGCCGTTCGATTTATTATTTTGAAAATGAGGTCAAAAGGAGTGCTGGAATTGGCAGTAGTGGTGTTGTGACAAACATTTGTTTAAGGATACTTGATTAATAAGGCATTTTACGCTTGGTATTTCAAAATATCATCGTTTAAGGTCTTTTATGTCACATTTATTTATAGTGGAGTTCAAATTTTGGATGCAATTCATTATTCATATAATGCAATTAGTACAATTTCAGATGAAGAATAGACTCTGAGAATGGTCCAAATTGAACTTATGAAGTACTTTTATTTATTATTTTAGTCCAATGAAGCTAAATAAGGAGAACATGTTTGCCAGGCTTGCCACCGCTCCAGATTTGACCCACGCAATTCAGATTTCGGAGACAGCAATATTCTTGGGTTGCGGTAATGTCTATGGTGCAGTTCATTCCATTATTAAATGCAAAAAAGTAATGTGATGTTATTTTCTCATCCCCCCCCCCCCCCCACCCTATCAACTATCTCAACCTCACCTCCCTCACATTGATCAGTATTCTTCGAGATAGTCATTATTAACATCTGTTAGGTGTCAACCCTACCTGTTACCCCCATCATTAGAGTTAGAAAGCCTGCTAGTGGATGGCTGGATCAGTCTGACAATAGCTAAGGAAATGATGGCTATATTAATACAGGGTGAGTCAAGCTCAACGCCTCGGGCTCTTGTGACCAAACGATACCACTTTTCGAAAAATCGACTTTGCGATTGTATGTAGGTCGAGTTGGATTACATTTTGAAAATAATGACTTTTATACAGGGTGTCTAATAAAAGCGTGACATATCAAAGTTATGTTTTTTTAAATGGAATACCATGTATATTATTGCATATTTCGATTCCCGGGTGCATTTTAGTGTGACTTTATGTATCACACATGGGACTTTAAGCGAACCGTTTAGGTGCAAATCACATTTTTGGGTATAGGTAGATGTCAGAAAAAAATTTAATATCGCAGCTATTATAAATCTTAGAGGGCTGTGACTTTGCCGTGTTACTAAGCATGAAATGTGTCAGCTTACGTTAGACGGTTGGGTTCGAGTTACATTTGTACTTGGAGAAATCGGCAGATCAGTTAAGGAAACTTCAATCAAAGGTAACTTGATTTTCTCAAATAGGAATGCATAATTTTTTTAATACCATCAAATGTGCGATTTGATAAGCTTTCTAATGATATGCAGTTATAAATATCAATCTATAGTAGTTTTGATTTAATTTCAAATTTTCAGTAAAACCAGTGTTTTTCAATTTTCCTACCTGTAAGCAACTTAGCAGGCCATGAAATATAAACAAAAACTGTTCAGATGGAACAAAGCAACTAACTTAGCAGATAGTTACGGACGAACTAGAGTAAAGGGGCAAAGTTATAAAAATGACTTACAACAAATCGGTTCTAACCAGAACTAGCAGACATAACACATCTAAGGTCAAAAAGCAGCTGGAGTACGACAGAAATGGGTATTTTTCACAGCATACCGGCTTCTACAATATTCTAAAGACTGCAGATTCACAAAACAATTGTGAATTTTGAAATGAAAGGAAATCTTCCACTTAATGTTGCTGGCAGTTTAATAGCTTCAGAATAAAATTTCACATTTCAAGAGTAAAAAAATAGTAACCGATACCTCTGACTTGAGTTCTGCAAATTCTTCAATACTCATACGCAAGATCGCCGGAATTGAAAAATAAATTAAAAATCTGCTTAAATTATTAAACATGATTTACCTGGCAGGAAATTAAAATATGATTTGTCAGTATTCCTTTTTTGCGATCTTGCTAATAGATACTGAAAAATTTAAAGGACGACAGTGAGAGGTATCATTACTTTTGACTTTGACGGAAATGACTACTGTTTTATACCATTAAATGTGAAATTGCGTTCTGAGGATATTAGGCTGACGGCAACGATCGCTGAAAGTTTTGCTTTCATTTCAAAGTGTTTAGTGATTTTGGAAATGTTTAATCTCTAGTACATTGCAGTCGCTGGTAGGCTGTAAAAATTATCCATTTCTGTCGTACTCCAGCTTCTCTTTAACCTTAGACGTGTTACCGCCGTTGTTTCTGGTTAGAGTTGATTTGTTGTAATGAATTTTTATAGTCTTCCTCTTTTACTCTAGCTCTACTGGATCTTTTTGCTAAGTTAGTTGTTTTCTTCCATCTGAATTCGATTTTGTTTATATTTCATGGCCTGCTAGTTCGCTTATAGGTAGGGAGATTGGAAAACACTGATTTCATTGAAATCTCGAAATTTAATAAAAACTACCATAGATTGATATTCACAACCTGATATAATTAAAAAGCCTATCAAATGCACGTTTGATCGTATAAAAAAATTATGCATTCCCATTTGAAAAAATCAAGTTACCTTTGATTGAAGTTTCCTTAATTAATCTACCGATTTCTTCAAGTACAAATGTAATTCGAACTCGACCGTCTAACGTAAGCTGATACATTTCATGCTTAGTAACACGGAAAAGTCACAGCCCTCTAAGATTTATAGTAGCTGCGATATTCAATTTTTTTCTGACATCTACCTATACCCAAAATTGTGATTTGCACCTAAACGGTTCGCTTAAAGTCCCATGTGTGATACATAAAGTCACGCTAAAATGTACCCAAGAACCTAAATATGCAATAATATACAGGGTGTTCCATTTAAAAAAACATAACTTTGATATGTCACGCTTTCGTTAGACACCCTGTATAAAAGTCATTATTTTTAAAATGTAGCCCAACTCTACCTACATACACTTGCAAAGTCGATTTTTCGAAAAGTGGTATCGTTTGGTCACAAGAGTCCGAGGCGTTGAGCTTGACTCACCCTGTATACAGTCTCCCTTAATCAATAAACAATAGAACGTATCACAACAATATACAAACCTGCATTTCTGTTCATCTCTGCCTCCTCGCTCAAAGTCCTCTTGCTCATGATTTTCTGCTTCAAATGGTGTTTGAAGCTATCTGGCAGTTCTTTCTTATTGACCCTAGCCAAAGTCTCTAGTATTTCAGAGGCTGCTTCGAACTTGCCCTTTGCCAATAACCATCTGGGACTCTCAGGTAAAACAAACCAGTAGAAATAATAGAGAACGAACGGTGCTGACGTTGCTATGCCTAATATAACCCAGTCTCTGATCAAGTAAGTTATGCCTGCCAGCATCATCAGACCGAACGTGTAGAACATACAAGTGGTAACGGTAACGAAGGAGCGGTAGTTTGGGCCTACTAGTTCTAAAGCTAAAGAAATCAAACCAGATTAAAAACACCTGGCAAATTTTATCACATAAATACTAAAATAGATGAAAAGCAAGGAACCTTTTTTAAAAAACGCTCTAATTTAAATGCTCTAAAAAAAGGAAAACAAAATGTTCATTTGAAATTTTAACTGTCAAAATATAGCGTCATTATACAAAATTTATATGATCATAACAGCTTCCAGCGAGGTTTGCCTAAGTAAGTATTTAATTAAAATGAAATTTCAGAAAAATTAAACTTAGCAGATTATGATACTCAATTAAATGTGTACTAGTTTATTTAAATAAGTAAATTGCGCGAAAAGCTTTTTGTAATAATATTGTAACATACTGTATATTATGGTATTCGTGTATTTGTATTAGTTGTCATTGATTGTCATACATGATGTAAAGTCAAAGTGGTTAGATCTTTTGAAGTGTAAACGTCGTCGAATCGTCTAGAGTTTCCGAGAATGACGGATGGATTCTAGAAATGTCATCGAATGCTCTAGATGGTTCGATGAAGTATATACAGGGTGAGTCAAGCTCAACGCCTCGGACTCTTGTGACCAAACGATACCACTTTTCGAAAAACCGACTTAGCGAGTGTATGTAGGTCGAGTTGGACTACATTTTAAAAATAATGATATTTATACAGGGTGTCTAATAAAAGCGTGACATATCAAAGTTATGTTTTTTTAAATGGAACACCCTGTATATTATTGCATACTTAGATTCCTGGGTGCATTTTAGTGTGACTTTAAGTATCACACATGGGACTTTAAGCGAACCGTTTAGGTGCAAATCACAATTTTGGGTATAGGTAGATGTCAGAAAAAAATTGAATATCGCAGCTACTATAAACCTTAGAGGGCTGTGACTTTTCCGTGTTACTAAGCATGAAATTTGTCAGCTTACGTTAGACGGTCGAGTTTGAGTGACATTTGTATTTGGAGAAATCGGTAGATCAATTAAGGAAATTTCAATCAAAGGTAACTTGATTTTTTCAAATGGGAATGCATAATTTTTTTTATACGATCAAATGTGCAATTTGATATGCTTTCTAATTATATCAGGTTGTGAATATCAATCTATGGTAGTTTTTATTAAATTTCGAGATTTCAATGAAATCAGTGTTTTTCAATTTCCCTACCTACAAACAAACTAGCAGGCCATAAAATATAAACAAAATCGTATTCAGATGGAAGAAAACAACTAACTTAGCAAAAAAATCCAGCAGAACTAAAGTAAAAGAACAAGATTATAAAAATTCCCTACAACAAATCAACTCTAACCAGAAACAACGGCGGTAACATGTCTAAGGTTAAAGAGAAGCTGGAGTACGACAGAAATGGATAAATTTTACAGCCTATTAGCGACTGCAATGTACTAGAGATTAAAAATTTCCAAAATCACTAAACACTTTGAAATGAAACCAAAACTTTCAGCGATCGTTGCCGTCAGTAATATCTTCAGAACACAATTTCAAATTTAATGGTATAAAATAGTAGTCATTTCCGTCAAAGTCAAAAGTAATGATACCTCTCACTGTTGTCCGTTAAATTTTTCAGTATCTATTAGTAAGATCGCAAAAAAAAGGAATCTAACAAATCATATTTTAATTTTCTGCCACGTAAATTATGTTTAATAATTTGAGCAGATTTTTAACTTATTCTTCATTTTCGGCGATCTTGCTCATGAGTATTGAAGAATTTGCAGAACTCCAGTCAGAGGTATCGGTTACTATTTTTTTACATCATGAAATGTGAAATTTTATTCTGAAGCTATTAAACTGCCAGCAACATTACGTGGTAGACCTCCTTTCATTTCAAAATTCACAATGGTTTTGTGAATCCTCAATCTTTAGAATATTGTAGTAGCCAGTATGCTGTGAAAAAAATCCATTTCTGTCGTACTCCAGCTGCTTTTTGAGCTTAGATGTGTTATGTCTGCTATTTCTGGTTAGAATTGATTTGTTGTAAGTCATTTTTATAACTTTGTCTCTTTACTCTAGTTCGTCCGTAGCTATCTGGTAAGTTAGTTATTTTGTTCCACCTGAACAGTTTTTTGTTTATATTTCATGGCCTGCTAAGTTGCTTATAGGTAGGAAAATTGAAAAACACCGGTTTTACTGAAAATTTTAAATTAAATCAAAACTACCAGAGATTGATATTTACAACCGCATATCATTAGAAAGCTTATCAAATTACACATTTGCTCGTATGAAAAAAATTATGCATTTCCATTTGAAAAAATCAAGTTACCTTTGATTGAAGTTTCCTTAATTGATCTACCGATTTCTCCAAGTACAAATGTAATTTGAACCCGACCGTCTAACGTAAGCTGACACATTTCATGCTTAGTAACACGGCAAAGTCACAGCCCTCTCAGATTTATAATAGCTGGGATATTCCATTTTTTTCTGACATCAACCTATACCCAAAATTGTGATTTGCACAAAAACGGTTCGCTTAAAGCCCCATGTGTGATACATAAAGGCACACTGAAATACACCCGGGAATCTAAATATTCAATAATATACAGGGTATTCCATTTAAAAAAACATAACTTTGATATGTCACGCTTTTATTAGACACCCTGTATAAAAGTCATTATTTTTAAAATGTAGTCCAACTCGACCTACATACACTCGCAAAGTCGGTTTTTCGAAAAGTGGTATCGTTTGGTCACAAGAGTCCGAGGCGTTGAGCTTGACTCACCCTGTATAAGGTGCTACGGGTAGCGTAGGAGTCAGTCGAGTTGAGTTGTACTTGAGATAAGGTTAAGAGATATTGTATCGAGTTGTGAAGTAAAACGGTGAAAGTTACGTCGAGTTTGATTCCCTGGGTGAAGGAAAAGAGGCCGTCGTGACAATATAAATTGTGTATAATGAGGCTATAAAATGATAGTTAAAACTTTAAAGGCAAATTGTATATTTACTTCCCACACCGTTAGGTGAGGGGAGTATTGTGATCGCGAAAATTTTCGATTTTGAGATAATATACTTTTTGGGCGCTTTATGATGCCTACATAACGAAAATCCACGTCACTCATTTCCGTCGGTCTGTCTGTCGGTCTGTCTGTCTGTCTGTCTGTCTGTTGGCGTTTTTCTAGCCTCCTAATCTCAGTAACCGGTGCATGGATTTTGGTGAAATTTGGGTAGCGATATGGCGTGAGGTCGTAGTAGGTAATGTTGCTATAATTTTGAAAATTGGTGCATGGGCGGCGGAATAATTATCAAAAAACGAAAAATGCCAAATATGCCTCAAACTTCGTTTTCAGGCGTTTCAGGGGTTCCTGATCATTTTCTACTTTTTTTTGGGTGGGGGTGAAATTGGGGTGGTTGGGTGGTGGGGGTTGTAAAGCTGAAAAATTTGTTGTAATCATAATGGGCTGTCCACTGACCTGAGAGAGAAAGACCTAGCGGTATAATACACTTTTTTAGGTCCATCCGAGCATCGTCTTGTCTATTACAGGAACCAAGGAACAGATAATTTTCCGATGTACGAGTATATGTATATACGAGTATTGCTTTAGATAGTTCTGTATTTTATAATGTAGAAACTATTGAACTGATGTTCATGAAATTTCGGTACAGTATTACTACTTTGGCGAGGATGGAAGATGCGTATGATTTTTAGAAATTGTCTCAGTAGCGGCGCAGCAATATTAAAAAAGCCAAACATATGAAAACACCTTAAACTTCGTTTTTAGCCATTTTAGTGGTTCGTCATTATTTTCTACTTATTTTTGGGTAGGGGTGACGTTGGAGTGGTTCGGGGGAGGGGGGTATAAAACTAAAAAAGTTGTTGTATTCATGATAGATTGTCCATTGACCCGTGAAAGAAGTACCTAGTAAAATTAAACACTTTTTTGCGGTCGGGCGAGCAACGATTTGGTTGTAAGGGCATCTGGACTATAGCTTCATGATATTAAGATAAAAGCTTTTTTAAAAAAAAGGTTCTCCGGCTTTTAATTCATATTTCACTTTTCAGTGATTGCTGAAAAGAAAGAAAGTAACATTCGTCGACCCTCCTAGAGCTCCGTTTAGAAGGGTAGGAGCTAGTAATCGTTTTTTATTTGTACTGTCCATACATCTTCAGCCACCTCGAAGGCAACGCCTAAAAAATAACTACCTTCGATCTTGAATGGTCCGCCTATTATCTCATCGTGTATTGTCATCCAAATTACACGTGTATATACAAAATTAAATTTCAGCTCAATTGGTTGAAGATATCCGCTTCAAAATACATGCGGTTCGCCCAGGTGCCCTGAGGAGGTAAGTTCACCACATCATATTATTACACCCCGATGCCACAGTCCTCGGGACAGCCTCACCTTGACTTGGATGTTCCAAATAATGCGCCATGTATTTCAGCTTGGAGCTTGCTTGTGCCTTACGAAGCACAATTCCGGGATTGGGGATTGGTCTTTCTCCTAGATAGGTTACCGACCAATGCTGATGAAGCTTACCTCGCAAAATCACAGAGGTCAAAGTTAACGAACTGATGTTACAGGCTCAAAAATGTATACCTCAAGAATAGTCGAAATATTTGTCCCAAATTTCAGATGGACAAGAACAACGGAGATTATAATCACCATAGTCTGCATTTTTGTTCTCAGCGAGGCCTTTAATAACCATACTATAGGAAAGCAAGAAATCGCAAAACTCCGCCATACTGATATCATATGCAGAAGTGCATAAAACATAATTATTCCTCCATCTTGTATGGTCCGCCATATTGGATTTAGAAAGACGCCACATTATTTTTCGAGTTACTTTCAACAAACCCTTTCATTTGATACCCGTGTTGTAGAAATGCATTAAAAATAACTATTCTGCCATCTGGGATGGTCGCCCATTGTACCGAGTTATTCACGTTATTCGACACGGAGCATTATGGCTAAAGTATGAAAAATAAGATGATATTTTCTAATGGATTGGGTCCCTATTAAGGGTACATTTTAAAAATATTTTCATGATATACAGGGTGTCTCCAAAACACAAAATGTATCAAAATATATTTTTTTAAATGGAACATTCTATATATTATTGCATATTCGAAATCCTTGTTGAATTCTAGTGTAACTTCATGTATTACACATGGGACATAAAGCAAACCGTTTAGGTGTAAATCACCATTTCCGGTATAAGTAGATGCCAGAAAAAAATTAAATATCACAGAGATTATAAAATCTAGAAGGCTGTGACTTTGCCGTGTTACTAAGCATGAAATGGGTCACCTCAGGTTCGACGGTCAAATTTGAATTACGGTTGTGCTTGGAGAAATCGGTCGTTTAATTAAGCAAACTACAATCAGGGATAACTCGATTTCTTCAAATGGGAATGCCTAATTTTTTTATACGATTAAATTTAAAATTTGATAGCATTTCTAATGATGTAAAGTTATGAATATCAATCTCTGGTAGTTTTCATTTACTTTAACATTTTTGGTCAAATCACTGTTTTTCAATTTTCCTCCTATAAGCAACCTAACAGGCCATGAAATATAAACAGAAACATGGTCAGATGGGAGAAAACAAGTAACTTAGAAAAAAGATCCAGACGAATTAGGGTAAAGAAACAAGATTATACAAATTCCTTGCCACAAATCAATTCTAACCAGAAGCAACGGCGCGGCGGTAACATATCTAAGGTCAAAAATAAGCTGGAGTCTGGCAGAAATAGATATTTTTCACGGCCTACTGGCTACTGCAATGATTCAGCATTTCCAAACCAATTAAAAACCCTGAAATGAGCACGCAGCACGCAATTATCAATTACATGTAATGGTGTGAAAAAGTTGTAATTTGCATCAAAGTATACCAATACTGGACTGTACCAGTACTGGGGCCCATCTATTTATTCGCAGTATCTATTAGCAAGATCTCAAAAAAGGAATACTGACAAATCAGCTTTAAATTTTCTGCCAGATAAATTATATTGAACTTGAACAAATTTTAATTCATTCTCCATTTGCAGAATTTTTAGAACTCCAGTCAGAGGTATCGTTATTTCTCACTTAACAGAATTGAACAATTTTTTATATCATTAAATGTGAAAATTTTACGCTGGAGATAATAAACTGCCTACAACATTCGCTAGTAGTTTGCCTTCCATTTCAAATTTTTGATGGTTTTGGGAATTGGAAATCTAGTACATTGCAGTAGCTAGTAGGCCGTGAAAAATTTTCATTTCTGTCTTACTCCAGCTTGTTTTGACCTCAGATATGTTACCACCGTTGTTTCTGGTTAGAGTTAATTTGTTGTAAGTGATTTTTGTAATCCTGTCTCTTTGGTCTAGTTCGTTTATGTTTTTCTGTTAACTTAGTTGTATTCTTATATCTGAACAGGTTTTTGTTCATATTTCACGGTCCTCTAGGTTGCTTATAGGTAGGAAAATTGAAAAACACACAACAACACACAATTGAAATTAAACGAAAACTACCGCAGATTGATGTCCACAACCCGATATCGTGAGACAGCCTATTAAATTTCATATTTAATCGTATAAAAAAATTAGGCATTCCCATTTGAAAAAATCAAGCTATCTCTGATTGAAGTTTCTTTAATTAACCGACCGATTTCTCCAAGCACAAACATAATTCGAATTTGACCGTCCAACCTAAGCTGACGCATTTCGTACTTAGTAATAAGGCAAAGTCACAGCCGTCTAAATTTTATAATCTTTGTGACATTCAGTCTTTTTCTGACATCTACTTATACCGAAAATAGTGATTTACACCTAAACGCTCCGCTTTAGGTCCCATATGAGATACATAAAGTCACACTAGAATTCTCCAAGAAATCTGAACATGCAATAATATATCGAATGTTCCATTTAAAAAAATATATTTTGATACATTTTGTGTTTTGGGGACACCCTGTATAACATGAAAATATTTTTGGAATGTAGCCTTAATAAGTCCCTATCCATCCGAAATTATTATTTTCTTTTTCATTAGATACTTCAGCTATAATGCTCCGTGTCGAATAACGTGAACAACCTGGTATATTGTCATCCAAACTAAACGCGTAGACAAAATTTCAGCTCAATCGGTTGAAGATATGTGCTTCAAATTGAGTAGCAAAATGTGTAATATAAGATTGTAGAATGTATTATTAGTGACGAGTGACCAATCAATGATACCACATTCAAGATAAGAGATACATTTTGTACTATTAAAAATTCTGGAGTGCATTAGCCTTAGACATGATTCAGTTTTTCTTCAGTTCATATGTCTGATTGGTTGAATCGGTATACTATAACCAATTCTATTTAAGAATAAATGACAAGGGACTCGCGTACCTATGCCACTGACGGCCAGGGGGATATATCCCCCTCTGAACTAAAAATGAAAGTCAACTATATCATGTCCGTTACTATTTGGCTATACCACCCCCCTCCCCCCGGAAGACTTGGGATGGCTGATCACTCAATTCGAAGGGATATTTGAGAGGATGTACAAGAGGCCCAATGAGTGTCTCTCAGTGCCTTGAATCACAAAAGCAGACATTGTCTAGAAACGTTTTCTTTCAGTTATACGAACGCGCTTCTGTTATTTTTTATCGAATCTTGTGCCTCTCGTAAGTTGATCCGTAATTTGTCAATGTTGCTGCTTTCCTTCGATAAGACTAAGTCCTGCATACGAAGAAATCGATAGGATTCAAGTCAGGGGATCGTGGCTTTCATTCAACGGCCACTCCATGACCGATCCACTGGTATTGGAAATCCTTAGTCAATATACTGCTTGACAACCTGCGCAAAGTAACATGGAGCACCGTCGTTTTGAAACGTCGAATTTTTACGTGTTAATAGATCTACATCTTATAACAAACTGTTTATATAGTTTCTCAAAACGCTAAATAGGACTTGGTATTTGATGGGTCTGCTAGTTCAAACGAGCCAATCAATTTTCCGTTTGATATCCCGGACCACAAGTTTACTTTGAACTGTCTTGGAAATTGGACGCACAGATTTTCGATACGCCGCAAGCGTGGTAGTTATGGATATTGAATATTCTGTATCATTTATCAGAATACAGCTCCTATCGTTGTTGAGGAACTTAATAATGTTTGACGTCGTAACTCACCACAGCTTCACTTCACCTTAAGGGGCCTGGATACACACATTTATACATACGTTCATACGTATTTTCCATGTAAAACACGGACTCACAATTTCTCGCATAACTCATTCTATTTTCCAACTACAAATATAATATTTCAGAAGGCGATAGTTAAGACCCTGGATGACAACTATTTTCGATTTTCTCAAAAAAGTCTTTTAATGTGCAAAAAAACTCGCAATGCAAAGTCATACATTATATAAATGCCCGTAATTTAACAGCCAAACACGATATCAAAAAAAAGGCTAAATAGTTGCACAAGGGCAAGCTTCTTCTTCAATTTGCTCTTTGAGTCATTACTGTAAGTTTAAAGGTAACGTCAGGAGCTTGGAAATGCGAAATTCATTTTGATAGTGACCTTTGGACCCCACCTTTGGACCTTTTGACCTTACCTTTGGATTTTTATCATCTTAGACACACACATTGGAGAAAGGGAACAGGTGGCCACGCCTCCTCGCTAACACGGGAATACGTCTTTTCTTGGATTCTCAATTTCGCGCGCTATACCCTAGACTCTTAAGGAGCTAGGGTATAGCGCGCGAACTTGAAAATCCAAGAATACACGTATACTCGTGTTAGCGAGGATGCGTTGTCGCCTGTTCCCTTTCTCAAGTATTTGTGTCTAAAATAAAATGGGGAAGGTAAGCCCTAAGGTCGCCTTGCGGTACTACTGACGGCCGACGACCGCGAAGATGATTTCGCATCGAGGGGAGCCGAGTGCGACTGTCTGGTGACCTATTGCAAAGTTTACGAATACATTTAAGTTGGATCACTCCGCAAAAATATCAAAACGGCCTGCCCCTTGCTCCGTCTCCCCGGTACACCGGTGGCAGTGAACCGACGTCAGCCGAGAGATACGGAGCGGCGCAAAGTAGAGGTTGAACATGTTTAACGCGAAGTGTCTCAAAAATATCGGATTTTGTTATCTTGGATTTGTTTGCAGGAAATGGATAATCTTTTTAGAAGTTTGAGATTAATCAATTTCGCGAGAAAATATACTACCAATCAATTTAAATTTATTAACGGATGGATAATGACAATCAGATCCATCCTTATTTTGTGGTAAACCTTGAAATGTAAGGGATATAAATACAGGGTATCCCACGACAATTAAGACAAGAAATATGTCGGAACTGGGCAGTAGTAGAGAATTATAATTTTGGGCATGTAAATTAGAGCAGATGTGTCTTTTTTGTCATTGTACTACCTAATGAGGTATTTGTTTTTGGTCACGCGACATTCGATTCAAAATTATCAATGGGACACCCTATATATTTGTGCCTGGGTTCCTCCCGATAAAACAATTCCAACAAACTAGCACACTTGGGGTCTAAAGTGATTAGTTCAAGCGCTACATGTACTAAAAGGATTGTATCACACTAAAAGCGTATAGTGAGACAAAATATTCATTCGGTGGTCTTACCATACCACTCAGGGACATTGTAAATTATATTTTAGAGCTCGAAAATATTTTTATAGATAACTTTAACAATTTAGCTTCTACAGTAGCAATTGGAATGACAGTGAAAAGCAAAATTTCAAAAATAATTTATTCACGTCCATGTAAAGCATTTCCATATGATTATCTTTTAAAATTGTACATACGATTTCGTATATACTATGCCATAAAATTTATAAACTGTGATCTCAAAAATAAGCCAAATAGACAAAACATTAACGTAAAAATACTACAGCACCTTTGAAACATCAGTTTTTACTTATCTACGAAATAGCTACAATATGTGAAATCATTTGAGATTCATTGGTAATAGTTTTACTAGGCTTTATTTTTGATATCCATTTATGTAACTTAGTGCATTAGCAAAATAAATGTTATATTTGTATTTGTATGTCTAAATCGGCCGTCAAGACATAGTTTTTCAATGACCCTCGTATATACCTACAACCCAGGCGAGAGCAAGTCCCCGCTAAAATACCCTCGTACTTGAGCAAAAACCAACGCAAAAACTAACTGGCGCGTGCGGCCGCGGCATCGCTTTCATGTGAGTTCGTCAAAGTGCCGACGGAGAGTGATCCAACTTATATGTATTCCGTAAACTTTGCCTATTGATAGTGTGACGTTACCTTGAGACTTGAAACAATAATGATGCAAAAAAACTGAAGAAGACGGCTTGCGCTAGGGGCAATTCGGTGGCCTTGTTTTGATATCGTGTTTGGTTGTTATGAAAAGCAATGGTCCGTGTACTTGCGAATTCGTATTTTACATGCCATATACATATGTATAAAATGTGTGCAACGATGCCTCTTCAATCAACTTTCACTCAAAGCGCAACTAATACTCTAATGTTTCAATGTCTTATAACGTAATCGGACACAAGATACCGTGTAATTCTGGTACTTTGAGTTATATAGTTCCGCTAACTATGCGTCCCTAACATCGCCCAATTCATCAGATCCTCAAGAGTTAAAACTACAATTCCGGTCTACTGTACCTATTAGCATAAAGGAAAAACGTACATATTATAAATGGAATCTGGTACATCGCTGGGATTGTCAATCCTACAATTACTCTGCTACCAGCCCACCACCAGAAATTTTGTGCGGTGACGGTGAGGGCACTACCCACTAGAAGCGTCGTCAGGCATAGAAAAAAAGACTTCTTTCTTCCTATTGAATCGTTGAGTCTTCCAAACGTGTACACTCCAATCGGTCCTCCCACGTTCAGTGCTACAAGACCTAGGGTTGGGTAAATATCCCTGTCGCATACCAAGTTGAACTGAAACAAAGGATAATACAATGGTATCAACTTCATTAGTTTCAATTGAGTACAAATTTAGTAATTATAATTTGGCACGTAAGGTGCATAATCAGTTAAGTAGTTTGATCCAGAAATCCGATAACCAGAATAATAGATAACATAAAGAAGCTTCATGCCTTAAGACATACCTATTAAATTGCTTACCAAGCAGATTTTCATCAGAGTCAACGTTTCTGCTCATCACTATAAATAAGTAGGTACATTCGACAATTCCAGCTACAACGTTTTTTTACATACTACTCAAAAATTCAGACAAGCAAAGCATCTAAAACCGAAATCTGTGATTACTTAGTTTTTTCACTGCTCTGAAGCTGCACGTTTCCATCTTTACCTATAGTAATAACGAATAAAAAATTAGATACAACTGAATTAGTTGTTTCCAGAAACATCAAGACCAGGTATGTAGTACAAATTTGTATCAAATAATCCACAGCTGCGAAAAGTATTTTCACCTTATACCCTTGACTGACACCATGCCCGGATAGCTTTGTAGAGTACAGGATGTCAGCAAAGTCAAACATGAGATTTGTCAGTTAATGAAGTTAATTGACTCAGTACTTCCCACACGTACATATTGTTTTTTTTTATATTTTTTAATTTAACTCCCAATTGATTTGCTATCTGTAAAACTAGTCACAATGAGCAAATAGTTTGTTGCACTAACACTAACATGTAGGGAACAGTTCAGTAACTATTTCCTCTTACATCTTTGCACATACACAAAGTTTAACACTGGGAACTACACACTACCCATTCACTCAAATCTTTCTGGAAGATCACTTGGGATGTGTCTCTTCAACCTGCGACTGCCCTGATGCTGCATAAGGTGTCTGGCTAATGGGTTGGGATGCTCTTGAAGATGAGTTCTGTACCTCTCGGCGATGTTTGACACTTCTTCTTTCACTGATGGGATTTGCAAGTCGCGCCTGATAAATTCATTTGGAACATACCATGGAGCTTTGGTTAGGATTCGTAATGTTTTGGCTTGGAACCTCTCCAGTATTTCGATATTAGAATTCGAGGCCGATCCCAATAGTTGTATACCATAATACCAAATTGGTTTTATTATGGCCTTATATATCAAGACTTTGTTGCTCAACGATAGAGAGGATCTGTGACCTATCAACCAATATAGGTTTTGAAGTTTCAGCCCTAGCTGTTTCCGTTTAGTAAAGATGTGTTTTTTCCAGGTCAGTCTTCGACCAAGGTGCATGCCTAGATATTTTACATATTCTTGTTGTTGTAGATTCTGGCCATTTGGAGATACAGTCGAACAGTTGTTCCTCCTGTTAGTAAACGTTACATGGACGGATTTTGATTCGTTCGCTTTGATACGCCACCTCCTGAGCCAAGTTTCTGTGTCGTCAAGGCTTTTTTGTAACTGATTTGATGCCTCCATGTGGTTAGGATGCACTAATAGTTAGTACTGCAGTATCATCAGCATAAGTAGCTATAGTGACGTTATCCTTTGTGGGTAGGTCAGCCGTGAAGAGAATATACTGTAAGGGTCCTAATACGGTACCCTATGGAACACCGGAACTGATTGCAAAAAGTGATGTTTGCGCTTCTCGATGTTGCACGAAGAAGTGTCGGTCATGTAGATATGACTTAAGGATAAGAAATTAGGGAAGATTCATTCCAATTTTGTAGAGTAGACCAGTATGCTAAACTTTGTGTGTGCCTGAGATATATCTAAGAAAGCGGCCTAGCAATACATTTTGTCTTCTAGACACGTAACGGTGATCCATTTTTGATATTTCCCATTGCATGACCCGCCCGTTCTAAAAAAAAAACATAAACATCCAACATAGTAAATAGTTTCATGCATGTCTGCAGGAGATAGGACGACACAATTTTTATTCTGCAAGCTTCAACTGGATGAAACGCAACAATTATGAATCCACAAATCACTTAAGCACAAAGTTTGAGCTATTTTTATATTTTTAGTTTTCTTACGATTGCTGCGCCGCCACTGACATGATTTTTTAAAGCCATACGCATTTTCCGTTCTCACCACGGTAATAATACTGCGTCGAAATTTCATTAAAATCCACGCAGGAACGTATCCAGGATTTGGTTTTGGAGGAATTTCAGATTATGAGTTGCCATCTTAAATTTTCCCTCAGCAGGGGGGGGGGGGAAGGGTGCAAATCTGCCAACGGCATTATATAAGGTTTGGGGGGGTCCGCACCCCCTGGACCCTTTGAATACTACGTGCCTGATTCCACGTTACACAAAATAGATCGATCTAAATCAATACTCGTATGTCTGCGTATACATCATAAAATTCTTACTCCCTTGGATTCTGTAATAGACAAGGCAATATTCCGAAATTGTATTGTGCCTCCAGGTCTTTATTTCGCAGGTCCATGGAGAGCCTATTATATCATCAATACAAAAACTTTTTCAGTTTTACAACCCCCTACCCCCTAACGACCCAAATTTTACCCCCACCCAAAAAGAGTAGTAACGATCGTGAACCCCTAAATCGTCTAAAAACGAAGTTTGGACTGTTTTTATATTTTTTGATTTTTGATTGCTCTCCCGCTACTGACACGATTTCTAAAAATCGTACGCTTTTACCATCCTCGTCAAGGTAGTAATACTGTGCCAAAATTTCATTGCAATAAATTCAGTTATTACCTCGTTATACAATACAGAACGATCTAAAGCAATATTCGGATGTATACATCAGAAAAGTCCCTTTGGTTTCTGGAATAGGCAAGGAAATGTTCGGATGGCCCCAAAAAAAGGATATTATGCTGCTAGGGTCTTTCTTCACAGACAGCCTATTAAAGATACAACATATTTTTCAGTTTCACAACCGCTCACCTCCCAACCACCCCAATTTCACCCCCACCCAAAAAAAGTAGAAAATGATCAGGAATCCCTAAAACGCCTAAACACGAAGTATGAGGAATAACGTGTCATCTTAAAATCAAAAATTTTCTGGAATTTTTGGGAAGCAAAAAATAGTTATCAACTCCTGTCCTACTTCTAGCCAACCCCATGCCTGTTTAGAAGATTTTCAATGGATTCTAAAACTTTTGACTTTTCTTTTCACAGGTTTGTTGACAACCAGCATGGAGTCTAAGCTTTTTGGGTGGTATTATTGGAAACCGCATAATAAACTAATGTTTACCAAAATTTTCTAAATTCAAATTTGGAAAACCTGTTGGAAAATTCACCACTGGAGTGTTTACGAATAATGTGATTACAGTTAAATGGATCGAAAGCACATTTTACTATTCGAAGTCGAAACACTTTGGATGAAAGGTTTCCTGCCAATACTTTTGTCTGCGAGCCACGCCACCTACGATTTTTCCAATTCTTACACAATAATTACAAAACCGTAAATATCTTGGAAACCATCAAAGATAGAACCACATGTGCCTAGTTAAAAGTGAAAGAGAATTTAATTTCGCATCATCCGATGTGAAACCTGTCATACCATCCCATTTGAAATTAAAAAAGTTTTTAACGTTTTTAGCTTTTCAAATTTGAAAATTGCTAGTCTATTGATTTAACATTCTTTTGAAACAATGATCCTACCGAAACACAAGTACGTTTCTTACTTATTTCAAAACCGGAAGCGGCATCTTTCTATCGCGTTCAGTTTCCGAGATATTAACTTTTCTTGTAAAGTACTACAAACGTCAAATTTTGTAAAAAATGCTGAATAACTCCGAAAATAGGCTTCGTAGACATAAACATTGCTTAACGAACTGGACCTAAAATCCGATGCTGAATTCAAAAACGTAATAATATATAGGGTGCTCCATTTAAAATAAGGAAGTTGGTGCCTACTTCCGGTAAAAAAAACATTTCTAATTTAAACCGTATGGCCGCTAAAGAGCACCGCGCGCTTATTGGAGCACCCTGTATATGAAAATTAGTAACACAACATTAAAATTCTATATAAATGTAAAACAAAGAAAATCAACTGCCTCAGTCCTATCGACTGGAACAAAAAATAAAAATATTGACCTGAAAATCAGCGATGGTTAACAGGCAAACAACTAGATATTGGATGCATTAGGATACAAATTAGAGCAAAAAACTTCAGCTAACAGCGTTTCTTTGAAAATTATGATGGCACTGCCATCATGGCAGTCATATTGCCAAACGGTCTGCATTTAAAAGCTACAAAACCCATAGGTAATCATGATTATTCTTTGAATAAATTACATAATTCCCAGTATAAGAGAACATGATTACCTTGTTTAAATGCACTTTGTATTTATTTTATATTAATTTCATTCCGTGAAACTTCAAACTTCAAACAAAGCACTTTGTGTTTATTTTATCATTAATTTCATCCCGTGAAACATCAAACAAAAATAGCTAGTATACCGGCACTTCCAAAACAAAATTGATAAAATCTATCCTATCTGCTGTTTCTGTATTTCAACGACTATTCACACGATCTGATCCTTGTCGCCCGCCAATCCTACCGAAGGTCCTACCTTTCATTGGCGTTGCCAGCGGCAAAATGGTCATTTGAGCGTTTTAGTCAAATTATCGTTAATACTTGCCGAAGTAAACACTTATTTTACTAACAATTTTAAAGTGTTTTTCTAATAATAATAAAATTAAAAAAACTAAAAAAAGAAATGTTGTCAAACGACAATTACCTAGTAATTTTGTGTTATAAAAATGCAACACACCTTTGTAATTTTACAAATATGTTGTGAAAAACTAAAATATTTGTAATTTTTTTCGTAAATTGCTCAAGTATTTTTACAAAATTCAGTAACTCTACAAAACTGTACTATTTTTGTTGAACTCTGCGGTTTTACAATACGACATCGGCAAATAGTACTTGCAATTGTCTTGTAAAAGTATACCCACGTTTTTTTTAGTGTGCGAAAAAATGGGATTTATTGTATTGTATTTCTAAGGAAATTCCATCAACAATATAATTACAAGCCTTTTAAGGCTAATACTTACATCAATAACAATACTTGATTTCACTTCCGATTTGTCATAGACCCAACCATCTTTACAGTCTTCTTGAGGCCAAGACGTATTGGCAATTACGTCTCTGAACGATCCTCCAGCAGTCTGTAAAAATATAGAGAAAGCTGTAAGAAGGGAAAATCTTGGGGTTGTGGCCAACATTTTGAAAATGGACTACAGGTCACTGCATTAAAGAGACTCTGGTGTTAGCTGCCAAGCTTTCGACATGTTTATTACTATCTTCAAGGCTTCAGCGTTGAGGTTTGCTAATAAAAAGCAGCAGTTTGTATTGAGCCGCAAACTTAAAATGTAAGTTCTTGAACTAAAACGTCAAATTTTTTTTTGATTTGTCGACGGTGCCTTCCACAACCGCAGGTCAGCACAAACAACACACATAGGTGTAAAATACCAACCAAATAAACGACCTTTACATTCCTCTCCACACGAACATTACACAATTCGATTAAAATTTTATAAAGAGACCTTCTTGGTCCACAGGTGAGCACAATGGCCGTTCAGGCCGTTACATTGTAAAATGCAAACCTCAACGTTAAAGCGCCGAAGATGGCAATAAACATTGTCGAAAGCTTGGCAATTAACACAAGTCTCCTTTACGCAGTGACTCATAGTCTTTTTTCAAAATTTTGTTCACAACCCCAAGATTTTCTCATCTTAATTATTTTCTTGGCCATAAGCCTTCTTTGGTATTGCCTTAGCTATGGTGCTGCCCGATAGTTAAGTAACGAGAGTGTCACTCATAGTTTACTTATTTCCACGAAAATTAACTGAAAAGTAATTTTTTAGCTCTTACTAGGTCCATACTTCTCCAGTATGCTTATTCCTATACCAGGTCGAGGTCCCTACTCCCCGAAACAGTATCCTCCAGGATTCTTTCTTTTGAATTTCGATGCTGTGGATTGAGCTACCGGCGAATGTGTCTCCCGACGGCTACAACCTGCAGTATTTCAAATCTAACGTGTACCGATACATATCCTTTCGCAGCGCTTCTACAGCGCCATAAGCTTTCAGTCATGTGGTAGGCAGACCATAAAAAAATGAGGCCATCAAGTATAGATTCATGAAAATATAATAGAAGGCCGAATTCAAATCTCCTTAAGCGTATTTAGCAACCGAGGCTTCAAATATATATCAAACTTCTCCATTAAAATCTGACGAGGAAGGAAAATAGTACAAAAGGTTTTCGACTTATTCATACCTGTATAATCTCTTCCCAGTTCACAGCATACCTCTTGCATTCTGCATAAATTCCATCCTCATAAGGAATGGACACATTCTTTAATTCATCAATGGTGGTGATATTTTCCAGCAGAGGTACTCTGCACCAATGCTTGGGAATATCTGCCATAAACAGTTGATTGAATGCCCCAAACCCACATGGAAAGCACGCTGGTAGGCAAACCAGCCATAACATCAGCTTTTGGTAAGTCCCAAATTCGCCCACTGTAGGTAGTATGTCATCCATGTCCAAGCCATCCTGAAAATATAGAGACCACGTTATGTGAACATTGTGACACCGACAACCTTTGTTGAGTTTATCATCGAGATGCCTTAATTTTGCTGCAAGTAGCAAGTCGTGTGGAATATTATAATATGAAAAGAACGGCCAATATGAAGAGCCTATGCAAAAAGCCTATGTATTTGTTCTAGTACGGTGCTTGATCGATATAAGATACGCAGGCTTGCTGTTCATTATCTTCCAGTTCCACGATTGAATTAAAAGTCGTGACATCTAAGGGAGGAGTGATGCTTTCTGTCAACGCAGTTACGAGAATGCTAGAGTAAATGGTGATAATATTTATCTGCATAAAATGTGAGACTATTTAAATGGCAAAAAATATATATTCGAAACTAATTAAACAAGAAGTCGACCAATAATTCTAGAGCAACTAGTGTCATCTCTTCAATCGGAAGGATCTATACTACAATAATAAGACACAAATTGAAAAACATTATGGACAAGTTGAGTGAGGAACAATAGGGATTCCAAAAAAGTAGGGAATGCCTGGACAATATACATATTTAACGAGACAGGTCATAGGAAGGAATAAAGCCAAGAACATCGAAACTCATATGATATTCATAGATTTAGAAAAAGCATATGATAGCGTGCTTAGAAAACAACTACGGACAGCCATGGAAAGATTGAACGTTGGAGAAAAATGGATTAATGTAACGAAAAAGCTATACAGGGTGGGCCAATAGTGCGTGGACGGAGGATTGTATATAAGTAGGTATCAAAGAAAATTGAATATCGTGGCGATTATAAAACTTAGAAGGTCATGACTTTGCGGTACGACTAAGCATGAAATGCGTCACCGTAGGTTAGACGGCTAAATTTACTTCTTTTTGTACTTGGAGAAATCAGTAGATTAATTAAGGAAACTTCAACCGCAGATAACTTGATTTTTTCAGATGGGAATGCCTATTTTGGTTTATAGAATCAAATGTAAAATTTGATTACCTTTCTAACGATACAACATTCTCGATATCAATCTCCTTTGGTTTTCATTTTATTTCAAATTTTCAGTCAAATCGATGTTTTCCAATTTTCCTGCGTGCAATCAACATAGCAGGCCATGAAAAATAAACAAAAGCCCGTTAATATGGAATAAACCAACTAACTTAGTAGAAAGATGCAAAAGAACTAGAGTAGCGAGGCAAGGAGGATGAAAATTCCTTACAACACGTCAGCTCTAATCAAATACAACAGCGGCAAGACATCTAACGTCAATGAGAAGTTGGGGTATGACAGAAGTGTTTGTTTTTCACAGCCTGCTAGCTATTGAGGTCTACTAGAGCTTGACAATTTTCCAAACGATTAAAAATTTTGAAACAAAAGGAAAACTACCAGCGATTTTCGCTTAAAGTCTAACATATTTAGGATGAAATTTCACATTTAATGTGATAAAAAAATATTCATTTCCATTTAGTTAAGTCAAAAGTGAAGATATCTCTAACTGGAGCATTCTGAACATCTATTGAAATGATTGCTAGAATTGTTTAAATAGGCTATGTTGTAATTGTGTTTATTTCGTGTAGTTTTCTACAAGTTGAATTATGTTTTGCAAACAGACTGCAATTCAATTTTCATTTTCCGCGATTTAGTAATAAGTATGAGTACCTACTGAAAAATTTGAAGGGTTCCAGTCAGAGGTATCAATACTCTTGACTTTTGGGTACTCTTTTGTGGCATTAAATGTTAAAATTTGTCCAGAAGACATGGATATTCTACTACCAGCAAGATTCACTAGTAGTTTTCCTTTGATTAAATATTTTTTTAATGACTTTGGAAATTGGCTAATAGCTAGTAGGCTGTGAAAAATGAGAGTTCTTGTTAACGCTATTGTTTCTTGTTAGAGGTAATATGTTGTAAGGTTTTCATAATCTTGCCTCGTTACTCTAGTTAGTTTGCATCTTTCTACTAAGTTAGCTGGTTCCTTCCATATTAAGGGCCTTTTGTTTATTTTTCATTGCCTGCTAGGTTGCTTGCACGCAGGAAAATTGAAAAACACCGATTTGACTGAAAATTTGAAATAAAATGAGAACAAAAAAAAGATTGATATCGAGAATGCATATCGTTAGAAAGGTAATCAAATTTTACATTAAACTATAATAGGCATTCACATTTGAAAAAATCAAGTTATCTGTGATTGAAGTTTCCTTAATTAATCTACTGATTTCTCCAAGCAGAAGAAGAATTCAAATTTAGGCGTCTGACCTAAGGTGAGGCATTCCATGCTTAGTCGTGCCGCAGTGCCACGGCCTTCTCAGTTTCATAATCGCTGCCATATTCAATTTTCTTCTGATATCTATTTATACCAAAGGTGGTGATTTGCAGTAAAACGGTTCGTTTAAATTTCCATGTATGATACATAAAGTCACACTAGAATTCACCAAGGAATCCAAATATGCTATAATATATAGGACGTTTCATTCAAGAAATGTAAGTTTGATATGAATATGGGGGGTTGTAAAATTGAAAAATTGGTTGTATTCATAACAGACAGTCCATTGACCTGGCATAGTATACTTTTTTAGGACCATCCGAACACTGCCTTGCCTTATAATTTTCTGATACATACGTGTATTGCCTCTGATCGTTCTGTATCGTATAACATGGAAACTATTAGATTGATTTTAATTAATTTTTACACAGTTTTTCTACCATGCCGATGATGGAAAACGTTTATGATTTTTAGAAGTCGTGTCAGTGGCGCCGCAGTAAAAATGAAAAAACTAAAAATATAAAAACAGCTCCAACTTCGTTTTTAGATGTTTTAGGGGTTCCTGATCACTTTCTAATTCTTTTTGTTGTATTCATAATAGGCTATCCATTGACCTGCGAATGAGGATCCTAGTGGCATAATACCCTTTTTGAGGTCCATTCAAATACTACCTTGCCTACTACAGAAACCAAGGAAATTTGCTGATAGAGGTATACATACATATGAATATTGCTTTAGATCGTTCTGTACTGGGTAACGTGAAAATTATGAAGTTGATTTTAATGTAACTTTGCCAAAGTATTATTGCCGTGCCAAGGATTGAAAACGCGATGATTTTTAGAAATCGTGTCAGTGGTCAGTGGCGGCACATCAACAATAAAAAAAAATAAAAACAGCTCAAACTTCGTTTTTAGGCGTTTTAGGGCTTCCTGATCATCTTGGGGGGGGGGGGGGTAGTGAAACTGGGGTAGTTGGGTGGTAGGGGGTTGCAAAACTGAAAAAGTTTATGTATGCATAATAGGCTCTCCATTCACCTGCGAAAGAAGAACCTAGCAACATAATACACCTTTTTAGGTTCACCGAAACATTGCCTTACCTATTACCGTAATCAAGGGAGCTTTTTTTCTGATGATTCATATGTTATGTATCAGTATTGCTGTACACCTTTCTATGTCGTGTAACCCAAAATTGATTTTAATGATGGACGTTTTTTGAGGGCAGGTGGGCGATGATTTGGTTGCAAGGGAATCTCAGACTATAGATTCATGCAATCGAAAAGTGATATCACCGCTAGTGTGGGAAGTACTGAGGCACAGAGCTGAAATCTCAGTAGTTGGAATGGTTCAAAACCAGCGATTCGCATAGAACGATTTTCAGTTGATGACTAAATACATGCCTATTGCTGTAAATGAATTTAATTGATGAATACGCTCTACTCAGTAAATTTTGTAAATGCTGTGAAAATCGCATATCAGAATCCATAATTAGTCCTAGGTTACGGGCAGAGTCCACTATTTCCACTACACTGATATCTATACTTAAAGCCATTCTGCTTTTTAAAAGAGTTGTATTCATTTTATTCCCAAAATATAATACTTTGGATTTCTCCGGATTCAATTTTAAGTTGTGTTGCTTAGCAAGTCACTAATCTTCTGTTACTCTTTATCTTAGCAGACAAAGCATCTACAGCAAATAAAAATGTCAATGACGAACTAATCAGAAAACAGTATATTAGCAGGAGAAGACAACAGTATAGTTAACTTTCACATTGGATGGATTTCGAAGGAAAAAGAGCACGACGTAGTATTTGTGGTAAAATCACATGAACAAAAAAGAGGAGTTAAAAAGACTGTTTTGGATGGTGACGTGAAAAATGTGATTCGTCGAAAAGTCTATTCATTTTAATTCCGCAATGAACTCCCAGCGATAAAAAAACAACAGGAATTACAAAATGATGAAAGTCTGCCAAAGATATCACGTCGGGTTTTATTGAGAACATTACGCGAAATAAAAAAAGAAAGCGGAACAGCGCATTTATAGGAAGAGACGATATAGTATTATGGCGTAGAGAATATTTAAGAAAAAAGCGTAGTATCCATAACGCCGGGAATACAAATTTATTACTTGGACAAAACTTGGTTGAATGAAGGGCACACGGTTACTAAGTGTTGGCAGGATTTGAATATATCGAGTCGTAAACAAGCCCGTCTTGAAGGCCTAAGTACGGGATTAAAATGCCCTTCAGGCAAAGGCCTTAGGCTAATAGTAACGCATATTGGCAGCGAATCTGGGTTTGTGGATGAGGGATTGAACGTCTTTGAATCTCGGGCAACTGGTGATTACCATGAGGATATGGACGCTGTAGTTTTTGAATCTTGGTTTTAAATCCATATTGACAAAATTAGAACCCGATTCGGTTATTGTATTAGATAACGCGTCCTACCATAGTCGGCCTATAGAAGCTCTTCCGACTTCTAATTGTTAAAAAGCGGACATCTAACACTGGCTCTTTTTAAAAAATATAGAATGCGATAAGACTATACTCAAAGCACAACTGTCACAACTCGCGCGTCACCATAAAGAAAGGTATATAAAAGTAGCAGTAGATGAAATGGCCAGGGAAAAGGGTGTTGCAGTTTTAAGACTGCCTCCGTATCGCTGGGAGTTAAACCCAATCGAGTTAGTATGGGCACAAATGAAAAATGAAGTAGCGCGTAAGAATACAACTTTTAAGTTTGCCGATATACGTATCCTTTTTGAGGAAGCAATCGGTGCGGTAACTGCAGATAGCTGGCAGAAATGCGTATCACACGTAAAATCAGAGGAAGAAAAGTTTTGGAAATTAGATCCCCATATACTCGTAGATTCCGTAATAGAGCCAGTCATAGTTAACCTTGGCAGTGATACAACAAGTGACACTGACGACTCCCCTGACTCTAGTTCTGCTATTTATGACGATTTTACACCGCTTACGTCCGCAACTGACTGAGATTCAGAAAATGTACATTTTTTTACTTTTTATTTGTTTTTGTTGTTTTATTTGTTGATTATGTCTTTTTTAATTTATGACTTTCCATTTATTGTGCTGTTAATTTTTAAGAGGTTCATAGACAATTTAGTCAATCATTTTTGTTGCTGTTGTTCGGGTTTCTTAATCAGAATATGTATATTTTTTGGTTATTGTAACTCTAAAGAGTTTACTTCTTACTCTGAATTTAATCTGTTGGATTCTAAGTTCTCCTTTGAGGTTTATGGAGTTTATTTATTGTTTTATTTTCCTATTCATGCACCTTTTCAGTTTCCTAATCCTTTTGTTTAACGTAAAAGAAGGGTGGGAGGAGGGGTGGTACTCGATATGCAGCCACCTGCTCGTGGTGAGTCCTGGGTGTCCACGTAACGACTAGCTGAGAGCTGCATTGCTGTTGTAGATTATTTCAATCCCACTTCTAGTATAACCGAATGTGAGAACCTTACTATCTTAAATCAACTCTCTCTGGCTGACGTCTAACGTAATACAATGTTTCCATTGAAACTTTTCCTGTGGTTGCCTGATCCTTCCAGGCCGCTGTACTGATGGCCAATAATTCAGCCAATAGCTATTCGACTCAACCAGTTATAGCTTCCAATATCTGGTAGCTTATATCTAGCTTATGATTCAGGGAAGTAATATTTTATCATTAAAATAGATCTTCACATCAAAATAAAATCTGGTACACCTGTTTGTAAAAAATGATTACAGAACGTATAGAATTTTATGATTGCTTTAAATTGTATATTGGATCTGAATCCCTTTCTTTACCTGCAAAGAAATCGAGCGCGCCACTGCTACCGGCGTGACGCAGCTATCATCCTTTGCGGAATTATTGTAATTAACAACAGATACCGGAGGGACCTAAAAAATATCAGTCCATACATGTTTCCAAAGGCAACATGCAGACAGATCTCTAAAGTATAGAATATCACCAATGTCATTTTAGATAAAATATCAAAGAGCCCTTTATGATTACAAAAAAGTTTGGAATTTACTAACAACCCGGCGTGAGAAATAAAACAGCAAAATGTTATAGACTTCAGCTGAAATCTACGGGGGTGCGATTCGCAATCCATTCTTAAAAAAGTCTCAGGAGAGGCATCTTAAAAAATT
This sequence comes from Callosobruchus maculatus, assembly GCA_951848785.1. Classification (NCBI taxonomy): domain Eukaryota; kingdom Metazoa; phylum Arthropoda; class Insecta; order Coleoptera; family Chrysomelidae; genus Callosobruchus; species Callosobruchus maculatus. The sequence continues at coordinate 12,492,969 of CATOUR010000056.1, forward strand.
GATTTTAGATTACTTCTATAAAATATAGTATTAGCCTGATAGTCGGTTTTGTGTACACATCTGTCGAATAAATCTTTTTATCCTCATCAATAGTTACTGTGCCAACCTTTCGGTTGGAGCTCCAAAGAACATCAGCCTACAGATCACAAATCACTATTTCTACATTAAAACTTGTACATCTCGTGAATGGAATTAATTTATGGATGCTTTTCTTACCTCATGATTGTGCTTTGTTTTCCCACTATCATCCATTCCGCTCACACAACAGGAAAAAACTGTCGCAAACGCGAGAATTATATCATTGCTGGAGAATCCATACGACTTCTACTCTTTATGAGATTATCCTATTGTTTGGATATCAGAATTAAATCAATTTCTTTTTTTACTTTTCCTAAATTAGATTGGTAACTGATGTCCAAAATTAGATGTTCTGATATGCCGAAGTGATGGTGCATGTCACATTTTTGTTTATCTTAAATAGCATTCAACTCAACATCTGACTTGGTATCGATAACTTAAACTAATTAGTGAGCTTTTGAGTTGTACGGATTGTGGTCATTCCAATAGCTGTAATAAATAGTACAAGTAATTTGTGTACAGAATGTGAAGCTGGCTATCAAGCGGTTTCATTATGTACTCAAAAACTTTCTTTAACCTTTTTTGTCAGCCATGATTTCATCGGTGATAAGGTAAGACGTTTATTAAGATTCTTCTGATTTTCTGTAAAAACTACTTAAATCAAAGCACTTCATCTGAGTAGGTAGCATCCGTGATGTGTTTCAGAGCAATGGATGGATGTTTGTGGACTACAATATTTTTATGTAGAAAGACAGTTTGGGATATACGTGGAGGTAAATTTAAAATACTGAAATTCTAATTCAACTATGTATTGAACTCACGCTATTTTATTGCAAACCCTCTAGAAGTAAATGGAATACATTTTTGGCTATTGAGCTTACATTATTATTTTTTATATTTAAAATAAAGCTTTCAAAGTGAAGCTCAAATGGACTTGGCTTAGGAATGTGGTGGCGGAACCTCCAAATTTGGTCACTCAAAAAATGAAATATAAAATAATTGGGTCATCTCTGAAAATGTTTGATGAATCTGGATGTTTTTTATTTTTTTACTTTGTATGTATTCTTCGCGTACAATAATGTAATTTTTTATAAATTAGTACTCACTTGACTGTTTAAATTGTTTAATTTTTTTGCTAAAGATGTATTATTTACATATTTTATTTGTTAAATATATTATTACTATTAAAGACTATTGTATTTATTAATAATAATTACTAATGCTAATAAAGAGATAGTACTAGTGTATGTGAAAGTAATTCACATCTCATAAATATTCTATAGGTGAAAAATGAGTTTTATTGAATATTTATTAGTTTCTTTATACTAATGTTTACAATAAATAACTGTTAGAGAATATTAACTTCAATAGTGATCAATGAGAATGTAACAAAACTTGTTTTTCCAAAAAAAGAAACTTTTTAAACAATTTACATGGTTAAGGAAGTAATATTAAGTTTATAAATAAATTACGTATTTAGAAGAGCACATAAGTGTAAACTAAATAAAATACTTCAAAATTGATGTATAATTTCCAGAGATATAATAAACTGATACAAATCAAATTTGGATTTAAGGATCACCCACACCTATCTTAGGCCAAGTCTATTTAGCTTAATATTGTAGCCTTTACAGAGAAATTTGAAAACGTGCAAATATTTATAAAAAACGTTTCACGAAAAGATTGGATATTTAGCTTTTGAATGGTGCAAACTAGGTTCATTAATTATTATGTTTCCGGTATCTTTATTATTCTCTGTCCTATCTACGTCTCTGTGGAATAAAGACTTACAGCTACATAATAATTTGGACAAAATGATCTTTCATACTTATCATTTATTTGTTTATACTTTTATTTGTCCACAAAACTCACGATGCAAAGATTTAGGTTAAGTTCTTGTAGATATATAATCCAAAAAACATTAATTGCCGGTTTCTCAATGCCCAGTTGAATATTTATCTGGATGTTAATGCTTAGCTGTTGGATAAATTGTTTAAACAATTGAAGGTTAAACGTACGAATTCATATCAGTCTTATCTGACAGTTAATATCCATAGAAACTCTATAACTGGCAGCTACCTAACTGACACTTTTAACTGGACATTGAGAAACCGGTCTAAGCCACCTTTCTGGCGGTTAGGGCTACGACGTGGTCTAATAAAAATACTTCATTAGATATTTTTACTATCGTACTCTTGCATAGTGGACCAGACAGCACTTGAAGCATTTATGAACACTGCTCTATTCTAAAAGCTTCGAATATTTATATATTTCCTAACAATAGATTTATAAGTGCACCAGATACGTAAACAAGCATCTAGTTCATATCTGCGCAAGCAACTAATACCAAATAAATTAATTAACCTACTTTTGCATGGTAATATTGGGAAGAACGTCGCATTAGCGATGCGCTGTGATACTCTGTGACGTCAGCGGGTGTGGCGCGCTAAATAGGTCGTTTCAAGCTCCGTTTCAGCGCGCAAAACATTGAAACCTTGTAACAAAGTTATTATTAAGTTTGAAGGGACAGTAACTGAGGTTTTGAATCAATTTTTTTGTCATAAATCGATAGATCATATACAAGTTTTATAATAAAACTGTTTTTGTTTTCTCTTTTTTCGCAATAATTCAAAAGTTATATCAAAATAAAAATGGGTTTTTGAATCGAGTATCGAAAACACGCCGACGGCTCCCGAACCCGTGTGACGTAACGATGGCGGTTAAGATGCTCCTTTGACCAACGACATCCTACATCGATACTAGATTCTAGATTCCCAGCTAATCGTACTTGCTAGTAACTAGTGTATATTTGTTGCAATATAGCCAATGAATGAAGCTAGCAGCTCGAGACGACCTCTACGATCGAAATAAATATCCTTTTGAATGTTTGAAATCACATTACAGATTCCAGTAAGTAAGTAAGTACCTAATCAAATATGTCTTATTGAAACTATCTGGTGCATGTTTGGCTAGCCTAGTAGTTAGAGTGTTGGATAATGGATCCGTTGGTCTATGGTTCAAAGCTCAGCCTGTCCAGTTTTTTTTTATTATTTTTTTTATCAAATAATTCATTCATGTGCCTTTTGCACTTGTTACGTACATTTTTTTCTACGATCAACGTAAATATGTTTTTGAAACAAATTCTGTCAGACATATTACTTGCACTGCATACTGCAAAAACTAAGTACAGGACGCGGTGGACAATTCAAAAAATCAGTGCAAATGGTGTTTGTCCATCAATATCAATCGCCAATATTTTTTTTAAATATAATAGTCGGTTAATAAAACAAACTCCATTCATTTTTTAAGTTTTTATTATAAACATAAAGTAACTCAAACTCGTAATCACAACAGTCTTCTGTTTATCACTTGGTATCTTTATTTATTTAACTTTGAGCAATGAAGCTAACACTAATTCGTCGATGTCCTTCTATGGATGTTAACATATTTATTTACTCATTTTTTTTTCAACGATTACCAAAAATGAGATGGGTTTCAATTAATGCATAGCATACTGTACGTAGATGCTTTTCTGTTAAAATGTTTGTTAGCAGTTTCATCTTATATGAAATGAATCCAATTTCTTTAATAGATTATTAATATGTACATCCCAACGTAAGTGTGAGTCTAAAATATATATTATATATTCCTAGATACTTTATACTTTTTTCTGTGTTCGGGACTAAAAAATATAGTTTTATTTTTGTTTACTTGAAGTGCTAACTCTTATGTAAAATAATTATACTCATAGTTTATTTATCGTATAAGTATTTATTATCAATAATGATAATATTAAATAATAAAATAATTATTTTAAGTTTTGGTCAAGAATATAATTATAACATTGAAACTCATAGAAGAATAAGTTTTGTTTGTTTGCATTGCATTTATATATTTTTTTCGTTAAGTTTTTATGAAAATTTAATTATTAAGCTTCATTGCTTAAAGCTAAATAAATAAAGATGCCAAGTGATAAACAGAAGACTGTTGTGATTACGAGTTTGAGTTACTTGTTTATATTAAAAACTTAAAAAATGAATGGATTTTGTTTTATTAACCAACTATTACATTTAAAAAAAAATATTAGCGAACGATATTGACGGACAAACACCATTTTCACTGATTTTTTTAATTGTCCACCGCGTCCTGTACTTAGTTTTTGCACTATGCAGTGCAAGTAATATGTCCGATACAGTCAAAAACATATTTATGTTGATCGTAGAAAAAATGCACGTAACAAGTGCAAAAGGCACATGAATGAATTATATGATAAGAAAAAAAAAATTGGACAGGCTGAGCTTTGAACCATAGACCAACGGATCCATTACCCAACACCCTAACCACTAGGCCAGACGAACATGCACCAGATAGTTTCAACAAGACATATTTGATTAGGTACTTACTTACTGGAATCTGTAATCTGATTTCAAACATTCAAAAAGATATTTATTTCGATCGTAGAGGTCGCCTCGAGCTGCAAACTTCATTCGTCGGCTATATTGCAACAACTATACACTAGTTACTAGCAAGTATTTTCACAATTGGCTGGGAATCTACAATCTAGTATTGATGTAGGACGTCGTTGGTCAAAGGAGCATCTTAACCGCCATCGTTACGTCACACGGGTTCGGGAGCCGTCGGCGTGTTTTTGGTACTCGATTCAAATACCCATTTTTATTTTGATATAATTTTTGAATTATTGCGAAAAAGAAGAAAACAAAAAGTTTTGTTATAAAACTTATATATGATCTTTCGATTTATCACAAAAAAATATATTTTTTTCTTAATTCAAAACCTCAACTGGAGAACGATTCGTTTAGCTGTTGAATCATATCGTAACATACTGTATATTGTGGTATTCGTGTATTTGTATTGTTGTCATTGGTTGTCATACATGATGTAAAGTCAAAGTGCTAGGTTAGATCTTTTGAAGTGTAGCGTGGGTGGCGCGGGTAGCGTGGTAGTTCAGTTGAGTTGACTTGAGTTCTAGTTGAGATAAGGTTAAGAGATATTGTACTGAGTTGTGAAGTAAAACAGTGAAAGTTTCGTCTCGTTTGATTCTTTGGTGAAGAAAAAGAGGCCGTCGTGACAATTAGTGTCAGAAGTGTGGGATTGTCCATCGAATCAAGCCAGAAAAAATAAAATAGAAGTGAGTACAGCGTCAGTTAATGCCAGTTACAAGAACTATGGCGTCCGAAATGAGTGCATTGATGGCTATGATCCAAAAGCTGAAGGCAGAAATGAGAAACGGCTTAGACAATCAGGCAACCGTTATGCAAGCAACCGTCGTGAACCTGGAAGAAAAGCTAAAGAACCACCAGGACGAGGCGGTCGTGAACCTGGAAGAAAAGCTAAAGCACCACCAAGAGGACCTTGAACAAAAGTTGAAGCAACACCAAGACGAGGCAGTTGCAGGCTTGAAGAGTGTCGTAAGACAGGCATTAGAAAATCAAGACCAGCGTATTAGTGCAATAGAGACTCAATTGGAGATATCACAAAAGCAGGTTGAGGAACAGCTCGCGACATCACAAAAGCACGTTGAGGAACCGCTACAGCAAGTGAAAGATCACGTCAAGGAAATGGTGAGAGAGGAGCTGCGAGAATTTAGTGCAGGTGAGCGTAGTTTAACAGCTGCAGCACCCGCTTTACCTGATAGACACAGCGGCATAGTTGCAAAACCCTATCGATACACCGGAAAAATATCATGGGACATTTATCATATGCAATTTGAAAATATCGCACGTATGAATAACTGATCGAATGAGGGAAAGGCTTGTGTGCTGACATCCATGCTCAGAGACTCTGCAGCAGCTATTTTGGAAAATCTCTGCTCCTCAGATCTACGTGACTATGATAAGATAACATCTGCACTAAAGTTACGATTCGGAGATGCGCACTTAACAGAGCGATTACATGGCCAACTGTACCACCGGACACATCAAGCCAAGGAGGATCTGACCACGTTTGCATATGAAGTCCAAAGCTTAGCTAAACGAGAATTCGCCAACAGCCCCGTCGAGACACAGGAATACGTTGCTGCTCGTCAGTTTGTCGAAGGCATTGCGGACCTGGACGTTCAGCGAATCGTAAAACTATCCAGTCCCAGAACCTTACAAGACGCTTTGGTCAAGGCTCTAGAAATTGAAGCTGCCGCAAAAGCCACCCGAATGACACGGAGGATACGCTCTGTACAACAAGATGATGAAGCTGAAGTCAGGGCCATATCGTTCGTTCCAACAAGAACAGGTAGTAACTTCCAAAGAAACCAAGTTCGCAGAAATCCAGATGGAACTGAGAAGTTTACATGCTGGAGATGTGGGCAGAAGGGGCACCTTAGAGTAGGCTGCCGCATACATGTAGATAAGATGCAGATGGATGTAGAAAAAGCAGATGAATATGCAAGCAAAATGAAATCTATGAAAGAGACACGAAGAATTTGCTGAAGAAGAACGAGGAAACTATAGCTAAACTTCAAGGACAACATAGAGTAGAGGGAACTTACAGCAGACCAGGATAGGCTAAGGCAGTTGCTTGACTCTCAGAAACGGGAATGTGTGGTTATTAAGAGCAAGTTTGAAAGGGACAAAAAAGATCTGTTGAAGAAAAATGAGCAACACGAGGCAGTCTTGAGAAAGCTCAACGAAAAACACTACAGAGAAGTTTCTGCTTGAAAAAATGAAATCAAGAGATTGAAGGCTTTGGATCAGCCGAAGAAAGCGGAGGGTATATGTGATCAAGTTAAGGACGAAAATGCAAGGCTCAAACAGAAGATTACCCAGTTGGAGGCTGAGAACGCATCCTTGAAGGAATACCTAGACCACGCGATTGTGCAGCCCAAAAAAACCGCAGTCAAGGAAGACGAGTCAAGGTTGAAAGAAAGGTTAGTGCATCATGAAGCAGGAATCAAGAAGATGAAACAGATATGACAGATACGCTTGATAGTGTGAGAAAAGTCATGGAAGACTTGTATAAAGCAAGAGATGTTGACAATAAGATGAGAGAGCAACTGGCGAATTTGGAAGATGAGAACGTTCGAATGAAAAAGGAGCAGGAAGACGCTTTGGATGCAGCAAAAGCTGATAGTTCTGGGCTGAAACAATTGAAGTACGGACATAATAAGATAAAGCAGAAGATTGCGCAGATGGAAAGCGAGGTCGATAGTGATAGGCTAAAGAAGAATCCGAACAAAGTCATTGAAAATGGAAACAAAGGTGTATACGAAATATCAGCGATGCAAAATGACGATGTAGATTTGAAGCAGATACTGGCGCAGCTGGAGAGAGAAAACGTGAAGGTAGGGACCAAGCTTAACGTTGCGCTCAAGGACGTGTCATGGGGCTCTCATCAAGCCGCGCAACTCACGAGCGAGAATGGTAAGCAGAAGATCAGGATTACGCAACTGGAAGATAAACTCAGCAGACTCACTAAGGAACTGGAGAGCAACCTGCGTGACGAGAAGGGAATGTCGAGAGTGGACAACCGACAAGACGAAAGGGTGCAACTGAAGAGAATGATAACAGAGCTAGGAAAAGAGAATCCTGCTGGAGCTGAACATGAGAATCGCAAATAATATCGCAGTTACGAGGTGATCTGGTATGGTCTTGCAACACACGACGGAAGGAAGGGTAGATGTCCGAAGCTACAACGCCATGGGGAGGAACCCTACGTGGTGATGAAGCGCCTCAACGACGTAGTCTACAGGTTATTTACGGAAAGCGGAAAACCGAAGGTCGACTATGCTGATGTTTGTGGTGATACAAGAATCGAAGTTGTTCGTCGAGGACGCCGAACGCTAAGGGGGGAAGAATGTAACATACTGTATATTATGGTATTCGTGTATTTGTATTGTTGTCATTGGTTGTCATACATGATGTAAAGTCAAAGTGCTAGGTTAGATCTTTTGAAGTGTAAAGGTCATCGAATCGTCTAGAGTTTTCGAGAATGACCGATGGATTCTAGAAATGTCATCGAATTCACTAGATGGTTCGATGAAGTATATATAAGGCGCCACGGGTAGCGTGGTAGTTCAGTTGAGTTGAGTTGAGTTCTAGTTGAGATAAGGTTAAGAGATATTGTACTGAGTTGTGAAGTAAAACAGTGAAAGTTACGTCCCGTTTGATTCTTTGGTGAATAAAAAGAGGCTGTCGTGACAATATTATTGATACAAAAAGAGTTCCCTATTGAAGATCTGTATTTAATTGGATATTTAATCGCAGACTATACCCCACCTGACATTCAATCGTTGAATGCGGCAATGCTCCCATGGCAGTCACTTCGGGCGTTCAGCAGGGTAGGCATATTATGGGACCACTTCTATTTAACTGTTTAATTAATGCTATTCTGGACGTCATATCTAATAACCATGTTTTACTTTTTACGGATGGCTTGAAGCTTACAGTATTATGAAAGAGAATATTTTGGCTGAAATCCCCAGTGTTAGCTGAATCATATTTTTCGGTGGTAGGACCTAAGTTCATAATATATTGATATAGATTTTTTTATTTTTTAGAATTAATGGTGTTATCTGCATAAGGTGAACAAGTGGATTGCATGAGGGTAGGCAGGTCGCTGCACATGTAAAAGAAAAAGTATAGGACCTAACAAGGAGCCTCGTGGGACACCACTTACAGCTGACCTAGGAGACGAAAATGCATCAGATGCTCGTACAACAAATTCTCTGTTATCGAGAAAGCTTTCATCTATAACAGCAGATCACATCTAATACCCAGATGCTCCAACTTCAAAAGTAGCTTCTCGCGGAGAACCTTGTCAAATGCTCTCGAAAAATCTAGATAAATTGTGTCAATTGGTGTTCCAATATAAGACAGTTACTCCAATCGCTAACACATATTAACAAGTTAGTTACAAGATAGAGAACCATGCTGATTATTGTTAAATAGATTGTTAAATAGAGTTAAAAGGAAGAGCTTGCTGGAAACTATTCTTTCAGCTAATTTCGCAACTATTGGAGTAAGGCTAATTGGACTATAGTTTCTAGCATCATGTTATTCTCCTTTCTTGAAAAAAGGAGTTATTGATACACGCCGCCAACAAGATGGAATATAATGGGATCTGAAGCATCATGTGAATATTAGCCAATGACGTGGAGCATTTTTTTCAAAGTTGCGGGCGTGATGCCGTCATTACCAGGAGAAGTGGACAATTTTCATTCAGAGATGTGTTGTAGAACATCATTTGTGGTGAACGTAACGTCCGTTGACGATGCTTCTATGCGAGGAGAATTTAATTGAGGTGAGATTCCATCAGGTGCATTACGAACATCCGCAGAAAAGATATCAGCAAGAACTGAAGCTGAAGCAACAGGATCAGCACAAATCGTACTATCAGGTTTTCGTACTGTAGGAATGGATGCCTTGGAGTCCAGCGAAGATCTGATATAATTATCTGATCTGATATAATTATCGGCAGTTAGTATTTTAGTAGGCTTTCTCCTAGAATACTTTTGCCACAAGGATTTCTTTTGACGTATCAATCGAGATATGCTTTCCTCTATCCAGGACTTAGATTTATTGTGCTTGATATTCCTATACGAACTACATTCACTCACAGCTAGGCTTAGTTTTTCAATAAAGATTAGATTAAAGATTATTGTATTGCATTTATCAACAACATACGTGCGTCAATATTTTTTCAAGGAACCACTATGACTGTTATGGCGCGTTTCCATCCCGGCATATGTTATTGCAACATGTGTTACAACATGACCCGAGATCAGGTGCCGGGAACTTGTAGGAGTGGAAACGCGAGGGGTGAAGAGACGCATAACGTCTTGGCACAACCTGCCGCGCGTCATGACATTGCCACACGTGGTAATGGAAACGCACTTTTAGAGCAACATATTTTGCTACAACACAAAACGAATGCGGTAATATGGTTTTACGTATAAGAGTAGGCCAGATGTAATATCCTGAATAGGGTTTGTGGGAAAGAAACACCTTATACCAATCAATTTTTTATTGTTTTTGATCATTGATGTAAATATTTTGTGTATTATACAAATAGTTTCCTTTATGTTTCAAAGATCTCACACTGAAATTATTTATATGAATGTTGCGAACTGGAGATTCTGGAAGGCCGACCAGGAGTATCGGTTCATTGCCGCAAGTACCACTGATGCCATCGTATTCTATCTCGTATATAAATGGAGTGGTATCTTTAATAGGCTCCCTAGGTATGTTTCTATCGTGATAATCTTGGTGCTTAGCATTGTAGACCATGGCAACAGCTATTCCCTCCCCTTTAACGTTATTCATGTTTATGTTACTGTAACGGATGTCCTTGATCAAGCCACCTCTTAGACGATTTGTCTTAATGAACAATCCCCTCTTCGTGTTCTCGAAGAGGCTATTTCTTACAGTAATATTGTGGAGCCCACCTGTCGTGACGCTACCGATACTGACCCCAGCATGTCCAGCAGTCATATGACAATTTTCGATAAGAACATTGGTAGTGGCAATTCGCTTATTGCGTTTTCCTCCTGCATCCAACGCTATACAATCATCTCCTGTATGAATCGTAGCACCAGAAATGTGCAATTGTCTACAAGAATTGCAGTTGATGCCGTCCGTGTTTGCACCTTTACCCTTCCAATCTGGTGGATTGAAGATAGTGATTCCCGTAATGGCAATGCCGGTACTGTCACAAATATGGACATTGAACATGGGACTATTCCTGATTGTTATACCGGTCAAGACGATGTTGTGGCTATCAAAAGCGTAGAAGAAAAATGGTCTCGATGCTGGTGGTGGAAGTCTGTCCCACCAAATTGGACCATTCCCCTCGAGGATGCCTCCTCCTCTTATACCGACGTTCCTCTTTCCCGTGGCACGAATTAGTGGTGTAAATGCAAGGTGCCTCAACTGCAAAAGAAATTTAAAATACTGCGGTACATTCAGTTATCTAATTATTCATTAGACACTGATACATACATTTTTTTCTTCCGACACCGATAGGTGAGGGGAGTATTGTGATCACAGAAATTTTCGATTTTGAGATAATGCATCTTTGTGCCAATTTTCAAAGCAGCATTATATACTAGGACCCCACAGCATAGCGGTACCCACATTTCATCATAATCCATTCTGCGGTTACTGAGAATACGAGGATCGAGAAAACGCGACAGACAGACAGACTGACAGACAGACAGACAGACCGACAGACAGACAGACCGACAGACAGACAGACCGACAGGCAGACAGACCGACAGACAGACAGACCGACAGACCGACAGACCGACAGACCGACAGACCCACAGACAGACAGACCGACAGACAGACAGACAGACCGACAGACAGACAGACAGACAGACAGACAGACAGACCGACAGACAGACAGACCGACAGACAGACCAACGGAGATGAGCGACGTGGATTTTCATTGTGTGGCCATCATAAAACGCCCTAAAAGCGTATTACGTCAAAATCAAAAATTTTCGTGATCACAATACTCCCCTCAAATATCGGTGTGAGAAATAAAAACAAAAAAAGAGTTAATTAAAGTTAACTAAAACATAAAAAATAAGTATAGTTTAAAAAACTAAATAAGACACGCTTTTAAAGAACATCGAACTAAATAGTTAAAAATAAGCTTAAAACAATAACGAACAAAAAATACTAGTAGGTATTATTGTGGAAAAAGCGTAAGCGCTTCATGCCATATTATTCGTAAACCGAGTACCTATACACAATAATCTTAGTATCTTTCGTTTATTATTGTTTTAAGCTCATTTTTAACTTTTTAGTTCGATGTACTTTTAAAAGTGTGATTTTTGGTTTTCTTAAACTATACTCGTTCTTGAGAGACGCTGCAGTGGTAATTATCTTAAAAGTGAAGTATCAGTTGATAAGTCTGTCAGGTTCAGGAACCGAGCCACCAGACGACGCGACATCAAAAAGCTGTTGAAAGTTTTCGATGTGCATTATCGTTTATATCATTTTAATATTTAGTATGGCTGTATGGCATTAATAGAAAAACCGTCCTTAAACTCTACTTTTTATGCATCCCGAGCTTGCAACTTTTTGGTGCTTGTTCAAAAACTGATTTTGAGTACAATCTGTTTTCTGTTATTCCTATTATTGGTGCTGCTTACCGGGAATAAACAGACGCCTTTTATGATTTTCTGAAATTTTAGGTAGCTCAAAAACTCGCGGAAGTGTCCAAAGTACTTGCACTTTTAGGTCTTGAAATAATTAATTGTACCATGAACGAAAGAAATCTACAACGTGCTGTCTAAATCTAAATCTAAATTGTGATTAACATGTTTTTGATGCTCTATCTTCTAAAAAGTCGCATAAATTCGGAAGATTCAGAATAACTGGACCAGGTATTCTACAGCAATACCAATAAAGAAAGCGAGAGTGTCGGTTGTAAGACCGACTTTGACATACACCGCTGAAGCTCGACCCGACGCGACCCAGCGGAAACTAAACAATTGTTAGAGGCTACCGAAATGAGAGTACTTCGTAGAATGATTGAGAAAATGATTGTTGGTAGAGAGCGAAGTGAAGACATAAGAAGAAAGTGCAAGGTAGAAAACATCAGTGAATGAGTACAAGGAAGAAAAAAGGAATGCAACGACAACCTAGCAGCGTAGGCAGATATACGAAGAAAACAGAAAAGAAACAGGCTATTCGCCTAAACTAAAGAAGGAAGAAGACTAAAAGAAGGTAAATAAACTTGAATTAAGCATCAACACTCCGCTGCTCTGCATTTTATGAACTATAACCTTGACATACCCCTTCATAAAATGGTCCAATTAATGAAATCATTTTCTTATGTTAGTCCCTATCTATACTTCTACCAAATTTCTGCGTATAATACCTTCGAAGTGTGATCTTAGAAAGAAGATAAAACAGTTAGTTGAAGTACTGGCCATATATATGTATAAAAACCAATGTTAATTGTTACTTTTTAACGAGTTATTTTGTTCTAATTCGTTCATTCATTAACGTCTCGTGGGCTCTTTTTTATGTCTGCTTAGCTCTTGTTTAATAGCAACTTTCTTGAACTAAGCAAACAAACTTTCAGAATTGCGGAAATTATTATAGTGTAGATTTGTATTTTTTACATTGTTACAAGCCTTTGTTAGTTCTTTAGCCCTAGTTAGTGGTTTGGCGAGCAACCCTATAGTCAGATTAAATAAGAGTAATTGATTATTATTAAATAATTGGACTAAACTCACCTTTCCATCAGGTAACTTTACAGTTATTGGAGGATATAATTGGGGATCTGGGAGAAATGTGACAACGCAACCAGGCGCGATATCAAGAACAACTCCATCCATCAACTCAATAGGTCCAGTGGAATAGCTTCCAGCAGATAAATGGACAATACCACCATTATTAGCTGCAGCTGTGCTTATGGCTAGATTTATTGCATCGGTGCTTGGACGAGTTCCTGAAGGGTCAGCCCCAAACAGAGTGACATTGTAAATAGCTGCGTTAGCAGCTGAAATGGTTATGAGTATCGTCAAGCTCAATCGAAACATCTTTCTGACTTGATGCTATCGAGAAAAGTTGTCTTTTTATACCTAATTTTCGTTCATTCAAAATTTTGCAATATTCCCATTCATATAAATCGTGATGAGCAAATACAGATAAGATGATTCGATAATCAGTAGCAATTGACTTTATAGGCGTAGATCACTGAATCATAAATGAAGTACGTTGAAACAATGGTGACACTCTGTCGTTTAAGTTCAAGATCATCTATAAATATAAGCAGTGGCGGATTTAGAGGGGGGCGAGGAGGGCGTACGCTCTGGAGCTCTAGGGAAGCATATTATATTAATGTAAATACAAAAACTTTGAGAGCTTCCTTTTTTCTTTGCCCCTCAGAGGGCGGCAGTACTGGTCCGCCCCCTTATAATTCTAATGGAAAAGTTGGGTTGAGAGCTTTCTTTTGCTTTTCACAAAATTAGGTATAGTGCGTCCATGTGGGTCAATTGCAGCCCATCTTATTGAAATTCGAGCGCATATAAGTTAACATGGCTGATACGGCCATTATTGTAAATCGGGCAATTGATGACATTGGCCGGCCATTAACGTTAGAAGCCAAATATGTAGGCGAATATCGTTATTGTCCAGGCTGTAACGAGAATGACAGTCAGTCGTGGACAAGGTGGACAATATTTTAGTTTTTGCATTTTTCTCCGGCCATTCACGACATCGACCATCAGTGCATGGGCAAAATTACAGATCAGGGCAGTTGTTTGAGAAAAATATGAAGTAAAAAAAATATATTTTCATAACTTCACCAAAAACGTAAAGGAAACTTAAAATATCATGTACCTAATCATTAAATATGACAACTTAAATATTAAAACATGTCTATAAAATCTGGATCAAAGCATCCACTAAGCTTTTTTATTGCGACATGGTAATGAACCGTGATACTTTGAATTGCAGATTTGCAATTGGCACGGCACCCATATTTTATGTTTTTGCATCAGCCGCCCTTCAGTAGCAACGCTCATATCCTTGGCTTCCAAAAAATATATTTTGTCTTACAGCATCTCTAACTAAAATTTCCTTTCGTTTAATATCATCATTGAGGTTTTGCAATAATATGAGCTATTCCAAACGTTGAGAGTTCCTTTGTTTGTGGATCTTGATTCAATTCATGACAGCCCGCTCTTGAGCGGACATTAACAAGGTTGAGTATTACTCCAGGGAGCCTTACTTAAGGGAAACACAAAAACTTACTGAAGGGACCCTCAAGTATTAAGAAAGGGACCCTTGAGTATCGACTATGAATACGCCCCTAAGTATATGCCTGCTGCTTTATCATCATCAGGAGCCCCTAAACTACCCAGAAGGGTCATTCTAAAAAAGTAGCTGAAACCGTATTACCTGCATAAAATTGTTCTTAGCTATTGAACTTAATGAATTGAACGGATAGATCAATAACTGAAACGGCATCTGCAGACGATAGCCCTATATTTGAGCCAGTAAAGTGATACTAATAAAACTTTTTTGAAACTTCTAACAACCATCCTCATGTTGTATGATATCAATTTTGATCCAGTCAAATCCAAATCAGGCTCATAGTTGCATTCAGTGCAATTATCGGTCGCTATGACTACATAATTGAGTTTGACAGCTTTATTCGAAACTAATTTCAATATGTCGCGTTCCGGTAAAGAGAGTCTTCGAGGTATAAATGTCCTCATGAAATCAATCTACTTTCAATAAGTAAATAAATGTTTCTATGTGTTGAGTTAAAAGTTTGTTTTCAAACTATTTTCCGTCGAATATCCCTCGGATATTGAGAAATGATTCATAATTTTCTGAAAAATGTCTCGATTTCAGTCGATTTTTATAAAATTATCTCGTCTATATTCAATGTCTTAGGGATATTACTACTGATGATTTGTTCGACTGGTTAGGGCACTATTGCCAGCAGTGTTAACCCCGCTTCCATGATGACGTAGACTGTACAGTCAGGCACGGGCCAGTCCCCGTAGAAATACCGCAGGGTTAAACCGAAGCTCAGGATGCAAACCGGCCGGCAGACTTAACAGGTGCATCATTCTTGAGAAGGCAGTTTTTTCTGCTACCGGGAATGTCGGCTGGGGGCCCTAAGTCTAACCACCGGACAGGCCCTATCTTCTAGTTCGACTACTCCAGAAGAAAAGCACCCACACCTAGCCGGCATAGAAAGCTTGCACTGAGCAAGTTGGTGGTGCTTCTGTTCACCCCGATGGCGACCCTCGCAATGACAGCGTCCGTTTTATGTGGACGACAGAATTGAATGATTAACTGCTAAGTTGATAGCAGTAGTCCGCGCTGCAGCGAATACATAATTATGTTCCCCATACATATGGGGTGGTGCGATATCCATCCAGAGCAATCTCCCTCAGAATTTGCGTACTTTCAGCCATTTATTTCAATTCATTTACTGTGCACATATGAATACTTGATCATTTAACTTTAATTTTAAACAATTCACTTTGTGATCACCAGCCATGCTTTCCAGCTTAGACAATATATTCTCTAGAGAAATATTGCCGTTATTGATCGGTATGTGAGATTCAGCGCTGAATCTGTTTTTTAAGCCCATCGCTATCCTAAGATATGTGGGCTTAGTTCCAAATTTCAATAATGGCTTTTTTATTAAACTACAATTGTTCAAAGATTCATACATTCTAGGCGTATAGGTTGTATCATAGTTACTTTTGGTTTGAGGTTTGTTAGAGTCTTTTTGGTTTTGGTCAACGAGCGAGTAATGGCTAGTATATGGTTGAGTTGTGTTGAAATATTTTTCAAGTCGTCATTAGTAACTCTTTATAGAGCGTCGGCTCCTATATTATCTTTTCCACTAAGGATTCTACCTCAAAATTGCACTCCTCCAGATCTAGTCTTATACGAGTTAGCTTTAAAGAAGTGTTTTTCATAGAAAACAAGTATACTAAGGGTTTGTGATCTGACTTAACTAAGAATTTAGTACAGAACAGATACCTTCTGAAATAGTTAATTGACGAGTGAATAGCTCCAGTTCAATAATTGGCTCATTGAATTCTGATTTTGAAAGCTCCTTGGAAGCATAATCTATTAGTAACTCGACACCATCGAAATTCTGACTTAATATCGCACCAAAACCATTCTTAGACGCATCACTCGTGACTGTGAACGTTTTCGTAAAATCGGGATATTGCAGGATCGGTGGTTGCATGAGAGAATTTTTTAATGTCTCGAAACTATTCTGACATTTTTCGGACCATAAAAATTGCGAATTTTTCTTTGTACGATCATTAATTAAGAAGAGGTTTAGAAATAGCTGCAAAATTCGGAACAGATCATTGATAGTAGTTACAAAATGCAATAAAACGTTTAACCACGTCTGTATTTCTGGGCGTCGGGTATCTGCTTATGACTTCAAATTTTGACTCTTTCAGTAAAATACCATAGCATGTAATTTTGTGTCCTAAATAGGTAACCTCGCTTTGGAAAAAAAATCAGGGTTTAGTTTGAGATTGAACTTTCGACACGTTAAAAAGAGATTTCGTAGTTTTCCTAAATGCTGCTTTTTTGAACAGCCTTTCACAATTAAATCGTCCATTTATAAAAAGCCTTTATCGGGAGTTATTCCGGTGAACGCTATACTCATCATTCGGAAGAAGCTATTTGGGCTTATTTTGAGTCCGAAAATTATCGACTTGAGATCTAATTTCATTTATCTGCGTATGTGCTGTGCGATAATTTTTTATGTACA
The DNA here is from genome assembly GCA_951848785.1 of Callosobruchus maculatus. NCBI lineage: Eukaryota > Metazoa > Arthropoda > Insecta > Coleoptera > Chrysomelidae > Callosobruchus > Callosobruchus maculatus. The sequence continues at coordinate 12,510,279 of CATOUR010000056.1, forward strand.
CTGGGGTGGAATCTTTTAAACGTAGTATTTGCACATGTAGAAAGTACGTAGAATGACGAATGTAATAATAATAGAATAGAATAATAAAAGATAGGGATACAATACATTCCAACGTAAGACCCTGTACCATAAAATGTGTTTTACGAGGTTGATACGAAAAGAGCTTTGATACACTCGAATAGTCAGGATATTGAAGAGACCACTTACTTGGTGAAAAGACGACAGGAAGGATCTGCTGGACAAGAGGTGACGGAAACAGTCGGAGGCGGGCCTGTATTATGGAAACGCTTATGAGTAACTCATTCAACCGGTACATTACTTGCACTATAGTACTATTATGTTCTTCCGCTACAATACCGATATTATCTCCCAATCAATGGAGACAGGCCCGGGATGCTTTCGAACTACGTCCAAGGCTTCAAACATAGCATGAGGATGATCTCAGTATATTTTGAAAGATATCAGGCGCAATCTCTTAGTACCGCCCGCGTGGTACTCATTCGTTATCTGTGCACACCAGAGGAGAGCGTAAACCCAACTGTGCCACACGAATGGCAAAAAGCGCTGTCATGGCTTCACGAATGACTAGCGCCCGTCAACATTCACTTTACGGTCCCATCTACAAATGTTGACTCGCAACCTATGGCTATTAGATAGATCTATCTAGGTACGTACCTCAACACCGAGGGAAGACTTTAACGTGGCGACATGACAGGTGCCCTAAACCGGACGCATTTATACATTCCGTACATGTATACGGCACCTAGCACAATCCCATTGGTCAGATTTGAATTTTGGACCAATCGAACGGCGAGTGCCGTACATGTGTACGGAATGTAAATGAGTGCTATACACTTACGGAATGTAGTACTTAATGCAGCTGAAAATTTACAAAGAGGAAAGCGATTCAAGCGAAAATAATTTTTTAACTATATACTGCAGTAAACTTTATTACAAATTAAGTTAGAGTATTTTTAAGAAATGCTAAATGTAATAATTGCAAAAATCTGGTATCAAGTACCTATTGAGTTTCAATGGGCAAAGGAAACATACATTACTTACAAGACTAAAGATATTAAAGAATATAACAAAACAAAAAAAGTTATCCAGGAAACAGATGGTTGGGTTTAGGTCAAGAAAAAGAGGGAGTCTCTTTTACTGTTTTGCTGACATTTCGGCCTTTATTAGGCCATCTTCAGGGCACTAAGAAATTTTTTTTATAATTAAATAGATAATTATACATTACAGTAATAAAGGAAATTGAATATATAACATGTCAATAAATAATAACGACATAAAAGTGTTTTAGATTTTGGCCAAACATATCTCAGCGCATTTCGTTCAGCGTCACTGTCGTCTGTCATGAAAATTTTAGGATAACCTTGTCCACAGAGCGAATTGGGGACATTATCGTCAATCAGGTGGAATCCGGCTTTATAGTCATTTTCCGTTTGTCCCTTAGTTATTAGAACAGCTAGAGGAATCGCTCCAATTGCACAGGGCGTAAGCATAAATGAGATAGAATGATTTAAGGAATCGCAGCAGAGGTACTATCTGTGAGTACAATATCTTTAGAAAATGGCAAGGAATGGGCACGTTGCATAATTTGTGTTAAAATGACAACAGCAAAGGGATTCTCTTGGAATTTGATGATTACTCCATTCTCTTAATAAATTTTATGCTTTTGTTCAATTTTCTAAAATAAACACAAACGAAATTTGCAAATAATTCATAAGACCTTATGTGTGACCTAACCTGAAAATGACATAACTTTTTTTAAGGATCATTGATGACGTATACTACTTGGACTCACTGGACTCAATTATCAGTATTTAATTGAAACTGAATAATTAGCCTTTCATCACAACAAATCATAATAATAACGCCAAATTTTACTAAAATGGAATGAATGATATTTAAGACATTAATAAAAAGCGATGCTGAAAAATGGAGATGTTGTTTAAATAAATTTAAAAAAAGCTTAAATTACTTCATCACAATTAGAAAACACCCTATATATTATGCGTATTTTATTAAGACATCAAATGAGCAAGATAGCGGTGTAGGCGCACCTGATATCGATATCTTGTAGATTGGAAAATGTTACAATAACAAAGACTTAATAGTATCTAACTGTAGTTCGTGCCGCTTACACAGACGGAGATTCAACAGATAATAATAAATTCCCTATTTAATTGCGATTGATCCTCAATGCACCCCTGCCTAAAATCGAAGCAAGTTGTTCGTCACACCCCGAACGCGTGATCACCATGTGCTTTGTGCATTTGTTCATATTATGCTCTATGCTCCGACTCTATAGGTTGCGTTTACTAGTACCTATGTCTAAAATACCTACCTACGTATGAGTCTTGGCGTGTTCGTTTTGACACCCGACACTCTCCAATTAGAATTTGTCAAAGACTCAAATTCTTCCACCCATCTAGTATCTTTCTCAGTCAATAGGTTTGATCTATATTTTCCAGGAGGTAACTTTGCCTCAGCATGCATGGAGAGTTCAAACATATTATAACTACCCTGTCGCGTGGCAATCACAAAAATTAAAGCAAGAGTCTAGCGTCTAGCCATAGCCATACATTTGACATGAGCATAACTATATTACATTCCGTAAGTGCGTATGGCACTGATTTACATTCCGTACACACGTACGGAACTCGCCGTTTGATTGGTTCAAAATTCAAATCTGACCAATGGGATTCTGCTAGGTGCCGTATACATGTACGGAATGTATAAATGCAAACCGGACAGAGGTAGAACGCGTACATTCTACCCCCCATACCGTAGGAAACGGCAGTTTCCTACCGCATGGGAGTCAGCCCAAGATATGAATCCAATTGGCTGATGCAGACTAGTACCCACATGCTGTCCACATAGGTGATGCAGATTACTAACTACATTCTATCCACATGGGTGATGCAGATTCTTAACTACATTCTGTCCGCATGGGTGATGCAGGTTTTCATCTACATGCTGTTCGCATGGGTGATGCAGATTACCATCTACATTCTGTCCGCATGGATTGTCCAACGACCAAAGCGTGTCCCAGGTCGTATTTGGACTAGATGCAATGGTAGTGCAATTACCTCCCAGGATCCCGCTATCCTCCACGGTGTCCCACTAACACAGAAAGAGGGGCGTTCTCCTGCCTCCAGGACGACCCCGTCTCCCCATCGAACCTCCCAGAGTGCCCTGCACTTCGAATCAAGTGCTGTATAGTGGGCTGGTGTACGGACAGGTACGCCAAAGCTTTGGTTACTGCGGGACGGTGTACATTATACCTCCACCTCCCCTATAATCGCATGATTCGTACTATACTTTGCAATACTACTACTATCCACACGTCGCCGACATGTGGCTAGTAGTAGTATTAACAGGCACATTTTAACAAAGGCTTTGACCAATCAGAGCAGCCCATTCAAGAACATGCATCTAACTTTGTAAGAATTTTGTCCTCAACCAAAAGAGATAGCATAGCACTTTTTTGTAATAATGAGTAATAATTGTTGCCAAATGCCACCTTCTAGCTACTAAGTCAAGACGGGACCATCGATAGCTATCGATGGTCCCGGTCAAGATCAATTTGGATAATTTTATGTACTATCCAGTGAAAATAGTTCTTTTAAACGAAACCAACTTGTTTAATTCCGTTTACTTTGTGTCAAAGTTATTGCCATGTAAATAAATTCTACTTGACGTTCCCTACCTCTACATTTTACAACTTAGAGCAAAAAGTGCTTAACAAAAAACAATCTGAAAATGTCTACTCTACATGATGATAGTATTCCTTTATACGCATATTATTTGAGAAAAAGCCTTTTTTATGATTGATTGTCACAGTAGCAGCAATTTGCTCAACTTAAATATCCTGAAAATAATTTCCAGCTATTTGTTTTCCTAATAATGTTTGTTACTCAAATAGCTTCTTGGCCTAATGCTGCCCTGGTTGCACCTTTTAAAAAGCACCTCCTCAAATTATGGGCATAGGTCTAGGAAGGGTGTTGTTCCTTTCTAATCCGCCACTGGTTGACTGAAGGTTGAAGACGTCAAAACACTTCAAGATGAACTTCTTATCTGTAACATCGGTATTTTGTTATGTTGATAATTTTCCAAGACATGATTATACACAGAATTTAGATAAGCAAGAGGGATAGAGTCATAGTTATTTATAAGTTTTGAATAGCTACAGAAGTATGAAGTGACTCTTTAGATTTGAATTTTACTTTAGACATAATTATATCAATATAAGAGGCTTTCAAACTATCCTGAAATATAACTGAACGTACGATAATTGGATTTTACTGTAGAATAATTATTTGTCAAAACAAAACATAGAATTATTAGAATGACTTATCTACAAAACCTGCGACCTATATCTTAGGCCACGCTTCGACGACTTTTCGTTAAAACGCTAAGTGCCTGTATGTTGGATTCCGTAACAACAAATCAACTGCATTAGCTATTAATCAATTTACTGATTTTGTGAATAGGATTTACGAATTTGTATGGTATGGCCAGCTTATTTGACCTAACGGACCGTGTGCAACTTGATATGTTTTTGGATAAGCTTTCACTCTATAAATTTCATACTGCTAGCATAAATTTAATAAAATCGTACCTAATAAATAGGCAACAGTTTGTTTCCTTAACGAACTCATCTTCTGCAAAAGCAGAAATCCTTAATGATGTTCTGCAAGGGTCTGTGATAGGACCTATCCTTTATCTGATTTATGTGAATGATGTATAGCACTGTACTCCTGGCCTAATTTTATTTGCTAATGATACAACTTTAATAAATCAACAAAGCTCTATTCATCCACTTTTAGCTGATACTAAAAAACGTAATTCTAACCTATTAGAGTGGTTCGCGGCTGATAAACAGTGAACGAATAGAAAACGCAGTCAATGGTAATCACTTTATGTGTATATATGGTGTTGATTCTATGAAATCAGTTAAACTCTCGGGTGTTCATACTGATGAACACATGACTTGGGATTCATATGTAAATCATGTTTCAAGGTCACTATCGAAAGTAAGAAACCTGTACTGGGAACAAACCGCACGCATAAGAGTAGAAGATAAAGTGACCTCTAACATCCCTATCAGAAGAGGAGTCAGGCAGGGTTGCATACTCTCTCCCACTCTCTTCAATGTTTACTCCGAAAGGATATTCCAGAAAGCTTTGGAAAATATCCAGGAAGGTATAAAGGTCAACGGAAGGTATGTCAACAATAGGTATGCGGATGACACTTTTGTAATAGCTAATAGTCAGGAAAGCCTCCAAAACCTCATTCATGCAATTGTAAGGGAAGGAGATGCATTTGGCCTTAAGATAAACACCGAAAAATCAAAAACAGTGGTTATTTCCAAGAGAGCAAATGTGAACACCAACATAACTATGTACAACAAACGAATTGAACAGGTTGAAAAGTACAAATATTCAGGATGTTGGTTAACAGGAGGATTAAAACAGGAAACAGAGATACGGTGCCGTATAGAAAATGCAAGATGCGCATTCCTCAGAATGAAAAAACTATTAACGGACCCCTCATTATCGCTTAACATCAGATATAGATTTGTGGCAAGTTACATATACTCAATACTAATGAATGGAACCGAATCCTGGACAATGGGAGTCCGTTCGATGCGTAGACTGGAAGCTTTTGAGATGTGGCTTATGCGCAGAATGCTCAAAATGTCATAGACGAATCATATCTCGAATGAAACTGTTTTAAGAAGAATGAATGTGGATAGAGAGCTCCTGGGAATACTTAAAAGACGAAAGACAAGCTATCTAGGACATATATATATAGAGGCCGGAAATATGAATTTTTGAGATTCATAATGGAAGGTAAAATTGAAGGTAGGAGAAACACGGGCAGAAGACAGTGTTCATGGCTAAAAAATGTTAGGGATTGGACCGGTCTGAACTCACAATCACTGTTAAGAGCTGCAGAGCATAGAGAACGATTTGCCCAAATTGTAGCCAACCTTCGTTGAAGACGGCACCTTAAGAAGAAGAATCGAAAGCAATCTACTCACTTCGAAATTTGAAGGACAATGTTTTATTGCCTATTCTGCTGATAAGCTATTATGAATATTTTCCGTCTATGTTCTCTTATGTTTCCCTATTGAACTGGGACCACACAGCTCATATGTTTTCGTTACAAAGAAGCTACATCAGGTGCATGGCCGGCCATAAGTATACTGACCTCTGCAGAGGAAATTTAATTGCATCAAAAATTCTGACATTAACTTCACTTTACATAATAAGGTGCTTAGATTATGTAAAACAACCTACATGGCTATTAAAGCATAGTTAAATCCACGAATAACGCAAGGCATAACAATAACTTCGTATTACATAGAAGCCGACTAACAAAAACCAGGAATGGCTCTAATTACTATGGAAGTCTCTTTTATAATGGTCTTCTAGAATCCATCCAAAACTTATGCCGAAAATCATTCAGGAATAAGGTTACCTAAGAAAGCGTTTCACTCTTTTGAAGAGTACCTAAGCAATAATTTCGGTGACCTGACGTGTTCGCGATATTCTTCAAAACAAATAAAATGTTTTCTGCATATTTGTTAATCGCTCGTTAGTCCGGATATGTATTTGTTTGTGTATTTCGTAATTTATTTATTTCTAATTGTAACGTGTGACTTGTACTTACATTTATATTTTTAATGCTATTCATATTTTTACAGATGAGAAAATCTTGGGGTTGTGGCCAAAATTTTGAAAAGAAACTATGGGTCACTGCACAAAGGAGACTCTGGTGTTAACGGCCAAGCTTTCGGGAATGTTTGTTGCCATCTTTAGGGCTTTAACGTTGAGGTTTGCCAATGAAAGCACTGCACTGCATTGAGTCAAAGACCTAAAATGTCAGCTCTAATACCAAATCGTCAAACAATTTTAATTTTTTTTCTATGCTAGTCTAGTACCTACCCGTGCCACAATAAGCGGGTTAGGAACAAACAACATACCGAGTGGGTTTTTAGTACCGGCTCGGTCGATAACTCCACTACCGTAGAATATAGCGAAAAAAGTTGTATTCAATAGTTGTAGCCACGGATATGCTCTTTGCTCAGAAAATATTTAGATTTATACAGGGTGATCCATAAATACGTGGCGATGCAAACATGCATTTTTTTAAATGAGACACCCTATATATTATTCTTTATTCCAATTCTACTAATTATTTTCTTCTTCCAACATAGGTTGTTGTTACATTATACAGGGTATTTCAAAAGTTATGACCATTTTTATATCCAAATTGTTGTCAAAAAGTGATGAATCAAAAATTATTTTTTTAACACGGATGGATAAAAAATATCCTATAGTTTTAAAATCGGCTCTAAACAAAGCCCGCGACGCATATTCGTATACAGGGTGATGTAGAATAAAAATCTAGATTTTCTCTCTTTTTTTTTAATGTAACCCCCAATATTTTATTATACCAAAGGATTGCTTTTAATATGCTCTTTCATCTTTGTATAGCACTTGTTATGGCTGCATTCATTAGTTTCTGGGATATTTCGATTTTTCTACAAATTTTAAATATACCTTCTATTTATTTATTAAAATTTATTTATTTTGAGAAAATACTATCAAATTTTATTTTTGCTTAACAAACAACTAAAATATAAGGCCATGATAGTACTTGATCAAGTCAAAACACTGAATTAACGAGATAATATAGGTCAAGTGTGCTGAGGAAACAATCTTATAGACGTCATGCATAATTATCAAGCAATTCTTTGGTATAATAAAATATTGGGGGTTACATTTAAAAAAAAAAGAGAAAATCTTGAAGATCTCACTTCAAAGCGATCCCGCCGCCGCACGCGCCTGTTAGTTTTTGCGTTGGTTTTTGCCCAAGTACGAGGGTCTTTTGGCGGGGACTCGCTAACGCCTGGGTTTTATGTAGGTATATACGAGGGTCATTGAAAGACTAGGTATTGGCAGCCGATTTAGACATACGAATACATAACGTCTATTTTGCTAATACACTAAGTTACATAAATGGATATCAAAAATAAAACCTAGTAAAACTATTACTAATGAATCTCAAATGTAGCAATTTCGTAGATAAGTAAAAATCCGTTTAAAGGTGCTGTACAGTATTTTTGCCTTAATGCCTTGTTTATTTGGCTTATTTTTGAGACCACAGCTTATAAAATTTATGGTATAGTATATATACGAACTCGTATGTACAATTTTAAAAGCTAATCATGTGGAAATGGATGTGAATAAGTTATTTTTGACATTTTGCTTTTCAGTGTCATTCCAATTGAATTGCGATCTGAAGTACTAAGGAATAGATCAAAAGATGCACATTTGTGTCCGGCGCCGCTGTCAATCTATCGCTTAGTACTTCAGACCGCAATTCCGGTGCCGTTGTGGCGCCGGACGGTAAATAGCCGCAAGTGTGCACCGGCGCTAAAGGCTATCAAACTTTACATTCAACCGTACAAAAAAAATTAGGCATTTGCATTAAAAAATTAAAAAAACAAGTTACCTGTGGTTGAAGTTACCTTAATTAATCTCCCGATTTCACGAAGTACAAAGAGAACTCAAATATGATTATATGCGTAATAGGACAGTACCACCTAGGCTGGCACATTTCATGCTTAGTCATACACAGCCTTCAATGTTTTATAGATGCTGCGATATTCAATTTTTTTCTGACATCTACTTATATCAAAAATACGGATGTGCGCTTAAACGGTTCATTTTAAGTATCATATATGGTACATAGAGTCACACTAATATCGACCAAGGAATCCAAACATGCAATAATATATAGGGTCTTCTACTTAAAAAAACGTAACTTTCATGCGTCACATTTATTAGATACCCTGTATAATTAATTGATCAATTGACTTACCTGAAGGAAAATTGATCCATATTATATGAGTATTGCCGTTCGAAGAATTACAATTACTTGTAGTAGCAGTTTCGTCCCGCACAGTATACCACGAAAAATTAAAAGTAAATAATACCCTAGATACGGTCCTTGCTCTCAACTCCCAGCTACGCTCGGTCAGCGGTCTAGTCCAGTCTTCATTGCAAGTTTGCTCAAAATTCTAGATCAACATAGGGTGGGATGATGGGAAGGGTTTGTAATTCTTCGAACGGCAATACTCATATAATATGGATCAATTTTCCTTCAGGTAAGTCAATTGATCAATTAATTATATCTCGTATTGCCGTTCTCGAATTACAATTACTTGTAGATGTTCAAAGCAAAAGATCTAGAATTTCCTCAACCACTCATAGAGATAAGAAAATAGTAATATAATTATTTTATTTAATTACTCGTACTATTTATTTAGCGTATGTCATACAACACATCATTAAAATAAGAGAGAAAGAAAAATTAAATTTGACTTTCAACATTAACTTTGACAACAACATTATGTATAATATGAACAAAGGACATAGAAAATTACATTCAAACATTTACTGTTTTAATGTAGTCAATGGAGTTTTCCGTTGCGTTCAGGAACTCATTGAATCTTCCATTATGAGACAATACCAATACTGCCACGTCGAAGGCTACGCCTTGTAAGAGGTATTGGCATTGACATTTTGAAAACAGGTACATGAAAATGAGCTAACCTATCTTGCTACCACTCTTCAAAACTGCAACGTTTATCCAGTTTCGCATAATCGTAATAAGTGATGCCCATAATACAACAATTAATAGCAATAATACAATATAGCAGAGGCTATAGGATAATTTGACAGGGGTTGAATGTAAAATGTCGCAAACACCTTAGACGTTTACGTCTAGCCTGCTATGCTTTTGATTAATTCAATTCAAGTTCCTGCCCCCAAATGCGGCTGAAGTTAACAGTTAGAATTTAGAAATCAGTGATCAGTGAGATCAGCTTCCGAGGAGCCGACCACTCGTGTTGGCGAAACGTCAAGCAGCGGAGTGCGCCGACGCCAAGGCGGCGGAGCGTGTCGACTCCGGCCGAACAGCCCAAGAACCAACAGTTCATATCGGATCGTGGCCGCGAAAGTCTCACCCAATACCTAAGGAATCAGTGTCAGAGGGACAAGAGCTCTAGTGATGAGTTCATAACGGTCAATAACCAATCAGGATTGTAAGAGACACACAATAAGGAATTTCAAAACAGTATGCATATGAATACGAGAATGAAAATTAAAGGCTCCATGTTGTGCGCTTATGGTGGCACATGAGACCACGTCTTGACATTGGGAATTTAAAAACCTCAGTGTCAAATTGATAGAGTGCTCATTTTGCGTTGTGGCACAAAACATCCACCATCTTTTCAACGCAGTGTATTGCTTTAAAGTACTTGAACTGAGTGAGGATAAGATAGAGTGAGGGCTTAACTGTGAAAAATCCTAGATAAAATTCCAACCTTAGGGAAAAATTTTGCAACATCGTGTCAAACCTAAAGGCTCTGATACAAGCAGTTTGCCAAGGACAGAGTACCACAGCTGGGATGGAAGTACTACCATTTCCTTGGGCTCTTCAGCGAGAACCGTTTTGTAAATATTTAGATGGAAAGGTTGATTGGGTGAAACGCATAGCCACGTTTCCAAAATACTATGAAGATATCTATAGTTACGGAAGCCGAACCTGGTTTCGACCATAGATATCCAATACAGTTTAGATTTGATTATGTTGCAAATAAACCAATGCTAGAAATGCAAAAACTTCGACACATATGCTTCAGTATTATTAATTCGCAGTCGGTAGTAGGGAATTCAATCAATCAATATTCCCTACTTGCAGGGAAATTGTCTTGTATTAATATTTTTATGTTCACCACTACCAAATTTGCCTTGGATAGTATTAAAGATTCTGAAAACTGACACTACCCGTACACGCAATGTATATTACATTGTATTCTGATCAGAATAGGACAGTCCGAAAATTCGTAGGCCTAAATTATGATCTAGGTGCGTCAATACAGCTAACAATGCAAATAATGGATATGTTCTAGCATTGATTAAGGTAATACCTTAATCAATGGTTCTAGACTGTCATTACCTGCCATTACCCATACACGACTTTATTGCTACAGTGTGCACCGCAACTTGTGAGGGAAAACGTCTCGTCTGTAAATATCTCAAGAGCGGTCACAATGATTGTCACTATGCATAATAAGATGTGTACCCTTGTGCTAGCTGAATACCTGATACCAGCAATGCTACTTAGACTGCACCAAATCGGAAAACAATAGAGTTACTGTTTACTTGAGCGTAATGCTAAATACTTTCTATGTTCTAAGATTTGCAAATCCACCCAACTGTATTTAACAGTGAGGCGGGCCACTACAAACCTTCCTATGAGGGGAGTCGGGTCAAAAAAGGAGCATCTGTCCTTGAATAGGAGTTTTCCAACCTGAACTACAATAAAAGTTCATTTCTCCTCCGGTAAGAGAACTTACGATCAACGACTTACGATATGTAAAAGTCAAACTCAAAAAAGGTACATATTTTAGATGGCACAAAAACACTTTACTGCTGATATATGTCGTCGAAGTCAATGACAGATAAAATGTCATTAGACGTTAGAAACTCTGGATGAGCTTTGTAAACACAAAAGGCACCCTATAAAGGCCAAACGGTAAACAATTAAACATAGGTAAAAAGACAGATATTGTTTAATTTTGTCAACTGGAATCATAAATATGTACCTCTAGGTATTGTAGTACTTGAATGTTATTGAATTTAAAATGTCAGAGACCTTGAAATTAAAAAATGTTCAAAGCCTTGAGATTTACCGTCGGGTTTCGGACCCCTGGAAAGGGTTATGAGTTTGTTTTTAACCAACGCCTATGTGTAATAATATGATTGCCATCTTTTACTTTAGATGATTCATTTGATGTAAAAGATGGGTTTGGTATAATAGTGTTCACTAGTATGTTGCTAAAGTGATTCTTATAACAAGAAATCCAGAGGAAAGCAAGCCGATTATTAGTGATATTAGCCCACTTATCTAAATATTTAGCAAGTCGACCAGCGTAATATGTATTATCTTGGCTGACTATTTACTAGTCTGGGTGTTCTGAGCTGCGAGCATATGCTCCTTTAGGGCTAGGTCTCTCCCCCTCCCTTTTTTCTAGGGGGACCGGGACTGGGACCGCAGATTGTTTATGAAAGACATTCGAGAAGTCTTACTGGGTTACACCGGTTTTCCAATGCCTTCTTGGAGTATTCTGTGAAGAGGAATCGCTAACGCGCTGATAGCGGCCAATGACCTAAGATTTGCAGATAACTATCCTATTTCAAGACGTTTGCATGTAAAGGAGAAAACCAGTGAGAAGGGCAGCTACTGAATATGAGCCCTTGGATTCAGAGGCCGCCCCTGTCTTGTTGCTTGAAGAAAGAGATAAAACAATAAACATGTATTTCTAGCAGCAGGGTACAAATTTACATATCGATCGACCCAATATAGATCTATATTCATAGCAGGTAAAAAATCCTATCCCTTCATTGGGATAGCGGCGCTTTTAGCATCAAGGGTGAAAGCAGGTAGGCCGAGTATCTTCATGTGTACATAGACAAAGACTACAGAATAAATTGTATTCTGCAACCGTTGGTCGGATAACGCCATCGGAAATATGAAGACAGTATACATATGAATACTATAATTTATAACGAAAAAAGTAAAGTAGATTCGAAGTCGAACCACATAAGTCCTGATCAGCCTTCATGTGAAGGAAATCTAGACACACAAGAAGAGATTTGAAAACAGTATGGAATTAACTTACTTGTCTTAGGTACTATCGACTGCTGTGGATCTTCTAGACGTGTTCTTATCGGTGGGCATATGCTCACTTAATTGTGGCACTTCATTTGAAGGCGTTAACCAAAAGCCATTTCGAATTACAGGAATTCATGTGAATCCATTGCGATATGCTCAGTGTATTACATATGTAAACACTTGTGTCTGGAAAATCTAATTGGCCACCGAATAATATGTGTGATTCATGTGAATCCCTTGTGAAATGCCCAGTGTATTACATATGTAAACACTGTTGTCTGGCAGATCTAAATGGCCACCGAATAACATGTGTTACCCGGTGTAGTGGCCATCCTGAAAGAAAATAATAAAAAATAAAAAATATAAATAAAAGGCTGCCCATTTCGAAGTACAGGAATTCATGTGAATCCTGTGCGAAAAGCTCAGTGTATTACATATGTAAACACTTTTGTCTGGCAGATCTAAATGGCCACCGAATAACATGTGTTACTCGGTGTAGTGGCCATCCTGAAAGAAAATAATAAAAGATAAAAAATATAAATAAAAAAAAAATATAAATAAAATATATAAATAAAAGGCTGCCCATTTCGAATTACAGGAATGCATGTGAGATTCCGTTGCGAAATGCTCAGTGTATTACATATGTAAACACTTTTGTCTGGCAGATCTAAATGGCCACCGAATAACATGTGTTACTCGGTGTAGGGGCCATCCTGAAAGAAAATAATAAAAGATAAAAAATGTAAATAAAAGGCTGCCCACTTACTGGGGCAGCCTAAGAATTAGAGTCATGTCATGAGCTTCTTCTAGGGAGAGGACACTCGATTAGACACGTTTCAACAAAAACACTCCCGAGCCCGATTAATGCCCGATTGATGCGTAACGCGGGTATACTGTATGGGCGAAGAAACTGCAATGAAGACTGGACTAGACCGCTGACCGAGCGTAGCTGGGAGTTGAGAGCAAGGACCGTATCTAGGGTATTATTTACTTTTAATTTTTCGTGGTATACTGTGCGGGACGAAACTGCTACTACAAGTAATTGTAATTCGAGAACGGCAATACGAGATATAATGGTAAATATTTTTGAAACATAGATTTCGTTGCTCTCTACATTCTTTGAGACCTTTTTTTATCTCAGGTAGGGAAGCAGTTTTCGTCCACCCACAGATCGTTGATACAGCCTGCATTTGTTAGTCTTGGGAGTCTGTAGGCTCAGTAGCGTGCCAAGGTCTTCAGAGGCCCCCCACAATTTTTTCCACGGCCTCCCCTGCAAAAAGAAATGGAGTCAAGTTGACTGACTCAGTACTTCCCACACATAATAATAATACCATTTTTTATTGTTTCCCCATTGCATGAAGCTATAGTCTGAAATCCCCTTGCAACCAAATCATCGCCCACTCGCTCGCAAAAAAACATTCAACACAAAAACTCCCGTAAATAGTCTCCCTCCTTAGGAACTAGGACGCCACAATTTTGATTCTGCATGCTCCAACTGGACGATGCGAAGCGATTAGGAGCCTCCAAACCGTCTAAAAAGGAAGTATGAGGTGTTTCTATATTTTTAGTTTTTTTATTATTGTTGCGCCGCCACTGACACGATTTCCCAGAAACTGACCCGTTTTCCATTCTCGCCGCGATAGTAAATCCTGTGTCGAAATTTTATTAAAATCAATTCAATAATTTTCGCGTTACGCTATACATAGAACGAAATTAAGCAACACTCGTATCCGACAGATATTCGACAGACCGACAGACCGACAGACCGACAGACCGACAGACCGACAGACCGACAGACCGACAGACCGACAGACCGACAGACCGACAGACCGACAGACCGACAGACCGACAGACCGACAGACCGACAGACCGACAGACCGACAGACCGACAGACCGACAGACCGACAGACCGACAGACCGACAGACCGACAGACCGACAGACCGACAGACCGACAGACCGACAGACCGACAGACCGACAGACCGACAGACCGACAGACCGACAGACCGACAGACCGACAGACCGACAGACCGACAGACCGACAGACCGACAGACCGACAGACCGACAGACCGACAGACCGACAGACCGACAGACCGACAGACCGACAGACCGACAGACCGACAGACCGACAGACCGACAGACCGACAGACCGACAGACCGACAGACCGACAGACCGACAGACCGACAGACCGACAGACCGACAGACCGACAGACCGACAGACCGACAGACCGACAGACCGACAGACCGACAGACCGACAGACCGACAGACCGACAGACCGACAGACCGACAGACCGACAGACCGGCAGACCGGCAGACCGGCAGACCGGCAGACCGGCAGACCGGCAGACCGGCAGACCGGCAGACCGGCAGACCGGCAGACCGGCAGACCGGCAGACCGGCAGACCGGCAGACCGGCAGACCGGCAGACCGGCAGACCGGCAGACCGGCAGACCGGCAGACCGGCAGACCGGCAGACCGGCAGACCGACAGACCGACAGACCGACAGACCGACAGACCGACAGACCGACAGACCGACAGACCGACAGACCGACAGACCGACAGACAGACCAACGGAGATGAGTGACGTGGATTTTCTTTATGTAGGCATCATAAAACGCTCAAAAAATTTATTATCTCAAAGTTGAAAATTTTCGCGATTACAATACTCCCCTCACCTATCGCTGTGGGAAGTAAAGAAGTACAAATATAAAAAAACTCGTACTTCATTTTTAGGCGTTTTAGGGGTACCTGATCAATCACTACTTTTCTTGGGTGGGGGGGTGAAGTTTGGGTGGCAGGAGGTGGGGGTTGTGAAAGTGGAAATTTTGTTGGATTTCTTTCTGTCTTTTTACCTGTAGAGAAGGATCTAGCCGAACAACATACTTTTTCTTCCCACTCCTATATTGTGATCGCCAAAATTTTCGATTTTGAGTTGATACGTTTTTTGGACATTTTATGAGGTCTAGTCAGTCATTTCCTATCTATCTCTCGGTCTGTCTGTCTGTCTGTGCTAGTTTTCCTAGCCTCGTAATCTTAGTAACCGCTGCACAGATTATGATGGACTTTAGGTACCGGTATGCTATGATGTCCTAGTAGATAATGCTGCTATAATTTTCAAAATCGGTGCATTGGCGGCGGAGTAATTAGAAGAAGAAGCAAATATGCCTCAAACTACGCTTTTAGGCATTTTAGGTGTTCCTTTTTTTTGGTCGGGTTGAAATTGGGGTGGTTGAAACTGAAAAAATGGTTGTTATCGTGATAGACTATCCACCGACCTGTGAAATAAAGACCTAGCGTCGTAATATACTTTTTTAGGTTCATCCGCACGTTGGCTTGCCAACTACAGAAAGCAAGGGACTTTAGAATTTTCTGATACATACGTTTATTGCTTCTGATCGTTCTATATCCTGTAACATGGAAACTATTAGATTGATTTTAATATAATTTTTACACAGTACCACTATCATGCCGAGGATGGAAAACGTCTACGATTTTTAGAAATCGTGTAAGTGGCGTAAAAAAAACTAAAAATATAAAAACAGCTCAAACTTCGTTTAAAGGCGTTTTAGGGGTTCCCGATTCCTTTCTATTTTTTTGGGTGTGGGTAAAATTGGGGTGGTTGGGGAATGGGGGGTTGTAAAGAATTGTTGTATTCATATTAGGCTGTCCACTGACCTGTGAACGAGAGTCGTAGTGGCATAATACTCTTTTTTAGGTCCATTAGAACGCTGCCTTGCCTACTACAGAAACCAAGGGACTAATAGATGTATACAATATACATACGAATATTGCTTAAGATCGTTCTATACTGGGTAATGTGGAAATTATGAAATTGATTTTAATGACACTTTGCCAATGTATCATTATCGTGCCAAGGATGGAAAACGTTTATGGATTTTATAAATCGCGTCAGTGGTGGCGCAGCGATAATAAAAAAACTAAAAATATAGGAATAGCCCAAGCTTCGCTTTTGGCCGCTTTATAGGGTTTCGTGCTCATTTCCTACTTTTTTGGGTAGTGGTGAAATTAGGGAGTGGAGGCATCATAAAGCTCAATTTTTTGTATTCATAATAC
This sequence comes from Callosobruchus maculatus, assembly GCA_951848785.1. Taxonomy (NCBI): domain Eukaryota; kingdom Metazoa; phylum Arthropoda; class Insecta; order Coleoptera; family Chrysomelidae; genus Callosobruchus; species Callosobruchus maculatus. The sequence continues at coordinate 12,527,123 of CATOUR010000056.1, forward strand.
GCTATAAATTGACCTGTGAAAGGAAGACCTAGCGGCATAACATACTTTTTTTGGTCGGGCGGGCGATGAGTTCGTTACAAGGGGATCTCAGGCTATAGCTACATGCTACGGGAAAATAATTAACTGGTATCACCGTAGTGTGTGGGAAATACTTAGTCAATTGACTTGACTTCAACTTATTTTGTGGGTGGGCGGGCGATGCTTTGGTTGCAAAGGGGTGAACTCAGACTATAGCTTCACGCTATGAGGAAGTAATAAATTGGTAATGTGTGGGAAGTACTAAGTCAATCAACTTGACTTCATTTCTTTGTGGGTGGGCGCGCGATGCTTTGGTTGCAAAGGGGTGTACTCAGACTATAGCTTCATGCTATCAGAAAATAATAAATTGGTAATGTGTGGGAAGTACCTACTAAGTCAATCAACTTGACTTCATTTTTTTTACTTCCCACACCGATAGGTCAAGGAAGTATTGTGATCGCGAAAATTTTCGATTTTGAGATAATACTTTTGGGCGTTTTATGATGTCTACATGACGAGAATCCATTCCGTGGGTCTGGCCGTCTGTCTGTCGGTCTGTCTGCCTGTGCGCGTTTTTCTAATTTCGTAATCTCATTAATCGCTGCACGGACGGTGATGAAATTTGGGTACCGGTATACTATGGGGTCCTAGTAGGTAATGCTGCTATAATTTTGAAAATCAGTGCATTGGCGGCGGAGTAATTATCAAACAGCGATACATTTTTAATATTCCTTAAACTACGTTTTTAGGCGTTTTGGGATTTTCTGATCATTTTATCATTCTTTTGGGTGGAGTGAAATTGGGGTGTTTGGTAGATGGGGGTTGTAAAACTCAAAAATGTGTTGTATTCATAATAGGCTGTCCATTGACTGATAAAAGAGAGTCATAGCGGCATAATACTCATTTTTATGTCCATCCGAATATTGCCTTGCTCACACAAATCAAGGGAGTTTTCTGAGGTATATGGATACCTATCATATGCTTTAGATCGTTCTATATTGGGTAAAGTGGAAATTATGAAATGATTTAAACTTTGACAAAATATTACTTCCATTCCAAGGATGGAAAACTGGTATGGTTTTAGAAATCGTGTCAGTGGCGGCGCAGCAACAATGAAAAAACTGAAAATATAAAAACATTTTTTTTTTGGAGTGGGTGAGATTGGGGTGGTCGGAGGGTGAAGGGTAACAAAACTGAAAAAGTTTTTGTATGCATAATAAGCTCTCCATTGACGTGCAAAAAAAGGACCTGGCAACATAATACACATTTTTAGGTCCATCGGAACATTGCCTTGCTTTTACAGAAACCAAGGGACTTCACGGGTCACGCTGACAATGATACTAGAAAGCTTTGAGAGATAATTATGGTTGAGTTTGTTTCGAGACGTTTTTCAAATCACGCTGGAACAATTTAGAATATTCCAAATTTTCACCAACTTCGGGATTAACAATTTTTTCTCATGTAATGGTATCAAATTTGACTACTATTCACCTGAATGAGTACAAAAATTCAAGTATATATCACAATAATGTCTACCTATGAGACCCATAGTTTCTTGAAGTTCACGAATTGAGAACATGTAGGAGAAAAACTCATAACTCGAAAACTACAAAGTGTCGTATAGCGTATTGGAGGTGATTCAGATACTTCTAGATATACCCTATCTCTGGACTCCCGCTTGATACTATTTTTGGGACACTCTGTATATCCTATTACATTGCCTCTCCCTAGTGCAAAACTAGATATGATACATGAGAAAAGTATTCTGGTTTGTTATTTCAAAGCGTAATCAATTTAAATTTCAGTGTTTTTGATTGCTACTCTAAACAAAAGAACCATATGGTATGTAATAATGAAAATAAACAGACATCAGATTCTGTATATGTTTTGTTTCTCCGATAGTCCAGTGATTTATCGAAATGCAGCACAATATATGGAAGACGAATATACAACAGAAATAATGTATGGGAATTGTAAAATCAGAGGTAATGAAAGTACTTAAACTGAGTCAAAACGGAAAAGCAACGTACCCGGACGAAATCCACATAGAAAAAATAAAATTTTTGGAACAAAAAAATTTGCTGACACTGTTCAAGTTATACAGGAAGTTCATGCAACAGGTAATATTTCAAAAAAATTGGCTTACCTTCGTATTTATTCCCCTCCATAAAAAGTCGAAGCCACCTATTACCGACCGTGAAGCAGAGTTTTCACTCCCCACCCCTCAAGCGGCAACCCCCTGAGGTCGCAAACTTAGGTTAACATTTAAGGGACCAAAGTCTATCTCATCTCACCAAATTTCATTTCTTTCCGACCTTTTGCGCTCAAAAAAAGAACGGCGATTGACTAATATCGGTGGTAGGTAGCGATGTCGTCCTAAATATCATTTTTTAATGTGTTATACAAAAAATTGAAGATAATGGTGATATGAAAAATGTTATTCTGTTGCTCATACTATAAAAATGTAAAAACCATAATTATGTAGAACTTTGTGGTCTCCAGAAATTATTTTTTTCGATGTCACTTATCAAAACGGCGCTCTTTTTAGAAAATTGTCGCGAAGCAGAGTCTTCACCACCCCCTTCCCCCCCCCGTTCTCGAGCGGCATCCCCCCGAGGTGGAAAACTTAGGTGGAGATTCAGGGGACCAATGTCTAGCGTCTCACCAAATTTCATTTCTTTCCGAACTTTTGTTGTCAAAAAACCCCTACCGCCTGGACTAATATTAGTGAATTAGAACATAGAAAACAAGAACTGTCCCCGTATCTAGTAGTTTGGCCCGCTTCAATATAATTTCCAATCCAATCCGATATCCTATATATGTATTTTGTCAGGCGTGATCCGAAAATAAAAGACAGTTCTTGATGTATCTCTTATCAGTTTTGATGTTCAGCCACCTTACCACTAATAAGCAATACTGGCAGTTAAAATGTTTGATGAATAAAAAGACACCTTATTGACTGGCCTATATAGTATAATAATATCAACAGCAAACGGATATTCAAAATACATTTAGTTGCATTTTAGCACTCACACAGATTTATGTATATTGTTTATAATGCCTAAGTGCGGCTTCCTGATAGTATTTCTCAACATTACCTTCATTCAAGTGGCATACCCTTTTGAAAAATGCTGTGATGGTGATTTTGGTATGGTGATTCAAAATAACTCTTATATATGTGAAAACGAAACAAATTTGGTAATCACACCTACAGGTACTATTTTCTTTTCCGAATTATTCCACACACTAACTTGGACATTAGTACTTTTTATATTTAGTGCTTAATTTGTGTAAACAGTATCGCAGCCAGGCACGTAGCCAGGGGGAGGGCCTGCCCCACCCCTCTCTCCCCCCCACGAAAGTTACAAAACATCCTAGTGATTTATATATTTCTAAACTTTGAAACCTTCATGCTACAACTACTACGCTAGCGAGCTTTGAAGCGACCGTCGCAATAACGTTTGGAGACGGTCAGTTATTGGGTATTCAAGGGATCGAAACAAATTTAAACAAAAATTTTAGGGTTTCTAGGTATCCACTATCTAAATTCTAGGTGTTGATTGAAATAATTGACAAATGAACCATATCAACAATTATTTCTAATAGTACTACTAACTAGTCATACATCGTTAAAGAGCTAGATGTACCAGTTGCAGTTTATGCCAAATTTCCCTATTTTGGTGTTGATGAAAATAAGAAAATTCTGAAACAGTTGAATTCATGTACACATCTGAGTGCCATGCGGTTTTTACTCAGAATTCAGAGAAAAAGATCATTTTTGCTCCACCTTTACACCCAAGTAGGGTACAATGAATATTTTTTGAGTTTGGTTCCTTGATAACGTAAAACATAAACAGCATTAAACCATGCACCACTATATCCATATCGTTTGATTATTATATTTGATATAGGTTACTTTTTGATATCAAAAAATGAATAATAGCCAGCAAATAACTACATCGAGCTCAAGCCCCCCCCCCCCCCTCCCGTGCTTGTGGGGTATAAAAACTGGCCTTGAATATTTCGAATACTCAATGGGTCCCCCCTAGGTAGAGCCGTCACATGTTCGGTTATTTCGTAGCAGGTAGGAGCCGCAAGATATTAGGCATTCCCATTTGAAAAAATGGAATCAAGTTGATTGACTCAGTACTTCCCACACATAACAGTTGCAACCAAATCATCGCCCGCCTGTCGTCAAAAAACATCCAACACAAAAACTAGTAATAGTTTCCTAAATCTCTCCGTAGGAACTAAGACGACACAATTCAGCTTCAACTGGACGGAACGAAACAATCAGGAACCCCCAAATTGCTTAAAAACGAAGTTTGAACTATTTTTATATTTTTAGATTTTTATTATTGCTGCGCCGCCACTGACACGATTTTTGAAAACCATACGCATTTTTCATCCTTGTCGCGGTAATAATACTGTGTCTAAATTTCATTAAAATTAATTCCATAATTTCCATGTTACTAAATTCAGAACGACCTGAATCAATACCTACCCCTACCAATACCAAATCCCTTGATTTCTGTAATAGCCAAGGCAATGTTCGGATGGACGTAAGAAACGTCTATTATTCCGCTAGGTCTTTCTTTCACAGATCAATGGACACTACTATAAATGGAATAAATTTTTGAGTTTTACAACCCCCCACCCCCTAACCACCCCAATTTCATCCCCACCCAAAAAAAAGTAAAAAATGATCAGAAACCCCTAAAACGGCGGAAAACAAAGTTTGAGAAATTTTTACATTTTTAGTTTTTTTATTATTGCCGCGCCGCCACTGACACGATTTTTCCAAAACATGCGCGCTTTCCATCCTCGCCGTGGCAGTAATACTTGTCAAAATTTCATTAAAATCCATTCGATAATTTTGGCGTTACGCAATAAAGAACGATCTAAAACTAAAACAACACTCGGATGTATACATCACAAATTATTCTAAGTCCCTTGGTTTCTATTATAAGCAAGGCAATGTTCGGATGGACCTAAAAAATTGTATTATGGCGCTAGGTCTTTCATTCACGGGTCATTAGAGAGTCCATTATGAATACAACAAATTTTTCAGTATTACAACCCCCCACCCCCCAACCACCCCAAATTCACCCCCACCCAAAAAAATGTAGAAAATGATCAGGAACCCCTAAAACGCCTAAAAACGAAGTTTGAGGCATGTTTGAAATTTTTGGTTTTTTGCTAATTACTCCGCCCCCTGTATAACGATTTTCAAAATTATAGGAACATTACCTACTACGACCCCACAGCATAACGCTGCCCAAATTTCATCACAATCCATATAGCGGTTACTGAGATTTCGAGGGTAGAAAAACGCGACAGACAGACAGACCGACAGACAGCCAGACAGACCGACGGAAATGAGTGACGTGGATTTTCGTTATGTACACATCATAAAACGCCCAAAAAACGTATTATCTCAAAATCGAAAATTTTCGCGATCACAATACTCCCCTCACCTATCGGTGTGGGAAGTAAAAATCAAGTTGTCTTTGATTGAAGTTTCCTTAATTAATGGACCAATTTCTCCAAGCACAAAATGAAGCTCAAATTTGACCGTCTAACCTAAGCTGACGCATTTCGTGCTTAGTAATACGGCAAATCTGATATTCAATTTTTTCCTGATATCTACTTATACCGAAAGTGATGATTACACCTAAACGGCTCGCTTTAGGTCCCATGTGTCATACATATAGCCACACTAGAATTCACCAAGGAATCTGAATATGCAATAATATGCCGGGTGTTCTATTTAAAAAAATACTTATAAATTTGATACATTTCGTGTTTTGGGCACACCCTGTATAACACGAAAACATTTTTAAAATGTAGCCTTTATGGATCCCTGTCCATCAGGAATTATTATTTCCTTTTCCATCAAATCCTTTAGCCATAATACACCGTGTCGAGTAACGTGAATAACCCGGTATATAACCCTGATATTAGTTCAGTAATGAATCTCTAATATTCCAGAAGATTCCGGTAATACAGTAATGTGCATAGAGAGATTTGGGACATTCGTTGAGGTGTTCAACGTAACTAGTAGTGGCTACAGTCGAGCAAGGAACATCACGGATCAGCTAATCAGGAAGTGTTGCCCTAAAAGGTTTCGGTATGATGTCCAAAGGCATGCCTGTGCAAACACGAACTTAGAAACAACTACTTGGGATCAAATATTTCCCACTGGGCTCTCGCACTGTTCGGTGATCAAGGATTATCAAGTGCCATCTATGCCAGATGGGATTAAGGTGATAAATGACACGCATCTAAAATTGGAGCCATTTTTTCGAGTAATACCAAAAAGTAGCGCATGCTTAGATGAAACAACACGTGGTGGATTTATAGTAAGGATATGTGAAAATATAGAGATTTGTGAAAAGACAAAATGCGTTCATAAATGTTGTCCAGATGGACAAAGTTTCGTGAATGGCTCCAGGTGCAAAAGTACTTGGATACACGGGATTGATCTACATGAATTTTCCAATGAAGTGGAAAATTATCAAGGTAAGATATTCTAATAGTTGTATAAAAAGTATGGGCAGATCAAGAATAATATTAAATACACCATAACAGATTGCTATATCGTTATATTTTTGTTGAACCGCTGAGCCTGGTGTCCATTTTGGTTAGGAAATTAATGATTCGCTTTGTTGGATGGGCAGTCGGCTTCGGCAGCTGCTTTTTCCCGAAGGCGTAGCGTAGAGGGTTGAAAAAATTTTACATCCATAAACACTATGCCACAATTTGCTTGGAATATATGAACATTATTTGGACTGAACCTCTTTAGATGCATGTTCTACTTATAATTAGTTTTCTTAGTTTTCAAACTTTTCAAACTGAAGCATTACGCTTCTAAATTATCGAGACCTCTGAGAAGATTGCGGAGAATGCCGCACAAAGCCAGCGCTTACAGTAAATCCTCTGGTTAGAAATCGTCCTTTAACTAACTTCTTATCAGCATAGTTGGGCCATATTTACAACGCATGCTTTCTTCGTCTTTATAGATCTCGTCAAAACGTTTGATGGATCACGGAGTCCTGAAAATTTCCGAACAGTCTGTTAAGTAAACAAGTAGAAAGAGACTTTTTGAAATAAAGATGTCTAGCGCACTCTTACCATTTTTGAGAAAATTGCTGTTTATAATTTTGCCAAAATCTGTTTAGACGTAGATATCACAGGCTGCAACATTGTTTTTTAGACAGACATACGCAACAGAAGTTGCCAACATTTAATTTTATAGAATCTGTGATCTAAGGCTTTGAAGTCACCCAGACAGGTGCTTAGATAACATTAATTAGTTGGTTCAGTTCAGTTTATGCCTGATGTGTGGAAATCTATTGAAAAGCAGAAAAGTGGGTAAACTATTTGTCGTTTTTATTTATAATTATTCAATTCTTTGATAGATCTAAAATACTGACGCTTATCTTTTGATCAAGATTGGAGTGCATCATTTCGACTCGTTGACGAGAAGCTACGTTAGGGGGATTATCTTAAATGAGTAATAAAGAATTGCAATATTGCGGATACTATTGTTTTGCTTCTCTGTGCTTTGTTTCTTAATTGGATTCATCATAAATATTTAAATGAAGAATTTAATAATGTATGAGGAGCCGTAAACTATTTTTTGTACGTCATCCAAAGTTCGCGATCATTAGAGTCCACATACCTTTGTATGATAAAAAAAATGTAAAAGTTCCGTTTTTAGTTATTTCCACAAAGAAATTACAACCCTTTTGAGTCTCTCATCAAGCTTTTTTCAACTAACTATCAATAATAAATATTCCGTATTTAATACATGTGGCTGAAACTCAATAAGCTCTCCAATCCTGTCCATTGACTCTCAACGCCTTATGAGCAAAATCTGATTGACTTTAAATTCAAATGATGTCTTCTTTATGTAGATGAATTTGCAACAGTCCACGGATATTCGCCTCTCTATCCAATCCTGCGATCCATGAAATACCAACTAGACAACAAAGGAACTTTCTTCGTGCGAGACGGTGACGGTAATAGGACGTACTACCCATCCGAAAGAAGTTACTGTTTCGAACATGCAACAAAGGGTGGTAGAATACTTGGTTATGTTCTGTTTAGATTTTTTCCTGATGTTGAAGACGTACCGCTAAATACCAAGTTTTTAGGTAAGAGATGCACTCATAGTGCAATCGACAGAAGATATTTAACACTTACGAATGTTAATAGGGTTAATTGACGAATTTGAGATTAGAAAACCGAGTTACTAAAAAAAGCTTGATTGAATGTAATTGGAGAATTATATCTTATCATGAAACCAAAGTCTCAAACTATTTGAGAAGTATGGTATTAGGAGAGATTTTCATTATTCTTTTTTCTTAGTTAATAGATGGGCAATGATGGTTTCTGGAGTATTTCTTGTGGTAACGATTCTGTTTTATATCTTCACGGAGGAAACGAAGAAGGTTTTTGGCAAATGCTTGGTCAGCCTGTGTTTCGCACTTCTGATCCTATTTGTGATGCTTGCAGCATATATTCCATTCAAAAAGAAGCTGCTAGAAAAGAGACACAGCCACATTTGCAAGACAATAGGTAAGAATTCCTAACTTAGTATAGATGCAGTTTTGTGGAAGGAAGACAAGTAAGATGCTTCGAATGAATGATTAAGGAATTTCAGTGCTTCGCAACATTTTCGTTAACGAGATGCCTTAGAATCTGATGTGATGGATTTTTAGCAGAAAGTTCTTTTCAATTTGTCACAAATACTCAAACTATGCAGTAGTGGCACGTAGTTCCTTCCACGGGGGGTCAATTCTAATTTTGAAATATTATTGGACATTGAAGATGTACAGGGTGGGGCACGTAAAAACCGACTGCCTTACCTCAGAAACTATGTGAGATAGCAGCAAAAATGTAGTCAGGCTGATTGAATCAGTACTTCTCACACATTCCAATGATACCAGCTTTATTATTTTCCCATAGCATGAAGCTATAGTCTAGATCCCCTTGCAATCAAATCATTGCTCACTCGACCGCAAAAAAAGTGTGTTATTCTACTGTATACTTCTTTAACAGGCCAATGAATAATCTATCATGATTACAAAAATTTTTTGAGTTTTACACCCCCCTCCCCCCTCCCGAACCACCCCAATTTCACCCCCACAAAAAAAATTGAAAATGATCAAGAACCCCTAAAACGCCTAAAAACTAAGTTTGAGCTGTGCTTATATTTTTAGCTTCTTTATTATTGCCGCAGGGCCACTAAAACGATTTCCAGAAACCATAAGCGTCTTCCATCAGGTAATACGCTGTGTCAAAATGTCATTAAAGTCAATTCAAAAGTTTCAACGTTACATAATACAGAACGATCTAATGTAACGCTAGTATGTATTTTGTATACACCAGAAAATTCTCCCTTGCTTTCTGTAATCGGCAAGGCAATGTTCGGATGGACCTAAAAAAGTGTATTATACCGCTAGGTCTTTCCTTCACAGGTCAATGGACACCCTATTATGAATACAAAAAAAATTCAGTCTTACAACCCTCCTACCTCTCAACCACCCCAATTGCACCCCCACCCAAAACAAAAGTAGAAAATGATCAGGAACGCCTAAAACGCCTAAAAACGAAGTTTGAGCTGTTTTCGTATCCTAAGTTTTTTTTTAATATTGCTGCGTCGCCACTGAGATGATTTCCAGAAGTCATACGCGTTTTGCATCCTAGCCAAAGTAGTAATAGTGTGTCGAAATTTCATTAACATCAATTCGGTAGTTTCCACATTATAAAATACAGAACGATCTAAAGCAGTACTCATACATATGCATACATCGGAAAATTTCCCTTTTTCTTGTAATAGACAAGGCAATGTTCGGATGGGCCATGGCCGACTCTACTCACTAGGCCAGAGCATTGAAATATGGCAACACTGAATCGGGGACCGAGCTTTTATTTGTTGTTAAGTCAATAGTGTAATCTTCCAGAGCAAAAAACGAAATTGGAAGGTAATTTTGAATGTGTTTCTAATTATTTACCTGCACAAACGAAACTATAAAGATAAAAAGATGCCTGCAAAGTGCGGAGTACCAGGTTGCACTTGCAATTGTGCTTCCAATAAAGGACATACCAACCATAACATTCCAGAGTAAACAAGAAGAGTGGAAGGTGATTTTTAATGTGTTTCTAATTATTTACCTGCACAAACGAAACTATAAAGATAAAAAGATGCCTGGAAAGTGTATAGTACCAGGTTGCACTAGCAATTGTGCTTCCAATATAGGACATACCAACCATAACATTCCAGAGTCAACAAGAAGAGTGGAAGGTGATTTTTAAGGTGTTTCTAATTATTTACCTGCACAAACGAAACTATAAAGATAAACAGATGCCTGCAAAGTGTGTAGTACTAGGTTGCACTAGTAATAATTGTGCTTCCAATAAAGGACATAAACAGTGGGTTAACGGTATTCCTCGTATGGGCTGGTTATATTTATAAGAATAAAGACAATACTTTACAAACATTTCAAAGGATAAGACCTATTTTAAAGCACAACTTGGTACCTACAATGTTTTCTGGACCTCCCAAATATCACAGAAAAATGCAGTTAATAGAACTCATCTGGGCATGCATTTGGGCATACCTACGAAAAAATTTGATAGTGAAAGGGAATCAAGACCAGCAAGAATGGCTTCACAGTGACCTAATAGTGAATTTTTCTAGCTCAAGTGACAATTTACAAGGTAAATTGAGTGTTCATTTAAGTGGAAGTGGAAGTGGCAGCAGGAAACAGGTTGCGTTTATTTTTATTTTGTAGTGTTTGACTACGGTGAAGCAGACATCAGATGTAAGTGGCATTAGTAGTAGTAGTTCTAAAAAGTATTTTTCTTAATTTATTAACCGAGATGAACTCTAATACATATAAAATGTAATAATTATTCTGAAACTATAGGCCCACTAATTGACAGCTAAGCCACGTTGCCACATCTAAGGCTCCGGCCTTGTGTAGTGTCGGCCATGGATGGGCCTAAAACAGTGTATTACACCGCTAGATCTTTTTCTCTGAGGTCAATGGACAGCCTATTATGAACGCCGCCCATGCACCGATTTCCAGAGCTATAGCGACATTAGCTACTACGATCCCACACCATATCGCTACCCAAATTTCATCAAAACCTATGCAGCAGTTACTGAGATTAGGAGGCTAGAAAAACGCCAACAGACAGACCGACAGACCGACAGACCGACAGACCGACAGACCGACAGACCGACAGACCGACAGACCGACAGACCGACAGACCGACAGACCGACAGACCGACAGACCGACAGACCGACAGACCGACAGACCGACAGACCGACAGACCGACAGACCGACAGACCGACAGACCGACAGACCGACAGACCGACAGACCGACAGACCGACAGACCGACAGACCGACAGACCGACAGACCGACAGACCGACAGACCGACAGACCGACAGACCGACAGACCGACAGACCGACAGACCGACAGACCGACAGACCGACAGACCGACAGACCGACAGACCGACAGACCGACAGACCGACAGACCGACAGACCGACAGACCGACAGACCGACAGACCGACAGACCGACAGACCGACAGACCGACAGACCGACAGACCGACAGACCGACAGACCGACAGACCGACAGACCGACAGACCGACAGACCGACAGACCGACAGACCGACAGACCGACAGACCGACAGACCGACAGACCGACAGACCGACAGACCGACAGACCGACAGACCGACAGACCGACAGACCGACAGACCGACAGACCGACAGACCGACAGACCGACAGACCGACAGACCGACAGACCGACAGACCGACAGACCGACAGACCGACAGACCGACAGACCGACAGACCGACAGACCGACAGACCGACAGACCGACAGACCGACAGACCGACAGACCGACAGACCGACAGACCGACAGACCGACAGACCGACAGACCGACAGACCGACAGACCGACAGACCGACAGACCGACAGACCGACAGACCGACAGACCGACAGACCGACAGACCGACAGACCGACAGACCGACAGACCGACAGACCGACAGACCGACAGACCGACAGACCGACAGACCGACAGACCGACAGACCGACAGACCGACAGACCGACAGACCGACAGACCGACAGACCGACAGACCGACAGACCGACAGACCGACAGACCGACAGACCGACAGACCGACAGACCGACAGACCGACAGACCGACAGACCGACAGACCGACAGACCGACAGACCGACAGACCGACAGACCGACAGACCGACAGACCGACAGACCGACAGACCGACAGACCGACAGACCGACAGACCGACAGACCGACAGACCGACAGACCGACAGACCGACAGACCGACAGACCGACAGACCGACAGACCGACAGACCGACAGACCGACAGACCGACAGACCGACAGACCGACAGACCGACAGACCGACAGACCGACAGACCGACAGACCGACAGACCGACAGACCGACAGACCGACAGACCGACAGACCGACAGACCGACAGACCGACAGACCGACAGACCGACAGACCGACAGACCGACAGACCGACAGACCGACAGACCGACAGACCGACAGACCGACAGACCGACAGACCGACAGACCGACAGACCGACAGACCGACAGACCGACAGACCGACAGACCGACAGACCGACAGACCGACAGACCGACAGACCGACAGACCGACAGACCGACAGACCGACAGACCGACAGACCGACGGAAATTAGTGACGTAGATTTTCCTTAAGTAGACATCATAAAACACCCAAAGAGTATATTATCTCAAAATCTAAAATTTTCGCGATCAAAATACTCGGCTCACCTATCGGTGTGGGAAGAAAAAGACGAATATAGAAATTGTGTGAGGTGAATTAGAATTTATTTTAATTTTATTATAATTTTTCATATATACGGTGGCCGGTTGTGTCTGTGTCACTGCCAACTTTTTATTTCAAATGGAACACCCTATATATTTTTCGATTTTTGTATTACGCTGTTAAATCCTGTCTCGTTTTGTGAAAATTGAAATACATTTCGTTAACCGAAATATCAATGTTAGAAATCACACTTTCACCGCTCTGTATGATGCATGTCACTACTATATAAAATGTAAAATGTCTACTAGGAAAAGGAATTTAACGTTTTTTGATTTTTGCTACGGACATCGAAAGAGGCAATTTTTGAACCGATATCTAACTATTTCAAATGGAGCCTCCTATATATTATGTTTGGTAGAATTCGTTTCTCCATTTTCTGTGCTTTCATATAAATATATCCCATATCTAAAGTTGCCAGATTCCAAATATTTTGGAGCTTATTAATTCAACTTTTTATAATTTTATTCGAAATACACTAAATGGAACGGACACCTTGCATATATTTTAGTATTGTCGAATTATCTAGTCAAATCTCTGTGTGTTGATAATGAACGTGTTATATGTGTAAAGTTGATAGATTCCAAATAAGTTGCATTATTTTAACTCAACCCAATGTCCCTTACGGAAATTCGAAATACTGATATATACTATGCTTTTACTGACATCAGACGTCAAATTTCGAAGCAATAGGTCTGTTTTTACAGAGAATCACAAACCAGTCAGAGCCAATCAGTATTCCCCATTGCAGTTGTCAAACTATTCCTGACTAGTACTGGCCAATCAAATTGACGCTGACTAGTTTGTGATTGCTGTAAAAACAGACCTAATATTGCGCTTAAAAACTGCTATCAAAACGCCTGTTGTCATTGTATGATGATGAGTTTTTAAAATATAGTTTAGTGTGGATGAACGTTTAAGGCTTTACGAATGTTACATCAGAAATAATCGAAATTCGCTGATGGCCTTACAGGAATTATATCCCGATAGGGTGCCGACTATGCAAATATTTCCAAGGATTTTGCGGGATGTCGCAAACGGACTACTACTTAACATAATAAAAGTTTAACCGTCCGAAAAAAATCTAACTGAAGAAAAACAACTCTAAAGAAAAGTAAGCCTAACACAACTCACTAACTAAATAATAAGACACAGAGTATGCATCTAGTAACATTTTGATAGTGTTAAATTGTATATCCGAGATATCTGAAATAACATTGAAATTCATTCAATTGGAGGCTTAGCTTAAACATTAGTTTGAGGCATGGGCTGATAGAAAGCAGTAGACCTTCTGAAGCTCAGCTTTGGTACGTTGAAATTGATTCTTGTTATCAAACGGGGAGAAAAATGTCAGGCCACTGTTTGAAGCTCAAATCTCATTAACATCATAACTGACTAGTATTACCATTGAGTTTGAAGAAGAGGGTTTTGAGAAATCATCTTAGCATATAGCACAAGGACGGGAGGTGGGGCTATTCTTCTACGAGAAAAGAAAATGCTATCCGATCTCTTGACGTTGATGTCAAGTCTCCATTTTTGGTACCAATCGCTAACGGATTTGAGGTGGGAGTTAAGTAGCGCTCTGCAGTTGGAGATTTGGTTTGAAGAACGCAGCAACGCAATGTCATCAGTATACTGGAAAGTTATGATGTTACGATGGTAAACGATGTCGTGACAGAAGATGTTGAAAAGAGAGGGGGACAATTTACCTGCTTGGGGGATGCCAGCAGAAATGCGGCGCGAGTCGGGGGGCGAGTCGCGAAGAACTGGGGTTTGAGGTACATTGGTTCTGGAGGGAGTCAGCGAAGCATTGGCTTTCTCAGAGCTAAGCAGGAAGGTGCTGTTACCGACTTTGATTGGGGGGAGAACAGGTTTCCGGTTGTGTAGTATTCTGGTAACCTTCCAGACACTACGTGGGTGGATTTCTGCCTCCTCGATGAACTCGTTGAAACTTTTACTTCGAATTTCAACGAGCTGGGCACATATTTGGCGTTGGGTGGAGTTTAGGTTGCTCTTAATCAGAGGTTTGCGAGAGCATTGCAAGCGTTTTCGAAGGACGTTCCTTGTCTTAATCAGGCTAAGAACATCCATCAGGCGGGGTGGGGACTCAGATTTAGAAAACGTGATCGTTGCGCGCTCAGTGGCGGCATTTATGAGTGTAAGCTTTTCGACTGAGGTATCGATATCAGCAGTGCTCACAATGTTAGGGCGATCAAGAGTAGGGTCCCCAGTTTAAATCTGAGAAGTAGCCAGGCAACTTTAGAGAGGGTGTCTGGCTTTTTAGTGCGAATGCAGTCAACTTCAAATGTAGCTGAAAGATAATCAGAGGACAGATCGTTGACTACACAGGAATCACGGCTGAGTGATACTCTATTAGTGACCGCCAAGTCTAGTATATTTGGATTAAGATTCCCGTTGTCGGGAATGAAGGTTGGCTCGTTTGGAACTTCGATCGTGAGGTGAAGATTTGTGACGTGAGTGAGCAGGGTCTTGCCGTTCATGTTTATGTTCGCACATCCCCATGCCATGTGTTTCGATTTGAAATCACCAAGCACTAGGGTAGGGGAGTTTGAACTGAAGAAATTCGGAATACAATCCAGATTTGCGACAGACGAGGGAGAGCATAGACAAGTTACTCTAGTTGGGGAAGGAGTGGTGTTAACTTCAGTGCCAACTGATTTGCTTTAGCGCTTAAGTATAGGCAAGTGTTGAATGTCGTTTTTCACGAGGATAGCGACCCTGCCACCTTGCGTGCCTACGGGCCTGTCGAACCTATGGATCCTGTAGCTTGGAACGAAGAAGGAATGCTGGGATGAAGGAAAGTATCTGTGATACACGCAATATCTACAGTGTTCCGTGAGAAGGTCTTGTAATTCAACTGTTTTATTGCGAACACTTTTCGCACTCCAATTTAGAATTCTGAGAGTTGGGCTGCTCATTGCGAATTCTGGGCTATTTTGGATGTAACTTCGGCTACAGCCTTGCAGATGACTAGAGCAATCACCTCTTCCCCTTATTTGGGTGATTTGGGGGGCAGCCGGGTGGCTGTGGGAGGTGCTAGCGTATGAGCGATTTACGCTAACTTTTCTTGCTGCACTGGGGTGAGGTGCTTTGGGAGATTGGGAGGGAGCCTGATCCGACTTTTTTTGGGATCTTGGGTAGCCACCGTAGGTGGCTTTGTGCTCACCAGAGCGATTCAAGCATTTCGGCTTTACAGCCGAATTGTTTTTAACCTGACAGTCGGGGGTGGCATGTCGTCTGGCACAAATGCACAGGCCCATTTCGCGCGACAGTAGTTTGCCTTGTGGGCGAACTGTAGGCAACGACGACACTGAGGCACCACGTTGCTTTTCTTGGGGTGTTTCACAGTGAGACACAGGCCACCGAGAGGGTTGATGTTCCAAATCGTTTTGGCGCAGGGGGACTTTGCGTCAAGACGGGCTACGACAAGGGGCCATATTTTGTCACCACGTCTCATGCGGTGGACGCTTTTCACGGAGGAGATTTTGTTCCTCAGTTCTTCGAGGATATCAGGCTCAGAGGACGCCTCGTCTACTAGTCTGATGACGACAGGGAGATCTTTGTCCTCAGTGAGTTGGAAGGTAGTGAAAGAAATGCTACTCTTGTCGCATTGCCTTGTGAGCTCTGTATGAGTCGACGTTGGAGGGGTACATTCTTACCCCTTAAGAGGTATTGACAGCCCTGCGGATAGGGATGTCATCTTCTTGGAGGGCGGTGTTGATCTTTACCGACTTATTTTTGTCTTGGATAATGACAGGACAGAAGGGGGGACGTTCCTTCTTCTCGCGGACTGACTTGTCCGCGGAAGCCACTGAAGGCTCCTCTTCACTAGAGGAGTCAAAGATGTTCTCTTCGTTCGGACAAGGGGGAGAGTCGTTGCGCCGACGTATCCTCGGTTGGGGCGACCTTTGAGGGAGGCTGACGTCTTCCTCGAGGAGGGGAGCGGAAGGGGAGTTAAAGGAGCCGACTTCAGGTGGGGGGGAGGAAGGTGGCGAAGAGCCGGCTTCTAATTCCTTAATGTGCGAAAGCGCAGAATCGAGTTGACGATGGAGAGACTCTATCTATATGTATAGAGAGCGGACCATCCGTTGATGATCTAAGGGATCTGGATCTGAGGGGTCCCCTGGTCCTCATCCATTATGGGATGAGGGGGAATGGCATGACTTGGAAAACAAGAAAGAACGACGAGAAAGAACGACGGACCCTTAAAAGGGCCAGACGTGAGAAGGGGGACTGTCGAGCGATATAAAAAATATTAACTTACCTAAAAATCCTGGTCTAAACAGTAAGTAAGTAAAATGATATAAAATTATCTATTATTCACAACATGATGTACACAGTCATATTATAGCTGTCATGGTTGCAGTAGCTGTAGTAGCAAAAGAAGATATAGGAGCTGTATACAGGGTGTCCCAGAATGTTCCTTGCCACATGATATTCTTGTAACAGAAAAAGTTTTAAAGAAAATTGAGTGGAGTTCTTTAAAGTACCATAGGGTCATGCTTACAAAACATTTTCTTTTTACTTCAACCTTCAGACTCACCCCGAACTTTTTTTCATATAGTGCTACACAAAATAAGTCTTTTATGTTATTTAAAATGTTGTAGTAGCTTTGATTTTATACGCAATCCTATTTTTGGCGTAGTCATAAGCATTATATAAATAAAATAAGGATTTCTTTGAGGGTTGACATTTTCGTAAGAGAAACAAATAAAAATGAAGAAGTGGGCGTTTTAAGGGTAGTGAAGGACATGTCATGCTTCGAAAACTAATTTTTGTACTTGAACCCCCAAAATTCGCCCCCAACATTTTTTTCAAATAGCTCTCCACAGCTTTTGCTACATTAATGAGGTCATTATTTTATTTAAAAGCTTGTAGTGCCAAAATAGTTTTATTTCGTGAAGTCAAAGCATAAGATAATTGAAATAAGGGTTTTTTGAGGCGGAATATTTTCGTAATAAAAAATGATAAAGAGACATTTGTTTTCTAGACTATGTACGATACCCTTAAAAACCCGCTTGGGTTCCCTTTTCATCAGTTTTTTGTGTCAAACAAATTCTTGTTCTATTTATATTATGCTTATTAGTTTACGAAAAAAATAGGTCTGCGTAAAAAATCAAGGTACCACAAGATAGATTTAAATAGAATAGAAATAACATTTATGTAGGAAAACTTACGGAGTGCTATTTGGAAACAAAAAGTTGGGGGCGAATTTTCGGGGGTGACGTACAAAAAAAATGTTTTGAGTGCATTACTTTATACTAATTATTGTTAAGCAGTATTTTACAAAATCTGTGAATACACAATTTAATATTAGCTCGAGGAATTATTAGTCTTATCATCAGGACTTCAGTACTATTTACAAATCTCCCTTCGAAGTTTTTGATGTATATTACAGAAGAATTCTTTATCGTGAGGTTATCTTGATTTATGGCGCGCAACCACTGATTCCGTCTCATTACATCTTTTGGAAATTAGAACACAGGTATACGCTCTGTATCTATATAATTTCTATTTCAGAAGGGTGCACAGCAATATAGACGATATTCTTGGCTAGATACAAGTAAAACCAAAAAACCTACTAAAAAGTCCTTGCGGGTATTCGACTATTACGAACGCCTCTGGACGGCTGCCCGGCGCCTTGCGTGACGTAGACGTACCATCAGGCCCCATAGCATTGCTCTCAACGGTCCTGGCTCAACTAGGTGGCACTGGTAGCCACGTCCCCTTGCGGTATGGCAGTGTTCTCAGGTCTTCTAGGTCGGGTACCCATGTCCGGTTGACTTTCTGAGTTCTTCTAAGACAGAAGAAAATTTCGATTAATATGGTTTGTTGGAATTTAACCTCGGTACCATGAGAAATACGGAGGCAACTCACAGAAGTACTTTTTTATCGACCCGAGAAGATAATTGGTATCATACTTGTCTTTTTGGAATCGAAACAAATAGCAGAGTTAACATTCGTGTCTACGACAGAAAATGGATGATACATGGATTTGACATTTGTTGCATGGAAGTTTATTTGCGAAGCTGTGTTCTACTATGATTTCCAGCTAGAGCTTGTTTTAAGAATAACTATAGAAGGAATCAGCTTTAAAGTGGCTGTTTTTTGTATGATTTGACTGCAATAACGCTCTTTTATTTTACGTCACTAGTCCAACTATTTAATGAAGCCATAAGACGATTTATTCCTGAGAATTTCGACAGTTTGTTTCAGGCTTCCTGATAACATACCTGAGCTTCAGTTCCTTCGTATGGTTTCAAGTATTGTGCTTCGACATATATAGGACCTTTGGGTGAGAAATCGCTATTGCTCATTAATGTTTGACATACATTTCTGTTGCGTATGTGTGTGTGTGTGTGTGTGTTTGTGTGTGTTTGTAGTTATAAATGACTTTCGTTCATGATATATGATTTTTTACTTTCTCATCACCATAAAGCTATATGTAAAGACCGCTGCGTTTACATTTGAACATATTGCATGCTCAAACAATTGCCTCCTAGTGAGTATCAAAACGAAAACATAAAAACATACATACATTTAAGACTCCACAGACATTGATAAGTTTATATTTATAGGAGACTCATATGCAAAAGCTTGTGTAGGTCTATAAGGTATTGGGTATTAACAGGGTTAATTTTGGAAGATATACGCACAGATAATTTTGAGGTCCTCGCCATAGTTCTTAAAGTATCCATCCACCACAATAAAGGTTTAGCATCAAATTATTGACCCGGTTTTCTATATTTTTAGGTCATCGTCTAACCACACCATTGTAGACAAAAAGAAAAGGGATTTAAAGAGATTTTTATACTACAGCTTGTATGGGTGGGCAACGCCTCTACTACTGACGTCAATACCGGTATTATTTCACTATGTAGATATCCTACCTAACCCAGTTAGGGTTGAGATGGCTATCACTAAATGTATCATCGAAAAAAGTACGTATACAATCCAGATGTAGTCTTGTCTTGACCTACTTTTGGGATTTGCTCGTAGCGGAATCTCACTTGGAAATATTAAGCCCGTTGGTTGTATAGTATCTTTCTACGGCATTCTAAGCTTTCCCTTGCATCAATTAGAGGTACTGCTATTTCTGCGCCCGAAAGCTTTGAGGGGTACTCTAGATCACATTCACTTGAACAATGTTTGGATGTCGGTTGAGTTATAATGAATAAGAATGTTTGTTACTTATATTTACAAAAAATCGGCAAGATTGATATTTGTAAAATGCAATTACAGCAAGCATCATGTAGCATACCAATGTTTCGGCAGTTGTTCCAGCCATTGTCAAAGGCTGGGGAAGATTTTCAGAGCAAAAAAATTGCAATAATTACAAGATAATATAATTAGCCTATACGAAATTGTATTATGGATATTCTCCATTTACCAGTATACTGTTGTAATCTAGTCTGGTTTGATATGCCCCAGGAAGAACTCAAACCTGAAGATGAGCCATAAGTGGTTTATCCTTGGATTGTAAATCCTAATTGGTTGGTGTCATTCACTTCATGACTCCACTGTTGTATATTCCAAAAAATAAAACTAAAGCTAATAGCTGGGTAGCGGCAAATAAACAGCGAGGTGTACTCTTTAAACTTTTATATTTCCTAGCTTTCGGAGTTCTTTGACTCCTTCTTCAGGGCTACAATAAATGAAAAGAAAAGTTCAGCAACAAGTGGTTTAAGATAGAAAATTGTGCGTACTTACAACAAGTTAGACGAGAATGGTGCTGAACGATGTTACAATAGGAAATCCATCAAAGTAACACATCACAACGTACTTAAAGTCATGTACATAAAAAGAAGACAGTTACATTTTTTAAAAACATTTAAATTGTTAAAAATATTCGCGAAAAAACTTCATGCTGCCGTTTTACGACATGTGCATCAAGAAGGTCGACCTGCAAATGGCTGAAAATCCGGAAGCAGGTTGTGGAATATCAAATGTCAAAGTCAAAAATAGAAGGTTAGTGACATCTGTCTAATCAATGAGCATAAAAGTGCAAAAGAGTGTACAGGGCGGTAATAGTGAAATTTGTTGAATTTTATTATATAAGGTGGACGAACTTGGAAGAGAGATTTTATTAATACCACAATATCGAATTTAATCAAACTAAACTTTTGATTAAAAGTTTTATTAGAATAAGGGGAGAATTTGAGAGAAACTATTAGAAGTTTGAAGATGAAATGCGAAATTATACGCATAAAATTAAATAAAATGTTATTTACATTTATTTGGTAGTGTACAGGGTGGTAATAGTGAAATTTGTTGAATTTTATTATATAAGGTGGATGAACTTGGAAGAGAGATTTTATTAATACCACAATATCGAATTTAATCAAACTAAACTTTTGATTAAAAGTTTTATTAGAATAAGGGGAGAATTTGAGAGAAACTATTAGAAGTTTGAAGATGAAATGCGAAATTATACGCATAAAATTAAATAAAATGTTATTTACATTTATTTGGTAGTGTACAGGGTGGTAATAGTGAAATTTGTTGAATTTTATTATATAAGGTGGATGAACTTGGAAGAGAGATTTTATTAATACCACAATATCGAATTTAATCAAACTAAACTTTTGATTAAAAGTTTTATTAGAATAAGGGGAGAATTTGAGAGAAACTATTAGAAGTTTGAAGATGAAATGCGAAATTATACGCATAAAATTAAATAAAATGTTATTTACATTTATTTGATAGTGAATTAATTTTGTTAAAAATATATTAACAATAACCAATCTTGAGAATAGAGTAGTTAAAATATTTAAGGGTCATTAGGGGGGTGGAGAATTGAAAGAGATTATTGAAAGTTATTGAGCAATGAAGAGAAATTGCAAGCAATAGACAAATGTTTGCACTTGTTTAATTTTCAATGTTCTTTATTAGTTATTTCAATTGTAATTAAAGAATTGTATAAGAGAAAGGGGGGGGGGTTGCATGGAAGAGCAACTTTGTTGAATGCCACCTCCCTCATGTATCGATATTTTTTTGCTGTATCATTTAAAAAAAAATAAAGACACATAAGAAAGTGGGGGGGAGGGGGTGGAATTCAAATATTATTCGTATTTTTGAGAAATAAAGCGAAAATTGTACGCAATGGAGTGAAATTTATTTATAATAATTATTAACATCTTAAAAGAGACGAATGTATTATTAATTTTAATTTTAAATGTCAAAAAATTGGGGGGGAGAGGAAGTAGTAATGGTTGAAAAATCTTTTAATCAAAAGAATCATCAGAAAAATTAGATATGTGATGTTTCTCACATGTAAGCAAATAGGAATAGATGACGCTTAATTGATTTATATCCGTTTTTTTGTTCATAATAATAATAATAATAATAATAATAATGGAAAATCAGAATAATAATAATAGTAATAATAATATTGTCACGACGGCCTCTTTTTTCTTCACCCAGGGAATCAAACTCGACGTAACGACGGCCTCTTTTTCTTCACCCAGAGAATCAAACTCGACGTAACTTTCACCGTTTTACTTTAGAACTTAATACAATATCTCTTAACCTTATCTCAACTAGATCTCAACTCAACTGACTCCCTACGGTACCCGTAGCACCTTATATATACTTCATCGAACCATCTAGAGCATTCGATGACATTTCTAGAACCCATCCGTCATTCTCGAAAACTCTAGACGATTCGATGACGTTTACACTTCAAAAGATCTAACCTAGCACTTTGACTTTACATCATGTATGACAACCAATGACAACTAATACAAATACAGAATACCATAATATACAGTATGTTACAATATCCCCATCGGGTGCTAGAACGTTGACGTTCGTTTGGGGGCTTAGAAAGTGACTTTTTGACAGGCGAGCTATTTCGGTGGACACCAGCAGGGTTCGTGATCAAAAAGTCACTTCAACCAAGGCTAGCACACCCAGGAAGCTGGGCGCTCGGTAGATCTCACTTACTCTACCTAGCACCAAGCTCCGTTCCTCAAGCTATCCTGACTTCGGTCAGATAGGGGTTTGGCAAACCCGGGAAAATATGCCACAGAGGGCTGAGCGCCGGCCCTTCTGTCACACACCGTTATTGCGCCCCACACTTCAACGACTTCAGCAAGGCGTGGCTGGGGATCGTCGTGAGGGGTAAGCAACCGGGGGGCTTGCCTTAACCGGCCGGCCTGTGAGGAGAAAGCCTCAACAAAACCCGACAGTAAAGTCGCAAATCCTCCGGAGCACCTTGGGCCAACTTCGGAGTAAATATAAGTCCCTTCTCTCCTGGAATGGGCGTCACCCGGGAGAGCGACATTTAGATCGTCCCTACTCGTGGGAACACGATGCATAAAGTTACTTCTAAAAATAACCAACGACGGCCTAGGGTACGTCGATTAAACTCACCTGAACCCCAAACCCACACAGAACAGCCCAGAGAACACAACCCAGCTGCGGACGTTTTGCCAGCACAGCCGGCAACCACCAAAGCTGGTAAACCCAGACAGCGCTTACAATGGACAACTGAAATCAACAAACATGTAATGCACTGTTACTACACCGCCACAAAACTAGAAACCATCTCTACAGGCTACAGACATGAGCTGCACAGGTTGTTTATAGCACAATACCCACACCTCGCAGAGCGTGTAACTGAACAGCGACTCATTGACCAAAAACGAGTCATAACAAAAAACAACCGCCTTACACCCGAAGAACTACAAGCCATAAAGATTCTTGTATCCAATGAAATAAATACTGCCCATCCGAATCACCCGCAGACCTCAAACAAAACCACAATCGACAACAGTAGCATACACTCAGAGACGAATCCAGAACATGAGCACACACAACATATACCAGATACCGCTGCCCAACCTAGTGATTCGTTAGCTACTGAATCAAGCACAGAACGGCATGCCATTCGTACCCGAAATAATCGACCCCCAAATACAGGCACGATCAATAACACCAGCACACACTTAGAATTGGATCTAGAAAATGATCATACACCAGATACACCAGAAACAACATGCACTAACTTACCTTCCACAGCCACACAAAGCCAAAACATCACTGTACCACCTGCCATCACACAATCTGCCGAACAAGTGATGAACACACAGTACAACAAATGGTGTGGCACCAATCCTACATTGCGAGATCCCCTGCCCAGACTAATTTTTAAAAACAATACTCTACAAATATTACACACAATAAATGTCAACATAATACCACAATTTTTAACCAAAGACAGTGACCTAGAGGACATCCATACTGTTATATATGCTGCCGCAGCAACCACACTCACACTCAACGGCCAAAACCTCCCAAAACGATCTATAGCCCGTACAACTGAAAGATCTAAACCTAAATGGCAAATAAGAATTGAAAATAAAATCAGCACAATCAGAAAGGATCTGGCACACCTCGCGCAATACACCAACAATAACAACCGCTCAAAGCGCGTACAGACAACAATTAATATACTCAAATCCAAGTCACCACAACAGACAATACCAGAAATAGCTGATACCCTTAAACAGAAACTCGCAGTCTATGCTGCTAGACTCCGCAGATACAACGAGTCTAATGCCAAAAAGGATGCTAACAATCTTTTTCAGAAAAGTGAAAAACAGTTTTACCAAAAAATAACAGCCGACAACCAGATAACAGCAATAGAACCTCCTAGTAAACAAGAGTTAACTGAGTTTTGGGGAAGCCTATGGTCAGAACCCAAAACACATAATGAAAACGCTCCATGGATCAGACAAGAAGAGGAGAAGCATCAACATATAGTGGAGCAGGGAGAGGTTATCCTTACACCAGAGGAAATAGCTGAAACCATAAAGCATACCCATAATTGGAAGTGCCCAGGCGTGGATAATGTGCAAAATTTTTGGTACAAGCAATTCAGTGCAACATACGAAATGCTTACGGACCAAATCAATAAAGCCATACTCCAACCGAATAGGCTTCCCAAATTCCTCACGCAAGGAATGACGTATATAAAACCCAAAAACGCAGACACCAAGAACCCTGCCAACTATCGCCCAATCACTTGTCTTCCCACCTTGTACAAGATCATAACCGCAACAATATGCAGAAGAATTGAACAACACCTCACCCAAAACAATATCCTCACTGAAGAACAGAAAGGATGTCGAAAGCAAAGCCAAGGTTGCAAGGAACAACTTATAATTGATAATGTCATCATGGAGCAAACCAGAAAAGAACATAGGAACCTTCATACCTGTTTTATCGACTATAAAAAAGCTTTCGACTCTGTACCCCATAGCTGGCTAGCGAAAACTCTTCAAATATATAAAATCAACCCGGGGCTACGTGAGTTTCTTACAAGAACCATGGAGACATGGCGAACCAGCATACATCTCAAAACCCAGAACGGCCATATCAAGACGGATGAGCTACACATAAGACGCGGCATCTTCCAGGGTGACTCTCTCAGTTCACTGTGGTTCTGTCTCTGTCTGAATCCGCTCTCCAACGCACTTAACAACACAAACTGCGGTTTCAACATTAGACACGAGAAATTAAATCAACACAGAATCAATCATCTCCTCTACATGGATGATATAAAACTGTATGCCGCCAATGAAGTACAACTGAGAAAGTTAATCAGAATAACAGAAACTTGCTCGTCAGACGTCAGGATGGAATTCGGACTGAGTAAATGCAAGGTTCTCCATATCAACAAAGGCCAATGGAAGGACCACCCCCAGCAGGAAACAGTAGCTGGCCAAACACTAAACAACATGAACAAGGACGAAACTTACAAGTACCTGGGCTTCAATCAGAACGTTAAAATAGACCACACACAAGTCAAGGCACAACTAACCCAAGAGTTCAGAGACCGCCTTATTAAGCTACTAAAAAGCAAATTGAATTCCAGAAACCTTACAAAAGCCATTAACACATTTGCGATACCAGTCCTCACATACTCCTTCGGCATCATTAAGTGGTCACACACTGATATAGAAAACATCCACATCCTCATACGGACAGAACTCACCAAACACCGTATGTCACATCCAAACGCATGCAAAGAAAGGCTCACCATAGACAGGAAACAAGGAGGCAGAGGGATTACAGATATACAGTCGCTTCGCACAAGACAGATAAAGACACTCAGACATTTCTTCCAAAACAAACAAACAAATTTACATCGAGCAATAGTAAAAGCAGACAAAAACTATACACCACTCAACCTATCATGCCCAGACCATGTCGCAGACACACACAATCCCACACAGTCACAACAAGAAAAAATAAGCGCCTGGTCGCAGAAACCACTCCATGGCAAACATAGATACCGTATTACGCAAGACCACATAAATGAAAAACAATCATACATCTGGCTGGAGGACGGCCAGCTCTTTCCAGAAACTGAGGGATTTATGCTTGCTATCCAGGACCAAGTTATTGCGACGAGAAACTACAATAAATACGTAATTAAAGATCCATCCATAACAGACGATAACTTCAGAAAATGTCACCAACAAAAAGAAACAATAGATCACATAACAAGCGGGTGCAAAACTCTTGCCGGTACCGAATACACAGCCAGACATAACTCTGCGGCCAAGGTCATACACCAAGCATTAGCCACAACAAACAAACTAATAGAAAACTCAGATCCGTATTACAATTACACTCCGACATCAGTACTCGAAAACGATCAATACAAACTATACTGGGATGTTGAAATACATACAGACAAGACTATCCCAGCCAATAGACCAGATATAGTTTTCCAGTCAAAGGCCGACAAAATTACCTATTTGATAGATATTGCCATTCCCAATGATGTGAATATCCAAAACACCTACGCTGGGAAGATATCTAAATACACGGACCTTGCCATGGAAATGAAACGACTTTGGAAACAAAACAAAGTCACAATTGTCCCCCTCATTATGTCTGTCTCAGGCCTCACACCAAACACGTTTACACAACACCTTCAACAGTTGGGCCTGGACGAAAAGTTACACAAAGTATTCCAAAAGTCTGTAATCCTGAAGACCTGTAATATTGTGCGATCCTTCCTAAATTCCGATCAATAATAGTCCGAGTGTTGACTTGGCACAGCCCGTCAACACTTGTTGCTACCGCAATTATGCGAGAGGAACTTAGAAAGTCAGATAATAATATTGTCACGACGGCCTCTTTTTTCTTCACCCAGGGAATCAAACTCGACGTAACGACGGCCTCTTTTTCTTCACCCAGAGAATCAAACTCGACGTAACTTTCACCGTTTTACTTTAGAACTTAATACAATATCTCTTAACCTTATCTCAACTAGATCTCAACTCAACTGACTCCCTACGGTACCCGTAGCACCTTATATATACTTCATCGAACCATCTAGAGCATTCGATGACATTTCTAGAATCCATCCGTCATTCTCGAAAACTCTAGACGATTCGATGACGTTTACACTTCAAAAGATCTAACCTAGCACTTTGACTTTACATCATGTATGACAACCAATGACAACTAATACAAATACAGAATACCATAATATACAGTATGTTACAATATAATATTTTTTACAGGACAATCTTAAAATGAGAAGATAAAAAAAAACACTGAGATACCAGAAATAAATTGAACTTTACGTTCACTTAATCCAAAAAAAATACTATACATACTATTATCACACTGAAAAATGTGTGCCATTTCTAGGAAACATCGTTTTGTCAAGTTAGATTCACTCTCCAAAACTTTAACGGAATCATAGTCAATAACACGGTCCAACTGACTTCCATGAGAGGCCAAAGCACACCTATGGGGGCGTAATCAAGCATCACTTTTATGTGATGTTATCCGTCCCTTAAGGGATCTAGAGGTTTGACCTATATAAATTGAACTACAATCTCTGCAAGGAATGCTATAAACGACATTGGTTAGGCTCAACAAAGGGACTTTATCTTTTAATTTTGAAAAAAGATTATTAATTGTAACAACTGATTTATAGGCAATTTTACAGTTTATATCCCTGAAAATTCTTATTAATTTTGGAGTAAGTTCTTTAATATAAGGAAGCTTTGCATATTTCACTGGAAGTGATGAGTAAGTTTGGGAACTATCACCCTGTGTATTGGCTATAAAAGCATTATTTAAATCTGTCAAATAAGTGGTGTCCCCTTCCTCTAATTTAATTAATACAGATTTAAATAATGCTTTTGTAGCCAATACACAGGGTGATAGTTCCCCACCTAACTCATCACTTCCAGTGAAATATGCAAAACATTCTTATATTGAAGAAATTACTCCAAAATTAATAAGAATTTTCAGGGATATAAACTGTAAAATTGCCTCTAAATCAGTTGTTACAATTAATAATCTTTTTTCAAAATTAAAAGATAAAGTCCCTTTGTTGAGCCTAACCAATGTCATTTATAGCATTCCTTGCAGAGATTGTAGTTCAATTTATATAGGTCAAACCTCTAGATCCCTTAAGGGACGGATAACATCACATAAAAGTGATGCCAGATTACGCCCCCATAGGTGTGCTTTGGCCTCTCATGTAAGTCAGTTGGACCATGTTATTGACTATGATACCGTTAAAGTTTTGGAGAGTGATACCGTTAAAGTTTTGGAGAGTGAATCTAACTTGACAAAACGATGTTTCCTAGAAATGGCACACATTTTTCAGTGTGATAATAGTATGAACAAAAAAACGGATATAAATCAATTAAGCGTCATCTATTCCTATTTGCTTACATGTGAGAAACATCACATATCTAATTCTTCTGATGATTCTTTTGATTAAAAGATTTTTCAACCATTACTACTTCCTCTCTCCCCCCAATTTTTTGATATTTAAAATTAAAATTAATAATACATTCGTCTCTTTTAAGATGTTAATAATTATTATAAATAAATTTCACTCCATTGCATACAACTTTCGCCTTATTTCTCAAAAATACGAATAATATTTGAATTCCATGCCCTCCCTCCCACCTTCTCTTATACAATTCCTTAATTACAAGTGAAATAACTAATAAAGAACATTGAAAATTAAACAAGTGCAAACATTTGTCTATTGCTTGCAATTTCTCTTCATTGCTCAATAACTTTCAATAATCTCTTTCAATTCTCCACCCCCCTAATGACCCTTAAATATTTTAACTACTCTATTCTCAAGATTGGTTATTGTTAATATATTTTTAGCAAAATTAATTCACTATCAAATAAATGTAAATAACATTTTATTTAATTTTATGCGTATAATTTCGCATTTCATCTTCAAACTTCTAATAGTTTCTCTTAAATGCTCCCCTTATTCTAATAAAACTTTTAATCAAAAGTTTAGTTTGATTAAATTCGATATTGTGGTATTAATAAAATCTCTCTTCCAAGTTCATCCACCTTATACAGGGTTATTCACGTTATTCGACACGGAGCATTATGGCTAAAGCATTTGATAAAAAAGAAAATAATAATTTGGGATGGATAGAGACCCATAAAGGCTACATTTTAAAAATATTTTCGTGTTATACAGGGTGTCCGAAAAACACGAGATGTATCAAAGTTATGTTTTTTTAAATGGAACACCCCATATATTATTGCATATTCAGATTCCTTGGTGAATTCTGATGTGACTTTATGTATCTTATATGGTACCTAAAGCGAACCGTTAAGGTGTGAATCACCATTTTCGGTATAAGTAGATATCAGGAAAAAATTGAATATCGCAGAGATTACAAAATATGGAAAGCTGTGACTTTGCCGTATTACTAAGCATAAAATGCATCAGCTTTGATGAGACTGTCAAATTTAAATTACGTTTATGCTTGGAGAAATCGGTCGATGAATTAAGGAAACTTCGATCAGCGATAACTTGATTTTTTCAAATGGGAACGCCTAATTTTTTTTACACGGTTAAATGTAGAATTTGATATGCTTTCTAACGATATAAGGTTGTGAATATCAATCTCTCGTAGTTTTCATTTAATTTTAAATTTTCAAACAAATCGGCGATTTTCAATTTTCCTACCTATAAGCAACGTAGCAGGCCATGAAATATAAACAAAAATCTGTTCAGCTAGAAGAAAACAACTAACTCAGCTGCAAAATACACACTAACTAGACTAAAGGGACAAGATTATAAAAATTCCTTACAACAAATCAACTCTCCCAGAAACAACTGCGATAACATCTCTAAGGTCAAAGAGAAGCCGGAGTATGGCAGTAATATATATTTTTACTGTCTACTGGCTACCGCAATTTACTAGAGGTTAAAAATTTCCAAGGTAATCAAAAACCCTCTTATGAAACAGAAACAACCAGCGACTGTTGCTCCAGCACGCAACTATCAATCATATGTAATGGTGTAAAAAAGTACTAATTTGCGTCGAAGTCAATACCTCTGACTGGAGCCCTTCTATTTTTCAATATCTATTAGCAATATTGCAAAAAAGGAATACTGACAAATCAAATTTAAATTTTCTGCCATTTAAGTTATGTTTTATAATTTGAACAAATTTTGATTCATTCTTCATTTTCTGCGACCTTGCTAATAGGTACTGAAGAATTTTCAGAACTCCAGTCAGAGGTACTTTTGACTTGAGTTTTGACAGAATTGCATACTTTTTTATATCATTAAATGTGAAATTTTATTATGACAATAATAAACTGCTTACAACATTCTCTAGTAGTTTTTACTTTGTCTCAAAATTTTTAGTTTTAGTTTTGGAAATTGCCAATCTCTAGTACATTGCAGTAGCTAGTAGGCCGTGAAAAAATCCATTTCTGCCATACTCAACCTTCTCTTTGACCAAAGATATGTTACCACCATTGTTTCTGGTTAGACTTTGTTTGTTGTGAGTAATTTTTATAATCTTGTCCCTTTAATCTAGTTCGTGTGTATTTTTCAGCTAAGTTAGTTGTTTTCTTCTACCTGAACAGGTTTTTGTTTATATTTCATGGCCTGCTACGTTGGTTATAGGTAGGCAAATTGAAAAACGCTGATTTCTTTGAAAATTTAAAATTAAATGAAAACTACCAGAGATTGATATGCACAACCTTATATCATTAGAAAGGTTATCAAATTCTACTTTTAACCGTATAAAAAAAATTAGGTATTCCCATTTGAAAAAATCAAGTTATCGCTGCTCGAAGTTTCCTTAATTCATCGACCGATTTCTCCAAGCATAAACGTAATTTAAATTTGACAGTATCGTCAAAGCTGACGCATTTTGTGCTTAGTAATAGGGCAAAGTCACAGCCTTCCAAATTTTATAATCTCTGCGATATTCAATTTTTTCCTGATATCTACTTATACCGAAAATGGTGATTTACACCTAAACGGTTCGGTTTAAGTCCCATATATGATGCATAAAGTCACAATAGAATTCATCAAGGAATCTGAATATGCAATAATATGCGGGGTGTTCCATTTAAAAAAACATAACTTTATGGGTCTCTATCCATCCCAAATTATTATTTTCTTTTTTATCAAATACTTTCGCCATAATGCTCCAGGTCGAATAACGTGAATAACCTTGTATAATAAAATTCAACAAATTTCACTATTACCACCCTGTACACTCTTTTGTACTTTTATGCTCATTGATTAGACAGATGTCACTAACCTTCAATTTTTGACTTTGACATTTGATATTCCACAACCTGCTTCCGCATTTTCAGCCATTTGCAGGTCGACCTTCTTGATGCACATGTCGTCAAACGGCAGCATGAAGTTTTTTCGCGAATATTTTTAACAATTCAAATGTTTTTAAAAAATATAACTGTCTCCTTTTTATGTACATGACTTTAAGTACGTTGGGATGTGTTACTTTGATGGATTTCCTATTGTAACATCGTTCAGCACCATTCTCGTCTAACTTGTTGTAAGTACGCACAATTTTCTATCTTAAACCACTTGTTGCTGAACTTTTCTTTTCATTTATTGTAGTCCTGAAGAAGGAGTCAAAGAACTCCGAAAGCTAGGAAATATAAAAGTTTAAAGAGTACACCTCACTGTTTATTTGCCGCTACCCAGCTATTAGCTTTAGTTTTGTTTCTTAACTAATCGGCAACGATTACCCGGTTTTTTATTCCAAAAAATATATACAAAAATGTTACATACTATGGAAGATAACAAATATAAGGTTTTGTACACTTAAAATTTATCAACAACTCAAATGCACCAATCCGTTTTTAAAGCCTCCACAGTAGTCACCCATGATATATCATAACTGTGTAATCCTAAAAGCAGCGATTCAACTATTTATATTTATTGTTAATCTAATTCCCAAATGAATTGCTTCAATTTGAAAAGAAGCTAAAATGTTAGTAACTAGTTTTTTACCGACAGAAATGTTAGGTAATGGCCAGAAAAGGATGGAGATACGATACTTCTGATCAATATAGGTCAAGTGTGAAGAGTGACATTCCCATGAAAATATGAACTCATATATTTCAGTTCTCATAGTTATTTTTATTTTAGGAGATGGAAATTACGCAGAAATATTATTTCGAATTATTCCGCTAACGGTAATTCAAGTCATAGATATGGTTCTCTTCGTAAAAACAATTAGATATTGTTTAAAGGTCAGAAGAGATATTCAGAAACTGAAGGAGAATAATTCCAAGAAGAAAAGGTTTTCCGTGAAACAGGAAAGGTAGGGATGTTTACCATTTTTCCGTTATAATAAAAGTGAATTCCTATACTGCACGCAAAACCACCGAAGACAAATGAATTATCGCATCCTTTATAATATCACACAAGAATTATATGAGGAGTTTTCTAATGATTTGCATCTTTCCTCGTTTTGCTGGATGGTAGTAGTTGCAGTAGAAGTGTTAACATAAACATTACACACATTGCTTCAGATATTCTTTAATTCATAGAAATATAAATATTTTTTTCTTGATAGAACTAGACCTAGGTAGTATAGAATATAATACAAATCAATAACGTATAAGCAATCTAAATCATGTGGCTTTTTAATCACTTTCTGAAAATATATTTCGACACTGAACTGGAAGCAGTCGTAGTAGATTTATCAGCCGAAAGACCTACATAAACGTCATAAACAGCGACGTATTAGATATTTCATATTATAGCCGCGCTTAACGAACACGACATAAACATTCAATAAAGAATGAATAGGTAATGTATAATAATACAAAAAGAGATAATACAAAATTGTATTGTATAATAATACAAAAAAAGACTAAAAAACCTAACCTGTCGGTCTGTCGGTCTGTCGGTCTGTCGGTCTGTCGGTCTGTCGGTCTGTCGGTCTGTCGGTCTGTCGGTCTGTCGGTCTGTCGGTCTGTCGGTCTGTCGCTCTGTCGGTCTGTCGGTCTGTCGGTCTGTCGGTCTGTCGGTCTGTCGGTCTGTCGGTCTGTCGGTCTGTCGGTCTGTCGGTCTGTCGGTCTGTCGGTCTGTCGGTCTGTCGGTCTGTCGGTCTGTCGGTCTGTCGGTCTGTCGGTCTGTCGGTCTGTCGGTCTGTCGGTCTGTCGGTCTGTCGGTCTGTCGGTCTGTCGGTCTGTCGGTCTGTCGGTCTGTCGGTCTGTCGGTCTGTCGGTCTGTCGGTCTGTCGGTCTGTCGGTCTGTCGGTCTGTCGGTCTGTCGGTCTGTCGGTCTGTCGGTCTGTCGGTCTGTCGGTCTGTCGGTCTGTCGGTCTGTCGGTCTGTCGGTCTGTCGGTCTGTCGGTCTGTCGGTCTGTCGGTCTGTCGGTCTGTCGGTCTGTCGGTCTGTCGGTCTGTCGGTCTGTCGGTCTGTCGGTCTGTCGGTCTGTCGGTCTGTCGGTCTGTCGGTCTGTCGGTCTGTCGGTCTGTCGGTCTGTCGGTCTGTCGGTCTGTCGGTCTGTCGGTCTGTCGGTCTGTCGGTCTGTCGGTCTGTCGGTCTGTCGGTCTGTCGGTCTGTCGGTCTGTCGGTCTGTCGGTCTGTCGGTCTGTCGGTCTGTCGGTCTGTCGGTCTGTCGGTCTGTCGGTCTGTCGGTCTGTCGGTCTGTCGGTCTGTCGGTCTGTCGGTCTGTCGGTCTGTCGGTCTGTCGGTCTGTCGGTCTGTCGGTCTGTCGGTCTGTCGGTCTGTCGGTCTGTCGGTCTGTCGGTCTGTCGGTCTGTCGGTCTGTCGGTCTGTCGGTCTGTCGGTCTGTCGGTCTGTCGGTCTGTCGGTCTGTCGGTCTGTCGGTCTGTCGGTCTGTCGGTCTGTCGGTCTGTCGGTCTGTCGGTCTGTCGGTCTGTCGGTCTGTCGGTCTGTCGGTCTGTCGGTCTGTCGGTCTGTCGGTCTGTCGGTCTGTCGGTCTGTCGGTCTGTCGGTCTGTCGGTCTGTCGGTCTGTCGGTCTGTCGGTCTGTCGGTCTGTCGGTCTGTCGGTCTGTCGGTCTGTCGGTCTGTCGGTCTGTCGGTCTGTCGGTCTGTCGGTCTGTCGGTCTGTCGGTCTGTCGGTCTGTCGGTCTGTCGGTCTGTCGGTCTGTCGGTCTGTCGGTCTGTCGGTCTGTCGGTCTGTCGGTCTGTCGGTCTGTCGGTCTGTCGGTCTGTCGGTCTGTCGGTCTGTCGGTCTGTCGGTCTGTCGGTCTGTCGGTCTGCCGGTCTGTCATACTGTCGGCCTGTCGGTCTGTCGGTCTGTCTGTCTGTGTGCGCTTTTCTAGTAGCCTCGTAATCTCAGTAACCGCTGCATGGATTGTTGCGAAATTTGGGCAGCGATATGCTCGGGGGTCGTAGTAGGTAATGTCCTTATAATTTTGAAAATCGGTGCAGGGGCGGCGGAATAATAAGCAAAAAAACAAAAAAAAACTAAATATTCCTCAAACTTCGTTTTTAGGTCTTCCTGATCATTTTCTACTTTTTTTTTTGGGTGGGGGTGAAATTGGGGTGGTTGGTGAGTTGGGGGTTGTAAGTCTCAAAAACGTGTTGTACTGTGACCTGTGAAAGAAAGACCTAACGGCATAATATCCTTTTTTAGGTCTATCTGAATATTGCCTTGCCTACTCCAGAAACCGAGGGAGTTTTCTGATAAGTACATAAGAATATTGCTTTAGATCGTTCTGTATTGAGTAACGTAAAAGTTATGGAATGGATTTTAATGAGATTTTGTCGCAGTATTATTACTGCGGCGAGGATGGAAAAATCGTATGTTCTGGAAACATCGTGTCAGTGGCGGCGCCGCAATGATAAAAAATCAAAAAAAAAAATATAAACGACTCAAACTTTGTTTTTAGGCGTTTTAGGGGTTCCTGGTCATTTTGTACTTTTTTTGGGTAGGGGTGGTTGGGGGGTGGGGGGTTGGAAAACTGAAAGTTTTGTTGTATTCATAATGGGCTGTCATTGACGTGTGAATAAAAAGCCTAGCGGCATAATACACTTTTTTAGATTCACATAAATATTGCCTTGCTCAGTGTAGAAACATTAGAAACCAACGGACTTAGAATTTGTGATGTATACAGACATACGAATATTGTTTTAGATCGTTCTATATTGCGTAACGCAATTATTCGGTTGATTTTAACAAAATTTTGACACAGTATTACTACCGCGGCAAGAATGGAAAACGTGTATGTTTTGGAAAAATCGTGTCAGTGGCGGCGCAGCAATAATAAATAACTAAAAATATAAAAGCAGCTCAAACCTTGTTTTTAGGCATTTTAGGGGTTCCTGATCATTTTCTACGTTTTTTTGGGTGGAGGTGAGATTGAGATGGTTGAGGGGTGGGGGATAATAAAACTGAAAGATTTGTTGTATTTTAGTAGTTTGTCCATTGACCTATAAAAGAAATACGTACCGGCGTATTTTTTTAAGTCCATGTGAACATTTCCTTGCCTATTACAGAAACCAAGGGACTTGTGATGTACCTATACATATACGAGTATTGCTTAATTTCGTTCTATGTATGTAGCAAAAATTATTAAATTGATCTTAATGAAATTTCGACACAGGTCCTATCGCGGCTAGAGTGGAAAACGCGCCAGTGTCTGAAAAATCATTTCAGTGGTGGCGCGACAAACTAAAAAACTAAAAATATAAAAACAGCTCATACTTCGCTTTTAGCATCGTTCAGTTGAAGCATGCAGAATGAAAACTGTGGCGTGCTAGTTTCTAACGAGGGAGATGCAAGAAACTATTTACGAGAGTTTTTGTGTTGGACGTTTTTTGCGGGAGGGTGGGCGATGGTTTGGTTGCAAGGGGATTTCAGACTATAGGTTCATGCAATGGGAAAACAATAAGACGAAATCATTATTATGTGTGGGAAGTACTGAGTCAATCAACTTGACTCGATTTTTTTAGTCACGACAACATTTATTCACACCTTGCAGTACAGATCCAATATTCAAAATTGCTGGTGACATTGGTAATTTCATACCTATGCGCAATTTTATTTTAAATTTATTAAATTTATTTTGCTGAAAAGGAGTTCAACTTCTGAATTTAAATTTGACAGAAAGGCATAACTGAAAATGACTATGCAACTGTTGCTGACTTTCTAAGTGGATACCATTGCTGTCTTTGGCTTAGACTTACAATTATATCGACACAGATAGGCCTTTTGACTCTACTCCATTTCCTACTGCCAAATAAAATGCTAATTTGCTCAACAAATGAAAACTACAATCTACATAAGGGCCGGTTGTACAATGCAAGCTTAAGCTTCGATTTAAGCTAAGCCGACGTTAAACCACGTCAGTTGCAAAACGTCCGTAATAATATGCTAGCTTAGCCCCCACTTGCAAGCTTAACACGAGCTCACGTAAACCAAGTTTAGCTGAGGCTTAAACCTAACCTGATACACATAACGTGGTATGTCAGGAAGGAACCTTCAAATTGCTTTTCACTTTATTAGGTTATCCTCTTTTTCTATTCTTATGATTCCTGTCCGTTTGCGAAATATTAGGTCATAGTTTTGGAAGAGCAAATAAAAGTACAAAGACAGAAACGGCCGTTGCCTAAATTTGACACGAACCGTCACAGTGACAAACCAGAATAGGTGATCTTTCTGGATAATTATGACAGCACGCATACATCAGTACCACTAGTGCCAGCCGTAGTGAATTTGACGCTGCGTTTCCACCAGAGATGTGCTAGGAAAATGTGCGCAGCGAGGATGTGTAGCGGAGCTGTGAAACGGTGTGGGTGTTTCCACCAGAGATGTGCTAGGAAGATGAGCGGTACGAAGATGTGTGGCGGAGCTGAGAAACGGTGTGCAGATGAGCGATGCGAGGATGTGTAGCGGGCTTTTTTCAGAGCTTTCTTTTTGCTCGCCTACATCAACAGCGCACGTGCCTCGCACACATTCCTCGCCAACTTGCCTTGTCTTCTACGTACAGAAACTTCGCTCCACTAAGCCGT
This sequence comes from Callosobruchus maculatus, assembly GCA_951848785.1. Classification (NCBI taxonomy): domain Eukaryota; kingdom Metazoa; phylum Arthropoda; class Insecta; order Coleoptera; family Chrysomelidae; genus Callosobruchus; species Callosobruchus maculatus. The sequence continues at coordinate 12,564,352 of CATOUR010000056.1, forward strand.
TTCCAGCAAAGCTGTGCTGAGCGAGGCGAGGTAATTCAAGCGATTCTATTGGTTCGTTAAAAACACATTCCTCTTAACACATCCTCGCACATCTTTGGTGGAAACGCAACCTTATGATCAACCAATTTAAACTAAAGCGATGATTGTGCAGCGGGCGGCAACGTTAAGCCTGAACTTAGCTAAGCTCTGGTTTAAAAAAGCTCGAGTTAAACCGGCCCTTAGTAGAAAATCAACTAATTTGGCTATAGACATGCCGAAGTGCGGCAATCCTGTTTTCATGGAGCATTTAACGTGGAAGTAATGTAAAATGTCAATGAAATATCAACATGATTCTGATATCGCGCACTAATGCCACCTCTTCAAATTGTTTACATGTTTAAAAATGTGGCGACTTTTAGTGTCTGGATCCAGTATATCAATACAAACTATTTTGTTCTCCAGTTAACATCGCTGTAAACGATGTGGTAAACTGCGAGGGTGACCAGGTAGCATATTCATATCGAGCGTCAGCTATCGCAAGACAAGTGGAGCCAAACGCCTCGCATTTATCCAGGATATATTTTACAAGCCCCTTGCGATAGTGCACGCTCGTTAGCAGGGCACTCCATGTATTGGACATGATTAGTTTAAGAATATGGTTATACTGATAACTAACAATTTTGTCGCGTTTCAGAAAGGATGGTCTTAAAACGGTACAAATATAAAAGAATAAACAAAGTGGCGACAACCCGGCTGCCACAATCTGAATAATACACGGTTCAGTTGGTTCGAGATGCTCTAGAACCGTCCTTCTATCAATTTCGAATGAAGCGGAAATTAAAAAACGGATACATAATACTGCATATACAAATAAATGTAATTTCGAAAATTTGCTTTCCCTAGTCCTACGTTATTTTCAACACAAATTTATGTTGGCAATAAGCAGAAAGTTCTGCCGGTGCGCCATCTAGTACCCGAAGGTAACGGCAACCAAAGAGGAACGCTACTAACAGCAGTAAGCTCTTTGGTGGAACGACAAGGCTCCCTCGTATATCGGCTTTAATACGCTGCTTGCGTACAAAATCCGTGCCTCTGGTGGCAAAAAGCGAACGAGCCTTGTCGTTCCACCAAAGAGTTTACTGCTGTTAGTAGCGTTTTTCTTTGGTTGCCGTTACCTTCGGGTACTAGATGGCGCACCGGCAGAACTTTCTGCTTATTGCCTACACATGTTTCACATGTTTTGTTAACATGAAATCCTGATGCTCTCTATTTCCGTCAATCGAGCTATGGCGCACTGATGATCGCAAATAAGCGTGAAACAGCTGTCTGCGTACTGGTGGATTGACGGAGGTACAGAGCAACCCTCGTACAAGTTTATGTTGTTGTGTTGGATTTTTGATCCGTTTTCTAACTGTTGATTGAACTTTTGATTAAGGATAATTTCGAAAAGAAGTTAACAGGTCAGTCATAAGTATAAGGAGCTTTTATCTTTCTGTTATAATTGCTAATAATACGGTCTACAGCAGACGAGAAGCCATTAGGATCATGTTTTAGAATCATCGAGTAGATTCATATTAACCATTCTATGCAATAACGAGCGCTCGATACAGATCTTACTCGCAAACTTTAGGGTCCTTTTGACACTGCGATACCTTACGCTCGATATGTATATGTGACCGGGTTTAATGCTTAGCATTGATCGCAACCAAAACCGTGACCACGCGCTCTTCGATGTAATTTGGCATGGCCGTACCCTGTTACATTGTCTGGATGGTTATTCGAGTATGTAGCATTCCACTTCACGTGTTTTGGTGGCATACACTACTCTAGCTCTGACTGCCTGATCAATGTGGATGTATTCACATCTCACATACTTGAAAGCCAAATGTACCAAATGCCAAATGTTTATTTTCAGGTTTGGTTTAGTTATAAAGTTGTCAATAACAATGGGCATGCTTTTCCTGTTTGAAGTCGTTTCATCTTTCACAGACTTCAAAAGTGATCCTACAACAGCAACTATTGAGATTATCTGGGATATGATTAATTGTCTTCAAGGTGAGATTATGTAAATTGCCGCTTTTATTGTTCGTCCTTATGAACTATAGATCTAAGATAATGTGATCTACTTATTAGCCGGGCACATTTGATGCGAGGAGACGGATCCCAGTATCGCTTTAAAATAAGCCTGTGGACCGGAACTTTAAACTGCAAAACTGTTGGGCCTTTTGAACTGCCTGAGGATTTGAACTGCACGAATTACCTACATTTTTTACGATACAATTTACCAACTTTTTTAGAGGATGTACCACTAAAGCGGCCTACAGACGTTGATGTAAGCTGCGATTCCTCAATCGACTCAAGGTTTCATGAAACTTGCATCAGTTGCATAAGTTCTTACTCAAATCGAAACCTGTTGCGATGCCTGAATCGAGTTGATATTTCATGCACGTTTTGATGCAACACAAGAATAATAGGGTGGGCCTATTTCTTTGCATCGGTGCAGTACTATACACATTGAAACATGCATCACTGCACCAGCGTCACCGGCTCGGCAACATGGCTCACCGACCATAATAGGATTCCAGAATCTGCATCGCTGCAAGCCGCAACTGATACGAAATTCGTGATTCAGTACCACACACGCTGCTGCTTGCGTTATGAAACGTAGAAGTCGATACCTGAATCTCAGCATGCATCAATGTCTGTAGATTGCTTAACAGATCGTCGCCACATGAGGTATCAACAAGATGGCTGCCCAGCGCATTACGCAGTGCAGGTAAGAGGTTTACTTGACCAAAAATATCCGGGAGTTGGAGGTGGACGTTCAGGCACTATCTCGTGGCCAGCCCATACCCCAGATTTAAGTCCCCTGGAATTTTGTTATTGGGGTGTTCTCAAAGAAAAAGTTTATTCAAAGCCCATCGAGATCGTAGCCGAGCTGCGTAAACGAATTTCTCAAGCTGCTGAGGACATCAACTCTCGAGGATATGCCTGGCTAATAAGTAGATCTTTTTTAAGAGGATGTAGGGCGTTTATTGAGGCTGATGGTAAACAATTTGAATATTTATTGCCTGACTTTTATTCCAATAAACCTAAACTAAGCTAGGTCAAAAATTTTCATTATTTTATTAATTTTACTTATTTTTGTTGACTTTGACAAAAGTGGTGTCACTATCTGTCTCGCTCACTTATAGCAAATATCCATTTCTCTCATAATTTTGCCGCAAAATTAAGAATCTACCAAAAGCTTGTGCGAATAAAGAACATCTGATCTGAGTGAAATGGGTTAGCAAAAATCGGGTTACTTGGGGTTTTTATTTTTTTACTCGCTTTTTAGCATGAAAGTATTGTACCATTTTACAATCCTGGTTAAATGTGCCAACTTTTGATGGAACTTGCCAAGACACTTTAGTGCATTTTTTTTAGAGGAGGGTCTTTCAAAGTTGACAAACTTTAAAAATTTTAAATTCATAGTTTAACTAATGGTCTTCATTCTAGAAAACTTGGGGCAATTGTGTCATTGTTTTTGACTGTGCTTCTATAAATGTTATTTGGGGTTACGGTTCCAAAGTTTAAATGACTAAAAATAATAAAAGTTAACCAAAATAACCGAAAAGTTGTTATAGTTTGACCAAATTTCTAGGTTTCTTTAAATGCTCATAATTTTCAAACTGCACGTGACAGATTTTTTTCTGATTTTTCTCATGATAGTTACAACCAATCCTGTCACCCTGTTGCGGCTTGACGTTAACTTTTGGGACACCCTGTATGCAGTTTGTCTAAGCTAAAATTTGCCACCCACCTTATCTCCGAAATGACAAAAGAATGAAAATCGCCGTGACGCGTTGATTTGTATTTCGAGTGGGAACTCTTCCATCGAATACGTCATCATCACGTCATCAACCCCATCACCCCCAGCAACTCCTACTTCAAAGTCTTAAATGATACCATCATACTTGCGATATATGATTTTGAAGGGAATTTATGGACAAATACAGCAGTGTAATCGGATTGAAGGTTGATTCACTATTATGGAAGGTAATAAAAAATATGGTGATTATCATAATGAAGTATTATCTTAAAAAGGGTTCCAAACGGGAGCCGTTTTATTCCATATGGAAGTAAAGGCGATATTCAAAAAGTCTGCGACTTTTTTATGGGGACGTTATTAAAATCGAAAGTTTATATTACAGAGCTCGATTCTATAGACGATCTCCGCAGTGACTCCGGAGATGTTGGTGAGTCAAAAGATAATCGGGGATGTAGCATCAAATTGTGAAACATCTTCATTCAACGGGTTAAATTCTGGTATTATGGCGGTAACATTTAGTTGATGTCGAACCACAGCATGCAAGTTCAATGGATTTGACTGACTTACCCCCACTACATTTCGATTTTTTGAGCGTTTTTGTATCTAACGCCTCTTTGACTTACGCCGGTCATGACGGCTACTGGATGTCGAAGACTATGAACATATGGAGCAGGTGGACGTGGAGTCACTGTCTGATGAGCGGGACGATGAATGTTTCCTTTTGCGTCGCGATTATCACTATAACAAAAAGTCACAACTTCTGATGTTAGGGTGTTAGGTATCTCCGCAATAATACACTGGTAACTGCAAGAACAGTTTATTACATCCGAACTCTTACAACCTTTGTCACGGAATTTTTTTATTGATAATGATATAAAGATACATTATTAGCTAGATACATAAATAATATACAGGTATTGTGTTTACTCCTGGCCAGCCAGATCTCAGGTTCACCGACTGACCCTGAGTACGACTATCTACGTACGATATTGCAATGTGTAGATAAGTTACATATAACTAAAAAAAAAATACCCTACCAACAGCAGCTGACGCTAGGCCACGAGGCCTGTCTTGTGAGCCGCAGTTCCAGCAGAGCATTTAGCTGATATAACAAGAATCTATTGGTGTAATAAGTAATTCTGGATGAAAGTAGGCAGCAGTTCGAGCATGTCTATGAGCCAATATGATCTCGGTTTTATAATTATGTAGAAACAAATTAAATAGAATATATAAAAAAATCGGTTTAATTAGAAAAGCACTTCGAATGGAATAATTAGAAGTGATTTGATGGATTGTTTAACTTCCTTTTTGAAGTTGTTGTAGTTCGAAGTTTCCTTCAATCTTTTTGGAATACTATTAAAAAATTTGGGGCCATAAAAAATAAAAGAATTTTGAGTGGTAGATTTACTAAAAAAGTCAACTTTAATGTTCATAGCTTCATTGGCCCTTGTTCTTACGTTGTGTACTTGAGAAAAATTTATTTTCTCACTGTACATTCTTTTTAAACAGCTAAAGATATATATTGAGCGAACGTTGAACAATTCGTTTTCTTCGTATAATTGGCGAGTTGAATATTATCTTTAATATAGTATTCTGTGTAACTTGTAAAGGATGCATGGATGTTTTGAATGCAGCTCCCCACACAGATATGCAATACCTAATTACTGATTCAGCAAGAGAGGTATACAGTATAATCAGATTTTTCCTAAATAGAATATCTCTTAATTCGAGGAATGTATTGTAACATACTGTATATTATGCTATTCGTGTATTTATATTAGTTGTCATTGATTGTCATACATGATGTAAAGTCAAAGTGCTAGGTTAGATCTTTTGAAGTGTAAACGTCATCGAATCGTCTAGAGTTTTCGGGAATGACTGATGGATTCTAGAAATGTCATCGAATGCTCTAGATGGTTCGATGAAGTATATATAAGGTGCTACGGGTAGCGTAGGAGTCAGTTGAGTTGAGATCTAGTTGAGATAAGGTTAAGAGACATTGTATTAAGTTCTGAAGTAAAACGGTGAAAGTTACGTCGAGTTTGATTCCCTGGGTGAAGAAAAAGAGGCCGTCGTGACAATTGGTGTCGGAAGTGTGGGATTATCCATCGAATCAAACCAGGAAAAGGAGTTAAGAAGTGAGTACAGCGTCAGTCAATGCCTGTAACCAGAGCTATGGCGTCCGACATGAGTGCATTGATGGCTATGATACAAGAAATGAAGGCAGATATGAGAAACAGCATCGAACAAACAGCCGAAATGAGAACCAGCTTAGATAACCAGGCAGCCGTTATGCAAGCAACCGTCGTGGAGCTAAAGCAACACCAGGACGAGGCAGTCGTGAACCTAGAAGAAAAACTCAAGCAACACCAGGACGAGGCAGTCGTGAACCTAGAAGAAAAACTCAAGCAACATCAAGATGAGGTAGTCGCAGGTTTGAAGAGTGACTTGAACAGTGGACAGGAGCTGGTAATGACCAGATTGGAGGAGCAGAGGCAAGCCGTAAGTCAGGCGTTAGAAAATCAAGATCAGCGTATTAGTTCTATAGAGACATCGCAAAAGATCGTTGAGGAACAGCTGCAGCAAGTGAAGGATCAAGTGAAGGAAATCGTGAGAGACGAAGTGCGAGAACTTAGTGGAGGTGAGCGTGAACAACTACAGCAGGTGAAAGATCAGGTCAAGGAAATGATCAGAGAGGAGCTGCGAGAACTTAGTGCAGGTGAGCGTAGTTTAACAGCTGCAGCACCCGCTTTTTCTGACAGACACAGTGGCGTAGTAGCAAAGCCCTATCCGTACAACGGCAAAACGTCCTGGGACATTTACTATATGCAATTTGAAAATATCGCTCGTATGAATAACTGGTCAAATGAAGAAAAAGCTTGTGTGCTTACATCCATGCTAAGAGACTCTGCCGCAGCTATTTTGGAAAATCTCTGCGCATCAGACCTACGTGACTATGATAACATCTGCACTAAAGTTACGCTTTGGAGATGCACACTTAACAGAGCTGTTGCATAGCCAGTTGCATAACCGGACACAACAAGCGAAGGAAGATCTGACCACGTTTGCATATGAAATCCGAAGCTTAGCGAAACGGGCATTCGTCAACAGCCCCGTCGAAACACAGGAATACGTTGCTGCTCGTCAGTTTGTCGAAGGCATTGCAGACGCGGAAGTTCAACGATTGGTAAAACTATCCAGTCCCATAAATTTACAAGATGCTGTGATCAAGGCTTTGCAAATTGAAGCTGACATAAAAGCCATGCGAATGACTAGGAGGGTGCGCGCTGTCGAGCAAGATACAGAAGCAGAAGTCAGGGCCACACCGTTTATTTCAGGAAGAAGAGGTGCTAGCTTCCAAAGAAACCCGGTTCGCACAAGCCTAGAAGGAGCTGAAAAGTTTACATGCTGGAGATGTGGACAGAAAGGGCATCTTAGGATAAGATACAAGCAGATGAATATGCGAACAAAATGAAATCTGTGCAAGACACGATAAACTCAATGAAGGAGCAGTTTGACAGAGACATGAAGAATTTAGTAAAGAAGAATGAAGAAAGTATTGCCAAGCTTCAACAACAACACGGAGTAGCCATGAGGGAACTTAGAGCAGACAGGGATAGGACGAAGCAGTTGCTTGCCTCTCAGGAAAGGAGAAGTATGCATATAAAAGCAAGTTTGAAACGAATAGAAAGAATCTGCTGAAGAAGGACGAACAACACGAAATAGCCTTGAGGAAGCTCAATAAAGAAGTTTCTGCTTTGAAGGGCGAAATCAAGAGATTGAAAGCTTTGAATCAGTTGAAGAAAGCAGAGAGGGAATGCGACCAAGTTAAAGATGAAAATGCAATGCTCAAACAGAAGATAAATCAGATGGAGGCTGAGTATGCATTCTGTAAAAAGAACTTGAACAACGCGATTGATAAAGCCAAAAGGGTCGGTATCAAGAAGAATGAGTTGAGAGAAAGGTTGGCGCAGCTTGAAGCAGAAAACAAGAAGCTGAGAACAGATTTGAGCGCCGAGGTCGATGATGCGAAAAAGCGAAAGGAAGGTTTGTCTAAAGCAAGAGAAGTTGATAGTAAGACTAAACAGCGACTGGTGATTTTGAAAAACGAGAATTCTCGACTGAAAGAGGAGCTGGAAAACGCATTGGCTGAAGCGGAGTACGGTAGCTCCAGGATGGAGCATATGGAGAATAGAAACAGTAACGGGAAGCAGAAGATTACTCAGCTGGAAGTTGAGATGGATAAGAAGAAGAGAGAACTGAATAAGGTCACTGAAGGTACAAAGAAGGGTGTGTCCGCAGTATTAGCGAAGCCATTTTACGATGCAGAGTTAGAACAGAGATTGGCGCAACTGAAGAAAGAAAACCCGAAGATAGGAGAAGAGCTTGGCGCTGCACTCAAGGACTCATCATGGGATTTTGAACAGACCACGCAACTCAGAAGCGAGAATGTTAAGCAAAAGAACAGGATTGCGCAGGAGAAAGACGAACTCAGGAGGTTCAGAGAGGAAGTGGAGAATAGCCTGAGTAATGGGAAGAAGGAAGTGTCGAGAGGTGACAGTCGTCAAGGCAAAAAGGTGCAACTGAAGAGAATGATAACAGAGCTAGGAAAAGAGAATTCTGCTGGAGCTGAAAATGAGAATCGCAAGTTGGGCAAAGAATCTCACAGTTACGAGGTGATCTGGTATGGTCTTGCAACGCACGACGCAAGGAAGGGTAGATGTCCGAAGCTACAACGCCATGGGTAGGGACCCTACGTGGTGATGAAGCGCCTCAACGACGTAGTCTACAGGTTATGTACGGAAAGTGGAAAACCGGAGGTCGACTATGCTGATGTCTGTGGTGATACAAGAATCGAAGTTGTTCGTCGAGGACGCCGAACGCTAAGGGGGGAAGAATGTAACATACTGTATATTATGGTATTCGTGTATTTGTATTAGTTGTCATTGATTGTCATACATGATGTAAAGTCAAAGTGCTAGGTTAGATCTTTTGAAGTGTAAACGTCATCGAATCGTCTAGAGTTTTCGGGAATGACTGATGGATTCTAGAAATGTCATCGAATACTCTAGATGGTTCGATGAAGTATATATAAGGTGCTACGGGTAGCGTAGGAGTCAGTTGAGTTGAGATCTAGTTGAGATAAGGTTAAGAGACATTGTATTAAGTTCTGAAGTAAAACGGTGAAAGTTACGTCGAGTTTGATTCCCTGGGTGAAGAAAAAGAGGCCGTCGTGACAGTATGTATTAGAACTCTTAATCGTTTCGCCACATAATTAATATGTTCAGGCCACTTCAGGTGTTGGTCAACTACTATACCCAGGTATTTCATACTCGACGTCTTTTCTATTAACCTGCAATCACAGTTATACGTGTTGTTACAATGGTGCGTATGTAACTTGATACTCAGATCAGGCTGATGCCTGATTGTAGGGGAGAGAGGCATATATTTAGTTTTATTGAAATTCATAGAGAGCTTGTGATTATATAACCAGATCAGAATTTTTTTCAGTCCAGTTTCCGCAGTATGCTTGACAGTATCCCATGATGGGCCAGTGAGAATCAGGGCTGTACCGTCTGCATAACTAACTATGTGACCTTTGAAATTACTTATTTTTGTTATGCTGTTTATGTATACAAGGAACAATATTGGCCCTAGTATGGTCCCTTGGGGAACACCAGCTCGTACCACTAATTCGAAACTTAACGCTTGCCCGACTTTGACTCGTTGAATTCCATTTTCTAAGTAGTCATGTAGCAGAATATATGATTCCTAACATATTGGATCTCGAGAATAAATTGACTATTTTTATTTTTTCCAATTTCCTATACATGATCAAGCGCACCGCTAACATGCTAAGTTACACAGATTTTGCAGCTGATACATTTTTTTGTAATGAAAATGTCAAAAAATATCTATCTGCAAACATTCAACTTCAGTTGCGAGATACACTAACTCTCAAAACCTTAAGTCACAGATCTAGACCAGCTAACATAGACATTGTTTTCTCATCAACATCAATCACGAAATCCATACTAAAGAAACAGCCTCAGTACAATGTCCCGGAGAAATTTGACGTCATCTTCCGGACTATAATAGACAAACGATGATCAACAAAGCAGCCCAATAAGTTAGGTTGTAACGTTGTACGTCACTGTCACTATGGCCGTTGTAATGAGAGGGAATGCGCTGTTACCAGATTTCAATATTGTTTTCGCCCTAAGAGTATAATTGGCTACTAAATTTTCCATATTCTATTAGTAGCAGCGGTAATGGAATTGATAGGTATAGCATGCTATCGCAAAGTCATCTAAGAGAGGTACAGAATGTCAGGAGTTTTTTATAATGAGTATCTAAGCTAAGACCGAAGCATTCATTTCAATCCTGGTGTACTGATATTTATAACATGTGCTATTATCTAATTTGAATTCTGTAGTTTCCGTGAAGAGGCGAGCCTTTTAAATCGGATTTCTTTATGTATGCTGATGAACGCATCTGAAAAATATGAAATGGTAGAGAGCGGATTGTATGTTTTTGCATATTAAGTTTATTCATCAAAACGATAGAGGTGTTGCATATTTCTGCTATGTTTAGCAGCACCATACTAGATATAGTATTATTGATAAATAAGAAATTAAATTAGCTTTGCAGCTAGACACATCTATGACTATCATGCTTTTTCACCGGAGGGTATAATTTCCAACATAAATGTATCGTAGATGCGACGTTCGGGCAAATTTGCGCAGGTGCCCCAAATGAACGTCCAGCGTAAGCCACGTAATCATCTAGGGTTTGAAACTTTGTGTCGAATCATTAATATAACTGATCACTGATGACAGAAATAGCAACATCCCGATTCAAATACTCCATTCCATTTTGACTTGACATTTTCGCTGAGACTGAAAATTTGAAAGAATTTAATTCACAAAATTGTAAAATAGCCGATATTAGTTTTGAAATAAGAAGTATCAGAATAATTGATTTACTGTTGTTTAATTTTGTATAATTACATACCTTTCATGTGTGCTTTAAAAAATTATTTGGGTATATTTTTAACGTTTTATGTTGCAGTCTTTATTAATGGATAGCTTTATTTGGCTGTATCAATCGTCCTTCGGAAATAAAAAATCGTAATATGTTGCACAGATTATCAGAATAGGTTGGGTTAAGATATGTTGAATAATATGTATTGCATTTGTTCCAGGACTTTTTATTTTCATCATATTTGTGTGTAAAAAGAAAACGTTCGAGGGATGCAAGAAGAAAATAGATGTTGAGAAGCTGAGGAAGATTTCGCTAACCTCTACCACAAAAGTGACTAGTGTTCCTTCTTCTACAAAGCGCGTGTATAAAGAGAAGATCAAGACTACTGCAAAAGGAACGTGACTACATTTCGGTGTTCTGAAATGTCGATTTATTTTAGATTATATTATGTCAAACGGACATTAAACATATATTCACATGCTGAGTGAATTTTCAATTAAACATCCTCATATATATAAAATAGACAGTTCCTCTAAACGTATTAGCTCTAAAAATTAGATATACTATATGTAGATATGTCGTTAGCTTACTTACTTTCAACATACTTGCCTATATGGCTGAACCAATTAATTGACACATGGGGCTCAATACTTTGGTGTAAGCAAACTAGTCCGTAGTAGTCCGTACTACTAACTACCGTTAGTTCTAGGTAGGTACATCAGACTCGATTGTTAGCAGTAAGGACTTTCTTTTATTTTTTTAGTTAAAACCTGTTTAAACTCAGTCTCTCTTGCTCTTTTGTGGTACCTTTAATTTTGACTTTCAGCTTGTTAGGTACATTGTCAATACACTGAGGGTGCATATGTAGATCGTTTTTGATTTTCCAGCGCTTATATTTAGTACTATTTATTTATTTTGTGCAACCAGTTTATCTTTTCTGCATATCAAGCATTTACATTTCTTATGGCTCAGAGTGATATTCTCTGGAATCATTATTCGGTACGATGAAGCTACCTTAAATATTATGAAGGCCTCTCGAAAACTCGTCGCCGAGAAGTCAGAAAAGGTTCAATGGAAGAGCTAAAGCAAACAAAGCTTTTGCCTCTATTGTTGACCAATAAGCATTCAATTTGACCATTATACATACGTACATAAAAATAATTCTCAGATGAAGATTATTCGCTTTCAATCAAGTATACCGTATATAACCGGACGATCGTCGTACTTGTACTGCACCCATTGACGGCTGCCGTACGCATTTTATTTTTGTTTTTTTACGTAAATCATGCCGTAACTATAGGACAGCCACCCGTTCACACATAGCCGGGTGCTGTAAATGTACGTCTGGAATGCATGACTGCTGCCGTACAAGTATGGTAATCGCACAGTGGGGCCAAATCCAAAAAAACCTGGCCAGAACTAAAAAAAAATCAAGTAATTGATCTGAAATTTCTTACTCAGGAGTTTTTGAGGTCACTGATTACGATTTAATGTCAAGCTAACTAAATGTCACCCCTTTCACCCCTAATTCACCACCCCTTGCATGAAATACCCTATATTTCACATCATAGGTGAGTCATCATTTTCAAGGTTTTTGGGGTCGCTGATTATGAATCTGGTATCAGAATCGAGATTTTCAAAATGGTGGACGTAATATGGTAAACGTAACCTCATTAGGAGTGAAAAACTTTAATAAATGATACTTAAACATTTTACTCAAGCTATTAAGAGTCGCTGATTACAAATCCTGCATCAAAATTGTAAAAAACTAGTCAGTATAGCTTGAACTGTTTTTACATCTGTTAAATAATAAATTTTGTAAAAATTAAGCAATAAGTTTCCATTTTTTCCACTGTTTTTCTTTAGTCTTAAAACACGGTGGCAGCTATGGGCAGCTTTTTTTTAAAGTGGCAGATTATATCTTTACCAGTAACGCTCAAAAACTTTTGCAGGCTGCAAAGGGGTGTAATATTACTTTTCGACCAAATCATATCGCATTACAATCCTCGTTCATAAAAATTACATAGATTAGATGCTTGTTACGTACTTGCGTGATAAATACAGAAAAATATTTAATACACTGTGGTGATCCGGAACGCGCTCCTGGCTGCCATACGTTAGGACGCACCTTAAGCTGTCAGGCTGCCAAAGTTTGACATTAACGGCAGTGACAGATGATAGAAGGAAAATCGATTAAAATTTGTTAATTGTTATAAGTGTATGAGTGTAGTCATTTATTTTATTTATTTAAATCCTTACTGATTTCTTTTATTTATATATGATATTTATTTGCGGAAGGTCGATAGCGTAACAATAACCCAGGTTGGGCCTATTCCAATTATCTCCTTTATTTACTACTTTATACGGCTGGTTATATTTATTTATTTATATATGCTGATATTTTACATTTTTCCACATCCTATCCATATTTCGCTCCCTGACGTTGAACAGAGATCTAGCCCACCATGTATTATTATTATTATTTATCATTTAGACTGTGAATGTTTATAACCATTACTTTATTATACAAATATCAGTAACAAGAGCCAGTTTACCACTATTATTGAGACATTTTGAATCGTATATTTCAACATATCAATATAAATACTTCACCAGTAAAATATATGAAATACAAGGCACTCATGATTTGATAAATACAAGAATCAAGCAATAAAACCATACCATAAACACTCAGCACTCATGATTAATAAATACAAAGCAAATGTTAAGAAACAAAGAATAAAAAACAATATCATAACATGTCTGTGTTTTGATTTCATTCTCTCTGAGTTAGTACATATATGCATGCTAAAAGAACCTGGTTACCATGGGCACACACACACACCATTGGATTCGAAATTCCACCACTCGACGTCCTGATCACTTTGGCTATTTCTAAATTTGGTATCGGTTTTGACAGTGACCTGTTGCTCACTACAACACTTTACATACCTTTTAAAGATGATTCCATTTGGACCGACTGCAATTACGTGATAAGTAAATTTTTTACACAACTTTGAATACGTACACCTATTTCACGAGATATCAGCAATTAACAACAAACGGACAAAGGCCAGTAGCAACTACAAATTTTACAGTCTGTAGAAACAAATCTAACCTTTCCGGAATGATTCCTCACTATTAGAGGTGTCCTAGAGCCAACCTTCCCCAAAATAAACCCTATCCAGTAACTTTTTCTTTTATTTTGACTAGCTTTTACTTCCACACCGACAGGTGAGGGGAGTACTGTGATCGCAAAAAAATTCGATTTTGAGATAACACGCTTTTTGGGCGTTTCATGATGTCTACACGACGAAAATCCATGTCACTCATTTCCGTCGGTCTGTCTGTCTGTCGGTCTGTTTGTCTCTCGGTCTGTCTGTCTGTGCGCGTCTTTCTAGCCTCGTAATCTCAGTAACCGCTGCATGGATTGTGATGAATTTTGGGCAGCGATATGATCAGCGGTCGTAGTAGGTAATGTTCTTATAATATTGAAAATCGGTGCATGGGCGGCGGACTAATAGGCAAAAAACAGAAAATTTTAAATTTTCCTCAAACTTCGTCTTTAGGCGTTTTAGGGGTTCCAGATCATTTTCTACTTTTTTGGGTGGGGATGAAATTGGGTTGGTTGTGGGGTGGGGGGTTACAAAACCGAAAAATTCGTTGTATTCATAATAGGCTGTCCAATAACCTGTTAAATAAAGACCTAGCGTCATAACACACTTTTTTAGGACCATCCGATCATTGCCCTGCCTATTACAGAAACCAAGGGACTTAAAATTTTGTGATGTATACAGGCGAGTATTGCTTTGGCTTGTTCTGTATTGTGTAACGTGGATACTATTGGATTGGTTTTAATCAAATGTTTACACAGCATTGTTATGGTGGCGAGGATGAAAAAGGATTATGATTTTTGGAAATCGTGTTAGTGGCGGCGCAGCAATAATAAAAAAGCTAAAAATGTAAGAACAGCTCAAAATTAGTTTTTAGACGTTTTAGGGATTTCTGATCATTTTCTATGTTTTTTTGGGTGGAGGTGAAATTGGGGTGGTTGAGGGGTGGAGGGTTGCAAAAGTGAAAAAGTTTTGTATACATAACAGGCTCTCCATTGACATGTGAAAAAAGGCCCTAGTGACATAATACACTTTTTTAGGTCCATCCTCGCGACCATCGGAACATTGCCTTGCCTTTTACAGAAATAAAGGGACTTCGATTTTTTTCTGACGTATGTTACATACAAGTATTGCTTTACATCGTTCTGTATTGTATAACCTGGAACTGCTTTTAATGAAAGTTCGACACAATATTATTATCGTAGCGAGGATGGAAATTGCGTATGGTTTTTAGAAATCGTGTCAGTCGCGGCGCAGCAATAATGAAAGAACTAAAAATATAAAAATAGCTCAAACTTCGTTTTTAGGCAATTGGGGTTCCTGATCGTTTCGTTCCATCCAATTGAAGCTCGCAGAATAAAAACTGTGTCGTTCTAGTTCCTACGGAGGAAGATGCAAGAAACTATTTACTAGAGTTTTTGTGTTGGATTGTTTTAGAGGGCAGGCGGGCGATGATTTGGTTGCTTCATGCAGTGAGAAAGTAGTATCACCATTATGTGTGGAAAGTATTGAGTCAATCAACTTGATTCAATTTTTTTGGATTTGGTCCCGCTGTGAGTCGTCCTGAGCCGCTGCATTCCTCGTGCCGTCCTACACAGTAGCGCGAAAAATTCGGCCGTCCTGAGTGCATGTACGACCAGATTTGCCACTTTATCGCCGCGATGCGAGAAATGCGGCGACGTATTTGCAAGTCCCAGATATATATATCAGCCTGGCCAAATCTAGCAACTTTTCAGTTAGTTTTACAATGGAGACGGAAGCAGCGGTTGCAGTTTCTAGATACCTTAAGCGAAAAAAATAAAACAAACGATTTGCCGTTCATCCTATATCACAATCGGTAACACTAATCGAGGTGGATCTATATTCTTCAATTATAAAAATTATTATTCTATAATCTTACTAGTACTTGTGAATGGGAACTACTGTTTTCCAGCTATCGATGTAGGCAGCTATGGCAGATGTTCAGATTCTAATATTTTCAAGAACACTGCCTTTTATTTTTAAATCGTTAAACATTCCACCTGCAAAATCGTTGGAAAATTTTAAAAACATAGCAATACCATATGTTGCCGTTGCTGATGAAGCATTTGGAATCAGTGAACATGTTTTACTGCCTTACGCCAGAAAAAATCTTGGAAACAAAAAAAGAGTGTTCAACTACAGATTATCCAGAGCCCGTAGGTTTGTAGAGTGTACATTTGGGATTTTTGCCAATAAATGGAGAATATTCCAGACTGCAATGAATTTGGATAAAAACTTCGTAAAATCGATTATGCTAAGCTGTGCACAGTTTTACATATTTTTTTAAGACAACGTGACGGATATCAATTTGAGGATACATTAACGTGACCCTTTTAGATGACATCCCGATTGTTGCTACAGGAGGTGGCTCTTTGGTTGCAGAACAAACAAGAGATGTCTTTGCAGACTATTTTATAAGTCCATCTGGAAGTGTTCCTTGACAATACAACAAAATATGAATAATAGCGCATCACTCTGTGAGCTTTTGTAGAAAGCAATTGAACATTAAATAAGAATATGGTTTCAATAGACACCTACCTTCCACATTTTTCTCCTCATTAGACAGTTCTTCAAATCTGGGAATTAATTTAGTAGCCACAACTTGATTTTTATATCTCTGTTTGCATAATCACAATGTTGTAAGTCATACAATGCAGTCCGTGATTCAATATCCCACATAAATTGCTACGTGTCGAACATCCTCGCTGCTTCAAATAAAATCCAATACTGAAGAACTATGCAAGATTGCAAGTCGCAACGTGTCGACGACGCAAATCTGGCCGCTCGCATTGAACACAACGGTGAGCGTTTTTGTTGCCGCGGCAGAAAGTCGCTCTCATTCGCGGCAGTGCGACTGCCGTTGCATATTATGAAACGCTAGATATGGCTACGATTATGTATTAGTAGTTATACTTGTTGAGTAGCTGGGACTAAATCGTCGCGATTCTGCAGCGGCGACAAAGTGGCAGATCTGGCCGTGCACTGAAAGGGTGTAAGACCCTGTATATTTTTTAGCGATGATAATTTCCAAATCTGTTTATGTCTGTGTTCCCTTACAAGTCGATATCCATAAAATAATTATGCATGACGATTTATGAAGTTGAGAAACGTTGGCGCTATTTGTTTATATTGGAAAATAGGGCTGAGCAGGTTCTCACGGTTACTACAAAGGCTATGCTGATGCCGAAAGTTTAATTAGGAGACAGTATGGTCTATTTATATTATCATCACACAGGCACTATTATTGAGACGGTTTAAATAAAGCGCTTTTAATATTTGCTGCCATTTGGGTTTTGGTAACTTTAGAAAACAGTGTGTTAGGTTTGTGTAGTGGTGCTACAAGAAGGGGTGAGTTTTCTCACGAGCTATACTTGTTACTGCGCACTTGGTATTATTATTTTCACTGTTAATGATATTTGAGATAACCTGGTTTGAGAGATGATTTAAAAACGATTATTGATTGTTGTAATTACTATTGATTGTTGCGTTGTCAGCCTGAGGTTTATTGGCATGTTTTGTGTTTCTTGTGGCTATACCTTGAGCAGGTCTGGGACCATTGCACGGCTTATAGGGTACTACGCAAGGCTCAATGTCGTGGGGGGACACCTCGCGTTTTGGTGTCCATTGCACTCCTCAGCATTGGAGCGTTTATTGCCAAGTGGTCTAGACCAGAGTACAAGAGAAATAGAGAGAAGGAGATTGTTGTCAATCTCGGTAGCGTTGTCGCTACTGTATTGAGTGAGTACTGTATTACTCATTGCACAACTCGATACGTTTGTTTGTTCAGGCACCATTGGCATTACAGTGCTCGGAACGAAAAGCCTTGCACATACTTCCATGGTCAGTGCGTTGTCGTCACTGGGACAGCATAACAATCTAGCAAGAATATTCTCATTAATTACTGGCATAATTATTATTGACAATTCTTGATGTATTTACTTTCTCAAGTTTGTGGAGCAAGTATGCTCACTGGCTTTATTTCATTTTCAGGTGCGCTACAGACCATCCTGATATGAGAGTCAGCCTATGCCCATGTGCCCATAAAAGGTTTTGCTATTTTACAATTGTTTTAACCATTTTATTAATTTTTTATATATTGTTAGTACAGTTAATTACCTTATATTAAATATGGCCATATTAAATCCATGACATTTTATTAATCATGTGCTACTATGACACGCTATCCATTTGAGTTTGACACCGACGTCTTACATTCCAGAAGTGGGATTTTACTGGGCTGGACTCGATTTCTTGATGGACTTGGTGTACCTTTGTATTGCAAGTGTTGATATTTTTTCTCTACTCTTTAAAGGATACTGGCTATCCATACACATATCTACCAACCGTTATTATCATCATCCTGTTTATCATGAGTCGTAAACGAGCGCGTGACCCTTCTTCGTCTGATGATTTTAATAACATAGGTAGTTCGGATGATTTTAATAACATAGGTAGTTCGGATGATTTTAATAACATAGGTAGTTCGGATGATTTTAATAACATAGGTAGTTTGGAAAGTACAAGTAGTAGACAAAATGAGGGCCAAAACAATGATTTGAATCGCTTTACTGAAGTTATGGCAGAGTTTTTTAGAACTAATACACGTAAACCGGAGACATCTGTTAAAGGAGACATACCAATTTTTAATCCGGAAGATCGGGATCAGGAAATAGAGGCGTGGTGCTTAAAAGTAGATGAATTGCGGGAAGTGTTTGGCAGGAGTGAGGAAGCAACAATTTATTTTGCTTTAGGCCGACTTCGGGGCTTGGCCGAAATTTGGTTCAAGGGCTTACAAACCGTTAAGATGAGTTGGGAGAAATGGAAAGAAAAATTGCTACAGGCGTTTCCGTATAGAAAAGATTTTTGCGATAGTCTGACCGAAATGTTACGTAGATATAAGCGCCCCGATGAGACTTACTCAAAATACTTTTACGAAAAGTGTGCATTATTGAGTAGATGCAAAATACAGGGGGCGGATGCAGTGTCGTGCATAATTGGCGACATTGTTGTTAAGACAGGAGCAAGAGCTGGACGACATCAAAGTGCTGAATCTCTACACGAATTTTTAAATACAGTTGGGAATTCTGATACACCTCAGAAATATCAAAATAACAAGTTCCATTCGAGGCCCCCTAAACATTTTTCAACGATCTCAAAGAAGCTTAGGCCCAATTCTTCCTCCGATTATGCTAAAGAAAAGAACTACAATTCGGAAAACTGTTTTACATGTGGACAACCCGGACACGTTTCTAAATTTTGCGGTAATAAAGTCTCTAACCGAGACATACCATGTAGATATTGTTATCGCAAAGGGCATAACGAAGTAAATTGTTTTAAAAAGAAACGCGAGAGTCGTAATGAGGAGAATCCTAAGCCGATAGCATGACTAGGCAGGGACGATGACGCAGTTAACGAGAAGTATTTTAAGGACGTTATCATTAATAATTCTACTACATATAAGGCTTATATAGATTTAGGAAGTTCCTGTTCGACTATTAGAGTCAGTAATGTTAGGCAACTGGGAGTGCCATACGATAAACAAGATATTAGCATTCTTAAAGGTTATGGGCATAGCGTTACGCATACCCTTGGGTCAACTGAAGTATCTATAAAGATTGATCAGGTGGAGGCAAAAGTCAAATTAAACATTATAGAAGATAGCCTACAGAATGTACCTATGTTCATTGGTAGAAATTTTACAGAACTACCAAACATTTTAATTATGCTCGACTATAAAGTTCATTGACACAAGTTTGAAACATAATGAGGACAATCACAATATTGACGCAGAACCTCCAGTTAGAAAAATTGTATTAAAACTAGAGAGGGACACCAATATACCCCAAAATCATGTTGGCAATGTAGGTGTATACTGTGAAAATTATGAAGGTGATCTTTTTATAGAAACAATAGTATGTTCACAAGAAGGAAGAGAGTATTTAGTCCCTAATACGATTTTGCGCATAGAAACTACTAATAGAACAGTTTTACCGTGCTTTAACTTATCCGACCATGACCTTAATTTCAGTAAACATGTGGTATTCGCCAGGCATGGCCTTGTACGCAAAGTAGTACAGTTGTGGATTCCAGGGAATCAATATATAATCTAGCCGTCTAAAGTTCCTTTACTACCAAAGGATCAAATCGTAACTGGACAAATTCCCAGCGATTTTAAAGAACAACTGATAGCTTTACTTCAGGAATTTAGAGATTGCTTTACTCAAGATACAGCAGAACTTGGATGCGCGAAATCAGCTGAGATGCAAATTGAATTACGAGACGATAAACCTTTTTCTTATAAACCTTATAGAATGGCAAGATCTGAGCAAGATTATGTGCGGGATATTGTTGATGAATTATTAACAAATGACATAATAAGGGAATCAGATTCAAACTATTTTTCGCCCGTACTATTGGTAAAAAAGAAAAACGGAGAAAACCGGATGTGCATAGATTACAGGAAATTGACTGTTAAAGATAATCACCCTTTACCAAGAATTGATGATCAAATTGACAGACTACAAGGCGGTATATATTTTACAAGTTTAGATATGAAATCAGGCTACCATCAACTCCCAATAGCAGAAAATTCTAAAAAACATACTTCATTTGTTACACCTTCAGGACAGTACGAGTTTAACCGAATGCCTTTTGGTTTAACAAACGCACCTAGAACATTTCAGCGACTTATGAATCAAATTCTGAAACCTGCTGCTCATTATGCTGCTGTTTATTTAGACGACGTCTTGTTACATAATCGCACAATAGAGGAAGCACTGCATAGTTTAAAGAACATTTTACAAATATTCCGCAACGAGGGCTTAACACTAAATTTGAAAAAGTGTTCATTTCTAATGGATTCGGTAACGTCGTCTCACTAGAAAAGCGACATATGAAAATGTAATTGCGGTTGATCGCATGCGGCCTTGGGTACCGGTTGGCGGTATATCTTCCGGGGAATCAGACCAGAGCAGTGATGAAGAAGGAGTAGTTCTGTCAGATCCTGATGAAGATGACGTTGATGGACTCGGGACGAGTCAATAGTAGGATGGCCGAATGTAAGACCCTGTATATTTTTTAGCGATGATAATTTCCAAATCTGTTTATGTCTGTGTTCCCTTACAAGTCGATATCCATAAAATAATTACGCATGACGATTTATGAAGTTGAGAAACGTTGGCGCTATTTGCTTATATTGGAAAATAGGGCTGGGCAGGTTCTCACGGTTACTACAAAGGCTATGCTGATGCCGAAAGTTTAATTAGGAGACAGTATGGTCTATTTATATTATCATCACACAGGCACTATTATTGAGACGGTTTAAATAAAGCGCTTTTAATATTTGCTGCCATTTGGGTTTTGGTAACTTTAGAAAACAGTGTGTTAGGTTTGTGTAGTGGTGCTACAAGAAGGGGTGAGTTTTCTCACGAGCTATACTTGTTACTGCGCACTTGGTATTATTATTTTCACTGTTAATGATATTTGAGATAACCTGGTTTGAGAGATGATTTAAAAACGATTATTGATTGTTGTAATTACTATTGATTGTTGCGTTGTCAGCCTGAGGTTTATTGGCATGTTTTGTGTTTCTTGTGGCTATACCTTGAGCAGGTCTGGGACCATTGCACGGCTTATAGGGTACTACGCAAGGCTCAATGTCGTGGGGGGACACCTCGCGTTTTGGTGTCCATTGCACTCCTCAGCATTGGAGCGTTTATTGCCAAGTGGTCTAGACCAGAGTACAAGAGAAATAGAGAGAAGGAGATTGTTGTCAATCTCGGTAGCGTTGTCGCTACTGTATTGAGTGAGTACTGTATTACTCATTGCACAACTCGATACGTTTGTTTGTTCAGGCACCATTGGCATTACAGTGCTCGGAACGAAAAGCCTTGCACATACTTCCATGGTCAGTGCGTTGTCGTCACTGGGACAGCATAACAATCTAGCAAGAATATTCTCATTAATTACTGGCATAATTATTATTGACAATTCTTGATGTATTTACTTTCTCAAGTTTGTGGAGCAAGTATGCTCACTGGCTTTATTTCATTTTCAGGTGCGCTACAGACCATCCTGATATGAGAGTCAGCCTATGCCCATGTGCCCATAAAAGGTTTTGCTATTTTACAATTGTTTTAACCATTTTATTAATTTTTTATATATTGTTAGTACAGTTAATTACCTTATATTAAATATGGCCATATTAAATCCATGACATTTTATTAATCATGTGCTACTATGACACGCTATCCATTTGAGTTTGACACCGACGTCTTACAAGGGATAATACGAATTTCTGATACTCAAAACATCACGTTGTCACGTTATGGCTATAAGGTAAAAAGCATTTTCGCATATCAGAATTTTAGTGGAATTAGATATATTAACGTTTGTTTAGTTTTGGGAGAAAGGACCAGATTAGGGTTGTCACCTTTTTACCTTTTAATTTGCTTGACCGGGATACTTTATCACCAACAAAATATACATGGGGGGTGAAGGGTGGATTGAATTTTTGTAAGTTCAGTTCGGAAAACTCAACTTTTCTATTGCTGTTTGCATCAGACAACGTGATGGCCCTATGAGTAAGTCAGTTAATTACTCACTGTCTCTGTGCTGGATTATATACAGGGTGTTCCACGACGAATAAGACAAGCAATATAGCGGAACTGGGCTGTAGTAGAGAATTATAATTTTGGCGATGTAAGTTAGAACAAATGTTGTGTCTTTTCTTGTTTTTGTGTTACCCAATGAGGTATTTGTTTTTGGTCACGTGACGTCCGATTCAAAATCATTAATGGGGTACCCTGTATATTAATGTCTTTCTGTGTTCCCCTCGATAAAACAATTACAACAAACTAGCACACTTGGGGTCTAAAGTGATTAATTCAAGAGCTACAGATACTTAAAGGATTGTACCACTACCATTGGTTATAACATGTACCCCTATTATAGTGTTCGTTTCATTTTTTGTCTTAATGGTAACGATACAATCCTTCAAGTATCTGTAGCTCTTGAATTAATCACTTTAGACCACAAGTGTGCAGTTTGTTAGAATGGTTTTATCGGGAGGAACACAGAAAGTCGCTACTATACAGGGTGTCTCGTTAAAAATTTTGAATCGGACGTCACATGACTAAAAACAAATACCTCATCGATGAAAAGATGCAACATCTGCTCTAATTTACACCTCCAAAATTATAATTCTGTACTACCGCCCAGTTCCGATATATTGCTTGTCTTAGTCATCATGGGACACCCTGTATGTGAGCCAAATGTCCCAAATAAACGTTGATTTTATTTTTTTCTTATAGTTTGCACCGTCGCGTCGCAGGATGTGAGCTTCACTTTTGACAGCTCAAAAACTGTCAAAGTTTCGAACTTTTTTTTGTTTTTTGCTTGCAGCTGGAAAACGGTGCATGGGACGGAAAATTTTGTTCCATTCAATAATAAAGAAGGCTAAATTCTGCGTCAAATGGTATATAAAGTATCAAATTTGGTTCAGTGGTATAGCCGAAATCTAATGCTAAACATGATAAAAAAATCGTATTTTAGTACAAACTTACATTTTGCTTTCCAAGACCACATATCTTGAAAAGAGATACTCTCATCAAAAGATACGTAGGACTGAAGTTATAGAGAACGAAATTTTACGTTAAATATATACCATAGTTATTAAATTTAGTAATTCATAATTCCAAATTTGGAATTAATATAAAATGTTTTTTTTTTGTCGTTTCGAATCATTTGAAGCCAATCATATCAAAATCTTGTACCAAAATAGAACATTCTGACTAGTATTATTAAGTTTATTAATATATTGTACTACCATTAAATCTTTAATAAGTATTATTAATAAGAATTCAGTAAAAATTAAATTAATCATAGTTCTTAATAGCTTAGGTACAATGAATTAACAATATCACTTACAAGTTTATTAATGAAATATAAATGTGAACACAGTATAAATGAATAAATATATAAATAAATATATAAATAAATAAATGGATAAATAACTAAACAGGACTAACGGCAAAAGCTGATATTAATACCAGCCAGGGGCAGAAATCCGTGAGCACACAGAAAAAAATGTTGTTGTGCCTTCGATTAATTCTTATAGTATTAGGATGTCTTTCTGTCACTTCAACTATATTTACAGTTGTTCCAAAACCGTGACATTTAAACAATTTACCTTTCGGTATTGAGGCAATTGCAGGTAAGATAATAATTTCGAAATAGGTTATATTCGTTCTAATGATATCTACTATCATTCTAATGGTAATATTAGCGTATAATGCATTTAAATGATTCTTTTGTTTTCAATATACACCTTAAACTTATTGTAACGATAGCATTTCTTGACAATTAGTTCAAGAAAAAGATTCATCTTTTCTAAAGGGCGACTTTAATAGGCACAACATTTCATGCCTTTACCACATTGCCTATGCTATTTGAGACAATAGTAAGAAGTATTTGAACTAAAAGTATCTTATATATAGTGAATTCAATGATCCCTGTTGTTGTTGTGACAACAGGCTATAGTTATAAAATATTCTTCCCATTGGATAAAACATTGTATTTTAAGGAATACTGAGTGTGAGATTTCATTAAATCAACGTTTGAGTATTTGATGACACGACAGATGTTTCTGTGGCAGCATTCATATTCGTGTTTTCTTAGACGTTGGTGGTCCTTCATCTGAAGAGCTCGGAAAGCGTGGTTGCATATTGAGGTTCTCTTTAGCTGGATCATCTTCAAACGAACTGTTTTTAACTTTTTCTGGTTCTACGGCAATGTCATCCTCAAAGGGTGCGGAATTAGAGCATGATTGGCCGTTGCAATTGAGGCATATCACTGAGCATTTTATGCTTACTTTTCGGCAGCTGCACTTTCCTGTACGCTCCTTTGTACGTTTGCAGGATACAGTAGTAAGAATTTCAGCTGGAGCTGACTCCTTGGTATTTGTAATGGGAATAAGGCCAAGATCCGTCCTCCTCCGACGACAGCTAAGAAGGTTTTGTTAGAGATTGAGAAAATATCTCGTAACGGATTTGATCCAAGGAGGTCACATCTGTCTTAGGCGAATAGAGGGCTGCCAAAAATAGATGAACTGCTGAAATGAGAACCTCAGGATCTGCATCTTCATCATGTAAGACCTTCACAGTGTCTTGCAATGTCGTGTTCCTTTCAAGAAGCTTGACAAACTTCAACTTACCTTGGCGATAGAATGCAGAGGTTGTATCACATCCACTGATCGCATGTAAGAACAGGATATTCTGTTTGACAACAGACGAGAACTTGAAGTACTTGAGAGAGTAGAACGTATTCTGAGAGGTTCCCCTTCCAAGTTTCATAACGATAATGTTGGACGCATTTGGTGCTTTGGCGGTTAATAGGATTAATAAGTTAGTGTCCTCCCCAATTTTAATGACCGTAGCAAATTTACCAGCCAATTCAAAGGCAGTGTTGGCAATAAGGGTGTCAGCATCCTCAACACTTTGCCTTACTATAAACCCATGCTGTAGCAACTTCTCACACAGCATAGAAAATAGCTGCCCTTTGCTCTTTTCGTTGGAGATAAATTGTTCTTCGACCATGGTTGATTTGGTACTCTTTGCTGATGCCGCATTAGGGTTACCATCAAAAACGATGGTTAAGGCAGCCTAGGGGCCAACTCAGTTTCTCAAAAATCCGGGAGGATTAATTAGGTGTCATTATTTTCAAAGAGCAAAATAAAAATCTTATGCGGCCTGCCGGGACACGCGATGAGAAAGACCGTAATACAGGCAACAATCTTATCTGAGGGTATCTGTTGCTTTAAAGTATTGAAATATCGTAGTCAGTTTTTTCTGCCGACATCTGGACATCGAGGTATTTAGTAGCTGCGCCTGCATAAGCTAAATTCAAGCTAAACTAACCCGATGTCGTTTATCTACACTTGCCCAGTAGATTTAACATAAAAAATGGAAAATATCATAATTTTTTATTTTTCACTTCCAGGAGTTGCGATTGGTTTCGCTGCTATGTTTTCCATAGATATGTACGATGGATGCTGTAACGTAAATACTTAGAAATTCAAAGTAGCATAACTTCTTCATTTTTCATTTTCAGATGTTACGTCTGGTTTCATTGTACTTCTACTTCTTCATTTTTCATTTTCAGATGTTACGTCTGGCTTCATTGTACTATACTCGTAAAATGTTTTCGGAATATATATATAGCTTGACCACATACCAGGGGTGAAATGAAGTCTAGCCAAAAGGGTAAAGTAAAAGCAAACAGATCTTAAAATTATATTATATGTCAGTATGATTGAATTTTAAAACTGGGGTATCTATGTAACGTAAAACTCCATTTACTACATCTCTTATTCCATTGGCGTTTTAAACAGGAGTATCAGCTTTAAAAATATGTAGTCTTAGATATAATGTTGAACGCTAGCACCGAGTAGATGTGTTTATTATGAGCTCCTGTTTAACATTGTAAAAACGTGGTTATTACTCAAGCAAAATTCTTGAAAATCTACCAGTTTGTACGAGATCTTGTGTTCTATTTCAAGAACTAAATTTATCTGTGAAAATGGTCATAACACGTGAGATAAGAGATGAAATAAAAATGGCTGTGAGTAATAGCATAATTTTAATGCTAAAAGACCAGGAATTCCTTCAATCACTGGTACAAAAAGTAGCAGGCAGTGTGACAAAAGGTCTAGAGGGTAAGCTGGTTGAACTCGAAAAGCAAATATCAGTTAATAGTACAATCATCAATGACCTAAAAGAGGAAACGGCTATGCTGCAGATAGAAAATAAAGTACTCGCACAAAGGCTTGATGAATTAGATCAGATTGGGAGACTAGGCAATTTAAGAATTTTCTAACTTGAAGAAACTCCGAACGAAAATTTGGTTGCAAAAGTAAGTGCCACAATAGAATCACGGCTAGGTATAAAAATCAGCAATGAGGACATCATATCGTGTACGAGAGTTGGAAAAATCCAACATAATAGGACAAGAGGAGTTCTACTGAAGTTGTATAAGCCGTCCTTGAAGCAGGCGATCTACAATAAAAAGAAACTTTTGAAAGGCAGCAGAATCGTGACCAAGGAAGACCTTACCGAGTATAGGATGAAGCTACTGGAAACAGCAATAGAAAAAGCCTCATTCAAAGTCATTGTAAACGATAAAGATGATCTTGGTAAAATATAAGTGAACTTAAAACCATCACTAACCACTTTAGACTCATTGGCATGATATACTACTTTGGGCTCAACAATGATTGGCATTGTGTGAATTTGTATATTATTTTTGTTTAAATAATCTGTATTGTATGATTTGCATCATTACTTTAATCTTTAAGTAAACGTATACTACTGTATAAGTTCTGTACACACGTATTGTGTTTGCACGCATATTTTCTGTCGTATATATCTGCCGCTTGTCCTGTACTATAGAAATTCCAAAACATTTGCTATATATTCATCAATTTTTTGTGTTTGTTTGCGAGTGTGCATAATTTATGTTTACATCTTGAAATGGCTGCATTACAAATTGTTCGTTTGAACATTAGGTCGATGTTCACAGGATTTTCGGACTTTAAAGAAATTGTTTTAGATAATAAGTACGATGTGGTGTTGCTGACTGAGACTTGGTTGAGACCCGAGGATAATTCAAATCTATTTAATATACCGGGCTATAAATTTTACGGCAGGGATCGTAGGACGAGGGGAGGAGGTGTTGCAGCATATGTGAGGGCATCGTTCATGTGTGAGATGTTGGATGAGACTCACGAAATGAAAAGTGGTTTGGAATATGCTCTGATAAAAATTAAGTTTCAAAGATTTGTTTTCATTGTCGGAGTTTTTTATCGTCCACCCAATATTTCAATTAGTGGTACAATTGAAGACCTTGATAATATTTTAGCTTTGACCTATCATACAGTAGACTGGTATACTTGCTTAGGAGATTTCAATATTAATTTTTTTAATGTCGACAACCCTATAATGCAATTATTTGAGTCGTTTGGTTTCTCTCAAATATTAAATATTGCAACTAGAGTTACAGGCACTTCGTGTTCATTATTAGACCCCATTCTTGTATCAGATAAGGAATCAGTTGAATCATTTGGAACTATTCCCGTTCATAACATTTCAGATCACGATTCGACATTTTTCAAAATCAAGTTTACACTTCCGAATTCAGGCCCTAAATTTATTGAATACAGATGTTTTCGGAACTTTAATATAGACAATTTTTTGACAGATTTGACCTCCCTTCCTTGGTTCAATATCATATACGCGACAGATTTAGATGGCAAGATAGCATTGTTTAATGAGTATATACTTAATATATTTAATCGTCACGCACCTTTTATACGGAGAAAAGTCACAAAAAGAACCGCACCTTGGATGACGGATAACTCAAAACGTTTACAGAAAGATAGGGATAATGCCTTGTCTAAGTTTAAAAAATCCCGATCTCCAACCGACTTTGGTAGGTACAAGCAATTGCGAAATTATACCTTGTCCGTCACAAGAAATGAAAAAAAAGCTATCTTGAACAGATTATCCAACAGAATAACCCGAAAAAGTCTTGGAAAACTTTAAAATCAATGTGTTCATATTCTAACAACCCTGCAGCTTTGCCTGTCGACTTATTAAACCCCAATTCATTAAACAACTTTTTTTCAGAATATATACGGTCAGTTACGAATGATTGCGATAACAAAATAGAATTTTATAGCAATAATATGTACAATGAGAGTCTAAGGTTTACATTCCGCATGGTTACCGTAGATGAAGTTAATAGATTCTTGAACAGTATTAAAACGGAAGCATTTGGAGTTGATGAGATTAACAGTAAAATGCTCAAGTATTGTAGTCCTTTTGTAGATAAGTATATAGTGCATATTATAAATTGCTGTATTGAGAAGTCATATTTTCCCAGCTTGTGGAAGCGGGCTATCGGCTTACCGATTTCAAAAAAATCAAACCCTCAAAGTTTTTCGGATCTGAGGTTGATCAGTTTATTACCGGCTGTGTCTAAGATTTTTGAAAAATGTCTTTATCAACAAATTTATGAATACTTCACGGTAAGTAATCTTTTACTGGACAACCAGTGTGGCTTCCGCCTGGGGAGAAATACAGAAACTGCACTAACGACTGTTACAAACGACATAATAACAGCGCATGATCAAGGTCTTTGTACAGCTCTAGTTGTGCTTGACTTCTCAAAGGCATTCGACACCATAAACGATGAATTGCTTTGTATGAAACTAAAATATTATGGATTTTGTGATGATTCTGTTTATTTGATCTGGAGCTATTTGTTGAAACGTTCACAAATAATTCGTGTTAATGGGATTTATTCATCTCCCATAGATGCCCTTTCCGGAGTTCCACAGGGATCCATTTTAGGACCACTCCTTTTTATAATATATACTGCTGGTATTATCAAAAGCGTTGATGCATGTAAAATACAAGCCTATGCTGATGATACTCAGTTATATCATAATTTTCACTCAGTTCAAGTGACAGATGCTGAGGATAAGTTAAATAAGGATTTAAGTAAGATTAAATAATTGGCTCATGAACATAATCTAAAGCTAAATTCCGACAAAAGTAATGTTATATTTTTTGCTCCTAGAAGCAAAGCAATCTCTCTGAAAAGCAGTATGTGTCTTAAAATTGATAACAATATATTAACTGTAAAGGATACCGCTAAAAATTTAGGTTTGTATTTGGATTCTGATATGCGCTTCTGTCATCACGTGCAAAGTATAATAGGAAAAGCATATGCATCATTGAAACTCATTTATAGTAATAGACATTGTCTCAGTATAAGAGTGAAGAGAAACTGGTGTGAATCTCTAGTGTTATCCCATTTTAACTATTGTGACTATACAGGGTTATTCACACTATTCGACACGGAGCATTATGGCTAAAGTATTTGATAAAAAAGAATATAATAATTACGGATGGATAGAGACCCATAAGGGCTACATTTTAAAAATATTTTTATGTTATACAGGGTGTCCCAAAAACACGAAATGTATCAAAGTTATGTTTTTTTAAATGGTACACCCCGTATATTATTGCATATTCACATTCCTTGGTGAATTCTAGTGTGACTTTATGTATCATACATGGGACTTAAAGTGAACCGTTTAGGTGTAAATCACCATTTTCGGTATAAGTAGATATCAGGAAAAAATTGATTATCGCAGAGATTATAAAATTTGGAGGACTGTGACTTTGCCGTAGTACTAAGCATAAAATGCGTCAGCTTTGGTGAGACTGTCAAATTTGAGTTACGTTTATGCTTGAAGAAATCGGTCGATTAATTCAGGAAACTTCGATCAGCGCTAACTTGATTTTTTCAAATGGGAATGCCTAATTTTTTTTATACGGTTAAACGTAAAATTGGATAACCTTTCTAATAATATAAGGTTGTGAATATCAATCTCTGGTAGTTTTCATTTAATTTTAAATTTTCAAACAAATCGGCGTTTTTCAACTTTCCTACCTATAAACAACATAGCAGGCCATGAAATATGAACAAAAATCTGTTCAGGTAGAAGAAAACAACTAACTTAGCAGAAAAATACACAAGAACTAGACTAAAGGGACAAGATTATAAAAATTGCTCACAACAAACAAAGTCTAACCAGAAACAACGGCGGTAACATCTCTGAGGTCAAAGAGAAGCTGGAGCATAGCAGTAATAGATATTTTTTACAGTCTACTGGCTGCCGCAATTTACTATAGTTTAAAAATTTCCAAGACAATTAAAAACTCTGATATGAAGCAAAAAAACCAGCGACTGTTGCTCCAGCACGCAATTATCAATCATATGTAATGGTGTAAAAAAGTAGTCGAAGTCGATACCTCTGAATAGAGCCCTTCTATTTTTTTTTTCAATATCTATTAGCAATATTGCAAAAAAGGAATACTGACAAATCAGATTTAAATTTTCTGCCATTTAAGTTATGTTTTATAATTTGAACAAATTTTAATTTATTCTTTAATTTCTGCGATCTTGCTAATAGGTACTGAAGAATTTTCAGAACTCCACTCAGAGGTACTTTTGACTTGAGTTTTGACAGAACTGCATACTTTTTTAAATCATTAAATGTGAAATTTTATTATGAGAATAACAAACTGCCTACAACACATTGTACAGTGGTTTTCGTTTCATTTCAAAATTTTAATGGTTTTGGAAATTGCCAATCTCTAGTACATTGCAGTAGCTAGTAGGCCGTGAAAAAATCCATTTCTGCTATACTCCAGCTTCTCTTTGACCAAAGATATGTTACCGCTGTTGTTGCTGGTTAGACTTTGTTTGTTGCGAGTAATTTTTATAATCTCGCCCCTTTAGTTTAGTCCGTGTGTATTTTTCTGCAAAGTGAGTTGTTTTCTTCTACCTGAACAGGTTTTTGTTTATATTTCATGGCCTGCTACGTTGCTTATAGGTAGGAAGGTTGAAAAACGCCGATTTGTTTGAAAATTTAAAATTAAACGAAAACTACCAGAGACTGATATTCATACCCTATATCATTAGAAAGGTTATCGAATTCTACGTTTAATCGTATATAAAAAATTAGGCATTCCCATTTGAAAAAATCAAGTTATCGCTGATCGAAATTTCCTTAATTAATCGACCGATTTCTCCAAGCATAAACGTAATTTAATTCTGACAGTCTCGTCAGAGCTGGCGCATTTTATGCTTAGTCATACAGCAGAGTTACAGCCTTCCAAATTTTATAGTGTCCGCGATATTCAATTTTTTCCTGATATCTACTTATACCAAAAATGGTAATTTACACCTAAACGGTTCGCTTTAAGTACCATGTATGATACATAAAGTCACACTAGAATTCACCAAGGAATCCGAATATGCAATAATATAGGGGGTATTCCATTTAAAAAAACACAACTTTGATACATTTCATGCTTTTGGGACACCCTGTATAACATGAAAGTATTTTTAAAATGTAGCCTTTATGGGTCTCTATCCATCCGAAGTTATTATTTTCTTTTTTATCAAATACTTTAGCCATAATGCTCCGTGTCGAATACCGTGAATAACCCTGTATATATGGTCCATGTTTAACTCAAATATACACCCGGAGAATTCAAAATGTTCAAAACAGCTGCTGCAGGCTAATATTTGGTATAAGAAAATATGACCCCGTCAGTCATAAAATTGATGAATGCGGTTGGCTGAACATGGAGAATCGGCGATTAGTTCACTTAAATAGCTTTACCCACAAAGTGCTGAATACCTCCAACCCCCCAGTATCGCTGCGATCAAAGTTCATCTCTAGATAAACCATCCACACCAAAAATACTAGATTTCGGTACAAATTTGCCCTACCTCAGCACAGCACAGCATTATTTCAAAGAAGCTTCACCTACAATGCTATTCGTTCATACAACTCGCTTCTTGAGGACTTCAAACGTTTAAATGTAAATAAATTCAAATATAAATTAAAAAAGTACTTTATGGACCGTCAGATGTCTCTTAGAAGCGCAATTTGACAACGATTTTTAAGAACCGTGCAGGTATATGCAGCAAGATATGTATAATTGGATGATAACAAATACATACCTAGTATAATTTAAGTATAGCAAGTAAGTAAGTAATATAAGTTCTGGATTGATTTTATTTCGACTTATGAATTTAATATGTGCTAGCTACACTCTATTTTATTTTTTTCATTAGGAATTGTATTATAGGGTGGTAAGCCCACTGATGGTTAAGTGGAGTAGCCATGGCTAGACTTCGCCATCAGTCTACCGTATTAATTAAAATGTATATATATATACATATATATATATATATATATATATATATATATATATATATATATATATATATATATATATATATATATATATAAGACAAAACAAAAACAAAAAAGGTGCAACCCGGGCTCCGACACACCGGGCTGCTGTTCCATTCCCCAGCGACTACTCCTCACACCGTGAGGTGAGCAATCACTGGGTCCGCGTATCGTGCGTCCTAAGCAGACGAAGGGACCCATGGATGACTGCCTTCTGCATTCTGGCGGCTAAGATGTGCGCCGCCGCACGGCACACCGGCATTTTGCGCAGCGCAGAGAGCAGCGTATCCCTCATACCACCTAGGGATCCAATGACCATTACTAGCAGACTCACAGTGTAGTCCGGCCAGAGCCTGCGAAGTTGTCCGAGGAGCTCCTGATACTTGGTCCGCTTTTCCTCCTCCTTAGAGACGATGTTCCCCTCGGCAGGTGCCGAGAACTCGATAACGAACATCGCCTTTTGTTGGTAGTCGAGGAGGACTATGTCGGGCTTATTTGCATGTATAAGCTCGAGCGTGGAGAATGAGTAGTTCCAGTAAATTCGGCACCTCTCGTTCTCCACAACGGACTCAATGTCCCCTGGAGCGTATGGCAGCACCGGTGTCTCATCTATACCGTATGAGTGCCTTAAATGGTAGTATAGCACTCGTAGAGCCGCGTTGTGCCGATAGACGTAGGCTGTGCCAGCGTACACCTTACACGCCGACAAGAGGTGCGTAAGGGTCTCTGGCGCCTGCAGGCAGGCTCTACAGCGGATATCGGGCACATCCATACCCATAATCCGGCTACGGTATACTAAGGTGTTGAAGACACCGTCTTGGCAAGCCATTATAGAGCTCTCAGTCTCCGACTTCAACCCATTAGACCTTAGGAAGGAGAAGGTCAACTGCTCAGATAAACCATGCTCTTCTAGATGTTTGTAGAAGATTCCGTGCATTGGTTTATCTTTGTGAAGTCTTAAAAGCAATTGGACTTCAGCAGTTTTAATCCGGGTTTTTAATTGTGCGGGAGCAAGTTCCGTAACGGACTGCTGACACCTCCGCGTGAAGTCGAGCGTGAGACTAAGTTCTTCGGCTGCCCGTGTTGCTGCTTTAAAAAGGAAGGCTCCTTTACCCGCAATCTCGTGCTCTCGCACAAAGCGGATCAGGGGATCGGTGCTCGTCGTAACATAGCAGGCAGTGGCCAGTACTACTCTGTTGTGCAGATGCTCCAAACTCAATAGTCCACGCCCTCCCAGGTGTCGCGGGAGGTATATTCGCGGGACAGAGGATCTAGGATGTAGACTTCCCTCCATATTCATCCTTTTGCGGGTCTTTATGTCGATTTGTCGCAGCTCTTCCACGTTCCAGTGGATAGCACCAAAGCTGTATAGCAACAATGGGACCGCAAGCATGTTTGTGGCAGCGACTTTGTTTTTGCCGGACAGTTCTGACGACCAGATCTGCCGGAGTCGGTGCAAATACTTGCGGCGGAGACACTCTTTGACCAATTCTGCCTCTTGGATGTGACGCTGCGCCACTCCAAGGTAGGTATAGGTATCTCCGGCATGCAGTTGTCGCAAGATGCTCCCATCAACGAGCTGCTCCTCATCTTCACTATCTCCGCAACGTCCTCTTTTGAGATGAACCATGGCACATTTGTCTATCCCGAACTCCATACCAATAGCTTGACTGTAATCCTGCACTACCCTCAGCGACTGCTCTAAATCGCGTTGTCCGGAGGCATAGAGTTTCAGGTCATCCATGTAAAATAAGTGGGTGACCTTGTGCCTCCGGTAATTGGGCTTGCCACAGCTGTATCCCTTAGTATTTTTCAGCGCTATGGACAAAGGCAGTAGCGAGATGCAGAAGAGCAAGGGACTCAAGGAGTCTCCTTGGAAGACCCCTCTTTTAAATGATACCAACTCTGTTCGAACCCTGGTTTCACCCGATGTTATAGTGAACCGAGTCTTCCAGAGCGGCATCAGTTGTTTGATGCATCCCACTATTTGATCATCTACCGAAAGACATTCCAACAGCCGCACAATCAGTTCATGAGACGTAGTGTCGAATGCCTTCCGATAGTCGATCCAGGCCATAGAAAGGTTTCGCAGGTAATGCACGGAGTCCTGTGTGACACAGCGGTCAATCAACCGGTTATCCCTGCAGCCAGCTACTCCTTTCTTAGACCCTCTTTGTTCATATACGCTGAGAAATACGGGATTTACAGCTTGAAGGATACGCATGTACAAGATTCTGGTGAAGAGCTTGTAACATGCGTTCAGACATGTTATTGGCCTGTAGTTTTTAGGATCAGACAAATCTCCGGTCTTCGGGAGAAGCACGGTTCGACCCTCGACAAACCAAGCCGGAATTGGCTGCTCCTGATTTAGCCACGAGTTAAAAACTCTAGCTAAATGCCGGTGGCAACTGGGAAACTTTTTCAACCAGTAGGTGTTTATGCCATCCGGGCCAGGAGCTGCGAAATTCTTTGCGCCTCGTAAGGCACCAAGAATTTCTTCCGTGTTTATCGGGTGACGCAGTACATTCAGGTTTGGAGTCCTCCTACAAACGGACTCGAACTGCGCCAAGGCCGGAGTGTCTGCTTGGAGAGGTTTGGGGTGTTCGTAAATGCCCCTCCAGAAAGTCTCCACGCGATCAGCAGTTGGCGGCTGTTCTATGACTGGTGGTCGCTGTTGGAAGAGACGAGCAGGCTTTTCGGAAAACAATCTGTTTTCCTCCAAACCTCTCGCCCGCGTCACCAGTGATCGTTTAGCAGCGATTAGCGTCCGTATCCTGTCAAGACAATGCTGCTTGACAACAACCAGTACCGCTTGACTGAGCGTGTGATGGTCGCGCCTTAGCTCTCGGGCTATCTGGCGCACGCGGCGCGTAAAAGGCCTACCGGCCGCTCTATATTCCATCACACACTGGATACGGGATGCTTCTTGGCGAGCCAACTGGATTTTCGCTTCCATCTGGCGCACCCGCCTCTGTGCTCTCTCGACAGGAGAGTCTCTCACTCTCCCCTGTCCAGCCAGCCTCAGAGCCGCAGCGTAAATTTCGCAATTGATGCTCCAAATGTCAGAGACCTCCGATAGACGTTCACTCAACGCCTCATCCTCTCTCTTTAAATCTGCCAGCTTGAAGGACCTCTTGTTGTTATGCAAGGCCCTTCGGTCACTGAAATCTCCAGGTGAGACGGCTTCGTCGATTTCCCTCTCAGCGGGCCTCATCGGCGACCTTTCAGCCTGGTTAACAGGCCTTTCAGTCGCCGGAGGGGCAGACTGAGCTGGAGCACGAACGTATCCCTGCCCCCGAAGGTAAAATACCTGGTTCCGCAAGCTCTGGGAGGTAATTGTGCTATGCTCTGGATGCATTTCACACCACCTCCCATGCATGCGGGACATGTATCCCCTACGGCGCGGGCTACTGCTCTCGTAGCAGCTCAGCAGGTCATCCTTCAGTTCCGTCGTCCACCTAAAACGGTCCATGTCGTTGCGTGTGTCGTCGTCAGGGCGATCCGAGGCACCGCCACCTTGCCCAGAGCCGGCTTCCGATACCGGCCTGGTGTGGGTGCTCTTCTTCTGGGGCGGTCGAACCAGAAGGTAGGGCCCGTCCGGTGGTTAGCCTTAGGGCCCCCAGCCGACATTTCGGAGGCAGCCGACCACATTGCCTCCTAGGGATGACCTGTACAGGTTGCCGGCCGGCTTTCATCCCTGGCTTGGGTTATCCCCACAGTGTCGCCACGCACCGAATAGCCGTTTGATGTTGGTCGGCTTCCTGGGGGCGCATTTTATACCTACTGCCAGGTTTGCTATCAGCCGCCCCTAACCTGGGGTCAGACGCTGTCGGGAAGCCGTCCTTAACATAGGTGCAGCCGCTTCCTCACTATGGTGGTTCATACGCCTGCTTTCACAGCCGGTGACCACCATAGGCCCTTTTAAGGCAAGGACTACCAATCTTTTAGTCGCCTCTTACGACAGGCAGATTAAACCCTGGGAACATTCTAAACCCGGACCCAGACGGGTAATATATATATATATATATATATATATATATATATATATATATATATATGTGTAGAACGATTACTTCCAGGACAATTTTTCAGGTAATCCAGATAGTGCCAAGACATTTTGTTATTTCCAAGACGGTCTTGGAAGATTTTTGTGTAGATCGTATAGTTCCGAGACATCTCAAAATGTCTTGGAAGTTTTTTGTGTCTAACGCATAGTTCCAGGTCCTATTACGTGTATGTAAAGACTACTTCCGGGACATTTATGTCTTGGAACAAATTGAAATTTATGTGCTAGTTCCAAGACAGAGTTCGGTTTGATGTAGAAAAAATGATATGGTTGAGACTATAAACACCGTCACCGTCAAATGCACAAGCTTTCTTGATAACTTTTTCTAAACAGAGTTCGGTTTGATGTAGAAAAAATGATATGGTTGAGACTATAACCACCGTCACCGTCAAATGCACAAGTTTTCTTGATAACTTTTTCCAAATGTTAAAAAAAAATTGGTGAAATTTGTATCAAACATATCGGCGAAAATTAGTGACTTGAATTTTGCTGTTAGGGAATTAGAGATCAGAAGCTTTCGTCCAGAGGTAGTAAAATAACGCGATCATCATACGATCATATCAAGCACAATTATTAAGACTAAAGCAATGAAAATACCATTGTTTTAAAGTTAATGTTCCTAGACTCATTCCACATGCATATGCTTACAGGTATATCTGCTTGAGACTTGAGCAAACTGAAGTATAAAAACATCATAGTTCCAAGACTGCCTTTTTAGTAGATTCAAATGCTAAAAAATGAAGACGTGTCATTTTATATATTTTAGTTGCTTTGCCACTGCCAGTGGAACTTACGATATGACAACAGTAATACTTTTTCGTCACAGAGACATAAATGAAGGTGTATATGATTTGAAAATACATATTTTCATTTTCTTGGGCAAGGTGGTGGTGCTACTGATCGCCTTTATGACGACCCCCGCAATAACAAGGACCATTTTAGGTGGATGACGGAACTGAAGTATGACCTACTGAGCTGCTACGAGAGCAGCAGCCAGCGCCGTAGGAGGTACATGTCCCGAGTGCATGGGAGGTGGTGTCAAATGCATTCAGAGCATAGCACCAGAGTTTGCGGAACTATGTATCTTACCTTCGGGGGTAGGTGCGGTTTTCGGCTAACCGAAGGAACTTCCCACCTTTACGATTTTAGTTCGCGGTGCGATGCGCCCTCCCCACTGCTTCCAACGAAACCACTGCCAAGGGAACCCAACCGCCTCCGCCTTCCAAAAATGAGCGGGGAAGGAACATCCTTCCTCCGATCTTTTCCCTTTTTTCTCTTTTATTCTTTTTGTACCTTTCTTTTTTCTTTTTTTTTTCTTTTTGGCCACTTTTCTTCTCTTTTTTGAACTCTTTTTTATTTTTTTAACATTTTTTTTGTATGTGTGCCTCTACTTCACGTTATATTTATTTCATGAATCTCCTTTTTCCTATTTTTCTTTCTATTTACCTTCTTTTTTTTGGGCCTCTTTTTTATATCTTTTCAAATTGATCCATTACAAATATTTAGCCTTATATGGCTGGCAATATTGCCCCACATCGTCTCTTAACCTACAGTATCAACAAGATTCAAAACCGGAGAATCCTGGAGAACCTCTCACACATCCTCCACCACAGCCGCTCCCCATTCATTCCACGCTTGCACACCCCTTTCGCTCACATTCCCGTTTACCCTAAGGTTCGGTCTCTGTCCTAACCCCAGGTTTTCTATCATTTCTCTCGCATTCACCCCCTCCGGCTTTTCACACTCGTCCCGTACATGCTTCGCACTCTCCTCTCCTCTTCCGCACTCACACACTACCGCTCCTGACATCAATCCAAACCTACGTAGGTACGCCGGAAAGTTCCCGTGTCCGGTAATCAGCTGACCTGCCTTGAAAATCAGAGGCAGCCGATCCTCTCCAACGTCCCTTCATACCTCGTATACCCATCTCCCTTTCTCACTATGGTCCCATATATTCTGCTACTCTCTCATTACCCGTTCATTAATCTGTTTCCAGAAGGTGTTCCTTTCAAATCCCCATTCAGTATTCCAGTCTATCTCTTCCCTCTTTCTAGCTTCTTTCGCTGTCCTGTCAACCATGCGCATCAAGTCAGATCACGTTCACTCTACACCCATTTGCTCTTATCTTACCTAGTAGTTCTTACATCTTCATCCTCATTTTTCCTTTCGTGCCTTTCCCATCCTAACTTCGCACCGCTACCTGACAGTCAGATATTACCGTGGCCGGCAGCTTCCGGTTGTCATGGACGTATTGCAGGCCCCTGTATATTGCCGCGTACTCTGCTATTAGGGAGAGGTAATGCCCTCCACCCTCTCCTCCTGCTGGTCAACAACATTCACGTTTCTCGCAACAATCATTCCGATTCCGACTCTCTCGTTTTTTACAGTTGTATCCACGTACACACAAAACTCATCTTCCGTTATAGGCTGTCCCTCCATCCTTACTTCCCATGCAGGATGAGGGTTGTCCACACCTATAACCTTGCTCGCCTTCATTTTCTCGCCTAATTCTTGCCTTGCACTCCACCTTTCATACGCCTCAATGTCCAAAAGTCTAGTCCCAGTCAATACCTCCAAAGTCTCTGTCGCCACCGTCCTATATACTCGCGCAATCATCAAGCCACACAACCTTTGGATCGCACTCAATTGGCTTCTCACCCTACTGTCCCTAGCTCTTTTGCCCCAAATCTCACAGCCATACAAAAATCCATTGTTTAACACCCTCTCGTATATAAGTTTAGAGACCTTCTTGTTTAACCCCAATTTTCGCTCAATAGCTCCCCTGAGCTTCCCAGGCTATTTCCCCGAACTTCGCCCGAACACCCTTGACATGCTCGATGAAACTCCTTTTCTTGTCTATCGTCAGGCCAAGGTACTTGATTACCTCTCCCATCCTCAATCTCTCTCCTTTCATACGGACCACCGGCTCCCTAATCTTTCTCCCATTCTCTACAAACATACACTCCGTCTTTCTCGCATTGTGCTCTAGCCCACACTCACTCTCCCATTCAATACATTCCTGTTCGATCTCCCTCCATTTGCCCTCTACCTCTTTCACCGATTTTCGCCTAACAATCACCAACTGATCATCCGCGTATACCGATACAACACACTCCTCCTGCTCTCCGCCCCTACTCCACTTAGCCTTCAGTCTATACATCCTTCTCAACCATCCTTCATGTTCGTGCTCCAGCTTAGCCTGCCCCTTCGGCGACTGAAAGGTCTGTTAATCAAGCTAAAAGACCGCCGAGAAAGCCCTCTGGGAGGGAAATCGACGGAGTCGTTTTACCTGGGGACTTAAGTGACCGAAGGGCCTTGCATAACAACGAGAGGCCCTTCAAGCTGGCAGATTTAAAGAGAGACGGGGACAAGCG
This sequence comes from Callosobruchus maculatus, assembly GCA_951848785.1. Lineage (NCBI taxonomy): Eukaryota > Metazoa > Arthropoda > Insecta > Coleoptera > Chrysomelidae > Callosobruchus > Callosobruchus maculatus. The sequence continues at coordinate 12,604,535 of CATOUR010000056.1, forward strand.
GTACTGGTTATTGTCAAGCAACATTTTCTTGACAGTATATGGATGTTAATCGCTGCACTGATTACTCTGGCGACAGGCCTGGAGGAAAACAGAATGTTTTCTGACTGACTTGTCCTTTTGCATCTCGCTACTGCCTTTGTCCGTAGCGCTAAAACAAGGGATAAAGTTGTGGCACGCCAAATTACCGGAGGCACAAGGTCGCCCATTTGTTTTACATGGATGACCTGAAGCTCTATGCCTCTGGACAACGAGATTTACAGCAGTCGCTGATGGTAGTGTAGGATTACAGTCAAGCTATCGGTATGGAGTTTTGGACAGACAAATGTGCCACGGTTCATCCCAAAGGAGGACGTTGCGGAGATACTGAAGATGAGGAACAGCTCGTTGACGGTAGCATTTGGCGACAACTGCATGATGTTATCAATACTTATACCTACCGTGGAGTGGCGCAGCGTCATGTCCAAGAGGCAGAATTGGTCAAAAAGTATCTCTGCCGTAAGTATTTGCACCGACTCCGGCCGATCTGGTTATCAGAACTGTTCGGCAAGAACAAAGTCGCTGCCACAATTATGTTTAGAGTGCTATTGTTATTATACAGCAGGAAAGTGGAAGGGCTGGGACAAATTGACATAACGACCAGCAAAAGGATGAATTTGGAGAGAAGTCTACATCCTAGGTCGGTAAAAAAAACTTTCCTTTTTAGGGCAGCAACACGGGCAGCCGAGTAACTTAGCCTCAGGCTCGACTTCACGCGGAGGTATCAGCAGTCCGTTATGGAACTTGCCCCACACATAATTAAAGTAAAAACTACTGAAGCCTAATTGCTTTTAAGACTTCACAAAGATAAGCCAATGCACAGAATCTTCTGCAAACATTTAGAAGAGCACCGTTTGTATGAGCAGTTGATCTTCTCCCTCCTAAAGTCCAGTGAGTTGAAGTCGAAGAAGACTGTTTCAGACATTGATGAAAAACCAATTTTATTTCCAATATTTGACATTTGACTGTATCTTGAAATCCACCTAACCTGTGTTTTTGACAGCACCGTCACATATGACAACAATAATAAACAATTCACTAACACTATACAGTATGTTACACCTTTCGTAGTCGTTAAGTTTTCTCAGTTTTCCAATATTCTGTATGATCTTCCTTTGATTTCTTTCCGTAAGAACCTTCTACGAAGTAACAGAAAACTTATAAAAAAAGATGGATGAAATTGGTAAAGCCGTTCTCACGTGTGCTAGTCCGTTGGAATCGTTTTATCGGGAGGAACAGAGAAAGACATTAATATACAGGGTGTCCCTTTGAAAATTTTGAATCGGACGTCACGTGATCAAAAACAAATACATCGTCGGGTAACACAGTAACAAGAAACGATAGTAAAATTAGAATTCGCTACTACTGCCCAGTTCCGATATATTGCTTGTTTCAATCGTCGCGTCGACGTGGGATAGATACCCTGTATATGTATGTAGGTCTTTCTGATGTAACAATGAAAGATGAACTATATCTTGTTTTTTTGTGGCTATTCTACATTCTACACGAAATAAAACTAGGTAGAATATGTATGTCCAGAAGTGGGTATCAAAACAAATAAATCACTCACTGGGGCAGTGACGAAGTGGAAACGTGGAAACTACTGAAATATGAGCCAGCTTTGGGAGCTAGACTCACACGCATAAAATCAGTAGTGCACCCAGGGCCCAGGGTTAACAAATTTTAGTTTCATGAAACTGCGTCTTGAACATGTACAGAAAAAGATATTAAATTTGCCGAAAAACTAGTGAAACGAATTCAATCATAGGTGTGCTATTGGGTATGTGCTATTGGTCGAATGGTCAAGGATACATGGATACACCTAAACAGCTGTTAAATTTCAAGCTCCAGGACCTCCGGAATATGATATTGGGTGCTACAGATTCTGTGTCAAGAAGGAGAATTCAATCTCCAACGTTCTAATTAATAGAAATATGTCTAAACAACAACAATGCATACCTTTAAATGAGATAATAACAGTTTGTTGTAAAAAAACTAAAGCTATATTTACAGGCAAACATTACGTATCATTATTTATCACGAAAACATTAATATGTGGTTATCTGACATGAAACACTCGATTTCAATAATAAAACTTTTGATTTTTGTGAGGCTGAACAATTTTGGTGACCACTTCCCCTAAATATTTTTGGGGGGCTAATTACAACTCTGTCGCTGGTTGAACCTATGACTTAACCCACCTCTGGTTAGTTTATAAAATCCATCAGAAGCCAGATAAAAAACAGCGAGGGCATTTATAGAAACTGCACTGTTTGTACGTTTGTGACACGCATATTTCCAAGACTTGCAGTAACAATCGACCTTACTTGGGATCATCTCCTATTGTGTAAAAGATTTACTATTCCGAAAATTTGGCCGTACTTTTGTAATGCCGCCACACACTATAAACAGCGTTTGACTCTGGACGTCTAGACTCTACTTCAACCTTTCTATGAATAATTTGGGAAAGACGTATGGAGCGATGTTTACGGTTTGGGGAATGGGATGTGTGCAATGTTTCTAGCACCAAGCATCCAAACAGATACAACACTACTAGTTACATGACTTGTTAGGTATTTTATTAACGCGTAAGTCTCGTTTGTTGGACTGTTGGACAGTGTCATGCGAATTAATCCCAGGAAGCACGACGTCTTAACTAAGCAGCCACCTTTGAAACCATTGATGCTTTTTCATACAGTTTTCAGCTAAGCAGCGATAGCTCAATATATTTTATAAATTCTCTTGAGAACAAAGTGAAGTGAACATATCAAATAAGGATTATGCTGTTTTATATGTTATCCGCTGTTATATACAGTAAAAGTTATAATTTGGTGCAATTAGAGCACTGACCCACTGACAACAGTGACAACTAGAGTAGCATGTATCTTCTTAATTCATATTTCCTTTTCTTTACTTTTTACAACTCGTCATGCTGTATTAGCACATCATTCACGAATAACAAAAATTAGAAGTCTGATCACAAGTTTTGTATTTTCGAAAATCCATATGCCTCTAGGTCTGGGGCTTAAATGCAAACTTCTTGCCTGTGTTTAACACACTTCCAACAACTTCATGGTACCAATGGATAACAAGGTTAATTATAGGGTAACTTTTAAGACTAATTTATTTTTTGGCACCTGCTCATGGATTGACTTTTCAGCACATAATAGTTTTTAGACTATTTCGAGAAGTTTTTGATATATGATCACTTTCTCTCAGTCTGTACACGCAGCATATTTTCTAACAAATAATACAAAAATTCCGAAAACTCGTAAACTCGACAATAATAGGGCTTGCATTTGTCGTTCTGTGTTTTAATAAAAATCACTAAAATTTAATATATCTTGGAAACTATTGGGAATTGGACATGGGATTATATTTATTAGCTAACCAGATCGACTCACCTCCTCAAAGACATATATTGAATAACTAATTACCCTGCTATAATTTCTTCTTGAAGATAGGGTATCTTAAAAACACAATTAAGCACTTTTTACTGGTAACCACTTTAAGAAGTCTATCATTTTTACCCATCTATTTATAACTTTTATTTGCTCATAAAAGTTAACCCTGTGAACAGCTGGTTTACTTTTGTGGGTAAATATGACCCAAAAATTGTGTCAAATTTCTGGATCAAAGGGTGTCACGAGAAACACCTTATTTTCCTGAACTAACAAAGAGGAATAGTCGGTTATGTGTTTCGGGATATTATGTAGATATACATTTGAGACAAGCAGTTTTGTCTCAGCTTAACCTCTGTGTGGTGTTAGAGAGAGAAGATGAATATCACGAAAATACATTACACCAGTGGCGAACCCCGCGGCACTTGGGGGGGGGGGGGGCGCAAGGCACTGTAGGGTCGTGTGCTGATGCAAGGTGGACGGTGTATCTTGCGTTGATTTTTTTGTTTTGCCAACGCGCTGTCTTGAATATATAATTATTAGTATTGCTAGCCTGATATATTTTGATATTTGTTACTATGTCGAATTTTATCATATAGGTGGTATGATTTTATGCTTTCTTATAGAAAATTTCTTAACAAGTTATGATCATTTACAATCACGGATAGCTATATTTATTTGAGCGACTGAATACTTGGATGATTTGATACTCGCGAAATCACGTATTAAAACATGCTTTGTTAGGAAATACAGGAACAGTAGTGATATATAAAATGATGTGTTGTTTAATGATTAATTTCCTAATTTCCCAATTTCCTAATGAAAACTAAATATCCATCTCGCCCATGCTTCTCAAAGAAAACGTCGATTGCCGGTCACGTTTTGATTGGATTTTTAGGTGATTCAATTCACATTAGTTATACATATTTAGGGGGATGGTCCAGTTGGTCCAGACCCCCTCCCCCCGAAATGTTATATAACAATCCCTCCCCCCGCCCCGTCCAACGGTAAAGAATTATTTTCCTCAAGTCTCAATAAAGCAAAATAAAATTAAAAGGTCCCAATCCTAATATCGCGACCCCCCCCCCCTACTAAATCTACTAAATCCTGGATACGTACCTGTATACGATAGTTAATTTCGTTCTTGATTTTCGGAGTTTAAAAAGCATTTACAAAACAAACACATTTTTCTTGTCCTCTTATATCAAGATGATAAATCAGGAAGGTTAGTGTTAGTAAGCGTTATCCAATTCCAAATAAGTGCATACTTGTAATAATTATATATTTAGGATATGGAATCATTATAATGTTTTTGATTTATTATAATTTTTTATTTCAATGACAACACGGCGACACCTCAGAGTCTACAAACAAAAAAATAATGGCAGTGGATCAGGTCCCGGCAGCAGGGACCTGAAAATTACAATCTAAATCCCGGCAACCAGGATTTTTTACATTTTAGTTTGAAATCCCGGCATCCGGTATTTTGATTGTAATTTTGAGGTCCCGGCTGCAGAGATTTTCTATGTCAGAAAATAAATCCCGGCAGCGCGTTTATTTCATCAAAAATTTTGCAATTTTCAATATCATTTGTGAGTTATACTTAAATGAACACAAAACAACCAAACAACCATTGGTTTTATAGTGAAAATAGTGAAAGAAAACCTTTGGAGAATGAACAAATGAAAATCTACGTTAGATAGACAAAGATAACACTATTTACACAAATGACTATATAAGACACGTTTGTACAAAATAGTAAGTTTTTATTTCATTTACAGGCTACAAACTTTCAGTTATTATTTAACATATGAATACAGTTTTATAACATTTATTCTTTGTTTATTAAACTAGCACATCCGACAAAACCAATACTTCTGTTTAGGTCTTCTTGCCAGAGAAACACATATCAAATGGTACCGATTCAAGCAGCTACTACATCTGATGAAACTTAAGTGACTCTTCAATAATCTTGTTGTTGATAAGATCCGGTTTGTTTATAGTCCTGTGTAAGGAAACTCGTTGAGGATATGTTGTCAACTTCATTTGTGTCTTTGATAATCCAGGACAATAATAGTTTTTCTTTTTTATTGTACTTAAATTGGATGAAAGGATTTTTTTTAATAGCTTTTCTTTTCTTGGGTACACCCATTAATTCTATGAAATATAATTCTTTATAGAATTATTACCTTGTCTTTCTGATACTCTTTTTCCCTTAATCTTTAGCTTTTGACCCCCATGTATACAACAGCATTTGATGTAGTAATACTTTAAATTCACATTAGCCTTCTCTATAATATGTGGTACACGTTTTTGGGCACAAGTACCTAGAAGTTCTATTATCTCTCATCCAGTATTCGGTTAATATTTGCTTTTTATGCACTTTATGAAATCTCCAAATGGATTAAGCTCCAAGCTTCATTTTCACCAGTAATAATAGTAAAAACCGAGGTTAAAACTAAAAACACCATTCACCAGAGACTGAAGGTAAACAGAGCATGAAGATAACCTCAATCGTCTTATGTGGAAATGCCGGGTGCCGGGATTACTTTTCTAATGTAAAAAATGCCGGTTGCCGGGACCTAAAAACTACAATCAATATCCTGGCTGCCGGGACCTGATCCACTGCCAAAAATAATAATTATCTGTGTGATAGTGTGATTCTTCCGTGTGTTCCCCTTGGCACGCAGCACCGCTTGACCTTCGTTTATACGTGGGCGCATCAATGGGCGCAGCGGCTTCCATGTGATTTTTTATCATAACGTACATACTGATATCCGGAATATATAGGCCAGGGAAGTGAGCAAATAAAGTCACTATTTTATTATTTTCCCATAGCAAGAAGCTATGGTCTGAGATCTCTGAGATAATTATGCAACCAAATCATCGGCCCGTCCGCTGAAAAACATACAACACAAAAATTCTGGCAAATAGATTCCTGCAGCTCTCTCCCTAGGAACTAGCACGACGTGAGTTTTTATTCTGCAATCTCCAACAGTATCAATCTAAGGGCATTGAATAGTGTTGTACAGACTACAGATACAAAAAATGTCGGGGTTTCCCAGTCACCCATTTCCGAGAAGCCATCCTGCCTTAACCAGTTCTGAATATTAGAAAAACTAAAACTGAAAGTGAGGAGAGATCGCTAGATTACCCAAAAACAGAGTGTGAGCGGCTTTATAGTTTTGTTTTTAATTTGGTTTTACCGTCACTAACACAATTTTCAAAATTTATCGATCTACACCATGATACACAGTGTGGTTTAGAAATTTTATAGCTATCGGTATAGTGCAGAACTACACACATTACAGAATTATCTAGAACAATTATATTAAAAAACTGTGGTAAAAAGTATATTATGTTCTTCCTTTACAGGGCAATGAAGAGTCAACTACAAATATCAAAATGTTTCACTTCCAAAACCCTGTAACCCCAGCTAACCTCAACTTTGTCCCCTCTAAAAATATAAAAAACAATCAGGAGGCTCCAAAGTACCTAAAAACGTTTGAGCTGTTTTCATATTTTTAGTTTTCTAATTATGCCTTTGCCACCACTGACTTGAGTCCTAAAAAACATACGCGTTTTCCATCCTAACCACGGTATTAATACTGTGTCAAAATTTTAGTGAAACCAATTCAATAATCTCCAGGTTACACAATGCCGAATGATCTAAAGCAATACTCGTATGTATCAAGGATAAGGTCCTTGGTATGCATAAATAAAATTTCCTTGGTTTCTGTAATAGGCAACGCGCTGTTCGGATGGATCTAAGAAAGCATACCATGTAGTTCTTTCTTTCACAGGTCAATGGAGGCTATTATGAATACAATTTTTTCAGTTTACAATCCACCACCCCCAACCATCTCGATTTCACCTTCCCCCCCCCCCCCCCAAAGTCCAAAGTGATCAGAAACCTCTGAAACGCCTAAAAAGGAGGTATGAGATATATTCGAGTATTTGAAATTTAGAGTTTTTTGCTAATTTCCCAAATTAATGCAGCGACTCTCCAGCAAATCGCTAGCCAAATTTCATCACGATCGATGATTACTGAGATTACGAGGCTAGAAGAACGCTGACAGACAAATAGACAGACCGACCACCGACAGACACACCAGCAAACTGACAGATTATGTTGTGTAAGCGTATCATCTCATAATTGAACATCTTCGCGATCGCTAAACTCCCCTCACCTATCGCTGTAGGAAGTAATATGTCAAATTTTCTCTTAAAGTGGTTACTAGTAAAAAGTGTTAACCTGTATTTTTGAGACAAACTATCTTTAGAAAGATGCCTTAAGCTTTTAACTATAAAACGGCGAAGATTTCGAAAAATTAAGGAAACGTAATTTAACAATAATAATTGCAAAAATAATCTACGATTATTTTGGTACAGAATACGTCGTTAGCATTTCAGAACGTTTCATCAAATAGTTTGATTAATATTGAAATTGTTTATCTCACAGAGCTTTCTTTGCTGTGTTATTAACGTCGCAAGTAGATTTTACAATAGTGCCCTAATTTTTTCCTTATAAATTAATGAAATAGCTTTTGCTATTGAGTTTACACAATTATTATTTCATATGCCTATGACTATAATCGAAAAAAATTGTTCTAGAACAATTTGGAACAGAGTTAGCCTTTTTTTTAATTTACAGTTCCTTTGTTTCTAATAACTAAGGAACATAGTTTCCGGCTTTCAAAAGTTGAATATTCAGTTTTCATATGCAAGTTTCAGAAATCCTTGCACGTTATCAAATGCCCCTGTAAAGCATTCCGTGTGACGCTCAAATGTACTTTGCTTAGGCTTAGTATAGGTGGTTAGAGAACTCTTAAACCTGTGCTCTCCAAAAATTATAAACATAAAATTCAAATTATATCGATTTATGATATCTCTAGAAATTATTGACGGACTTGTTAATTTTTCTAATTTGTGTGTTATCATACTTTTTTGCATTATTAGAGGAAGTAAAGATTCTTGAACACCTAATGATGTTATAAATAATTTTTTATTTATTTACATGGTTGAATAGATATTAAATTATAATAACTAAAGAAAAAATCAAAACACATCAGTGCAGCCCACAGATACATCTGAATGCGATATTACATTTTCTGAGCCCACGGGTTTGAAGGTCATCCCAGCACCTAACCTAAAGCCAAGTCCACTTGAACTATACTTTGAAAGCTTTAGAGGGACATTTGGAAACGTGAAAATATTTTTGAAATTGTTACAGGAATATATACAGGGTGATTGTAATGTTTAACTAGAAATATAAGCATGTTTCTACTGCTATGTGTGCATGGTTAATTATTTGGCAACTGTTTAAGATGAATTCATTGTTTGGTAATTTAATCTTGGGAAGCTTTTGGTACGTGATCACCTTCTTTTCGTCCATAATGACGAAATAGCATATTTTCTAAGGACTAATATACCAAATTTATAAATTTGACAATAAGGCTTTGTTTCATAATGGTTTTTGTTTGTCGTCCTACATTATAATAAAAATCACTAAAATTCAATTTTTTATCATCATTTTATAATTTAAGGCATCTTCTTGAAGATTGTTTGTCTTAAAAACTCTCACAAATCACTTTGTCATTTTTACCCGTTTATTTATAACCCTTATTTGCTCATAAATCCTGCTGGTTTACTTTTGTGGGTAAGTTTGACCCAAAAAACTTGTCTCAAATTACTCCATGAATGGGTGTCACGAAAAAAAAACTTATTTTCCTGGACTAATAAAGAGGAATATACATTTGAGAAAAGCATACTTCCAAGACATTCAAGTATTCACACGAGGTGGTCACCACCGTTACAGCATGCATGGTGTCATAAACGGATATCGGCAATATAAGCATATTCCAGTGGCGAACGCGGGAGGGGGCATGAGGCACTCTAGAGTCGTGTGCCTATGAAGGGTGCAAGGTGCGTCCATGGTCGCCTTCAAGGTCAAACTGATTGTGTTTTACATCTGTGAATAAAACCATGCATTTTGTGACAGCATGCAGTGCTGCCAACACTGTTGCTGTCATATGATTTCGCGGTTTTCGCAAGATTATATAATTCGCATTTTTGGTGGCCTTTTGACAGTAGTATTATCGCTACCCTATATGAAAAACATGTGATCATGAGATCAACAAGTTTTTTTCCGACAAAAGGGAGTCCATGATATTTCTTTTAAAAATAAGAAGGTAAACTGCCAATTTCAGAATATCTCATTATTATTTAAATTATATTCAATTCTACAACCTGACGTTGTCAAAAAAATGTCACTAAACTACTAATATTTTAAACTATAACCCACAAATATATAAATTTGAATATTTTTTTTAAACAATAACCCACAACATAATTTTGATTTTTAACTTGTTTTAATCCATATTTATATAGCTTAGTGCATTTTAATTGACCTTTCATATCCTTGTAAATAGGCATCATGAATAAAAGTTACTCTACTCTACTCTACTCTATATATAAACTGTTATATATACATATAAAAAAACGGCGCCATTATGGGTGTGAAGTCTGGGCACAGATGCGAAAACAAAAAAGTATCGATACCGGTACCAATTCGACATTTCTTGGCCAAGTGTGGGGGCGGGTTAGAATATCTCCCATCGTATATCCTGCGTGTCGTAAAAGGCGACTAAAAGGAACACCGAACTACTGTCGGTATAAGCAGTAACCTCTTCTCAACCAACAGCTTCGGGTGGACGAGTTGAGAAGAGTCAGGACACCTTCTTGTCCTTGGGGTGAGAAATTGCCCCTAAAGGCGGATGAACCAGTAGATACCATCTGATCAACGGCATGAGGATGCAGAAAGCAAATGGGAAACTACTGTATTAAAGATCTTAAAGATATCCCAAGAGAAACTCGTAAAATGTGTAAATGCATTTTACGAGTTCACAACATATCTGTTAAGACATTGTGACTATGATGATGGCCAAGTATAGAGCTTGCACGCCAACGAATGCGCGTTTGGTTCTTACGGACAATTTTAAGTGATATATTGTTTGTTATTTTTCATGTTGTTATTCAAATAATATAAAATAGGAAATATAATTATTGATTATTTGCAAAAAAAATGAAGAACGTCTTTACATTGTGGTTAAGAAACTTTATTAATAAATATATAGGGAAGAATATCAGTAGGTACGTTTTTCGTACATGCACAGCACGATCGTGTTTTGAGATGTACCGAAATTGATCCAAAATATGTACTGAATTCCAGAAAAACTACCTAAAAAGCAGTTCAAAAAGCCATAAAAAATCATCAATAGGTTTGTATAAAATTTAGCTAATAAGCGTGCTGGCTGATCAGCTATTTATTTTACATCAAATCAGTTAAGTCGTCTCAATCGATCCCTAAAAATGGTGTCCGAACATCTTTGAGTACAATTTTATTTTTTAGGTTATATGTACTTACCTTACGAAATCATTCGAAAGTCTACAAAACTTTTTTCTGCAATTATAGTATTTGTTTTTGCAATGTCTAGCAGAACATACATTACCCGCACATTGTTTATCCATTTTAAAATCATACACAATCACATCGCGTATACAAAATCCCACAGCGTACGCCTATGCATTTTATCTCAGCAATGAGCAAAAACGAGCGTCGACCTTGCGTCATGCGTCAATGGTGTTCACCGACGCATTTGCCTCTTTTGACAGATACACATCCAGAGGTATTGTGCTGATTGTTTACTGTGCTGTGCTATATGTATACTCTGTCACCGGATACTTTAAACTGGCTTGACGTCTATTTGATTGGTATCAGCTGACGAAGAAGTGTATCTCAAATTTAATTTTTTACTAGTGGTGTTGATTGGCAATCCTGCGATCAGGACAGTATTAGTAATATTCTTACTGCATATCGCATTGTCAAAAAGTAATTACTATTTTTGTAAACAAGAAATTGCTTCAATATCCAGAAATTCACAGCAAAATCGGTTGGTTAAAAGAAACAGATTATTTTTTTGATTTGTATATTGTTAGAGACTATCATTATCATAAATAATAGTTAGCAATAGGGACGATTTAATGAATAGCTTGTATCACCAGTGGTATATTTATTGGTTAAAATGTACAATGTGCAATGGGGTATTTTCCGAACAAAATTTGCCAAAAAGGAATGGCAATTTTTTGTAAACAAGAAATTGTTTCAATATGCAGAAATTCGCAGCAAATATGATAGGTTAAAAGAAATAGATTATTTTATTGATTTGTATAATAAAATGCTTATACATTTTCATAAAAATGTTTCTAATTAAACTACTAATTATTTGGTACCTCAGTAATGTTCAGTTCTAATTCAGGAAATCGACCCTGTGTCAACTTTCTGAGATAGCTCCACACATTTTTTACTATTTGTATATTAGCCATTGCGTTGCCCTTCAACGTTATATTTTTCTTCCATTGCTGTAAAAATAAATGTTGCTTGCGTATGGTTAAGCTCAAAATGCTTTTGTCTTCATTCTTACCTCATTTAAGGCGTAATCATCATCATTCAGACCACACCAGCCATACTGATATACTGAAAGAAACGCCGGATTTTCCGAGAAAATGTAAAATAAGCATTGACCTCAGAGCATAGACGAAAACGTCACCAAGCGACAATTACTTGTCATTAACTGCCTGCACTCAGTACTGCCCTGTACGCCTTCAAGGCTTAAAATTGATACGTCAAGACACAATCTGGGGGATTTTTAGTTATCACTAGCCGAACAGCTGTTCTCTGTTGACACGGCTGACAGTTTAAAGTATCGGGTAACAGGGTATATACATGTCGCTTTAAAAATAGTTATTGTAATATGTCAAAAATGGAGTAATACATTTTTGAAAATTGTATCAATATAAATGCTACCAGATAAGATTTTGTATGTAATACGGATCATAAACAATCATTATGGCCCACGCCGCCGTGTTATTCACGAACCGTTGTGATTCTTATTGCATGAATAACTACTATGACACTAAGTTGATGGTATTAGTGCATACCTCGCTATGCGTGAAAGTTGATTTTCTCTGTTGGCATATATTTTATTCACCTCAAGTGCGACTAAATAGGTATTTCCGTTTTATTAAATTAGTCAGAAAAATGTATACTATCGCAGAAAAAATCTGCAGTTTTTTCTAATCTGTGATTTAATATCAGCCGTACGAATATCAAAGTTGCAGCACTAATACAGTAGCATAACAGGGAAGAGTGCTGTTTTTATTGGACGCTTTTTGCTAAACTATCAAGACACTCCAATGCAAAATGGTAAAAAATGGTATACCTTTGTTCTCTGATATCTAGCAATACAGAAATAAACCAAAATTGTCAGTCACTGATTGTAAAAGTGTCCCAGAAGTCACTTTAAATGATACTAGTAAAATGTCCCGGAAATCAGTTTAATTGATATACGCAGCAACTATTGTATACATTGAAGAAAATGACTGATCAATGACGATTAGAAGTTATATATGCCCTAATTAACCAGGAATGTACCATATGTATACGATATTAAGGATTATATAAAGTGTCTTGGAAGTCATCGTTAGACACATATATATATATATATATATATATATATATATATATATATATATATATATATATATGAAAGTACTAGTGGGATATGCAGTCAATCTCAGAAGATGGCCAACTGAGAAGTTTCAAGAAAACTCTTTGAAATTTTTCAACGTTTCGTCAATGTTTATTGACTTCTTCAGGAAAAACTACAATATGAATAAACAATGTAAGCAAATGAATCGAAAAGTTCTGAATGTTACTTACTTTTCGTGAGGTTAACAAAAAGTCACTAGTCGTCGGAAAGACAGAAATATCATCTTAAATCTACTGTCCTCGTCTTGTTAAAAATTTTAAACACACAACATATTAAAATTTACATTTAAAATATAGGATTCACCCCGATTAAACAAGGGGGAATACACCCTATACAGATTTCACATTTTACATCTTTAATGATATGACAAGCTCACCATGACATGGAACAGATAAAAAGAATTGACAGCTAACCTCAGTCAGCACAGAACCAACATCGGTCCAGTCCGAAACAGAGAGAACAAAACGGTTAAAAATCATTTTATCATTTAAAAATCATTTTTAACCGTTTTGTTCTCTCTGTTTCGGACTGGACCGATGTTGGTTCTGTGCTGACTGAGGTTAGCTGTCAATTCTTTTTATCTGTTCCATGTCATGGTGAGCTTGTCATATCATTAAAGATGTAAAATGTGAAATCTGTATAGGGTGTATTCCCCCTTGTTTAATCGGGGTGAATCCTATATTTTAAATGTAAATTTTAATATGTTGTGTGTTTAAAATTTTTAACAAGACGAGGACAGTAGATTTAAGATGATATTTCTGTCTTTCCGACGACTAGTGACTTTTTGTTAACCTCACGAAAAGTAAGTAACATTCAGAACTTTTCGATTCATTTGCTTACATTGTTTATTCATATTGTAGTTTTTCCTGAAGAAGTCAATAAACATTGACGAAACGTTGAAAAATTTCAAAGAGTTTTCTTGAAACTTCTCAGTTGGCCATCTTCTGAGATTGACTGCATATCCCACTAGTACTTTCATAAATGTCAACTTGGGTCAGTCACTAAATTTTCCAACCATATATATATATATATATATATATATATATATATATATATATATATAAATTCTTGGTGCCTTACGAGGCGCAAAGAATTTCGCAGCTCCTGGCCCGGATGGCATAAACACCTACTGGTTGAAAAAGTTTCCCAGTTGCCACCGGCATTTAGCTAGAGTTTTTAACTCGTGGCTAAATCAGGAGCAGCCAATTCCGGCTTGGTTTGTCGAGGGTCGAACCGTGCTTCTCCCGAAGACCGGAGATTTGTCTGATCCTAAAAACTACAGGCCAATAACATGTCTGAACGCATGTTACAAGCTCTTCACCAGAATCTTGTACATGCGTATCCTTCAAGCTGTAAATCCCGTATTTCTCAGCGTATATGAACAAAGAGGGTCTAAGAAAGGAGTAGCTGGCTGCAGGGATAACCTGTTGATTGACCGCTGTGTCACACAGGACTCCGTGCATTACCTGCGAAACCTTTCTATGGCCTGGATCGACTATCGGAAGGCATTCGACACTACGTCTCATGAACTGATTGTGCGGCTGTTGGAATGTCTTTCGGTAGATGATCAAATAGTGGGATGCATCAAACAACTGATGCCGCTCTGGAAGACTCAGTTCACTATAACATCGGGTGAAACCAGGGTTCGAACAGAGTTGGTATCATTTAAAAGAGGGGTCTTCCAAGGAGACTCCTTGAGTCCCTTGCTCTTTTGCATCTCGCTACTGCCTTTGTCCATAGCGCTGAAAAATACTAAGGGATACAGCTGTGGCAAGCCCAATTACCGGAGGCACAAGGTCACCCACTTATTTTACATGGATGACCTGAAACTCTATGCCTCCGGACAACGCGATTTAGAGCAGTCGCTTAGGGTAGTGCAGGATTACAGTCAAGCTATTGGTATGGAGTTCGGGATAGACAAATGTGCCATGGTTCATCTCAAAAGAGGACGTTGCGGAGATAGTGAAGATGAGGAGCAGCTCGTTGATGGGAGCATCTTGCGACAACTGCATGCCGGAGATACCTATACCTACCTTGGAGTGGCGCAGCGTCACATCCAAGAGGCAGAATTGGTCAAAGAGTGTCTCCGCCGCAAGTATTTGCACCGACTCCGGCAGATCTGGTCGTCAGAACTGTCCGGCAAAAACAAAGTCGCTGCCACAAACATGCTTGCGGTCCCATTGTTGCTATACAGCTTTGGTGCTATCCACTGGAACGTGGAAGAGCTGCGACAAATCGACATAAAGACCCGCAAAAGGATGAATATGGAGGGAAGTCTACATCCTAGATCCTCTGTCCCGCGAATATACCTCCCGCGACACCTGGGAGGGCGTGGACTATTGAGTTTGGAGCATCTGCACAACAGAGTAGTACTGGCCACTGCCTGCTATGTTACGACGAGCACCGATCCCCTGATCCGCTTTGTGCGAGAGCACGAGATTGCGGGTAAAGGAGCCTTCCTTTTTAAAGCAGCAACACGGGCAGCCGAAGAACTTAGTCTCACGCTCGACTTCACGCGGAGGTGTCAGCAGTCCGTTACGGAACTTGCTCCCGCACAATTAAAAACCCGGATTAAAACTGCTGAAGTCCAATTGCTTTTAAGACTTCACAAAGATAAACCAATGCACGGAATCTTCTACAAACATCTAGAAGAGCATGGTTTATCTGAGCAGTTGACCTTCTCCTTCCTAAGGTCTAATGGGTTGAAGTCGGAGACTGAGAGCTCTATAATGGCTTGCCAAGACGGTGTCTTCAACACCTTAGTATACCGTAGCCGGATTATGGGTATGGATGTGCCCGATATCCGCTGTAGAGCCTGCCTGCAGGCGCCAGAGACCCTTACGCACCTCTTGTCGGCGTGTAAGGTGTACGCTGGCACAGCCTACGTCTATCGGCACAACGCGGCTCTACGAGTGCTATACTACCATTTAAGGCACTCATACGGTATAGATGAGACACCGGTGCTGCCATACGCTCCAGGGGACATTGAGTCCGTTGTGGAGAACGAGAGGTGCCGAATTTACTGGAACTACTCATTCTCCACGCTCGAGCTTATACATGCAAATAAGCCCGACATAGTCCTCCTCGACTACCAACAAAAGACGATGTTCGTTATCGAGTTCTCGGCACCTGCCGAGGGGAACATCGTCTCTAAGGAGGAGGAAAAGCGGACCAAGTATCAGGAGCTCCTCGGACAACTTCGCAGGCTCTGGCCGGACTACACTGTGAGTCTGCTAGTAATGGTCATTGGATCCCTAGGTGGTATGAGGGATACGCTGCTCTCTGCACTGCGCAAAATGCCGGTGTGCCGTGCGGCGGCGCACATCTTAGCCGCCAGAATGCAGAAGGCAGTCATCCATGGGTCCCTTCGTCTGCTTAGGACGCACGATACGCGGACCCAGTGATTGCTCACCTCACGGTGTGAGGAGCAGTCGCTGGGGAATGGAACAGCGGCCCGGTGTGTCGGAGCCCGGGTTGCACCTTTTTTGTTTTTGTTTTGTCTATATATAATATGAAATGAAAGACAGTTTTTTATTATTATTATTATTTCAAAAAACAGAAAGTCCAGCCCGGGCTCCGACACACCGAGCTGCTGTTCTATTACCCAATGACTACTCCTCACACCGTGAGGTGAGCAATCACTGGGTCCGCGAATCGTGCGCCCTAAGTAGACGAAGGGACTCAAGGATGACTGCCTTCTGCATTCTGGCGGCTAAGATGTGCGCCGCTGCACGGCACACCGGTATTTTGCGCAGTACAGAGAGCAGCGTGTTCCTCATTCCACCTAGAGATCCAATGGCCATAACCAGCAGACTTACAGTGTAGTCTGGCCAGAACCTGCGACGTTGTCCGAGCAACTCCTGATATTTGGTCCGCTTTTCCTCCTCCTTAGAGACGATGCTCACCTCGGCAGGCGCCGAAAACTCAATAACGAACATCGTCTTCTGTTGGTGGTCGAGAAGGACTATGTCGGGCTTGTTTGCCTGTACAAGCTCGAGCGTGGGGAACGAGTAATTCCAGTAAATCCGGCATCTCTCGTTCTCCACAACGGACTCTATACCCCCTGGAGCGTATGGCAGCACCGGTGTCTCATCGATACCGTATGAGTGCCTTAAATGATAGTAGAGCACTCGTAGAGCCGCGTTGTGCCGATGGACGTAAGCCGTCCCAGCGTACGTCTTACACGCCAACAAGAGATGCATAAACGTCTCCGGCGCCTGTCGGCAAGCTCTACAAAGGGTGTCGGGTACATCTGCACCCATAACCCTTTTACGGTACACCAAGGTGTTGAAGACACCGTCTTGGCAAGCCATTATAAAGCTCTCAGTCTCCGACTTCAACCCACTAGACCTTAGGAAAGAGAAGGTCAACTGCTCAGACAAGCCATGCTCTTGTAGATGTTTGTAGAAGGTTCCATGCATTGGCTTATCTTTATGAAGTCTTAAGAGGAAGTCGACTTCGGCAGTTTTAATGTGGGATTTTAATTCTGCGGGAGCAAGTTCCGTAATGGACTGCTGACACCTCCGCTTAAAGTAGAGTGTGAGGCTGAGCTCCTCGGCTGCTCGTTTCGCTGCGCTAAAAAGAAAGGCTCCTTTTCCCGCATTCTCGTGCTCTCGCACAAAGCGGATCAGGGGATCGGTGCTGTTCGTTACATAGCAGGCAGTGGCCAGTACTACTTTGTTGTGCCGACGCTCCAAACTCAATAAGTCCACGCCCTCCCAGGTGTCGCGGGAGGCATATTCGCGGGACAGAGGACGTAGGATGCAGGCCTCTCTCCATATTCCTTTTGCGGGTCTTCGTGTCGATTTCCTTCAGCTCTTTCACTTTCCAGTGTATAGCACCAAAGGTGTATAATAACAATGGGACCGCAAGCTTGTTTGTGACAGCGACTTTGCTCTTGCCGGACAGTTCTGACGACCAGATCTGCCGGAGTCGGTGCAAATACTTGCGGCGGAGACACTCTTTAACCAATTCTGCCTCTTGGACATGACTCTGCGCCACTCCAAGGTAGGTATAAGTATCTCCAGCATGCAGTTGTCGCAAGATGCTCCCATCAACGAGCTGTTCCTCATCTCCACTATCTCCGCTTCGTCCTTTCTTGAGATGAACCAATGCACATCTGTCTGTCCCGAACTCCATTCCGATAGCATGACTGTACTCCTGCACCACCCTCAGCGATTGTTGTAGTTCGCGTTGGCCGGAGGCATAAAGTTTTAGGTCATCCATATAAAACAGGTGGGTGACCTTATGCCTCCGGTTATTGGGCGTGCCACAGCTGTATCCTTTAGTATTTCTCAGCGCTATGGACAGAGGCAAAAGTGAGATGCAAAAGAGCAAGGGACTCAAGGAGTCTCCTTGGAAGACACCTCTTTTCAATGACACCAACTCTGTCTGAACCCAAGTTTCACCTGATGTTATAGTGAACCGGGTCTTCCAGAGTGGCATCAGTTGTTTTATGCATCCCACTATCTGATTATCCACCGAAAGACATTCCAACAGCCGCACAATGAGCTCATGCGACGTGCTGTCGAGTGCCTTGCGATAGTCAATCCAGGCCATAGAAAGGTTTCGCTTGTACTGCACGGAGTCCTGCGTGACACATCGGTCAATCAACAGGTTCTCCTTGCAGCCAGCTACTCCTTTCTTTGAGCCTCTCTGTTCACACACGTCGAGAAATACAGGACTCACAGCTTGAATAATGCGCATGTACAAGATTCTGGTGAAGAGCTTGTAACATGCGTTCAGGCATGTTATTGGCCTGTAGTTTTTGGGAACAGACAAATCTCCGCTCTTCGGGAGAAGCACGGTTCGACCCTCGACAAACCAAGCCGGAATTGGCAGCTCCTAATTTAGCCACGAGTTAAAAACTCTAGCTAAATGCCGGTGGCAACTGGGGAATTTTTTCCACCAGTAGGTGTTTATGCCATCCGGGCCAGGAGCTGCGAAACTCTTTGCGCCTCGTAAGGCGTCAAGAATTTCTTCCGTGTTTATCGGGTGACGCAGTACATTCAAGTTAGGAGTCCTCCTACAAACGGACTCGAACTGAGCCAAGGCCGGAGTGTCTGCTGAGAGAGGTTTGTGTTGTTCGTAAATGCCCCTCCAAAAGGCCTCCATGCGATCAGCAGATGGCGGCTGCTCTATGGCTGGAGGCGGCTGTTGGAAAAGGCGAGAAGGTCTTTCGTAGAACATTCTGTTCTGCTCCAGACCTCTCGCCCGCGCCACCAACGATCGCTTAGCAGCGATTAGCATCCGTATCCTGTCAAGACAGTGTTGCTTGACAACAACCAGTACCGCTTGACTGAGTGTGTGATGGTCGCGCCTCAACCCGTAGGCTATCAGGCGCACTCGGCGCGTAAAGGGCTTCCCAGCCGCTCTATATTCCATCACACATTGCTTCCTGGCGAGCCAACTGGATTTTCGCTTCCATTTGGCGCAACTGTCTCTGTGCTCTCTCAACAGCAGAGTCTCTCACTCTCCCCTATCTAGCTAGCCTCAGATACGCAGCGTAAATTTCGCAATTGATGCTCTAAATGTCAGAGGCCTCCGATAGACGTTCACCGACAACATCATCCTCTCTCTTTAAATCTGCCAGCTCCAAGGACCTTCCGTTGTTATGCAAGGCCCTTCGGTCTCTGAAATCGCCAGGTGAGACGACTTGGTCGATTTCCCTCTCAGCGGACCTTACTGGCGAACGTTCAGCCTGGTTAACAGGCCTTCCGTCCGCCGAAGGGGCAGGCTGAGCTGGAGCACGAGCATATCCCTGCCTCCGGAAGTACGATACATAATCTCGCAAATTCTGAGAGGTAAGTGTGCTATGCTCAGGGTGCATTTCACACCACCTCTCATACATGCGGGACACGTATCCCCTACGGCGTGGGCTACTGCTCTCGTAGCAGCTCAGCAGGTCATCCCTGAGCTCCGTCGTCCACCTAAAACGGTCCGTGTCATTGCGGGGGTCGTCAACAGGGCAATTCGAAGCACCGCCACCTTGTCCAATGCCGGCTTCCGAAACCGGCTCGGTGTGGGTGCTTTTCTTCCGGGGTGGTCTAACCCGAAGGTAGGGCTCGTAAGGTGGTTGGCCTTAGGGCCCCCAGACGACATTTCTGGAGGCAGCCGTCCAAATAGCCTCCTGAGGATGCACCTGCGAATGTTGCCGGCTGGATTAAATCCTTAGGCTTCGGTATACCCTGCGGTGTCGCCACGCACCGGATAGCCTACTGATGTTGGGTGGCTTCCTGCGGGTGTGTTATCAGCCGCCCCTAACATGGAGTCAGGCGCTGTCGGAGTATCGCTCCTGACATGGAGATCCGTCGTGTCCTGGTTATTGAGGAATAGCCTATCCTCTGGATGCAGAGGCTATTCCACCGTGCTAGTTTTGGTCCGCCCCGGGTATTTGGTTTCCCCGGTACCACCCATATCTGGGAGGCGTTCCCCTATCCGCCACCTTGGGTAGGCTCCACTGAGGGTATCTAGCAACCCCTCGCGGTTATTATTATTATTATATTTACAAAAAACAAAAAGTGCAGCCCGGGCTCCGACACACCGAGCTGTTGTTCCATTACCCAATGACTACTCCTCACACCGTGAGGTGAGCAATCACTGGGTCCGCGAATCGTGCGCCCTAAGTAGACGAAGGGACCGAAGGATGACTGCCTTCTGCATTCTGGCGGCTAAGATGTGCGCCGCCGTACGGCACACCGGTATTTTGCGGAGTGCAGAGAGCAGCGTATTCCTCATTCCACCTAGGGTTCCAGTGACCATAACCAGCAGACTTACAGTGTAGTCTGGCCAGAGCCTGCGAAGTTGTCCGAGCAACTCCTGATATTTTGTCCGCCTTTCCTCCTCCTTAGAGACGATGTTCACCTCGGCAGGCGCCGAAAACTCAATAACGAACACCGTCTTCTGTTGGTGGTCGAGAAGGGCTATGTCGGGCTTGTTTGCCTGTACAAGCTCGAGCGTGGGGAACGAGTAGTT
The DNA here is from genome assembly GCA_951848785.1 of Callosobruchus maculatus. NCBI lineage: Eukaryota > Metazoa > Arthropoda > Insecta > Coleoptera > Chrysomelidae > Callosobruchus > Callosobruchus maculatus. The sequence goes on from CATOUR010000056.1 coordinate 12,625,557, forward strand.
CCAGTAGATCCGGCACCTCTCGTTCTCCACAACGGACTCTATATCCCCTGGAGCGTATGGCAGCAGCGGTGTCTCATCGATACTGTATCAGTGCCTTAAATGATAGTAGAGCACTCGTAAAGCCGCGTTGTGCCGATGGACGTGAGCCGTTCCAGCGTACGTCTTACACGCCGACAAGAGATGCATAAGCGTCTCTGGCGCCTGTCCGCAAGTTCTACAAAGGATGTCGGGTACATCTGCACCCATAACCCTTTTACGGTATACCAAGGTGTTGAAGACACCGTCTTGGCAAGCCGTTATAAAGCCCTCAGTCTCCGACTTCAACCCACTAGACCCTAGGAAAGAGAAGGTCAACTGCTCAGACAAGCCATGCTCTTCCAGATGTTTGTAGAAGATTCCATGCATTGGCTTATCTTTATGAAGTCTTAAAAGCAAGTCGACTTCGGCAGTTTTAATGTGAGATTTTAATTCTGCGGGAGCAAGTTCCGTAATGGACTGCTGACACCTCCGCTTGAAGTCGAGTGTGAGGCTGAGCTCCTCGGCTGCTCGTTTCGCTGCGCTAAAAAGAAAGGCTCCTTTACCCGCATTCTCGTGCTCTCGCATAAAGCGGATCAGGGGATCGGTGCTGTTCGTTACATAGCAGGCAGTGGCCAAAACTATCCTGTTGTGCAGACGTTCCAAACTCAGCAGTCCACGCCCTCCCAGGTGTCGCGGGAGGTATGTTCGCGGGACAGAGGACTTAGGATGCAGACTTCTCTCCATATTCATCCTTTTGCGAGTCTTCGTGTCGATTTCCTTCAGCTCGTTCACTTTCCAGTGTATAGCACCAAAGGTGTATAATAACAATGGGATCGCAAGCATGCTTGTGGCAGCGACTTTGTTCTTGCCGGACAGTTCTGATGACCAGATCTGCCGGAGTCGGTACAAATACTTGCAGCGGAGACACTCTTTGACCAATTCTGCCTCTTGGATGTGACGCTGCGCCACTCCAAGGTAGGTATAGGTATCTCCGGCATGCAGTTGTCGCAAGATGCTCCCATCAACGAGCTGTTCCTCATCTCCACTATCTCCGCTTCGTCCTTTCTTGAGATGAACCAATGCACATTTGTCTGTCCCGAACTCCATTCCGATAGCATGACTGTACTCCTGCACCACCCTCAGCGATTGTTGTAGTTCGCGTTGGCCGGAGGGATAAAGTTTTAGGTCATCCATATAAAACAGATGGGTGACCTTGTGCCTCCGGTTATTGGGCGTGCCACAGCTGTATCCTTTAGTATTTCTCAGCGCTATGGACAGAGGCAAAAGTGAGATGCAAAAGAGCAAGGGACTCAAGGAGTCTCCTTGAAGACACCTCTTTTCAATGACACCAACGCTGTCTGAACCCGGGTTTCACCTGATGTTATAGTGAACCGGGTCTTCCAGAGTGGCATCAGTTCTTTAATGCATCCCACTATCTGATTATCCACCGAAAGACATTCCAACAGCCGCACAATGAGCTCATGAGACGTGCTATCGAATGCCTTGCGACAGTCAATCCAGGCCATAGAAAGGCTACGCTTGTACTGCACAGAGTCCTGCGTGAGACATCGGTCAATCAACAGGTTATCCTTGCTTATAACATGCGTTCAGACATGTTATTGGCCTGTAGTTTTTGGGATCAGACAAATCTTCGGTCTTCGGGAGAAGCACGGTTCGACCCTCGACAAACCAAGCCGAAATTGGCTGCTCCTGATTTAGCCACGAGTTAAAAATCTAGCTAAATGCCGGTGGCAACTGGGGAATTTTTTCCACCTGTAGGTGTTTATGCCATCCGGGCCAGGAGCTGCGAAATTCTTTGCGCCTCGTAAGGCGTCAAGAATTTCTTCCGTGTTTATCGGGTGACGCAGTACATTCAAGTTAGGAGTCCTCCTACAAACGGACTCGAACTGCGCCAAGGCCGGAGTGTCTGCTGAGAGAGGTTTGGGTTGTTCGTAAATGTCCCTCCAAAAGGCCTCCGCGCGATCAGCAGTTGGCGGCTGCTCTATGGCTGGAGGGGGCTGTTGGAAAAGGCGAGAAGGTCTTTCGTAGAACATTCTGTTCTGCTCCAGACCTCTCGCCCGCGCCACCAACGATCACTTAGCAGCGATTAGCATCCGTAACCTGTCAAGACAGTGTTGCTTGACAACAACCAGTACCGCTTGACTGAGCCTCAACCCGTAGGCTAGCTGGCGCACTCGGCGCGTAAAAGGCTTCCCAGCCGCTCTATATTCCATCACACACTGGATACGGGATGCTTCCTGGCGAGCCAACTGGATTTTCGCTTCCATTTGGCGCACCCGTCTCTGTGCTCTCTCAACAGAAGAGTCTCTCACTCTCTTCTGTCTAGCTAGCCCCAGAGACGCAGCGTAAATTTCGCAATTGATGCTCTAAATGTCAGAGGCCTCCGATAGACGTTCACCCACAACCTCATCCTCTCTCTTTAAATCTGCCAGCTTCAAGGACCTTCCGTTGTTATGCAAGGCCCTTCGGTCTCTGCAATCCCCAGGTGAGACGACTTGGTCGATTTCCCTCTCAGCGGGCCTTACCGGCGAACTTTCAGTCTGGTTAACAGGCCTTCCGTCCGCCGAAGGGGCAGGCTGAGCTGGAGCACGAACATATCCCTGCCTCCGGAGGTACGATATATAATCTCGCAAATTCTGAGAGGTAAGCGTGCTATGCTCTGGGTGCCACCACCTCTCATACATGCGGGACATGTGTCCCCTACGGCGCGGGCTACTGCTCTCGTAGCAGCTCAGCAGGTCATCCCTGAGCTCCGTTGTCCACCTAAAACGGTCCGTGTCATTGCGGGCGTCGTCAACAGGGTAATTCCCAATGCCGGCTTCCGAAACCGGCTCGGTGTGGGTGTTTTTCTTCCGGGGTGGTCGAACCCGAAGATAGGGCCCGTCAAGTGGTTGGCCTTAGGGCCCCCAGACGACATTTCCGGAGGCAGCCGTCCAAATAGCCTCCTGAGGATGCACCTGCGAAAGTTGCCGGCTGGATCACATCCTTAGGCTTCGGTATACCCTGCGGTGTCGCCACGCACCGGATAGCCTGCTGATGTTGGGTGGCTTCCTGGGGGTGTGTTGTCAGCCGCCCCTAACTTGGAGTCAGACGCTGTCGGAGTACCGCTCCTCACATGGAGATCCGTCGTGTCCTGGTTATTGAGGAATAGCCGATCCTCTGGATGCAGACGCTATTCCACCGTGCTAGTTTTGGTCCGCCCCGGGTATTTGATTTCCCCGGTACCACCCATATCTGGGAGGCGTTCCCCTATCCGCCACCTTGGGGATCTAGCAACCCCTTGCGGATTTTTATTATCCTGATTTTTCAAGTTTTCTTCTCTATTATTTATTATTATTATTATTATAGCCGCAAAATATTAGTTTTCACTGAAATGAAAAACATTCACCGCTGTAACCATTGATTAAGGCTCTACTGCTAAACCGACTTAAACGTTTTAGATGTCACTCGACGCAGAATTTATTCCTCTTTAATATTGCACAGAACGACATTTTCCGTTTGACGCACCATTTTCCAGCTACAGCCAAAAAAACTAAAAAAAGTCCCAAAATTTAACAGTTTTTAGGCTGTGAAACTGTTGATTTAGGCTCTACCGCTAAATCCATTTAGAAGTTTTCGATGTAATTCGACGTGAAATTTAGTCCTCTTCAATATTGCGTAGGACGACATTTTCCGTCCGACGCATCATTTTCCAGCTATAACCAGAAATCTAGAAAAAGTGCAAAAATTTGGGCTGTCAAAAGTTAAGCTCACCACCTACGATGATGCAAACTCAGAATACACGTATCTAGGACCCAATAAATATATTAAGATGATTTCCAGTCTACTGGGAATTAATTCCAGAAAAAATCCTGATTTGATTGGCGTACTGCTATAATAATAACTTGAGTATCATAATCATGGCTTATACAGTTGACTTAGGAATGGTATAAGAATAAAACTTTTCGTTTAGTAATATTTTGCAATATTTTGCTATAGGTCGGTGGTTTTAGATATATGCTTTTTCAGATATAGATCTTTCACACTATTTAAAGGGACACTTATCTTTACTTTTGAACCAAAATATACGTAAATCCTTTCATTCCTGACTGTTAATTGTATTCACAATTGTATTCACAACATCACTTAAATATCATATAGTCACATACGTGGTACATACCTAAAAATACTTTGTCCATACTTATTAGGAATGACAAGCGCATAACAGGAACGCTGCTAGCCGACTATTTCTTCTTAGAATAACACAACCACCCTTGCTTCTATGTTCACTTAAAGGTACCTACGGTATTATCACAGGCATAAGTCAGCGGCTCAAGGAGCACCACATTTTGAAATTAATGTAGTCTAATTTTTGAACATGTGCCGCTCTAATGTAAATGATATAGGGACAGAAATAAATATCATTGATGATCGATTTGCATCTTTATTAAAATATATCTAACTGAAGGAATATATACAAAAGGTATGACTAAAATTGTTCTTAATAAATTATAAAATCTACGGTTCTATAGTTTAAATGAGAATATTGGCACATGGGTGGCCTGCATAAACTTACAGCTACACTGTCTGTTGGAAAAACAATTTTAAAATGGGACTACTGAAGCTAGCTTTGTTGTATTAAGTAGGTATTCAATATATCCAAATTAATAACAGATAAAAACATATTTACATGAAACAAATAAGAAACTGCAACCTTTCCTTTCATATTATAAGATAAAAACACTATAGGGATCGTAACGCCTATCTATTGTACCTAAACTGCAAAAATTCCAAGGTAAAAAATACTTTAGACCATAAAAAGTAACATTTTTTAAATAAAATAAACCTTGCATTTGCGGAGCCTGATATATCTAGTAGTGTAGAAAATACTTAAAACTAAAACTGCTTGTAATTTTTGAGCAGCATTATGCAAAACTATATTTATTTTCAACACCACGGTGTCACCGAGGACACCGACTTCTCTACCTTTGTCGCTGATTTTTACACTGTTTTAGCCAGATCAGAGTATAAAGGAATTATTTCCAATACACGACCATTTTCTGCTAATTACGTCTAAGTCCTACAACTAATGGGTCTTAATAGAAATTCGAAATGGATATCATCTCTAGTAGAAATGTATCAAAAAGGAAGGAATTGCACTCTCATCATTCTTCTATTGAGTATGTACTATTGTACCAGACTAACTAGTCTCACTTTTAATATAACGTTGATAAGAAAGTTGATAAGATTTAGGTTATTATACAGCAAAGATTTATTGTACAAAGAAATTCACGTATGTGCGTTCAATTTTAATGATGTATCCAAATGATAATAATTACAAAATAGCTTGCAGTGTTTTACACAAAGTATTCCAGATGAATAGTCACCACTTTTATTTAAACTTGCGACGATCGTTTCGACACACAGTGTCTTTTTCAAACAATGACTCTAAACTTACAATACTAGGCTATTTATATAAAATGTACATGCTTAATGGTATAACTATTATGGCTAATCGTTTGTTCTCCGAAAACCATGGGACAGATTTAGTAGGGGTGAATTATTTAAATCCGTTTGGTCGTTAAGTAGGTTACCTGAACATTTGAGCTTGTTGATTTCTAATGCTTCTAAAAAATTTAATTTGCGTCCTTTTTGTTCTACGTGTAATATTTGAAAATCTTCGTTAAAATGATGGTTTTCGGAGATCAAATGATTGGCGTAATTTGAATTACAAAGTTCGTTAACAAATGATTTCTTGTGTTCATTGATGCGGTTCTTAAAAGCTCTCCCACTTTGTCCAATATATACTTTAGGACAATCCACACATTCTAATTTGTAAACACCAGACTTTTCGTTTTTATTTGATTTCGTTTTGTTGTTTTTAATTAAGTTGCCTAGTGTCTCTTTGCATCTGAATGATATATTGCGGTCCAATTTCTTGAGTTTAAGAGCGCGAAGTGGTGACTATTCATCTGGAATACTTTGTGTATCAATGGATCTCCATCAAGTAACGGCCAACTCCATCGACTATTGCAGTGTTTTAGGCTATAAAAGAAATAAACATAGGGATCTGGTTTACTGGCTACAATAATTTGGAAATGAACGACAAATTGAAAAGCTCATGAATACCATGTTGGCAGGTGTACATGAATTTCCAGTTTCAAATATTATTCATTTATAGGTATGCTTATAAATACATTTTGCTTTGTCATTTTCTTTTTCAAATTAAATGTATAGTTACCTAAAGCCAATCCAGCACAAAAAGAGAGCTACTATTACCGAACGCCTTACTCGGAATGTTGTAAAAAAGATGAATGAAAATAGGTTGCCTTTGAGGTCCAAGCTTTTTAGTGTGAATTTCAGTTATCGTTATATTAAACATCTATTATATACGTTTATAGTTACAAGTATTTCAATCAATTTTCGAAATGCAAGCAACTTGTATTATACGCATTGCTTAGGGCGTATCCTCGTAAGTATTCTGCTCATTTCAGTTCATTAATACAAGCATAGCGGTACTTGTAGAGCTTCTAGCAGTACCTAAGTATTATTATCACAAAAACAATTACCAATATACATTTACATACATTTTTTTTATAAAGATTGGGGAAATGGGTAAGTAACATTCCTCAAGTGAAGAGACGTTGCTTTAAGTAGTAGTATCAAAATCGTTTGAGGTGTTTTAGGAGATTAGCATCACTACTATCTTAAATTTATGGTAGTATAACATACATATTCGTGAAAACCATTTGTGTTCTTATGCATTTATGAAGCCTTATGTTACTGGTGATGACCTAGAACTCCAATGTTGAATTTATACAGCTCATCAGTTCAATAATTGCGTATTATTCTTACTTAGGTACTATTGGTTTTGATCGCATTTTATTCGTGTCTATTAAACTCAACAACCACTCAAAAACAATTCACAAGAATGGCCTTGGAGGCTAATTTCTCAACCTAGCGTTCCTGGTGTCCTCTGGCCCAGCCTTTTTCTTCCAGCTAACAACCTGTAAACGTTTATTATAATATTAATAATGCTATATGTCAGAGGAAAAAAGGAAAAATAGTTAACGCCGCCATATTTAAAAAAAGAGAAACATAGAGAAAAGGCTCTGCGTTGGTAAGAATCGAACTCACATTCGAACATGTCGTAAGCGATTTTGATTTGAGTTTTAATAAGAGATGTTAAGCTTTTTAGACTCTGTTTCGTAACGTGACCCACATGCTTGCTTGAAATTCCCCCGAAATTTTTCTTTTCATCCAATATTTAATATTAATAGAGTGGAAGATGGGCATCCAAAATGTCATACAATCTATTATGAAATCTATCTACATTATATACATATCATAGTTTTCCAAACACGACCAATCAGTTCACAAAATTGCTAGTCCATGGAGCTTTGCTCTATATAGGGCAGGATGATTTACTTTTCTGAAACAATATGATTTTTGGTGAAGATTAGCCTCAAGCTAAGTTATGTTGCTTGATTCGCGGAATACTGAGAATAAGAGCAGAGTGGTGATTATCAATCGGAACTAACAGGTTTTCTTAAAACCAGATTAACAGTTTCTCAGTAGGTACAGGTGAAAGTATTGTTCTATTTGCAATAGCCACCAAATGTCAGAAAGTTTATGAGAGTTCTAGTTTTTGAATCGTTTTCATGCTAAAGTGTAAGATTTGGAACAATAAGGTCTTTCAATATAACCACAATCTGTCCCTGTGATACATTCAACTGCGCGCTCCACCCTTCGACAAAATTGTCAAAATCGCACACCGTTATATAATGCGAACACACATAGCGTTTCAGGACAAAAGCAACATTTGTGTAACTTTGAAACTACGAATTTCATTGTAATGAAAGTTAGGCCGTATCATATACGAAGGTAACGACTAACGAATATTTAGTAACAAATACAGGAGGGTATTTACATAATCGTTACCTTTACAATTCTAGTAGTGTTACAGTGTCCCAAAACACGATTGTAGGTGTAGTTTTCAAACTATATCGTGATGCTATATTTTTATAAGTTTATTGACTGACAATGCAGGAATTAGCAAAACACGAAAATTCTGAGAGTCGCCCAACCTTTAGTTCTAGGCATGAGATTGGCGGTAATTTTATATAGTTTATAGGCCCATTCTCTGTATTTCATTGAAATGTGTTGATACATATCATACTCCTATAACCTGTAAGTTGGTTGGAATGAAATTTCATTCCTACTAGGACGGAGATGGCGAAAATGCTCGGTTTTTGAATACTGTGCCAAATAACAAATAATTCTGAAACCGCTCGAACTTTCTTTTTATGTGCCCTAGATGTCTCTGAACATTTTTTACATTTATCTGAGATAGTCCAATTAGGATGGAGTAGGTTAGAGCGTTGGGAGAAGGAAGATTTTTCTTATGTACCTGTTAAGGCCTCGCGGTTCCTCGGTAGTCGTCGTTGAGCTAGGAGCCTCTGTCTCGGCCACTTCTTCGACAGGATCAGTAACAGGTCCAGGTGCCTCACTGGAAGGCGCAGTAGGAGCTGCCTCCGTCGTATGCCCAGGTCGGCGACGACCTAATAGAGGATTCACACGACGAACCTAAGAAAAGATAACATGGTTGAAACATACTCGATACATGGATAGAAAGCGAATTTACCAATTCTATTCCATGTTGTTGGTGCTACGCCATTCGTATGATGGATGGAAGATCTTAACGCCAAGTAAGCAGAATAATTTTTGTAATTATACAGGGTGTTTCAAAAAAAGGTGACCCCGTCTCTAGGATAGGTAGAAAACTGAAAAGTAATTGGAGTTTGCTTAGTAAAAATATTTCGTAACGCCATCCGTATTCAAGAAACATGGCGTTGAAGAAACAAAATATACACATTTTTTACGAATTTGCCGAAACTGCTAGCAACATTATAATGAAATTTCACACGAATATGTTTTGGAAGCTTGTACATCCTATGTTTTTTTTATACCCGACTCTCATAGAGGGCGCTAGTTACACGGTTCATACCAGGTAGTATTGAACATAACTTTTTTGAGGTTAGATTTATAAACTAAAATTTTATGTGGACTTTAACATCATTCAACTCTACACCAAAAAGGTACTCTTGGTAAAAAACTGTGTAACGTTTTCGGAATATTTTGATTAGAAAATTATGGAGTAATATCCGATGCGGGTATAAAGTAATGATAAAGTCATTAATTAGACAACAAACCACAAGAAGAATGTTATAATAAAGAATAAGGGCATAAAATAAAATACAATTAAAGTAAGTGTTCAAAATGTCCTCAGTTTTCACGAATACACAGGTCTATCCTTTTTTATAAAGATTCCATTAATCTTCTAAACGGTTGGAGATCAGCTATGAGGTTACTAAAGTGACGTTGAAATCTGTCTTCCAGTTTTTGACATGAATTCACCTCTGTAGCTTAGACTTTTTCCTTAAGATACAACTAAACTATGTAGTCCAAAGGAGGCCAATGAATCGCAGCTTCTGCACATCTACCAATCCACCGATTCGGAAAGCGGTTACTCAACCAACTACGACATCTTCTATCAAAGTGTGGTGGAGCTTCATCGTGCATAAAAATAGAAATCTTCGCTCGTTCAGCGTTAAATCTTGTAACATCTCGAATAAGCGGTTGTTTGAAAAATCCATATACATATCACCATTTAAATGTCCAGGTAGGATGTGATAACCTATTAATTTGTTACCTAAAATTGCTGCCCAAACATTAACACTCAATGAATGTTAGTATAGTGTACCCTTTACCCTTTTGACATGTGATTCTCATCACATCAGTAGAGTGCATTATGGGAATTGAACATACCTTGTCGCGTAAAGATGGACTCGTCCGTAAATAGAATACGTTTTAAAAAATTTGGATTGAGGGCTGTCCTTTCTTGTAATGTTTGACAAAAATCCAATTTAGCTGGTAGATCGTTTGGCAGGAGCTCTTGGACTTATCTGTAATGATACGGATGTAACTGCTGTTCTTTAAGCATTCTTCAAGTACATGAAGAAGCCATATTTGTTTGTCTTGCCATATTCCTTTTGCTAACCATTGGATCTTGATCAACTAAATCTAAAATAATATTTTCTTTATTTATCGCTCTTGTTGTTCTTGGCCTATCAAAATCCATTTTTTTCTGTCTTACATTCCCAGTTTCTCGACAACGTCATTCAACAGCTCTAAATGTATTTTTCCTCTGTAAGTTTCTTCTAGTAAATGTTTCTACATAACGCGGAACAGCTGTGCTAGAGTTTCTTAAACACTTGCCTAAGGTTAATAACATCTCGGTGTATTCATCATTTGAGTAGGTACATTTTGATTTATAATATCTAGTTTTACAAATCACGGTTTCAAAAATCTAATTATTGTTGCCTTGTTATCATAACTATCAATAAATGTCAATCAATGGCAATCTTAGGCAAATTCGAGATATACCAACTAGAATGGATTCTTGTGAAACGTCACAGGAAAGAAAAGTCCCCTCAATCTATTTTTTTTAAATATATCCGTTTGACCGACGATGTCTCTTTTTACCTTTTTACCTGACAAAAAATGTTTTATTCACATAGTGCATACTAATTAATAATAATAATTAATAACTTTAAAATTACTTCATACTAGTATCAGTTATTGCACCATAATTCTCAAATCATAATATTCCGAAAACGGTGCACAGTATCGAGTTTTACCAAGAGTATGTTTTTGGTGTAGGATTGAATGATTTTTAAGTCTACCTAAGACTTTATAAATCTAACCTCAAAAAAATTATCTTCAATACTACCTCGTATGAACCGCGTAACTCGCGCCCTCTATGAGAGTTACGTATAAAAACAAATTTATAGGATGACTAGCTTCCAAAACATATTCGTGTGAAATTTCATTACAATAGTGCCAGTAGTTTCGGCAAAATCGTAAAAAATCTGTATAATTTTTTTTTCAACGCCCTGTATCTTGATATACGGATGGCCTTATGAATTTTTTTGCTACGCAAACCCCAATTATTTTTCAGTTTTCCACCTATTCTAGAGACGGGGTCACTTATTTTTGGAACACCCTGTATATTTTACTGGAATATAGCTGAAGAAGTATAGTCGAAATAGAAATAGCTGTTTCTAATTACGCTGTACTTAAACTGCCGTTCAACGACAGCCTACTAAAATGCCGTTAACAGATGTGACGTCACTGAAGTGATGTATTTGACGGCTTTGTAATCGATGTACCTAAACTGCCGTCAAACGGTAGCCCACTGACATGACGTTCCAACAGCTTCATCAGTATGTTGCCCCTTAAATTAAAGGTTCTGCTAGGAGCTATGAGGAGCAAAATTTCAAAATGCATTTTGTCTAAACTTTATTTCAGAAATGATCAAGCAATAAGACAAAATGCATTCTCTGTACTATGCGGTAGGAAACCATACTTGGACAAACAAACTGATTGAATCTATGGATAAAAAGCATTTTGATTGCGATTTTATTTTTGTAAATTGTATATATTATATTTTTGTATATTGTATAAAACTGTGCCAAACTAGTGATATATCATTAGATAAACAAACTGCATTATGTCCAACAGTTTTTTTTTAATTTTTACAAGTTGTTTTTCAACTTTCTTTCATATGATTATATTATCCCAAATCTTTTTTCTCTATGATTTGGTTTCTCTCTCTGATTTTTTGCTTCTCCTGAATTTTGTAATATTGAATAAAATGCAATTTGAAAGTCTGCTTCTCCAATTGTCAATGAAATTTAAAATTTGGCGTTCGGTTCTAGACTTCTATTGAAAACTATACCCAGAAGAACTCATCATGCAACATTATGGGATCTTTTCAAAGATGTTACAGTACTTCTTTTCTTTTTCTAAGATAATCTTCTTGTCTTATCTTTTGGACGACCCCATTTTTTTATTGCGCATCTTCATTGTCGGCCATGTGATATCACTGACACCAACTTTTCAATAAGATGATTGCTGAACTGATGACGTCATTTGGAACTGATTCACTGATAGAAGCTTCCTCAACTTCAACTGGATCAGATATTATACCCTCCTATACAATTCCACATGGTCTTAGAGATTAAAATGTTTCAATACGTTAAGTCCTTGCTCAAACAGCAATATGTCTGTCCATTGAGCTGCTCAAAACTAATCGGAAAGCTTGCCCCAGTCAATGCCAGTGATATCCAGATTCCCACAATTCAGCAAAAATTGTCACAGTTTCAATGCAAACAAGTCGAAAACAACATAACCGATAATGGAAAATAGCTTTTTTTACAAGAAATCGAATATGCTATTAGCAGCATTTCAGCGGGCCATCGTTTGACGGCAGTTTAAGTACAGCCTTCTATTTATGCCACTGGTTTACCGCTGGTCGTGTGTTGGAAGAGCTTATGCTTTCATGACATCTCTCTATCCAATTTTTCTTCGGACATGTTGATTCAGATGATCAATTCGCCGTTATCGTTACTGTTAGATTTCTTCATCATGGATTGCCATCCTCTGCCAAAGCCTTTCTCTTTTATAGCCTTTTATTGTTTCACAACCACTTGTACTATACAAGGTGAGCTCTAAGCTGTTCCACAATAAAGTGCCACTTTAAGGATTTACCAAATCAAAATTAACAATGATAAACAAAAAGTGACTGCAACACTATCTGATACAATGTCTATAATCAATTTGACAAAAATCCAAGCAAAAAGTAAACATAAACAGACTAGATATAATAATATCTTGATACACAAGGCCTTTTTTATTCTGTATCTCGCTTATTTTTCAGTATTCCGAAAAAAATTATTTGTAAAAGTTGTGTATTTCATCGACTTCTATAGGTACACAGTTAAATAAAAAGCATAAACTTAGGACTCACCCTTCATATACTTTGTATGTATGTCTTTATTAACGTGTTCCTAGTTGTTGTATGTTATACCTATTTTATATAATGTAGATATCCCACATTTCCTATAGTACCGGCCCTTGCTCTTAGAGGTCAGGAAGCTTTGTAAGTATTACGGACGTTGTAACTAATTAGCAGTTGGCAGACAACTTAATTCACTTATAAATATACAGGGTGAGTTTTTACTGCCGGATCGGTATAATATAAGGTATTATAACATTATACAGGGTATTTCAAAAGTTGGGACCATTTCTATATCCAAATCGCTGTCAACTGAACGTACTGTATATCGAAAAGTACACAGTTTTAAAATCGGCTGCAAAAAAAGTCGACGACGCATATTCATATACAGGGTGATGTAGAATGCAAAATCTAGGTTTTCTCTTTTTTCTTAAATTTAACCCCCAATATTTTATCATAGCAATTTATTGATTTTAATATGCTTTTCCATCTTTGTATAGCACTTGTTATAGCTGCATTCGTTAGTTTCTGAGATATTTCGATTTTTTTACAAATTGTAAATATACCTTCTATTTGTTTACCGAAATGTATTAATTTGAGAAGATACTATCAAATTTCATTTTTACGTAACGAACAACTAAAATATAAGGCCATAATAGTATTTGATCAAGTCAGGACACTGAATGAGATAATATGGGTCAAGTATGTTGCGCAGACAATTTTATAGACGTCATGCATAACTATCAAGCAGATCTATTAGGTAGGCTATGAAATATTAAGCGACCAAGTCCGATTAAAACGATTCTTCAATTTTTCAAAGGCATTAGTTTTAGAGTGCCTCCGTTCTGAATGCTGATGCTGATAGTTGATATATTCTAGAGGTAAGTGGGCAATTTCTCAAAGATTTTCCGAAATACCCTCAATGGAAAAATTAAGTTTTAAGGCTCGTCTTTCACACTGTACAAAATTATTGTGCAGGTTATAAAAACTGCCAATTTTTCAAAGCGTAAATCTGCTTGATAATTATGTATAACGCCTACAAGATTGTTTCCTTGGCATACTTGACTTTATTATCTCGTTGGTTCAGGGTTTTGACTTCATCAAATGCTATTATGACCTTATAATTTAGTTGTTTGTTAAATAGAAAACAAATTCGATAGTACTTTCTCAAAATAAATAAGTTTTAGTACATAAACAGAAGGTATATTTTAAATTTACAGGGAAATCGAAATAGCTCGGAAACTGATGGATGTACGTACAACAGGTGCTATACAAAGATGAAAGAGCGTATCAAAGGCAATTCTTTGGTGTAATGAAATTTTGGTGGTTCCATTTAAAAACAGATGAAAATCTAGATTTTGCATTCTACACCACCCTGTATATGAATATGCGTCGTGGGCTATTTTTACAGCCGGTTTTAAAACTAGAGGATATTTTTTATCTTTTCATGTAAAAAAAAATAATTTTCGGTTCATTACTTTTTCATATACAGTATGTTCATTTGACAGCAATTTGGATATAAAAATGGTCATAACTTTTGCAATACCCTGTACAATGTTATAATACCTGATATTGTAAGAAGAAGAATTATTAATAGAATTTGCGTATGGGATAATATATAGGGTGTCGCATTAAAAAAAATATATGTTTACATCACCACGTAGTTATGGATCACCTTGTATAAATAAAAATATTTTCTGAGCAAGGAACATGTCCTTAGCTAAAACTTTTATGCACAACTTATTGTGCTATTTTCAACACTAGTTGAGTTATAGACCGATCCTGCGATCCGGCACTAAAACTCACCCTGTCACTACAATAACGAAAAATATGTAACACTAATACAAATTTAGAAGAGACTAGATAAAGCCGAGGATGCAAAAAGGCATCGGGTTTCGAGTTCTGTTTTTATCCCCTTTGAGGTTATAGGTTATAGGTGAATCATCACATAACATACAGTAATAATTTTATTACCTGTACTGGTGCACTCGCAGCAGGTTTGGGCCTAGCCTGAACATTTAGTCTGCCCTTGTTCTTTAGTTTGGATAAAGGACCATTATCTGCCGGAGCGGTTGGGGTTTCCTCCTGAGAATGAAAATAAGTGATTGTTGCTTTTAAGTATAAATCTGGATAGAAGCGTGTAGCCAATATATTATGAACCAGGCTTTGCTGGTCTTACATAAGTGTTTTATACGCAATTACCTTACCTTTTCACTAGCTTCCTGTTGCGTAGTCTCATGATCATCGTCTCCTGTAACATGGTCTTCAGCTGAGGCTTCTGTTGTCGTTGTACTGGCACCTCTTCCTCTCCCACTCAGGTTTATTCTTGGTCCCGGCCTTAAAGGTCTAATCCCTGGAGCTGAGTTCACTTTCCTTGACCTCGCAGTGGTACTAGTTACCTACAGCACAAAAAAGACTCAAGTTTATTATTCCAAAACTTTCCCAGGCAATCTCGTCTTTTATCACCTGTGGCGGTGCTGTTTCTGATTTGCTAACTTTCATCCCATAAGATCATTTCTTGATCAATTCCTCAAGATAAACACGTTTCCCTTACCCATGCGGACTAGTAAAATAATAAAAGATTTCGGTCGGTCATTGACTGACATGCTGTGATATATATTCTTATTAAAAATATTGGGTTTCAATATTCAAAACAATCCCTGAGGCATAAAATAGGCATCAGATGTGCTATGTAATTTCTATTTTAAACTAGCTGACCTGACAGACGCTTTCCTGTCTTAGCTATGAATACTGAAATTGAACTTAAATCTGCAATTAATAATAGTTATCTGAAAATCATAGTGTTCACTGGAATACTTGAAATACTTTTGAAATACAACATGTTTTGTTTTGTTTTCGGGCGCGTGAATAAATAATTACGATGTTGTCAGCACGGAACAGACGACATGGTCATATAGAAAACATGAATTACCAAGATTGATCCCACAAACATAACGACTGCCCTTGCGATTTAGTTATCGTCATTGAAATTAATTTTAATTGAAAAGTGCCGTGCTCCTGATGGACACGCACTTCCCTGGTTCAGTTGTTACTGCGACGTCGAACTGGATGGAAGTCATTGCATCAGTTTGACCTTCACCGATTGACTGGCAATTCACCAGAGAAATAATCAATGAGGAAAAGATAAACTGGGCCATCTCCTGCTTCTCCACCTTCAAATCACCAGAGCCGGACGGCATGTATGTCCAGCCCTACTTCAATAGGGTAATGGGGTCTGGAACATCTTATGTCGCACTTGGTGGGAATATTCAGAGCCTCCTTGGCTCTAAAATATATTCCCAAATGATGGAGGGAGGCGAGATCGGTCTTTATACCTAAACCAGGTATGATGGTCTACACCCTACCAAAAGCATTCCGACCAATAAGCTTAATATCGTTCTTTCTCAAGACGATAGAAAGGCTATGCGAGAGGAATATAAGAAATGAGGTACCAATTCATTTTCCACTTCATCTAAACCAACATGCATACACTCCAGCCAGATCCACTGACTCGGCACCACATCAAGTAGTTGGCAGAGTCGAGAGATTACTGGACAACAAGTAATCCACCCTGGGTGTATTCATAGACATTGAGGAAGCGTTTGATAAAACAACATTCCCAAAAATTAGCAAGCAACTCCAGGCAAGGAACATACCTAGGTCTATACGATACTTAGTATGCTCTCCAACAAAGCAATAGCAATCAAGGTAGAGGACATTTCTGTTAAAGGTGTTGTTACCAGGGGTTGTCCGCAGGGAGGTGTTCTGTCACCACTGCTGGAACGTGGTTCTGGATACCCTCATCAACCACCTCAACAGCAATGGACACTACACAATAGCATATGCGGATGACATAGTCATCCTGCAAACAGGTAGATTTAAGAACACATTGGGTGAACGAACCCAAGTAGCACTCAAATCTTGGAATTTTCAGATGATTTTTCTTTTTTCTAAATACTCTAATATTCTGTATAATTGTCCTTAGATTCCTTCCCTTAAGAACATTCTACAGAGTAACAGAAAACTAAAAAAAAAAAAAGATGGATGAAATTGGTGAAGTCGTTCTCACGTGATACCGTGACTAATTGAAAAAAGGATTCATTTTTATTATACAATACAAAAGAATGCAGTTGATACGATTCCCGTTACTCTTCCATTCCGATTCCATCACTTTTAATAAAAGCAGAAAGTTCTGAAGTCACCTTATAATATGTAAAGATGGAGGTTATTTTATTTTTTACTACTGTAGCGTATCCAATTTGCATTACAATCAAGTTTCCAGATCACAGGAGGTTAGGACTATAAGGCTAATGTGTAACTCTTTTTCACGGGAAATAAAAAGCATATTTTAAATTAACAATCTTGCAGTATCTCCAACTCGCCACACTCCCCAACATCCCAATTTGACTCCTGCCAAAAAAAAAATAAAATAATCAGGAATTCCTAAAACAGATTTCCTAAACTTTTTTATGTTTTGTCAATCACTCCGCCACCAGTCCATCGATTTTCAACAGTTCAACAAAACCAGCACCGGGTTAAAGATGACAGCTCACAGGCAAACAGACAGATGGAAATGTATGTCCGTAACATATGCAAGAAATCCTTATCTCGTAGAAAGTTGGAAACCACTTGCGATTTCAACAGAATGAGACTACTACCCGGCAATCGAGCAACAACGTACCAGCAATTAATTTAATTCAAGGCTGTCAGGTCTGGGAACCCAGAAACCCGATATCAGGAAAAAAAGGGAAGAGAAAAATAACAGAGAAAGATAGTGAACAAAGATAGGGAAGAAGTATTTTAGAACGGAGGGCTGTTAGACATTTGATGTACCTATTTCTATAAGTTATTTGAATATTCTGGAGAGGTTAACATTGATGTTTTTACAGTGCGAGTCACTGCCTTTTGTGCCTGCGAAGGTTTAGCTATGCGATTCTGCCTAAATATAATGTCGTCGCTAAGGGGTATCTAATCAATATAGTATGAATCAAATTATGAATGACACTAAAAGCTCATAGCTTGTCAAATACATTGTAGAATATGTGTGCTTTGATTATTTGAGTTTACTCTTCTGCTAATACAGCTGAAATTTGAGTCGGAAAATACTCACAGTGGTTTTTCAGGATAATTGGCTTTTATGCACTTGAAAACCTAAGGAACCAACTTATAAGCACTCTATTGGACTTACGTCTGCTGGTGAACTTTCTTCCTTAGCTTCACCTGTAGGGGGTGCGGCGGTTGTTCCTCTTCCCCTAGGCCTCAAATTAAGTCCGGGTCTTGCTCTAGAAGGCTGAGGTCTATGGTGAGTTGAGGCAGTGCTAGCTGATGTGGTTGATTCCTCTTTGTTGGACTCTGAGGAAGCCGGAGTAGTGCGACCTCGGGGTCGAGAAGCACCAAATCGAGAGTTACGCGGAGGTGCCTGCAACAAGTTAATGAAGACAGATATAAAGAAATATGACATATTGGACCAAATATGTACTTCTAAATCTATATGGAATATTGAGCGACGTGAAATCACTACGTTCCCGGCCAGGTAGTTTTGCATTTGAAGAGTGCTAAAATACAGTGAACTAAAATACCGTTAGCTTTGTTTGTCCAGTCAACGATAGATTAATAGTATATTATTCAGCGATGCGGTAGTGACGGTAATAAAATAACTCATGTGTTGAAGTTTGCAGCACAAGCCATAGGCGACAAGTAGGTAAGTCATTACCATTGCCGCGAGTTGAATACTATATTTTATCTACGACCGAAGAAATTATTAGTACGACTTTAATACATGATAATTACGAGTTACTGACAACTTAACCTCACTTCGGTAAAATAAATATTGTACAACGTCGACTTAGCGTAAATATAGTATATACACCAATGGTGTTTCAAACAACAGTAGTTCGTCCTCGTCCATTTTCGATTGGCAGTTGACAATATCGGCAGAATAAATCGCCCGAAATAAGTGCAGTGTGACCATAAATTCGTCAGATTAAAACGGCCAATTAGGTCGCCCGTTTCCGCCAGTGTAAAATATAGATTCAAGACGGATGCCCTCTTATACATACTTGAACTAAAATTGATAAATCGGTTCATCAGAAGTGTCTTAAATTTGATGTTGCAAGATTATATAATAGTACCCCTTTAGCCTACAAGAAAATGACAAAATATAAATTAAAAAAAAACTGATTACAAATTACATCATTTATGAGTACTTTGTAAACCTAATTTCTATTATTCCCTGATGACAATTACTGTAATTTATAAATGGATGAAAGCTTTTACTTCCCACACCTCTGACTTCGATTTTGATATAACACGCTTTTTGAGCGTTTTATGATGTCTACACAACGAAAGTCTACGTCACTCATTTCCGTCGGTCTGGCTGTCAGTCTGTACGAGTTTTTCTAGCCACGTAATCTCAGTAATTGCTACATGGATTGTGATTAAATTTGGGCAGTGACATGCTGTGGGGTCGTAGTATGTAATGTTCCTGTAATTTTGGAAATCGTTATACGGGGGACGAAGTAATCAGCAAAAAACAAAAAATTTCAAATATGCCTTAAACTTCGTTTTTAGGCGTTTTAGGGGTTTTTGATCATTTTCTACGTTTTTTTGGGTGAGGGTGAATTTGGGGTGATTGGAGGGTGAGGGTTGTAAAACTGAAAATTTTGTTGTATTCATAATGGGTTGTCCATTGATCTTTGAATGAAAAACCTAGCGGCATAATACACTTTTTACGTACATCCCAACATTGCTTTGCTTATTATAAAAACCAAGCGACTTAGAATTTGTGCTGTATACATACGCGTATTGTTTAAGATCGTTCTGTAGTACGTAACGCGAAAATTATTGAATCGATTTTGATTAAAATGTTGACATAGTATTACTACCACAGCGAGGATGTAAAATCGAAAAATTTGTTGTATTCATAATAGTCTGTCCATTGACTTATAGAAGAAATACCTAGCGGCATATTACACTTTCTTAGGTTCATCCGAGCATTGGCGTGCCTATTCCAGAAACCAATTTTGTGATGTGTACATACGAGTTTTGCTTTATTTCGTTCTATGTATATTGCGTAAAGCGAAAATTATTGAATTGATTTTAATAAAATTTTGACACAGAATTTATCACCGCGGCTGGAATGGAAAACGACTCTGTTTTTGAAAAACCGTGTCAGACGGGTTGGAGGCTCATGATCGTTTCGCATCGTCCAGTTGAAGTATTTAGAAAAAACTGTGGCGTCCTAGTTCCTAAAGAGGGAGACGCAAGAAACTATTTACGCGGGTTTTTGTGTTGGATGTTGTTTTTGCGGGCGGGTGGGCGATGATTAGGTTGCAAGGGGATTTCAGACTATAGCGTCATGCAATGGGAAATAATGAAATGTTATCATCATTATGTGTGAGAAGTACTGAGTAAATCAACTTGATTCCATTTTTTGTTTAAAAGACAATGACTTTGTGGTTATTTTGATAATTCGTTGCTTTTGATGCTAGAAGCCCACTTGTTTATCTGCGTATGTTGGAAAAAAAAATCTAAATACGTAATAATTTCTACTATAGTTGATACTTCCAGTTCAAACAGTAGCACACAGAGTATTTCGCCAGCTCTCAATAGCAAAAAGAATTTTAACTAATCATATTTACCGCGGAAAATTGCTGAAAGATTTTGAATATTTTAGTTAGTTATTAGCTACCAGTCATTAGGTAGAAGAACTTTTAAAAGTTTTCATTTTATCTAACTGTAATGAGTCTATGTAGAGAATGTTGAAGCTGTTTGACCTGAGAGTAAAGAAAATTCTAGGTTACTAGTGGCAAGTATATTTATTTCAGTATTATCTTTTCCATATTTTGTTATGACGAACTGTTGGTTCTTGAGTTGTTCGCCCGGCGTCGCAACGCTCCGCCGCCTTGACGTCGTCGCGCTTCGCTGCTTGGCGTTTCGCCAACGCGAGTGGTCGGCGTCCTCAGACGCTGATGTTACCTGGTCGCCGTATTCCGAAAAACTCAGTTTTAAGATATAGAGCAACCCTCGTGAGTTTTAATAGTTCGTAATGATTATGCATTTAAATCGTACTATTAATTACTGCGGTCGTAGATAAAGGACAGTATACAACTCGCAGTAATATCAAGAAATCACTTGTTGATTTACAAACTTCATCTTCGTCAGTTATTACAGCCAATATACTATTCATCTACCGTTGACTCTCAGAGTGTACTTACTCTGCTTTGACTACCCTTTTCTTCTTTCTTCACACTTTCTTCCTCATGAACAGCGGGTGCATGCGTTGTTGTACCTTTACCTCTGCCCCTCGCCCCTCCAAAACTCGGGCGACCAAATTTCCCCCTCTTAGTTGGCTCTTGAGGAGCTTCTGTGGTAGTTGTTGTAGAATGGGCACCTTTTCTACCGCCACCGGGTCTTCTGCCGCCACCGAATTTACCCCTTCCGAATGGACCGGAGGATGGGGCTTCTGTTGTTGTGGTAGTTGTCGTTGTCGGGGCGGGTGTTGTAGTAGTCGTAGTCGTTGTTGTTGTAGTGGTGGGCGTTGTCTCCACCTCAGAGGATTCTTAAATAAAGGAAAAAGGTTTATGTTACCGAATTTACTGTAGAAGATAGCAAAAAAAGGTCTACATAGAAGTTATAGCTACGGATATGCTCGTTGCTTAGAAAATATTTTGATTTATATAGGGTGATCCATAACTACGTGGTGATGCAAAGATATAGTTTTTTAAATGATACACCCTATACAGGGTGGGCCAATAGTGCGTGGACGGAGGATTGTGGGCTTACTAAAAAATATTTCAAAAATCTGTCACTTGATCATGGTAGGAACCCGTAAGGGCTATAATGTAAAAATATTTTCACTTAAATTTAAAGGTTTATACAGGGTGATTCATATCAAACATACATTTTTTTGAATGGAACCCCCTATATATTATTGCACATTTGGATTTTTTAGTAAGCCCACAATCCTCCGTCCACGCACTATTGGCCCACCCTGTATATTATCCCATTTTTAGATTCTACTAAAATTTTCTCTTCTCACAATATCAGGTATTATAATGTCATACAGGGTATTTCAAAAGTTATGACCATTTCTATATCCAAGTCGCTGTCAAACGAACGTACTGTATATTAAAAAGTAATAGAGCAAACATTATTTTTTTACACAGAAAGATTAAAAATATCCTCTAGGTTTAAACCCGGCTACAAAAAAAGCCCGCGCCGCATATTCGTATATAGGGTGATGTACAATGCAAAACCCAAATTTTCTACTCTTTTTCAAATCTGACCTCCAATATTTTATTATACCAAAAAATTGCTTTTAATATGCTCTTTCATCATTGTACTCGTTGTAACTACGTCCATTGGTTTCCGAGTCATTTCGATTTTTCGGTAAATTTAAAATATAGCTTCTATTTGTGTACTGAAATTTATTTATTTCAAGAAAGTACCCTCGAATTTGTTTTATATTTGAGGAACAACTAAATTATAAGATCATGATAGTACTTGATGAACTCAAAACCCTAAATCATCGAGATAATAAGTTCAAGTATGCTGAGGAAACAATTTTGTAGGCGTGATGCATAATTATCAAGCAGATTTATCAGGTAGGCTTTCAAAAATTGACAGTTTCCATAACCTGCTCAATAGTTCCGTAGTGTGTGAAAAACCAGCTTTAAAAACTAATCTTTCCATTGAGGGTAACTAGGAGAATCTTTGAGGAATTGCCTACTTGCCTCTAGAATCTATCATTTATGGACAACAATGTCCAAAACGGAAGCACTCTAACTAATGCGTATGAAAGATTGAAGAATCGTTTTATTTGGACTGTGCCGTTTAATTTTTCATAGCCTACCTGATAGATCTGCTTGACGCATGACGTCTATAAAATTGTTTTCATCAGCACGCTTGACCTATATTATCCCGTTAATTCAGTGTTTTGACTTGATCAAGTACTATTATTATATTTTAGCTGTTTTTTAAGGAAAAATAAAGGGGGACCCACGTGGCTGCGCGGTGAACAGCGTCTGTCTTCGATAGTGGGGCAGCAGCAGCCTTGTGCGCGATTAGCGCTTGGTTGGGTGACCGAATTGCACCAGCGAGACTGAACAGTTTGAACTGGCTGTCGGGTCGCCCACACGAGCGCTGATCGGAGCATCCTACGCGGCCGGCACTTTGGATGATCGACCGGATGGCCCGGACGGGGGACCCCCGTCGGACCGTCCGGGGCCTGGACCATCCGGGATGATTCCAACGGTGCTGGCCGTCCACCGTCCCCCCTCTGGGAAGTCATAGCACAATAGGCCTTAGAGGCTTAAGTGCTGACGGCTCCCAGAGGAAAAAAGAAGGAAAAATAAAATTTGATAGTATTTTCCGAGGTATTTTCTCAAAAAAATAAATTTTAGTAAACAAATAGAAGGTGTGTATATTTAAAATTTGTAGAAAAATCGAAATATCTCAGAAACTAATGAATGCAGCCATAACAAGTGCTATACAAAGATGAATAATATAATAGTATAATAAAATATTGACGGTTACATTTAAAATCACCCTGTATACGGATATGCGTCGCGGGCTTTTTTTGTAGCAGATTTTAAAACTAGAGGATATTTTTTATCCATCCGTGTAAAAATATGATTTTTTGATTCGTCGCTTTTTGATGTGGATATAAAAATGGTCATAAATTTTGAAATGCCCTGTATAATGTAACAATACCCGATATCGGAAGAATGGAAATCGTTAGTAGAATTTGAATGAGGAATAATATATAGGGTGTCTCATTTAAAAAACCACATGTTTGCATGACCACGTAGTTACGGATCACCCTGTATAAATCAAAATATTTTCTGAGCAAGGAGCATATCCGTGGCTACAACTTTTATGTACAATTTCTTTCGCTATCTTCTACAGTAGTGGAGTTATCGACCGAGCCGGTACTAAAAACTCACCCTGATGTATATGATTGCAGGTAGTCAGTGGTGTCAATTTAATGATACGGAAGACAT
Organism: Callosobruchus maculatus; assembly: GCA_951848785.1. Taxonomy (NCBI): domain Eukaryota; kingdom Metazoa; phylum Arthropoda; class Insecta; order Coleoptera; family Chrysomelidae; genus Callosobruchus; species Callosobruchus maculatus. The sequence continues at coordinate 12,649,437 of CATOUR010000056.1, forward strand.
GTCTAAAGCTATGTACACATATGGGCGCACACATATGTCTGCATGCTCAATGTGTGTGTCCTCAAGTCGTATGGGTTGAGCCAAATCTTGTCGGTTTTCGGCTACGAGCCGCGTACACATCTGAGCGCACATGACTTGAGCACATACATCATATGCCTACGTTCTCGAGTCATGTGTTGGTTTTAGTTTTGACGTTGCATGCGTGTGTTCTCAACTCACTCCATGTTTACAGTCGGGTATAAGCAGGTACCACGGACGTCTTTGAACGGCACAGATAACGCATACATGTCCACACTTACCGCACATACAGACATAAGACATCAAGTAAATGCAAAGTGTTACACATCAATAAAGGTCAATGGAAGAGCCATACCGAACAGGAAATAGTAACTGGTCAAACACTGGACAACATGGACAAGGGCGAGGCGTACAAGTATACCTGGGTTTCAATCAGAATGTTAAAATAGACCACACACAAGTTAATGCACAACTGACATAAGAGTTTGGAGCCCGCCTCATCAGACTACTAAAAACATAATTGAATTCTAATAATCTTACAAAAGCCATCAACACATTTACCATACCGATCCTTACACACTACCTTGGCATCATCAAGAAGTGGTCGCACAGCTTCGAATATTTTAATGTTCGAAGACGCACACTGAGATAGAAAATACCCATATACTCATACGAACAGAACTCGCGAAACGTAGAATGCCACCTACAAACACATGCAAGAAAGAGCTCACCATAGACAGAAAATAAAATGGCAAAGGAATTATAGACTGACAGTCACCTCACTTCATGCTGCTAAATACTCTGACGGAACAAAAAAAAAATATTGCAGCATTGACTGCCGTGACCCCACTGAGATAACGCGGTTTGGAGAATAATGACAGACAGACAAAGGAACCCACGGAAGTAAAATGGACTTTCGTTATGCCGACATCATAAGGCCTTCAATAAATATGTTATCCCGAAATAAAAAAATATGATGTGGAAGCAAAATGACTCAATCGCATAATATTTTATCAAATTCAATTTCGCTAACTCAAATAAAAACCAGAACAGCTCAGATATATATATCCTTACAGTATATTTTGTTAATGTCTAACTATTACCTGGAGGAGTGGAAAGTCCACTACTGACGCTTTGGAGACGGTAACTGGTATCGTAGACACGACGAAGCTGAAACGTGACAAGCAAGGTTTTTCTAGCTATAGATGGTTGGATGAGAAGCCACGGCTTCGAGCTGGTCCCAGAGAATTCGGAGACGATTATTCAGCGTGGTTCAAGAGCCAGCGTAGCTTTTCAAATCAGAGGAGAGTGGCTTGCACCATAAAAGTTCATTGTGTACCTATGCATCACACTGGACAACGAGAAGACTTTTGGAGAGCATCTCAAAGGAGTGACAGCGAAAGCGGCAATGAAGAGTGACAGCGAAAGTGGCAATTATTTCTCGGCTTATGCCAAATTTCGGCGGACCTAGTAGCAGGAAACGAGCACTCCTGTACGCAGTAGCTCAGACCATGGTCCTTCATGGAGCCCCAGTGTAACAAAAATCCATGAAGAGAAAAACGTATGAGCAGAGGAAGGCCCCCCTAAGTGTAGCCAGCGCATACCGCACCGCATCGACCAGAGCTCTACAAGTCATTACGGCAACATCGCCTCCGTACCTTTTAGCGGAGGAAAAAGCACGCATGCGTAGAGGTGAACAAAATCTCCAAACTGCGAGACTCGGCACACTAAAAAAGTGGCAGCAGCTATGGGCAGATACATTGGAGGTGGCGGAATGGACTGATACTGTCCATAAGGGAGTGGGTAGCGTGTAAGCACAGGACAACGTGCTACTTCCTCACTCAGGCGTTATCAGGTAATGGCTGTTTCAGGGTGTACAGATAACGAATAGACAGAGCAATGCACAGTGCAGTGCCATCACTGCCACGTGTCGGACACAGCGGGGCACGCACTGTTTGACTGCGGTAGATGTCCCGTTACAGGCAGGAAGCGAGAGCAAACTTGTCTCAGGATCTCACCCCTGAAAATATGGTGCCCGTGATGTTACCGAGCGAGGTACGATGGAAGATCGTACATAAGATGATACAAAACATCTTGAAAGCGAAAGAGTCGGATGATCGCAGACACTTGGAATAGAAAATACCTCATCTTACGCTGCGAAGAATATCGTTTACTATGATGCCCGATCCAGGTGGAGATAAGGGAGGTAAGGAGAGAATGAGTTTTAACCGGGCGGGCCGTGGTGACATGTCAGGTGTAGATGCAACCGCGTCCATTGGTCATGACATCAGAGGACTCTAGCTGGTACCAACAACTGAGCAGGTAGATTCTCTCTCACACTTCCGGGTGTGGTAGTACTTCTAAATGGCGGTCTTGCCAATTTCCTAAACCCTACCCAATAAAAAAATTACCTGTAGTAGTTAAAGTGGTAGTCCCATCACCATCGGCCGTTACTCGCGCTTCATCCGTGGTACTACTTTCTCCTTCTTCTCCGAATAACTTCTGAGTACCTTGTGAGATGGCGTACAAATCCAAGGCCACTTTATCCATCGGAGACATGGTTGTCGTCGTTTCATCGTTAGATGGTCCAGTGCTGTCTTCTTTGGATTCTTCATTCACCGGTTTTACATTATCTTCTTTGACACCTTGTTGCTAATACAAAAAAGCAGCGATTAGACTTTAAAATGTTATAGATATCAGTTATAAAATGGTTTATGCAGTCGCTTGATGTCGTACTTATAAAGGTTCTGGCATTATTTCTCGTTACCTTACTTCATAGCAAATTAATCAAAAGGTTAGCGTAAACCATAATGGATTATTGAAAAACAACAGCGCTAACAATATATTCGTATAAATTTTTGTCGCCATGTAATTTAGTTCCTCAAAAAAAAATAGAGAAAACACTTCCTTCGTAATTTTATTTTTCAATTATATCTCCTTTTAGCTCTATATACCCTACTAAGTCTCTTGTAAACCTTCTTAATCCGATAAAAAATAATTTCAGAGGGTCCTCAACACAGATCTTTGAGCGATAACTCCTCAGTAGGCGTAAACTTTTATCGTTCAGATCACCAGCTGCCAGATCTGGTAAATACGAATACTGGGCAAATATGCACCCCTCGATTTTTTCCAAGTTTCGTCATATTATTTATCGATGTAGCAGTTCCTCATAGTTACGAAGTAAAGGCGCCAAAATAGCGTCAAGGTGCACCAAATGAATAAGTTTATTCTTCAATGTGAGGGGACGTGGCACCTATCCTACGCAGATTTTTTCACGTCTAGCTTTCCCTGCATAATTAAGGTCCTGTGTCTATCGATATTCTTGTGGCCTCAATTGGTTTATGCATTTTAATTCATCGATCTTTTGAAACCATATGATGCATGATATCAATCGCTTCGGGGATAGACCTTCCATACGACCGGCGTTCAGAAAGATTATCTTTTGTCGATGTACAAGCAAACACTGGAGTTCATGTGCTATCTAAACTGAGATTGGATTTCTTTCGATGTTAGCCATTTTAAGTACAAGTACTTAACCAACACATGGTCGAAAAACACATTTAATCACTTTTATAATTGAATGAAATTAGTTTATTTCGACTACAGCAATAAAACTATACGATAGATAGCTGAAACACTAACTGCCACTAGAAGTGCTGTTGGGAAGTAAAAATTGGGTTTCCATAATAGGAGCGTCTTACCCTATTCGACATTCTGAACAACCCACGTATGCGTTTTGACATTAAATTGAATGCGGTTTGACATAGTCGATCTTCGATACATCGGTAGTATCAAAAATTAATAAGGCTTGATTTTTAAATAATGTAAACTTTGGATTTCATTTCAAAAGCTTTTAAAAGTTAAGAGAAGCAGCCCATTTTGTTGCGTTAGTTCGTTTCATCGAAGTCTAAATGAGAGCGTTTAATGAAAACCTGCTGAGATGATCAGAAATTCATTTCCAGTTCCTTAGAGTTTATAGTAGGTATACCGGAGAACCTCTTAAAATCGTAATCTCTTCCATTACGCCTAATAATGATATTTTCAAACCTGAGAAGTAATAATTACTCATTCCTTAGTACGCGGTTCTTTGATCTAAAATTTGAATAACATCAAATATGTATTACTGGTGAAGACAAAATTATTACTGTTTTGCTGAAACTGTAACATTAAGCAACTGTAAAACCATTTTGAAACTAATATATCTATAGAAATATGTTGTTTTCGTGGATAGTGGTTATATTGTGAGTGTAACGTGTAAGAGGGGACATTTGTGTGAACCTATGTAACAAGTATGAAAATCGCAATAAACACTTCGTAACCACTCGAACGAAACTTTCCTTTATTATAAGATATTATAGTTTTTAAGTGATGCTCGAACAAATAAGGCAGTACAAGCATAATGTAAGTAAATGCAAGAAGACACTCAACAGAAAGCCACATGATATCCAAAAAATTGGTAAATCTATCAGACAAGGCTCTTCATGGACTCTGAGAAACTGATGTTACATTTTCGTATGGGTTGATAAAGAAAGTGGAAATTAAATACACTTTTTCGACGACGTCTTGCACAAAAACATGATCAGGTGACTGTTACAGCAAGACTAAACAGGTGAGCAACGTTCAACCACAGCGACAGCATAGAAAACAACCAGCACAATATCTCTGAGGATTTCCGATATAAAAATAGTCCCCACAGAATTTGACCTTGGGATGATTTTACATCTGTGAAGTTTGGGTAGAAACGCGAAAATGAGAATATTGATACTGGTACCAACTCGATATTTTTTAGCCAAATAGGCGCGTTTGATTCGTACAGAAAATTTTGTGCAATTGATTACACCCCTTATTCCCTCAATAATTATATAATTATTTTCGATACCGATGCCCCTACAAAAGTATCGATACCAGCTTGGATAGAAATACTCGGTATTAGTGCAGAAGTACAAGTATCGTTAGCATCCCTACAAAAAATCATCCAAAAGTGGGGATGCGCGTGTAATTTCCGCCAACCTGAGATATTGTGCTGGTTGTTTACTATGCTGTGGTTCAACTGAGTCCAAACCTAAGCTTGACAAGTTGGTGACAGCACCGAAAAGCACAGCATGCTTTCAAATCGGCAATTGGACGCGCTCTCATCAATGAGCATTCGGCAGTAACATCGCATTAGTAATAGCACTAAGTTACGAAATGCTGCTAAAGGACAAATTGAGTAAAAACTAGAAAACATGAAGTTGTCACGATCTATTCATCTAGACCTCACAAATCAGCAAAGATTCATAATAAACAAATTTCTTATTTCCCTTATCTCTTTGTAAGTATATTGGACGTCAAGCTTCATTAGAGTGGACCTATGGATAGCAATCCAGAGGAGTAGGAGGCCAATTATGGCCTTTATTTGGCGCTAGAAACCAACAGTAAAAACCTCATGTACTTTCAATAAACTTTTCTTGTCGAACCTACTGGATCTTCCAATAGATCAGAGTGGTATTCTTCTTTCTCGAACTCCATCATGCCAACTATAAGAACCTTAAGATTGCGGTACATAGCACTAGCACATTTATCTTAGGAGTGGAATGGTGATTCATCACCTTTCCAGTACCTAAAGTGGATGGAACCTTGGACAATTACCGCCAGAAGGTTGAGTGAATCACTTAAAAACTTTTACAGCCTTACCTTCCCTAATACTGAACGTACAGTCACTCACATGTACTAAAACAATTTTTTTCTTTTATTGAAAGATGCTCATAAAAAATTATGAACACATAAATATTATCAGCGAGATACCCCAAAAACCCTATCATCCTCAAAACACGATAATATTTTCTCATACTATTAGAGAATTAGTACGTGGCTATACGAAGCAACACTAAGATCTCCACCACATCTTTGTCCAATACCCCCCTCAGGAAAGCTTTGGACACTAATGAATTTAATTACTAAGAAGACTGATGTAAGAAGACTGGCTCCATCAGCTCGTAGACTACATGTCTATAGAAAGTCCAGGTAACTAAACAAAGGAACCAAGTCAACAGAATTGTGCCTGCTCGAGAAAAAATTGAAACGAAGGTTTAAAAATCAATAGTTATTGCGCATCGTATAAGAGACTGGTATAATTATGCTATTCTAATTACAAGATTAAGTGCGGTCTTGTTCCAGACTCTGTAGGCATAATACTGAACTATCAGAGGAGTAGATTAATGCAAATAGGGAAGAGAAGAAGAAGAAAATAGTGTAAGAAAATCTGACAACTAACCGGTTGAATGAGTTAGTTAACTACTAGGTACGTGATGTTTTGAGTAAGCGGGCATAATTGATAGTCCACCCACTCTAGCTGCTCATCATCCAGATCAATAGATTAATCAAATTTAGTTTAAGAGTTATGTACAGTATGATGCTAGCCTAATTGGAAAACGGTTTAAAAAGTAATTTAGGCAGGAGGGTCGTTTAATTGGTCCTTAACAAAGATAGCTTCTGTAAGTAAGTATAAAGGTAAACGTACTTTATGTTGAACTAATTGAATAAATTTTCAATGAAACATTATCACAGAATAATTCCTAAAATGACTGCATTGTTGATCCTTACAATGTTGGTTATTTAACGGCAAAACGTTGAGCATAATTAAGTGGCTGTTAACAGATTTTAAACTTTATTGTTGTTCAGAAAATACTAACTACTTTTCTCGTCTAATCACGGAGGTACTCTAAAGACACGGTCTATTTTACGCAACCTGTAATCAAAACAGATGCCACACATGAAATTGTCAAAAACAGTCGCTTGTATCTAGTAGCTTTATATGTGGGTTTCTATTTCATTACACAGAAAGTCATCCAAAATAGAATGTTAGTAATAATTTTCCTCAATAGTGAGCACTTTTTCCTAGCTGCATATGCATCGGATGAGCTGACATCGTTCGCCATAATATTATTTGGCTTTTTGAAAAAAATTACTTAGAACTTCAGGGAAGAGAAGCTTGAGCTATAATTTTTTTATTGTAACAGTAATCCGGGGCTTTACGCAAAAACAAAATAGGAAACAAGATTGGATAATCTTTTGGAGAGTCTTAGCGGTAACTTCCTTCTTCTAGACTTCACTTGTAAGAATTGTGAAAATTAGTGGGTGGTACCATACTCATCTTAGACAGTGTTCACCCATAATATAAGCTCCGCGGAATTAAGATAAACCAAAACCTGAAACCTTCTAACAGTGTGTGCATGAGGTAGGCGAACCGAGTGAAAAAGAAATAGAGTAGTGAAAAGTTGGATTATGATTTGTTATGTGCCCATCTGCCGTGCATAGTAACTAGTAATCGTTCGTACTGGTTCTGAAAGATCGATCCGCTCGTTGGGGATGGCTCCCAAGAAACGTACCGGTCCTTCTGGCAGCTGGGCGGGGAAGTTCGGTTTAGTACCACCAGCAGCACCAGCAGAATTAAAACTGTCATTGTCAACCAGATCCAGTGATGGTCGCCTGACGTTGGCGCGAGTGCGACCGCGGCTGTTACCCTGTGAACAAAAAAGTATCGTGTCAAGATTGAGCCTGTATTACCTGGCATGAATTTCCATGTCGCTTATCGAAAACTTGAACTCCATTCGCTCTCTTTCAAATTTCACAAACCATACAGAGCCCTAAAATCTAATTCTAATAACAAAGTTTGTAAAGCTTTAATTACTTTCTAAATTCTTAATTGTGGTCACTACTCACTGAAGACTTAGGCAACTAAAGGAAGTGGTTACGCCAATAACAATGAATGTTCAAAATGCACAACCGCCCCTTGCTTCAGCAACCAATTTCACAACTTTCATTTGGATTACGTTAGTCATTTTCTACAGGATTAGCCTTAAAACTGGTGATCCTAGTTTTTTAAGCAACTATAGGTCTATTTCTCTAATAAATTCATTTGCAAAGATTTTTGAACAGGCCATAAGAAACAGGCTTAATGACTTCATTAGTGACAATAACATATTATCAGATAAGCAATATGGTTTTATTAAAAGGCTTAAGCACTGAAGACGCTGTACTCAATTTTGTAGAACACACTGTTGAGGCCTTGGACGAATCATCAAAATGCTTAGCATTTTTTCTTGATCTCGCCAAAGCTTTCGATACAGTTTCGCATAATATTCTTTTGGAAAAGCTATATAGCATCGGTGTCCGTGGTGTTGCCCTAAATCTCATGAGAAACTATTTAGATAACAGAAGGCAAAGAGTTAAAATAGGTAAGTAGTTCAGCACGCCATCTATAATAAGGACAGGGGTGCCACAAGGAACGGTACTAGGTCCATTGCTGTTCCTTATATACATAAATGATGTTACAAAAATTAATAATTTTGATGGGCATACAGTGTGCTATGCTGACGATATGGTAATAATATTTGTAGGAAAATCATGGGATGATGTTAAACTACTAGCTGAAGCAGAACTTCAAAAAATCAACATCTGGCTCCACCATAATTTATTAACCTTGAACGTAAAGAAAACGAAATTTATAGCAATGTCACCAACTATTGTGCTTCAACCAGAAAATTACTCCATAAAGTTTCATCTCTCAAACTGTTGTGCTGACGATTGTAGCTGTACTTCATTAAGTAAAGAGTGTAGTATAAAATATCTTGGAGTGATTATTGACCAACACATGAAATGGACAGAACATATTTTATACGTCACCAAGCGCTTGAGGGTACTTGTACATAAATTCTACGTTCTAACGTCCATACTTTCGAGGAAAAATATTATAATACTGTATAACTCCTTGGCAGAATCTATATTGCGCTATTGTATAACGGGATGGGGAGGGACTTTTAGTACCAAAGTTCAGATATTACAGAGAATGCAAAACACAGTCATCAAAGTCATAACAAAGAAAAATAGATACTATTCAACAAACATCTTATATAAGGAAGCAAATGTGTTGAACATAAGATTACTTTAGGTATTTCAATGTTTGGTAAAGATATATAATAGTAACTATAAAAAAAGTTATGCAAAAAATGATCATTTAACTAGATCAGTTTTAAATATGAATCTCAATATTCAGCTTTTTAAAACATCACTTACTCAGAGATCTTTTTTCTTTCTTGGACCTAAGCTATACAATGAAATCCCTAAAAATATAAAGCAAATATCCACTATGAGGCAGTTTAAAGCTGCAATAGAAAACTATATCATGGCTCATTCTATTAAATTTATCGACATATTAATGATGTAAATAGAAAGTACATTCTCACCTTCCTGCTATCTCTATCTCTATCTGTACCACAAATTTTATTAACTTATCTTATTTTTTAGTTTTCAACTAGTATTTTAGGTTTTTTTGTAAACATTTAATTAGTACATTACTCTAAAGAATGTTATATTTGCCAAAACTTATTGTACAAGTACATTTCATTTGGGGCACCAGGAAAGAGCATTGCAAAACCGGCAACTATGCCTAGGCAGTATGCAATTTCCGAGTGACCTAAAACATAAAATTGATGTGTAATAGTGAATATTATTGTACAACATATGTTTCTGAATAAACTTGAAACTTGAACTTGAAAAACTATATTTATATTTCCTTTTCATCAATAGTTTCTATATCAGCCATAAGCGCCACTGTGTTAGATGGAATAACAAAATATACTTATATACTGCGAGGGTGAGTTTTTAGTACCGGATCGGTCCATATCTCCACTACTGTAAAACATAGCGGAAAAAGATATATATATAAAAATTGTAGGCAAAGATATGCTCCTTACTTCGAAAATATTTTGGTTTATACTGGATGATTCATAACAACGTGGTGCTTCAAACATACATTTTCTTTTGAGACACCCTATTCAGGGTGAGTCAGCTCAGCGCCTCGGACTCTTATGACCAAACCATAACATTGCAGGTGTATGTAAGTCAAGTTGCACTACATTTTTAAAATAATGCCTTTTATAGAGGGTCCCTAATAAAAGCATGTCATATCAAAGTTGTTTTTTTAAATGGAATACCCTGGATATTATTGCATAATTTAGATTCCCGTGCTAATTTTAGTGTTACTTTATGCATCATATATGGGAGAACCGTTTGGGTGCCAATCAACTTATTGTATATATGTAGATATGAGAAAAAAATTGAATATCGCAACGATTATAAAACCTAGGGGGCTGTGACTTCGCCGTGTCAATAAGTATGAAATGCGTCACCTTAGGTTAGACGGTAAGTTTGAATTACATTTGTACTTGGAGAAATCAGTAGAGCAATTAAGGGAACTTCAATCAGAGGGAATTTGATTTTTTCAAATGCAAATGCCTCGGGAAATGCCAAATTATTTTTATACAGTCAAATGTAAAATTTGATAGCCTTTCTAATGATGTACGGTTGTAAATATCAATCTCTGCTACTTTTCATTTAATTTAAAATTTTCAATGATATCGGTGTTTTTCAATCCCCCTACCTATAAGTCACTTAGCAGGCCATGAAATATAAATGAAAAATAAGGTCAAGTTGATTGACTCAGTACTTCCCACACATTACATTGTTACCATTTTATTATTTTCCCATTCATCATCATAGCCACAATGTCTTAACAGACATGTTGTGAACTCGTAAAATGCATTAAGTCGGAGCTAGAGTACTGCCGACACGAATATTATCAATAGTTTTGAGAACTGTAGCTCGCCATCGTTCACGATTTACTGTCAGTTTAGGGGAACGGCCTCGGCGCCGCCCACTCGGGGCATGACCCTGAACTACAAGTTCCTCCATATTATCGCTTCTGTGAATATGTCTGAAGAATGTAAGCATTCTCGTCGACACAATGGAGGATAGTCTCTTTGGATTGCATTGCATGAAGCTGTAGTCTGAGATCTCCTTGCAACCAAATCGCCGCGTTGCTGCCGCCGCCGCCGCCGCTGCCGCGACCGCCGGCGGCTCACCCGCCCGCCGGCATAAGAAATGTATTATGCCACTAGGTCTTTCTGTTTGCAGGTCAGGATAGCCTATTATGAGTACAGCACATTTTTCAGGTTTACAACCCCCCCCCCCAAACCCCCCTCCCAACCACCCCTTCACCCCACCCAAAAAAAAGTAGAAAATGATCAAGAACACCTAAAACGCCTAAAAACGGAGTTTGCGGAATATTTTTTTTATTATTACTCCACCGCTCTTACACCGATTTTCAAAATTATAGCAGCACTATCTACTACGACTCCACAGCATATCGCTACCCAAATTTAATCACAATCCATGCAGCGGTTACTGAGATTACGACGTCAGAAGAACGTCAACAGACAGACAGACCAACAGGCCTCTACGGGTTGAGAGGGCTTCACCCCCCCCCCCCCCCAAGTGAAATCCTGGCTACGGGCCTGGGTCCGTCAGGAATTCGCCAATATTATTGTTTGGCCAATAACGGGCAACATTTTAAACATTGACTGAAATAATGCAATAAAAAGTGGTATTTTCGTGTGTTTTTGTTTCCTATCTGAACAAATTAAGGTGCATACAAATTTTACTAATTTTCTCGAAGACGAGTCAACTGATTTTAAGAAATGAAACGTCAAAATAAAGGACTTCGACATACCTTTACAACGAGATATTACTCGATACCCCTTTGTCATTTAATATTTCTAAGGGGATGAATCTGGGGGACAGAGGGAAATTTTTAATTATATAATAATATATAATAATTTTTGGTTAAAATGTTGCCCCCTTTGACAAGTCTTTAGACGTGTCTCGGCGTTTTTTCAATTAACAGTGGTTTTCAATAAATCCGTGGTGGGAAGTTTTCAAATCCACACCCTGTATATGCGGGACAGTGCTTTTAGTTCTATATTTAGTTAATTCTTATGCTAAAATGTAGATATAAATCCGTAATAACTGTTCCTAGAGCTGCGGCCTCGGCGTAAATGTGTTATTTTAAGGTGGGGTCGGAAAAATATGCATTAAAGCGCAAGAAATAAAAAATGAGTATGTCATTTATATGCTTAGGCGTAATACCAATCACACATCGATAATTTTGAATATACAATAGTTTTTTTCGTGGGCCATTAACGGAACCAATTCTGAACTGAAATAGAACATTTCATCATGTACGCGTAATTGGGCAAGTCTCATCATTTACTAGTTATTTTAGACGCTAGTGCACTGTAAAAGGCTTTCGAATTGCAGCTCAGCTGATTTATAACTGTTGTCATTAGATACTAATAGGAAAAGTTCTAGTAAGTTTTTCAGTTTGACGATGACGTCTCATCCTTCTACTTCCCCTTTCAAAATATTCCTATGCCGTATTATAATACTTGGAATTGATATTCTCCTTTAAAAATGAGAGTCAGGTGAGAACTTTGGGCTCCTGATTCCATATTTTTGAAATAGGAATTGGTTTTCGGACAGCATTCATAAATTGCATAAATGCTCCGAAAAGATAAATGCAAACAAATCACAATAAATACAAGTATCTGACCTCGAAAAAGTCGAGAAGCTATGTAGGCATTAGAAGATATCGATTAATTTGTTCATGCTCAACAGAAATTAGGTAATTCTTTTGCGGATGTTATTTGGATCTAATGTGATAGAACAAACTTTCTCGCAATATTAATAAGTACTACCTATAAATAGTATCTCTTGAAGCTTAGTCAAAAGAACTGCTTAAAGATTCAACAACATCTTTATTTTATATATTTACTAGGCATTGACGCACTGCATAGCGTTCGTGGACTCCATCCCTAACGGAGCGAGTGTATCGAGTCCACTAGACTAGATTACAAGTTGTTCGCGTAGAAGCCGGCTTTTAGCCACTTGGGAGGTTGAAGGTTCAAGTACAGAAAGCATTGGCAAGGATCGCCCACTCTGGTCAGTAATCACAAGTGGTGGTAGTCACTATTCATCAAAGTTGCAATGGCATTCGGACAAAATATCTTTAGCTGCACAACAGCACTACTTTCCCTAACAGCAGCTCCGCTTTTGCATAAACGTGCTTAATGAGATATCCTGTGCGGATATTATCTTTTGTAAAGCTGGTTTTTCGTTAAACTCGAATTTCCCACGCCATCGTCAACAAATAAAAAACGTCTATACAGGGTGGTCCGATAAGCGCTCGGTGCTCTCTAGGGGCGTTACCGTTTAAATTAGAAGACAATGTTTCGAATAAAAAACGTTTATTTTCAAATGGTCTACTTGTAGAGAATAACTTCAAAGATGGCGGATAATCGGACATACCCGAAGTAGGTATCAACTTCCTTATTTTAAATGAAACACCCCGTAAATTATTACGTTTTTGAATTCAGCATTGATTGTTAGGTCCAGTTTGTTAACAAAGTTTATTCAGCAATCTTTAGAAAATTTGACGTTGTAGTACTTTACAGAAAATGTTTATATCTCGAAAACTAAGCACGACAGAGACATGCGGTTTTCGGTTTTAAAACGAACAAGAAACATACTTGTGTTTAGCAATATCATTGTTTCAAAACCACGTTAAATCGAAAGACTAGCAATTTTCCAGTTTAATGATAGAATTCACATCAGTGGATGCGAAATTGAATTCTCTTTCATATTTATCCAGGCATATGCGGTTCTGTCTTTGTTGATTTTTAAGACATTATTGATTTTATAATTATTCCGTAATGATGCGTAGAAATTGGTAAAGTCGAAGGTGGCGTGACTCGCAGACGAAACAATTGGCTGGAAACTTTTCATCATTTTGAACATACTAATGTTTTCCAAAATTTTCTAAGTGAAAATTTAAAAACCTGGTGAAAAATTTACCACTGCCGTTTTTAAGAACAATGTGGTTACAGTAAGATGAGGCACACTTTTGTATTGAAGACCGAAACACTTTAGATAAAAGTTGCCAGTCAATCCTTTCGTCTGCAAGCCACGCCACCTACGAATTTCGCGCGCCATTACAGAATAATTACAGAATCGTAAATATCTTGAAAATCATCTAAGATAGGACCACATATGTTGAGATAAACAGATGCCAAACTTATGATTATCATCCCATTTGAAAAAAAAGGTTTTTAATGTTTTAAACTATCCAAATTTAAAAATTGCTAGTCAAACTGAACCTAAAAATTGATGCTGGATTCAAAAACGTAATATTATACAGGATGTTCTATGTAAAATAAGGAAGTTGATGCCAACTTCCGGTATACCTGAATGTCCGCCATCTGCAAGTAGACCATTTGAGAATAAAAGTTTTTTATTCGGGACATTTTCTTCTAATTCAAACGGTAAGGCCGCTAGAGAGCACCGAGCGCTTATTGGACCACCCCGTATAGTTTGAGCATCATTTGTAAATGTTTTCATTATATCATTGAAATGGGAATTACAAAATCACTTAATACCATCTTTGGTCTATACTATCAAAGTGTCTAATCGTATGAGGAATTTCGGAAACAGCTTTCATGATAAGACAGACCTTATACTGCGCTCCCATCATCTAATAATCTGCTCCTAGAGTAGAAATGTATATGAGTAAAGGGTGATTCAAATTTCATAAAATAATAATTGCCTCAGCCTCAAAACCAAGAACGTTTACCTGTGTTTCATCAGACACGTTATCGTTCTCATTGTATGCAGGCCCTTCGGTGCTTGGTCTACCTCTACTTCTTCCTCTTATAGTCCTACTTTCTTCTTCTGGCAAAGGAGTAGTATTCAGATTTCGGCTCCTGAGAAAGGTGTGGATCATATATAAGTAATTCATTAACTAATACCTTTTTGTGCAAATTTTGGCTTCGGTTATGCAATTCGTAACTACAAATAGATGATTTTTTCTGTATTTGATACTACGACAAATCGACACAAAGACCCGCAGAAGGATGAATATGGAGAAAAGTCTACATTTTAGGTCCTCTGTCCCACGAATATACATTCCACGACGCCTGGGAGGGGGTGGACTATTTACTGAGCTTGCAGCATCTGCACAACAGGGTAGATTTCGCCACTGTCTGCTACATGACGAGGAGCACCGATCTCCTGATCCGCTTTGTAGGAGAGTATGAGAATGCGGGTAAAGGACCCATACTTTTCAGAGTAGCAACACGGTGCTTCCTACCGTATAATTAAAGCCCATACTAAAGCTGCTGAAGTCAAATTCCTTTTAAGGCTTCACAAAGATAAGCCAACGCACAAAATCTTCTACAAACAATTAGTATGGTTTGTCTAAACAGCTGATCTTCTCTTTTGTAAGGTCTAGTGGGTTGAGGTAGGAGACTCTATAAGGGCTTGCTAAGACAGTGTCTTCAACAATATAGTAAATAGTAGGATTATGGGCATGGATGTGCCTGATGTACGTTCTAGAGCTTCCCTATAGGCGCCAGAGACCCTTTCGCACCTCTTGTAGGCGTATAAGGTCTACCCTGGCACTGCTCACGTCCATCGACACAAAGCGGCTCTACGAGTGCTACACCACCATTCAAGGCATTCATACGGTATAGATAAGACACAGATGCTGCCATATGCTCCAAGAATCCGTGGTGGAGCACGAGAGATGCCGAATATACTGGAACTACTCGTTCTCCACGCTCGAGCTTGTAAAAGCCCGGGATAGTCCTCCTCGACCACCATCAGAAGGATATGTTCGTTATCAAGGTTTCAACCTCTGCCTAGACGAACATTGTCTCTAAGGAGGCCAAAATGCGGACCAACTATCAGGTGCCTTGGATAACTTCGCAGGTTCTGGCCGGACTACACTATAAGTCTGCTAGTAATGGTCATTGGATCCATAGGTGGTATGCAGAAGGCAGTCATCCATGTGTCGGTTGCACGATTCGCAGACCCAGTGATAAATCACCTCTTGTGTGAAATTTGTATATTCGCTGACCAAATATACAAAATTAATGTTATTTGATCTTTTTCCATAGTACTAATTTTACTAGCTACCGTGAAATGGCAGTTGTCACTTATCAAAATTAGGAACCTTCTCTTGATACTTTTTAGTACTACCCGAGCCCCCAAAAAAGGCACTAACTTTAAGCGTATTTTTATTTATATGAAACATTTTAGTAATGTACTGTATGTAATGATAAATACTAAAAAAGTCATTATGATTTGATGGTGAAGCTAGATATACTACCTACATCTTTTCGCGGAAGATGTCAAGGACTGGTTCGGGACTGGTTCGTATAAAAAGTGGATCCGCAGTATGATTAACGACATTCGAGGTGCCTATGTAAATCTTGTATGTAAACTAATTCAGTTTACATCACAGAATCAGTTTACATAAGGACTCACATACGGCGTACCCGTAATCGTATTGTGCATACGCGCTTTTCATCCGAACTAGTCCCTAACTAGTCTGGGACGTCATCCGCGAAAACCTCTACTGTCACCTTTTTCCAGCTTGATCGAGAAAAAAAGAGGCATTAGTTTGCTTTATCGATGAATTTTATAAAATAAAAAAACGAGATTAAAACATTATTATTTTTGTTCAGTTATATAAGTCGTATCTGTTGAAAGTCTGCGACGGTGATAATTGCTTTACATAGATAGATGACAGCTAGTATCTTTAAACGTAAGTGAATAACCCAAACTCCAAGCTGCTACAGAGAATAAACGGATTTTTTGTATTTTTTCTGTAATTTTTTTTAAATATAAATGATACTTTAAGATAATGTACTCCGCTGCACATGGTGTTCCGATATAAAAACGAAACTGAGTGAAACTAGACCAGAATTTATCGCGCAAAGAAAGTTTTTTAAAATTTCTATTTTTTTTTCCTTAGATCGACAATTCATTTGTTTGTCTTTTTGATTCGAAATAATCATAACTTTTGTTGTATTACGTGCATTTCGCAAAAATAAGTATACTAGTATTGCCCAATAATAAATGCTGCTTGGCGAATAAAATATTATCTATTAAAAAAGTAAATGAGCTTCAGGAGAAAAAACGTTTTTTACGCAATGTTAGACATTTTTCAGAACTAAATGTCAATTTTCGAGGAAGTACCACCATGACCATACTTTTTTGTCCCGTCCCATTAATATCCATCCGATATCCTGTCTAATAAAAGAACTACAGCGTTTCTATGCTTAGCGTAAACTTTTTTACATAATGTTAAGCCGAAACACCTGCATGACCGTAGCGTCGCTCATTGATCATTTATCATTGCTCAAGTACAGATCCTCATTTGCATCATTACAATTTGCACAGACGTCTTGTAGAAAAGTATCGCTTACACTTTCTTAACAAAATTTTGATATAGAAGCCATACCTTTTTTGTCCTGTTCCATTAATCCCCCCAAGACAATGTCTAATAAAAAAACTGCAACGTTCTATCTCTAGCTCAAGATTTTCTACATGCATCATACAATATTACATAGAAGCTTTTTATTTGCTAACCAGGATCTATTTTTAGTCATTATTTAGTATTTTTACTCCAAGGAAATGCACGCAATACTTCAAAAGTTAAAAATAAAAAGGACAAAAAGAATCAACTCAATAAAAGGCATGTTGTTTTAATTTTTTTTGTCGATACATTGTGGTAGAGTTTCACTCTGTTTTATTTTTGCACTTTATACTGGGGCACCCTGTTTAAGTGACTAACAGATATAAACATTTGTGAAATTTCTGTCTGTTGTTTTGAATAGTGACATTTCACTCTTAGATCATTACCCTACTACCCAGCAGGAACCAGGCCTGAGTATATCATCCATCAAAATAAGGTGTCATTTCCATGCAGAATGAAAAAAAATAATAATTCGGACTAAATTTCGCTGTCGGCTTATATTCTTTCCGTTGTTAGTCGCCATGCTAACTGAAGAGGTCAAAGCGGAACGTGCCTATCTATATAAGTACTATAAAATGGAAGTTCTACGTCTAATTCATATTTTTGTTCATATTCTGGAATTTGCGAAGCATGGAATGGTGAAATCATAATCTTGCAATGGTTGACAGTGTGTTGCTGTAAGTGTACTTCCATCCCATAGGTGGATTATATCTGCTGTCTGATATTCGATATTACGAAATAAATGCGGAACGCCCTTGGTTTATTTTGTTTTTTTTTTAATTCGTGGTTTGACTGGGATGGCAGGTAGAATAAATTTGTGGATAATTTGATTCTTTCTTCTAACCTGCAAGAGGTATCACATACATAGAACGTATGATATCAACAAGTGCGCATTTGAAGTAGGATTGACCGAACAGTGTCACCTCCTATACGACAATAATGATTTCTACAATGATGAGTTCACGTTCACGCATTCCATTCTGTTTCTAGTTTTTTAAAATATCGATCCAAAACGGAAAATCCTATTTGAAAGACAATGCTCAACGCGCGGCAACGTTATATCAAAGCGTTTCGGCCACCGCCGCCGCGCGGGCCACGACGAGAAGCTAGTAGGCGTTGGGATATTTGCGTACTCTTTCTATCTTTTACGTTTCTCACCAGCTGATTGTGTTGTCTTTCTCTTACGCACGGTTTCGTAAATGGGAGTAAATGTTAGACGGTGCTGTATACATTTATATAGAGTAAGACTATCATTTCAGAACATTTGACAGCAGGAACTGTGTAGCTGAGTAACAGAAACCGAATGTTCTATTCTCACGATGAGGTTATGGGTCCCCCTATACACTGAGTATCGCCCATGATTTTTCGAATTAGTAATTTCCCTTCCTAGCTTCGTATGGATACTGTGTGTCAAAGTGCAGAACGTAACATGCGTAAACGTTTCCATTATTACCTTGGAGGAAACCTTGTATTTGCAGGCAATCTTTCTTCATTAACGGTTTCTTCTTCACCCAATTGTCGTCCTCTGGTCTTTGAACCTCGAGAGGGTACTATTTCATTCGCTTCAGGCGTTGCTTTTTCGGCAGATATTTGATTTTTGGCAGGACCGTCGTGTCCATTTACTATCTGTAAGCAAGCAAATGTCCAAAACAATAAATACATCAACAAACTTGTCCTGAATAGAAAATTACTAAATAAAAAGGAATGACAGGCAAAAACCTGAACTGTAAAACACTGAGTTGAAGAGACAGAAAGTAAGTAAAACTGTGTCATGTAGCCGCATATTTTTTAGCGGAACTTCATTAAGTCAAGTCGCATATAATGTTAATATTAGCAATAATTTTAATGGAATTCCAGTGTAAAAATATTAAAAGAAATGTTAATATGAATGCATAGTTTACACTGCTGCCCGAAGGATCAAAGGTCAACACGCAACAACTCATAATTGATGTTCTTCCGTCTAATCCGTATAAAGTGACAACAGGTTTTATCCTCAATTTTTTATACTGGTTAGTAGCTGCGAGCAAAAAGCCCAAACTATTCAATGCCAGAGTATGGCAATTACTATGAAGAAGCTAGGTTAGGCGAAGTTTGGTATTGTGGGTTTTAAATTGGCTACAAGCCCTCACAGACCCAACCACCTATGATCTCGAAATCCATTGCAACTACCAGCCTTCTGTGCTCCAGTTCGACTAGAGAGATGGGTCTCATATGTGTGTAAACTATTGGTACTGTCACTCCACTGTTCATTGGGTTCATAGCGCTATAAGTATCATTTATGTGACCATTAAGTGATGTCGGGGCAAAGAACAACCTCTTAAAAGTTTCCCGTTAATATTATTGGAGCCAATATACCACGACAGGAATAGAAGTCCTGTATCCGATAGCACGATTTAACAGGAAGGGAGTAGGATCGAAGTTTGTTTAGGAGGTCTGCATGCCACAATTGATCGAATACTTTCCAACTTTCTAAACTAGTCACATGAGTTTAAAAAAAATGGACGAGTTGGCTCCTTTCATGTGAGAAGTAAGTCAGGACATCTTAAATAGTGATCCACAATGTATTCCAAAAGTTTCCTATTGACGATGGAGATCTGTATTGAGACAAGCAGATTGCGCTATTGAACTACATTGGAACGAACGCTTTTAATATGGAATCGAGTTTCAGTGTACACGTCTCCACAACAACAATGGGGATCCTGTGGGGACCAGTAGCCTTATTTCTGTCAAGTAACTGCAGCTTCTTTCGGACTGTTTGGCATTTGAAGCTTAATTTTCTAACAGCTTGAGGAAAGCTCGGTAATGTGGTACCTGGATACTGGCAGAATGAAGAAAAGTACGTGAAAATGAATAAACATTTCCTCAGTCTGAGCAATTACCAGTATGGAAGAAATGTACATGCACTCAGTGACATGGGCGCTCATAACATAACATATATGCTATCTGAGTCAAATGACTGATATTCTTACCTTATTCTTGTCTTTACCATCATCTTCGTCATCATAATAGTAGTAAACGTATTCATACTCATATTCCTGACCATTGGGACCCTTCTTGATCTGGATTCTGGATCTTTGTTTTCCGCTGGGTGCTTCCACCAACCCTTCGTCATCATCTTTCTTCGCAACTGTTCTTCCAGTAGTGAGAACCGGTCTAGGGCTCGTTACAGAAAGTTTGGCTTCCTTTTTCACGCGAGCTTTCGTTGTAGTACGGCGTCTTGAAATTCTCGTTGTCGTTATTCTCGGCTTAGCGGTTGTAGTGGAACTTGTTTTTAATTCTGTTTGGTACCTGTTGATTATCGATTTATACATGGTGGGATAATTTTCAATGCAACATTTACAATGATTGCTGTAGAGGAATTTTTAGACATGAAGGGTTCCAACGATTACGTTAGCTTCAACAACTAGAAGAAACATTGCTTTGAACAGCCTGAAGATTAAAACTAAGACACTTAATTCAGCTTACTGTACTCGCATAATCAATAAGTCGATTCAGCTGATTGATGTCGAACAGAGCTCTTTACGTAGAAGAAAGGTACTTTACGGGTATTATGTCCTGTGCCGAGGAAGTACAGGAAAAGTATAGAAAATATTTGACTTATGAGTTTATCTCGATATTTGTACTAGCAATATTGTCTGAAATAGTCGTATTGATAAGATAACTCGCACACAAACGATTACCAAATAGTATAGTCAATTTTTATTTCCCTCGGTCTGTCGGTCTGTCGGTCTGTCGGTCTGTCGGTCTGTCGGTCTGTCGGTCTGTCGGTCTGTCGGTCTGTCGGTCTGTCGGTCTGTCGGTCTGTCGGTCTGTCGGTCTGTCGGTCTGTCGGTCTGTCGGTCTGTCGGTCTGTCGGTCTGTCGGTCTGTCGGTCTGTCGGTCTGTCGGTCTGTCGGTCTGTCGGTCTGTCGGTCTGTGGGTCTGTCGGTCTGTCGGTCTGTCGGTCTGTCGGTCTGTCGGTCTGTCGGTCTGTCGGTCTGTCGGTCTGTCGGTCTGTCGGTCTGTCGGTCCGTCGGTCCGTCTGTCGGTCTGTCGGTCTGTCGGTCTGTCGGTCTGTCGGTCTGTCGGTCTGTCGGTCTGTCGGTCTGTCGGTCTGTCGGTCTGTCGGTCTGTCGGTCTGTCGGTCTGTCGGTCTGTCGGTCTGTCGGTCTGTCGGTCTGTCGGTCTGTCGGTCTGTCGGTCTGTCGGTCTGTCGGTCTGTCGGTCTGTCGGTCCGTCGGTCCGTCGGTCCGTCGGTCCGTCGGTCTGGCGGTCCGTCGGTCTGTCGGTCTGTCGGTCTGTCGGTCTGTCGGTCTGGCGGTCTGTCGGTCTGTCGGTCTGTCGGTCTGGCGGTCTGTCGGTCTGTCGGTCTGTCGGTCCGTCGGTCCGTCGGTCCGTCGGTCCGTCGGTCCGTCGGTCCGTCGGTCCGTCGGTCCGTCGGTCCGTCGGTCCGTCGGTCCGTCGGTCCGTCGGTCCGTCGGTCCGTCGGTCCGTCGGTCCGTCGGTCCGTCGGTCCGTCGGTCCGTCGGTCCGTCGGTCAGTCGGTCTGTCGGTCTGTCGGTCTGTCGGTCTGTCGGTCTGTCGGTCTGTCGGTCTGTCGGTCTGTCGGTCTGTCGGTCTGTCGGTCTGTCGGTCTGTCGGTCTGTCGGTCTGTCGGTCTGTCGGTCTGTCGGTCTGTCGGTCTGTCGGTCTGTCGGTCTGTCGGTCTGTCGGTCTGTCGGTCTGGCGGTCTGTCGGTCTGTCGGTCTGTCGGTCCGTCGGTCCGTCGGTCCGTCGGTCCGTCGGTCCGTCGGCCCGTCGGTCCGTCGGTCCGTCGGTCCGTCGGTCCGTCGGTCCGTCGGTCCGTCGGTCCGTCGGTCCGTCGGTCCGTCGGTCCGTCGGTCCGTCGGTCCGTCGGTCCGTCGGTCCGTCGGTCCGTCGGTCCGTCGGTCAGTCGGTCCGTCGGTCGGTCGGTCTGTCGGTCTGTCGGTCTGTCGGTCTGTCGGTCTGTCGGTCTGTCGGTCTGTCGGTCTGTCGGTCTGTCGGTCTGTCGGTCTGTCGGTCTGTCGGTCTGTCGGTCTGTCGGTCTGTCGGTCTGTCGGTCTGTCGGTCTGTCGGTCTGTCGGTCTGTCGGTCTGTCGGTCTGTCGGTCTGTCGGTCTGTCGGTCTGTCGGTCTGTCGGTCTGTCGGTCTGTCGGTCTGTCGGTCTGTCGGTCTGTCGGTCTGTCGGTCTGTCTGTCGCGTTTTTCTACCCTCGTAATCGCAGTAACCGATGCATGGATTGTGATGAAATTTGGGCAGCGTTATGCTGTGGGCTCGTAGTAGGTAATGTTCCTATAATTTTGAAAATCGTTATAGGTGGGGCGGAGTAATTAGCAAAAAACGAAAAATTTCAAATATGCCTCAAACTTCGTTTTTAGGCGTTTTAGGGGTTCCTGATCATTTTCTACTTTTTCTTGGGTGGAGGTGAATTTGGATTGGTTGGGGGGGTGGACGGTTTGAATACCGAAAAATTTGTTGTATTCGTAATGGGCTGTCCAATGATATGGAAATGAAAAACCTAGCGGCATGATACACTTTTTAGGTCCATCCGAACGTTGTATGCTTATTATAGAAACCACGGGACCTAGAATTTGTGAAGTATACATACGAGTATTGCTTCAGATCGTTCTATATCGCGTAACGCGAAACTTGTTCAATTGATTTTAATGAAATTTTGACATAGTATTGCTCCCAAGGCGAGGATGGAAAACGCGTATGTTTTGGAAAAATCGTGTCAGTGGCGGCGCGGCAATAATAAAAAAACTAAAAATACAAAAACAGCTCAAACTTTGTTTTTAGGCGTTTTAGGGGTTCCTGATTATTTTCAATTTTTTTTTTGGTGGGGTGAAATCGGGGCGGTTTAGGGGTGGGGGGAAGTAAAACTGAAAAATTTGTTGTATTCATAGTAGTTCGTCTATTGGCCTGTAGAAGGAATACCTAGCGGCATATTACATTTTTTTAGGTCCATCCGAACATTGGCTTGCCTATTACGGAAACCAATTTTGTGATCTGTACATACGAGTTTTGCTTTATTTCGTTCTATGTATATTGCGCAAAGCGAAAATTATTGAATTGATTCTAATAAAATGTTGACACATTTATTACCGTTGCGAGAATGGAAAACGACTCTGTTTTTGAAAAACCGTGTCGGTGGCGGCGCAGCAATAATCAAAAAACCAAAAACATAAATTCAGCTCAAACTTCGTCTGTAGACGGGTTGGAGGCTCTTGATCGTTTCGCATCGTCCAGTTCAAGCATGCAGAAATAAACTGTGGCGCCCTAGTTCCTAAGGAGGGAGACGCAAGAAACTATTTACGAGGGTCTTGTGTTGGATGTCGTTTTTGCGGGCGGATGGGCGATAATTTAGTTGCAAGGGGATTTTAGACTATAGCTTCATGCAATGGGAAATAATAAAATGGTATCATCATTATGTGTGGGAAGTACTGAGTCAATCAACTTGACTCCATTTTTTTTTCCTTTCAACGACATAAAATAATTAACCGCCACTGGTCAGTACCATATGATACATAAACTCGCACTAGCATTGACCGAGGAATTCAAATTGGTAATATGTAAAAATGGAAATGCAAATAAGTTTTATTAAACGCATAATCTTCCATCAACGCACTATTAGTTCACCTTGTACATGTACGGAATAGCTCAGTGTCCTAGTGGGCTTATGAGTTTTAATTTCAGTTTCATTTGTGTGTTTGATAAAAAGG
Source organism: Callosobruchus maculatus (assembly GCA_951848785.1). Classification (NCBI taxonomy): domain Eukaryota; kingdom Metazoa; phylum Arthropoda; class Insecta; order Coleoptera; family Chrysomelidae; genus Callosobruchus; species Callosobruchus maculatus. The sequence goes on from CATOUR010000056.1 coordinate 12,673,368, forward strand.
TTGTTTTTAGTTTTTGGAAAAACTGCCACACTTTAATCGCAAAAGGCGATAGCAGACTTTTCGTATAAGTATGGAGAAATCCAGGATTGATTTTCAAATTATTAAGACCAATAAGATTTACTATTAGTGCGTGGGAATTTATAATAAGAAGTTTCAAAAATATCGACATTCTGCAGTATTTGCTGAAAATATAACTCTCTTGGTTGATTTGATTTTTTTGTAATGAGGGGTTAGGGTTTAGTTTCCGCGCAGCCTTAAGACTTATTGTGCATCCCCAGACAGAGGGATCAAACAGAGACCCATCCTAAGTTCTTTGCGAACTTTGAGATGCATTGGACTATGCTCTCCTGTCTTCCATTCTGGCCTACATTGAGATGGGAGTTCCTGCTTTCACTCAAAACAGGACAGTCGAAGATAGCATACTTAGCTGTTTCTTCTGCCTCACCCCACTTCCTACATAATGGGTTTGCCACAGCAATCGCCATCTTTTGCAGGTATGCACTGAACGTCAAATGGCCAGTTATAAATCCAACCACCTTTCGTAGTTCCTTCCTGCTTAGTCAGAGAGCATTTGCGGTATTAGGACAAGAGGGTCCCCTCAGCATCCTCATAGTCTGAACAATCCCCGCCACTCTGTCCCAGCGCGTCTGGTGTTCAGTTGACACTCACCCACTCCTGTATGCCTAGGAGCAGGGTTTTATGGTAGTCCCATGCTATTTTTGAAGTATAGTATTTAGTCGCCAAGGCCATCAGAGCCATCCGTTTGCCTGTGTTTACATAGATAGACCTTTTGCAGTACCTATACTTTATCTATGCATAGTCTGCCGCATTCCAAAATTGCGGCTATCATTTCTGCCTGCAAAACGGTAGCCAGTTTACTTGGCGGATGCTTACGTTCCGCCCAGGCCTACCACCGTATATGCCTCCTCCTGTACCTGATGAGCTTTTGGAGCCATAAGTGTACCAGTTGATACCATTCGACATGTATCCAGGTCCTTCTAGAGTCCATTCCGATCTGTCACTTAGGTTAACTTGACTTTATATAGGATATTGGTGTCCACGACTCTTGACATTCTGTCGGGTGGCATCTCAAGTATGTATGTCGCACCGCAGTCTGTCAAGTATCGGGGTATGTTTCATGGCAGGGAGGTAGAACCAGCTTCCATGTCACTGCATTCTATATGCAGCCATTTTTGCCTCTCCCTCGATGTAAATATCAAGAGGTGGGATATTTAGCAGTACCTCTAATGCGTCTGTTGGTCTACCCTTCATGACGCCCGCTATGCTCAAACCCGCTGCCCGCTGCACTTTTGTGAGCGCTTTGGATGCTGTGGTTTAATGAACCTTTGGCCACCATACAATAGCGCTGTATACCATCGAGGGTCTGATTACCCTGGTGTACAGCCAATTTAGCATCAAGGGGGTTAAGCTCCAGGTACATCCAATCGCTCGTCTGATTGTACTCTTCCATGCCTCTTCATCCAAACCATCTGGCTCGCCCGTTATGGTTGCTTGTGAATTATTTAGATATGGTTTATTTGACAATTGCGTATAACATTCAAATAAAATATTATATGACACCGTACGGTATAGATTTTTTATTCTTGAAAAATGTATACTCACTTTGCTAATAGTTTTTTAACGTCCAACTTGATAGCTCCTGCTGGGGCCGGTGCCTGTCTCTTGTGCACTTTTTTTCCCTTTCCTTTTTGCTCTTCGTTATCCTCCGACCTCTCAAAAGTTAACTTAGAAGGCACTTTGTGAGCAGTTTCGAAAGGACCACTACCTCGTTCCGAAGTTTCAGTTTTATCTTTGCGAGCTACTGGTCTAGCTCCTGCTCCTGAGGACTGAACGAACACGAATTCCTGACCTGGCTCAGCTGCTGTCACCAGCATGTCCTTAATGGCATCCTTTGTTGAGTGTTTGGAGTCTGATGCTGGCATAGTCAGACATACCGGCGATATGATGGTCATAAGGAGAAGCCTGAAACAAAATTTGCTATTAAAGAAATATTGTTGATTTAATTAATCTCCCAACATTCATATTAAGATATGTTCCTCAACTAGTTACGGTGGTGATTTAGCATGTTTGTGCGCTTCATATACTATTTCATAAATGATAAGTTACTGTCAATTAATATTTGAGCTGTCTATATTCCGTTACTCATACCAGATCCTCGAATGAACACAGTCTCACAGAATAACGCGAAAATGCCTTATTAGTTTACAAGACCTTCCTTATACGAGCACAAATAAGGATATTTTTAATATACGGTATCTTCGCCGTTCCGGAAGTAGTGAAACGATATATTTGACTCTAACATGGCAGAAGTGGAGGCATTTTTTTTTAAGTAAGGTAAAATATCGTCGCCTTAATATGGGTTACTTGGCCAACGATGGACAAAAAAGCGAATGAAATTTCAAAATAGCAATTATTTGTACAACTTAAGAAATACATTTCTATGAAAATGTTATATATAGTTGCTCAAATAGTTCTTATCGGCATTCAACGTGTACTGAAATATCATCAAAGCAACATGTAGAACCCCACGATGTCGGAAAACTACAATTAAATTAAGGATAATTCATTGTTGGCGGGGTACTTGGAAATCTAGAAAAAATATGATATTTCTAAATGGATATAAAATCTGGCTTACACTCTCTCAGTTTTGTATTCGGGAATCCATCGCGACTGAATGCCAAAGCACCCCATTTTAGTGCAACTCTGTTTCAGCATTACCATTTGCTAATCCAGTAATGTTGACGGCATAACAAAGACGCATGGTGTACCCACTCGAGTGTGCTTTCTTTCAACATTAAGAACACCCGCATTCAGATCACTGGTTGGTCTCAAACGTCTTCAAATATTTAAATCGTTCAGGGTGAATACATCATATGTTCAAGACCAACTTCCTATGGTAATGAAGGACAAACTTCCTACAAGTCATAAGGCCAAGGTCAACTCCAAATATGCTCAGTGACGCATTCAGGGTCACACGCTTAAATACAGTATCGAATGCATTCAAGGACGACGCCAACTGTGCTCCAAGTGCGCTCAAGTTCACGTGATCAAGATCAAAAGAACAAGAATGGTGCTACCCGGGCTTCGACACATCGGGTTGCTGTTCCATTACCCAATGACTATTCCTCACGCCGCCGTGAGGTGAACTGTCACTGGGTCCGCGAATCGGACGTCCTAAGCATACCTCATACCGCCTAGGGATCCAAAGATCAATACTAGCGGACCCGCAGTGTAGTCGGTGCAAAGCCTGCGAGATTGTCCGAGGAGCTCCTGATATTTAGTCCGCTTTTTTTTCTCCTTAGAGACGATATTGCCCTCCTCAGGTGCCGAAAATCGATAACGAGTATCGCCTTCTGTTAGTAGTCGAGGAGGACTGTGCCGAGCGTATTGATTTTTATAAGCTCCAGCGTGGGGAACGAGTAGTTCCAGTAAACTCGGCATCTCTCATGCTCCACCACGCGTATGGCAGCATTTGTCTCTCATCTGCGCCATATGAGTGCCTGAAGTGGTAGTATAACACTCGTAGAGCCGCGTTGAGCCAATGGACGTAGGCAGTGCCAGCGTTCACCTTACACGCCGACAAGAGGTACCTTAGGATCTGTGGCGCCGGTAGGCAAGCTCTACAACGGATGTCGGGCACATCCATGCCCATAATCGTGCTGCGGTACGGCCGCGCCTCCGACTTCAACCCACTAGACCTTAGGAAGGAGAAGCTCAGACAAACCATGCTCTTGTAGACGTTTGTACAAGATTTCGAGCGTTGGCTTACCTTTGAGAAGTCTTGAAAGAAATAGAACTCTAATAGATTTATTGTGGGTTTTTAGTTGGGTGGTAGAAAGTTTCGTAATAAACTGCTGACACTTCCGCGTAACGTTGAGCATGAGACTGAGTTCTTCGGCTGCCTGTGTTGCTGCTCTGAAATGCATTCTCGTGCTCGCACTAAGGGGATCAGGGGATCGGTGCTCCTAGTAACATAGCAGGCAGTGACCAAAATGGAAAGATTTAGAAGTAATGTGAACTTCGAGGATAACAATAAACACGTTAACTTAGTTAACAGCTGAGCTATATCATTCTGCTTCCCAAATTTTATCGAACTAGAAAAGTGATGTCAGTATCAGATGAGTGAAGATAATACTTCTCTGTCACAGCGAATACTTCTTTGAAGTTTCAAAGCAAATAGTTTCAATTCATCCATCAATCAGGTTACGAAGCAGTACTTAGGATTACGATGTGAAGGATGCCACTTCATCGACCCTTTTATCTTTTTTGACTTTCTGATATGGAATGATTCAGTATTTGTCTGTGCCATGCCATGTAGTCCCATGTAACTACTATATTGGATATATATTACAACTAGATATATTGCTCCGTGTAGCAATCTGGTTATTTGAAACTTTACGGTTAATTAGTTAATTTTTCTGCGTTTTCTGATACTTATAGCTGGAGTTATCTCACCAAAAGTTATAACCATCGATATAAAACTTAAATCTAGGTATAGGTTACTTAAACATTGGGTATGTGCGCTGAAGAAAAGATAGATTAAATCATGCTTTCGAAAACCTGCCTTATAACGTGTAACTCAGGTTCATATAAACTTCCTAGAATTACTACGCAGTTATGGATTTATCTCATTCTAATTTAAATTTGCTGGATAAGTTTGGCTTTTTAGGTCTCTTAAATCGACTTTAGGTATTGACGATCCCCATTTTAAGGCTATTATGTCTTAGATATCCAAAATCGGCTGCTCATGTCTTGCCGCACAATCGAGAACCTAAAACAATCTATCACAGAATCTTATTTTTAATTCTGTGAACTGATTAGATCAACACTGGAATGCAAGTAAACAAAATGTAATATATCCTGGTAACAACGCTTTAGTGGCCGCTTAGCTATAGAAAATGTGCACTATACCATTTCCAGCAGTAGTTCCAAAGGGTTCAAATTACATTTCTAATGCGTCAATTGCAAGTTCAAACTGACAGGTACAAATTACCCCTAACAGTTCGAATTTACAATTGACAGTTCAGAAATGTAATTTGATGCTTTTGAAACTACAGCTGGAAACGGTATTTACCCAAAAAAAGTTGTAAGTTGAATAAAATCCATTTTACACCATTTATAAGCTTACCATTTGTTAAACATTTACGGAAAATGTATATTCATATAGCATTGCGCTTACCCCTTCTCCCTGTCTGTTTAATAGATGCACAGCTTCAGCGCACAACAGATGTTATAGCATTTGAAGAAACATAATATTTCATACAATGATCAACGACACAGTTTAGTCGAAAATCATCTCCAGTCTTCACAGTTTCTAATAACGCGTACATTTTCTCTTCGACAGGATGAAAGTTCAGTTACTTTTTTATATAAATATAAAAATAATAGTAAATATTCTTAAGCCTTGTTAATGGATCTTGTGTGAATTTGTTGCTCGTCGTTTCGACATAGTAATTATTGGATGGAAGATACATAGTAAACAATTATAAGAGAAACTTGAGGTCTAGTTGGTTGGCAAGTATATTTTAGTTTCAATTTTACTTCCTCAGCGAACCAGAAAAGGATGTGTGTAGTTGCGAGAAACTACGATTTGAGATTATATATCTGTATTTATGTCCTATTTCCCTAAATTTTCAGGAAAGCAGTTTAGCTAGTAATTAGTTCAAGTTATTTGAAATTTAAATATGACACTTGAACCAAAATGCCACTTATGCATCTGTTTTTCATTGTATCAAAAGTTATTTATCCACGGTAAGTTACTTTGATATGACAAAACATATTAATTTTTTGATCAAAAGTTGGACACAATGTCCTCTATCACTAAGATATAGACATTTTTTTGGAAGTTTTATGGCATCAACAAACTACCTAACATTATCTGTCATCTATAATCATTGAATTATTTATATTAAAATACCTGATCGTAAGTGAATTCTCATACTAGGTAAGGTCGGAATTTGTTTTAAATCCATCATGAGGGCAGAGGAAATGCAAAAAACGACAATTCCATGACCACACAGTTCAGTTAAATTTATATGATAGGCTGCTACTATCACAAGCATGGAGGTGCATCATGTAGCGCTTTCGGTGCCATCGTCTAATGAATTGCCGGTTTTTTGATTGTTCAGCCGGCTTCGACACATTCCGTTGCGTTGGCGTCGGGGCACATCACTACGTTCCGCAAACAGAAGTCAAAAGCATCTTCAGAAGCTGTTACCTTTTCGGCAAGTCCTGAGAAACTGGGAGTCCTTTCTATTACCCTATAAACATCTTATTAATTTTTTATCTAGCTGAGAAGACTAAAGAAAGCGCAGATATTGTATGAACAGTGCCTTAGAGTTGTCAGTAAAACATGGGGCACGAAGCCCCAAGTTGCCATGTGGATACATATGGCTATAATCGGACCAATAATTGTGGCCCATGGAGCCGTCGCATCGCTTGGGTGGCTAAATGTCAACAAAAGTCTACAGAACTTCTGCTAAGTCAGATACAACAAGCAGCATGAATGAACTGACAGGAAGTCGTAACAGGAAGTTGATTAAAAATTTGTAGCTTCTGTTAGACAGATATTCGTCGATGTTTTTTATTATTTTTGCCAGGTTTTTTTCTTGGGCAAAAAAAAAGTTTGATGTTGTGAGTATTTCTGCTGCTGGTGAGCTGATCTACCAGACCCTATTTTACTTCCCACACCGTTAGGTGAGGGGACTATTGTGATCGCGAAAATTTTCGATTTTGAGATAATAGGCTTTTTGGGCATGTTATGATGTCTACATAACGAAAATCCACGTCACTCATTTCCGTCGGTCTGTCTGTCTGTCGGTCTTTCTGTCTGTCTGTCTGTCTGTCGGTCTGTCTGTTGGCGTTTTTCTAACGTCTTAATCTCAGTAACCGCTGCATAGATTGTGATGAAATTTGGGTAGCGATATGTTGTGCTATCGTAGTAGGTAATGTTCCGATAATTTTGGAAGTCGTTGTACGAGGGGTGGAGTAATTAATAAAAAACGAAAAATTTCAAATACTCCTCACTCTCCTGCTCGTTTTTAGGCGTTTTAGGTGTGCCTGATCAATTTCTACTTCTTTGGGTGGAGGTGAAATTGGGATGGTTGTGGGGGGGGAGAGGGGTTGTAAAACTCAAAAATCTGCTCTATTCATAATAGGCTGTCCATTGACCTGTAAAATAAAGACCTAGCGGCGTAATAGCCTTTTTTAGGTCCATCCGAACATTGCCTTGACTATTACAGAAATCAAGGGACATAGAATTGTCTCATGTATACATACGAGTATTGCTTCAGATCGTTCCGAATTTAGTACCTAACATGGAAATTATGGAACCGATTTTAATGAAATTTAGACACAGTATTATTAACGCGGTGAGGATGAAAAATGCGTATGGCTTTTAAAAAATGTGTCAGTGGTGGCGCAGCAATAATAAAAATACTGAAAATATAAAAATAGCTCAAACTTCGTTTTTAAGCAATTTGGGAGTTCCTGATTGTTTCGTTTCATCCAGTAGAAGCTGACAGAATAAAATTAGTGTCATTTTAATTCCTACGGGGAGACTTAGGAAACTATTTACTAGTTTTTGTGTTTGATGTTTTTTGAGGACATGCGAACGATTACTTGGGTGCGATGGATCTCGGACTATAGCTTCATGCAAAGGGAATATAATAAAATGATATCACTGTTGTGTGGGAAGTACTGAGTCAATCAATTTGACTCCATTTTTTTAATAAAACCATCACTGTGCAAACTAATTTATTACGAAATAACTCTACGTTATTACGAGTCTATTACAAATTTTATGTCACACCTGAAATTCGTATATAGGAAACAACAATCCGTAATCCTGCATATTGAACTTATATAAGATGATGTTCAATGAACCGCGAATTTTATCGACATAGAAAGAAACGCAGGCTGATGCAACGCAATAATCTTTCACACATAAAATATCCACCTTTAGAGAAACAATAGCATTATCGTACCATATTAAACACCAACACAATGATGAATTTCAAGTCTTAGATGCAAATTACATCTAGTGCTTTTACTCTTGACATTATTGGTATTCATTCTTCTGTAACGATATTGTTGTATTGTTATCTGTATAGAAGCATCTCGTTCACTCGTACCAAAAGAAACTACAACTGTTTTATCTACAATTCTCTTTAAAGTTTCGACCGCGAAATCTGAGGAGATAATGCTAGTTATAACTCAAAGTTGTGGCCATGCGAAAATTTCGAACGGATGTGGGATTCTCCTGATGTTTATTAAAAAATAAACCAATTACTCATCTAAAAGGATTCCTAATATGACAATAACGGAATGCTGTACAATTATTTATATCATGTTAGTGGAACTGGAATTGGAACTGGCGGACCATAACAAAAAAATTCTTATGACTGAAATACTTTCATAATTAAATCGTAACAATTAAGAATTCCACAAACGTATTGGAATATCACCTTCAAAAGATCTATTGTCACTTTCTTTAAAGCTAATTTCAGCTTCTCTTTGGCTTTCCCATGAAATTAATAATAACAATCAGTGGCTTTTAGTTGTCACTGCAATGCGGAGGAAAATCAAATAATTTATTTCTTTACGCAAACTAACGCAGTGTTAATGGTGAGCATTTAACAACAGTTAGATAGTACCATAAAATGTATTCAAAATATAAAGAAATTCGATAATGACCTTATATGGAAAAAGTTAATAGATCTAGCGGTAGAACCAAGAAATACCATTAATTAAGGACGACGACGTTATTCCTTTTATAACGGATTAGTACTTCATCTGTTTAAACATTTGTGCTGTTGAATAGTTGTGCGTTCTTGTGTTTGTTATGAACTACTTGATTTGAAGTTATGTCAAGTTATCGCTAGTTTTCAGAGCGATCTGTGGGTGCTTAGCTATTATTAGGTCGCAAGTACTGCAGATCTGGTAAGCAGCAATCAATGTCAAGGAAAGAATGTTGGAGAAAGCATAAAGCTAAACGTTTGTGTGTTTCAGTTGATTATACAGTAAAAAATCTTGATGTATCTCAAATATATAATACTTGTCACATATAGTATGAAGTATTGCATCAGTACATTTATACAAGTAATGAAGACTTGTGGAAGCAGCTTCGCTTGCAGTTCAGGAGGAAGAAGCGGCGGATTGATCTTCAAAAAGTGAATACGGGCGATAGTCATTCATTGCATGAGATAATGCAATATAGGTTAGCTAAATTATAGTTTGTATATATACCTATATGTACCTCACACAAAGCTTTACCTTTGAGGTGGAAGTATTTGTAATTTGTTATGCAAATAAATTAAATTGAACTGAATTGAATAAAACTATGACTAAAGGAAGACATCAAACCCAACGCTTAGTGGAAACATTAGAAAAATATGATACAAACTAGAATAAGACCAGATTAATTTATTACATACAGAAGATAACAGTAGAGGAAGTAAAAGGCTGAATTTCTAATGTCTTATGGTGTGCCAATATTACCCAAATGAAATCACACTAATGTAGTATTAGTTTTTCCCAATGTTGTTCCTTGCTTTTAGACCCGAGGCGTGCCTGTTTGGTTATCCTCTTCTTATTCTCATGACAGCAGATTGGCGGTCCAAATAGCTACCGTAATTCTAGACACGGCCAAGCGGAAAATGTCAAGCGATGTGCATTTGTGCAACCAAACCATCTTTGGATGTCCTTCAACCAAGAATTTTGGCGTCGGTCGACAGAGCTTTTACCTTGGACTTTTCCGTCCATAATCAGTCGCAGAAGTTCGAATTTTTCTCCTCGCATGGTATGACCTATATGTATAGGTCGTTTTTCATTATTGGTTATCTAGGGATTAGATAAATTGGGTTTTTGATAAGTCGATGCCGTGTTGGCTATCACTTTGGATTTTAAAAAAGTGTACTTACTATGTTCAATAATTCATAGTACTCAAGAAAGTTAAAAATTAAAAACACAAGTATGTCAAATTGGAACACCTAGTCGTCAAAATATAGTCCAAATCTATAATTCTTCTCAAGTACCTTGTCCTTTGGCAATGGCTGACGAGTCTGCAGCATTTTAGAAAATGTAGTAATCAATTGGTCACTGTCTATGCCGTTTCTGATACTTTAGATGATTTCCGATAGTTGCTGCAAAACATTTCGTTAGTACTGGAAGTTAATGGAAAGAGTATATTTTATTCGTGTTCCAGATATACAGAATATGTAAGAACCTATGATACGTTCTACAATAAAAGCTGCTTTTATTTTCATGCTTTCATCCGCATTTAAATTTCTCATTTTCAATTCGGACCAGACAATTTTAGAAAAAGTCGGCGGCCAGCGGGACTCGAACCACTGCAGTGTACCTCGACTTGATAATGATATCGCGTATCTAGTCGGCGCTTTCGAGGTTGAGTTGACGTGGCGACCGTAGCTCAACTGGCGATAGTGTTGGAGTACCGGTCTGGAAGTCACGGGTTCGAGTTCCGCCGGCTGCTAACTTTTTCTAACAGTTGCTGGTTAGATTCATTGAAATAAAACTTTACTTGACAAGTAAAACCACCAAATATTCAAACAAATTCTCCTTTGTGCCACAAGTATCACCAAATAGTTTCATAAATCTATTGTAATTTGGGCCTGGAGATATAGTTTAGAATATTGCTCATAACTTATATCTAATCATTAGTAAATATAGTGTGGTGACATACTCGTTTTTGAGCACTAGCTAGATACTCCTGCATAAGGCAGTGATACCCAAAAAACTAAGTCCGTAGCTAAGCAGTAATCAGTTCTTATACGTTCTCTGCTTGCAAACTATATTTTTTATATTTTTGGAAGAATTGCTGTATTCTACTGAATCGTTTATAGACAGTCCAAACAATGAGGGACAAAAAATCGAACTTTTGGCGTACCTCGACTTGACTATTTTGCGTTCTGACTTTACTATTGTGTTATTTGTTATGATTTGGCTCTTATCCAATGATGCGTAATTTTTCATTTACTAGTTTATCTTCCACAGCATCAATAGCATGAGTTAAATTAAAAAGGACTGCAACAGGCATTTATTTGCTCTTCAGTATTTTCAGCATATACGTATGTATATACAAACTTTATTAATTAACTAATTGCAGTTCTGTCCTATTTTCTTCTATGTCATTTCTGTGAAACCGTATCGGCAATTATTTGATAACAGGTTGTTCGAGGTGCTGAAGTTATTCAACCGCGTACTAAAACACGTGACTATTATTTCAGAAAATTACCTTAGGAGACATATTAACATAAAACATATATGTCACGGGTCATTTGAAATTGAAACTTCACGAAACTATTATTTAACTGAATGCTAAATAAGTACATGTAGTTGAGCCAAGAATGTTATGCGGGTTGGATACTGTGACTTTTATGTATTATTACACTGTAAAGTAATTATGCTAGAACAAGATCATTATTTCATAATGCCGCAATTCCAGTGGTGAAAATTATTATTTCTACAATTTGTCACCATACACGTCTCTATAAAAAATTGTGGTTTATGCTCAGGAAAGTGCAAGTAATGTTTCTAAACACGGTTTTATTGTTTTGGTGCATATAATAGCAAAGATTGTGCTTTTAGTAAGAGAAACGTAGCTCGCAAATATGCGCATAATCACCACAAGCAAATCAATACAGAATAAACGTAAGCTTATTGGACTTTCGACACCCTAACTGTGATTGTCTCCAGTCATCGGTGCCGGTGTCGGTTAGGGGGATAAAATACGTTAATTTTTATCGACAAATAACCCCCCATCAAAAGTAGTTTTTCTCCCATCATAATAAAATGGCCACCGTTTTATTTTTTGTTTAATAATTGATGCACGCATAATTTAGCCATAGCGACCTGTGTAGAGGTTCTACGTACACAAAAGAAATCTCATTCGATAGCGAAACATGTAGACTGTAAACTAATGTTAAATTTTTTCCAAATTTTAGTCCATATCAGGGCACAAAAATTACTATATAATTTATTGCGTTTTTTTGACAGTTTTAGTTTTTTCAAAAAATCGAAGCTGTTAACCTACATTTTTTTATTTCTAAATATCGTGTTTTCTAAAAAAATAGCTGTACATCTTAACCCCGAGTAAAGTAGTTTAAAAGCTATGATGGTTTGAATATGACCCTTTATTGTCTAATCCGGCAGTTGAGAAGGCAATAAAACAAAATTGAGCAACAGCATGTCTGCAACACCAAGGAAGACATTCCAAACAATGGTTGTAACATTTGCTTCTTTCTTTTGCAAAATGAATGTCGTGACCACTAAGTATTTTGTTTTGTTGTCTTCTCATCTGTCGGATTAGAAAATAAAGGGTCATATTCAAACCATCATAGCTTCTAAATTACTTTACTTACGGCTAAGCTATCTATTTAGGAAACATCACGTACTATCGTTTAGAAATAAAAAAAATATAGGTAAACAGCTTAGATCTTTTGAAAAAACTGAAACTCTAAAAAAACGTAAAAAATTACACCATTATTTATTTCAACAATTTTTTGGCCCTGATGTGAAATGAAATTTGGTAAAGGTTCACCATCAGTTTACAGTCTATACATTTCGCTATCGAATGAGACTCACTTTGTGTTTGTAGAACCTCTGCATAGGTAGCTATGGCTAAATTAGTACAACACTCGTGCGTCAATTGAACAAAAAATAAAATGGCTGCCATTGCATTATGGTGGGAGAAAAACTACTTTTGGGGGGTGATTTGTCGATAAAAATTATCCCGCTAAAGTCTGTGATACCGATGACCGGACACATTGTAGAATAATATAAGATAATAATAATAAGAAAAATATAGTATATATTTTTCTGTGAATCGTCACATTGACTTGATAGGTTCTGTTGATGATTCTGGTAACAACAGAGTAATCTCCATTCAAATAATCAGAGTTTCTGTTAGCTATCATTTTACTTTCTACACCACCAAATTTTCGATTTTGAGATAGTACGCTTTTCGGGCATTTCCGTCGGTCTGTATGTCTTTCTGTCAGTCTGTCTGTCTATCTGTATGTCTGTTGCGTTTTTCTAGCCTCGTAATCTCAGCAACCGCTGCATGGATTTTGATAAGATTTGGACAGCAATATGCTGTGAGGTCGTAGTAGGTAATGTAAATAATTAATTTGAAAATCGGTGCATGGGCCGCGGAGTAATTAGCGAAAAATCAAAAATTTTAAATATTCCTCAAACTTAGTTTTTAGGCGTTTTAGGTGTTCCTGATCATTTTCTACTTTTTTTGGGTGAGGGTGAAATTTGGAGTTGTTGGGGGGTGGGGAGTTGTAAAAGTGAAAAACTTTTTGTAGTCATAACAGACTGTCCATTGACCTGTGAAGGAGGACATAGCGACATAAATAACTTTTTTAGATCCATCCAAACATTGCCTTGGATATAACAGAAACCAAAGGACTTTTTGTGATATAAACATACGAGTATTGCTTTAGATCGTTGTGTATTGTGTAACGAGGAAAACATTGAATTGGTTTTAATGAAATTTTGACACAGTATTACCACCGCAGCGAGGGAAAAAAACACGTATGGTTTTTATAAATCGTGTCAGTGGCGGCACAGAAATAATAAAAAAAATCTAAACATATGGAAACAGCTCAAACTTCATTTTTAAACGTTTTAGAAGTTCCTGATCATTTTCTACTTTTTTTGGGTGGGGATGAAATTAAGGTAGTTGGTGTGTGGGGAGTTGAAAAACTTAAAATTTTGTTGTGTGCATAATAGACTGTGCACCGACCTGTGTGAAGGATGACCTAGCAACATTTTAAATCACCTTTTTAGGTCCGAAACTATGGGACCTAGAATTTTCTGTATACATACGAGTATTTATAGCTTTTGATCGTTCTGTATTTTTTAACGTGGAAACCAATTAACTGATTCTTATGGAACCCTGATCCAGTATTATTACCGAGGATTAAAAACGCTTATGGTTTTTAGAAATATAGTCAGTGGCAGCGCAGCAATATTCAAAAAACTAAAAATATGAAAACAGCTCAAACTTCGTTTTTTTGGTGTTTAAGGGGTTCCTGGTCATCTTCTACCTTTTTTTTGGTGGGGGTTAAATTGGGGTGGATGGAGGCTGGGGGGTTGAAAAGTGAAAAATGTGTCGTATGCATAATAGGCTGTGCATTGATCTGCGAAGGAATGACCTGGCGGCATAACACAATTTGGGGGGGGGGGAGCTGGCTGCTATGGGAAAATTTATTTATTTATTTAAAAAACATTTACGGGATAACACCATTAACAATAAAACGTACATTAGCATCCTGCATCCTTTTTTAAATAAAGTGTCACCGGACGAGTAATTTTGGCAAAATTTCTCTGAGTTCTGGGAATGGTAAATTTTTTTGCAGCTGAAACTTTATCAGGGTTAGGTCTTTTGAACTTCTATCCTGAAAAATTGGAACTTGCCAATCGAATTTTGAAATGTTATTCTCCTAACGTATTGAATATCTGTTTTAACCCTACTATATATCCTTGTGAGGTTTTACTGGAAACTACAATATCATTAAGGTATACAAGACAAATTTAATTTTTTGGAAACCACTTAAAATGTTATCCACAACTCGTTGGAAAGTACTAGCCCGAACATTTCAGGACACGGTTCCTGTTGCTATTTCGAAACACAGCAGCTTCTTCCCCTCATTTCTTCTTTCCCTCATTTGCATGTCTCACTCTGACATCTTCCCAAATGGCTGAAGCTGAAAGTCCATTTGTGTACAGCGGATGACAAAAAGCATGTAAACTCGATTGAACCCACTAGACACCAACAGTTCAGCAATACCTTGACCTTCGTCGCTTAATCAACGTTATGCAATTTCAACATGAAGAGTCAACTTTAGGTCTTCTGGCTCACGTCTTCATGTGTGACTTAATATCTAAGTCATAGTTCCGCAGATGATGGTTTTTGCACGCAGACATCCAGAGCAACAGACTGATCTCTGTGGTCGACCTGGGATGCAAAAGGCCGGTAGCGATGATTTCTCTGTCAATAGATGCGGAAATCATAACCTGTTAGGAATTCAAGAATAATATGGTAAAATTAAACGCTCCCAAGACCCAGTACTGCACTGAATTCTAGAAGAAGTACCCAAGCGACTTTGCCGAGAAGTTATTCATTTAAGTTTGTAAGTATCAACATTACAAAAATATCATCTAGCACGAAATGTTTGGTGATTTACGTCAACTGCTGGAAAGAGTTCGGGTGCCTATTTAGAGGTAGTACTTCTCACCAGCCAACATCCACATTTTGTATAAAATCCAGATAAGGACTAGCTAGTGTCTTGTTCATATCTATGGGGAGCTTCTGACTGTACTACTTTGTGGCACACAAGGGAAGAGCAATTCGACTAATCGATGACCATGTGTTGACGCACAAACTCCATCCAGTTTCTCACTGGCATGCGGTTGGCACTTTTCACTCTTTTACCGGCATTCATGAAGCTTATTCCTCTAATCTTCTTAGCAATCCTTCAAGTCTCATTACGCGACTGAACATAATAGATGTATTTATTGGCATTCTATCGTTTAGATAAAGGAAATTGCAGTATTGTCATGATGTTTTTGCAAGACTGTTAGTTACAGTAGCTATAGCTTTAAGCTAGGTTCACCTATTTGAAAAGTTCTTTCTATATTAGTTACCCGACTGTCATACATAAATAGCTTATATGTTTCATTTTCGGCAACTATTTCTTGATTATACTAGTAATGTTTCTCTACTTGTTCGATCGCTTCTATTTCTTCCTTTTCCCATCTCTACTACGTCCTCTCAGTTGGAATTGACATCGCCTGATATAATTGATAAACACAGAACATACCTCATACACCAACACACAATAAGGAAATAACAGTTCTTTTGTGTCAATGTTATTATTTTTAGTTATTATTGTTTTGTGCCTTACTGAAAGCGGGTCTTATCGTTTGCGAAGTCCAGCTCGAAACTCTCAACGTGATACTTGTCATTTCCGCCTCTAGTATTCGACTTGGCTAGACAATAAAGTGAGCATGTGTAATAAACTAATTTGTGTGTGCAATTATGCTTAATTATGGTAAGAAATTATGTTTTTCCACGCAAAATCTTAGCGCATTAATCGTTGTGCGTTTTGATTGCTTTTGCTTTGTTTTATCTATAGAAATATGATTTTTAAGATCTGTATCTTTTTTCCTTCAACGTGTGGCTGTGAACTTTTTGGATCTTTGAATATCAAATGTATCATGAACTACATGTATGTTAATTACCTAGTAAAATAATTATTGAACATCAACCGTTATTTCTGATCATGTATTTTTGTGTTAAAATGCCTTATTTTATATGTATTTTATGTTTCAAACTTTTTGCATAAAAGTCTATGTAATTTCGTTCTACAATAATACAGCAAGTAGGGAAAAGGTTGTAGATTCTGGAACACGTTTCATACAGTTGTCACCGCTATTTATCTGAAAATATTCTGTAGGGCTATAAAGTATTTTAATTTTTACCATGAAAACATTTGAAAGGTGCCTACTTTTTGGCTTTGAATCTGTACCATGTCGCTTTATAGATGTATTTCTGAAGTGTATGAACGAAGGTGCATTCAACAGGCACGTGTGGCCATAACAAAGCTTACTAAAATATGGCGTGACCATAACATCACTCAGGCTACCAAAATGTTGCTGATTCAGTCTCTTACAATTCGCCAATTCTTGTCAGAGCGGTCCGGTGGACCTTTGCTCTTAGTTACAGTCTCGTCGGTCGGTTGGTCTGTCAGGTCTGGTTACCCAGAGACCAGACCATGTCATGGAGAATTAAGAGAAAAAAAAGGAAGGAAGGAGAAGAGCAAAGAGGAGGAAGTTCGTCGGTTGGAGGGTATAGCTTGGAATACTTAGTAGATTCGATTTCAATAATTTTTGAGTTAACCAAAAGGGTTAATTTTGAGGTTCGATACCTAAAAGGATAAAAATTTAGTTGTCTTTAAAATTGCACGAATTTTGATCACAGTGCGAGCGGCTGCCTTGTCTGCTTGCGAACTTGCTCGACTGTGCAGTTCACTGATACGCGCAACATCAGTGGGTTGCTGTATGATTCCGCTTGACTAAAACCTAAACATTTACAGAAAAAATCTCCTGCAGGGCCTGTGTGGCGCTTATCAGGGGACTAATTAGCAGCTGCAAGGACTTGAGCGCTGTTGCCAGGTCCACGCTTTGAGCAGTTGAAGGTGAGCTCGAAGCAGCAGGTGAAGTCAAGGTTGCATCCTTGGCTGCATTGGCATATGAATTGGATCGCCTATGTGCGATGATCTGTAGATTCCTTCAAGGGCATGAATCTACAGGTGGGACAATAGCTGGGTCATCCCCACCACAGTTCGCACATTTGAGCACCTCTTGTCCTGTTTGAGGGCACAGCTGTATCATGTGGTCTTGGGCACATTTCAGGCACTTTGGTGAAGCAGTACAATAGGACTGAGCGTGCCCATACTTCTGGCAGCGGTGGCACTGTCCTATCAATCGAGAATTCTTTTGAACCTCGACTCTGATAGACAATCCCAGAAATTCATGTTCGTTGAACACTTGGTGGGATTTTTCAGTCTTTGGCAGAATCACCACTACCAAAGGCATGGGCCCGCCGCCATTGCGCTTCAGGCGAATTATGTGGAGGGGGGCATAACCCTTCTATTCGAGCTCCTCTTTGACTTCTTGCTCGGTAATTGATGCTGGGATGCCTCTGATGACGGCATGGATGTTTCATTCAGAGGCAGAGGAAATGTATGATGAGGAATATTTTTCTCTTTGAAAAGACGAATAATTATCTTCCGATAATCATCCTCGCTTTTGGGTACAATGCGTATCCCAGCATCAAAAGCTATTGCACGGCCAACCTTTATGCCAAGGCTAATAAAGGAATAGTTAACGGTGCGCCATCTCGTCGCATCCCTCAATACAACAGGAGTAACTCGGCCTTAGCGAGACTGTTGAGCCTGTGTATGAATAGCTACTTGAGATGAGGAAGGAAGTATGCTGCTGCCAGCCAATGGAGTAGCCGGTGATCGTGACAAAGGCATGTCAGCCTGTTTTGAGGACAGCGCTGGTGCACCTATTGGCTGGCTAGCAGAAATAGAAGGATCAGACACAGGCGGTATTATGCTGACTGAAGATGCGTTATTTGGGGATTTGTGCTGTTGTCAAGGAGGAAATTCGTCCATTTTACTGATAGCTCGCTTTTTGCGATGTCGGACGGGAACGAAATTATCATCCTGTATATCGTCCTCAGTCTCCCTTAGTGTGTCAGTATTGGGCGTGTCATGTCTATGCTTTGACAATTTAGAAGAACTGTCATTATTGGAAATAAATTTGTTTAGCATATTAGATAGATTAAAAAGCTGGGTATTCAGTGATTCAATGCAGTTCGTTAGTCGATTTATCTGCTCTGCCTGGTCCTTGATCTGCGCTGCCTGGTTCGCTATAATCTGGAGCAGCTCATCCTGTTGACGCCCCTTCTCCGCTGTTGTCAGTGCTTCGCGATGCTCGTTTGTATTACGAATGTTTTCCCTTCTGGGGTCGAAATATACGTTGCCTCCACTCGTGGCCATGGAGGGGCCACTAAGTGACCCCCCAATCTCCTTCTCCATATTAGCTACGGCTTTTAACTGAATTTATTCTAAAAATATCTCGCGGTCAAATTCTGACAGTTCTGTCAGTTACCTGTATACAGGGCGATCAAATTCAGTCTCTTGTATTCTCCATATATTTGTATGCCTCGGAAACTTGGACTGCTAAAAAGATCGTTCTCGCATGGATGTGGACAACAGGAGGAGAATTCTGGGAGTTATACCATCGAACTAACGTTTCCATACTAGATGAGCTCGGATTCCAAAGAGGCTATCCTTCATTGTTTTGACGAGAATGCTTATATTCTTCGGAGATATTCACAGAAGCGATAATATGGAGAAACTTGTAGTTCAGGGCCATGTCACGAGTGGGCAGCGCCGTGGACGTTACCCTAAACGCTGGGTGGATAGGACGAAACAATTGCTGGATATGAGTATCAAGAGCGCCACTGAGGTGACAGTAAAGCGCGAACGATGGCGAGCTGCAGTTCTCAAAACTATTAATAATATTCGTGTCGGCAATACTCTAGTTCCGACTTCATGCATTTTACGAGTTCACATGTCTGTTAAGACATTGTGGCTATGACGAGACATCAAAATCTAAGAAAATATCAAGATCCGTGCTCCAGAAACATATCGTTAAGTCCTGTCCCTATACGCCTGCTAATAGCAACAGTAACCAATTCACAGCACACCGCCCTTCTTCTTGGAGGCCAGTCAACTTCTTCTGGGTAAGAACCACACTTCTTCTTGGAGAGAAACTCCTTCTTGTTAGGAGAATGCACTTCTCGGAATAACAACTTGGTACCACTCTTCTCGGAGACACGTGGTAAATCAACTTCATGGTACCAGCTTTTTCGGCAGGACCATTATGCCGAAGCTAAGAGGCAACTTACAGGACTCCCACCTTAAAATCAAGAATCTTAAACACCGATGACTCCCCGAAGATAAGTTTTTTTTAATTCAACATAGTATACGGCAACTCAGAAATAAATCGTTGTTATTCTGTGTTTTCATTTCTGGACAGCTGATTTACTGGGTACAGCTGCGGGTTGCCATAGACAATATGGAGGCTGATGGCTCAGTAGCCTAATCCTTAGTAACCTAGAAATTAGCGATCTGAGGCGCCAAACAATTATATTTGTTACAAGTATTATGCAAGTACCTACTTCTAGACCTAAAATAAAACTAGAAGCCCCAAAGCTTTTTGGCTAATATTAAATAGTTTTGCAAATTTCTTTTTGCATACTTTATATTATGTTTTAGTATATACTTAAGAGCATTAAACATAGAGTTTTCCTTTGTTCGATATCTGAATCGATTTTAATGATTACTGCTCAAAGGCGCTGTCGCATCGGATCGATCCTTCATTGTACAAATCGTTATTATATTATTATGATAGACTTCGATGGTGGGCTATCCCCGAAACTCAACAATCATAAGCATAATTTTATGAGAGAACATACATATTTTTGACATAAACCAATCTCAGCGTTACTCTTCTATCAACTTTCTTATGACCAGCAGATCATCATCAATTAAATTGTCCAACAGGTGAAAAGTTCGAGTTACGTGTCCGCATCCTAACGATTACAGATATGACATAACACACATCCATAAGTTGCTTAATCGCAAACTGATCTTCAACCGGATGCAATCTTAAAAATGAATACTGTCTAGAAATTCAGCCAGTGGCATACTTTCCATTTATAGTGTGGGGGGACTTATGTCTAAGCTCTGCTTCCACATCATTCTTTTGTGACGGTGGCACAAACATAAAAAGAACTTGTCAATTAAAGAATTATTATAATCTCAATTGCTCTGACCAAGAATATATGCAATTTTCTCACAACTTAAATTTTGAGACTTTTGGACCAAGTATTTCAGCATAAATTAGGTAGTGTAGTGGGGATATCACGATTTCCAACTGACCTCTGTTTGCTTCATTCAAGAATACAAACAGTTTCGAGAATTATAGAGTACCAATGAGAATCTAAAAATCTTGATTCATGCGTATCAAAAGATCTGCACAAGCTTCATACACATTTGTATATACTCGTAATTCATAATTTTACCTGTGTCTGTGTGTTGTGCTCTCATGAAAGGATTATTGTGCAGTTGGGTTCTGGGGACTTCATATAGATGCTCGTATGTAAGTATCAATTATAATATGTAATATGGAATTATGTAAGTAATTGTGAATGGGATATAAACAATGGTGGACCGGTTGGCGTTAAATATTCGTCTAGTTCAAAAGTACAGATACACATTCTGTGGTAATCGGCATTCTTCAACATGAATTTGTAGAAATACTGTATAACGCACAATTATTGTCGAATGTTTATACAGATGCCCTTAGATTCATGTTTCAGGAAGACCAAAATCTTGAGCTGTTTCTGCCAAGATTATGAAACGCTTCAGTCAATTTATAGATGGTACATTAACTTTTTTGTTTTCAAGATAACCAAATGCTTGGTTTCGATATTTTTACTTTCAAGACTTTCTCAGTTTTGAATTGAAGATATTCACTTAAAATAAACCCATATGATCAATGACCTCACATCCTTGGTTTAGGATTATTACAGGTTTGCCCATATAGGAAGATATGGTATACTTGAAGAGGTCCAAGGTCCCAGGATTTATTTTTATGTGTGCAAGGCCGACCTTGGACAAAAGATGCACGAAGCTGGGGGGGGGTGCCTTATATCCACCCTCACCATTTTTTTATAGATTTGTGGAGGTGATACATATGAAGAGCAAATAAATCTTTACAATATTTCACACCTTTTACCTGCCAGCGCCTGAAAAGTATCATCAAAGGGTCGAGTTGCGAACGATTGCTGAAAATTATATCCCGGATGTCACTAGCATTCCCATAGAAAAAGTGCGATTGACCCAATGTTAAGTCGGGGACACATCTGACAAATGTTGCCTTTGGTTTGCATTTGCTGTTATTGCCATCATTGCTGCTCATTTACGAATTCCCTGTATAGTTCTATTTGTCAAAAAACTATTGCTACATTCCATTCATTCACGAAAAGACTAGCTTACTCATAAGTTTCCTTCATAAACGAAAATAAGAGCTCCCTTTCTCCTCGAATTGTAGAGGAGTACTATAAACTATTTTCGACACTGCCTAACAACGTTTGCGGATATTCGCAACTCAGATTTCCTTTTGATCTTTTCTGTTTTACCGATAGATGAAAAACGTTCGTTCGCTGCGCGGTCTATTCGCACCAAAATTTATTCGTTGCCCATAATCACAAATGTCCATCTACATTTGGCGAACGAATTCGAACAAATGGCAGCGTTTTTCAGATATATTCCCGGCTTAGGTTAACTTGGCAATATTGGAGTTATTATTTTAAGATAAATAGGATGGTAATTTGTACCACAAAAATTTCGGACACAGTCGGCGACCGGCGCGACTCGAACCCACGACCCCCAGATTGCTGCTCCGGTGCTCTGACCAGTTGAGCTACTACTCAACTTCGAAAGTGGTGACTAGAACTACGCGGGAGTACCAATCTGGAGGTCGTGGGTTGGAGTGTCGGCGGTCGCCGACATTTTCTGGTACGAATTCGAACTGAGAAATCCTCATGCGGATGTAAGCATGAAAATAAGAACAATTCAGGATGGCAATATTTTGAACGTAATGTGGCAATGATCTTAGCTACTTGATCCATGCTCAAAGGACGTTTGTATTTGAAATTGTCATAGTAGTTCAAATTTTAGTCAACGGCAGAAAGGGGATAATAATGCTGAATACTAGAGAATACCTGTAGCTAACCTAGATAGAAATTTAAAGGTCGTATACAGTCGATATGCGGACGGTATTTTAGTACCTTTATCTAAAAGGGTTCTTAAAAAATAGAAAGTACCTACTGAACTGGGGAACAGCATTCAACAATAATATATAATATAATATATATCCACACAAGTATTATAGTATTTCTAATCGTAAATGAAACCGGAAAAAACATAAGCGGTCGTTCGTCAAAGGAAAACCTGCCATGGGCGTCACACTTTATGCAAGTAAAGGTTGAATATTAAAATTCTTTTTCTATACAGGATGGGCCAATAGTGCGTGGGCGGAGGATTGTGGGCTTACTAAACAATATTTCAAAAATCTGTCACTTGATCATGGTAGGGACCCTTGAGGGCAGTAACGCAAAAATATTTTCACTTAAATTTTGACGTTTATACAGGGTGATTCATATCAAACTTACATTTTTTTAAATGGAACCCCCTATATATTATTGCACATTTGGATTCTTTGATCAATTCTAGTGTGACTTTGTGTATCACATATGTAACTTTAAACGAACCGTTTAGGCGCAAATCACCATTTTTATAAGTATAAGTGTATAAGTAGGTATCAGAAAAAAATTGAATATCTCAGCGATTACAGGACATAGAAGGCCGTGATTTTGCGGTCCAACTAAACATGAAATGGGTCACCTTAGGTCAGACGGCTAAAATTGAATTCTTTTTGTACTTGGAGAAATCAGTAGATTAATTAAGGAAACTTCAATCACAGATAACTTGATTTTTTCAAATGGCAATGCCTATTTTGGTTTAAAAAATAGAATGTAATATTTCATTACCTTTCCAACGATATCGCATACTCGATACCAATCTCTTTTAGTTTTGATTTTATTTCAAATTTTCGGTCAAATCGGTGTTTTTCAATTTTCCTGCATGCAAGCAACCTAGTAGGCTATGAAAAATAAACAAAAGCTCGTTAATATGGAAGAAACCAACTAACTTAGTAGAAAGATGCAAACTAACTAGAGCAACGGGGCAAGATTATGAAAATTTCTTACAACATATTAGCTCTAAGCAGAAACAGTAGCGGTAACAAGAACGCTCATTTTTCACAGCCTACTAGCTATTAGTCAATTTCCAACGTCAGTAAAAAAATATTTAGTCAAAGGAAAACTACTAGTGATTGTTGCTGGCAGTATAATATCTATGTCTTCCGAATAAATTTCCACATTTAGTGCTATAAAAAAGTAGCCATTTCCGTAAGTCAAAAGTAATGATACCTCTGACTGGAACTGTTCAAATTCTTCAGTAGGTACTTCTACTTATTAGCAAAATCACGGAAAA
Organism: Callosobruchus maculatus; assembly: GCA_951848785.1. Taxonomy (NCBI): domain Eukaryota; kingdom Metazoa; phylum Arthropoda; class Insecta; order Coleoptera; family Chrysomelidae; genus Callosobruchus; species Callosobruchus maculatus. Next base: position 12,697,115 of record CATOUR010000056.1, read on the forward strand.
TGGAACTTGAATTGCAGTCTGTTTGAATTGTAAAACATAATTTGGTTTGCAGAAAACTACATGAAATAAACACAATTACAACATAGCGTAATTAAAAAATTCTAGCAATTATTTCAATAGATGTTCAGAATGCTCCAGTTGGAGATTTCACTTTTGACTTAACTAAACGGAAGTGACTAATCTTTTTATCCCATTAGATATGAAATTCTAAACATGTTAGACTGTAAGCAAAAATCGCTGTTAGTTTTCCTTTTGTTTCAAAATTTTTAATCGTTTTGGAAAGTTGTCAAGCTCTAGTAGACCTCGATAGCTAGTAGGCTGTGAAAATCAAATACTTCTGTCATAGCCCAGCTACTCATTTACATTAGATATCTTGGGGCTGTTGTATCCGGTTAGAGTTAATATGTTGCAAGGAATTTTCATAATCTTGCCTCGTTGCTCCAGTCAGTTTGCATCTTTCTACTAATTTAGTTGGTTTCTTCCATATTAACGAGCTTCTGTTTATTTTTCATGGCCTGCTAGGTTGCTTGCACGCAGGAAAATTGAAAAACACCGATTTGACTGAAAATTTGAAATACAATGAAAACCAAAAAAGATTGATATCGAGAATGCTATATCGTTAGAAAGATAATCAAATTTTACATTCGATTTTTTAAACCAAAGTAGGCATTGCCATTTGAAAAAGTCAAGTTATCTGTGACTGAAGTTTCCTTAATTAATCTACTGATTTCTCCAAGTACAAAAAGAATTCAATTTTAGCCGTCTGGCCTAAGGTGACGCATTTCATGCTTAGTTGTACCGCAAAGTCACGGCCTTCTAAGTTTCATAATCGCTGCGATATTCAATTTTTTTCTGATACCAAAAATGGTGATTTGCGCCTAAACGGTTCGTTTAAAGTTCCATATGTAATACATAAAGTCACACCAAAATTGACGAAGGAATCCAAATATGCAATAATATATAGGGAGTTCCATTTAAAAAAATGTAAGTTTGATGTGAATCACCCTGTATAAACGTCAAAATTTGAGTGAAAATATTTTTACGTCATAGCCCTCAAGGGTCCCTACCATGATCAAGTGACAGATTTTTGAAATATTTTTTATTAAGCCCACAATCCTCCGTCCACGCACTATTGGCCCACCCTGTATAGAAGCAATCTAAAAGAGTATGTCCATTATTGTCCATGTCTCCCATACATTAATCACATACACCTCGAAAACAGATGGCAAAATTAGCAATCTTCTCACATTAGCAAAATTATGAATTTGCTCTTTTTTCAGCAACGGACTAGTACCATGGGTTTGGAAGCAATTATTAAATCATTATAACCTCTTAGTCTATACAAAAATAGGTGTACTGATGCATTTCGTTGCTTCCTGCATTATTTTGTTTACTAGTAATTCCACTTCTAAAGCTTAAAAAAAGGAATTCAAATTGAGCCAATCAGTGCGAGGTGCGTCACTCATCAGCAGTGCGTTGTTGCCTCGTCAACTTTCAAATCGCGGTACTGACGAAATCTTCACGAAACAAACTGCATTTTGTGGTGACGGAGGGGGGATGCTCTGTGGGTTTCATCTCTTGGCTGTGTTACATGAACAGAGGTTCTGATAGAGAAAGCTTTGTTTTGTGAATTGTGCAGTTGGTTGTCAATTGCAGTTAAAGCTAAACTTATAATTTTATACATTTCCTGTCTCGAATCGCAGCTTTTTGTGTCTTTAGTTATTGCGCGGTGAAAGATTAATTGCGAGCATTTGAAAAGTCATTCTCGCATTAGTGGATACTCACCATACGTTGCCCTTACTGCCGTATTATCTCTACCTGCTGAACACGAACCTTTGAACCAAGTATCAATCAGGTTAGTGAAGTCTGTTTCACTGGTCGCATATATAAAGTTATGTATTTTTTCGAATGTGTAGAGGATCACATAAAGTTATGCATTGAATATAGGGTACTCAAGATAGGATGACAATACGGCACACATACGCGTCTTCCGATTGGCTGTTCCCCTGTAGGACCAGGACGTCACGGTCCTAGAAGGGTTTAAATGTTTTCTTCAATTTCTCGGCTTTCCGGTACCCAAACGAATCGCGGAAAAGATGTGAGAAGATTAACGCCATACTCTACCATATGCAGTCATGAAAAAAATGATACTAGTCCATTTCTGGAAATGTGTGAAACAATTTATCTCCCAAGCTCTTATAGGTAACTGAGTATGACAAAGTTTTTGACTTTACTCCATCATTGAAAACTATCGTTCTGATTCGTTGGACATTTCAGTAACTTTTATTCAAAATTATTGAACTAGACAAGATATAACGTACGGAACAGTTGAGATTAGCACATAGCTGTGAAGAAGGTGTCATTTAAAAGTTCATTTATACCATGACTGTTATTGTCAAATAGGAATATGAAACAATTAGAGTGTATGGAAATTCTGAAGTTGTCTATCTGGCGTTCTAGATATTTGACAACCCATTTTGATTATTCTTTGTATACCTAACTAAAATTTGGTCAATTTTTAGTGACACCCTCTATAACGTCGCGCGACTGTGATGACTTTCATCTCTCTCCGGTACCAGCTGGGAAGGTCGTCATGTGACCTTGAAGATGAAATTTCACCCGGAGTCTCTTTCACTTTGTTGCGAGATATGCAGGACCAAATCACACGTGACGACCGGGGCCTAGGGCTATTCGAATCCCTGCCCGTGTCACTGACACTACGAGATCTGATCAGCCAAGACGCCAACGCCGAAGCCGCGCCGCCGCCGTACGCGGCGATGCTGCAATGGTGCACTGCGTAACAAATGATACTTAAAGCGTAAACGGCCGCCCACTTGTGTTTTATAATCACCATTTTTATGTATTCATATAGAAGCTCAAAATAATCACTTCACATGAATATATGGCGAAAACGAACGGATGATGACTTACTATATACAGCAATTATAGCTGAATTACCTACTGTTGCTCCACAGCGTCTCACTTAAAATTTCAACAAAATCGGTGAAAAAGTTACTTACATTATGCTGCTAGTAAAATGGCAACAGAAACATAGACAAGACGAGAGGCCGACAGCCCGACGGAAATAAGTAACATAATTATATATGTTTTCATCCCCAAAATATCGAAATCTTTCGAGATTACAATACTCCTCTAACCTATGGTGTGGAAAGTAAAATGTACACCGTACACCGCCCTGAATTATAAATTCTGTATAGTAACAGAGGAACGTCGGGATACCGAAAAGTCCACTTAGTTGAAGACAAGACAACAGGCTAAGTATGCTTGGCAAGATACGTGGATTCTGACGAAGTCAACCTTGTATTTGGGGAAACACATTTGATTACCTCACACATTCAACTGTTAGCCATTGTCTCCCAGGTAAATGGAAGCTTTAGCAGAAAAGTATCTTTTTTTCTGACATGCTACCCCCACTACTATATTCCTGATATTGACGCCAGTCGACTGGCATTGTGTAAGTAGTCTGTCAGCCGCTTAATTTAAAAGTTAAGTTATAATTACAGAATGGCTAGTCGTTGGAGTGAGGATGGGACTGTTAATATTATGCAATTCTTTCGGGTAATGGGTGAACATATTGCCCTTCAGCTGCGTCAGCTACTAACTGATGAAAGGTTGAGGGCAAACTTTTAAATTGAAAAAATACTAATGAGTTTCTAGTTGAAAAATGTATACCGCGTTATCTATTATCATGGCTACTACTTATAGCTCTACTACCTCCATTCTTGACATATCATCGAACCACAAAACGAAAACACACCCATAATGTTCCACATGTAAACGGTAAAGCATCAATGAGCTGACAATTCAGTCAAGACTTACTAGTGACATTTACAGTCATATCTCAACTAGCATGATAGCCACTGGAAGCGTGTAAATAGGCTATTAGTACCTCCGTTCGGTACTCGTCCGGTATCTGGGCATACCAGAGAAGGGCGCCAACTCAACTATGCCACATTGACTACAAACTGTTCTCTAGCTGCTGCTGAACGAGTTCTACCTGAGTACTGCAATACGGCGAAGCGACACAGATCAAAATCGTTGCATTTACCTCTCATTTCAAGGGCAGCGATAGCTTCCTGTTGCATGGAAAGTGCTAGAGATCTGGACCCACTGCTTACGTTATATCTCCACTATATGTATTGCTGCTTCCGTAAGGTGTGTGGAGCAGATGTACTCGTAGTAAATAGTGCAAATTGCCCCTAACATGTTTCTACTCTTTTCTTCAAAAGAGGTCCTACACGTACCGCTACGGGTGCAATAGTTCGGTTCGATTAGATTTGAAACGCTGCAGGTTGTACCCGACGGGAAACAAATTCCCTGGCAGCTCGTTCCACAGCGTCGAAGTTCTCCAACAGAATGAATGCTGTAGGGACTGGTTCGTGGGGTAAGGACCTCGACCTGGTAAGGATGAGCTCACAGAGCCTCTCTAGTGTTCCTCGTTCGGGCGGCCTTTGCTGTTATTACCTGGGAGAGCTCACTCGAACATCTTCCGTGATAGAATCTGTAGAACAGGGACAAATCTGCCACCCTTCTTCTACAGCGCGCAGCGGCGATACCATCCCTATAGGGTGAGGTTTCATGTAGTCGGGTGATTAAAGTAAGTAGTATACTTGTATTCAAATCTAGCAGGTATAATTGTGCTAACATCTGGAGAAGCTCTACAATTAACTTTTTTCAATGCAAACCTGCATCATAAAATGCTGATTGAGTGAGAGTGAAAGGCGACTGTTAAATTGTATGGCTGTACTCTTCAGTCTACACTATATGCCACAATCAGCAATGCCAGCAAAATAGTAACTGTCACACAGTACAGCCAAACTCAACGTCACAAAAAACATTAGAAGAGACTTTGCTATATTTAAAAACAATTGAGTAATCAGAAAACATGTCACAACGCAGCTCTGCCGTCACATAAAATAACTACCGCCTTCATTTGCTCAATAATGGTTAGAGTTATCAAATGTTGTCACACACGAACGATTTTTGTTATAAATGGAATTAAGCATATTAACATAATTCGTATTCATAATTTTAAGAGCGAAACTGATTTTAACATTACAATAATGTTCATGTTTGTTACGTATACATACTCCCTACCTAAAATTTATCAGCTTCTTCATTCAAAAAAAAAATAACCAAACTTATCTTGTAGTCTAGAAATATGGAATCGGCACAAATGGATACACCAAATCCATGTCTTGGAATGTTCTGCACAAAACTTTATTGTATTGTATGCAGTTTGTAACAAAAGTTATATAAATATAACATCATGTGAAAATGTGGTCCACATCGAGTTGGTGAAATCAATATGTTCCTGTTTGATCCGAATAAAATCATTTCTGTAACTATTTGCTAGCCATTTTTGACCACTCGGGAGCACTGCTCGACAATTAGCGTCTTATTTCAGCAAATAACATTGCCAAATTACATAAAAATCGGCTCAATGATGTGTAATAAATCAATAAATAATAATTTTTTCCAATATTTGACATCCTGTATCTTGAAAAGCAGACTTTATAAACTAGAATTTGGATCAGAAATGCGCCACTGGAATTATGGCCTATAATTAAGTAACACACAGTATAATGTGACGAGTTCATAATAAAACTACTCACGTAATTTTCGGTGAATCAATACACTATAGCCAAAGAAGAGGAAGTGAACCCGTCATCGCGATAAGATTATTTAACACTTAACGGTTCTTAGTTCGCTAGGAACAATGCGCTGATCAATTGTTATTTAATAACCGTGCGTTCTAGATAACAGCAGAAAATAAAGAACTTGTACCAACTATGTACTTATTTGTGAATCGTGAATCATATCATTATGGCTTGTCCAAATCCATTTCACGTAGAACCAATTATAAAGTCTTGCGGCTCACCTGGCGTAGCGTATTCGTGTATTTGTTTGACTTACCAAAGGACGACAATGTGTATTTGGGTTATTTGCGCAAATAGGACAAATAATGCAAGTAATCACACATCAGAGGACTCAAATAATATGCATATTTATGTCGACAGTGCGGACCGACAATAAAGCTACAGATACACATGCTCATAAATAGCATGCTTTTTAAGCATGCTCAAAATTAGCATGCAACTGTCACCGACACATTTCCATTTAATCGCATGACCGCCGGTTCTTTAGCATGCTCGAAATAAGCATGCTTATTTCGAGAAAGGCACGTATACACATGCTACGAAGTAAGAATTGCTCGTTAATAGCATGCTTTTCAAGCATGTGTATCTGTACCTTTAGGGAAGGCATATTTGTGACAAGTTTGCGAATAGTGAATAGCCGGTATAACAATTACATTAGTGGGATGTGGACCATTCCAGACCATTCTATTAATTATTATAGATATAATAGAAAATATTAGATATATTTAACATTTCTGAATCAACAGAAAGGTATCGATAAACTTTTCCGTGTTTGTTTCGATGACTATTATTATACCGTGAATCAAATATGTTCCGTTACCTTCAACACATAATAAAAGGGCTCACATTAAAGGCAAATATAAAATATATCATCATAAAATATAATGAATTCGTTTAACCATCATAAATGCTGAAATAAATCTAAAAATATCCATTCCTAGAAAACAGTATTGTCGAACGACAAAATGGCACTTCTTTGTGATGCTGTATAATAGGTACTCATGCTATACAGGGTTACTGGTAACTCGACCATTTTCCTGCAGGAAGTGATAGAGGGACCCAAATGCAATAGATTTAACCCCCATACGTAATTCCAAAAACCGTTAGTTTTCGAGATAATTAACATTTAATGTTTTTCAACGATATGTCCAAATTTCCACACTACATCCCAAATTTAGAAAAAACCCTGCTGTCGATTTTAGTAATTTCCAATTTAGTTTTTTACTGACACATACGCAAATCTAATTTAGTATTTAAATGTGTAAAAATACTAAACAGTTTCAAACTACACACAATTATTTAAAAAAATAAAGAACAAAATGTTTACATTCACCGCGAAAGAAAATTATCTAGCTCAATAAACGATACACAACCAGTCAAACAAATTATTTTTAAAACTTCCTTATCTGATGGCCTATTCCAAGGACATGAATGACAGTACAACCACAAACTATTTAACAAAATTTATCAACATAATACAGAACCATTACCAACATGATATTCCAGCATGATGGTTGTCCAGCAAATTACCGTATAACAATTCGGCAGTTGTTGGACAACACATACCCGAACAAATGGATAGGGAGGGGTGAACCCATCCCATGGCCTGCGCGGAGCCCAGATCTGACACCTCTTGATTTGTACGTCTGGGGTCACATGAAGGCATTGGTTTACGAGACTCCAGTTAATACTGCTGACGAGCTAAGGCAAAAAATTATCAATGCGGCGGAGGAGATGAAACGAACTTTTTCAACACGAGTTACAAAAACCGAAGTGAGGAAGCGGATCCGTACTTATATCCGAAATCAAGGGCAACACATTGAGCAATATCTCTAGAAACTTTGAGTAGATTTAATTTGTTTTACTTGGATACAATCATCGACCGCATTTGCAAACATTCTAGTATGTAACTGTGTTATCAATAATGTATTGTACTGTCATTCGTTCTTTTTGAATAGGTGATTTTTATTCATTGCTGTTTATAATCTTTCTGAAAAGGTTATTAAGTAGGAAAGTTATTTTAGCGATTTGTTCAACCGTTTGTATAATTTTTTTTGAGCTAGATAATTTTATTTCACGGTGAATGTAAAAATTTTGTTGATTATTTTTTAAATATTTGTATAATTTAGTTTGGAACTGTTAAGTATTTTGAAACATCTTGATACTAAGTTAGCTTTTTGTATATGTTAGTTAAATACTAAAATAAAAAATGGAGTCAAGTTGATTGACTCAGTACTTCCCACACATAACTTGCAACCAAATCATCGCCCGCCTGTCGTCAAAAAACATCCAACACAAAAACTAGTAAATAGTTTCCTAAATCTCTCCGTAAGAACTAAAACGACACAATTCAGCTTCAACTGGACGAAACGAAACAATCAGCAACCCCCAAATTGCTTAAAAACGAAGTTTGAACTATTTTTATATTTTTAGATTTTTATTATTGCTGCGCCGCGACTGACACGATTTTTGAAAACCATACGCATTTTTCATCCTTGCCGCGGTAATAATACTGTGTCTAAATTTCATTAAAATTAATTCCATAATTTCCATGTTACTAAATTCAGAACGACCTGAATCAATACCTACTCCTACCAATACCAAATCCCTTGATTTCTGTAATAGCCAAGGCAATGTTCGGATGGACCTAACAAACGTCTATTATGCCGCTAGGTCTTTCTTTCACAGGTCAATGGACACTATTATAAATGGAATAAATTTTTGAGTTTTACAACCCCCCACCCCCTAACCACCCCAATTTCACCCCCACCCAAAAAAAAGTAAAAAAATGAAGTCAAGTTGATTGACTCAGTACTTCCCACACATTACGAGCATACCAGTTTATTATTTTCCCATAACATGAAGCTTTAGTCTGAGATCCCTTGCAACCAAATAATCGCCAGCCCCCCCTAAAATTGTCTTAGGTCAATGGACAGCCTATATCGATACTACAAACTTCTCAGTTTTACAACCAATTTAATAGTGTCCACGTTACAAAATACAAAACGATTTAGACCAATAAATTCTCGCATAGTATACAGAAAATTCTAAGTTCCTTAGTTTCTGCAATAGGCTAGGCAATGTTCGGATGCACCTAAAAAGGTGATTTGTGTCGCTCGATCTTCCTTCACAGGTTAGTGGACAGCCTATTATGAGTACAAGAATTTTTTTAATTTTTCAACCCCCAACCCCCCAACTACCCCAATTTCACCCCCACCCAAAAAAAAAACGCAGAAAATGATCAGGAACCTCTAAAAAGCTTAAAAACGAAGTTTGAGCTGTTTTTATATTTTTAGTTTTTTTATTATTTCTGCGCCGCCACTGGCACGATTTATCAAAACCATACGCGTTTTCCATCTTCGCCATGGTAGTAATGCCGTTTGAAAATTTCATTAAAATCAATTCAACAGTTTCCTCGTTACAACGATCTGACGCAATACTCTCGTATGTTTACATCAAAAAAAATTCTAAGTCCTTTGCTTTCTATAATAGGCAAAGGCAATGTTCGGATGGACCTAAAAAAGTTATTTATGTCGCCAGGTCTTCCTTCACAGGTCAGTGGACAGTCTATTATGAAAGCAACAAATTTTTCAATTTTACAACCCCCCACCCCCCAACCACCCCAATTTCACCCCCACCCAAAAAAAAAAGTAGAAAATGATCACAGACCCCTAAAACGCCTAAAAACGAAGTTTCAGCAATATTTATTTTTTTTTGTTTTTTGCTAATTACTCCGCCGCCTATGCACCGATTTTCAAAATTATAGGAACATTACCTACTACGACCCCACAGCATACCGCTGCTCAAATTTCATCACAATCCATGCAGCGGTTACTGAGATTACGAGGGTAGAAAAACGCGACAGACAGACAGACAGACAGACAGACAGACCGACAGACCGACAGACAGACCGACGGAAATGAGTGACGTGGATTTTCGTTATGTACACATCATAAAACACCCAAAAAACGTATTATCTCAAAATCGAAAATTTTCGCGATCACAATACTCCCCTCACCTATCGGTGTGGGAAGTAAAATGATCAGGAACCCCTAAAACGTCTAAAAACGAAGTTTGAAGCGTATTTGAAATTTTTCGTTTTTTGCTAATAACTCCGCCCCCTGTATAACAATTTTCAAAATTATAGGAACATTACCTACTACGACCCCACAGCATAACGCTGTCCAAATTTCATCACAATCCATGTAGCGGTTACTGAGATTACGAGGGTAGAAAAACGCGACAGACAGACAGACAGACAGACCGACAGACAGACCGACAGACAGACAGACAGACCGACGGAAATGAGTGACGTGGATTTTCGTTATGTACACATCATAAAACGCCCAAAAAACGTATTATCTCAAAATCGAAAATTTTCGCGATCACAATACTCCCCTCACCTATCGGTGTGGGAAGTAAAATTATCAGAATCAACAACAGGTTTTTTTCTTAGTTTAGGATCTAGTGTGGAAAAAACATTAAATGTTAATTATCTCGAAAACTATCGGTTTTAGGAATTACATATGGGAGGTTAAATCTATTACATTTGAGTCCCTCTATCACCTCTTGCAGGAAAGTGGTCGGGATACCAGTAACCCTGTATATTTATATTACTGCAGAATTAAGTAGAAGATTTAAAGGACGGGACGGGACGGTCTTTAAAGTATAGAATATTATGATCTTACAAAACGTTTTGTATTTATACCCTTGCCAGCAACCAAATTCTACCACCTACTGGAGAAAAAGGGAAATGCGGATACTTCAAAACCAAGTTAGGAGCAATTCTAGGAATTTCCATGGTTTGCTAATTACTCCGACCCCACTGCACCGATTTGCCGAAAAACAGGATTTTCTACTACGACTCCGTAGAATATCACCTCCCAAATTTCAAACAAATTGGTCAGACAGAGCGATGGAAATGTAAAACGTCCAAAAAATATATTATTTCAAAAAACGATTTTTTTTTGTTTTTTATTGATGACGATAAATCATGATCGACTTGAGACCGTTTGAGCAATCCTGCCTTCCTAGACCCACCTGTCTTTTAGAACACAGTCAGGGAACACACAGCAAAATGGAAAATACCAACTAAATCTTCACAAGCTGCCCATACATGGCCTTAACACCTTAACCGTCTAACGCAACGACGCTACATAGACGTCGCGTCGCTGGTCTAACGTTTTCCAATGTAGACCCAGTAGCGGTACAAAAAAGCAACTATTCCTAACTGTTCCATATGTACGTTCATATAATAAAAATGCTAAAGGTTAAGGTTAAAGATGAGCGCATCGGTAAGGAATTCCGAATGTAAATGGTGGCGGCGCCTACACGGTGTGGCAAGCCATATTGTATGTGGCTTTCAGGCAGCTAGTATCACTTTGACATTTACTCGTGCCAAGCAAATTAAGAAGACACACCAGGCTATGTCGTGCCGGATGGTTACGTAACGCCACGGATTCACTTTCTAAATGTCACAGATTACACGTTGAACTTAAAATGTTGGTGAAAAGTAAATCCTCCACTAAGGCCCAGCTCACGAAACGAAAACCTACCGCATTCGATGCATTGCATCCCATATGCATATTACATATACTTTCAAATTATCCGGTAAAACAGATCTCAAGTTACTGTATTGTACCATCAAGTCTCCTCAATATATTTTAATTTTTTTTTCTAAATATCTATCTATTAACGCTGTTTATTCCACACATGGTATGAGAGAAGTGTTGTAATCATATAGGGGCAACTAGCATTATAAGATAAGAAACAGGGCGATGTTGCATTGGATATACTGTGATGTTGCCTAAGCTCAATCTAGCAGCCATATTGCAAACCAAAAAGATAGCGGCACAGATCACAGAAACACTAATTAGCCGGTATTTTTGTGATATGTGGATGACGGATAGTTGTGTTTTTTCAAATAGAGCATTCTATTATTATCCCGAATTTGAATTGTGTTCATTTTTCCTTTTCCGCAAATATAGGGTTTTATTGGGTTATACAGGGTATTTTCAGAGATATGGCCACTTTTGTGTGAAAATTTTAATGAACTCATCACCCTGTATCTTAAAGAATCAATAACTGGAGGCTTGATTCTAATGCTAAAATAATTTCCTGGTTGTATAGTTTTGTCTAAAATTATCAATTTTCTCTATCTTTGACTTTGTAAACTGGGTGAAGCAAAACTCACGACCATAATTTTCTTTGTTATCTTGAATGAAACACCCTTTATTTTAGAGCATCGTCAGAAAGTTCCTACAATATATTTCCACATTTATAAGCATCCCCTTTACCTAAATGTAACACTTATGGAGTTATTTCGATTTGAAGCAGTAAAACAAAATAATATTTTTGTCAAATTCTGGTTATTGTTAGAGATGGACGTGGATGCTATGCTTGTTATATTTGTTAAATAATTGAAATTAACATGTTAGTTTTGATTGGATTTTAATTGGCTATTACAGTTGGCAATTCACAAATTGAGAAGCACATGTCAATTACAAAAATTATCTGAAAATAAAACTACAAAATCATTAACAAGACTAGAATAGTTATTACAAGAAGGTTTATGTGTGAACGTATCAAAAACGAGAAACAGATTTTGGCTAAGCAGGCAAAAGTGATTGACTCTTGTCTTATAAACCCAAGCTGAAGCTACAAATGATTAATTGATTTCCTGATACAGCTTCCTTTTAGTTCTTTCATTCCCGTCCTTTGAGTCCTTCCGCCATTGACTTAGTTCTTTTTTAAGGAAGGTCAAACAGTATAACAAACACGATAGCCATGGCCAACTCTAGGAAACTTTCAGTATTTGGCAAAAACGGAGTACTAGGAATCGTTTTACTACTTCAAATCGAAATAGCTCCATAACTATTACGTTTAGGCATGGGGAATGATTAATAAAAGTGGAAGTATTTTGCAAGAACTTTCTGACGATGCTATAAAATATAAGGTGTTCCATTTAAAATAACAAAAGAAAATTATGGTCCACAAAACTAGGAAACCACGAAATTATTCTAGCATTGAAAATCGAGCTCCCAGGTATTGATTTTTTTAAGATACATGGCGATGAATTCATTAAGATTTTTACATAGAAGTGGCCATATCTCTGAAATTACCCTGTACAACCTGATAAAAGCCTATATTTCCTGAATAGGGAGAGCAAGCGCAATTCAAATTTAGGATAATATATAGGGTGTTCCATTTAAAAAAATACAACTTTGGTATGTCGTGGCCTTATCAATAACCCTGAATATTATAAAATAATTTTAAAAGGTATACCTTAGCTTTATCTACAACTTTGTTTCCAAAGTTCTTTTTTTATCTGCCATAATAACGAAGCTATTAAACTTCGGAGTATAAACTGATCACTCTGTATAATAATACCAAGAGTCCAGGGGAATCATCCTCTATTGCCTTCCAAAGGTCATTCATTTGGTTTACGCCTTATCTGAGAAACCTATATCTACAGTACGTACATAGCATGAATTATATTATCAGTTTAATTAACCTTATGTAACTTTTACAAAACTGTAACTGAAAACATCTACCCACATAACACTATATGGATATGTACATCCACAGAATGTACATTAGATGTTCCAGTTTAAACATGTATATTTTGAATATTCATAGGACGCTAAATGTACATATGAAAAATTATGTACACTAGTGGTGTAGTCACGTAGGTATATACATATGTGAATATACATAAGATGTTGGTCTATGTATCATATATACATCTAGTAGTTTACGCCTGCGCGAAGGACAGCTAGTGCCGCCATTGCTGATTTCTAGCCATTTGTCGTATAGTTCGCGTATGTGTGCTGGTGCTGGTTGTGCCTGTTTGCGTGATCGAGTGGAATATTGTGCAATGTTACTTATCTTCTGGCTACTGATAACACTCTTATCCAGCGTTTGACGGTAAGTCGTAAGCGGAACAAACCACCTACAAAATTGTATAACCTGGATTTCTTTGTGACTTTAAACATGCCATTCAACAGGAAAGAGATGAAAATCATAGTAATTGATTTTGCCAAGTATTATTATTGTAACTAGAAATTTAATTATTAACAATACTTAATGAAAGTATAAAGTTTGTTTATCTGTCTGTCTCTACATTGAACTTTCATACACTATGCATGTGCATTAAAGGTACATGAATGTACATTTAATGGATATACCATGGATGTGTAAACCCGCGACAAACGTACATGAAATGTAAACTTGTTTATGTCTATTTTACATTCATTAGACGTTCATGCTCCATTGGTGGATATACATATTCATTGTATGTACAATGTATATACTTTGGTATGTAAGTATATACATGGTATGTATTATGAATATACATGTTCATACCTGGACTATGCTACATATACTATGCATGTACATTAGACGTACATATTACATTCTAGGGATATTCCATGTATGTGAATGTTCGCGACAAACGTACATGAAACATATATTTTTTAGATGTCCATTTGACATCCATTGGACATTCTTGCTTTATTTGTGGATATACATATCCATTGATACGATATCCATTCTATGTACATTGTATATACTTTTGTTATGTGGGTAATATGTTCTGCGGTAATCCATAACCACATTTTTTTTCTATGTGTAAATCATCAATTGATTATACCTTTCTTGTACCTCCTCTACGAGGTCCGATGGTTCAGTATTTATTATTCCACAACCACAGTTTTGCAGCTACGAGTATTCGTTATATGATTGTGACATCTTTGAAGTAAAAATACAGAAATGCATAAACTTTTGCAACAAGTAATTCAGTAGTATTTCTGATTCTGTATAACATCAAGAAACATAATTTTACAATAATTTACTTTTTATTAAACGACGAAGTCAGCTATTGCTTATACTATTTCAGATGGAAGGTATAATCCTTTTATTTGGATTGCATTATGGATATTGCAGATGGCAAATACACTGTGCGCTGAATAATAATATCTTTAACACTTCGGTGACCTAGTACGGTAAATATAAAATCAGTTTCATTTTTAATGACACAAAACTGAATACTATTTTGATATTATATTAATTGAGTAAACAGTTATGGCTTAGAATGCAATAAAGGCTTTGCGTAACATATTAAATAATTATAGTAGAATTTTATTGCAACTGCCGACTTTCTAGACAACTACGTAAACTGTGTCAATGAATATTTAGAGAAATTCATTATCAACAATATCATAATTAAATAGATATATACGGCCATTTCTCAAAAACCAAATAGTATATCTTAGAAGAGCGTTTCGATCGTTTTTCCAAACTTTGGAAGCAGAGAGGAGGAAACTAAAAACGTAGTTTAATATTTTTTTATTTTTCATGTCTAAGTTGCTATAAAAAGAGTTAGTTTAGAGACAACTCATTAGTACTAGCTTTAAACGAATTAATATTCCTCATCTTTGGACCATCATTATTGGTATAGAAGACAGGAACCTTATGAGTATGTCTAGTAGAATTACACTCACAGCATAAAGAGTGTTACAGTGGCGCAATTTTGTAGTGAGAACTCTAGAGTGCAGGCTTCGCCAAAGTTGGCACTGGTTGGTTGATTTGTTAATTTGTGAACTGCAGTTGGTATCACCACAGTCACGGATTCAGTACTAGTGTGGCTGGCAAGCTTTCTTCTCGTATATTACTGTGATCACCATCCTGCTGTGCAACTTCTATGAGACGAAACCTAAGCATGAAAATTACAGTTTGCTGTTATCAATTTTTGATACTTCAAGTTGCTCGTTCTTATCGTTTGTTTGCTATTCTCTACACTAAGTTAATTGTTTCGTATCAAAATTGTGTTACGTAGGGTAATCAATCGGTAGGCACATAATAAAAATTATGCGAATTTGAAAAAACAAAACCACATAAGAGCTGTGTCAAGCTTTTTATGTATTCATATGCGAACCAATCGAAGATAAAATGAATAGTTCCACAAGTGTATCCATTTGCTTATTAACTGCCTTTTTGTTAGAATTGATATTTACATTTCAATTAATTTAAAACATGCATCCTCGATCATCTCCTAAGGCAGATAAAATGAGCGAGATGAGGTGATCTATTGCGCAACCTACGTAACTGTGTGGACAGCTATCACCGTAAAGTATGTTCATTATCTATATGCTAAATTTCAATGTAAATTAGTATTGACTAAAGGTTAAATCTGTGCTATGCAGCTGAAGCACAGGTAGATTGATATATCCCATGATTTTTCTGTTTAATGTAATTTTATGGTCGCAGGCATATTATCAGTTTGAATATAATCGAATGTTCTTTTTAGATATCGAAGCAGATAGGGGGTTTCTTTTCAAGGGAGAGTTTATCAGTTATCAATATTACCTAATTTCTGAAACTTATCCTATGCTTGTGCCTCTGCTGATCGCCATTAATAGAAAGCCTGGGACACAGGTTTCACTAAAGTTTCGGTCACCCCTGTGGCTTGCATTAAAGTACAAAGTTTGACATGATGACAGATGTAGTCGAAACGTCAGTAAAGTTTATTTTTAGTTATATGTAATTTTTATCAATATTAGCTTTCTGAATAATTGATTAAAGTGAATATCACTCACATTTAAGGTGTTCTGAAATTTCCGAAATATGAAAGCAAAAAGTCGTGTTGCACAAATTGAGCACCAATCAAAATTTAGTTAGATATGTGTTTGTTCTACATTCAACAAATCCTATATCAGCCTATCAGTCATATAATAATTTCCAGTAATATACCAATATAGATAGAATTCTTCTTTTTAATGGGATTTTGGGAAAATACTTTCATCCAACGGTATACAACCGATCAGAAGTTGTCGATTCTCTTGTAATCTCATGTGACCGTTGCAGTATTTGCGGAAATGCTCAAGATCTTCTACTCAAGATATTTATAGCTTCTGCATGAATATCTTATTTTAATGAAAAAATGTCGCTTTATTATAGTGCCAGAACCACTCCATGAGATACGTGGCACGATGATTTCAGCAAGTTTGTCACAGTATGTCGCTTCATTAGTAATCATATGGTCACCTTAATCCCGGATATTGGTGGCAAGTGAGTTCATGTGAATTGCAGATATCCTTACCTAGTTAATCTTGCTAATAAATACGCGTCTTCAACGAGGATTAGAACAAGCAATAATCGGAACTAAGCAGCCGTAGCGAATTATAATTTTGGGGTGTAAATTAGAGCAAATATAGTATCTTTTCTTATTATTGTGTCACCCAATCAGGTATTTGTTTTTGGTCACGTGACGTCCGATTCAAAAATTTTAATGGGACACCCTGTGGATTTGTGACTTTTTGTGTTCCTTCCGATAAAATAATTCCAACAAACTAGCACACTTGTGGTCTAAAGTGATTCACTCAAGAGCTGTACCCCTTCAGTTAAATTACTTTGGTATTGTTTCATAATGGTAGTGGTACAGTCCTTTAAGTACCTGTAGCTCTTGAATTAATCACTTTAGAGCCCAAGTGTGCTAGTTTGTTGGAATGGTTTTATCGGGAGGAATACAAAAAGTCACAAATGTTCAGGGTGTCCCATTAAAAACTGTGAATCGGACGTCACGAGACCAAAGACAAATACCTCATTGGGTGACAAAATAATAAGAAAAGATAATATATTTGCTATAATTCACACCCCCAAAATATAATTCGCTATAACTGCCCAGTTCCGATATATTGCTTGTCTTAATCGTCGTGGGACACACTGTATATAAATATTATTGAATATAGTGACATTTAAATATCTAATTTGCTAACTAATCGTCTTTCATCTATCGAGACTTTTTTGGTATTACACAAGCCCTAATTTGAAGACACGTATTTATTAGCAAGATTAACTAGGTAAGGATATCTGCAATTCACATGAACTCGCTTGCCACCTCAGAGTAACAACTGAACATAGAGGTAGTAAACAAACCACTTCAGCACGGCGTTCTCAAAGCCATCATTTTTTGACACTTCAGCCTCCAAACATTGCCAACTAACGTAAAAATTCTTCCAATGCAACCCATGTTACAAACACTGCTCTGCACTGTCCCATCTCAAAAAACCGTTAAACTACACTCGAATATAGCACAGCAAGTCCGTAAAGCTTCACTACAGTTACCAACAAATAGCGAATTCGGTTTGACTAACCAAGCATAAAAGAAGGACAACCAAAACAAACGTTTGACAGTCGGAGTTTACCCTAAACAAATCGCAGGAGAATTATATAGGCGTTGCCAGCTTCTCAAAATTTATGTAAGAATTTGCATTTATCATGAAGAAACTTGCAGTAACGCAGTAGAGGTCAACATATCTATTGATTTTGCTGTAATCATTCCTGAACCCTCAAAATACCGTCTTTTTTAACGTAGAATGGAATATTTCTGGATACTACACAATTAAGATGATAGTAAACAATTATGATTGCCATATCTGGTGGTCAGTATGATAACGTAAGAAGAGATGTTGGCCTAATAGAATTAGCTGTTTACTCCCTCCATGTTCAGTTGTTATTCTGAGCTTGCCACCAATATCCGGGATTAAGGAGACCATATGATTACTAATAATGCGACATACTGCGACAAACTTGCTGAAATCATCGTGCCACGTATCTCATGGAGTGGTTCTGGCACTATTATAAAGCGACATTTTTTCATGAAAATAAGGGATTCATGCAGAAGCTATAAATATCCTGAGTAGAAGATCTTGAGCATTTCCGCAAATAAACAAACAAGTGAAAGAATAGAAAAACAAATGGTTGAAAGTAATATTAGCAAAGTTTACGGAATATATATGGATGACTCCGCAAAAATATCAAAACGGCTTGCCCCTTGCCCCGTCACCCCGGTACATCGACAGCAGTGTACCGACGTCAGCCAGGAGATACGGGGCGGCGCAAAGTAAAGGTTGAACGTGTTTAACGCGAAGTCTATACAGTGTCTCAAAAATATCGGATTTTGTTATCTCGGATTTGTTTGCAGGAAATGGATAATCTTTTTAGCAGTTTGGGAGTCATCAGTTTCGCGAGAAAAGATATTACCAATAAATTTAAATTTACTAACGGATGGAGAATGACAATCAGATCCATCCTTATTTTGTGGTAAACCTTGAAATGTAAGGGATATAAATACAGGGTATCCCACGACGATTATGACAAGAAATATGTCGGAACTGGGCAGTAGTAGAGAATTACAATTTTGGGCATGTAAATTAGAGCAGATGTTGTGTCTTTTTTCATTGTACTACCCAACGAGGTATTTTTTGTTGGTCACGTGACATTCGATTCAAAATTATTAATGGGACACCCCGTATATTTGTGCCAGTGTTCCTTCCGATAAAACAATTCCAACAAACTAGCACACTTGGGGTCTAAAGCGATTAGCTCAAGAGCTACAGGTGCTTAAAGGATTGTATCACGCTAAAAGCGTATAGTGAGACAAAATATTCATTCGGTGATCTTACCATACCATCCAGGGACATTGTAAATTGTATTTTAGCGCTCGAAAATATGTTTATTGATAACTTTAACAATTTAGTTTCTGCAGTAGCAATTGGAATGACACTGCAAGGCCAAATATCAAAAATAATTTATTCATATCCATGTAAAGCATTTCCACATGATTATCTTTTAAAATTGTACATACGAGTTCGTATATACTATACCATAAAATGTATATACTGTGATCTCAAAAATAAGCCAAATAAACAAAACATTAAAGTAAAAATTCTACAGCACCTTTGAACCATCAGTCTTTACTCATCTACGAAAGAGCTACAATATGTGAAATCATTTGAGATTCATTAGTAATAGTTCTACTAGGCTTTATTTTTTATATCCATTTATGGAACTTAGTGCATTAGCAAAATAAACGTCATATTTGTATTTGTATGTCTAAACCGGCCATCAATACATAGTTTTCCAATGACCCTCGTATATACGTACAACCCAGGCGTTAGCAAGTCCCCGCTAAAAGACCCTCGTACTTGAGCAAAAAACAACGCAAAAACTAACTGGCGCGTGCGACCGCGGCATCGCTTTCATGTGAGTTCTTCAAAGTGCCGACGGAGAGTGATCCAACTTATATGTATTCCGTAAACTTTGATATTAGTGACACGTGCAGGTAACTCATTGTCAAAACAAACCAGTGATATCATAGGTTCTTAGGTATACAGTGTTTGTTTAATCGGCTGGTCGGCTGGCGTCCATATTTCCGAAACATGTCATTACTAATATAATCCAAAAGATCCACTAGGGAATTTAAAATTTTTTGTATACTTAACTGAGAAATAGTATACAGGATGTTTGATACAGTCATTGGAAAATGCATTTTTTCAAGCACCGATATCTTAACTATTTCAAATTTTGGTTCATTCGAATTCAGTGCTTAATTATCTGTGTTTTCGTATCAAGCTGATGTTCTATACTTAAAGTTGATAGATTCCAAATAGTTTACATTCTTTTTACCTCCCACACCGATAGATGGGTGGCGTATTTGCGATCGCGAAAATTTTCGATTTTGAGATAATACGCTTTTTGGGCGATTTATGATGTCTACATAACGAAAATCCACTTCACTCATTTCCGTCGCCGTCGGTCTGTCTGTCTGTCTGTCTGTGTGTCTGTCTGTCTGTCTGCCTGTCTTTCTGTCTGTCTGTCGCATTTTTCTACTGTCGTAATCGAAGTAACCGCTGCATGGATTGTGATGAAATTTGGGTATCAATATGCTGCGGGGTCCTAGTAGGTGATGCTGCTGAGGTCTAAGAATCGGTGCATTGGCGGCGGAATAATTAGCAAAAACCAAAAAAATTAATATTCCTAAAACTTCGTTTTTGGAGTTCCTGGTCGTTTTTTACTTTTTTGGGTGGGGGTGCATTTGGGGTGGTTGGGCGTTATAAAACTGAAAAATTTGTTGTATTTGTAATGGGCTGTCTATTCGCCTGTGAATGAAAAACCTAGCAGCGTAGTACACTTTTTTAGGTCCATCCGAACATTGCCATTGCTTATTATAAAAACCAGGGGACAGAATTTGTGATGTATACATACGAGTATTACTTTAGGTCGTTCTATATTGCATAACACGAAAAGTATTGGGGTGAAATTGGGGCAGTTGGAGGGTGGGGGGGTTCTAAAACTGAAACATTTGTTGTATTCATAATCGTTTGTCCATTGACCTATGGAAGAAATACCTAGCGGCATATTTTTTTTAAGTCCATCCGGAAATTGGCATGCCTATTACAGAAACCAAGAGACTTAGAATTTTGTGATGTATACATATACGAGTGTTGCTTAATTTTGTTCTATGTATATTGCGTGAATTGAATTGGATTGAATTTCGACACAGAATTTACTATTGCGGCGAGAATGTAAGACGCGCCAGCCTCTGTAAAATCGTGTCAGTAGCGGCACAACAATAATCAAAAAACTAAAATTACAAAAACAGGTCATACTTCGTTTTTAGATGGCTTGGAGGCTTCTGATCGTTTCGCGTCGTCCAGTTGAAGCATGCAGAATAAAACTGTGGCGTCTCAGTTCCTAAGGAGGAAGACGCAAGAAACTATTTATGAGAGTTTTTGTGTTGGATGTTTTTTTGCGGGCGGGTGGGCGATGATTTGGTTGCAAGGGGATTTCAGACTATAGCTTCATGGAATGGGAAAACAATACAATGGTGTCATTTTTATGTGTGGGAAGTACTGAGTCAATCAACTTGATCCATTTTGTTTGCAGGACTACGGAAGATGTAATATTATAACTAACAGTTTGAATTTACGATTCACGCTTTAGGAATGTAATTTGATCCCTTTGAACTTACTGCTGGAGAAGGTATAGGTTCAGTTCGGCATTTCTTTGAAATGTTTCATTTATGTCTTTAAAGTAGAGTTTATTAACCAGTCGCTTGTTTGCGAAATCCCGTTTGTAAAGTCTTAACCGTTCGTCCACACTGTAGGCTATTTTTAAAACTATCATTCAACATGCGTTCTGATAAAAGTCTTGAGGCGAATTTTGTTTCGAAATTTAACATATCTGATGTCAGTCAAAGCCTACTATAGGTAATTCGAATTTTCGTGATAGGAATATCGGGTTGAGTTAAGGGAAGGCAAACTATTTGGAATCTATCAATTTCACGTATAGAACATGTTGATATGAAATCAAAGACAGTTAATTGGACAATCCTACATTACTTAAATTCTCCGTTCTATTCATTCGAATTTAATTAAGAAAGCATGGAGTCAATTAAAAAACTTCAAATTATTTGGGATCTGTCAGCTTTAGGTACAGGACATACATATAATATGAAAACATAAAGAACTAAGCAGCGAATTCGACCAAACCAAAATATACTGGAAGTTGAAATATTTAAGATATCAGTGTTTGAAGAATTGCTTCTTCCAATGACTATAGCAAACATCCTGTTTATTATTTCTCCATAAATATACAAAGAATGTTAAACTCTATTTCCTATTTTTTAGATCATAGTATTAGTGACACGTGTTTTACAGAGCGGCTTAAGTGTGATTTTTAGAAATACTGATTTTTCGAAAAAAAAAGTGTAATTTCGATTTGCACAAAAACGGAATTTTATAAAGACTTAATCGCATAAATATTTGGAATTGAGAGTGTAATCTGAAAATCGAAAAATAAATACGGTGTTCCATTTGAAATAAAAAAGTTGACACTGATTCAAGCACAATGGGCCACCCTATATATACAAAATTATAATAAATTTTAAAGTCTGACACATGTCAAACAATTTTTGTATTCAACTTTTTGTCGTATCTCATATATTTTCTGAGATAAGCTAGTGGGTTATCTTACATGCCCCACCCTGTACATGTACGTGTTCCATGTATCCGAAGAGAGTTGGTGTGAAGTCCTTATTTTTTGCATTATACTATTATTTAAATTTGAATTGTTCAGCCAATGACTATAAACAATGCCATGTTTTCTGTGCCGGTATGGCAACAAATGTGTAACGTCACTGGCCTTTTCTAAAAAGGAACAGTTTGTATTTCTGTTCCTTGCCACCACCTATATCCGAATACTGGAAGTATAATACACTGATGAGGTACTTCTTGATCTCTTATCGTATTTGTAGAAATGTCCATTACGACATATTATCTCGGATGGCCACACGGCTATACTATGTTATCTACGCCACTCTATATAGTTACGTTAATGACACCGATTCTAATGTTCCGTCAGCAATCATGTGTGCCTAATGTTAATATTATTGTATAATACTGTTGATTTCTTGGATAGAATAGTTTTACCTGATTTTATGTAATAGTCTAAAGATATGTTCCTTGTGTAATTATCGCATTTATATTTAAAAGTTTCATTTGACATCTCAAAGTAGTAGTGTGATCACTTGGTTCCTTTACACGTTCCTTTAATATAGCGAAAATAGGTTATTTCCAAAATATTATCTAGGTGTAAGGTCTGTAAAGCATCCACCAATTAGCATAAATTACCCATTATTCGTCTTATCAACGTGTTGAAGAAATCATAAATAAACTGATCCTGGTTATTTATAATAATACGAATGAGGAGACTCGTCTTTGACCTGTCATAACTAAAGAACCTATAGTAAGGAATATGTTTATGGGACATCTTATTAAAAAAATGTAACCAATAAATAACTACATTTTCACAACACACTTACGATAGATATGGAAAATTGAGTTCGAGTTTGAAGCAAAACTAACGTCTTTAATGCTCCATACAGGACTTTTGTTAGGCTAGAATCAATGCATGTAGCCTGATCAATTTGACGATGGTTTCGGATGAAAGAGAAACGCTTCACAGATTTTAGTTACTTTCATTTACATTGCCATACTAGATAAATACGATTCTCTCCTCTCACTGAACAACAATACCAAACTCGCTTTTATTCATATCATTATAATCGTTGATATATTTAAGTGTCATCTGAAATAAAGATTTCAAAGGATGTGGTTTTGTTGATAGGCCAGTGAAGCGCAATGGATCAGAAAAACAACCAGAAGACAAGTTTGTCTGCAATATCTGTTCTCTAAAATACTTCTAAACTCTTGAATCCTAATCTCAAATTATTTGGTCCTGCAGGTTGTGCAAATGATGCTAAATGTGCATTCTCTCATAAACTGTAGTTTCAAATGAGCAAAGTAGATAAATCTTGCTCGGGAGACGGTATAAGAATAACGATCTAACTCGGCTACAGAGCTTTAACTTTGCAGGATTAACTGATTGTAATCCCAAAATATTTCTACACGGCATTACTGTTCCGATTATTAGATACTAACTGGCATAACTTTTTGGATGTGTTTATATCCTATCACCACAATTGATGCCACCAACGGTATGCGAAGATCTAAATGGTTTGGGCACTATATGGATGAAGAAACACTCAATCACAGCTTATACATTCACTGATCTTAATATAATTTGCGAAACTGTCATCAATTTATTGTGATAACAAAGCACAGTAATCAGCTCTTCTGCTTATAGAGAGTCAACTAATGCAGGCCTATTATTTGAGTTAACCTATAATAGTCTGCCTGTGGTACCCTAATACCTAATACCTCACATTGGCTTAAAATATGTACCGGAAACACACACGCATACGCTTATCGTGCACACATAGGGGAAGTAACAAACCCCGCTACGTGCAGATGTCATCAGAAAGCTGACCAACCAGCAGTCTGTATTGATAGGGAGTCAGAAACTTGAAAAAGTGTTCATTTTGTACTAATAGTATACACCTTTTAGTCAACCTTGTAGTCCAGTTTGCGGTTATACCAAGAGCTGGTTTAGGCCCTAAGAAGTTGTTCCTAGAGCCCACCTCGCGGGAACATCTGCCATTTGGTTACCATTCCTGCACTGAAAGACAAGTCCTGACAGATACTTAATGTCCTAGTTGGTCACCAGAGAATCAGTGAAATATTCGTAGCAATCTGTCTCCTGTCCCCTAGGCCTTCCTAAATACGGTAGAACTGCGAACATTTATGCCTGAAATATCATGGTGTATCCTTCAAGGATTAATGTAAGCCTCGTAAGTTTCAAGCCAAAGCCCACCTTAATACACCAGATTTGTCCTGCTCCTTTGACGAGCTTCTTACATCTTGCCCCATACACGCTCCACAGCATCCGTTTTAGGTATTTGAAATTATTTATACCTGTAGTTTGAGCTTGTAGTTTTTTGGACTCCGCATATAGGAGGAGACTTTGGTACGTACGATCTTCTATCAATCAAGGGATTGAGGAAGTAGAAAACTGGCTACTGCCTACTTAAAAAAATGATCCTCAGATGATGTCATACCCGTGGAAACTGAGGTCTTAGAATTTGTCAAAATCTTCGCAGTACATGTACTCAAACTGTTCCGCGATGCCTTACTGCGTAAGAATGGTATATGAAATGCAGTATTTCTTTTACAGAAGCTCCACAGCGTCTCTTAAGTAGTACCATTCAGAACGTTATCCTCAATTCGCTATTATCATACAACCGTGAAACTAAATCCTGGATACATACCTGATACTCGCGTCTAGATATTTAACTGAGAAATACATAGAACCCTGCCTTTTCCCTTTTTAGCCAAGGGAGACGTCAAGCATGGTTTCTCCATGTGAAAACAATGACAATATCTTAGTTAATAGTTATCATCAGAAACCAATAATCGAACTATGTCACAATTAGTGGTAATAACTTACAACAAATACCTGAAGTTATTGTACCAGTTCTAAGTTTTGTCAGCAGTCATGTGTGTCCAATGCTCGCAGTATCGTATAATGAATTGTCGGTTTCTCGTGTTACTAAAAAAGTTGTTGCGGTTGTTATACAATATTGTGTAATTTAGAAATATATCCTGTAATACGTGTACGTTATTGCGTTTACATTTTGAGAGGTTGACTATATGCTTATAATAATATAATCAAATAATTAATGTAAACAATATTTATGATTATCTATAGGTGCCAATTGTATCATCTAAGGAATATCTGGTTGGTTTAGGTCCTTCCACAGGCTTTTTTATTAGAAAATCATTCACTCCGCCGAGGTTTTGTCAACGATTGCAAGGGTAGGGTTGCCAACCTTCTTTTGTAGGAAAAAAGTGTTGTAGGATTAAAGGAGGAAAAAAGCAATATTTTGGAGAAAAAGAGAGTATTTTATTTTTTTTATGTTTTAAACACATACTTTTCGAAGAACTTATCAACAAACTGTCATTTTTGAAAGCATCATGAGCCTCTTCACATTTTAATGCAAAATTAAAATATATGAGTAGCTTATTTTTTATTAAATTAATAAAGGCTCGGTTTCTAGCATCCCGCCACTTCGCAGTCATCACGGAAAATATGTTCTAAATATGAAATAATTTTAGTAACATTAACAAATTTTTCTGAAGCATTTACTAGTTAACAACTTCATTTTTTGCCAGTGCTCATGTTTGTAATATCTTCATTTAAAGAATTTTGCCGCCACTTTTCATCAGGTTAAGAACAGAAGCCGTCCTTCCTTGATGATGACGACAGGCCCGAAGGCCAGAGAGACGTGTTCAGCGTCGATTTTACAAATTTAAGTGGTCTTGCCTCCAACATAAACTCTGTCCATTAACATCTTCAGGCAGAGAAGCCACACATTCTGGCTCTTACGGAAACTCAAGTCGGCTCTTCAACAATGGATAATTGCGTTAGATATCCTGGATATGATTATACACCCGATTTAGATGTAGGTTTGGCATATGCGTGTACGTTAAATCTGGGCTTTCTTGTCATCGAGAAGAAGAGCTCGAACTGGAAGGATTTGACATCATATGGCTTAAAATATCCTTCCAAAATCATTCCAAATTGATATGCTGCATCTATAGGCCACCAGGCAGAAGATTTCAGCCACTGCAGACGCGCTGCAGTCAGGTCATCCTAATTCGGAGATAGTCTTTCTGGGCGTCTTCAACGATCACAACTCATACTGGCTCAAATATTCAAACTGGCTCAAACATTCAAACAAAACGGACGACGAGGGACGTAAAGCTGTAGCCTTCGCTATTAGCTGCGGCTTGGAGCAGCTGGTTAAACTGCACAACTACCCCAACAATTTACACAGTGAAAGTAACCGCTCCACTGGGATCGTCTGACCATAACACCGTCTTGACGCTATGAAGGATGCATTCTCCAGATCTCCATCATACAGAGCCCCGTCTGGTCTGGCATTACGGATCAGCAAAGTGGGAGCAGAGCAACCCTGTATATAATAGTAATAATTGAAAAATGATAATGCCATACTAAAGAGCTAATTAAAGGCTAATCAAATACCCTAATAAGAATTTTAATGCACCAGTTTTTTTAGGAAATATCGCAAGTTCAAATTGAGAAAAAGTTAGCAGAGCAATCATGTACATAATGATTATAATTAAAAAATGACGATGTCATACTGAAGAGTTAATTAAAGGCTAATTAAATGCCCTAATAGGAATTTCAAAGCGCCTCTTTTTTTAGTAAGTATCGCATGTTCTGCTAACTTTAGATAAAGTTAGCAGAGCAACCCTGTATATAATAGTCATAATGGAAAAATGATAATGCTATACTAAAGAGCTAATTAAAGGCTAATTAAATGCCCTAATAGGAATTTTAATGCTCCATTTTTTTTAGTAAATCTCGCATGTACAACTTGAGGAAAAGTTAGCAGAGCAACCCTGTATATAACGATTATAGTGATTATCTCATACTGAAGAGCTAATTAAAGGCTAATTAAATGCCCTAATAAGAATTTTAATGCTCCACTTTTTTTAGTAAAAATCGCATGTTCTGCCAACTTTAAAACAAAAGGTAGCAGGGCAACCCTGTATATAATGGTCATAATTAAAAAATGATAATGCCATGATGAAGAGCTAATTAGAGGCTAATTAAATGCCCTAATAGGAATTTTAATGCGCCTCTTTTTTAGTAAATATCGCATGTTCTGCTAACTTTAGATAAAGTTAGCAGAGCAACCCTGTATATAATAGTTATAATTGAAAAAGCATAATACCGCACTAAAGAGCTAATTAAAGGTTAATTAAATGCCCTAATAGGAACAGACCATTCAGAATATCTATAATGAAAAATTAAGCCGGTAACTGGATTTTTGTAGTACATATACCGCAGAAGTGGTAAATTTGGCAACAATGTCTAAGAAAGCCAAAAAGAAAACCGCCGACTCAAATAGGATAAAAAAGGCATGTCGTTCACATCAAAGGAAGACCTGCCATGGGCGTTACACTTTATACACATAAGGGTGAATATTAAAATTATTTGTCCGCAGATAATCATAATTCATAAATTAAGGATTATACACAAATTTCTCTATCATAAGCGTCACATTATAGCCCATTAGCCGTTAAGCTATAATAAAATGTCAAACTCCAAAAATATCTGTGTATTATATCATACCAACTTACCCTAAAGACATGGATACCTGAAGAGATTATCCAATAGAAATGGTACACACCTTCGATTTTTCTGGAATTAAGCTACTGTTTCTTGATTTTTCTGCAGCTTCTTCAACTTCATTCATCTGCTAGCTCTTTAAAACCACACAATAACCACACAATGTCCGCACAGAGAAAATAACTTGGGGATGTTAAGCAAAACTGCTACCGCTGTTTTTCCGATGCTATTGATACGCGGATCACTTGTTAACTTTAATTCATGCGACCCTAACAACGATGCTAAATAATGTTTTTAATTATAACAATTGTACAACATTTCATCCGTGCTTAAAATAGTGTATGTACGGCGGGCGGAATTTGCTTCTATGGCCCTACAGCCTTTCCTAGTCCTCGGCTAGCACCTCGGGCTTGAAATTATTCTTCGGGCCATAAAAACACCTTTACACGCTTAATACATAAATAGCTATTTTGTAACTGATAACTGAGTATGTATTTTCGAAAAAGATTTTAAATAAAAGTATAGCGGAATTGAAACAATTATATATGTATCTTATGTGTTCAGAATCAATATATATAGGTGAAATATTTGACATAGCCAAGCACATACCTACTTGGATATATCACCTTTAATTTATCCAGAAATACATAATACGATGGATTCACAAAAACAATTGGCTCAATTCCAGCTTCAATTATGAAAATAATAAGACAAAGGGATGACCATCATTCGGTGATGACAGTATGAATTGTTAGAATGCATCTGAAGAAGGAATAAAGATGACGAAACAAATTGAGAATCGAACTTATTGATGAAAAATGAGATTAAAAGAACGATGCCTTTGCAGTTGATATTCTACCGTATTTGTGTTTGAAAAAAGCTGATGACCAACTAGAAAATTATATGATTTATTAGGTAGCGTGCACAGGCGTATGCAAGGGGGGGCAGAGCTAATTACCCCCGCTAGGATTTTTGACCAAAAATGTATTTAATTGTTTTTCTCAAATATTGAATGGTTCCTTGCGTTTCTAATAAAAAGCACAGATCAATGCATATACTGCATAATGTATTTCTATTTTCGCATATTTTGTGCACTAGTTTTCATTTTATTCGTATTTTTTAACAACTCTGATTTTTTATATAAATAATAAATTATATGAGTCAAGTATCATTCCACTGATAAATTCTGCAAACCTTAATTTAGCAACGTTGTCATATTTCAAATATAAGTCAGTTTGTTGCGGCTATGCCTTAGACAAGGAAAGAGAGGGGACGGAACGCGCGACTGACATTTCTTTTACCAAATGGCACCAAAAAACTACCAAAATTTACCAGTGATAAGTGATTTCTGGCTTCTTCCTGCTGCTGTGGCTCTTACAACCATTATCTACACACCCTACCATTATGCACACCACAATATTTTACATTGATTGCTCTTAAAAACGCTAAATATCATTAAAAAAAATGTTGGTGGCTATTCATTTTCGGTAACAGCTAATTGACAGCTAACTGATATAACGTCAAACGGGCGTGCGGTATCCCCTCTCCTTCCTTATCCAAGGGCTACGCAAACTTTCAGAAAACATTAGAGCAAAAGAGGAGCACGATGTTTTCTGTTATCCCTTTTTGTTTTGTGCCAGTATTTCGTGTTTTGTACCAAACGTTTTTCCGGATATGACAGAAACTGACAACACCGTACATGCGATATTTACTGAAAAAAGTGGAGCATTAAAATTCTTATTAGGGCATTTAATTAGCCTTTAATTAGCTCTTTAGTATGGCACTATCATTTTTCAATTACGACTATTATATACTATAACTTTATCTAAAGTTGGCAGAACATGCGATATTTACTAAAAAAAGAGGCGCATTAAAATTCCTATTAGGGCATTTAATTAGCGTTTAATTAGCTCTTCATCATGGCATTATCATTTTTTTAATAATGACCATTATATAAGGGTTGCCCTGCTACCTTTATCTAAAGTTGGCTGAATGTGCGATTTTTACTAAAAAAAAGTGGAGCATTAAAATTCTTATTAGGGCACTTAATTAGCCTTCAATTAGTTCTTCAGTATAACATTATCATTTTTTAATTGTAATCACAATATACAGGGTTGCTCTGCTAACTTTTCCTCAAGTTGAACATGCGAGATTTACCAAAAAAAAGTGGAGCATTAAAATTATTATTAGGGCATTTAATTAGCCGTTAATTAGCTCTTCAGTATGACATCGTCATTTTTTAATTATAATCATTATGTACAGGGTTGCTCTGCTAACTTTTTCTCAATTTGAATTTGCGATATTTCCTAAAAAAAGTAGTTCATTAAAATTCTTATTAGGGCATTTAATTAGCCTTTAATTAGCTCTTTAGTATGGCATTATCATTTTTCAATTATGACTATTATATACAGGGTTGCTCTGCTAACTTTATCTAAAGTTAGCAGAACATGCGGTATTTACTAAAAAAAGAGGCGCATTAAAATTCCTATTAGGGCATTTAATTAGCCTTTAATTAGCTCTTCATCACGGCATTATCATTTTTTAATTATGACCATTATATACAGGGTTGTTCTGCTAACTTTATCTAAAGTTAGCAGAACATGCGATTTTTACTAAAAAAAGAGGAGCATTAAAATTCTTATTAGGGCATTTAATTAGCATTTAATTAGCCTTTAATTGTGGTGTTGTCAATAATTTGTTCTGCTGACTTTGTTCTGCTAACTTTAGATACGTTTTAGCCTTTGCGGGAGGCTGACCACAAAAAAATGTCTTGAGGATGTCCCATGCAATCGAGTCCGGAAGCTAGGCGTTTAACGCAAACCAGACACAGTTTCATCCGAAAGAGAAGAATTTTTTAAGTAATATCTTTTCATACCGACGAGACGCGACACTAGGGATAGCTGCTAAAATTCGAAAGGAAAATTTGTCATTTGAATAAAGAAGTTACGGTTCAAAACAAATTATATTACAGTTATCAATTGTCATTTCTGTCAGCTCTTTAGCATTTGTCATAGTACTAATTGCTGCTCCAGGTAACAGCTTTTGTTTTCAAGAACTAACTTCTGAAACAAGTTAGTGATACGAGACTTTAAAAGGGTCTTGGGAACTAGTACTCGTAATACAACGCTGACTTAGGATCACGATATTGATTTTCTTTTTAGCGGACGATCATTACTTACTAATCTAATTTGTGCAACATAACTTATTGCTGAATAATATGTATAGATATAAATCGTTTGACAGGTGAGATCACTCGGCACTCACTGAGGAAAGTATGCGCATGTGGCTTCTTCCTTCTCCCATAGGCTGACGTAGCATCAAATTGATTTAGAGTTATGTTACTCACTTGCTTTACCCTAATAACCTGAAGCTTCTCAACAAAATTGAACAAGAAAATGACTGGGTGGTTGATTCAAATAAAGGAATAAATAAATAATATGACACACAATAGTGCAACTTTAAGCCAAGTCAAAATCGCACTACCCTCTATGTCCTTCCACTCTGTTCGCCTTACGTCAGATAACCAAACCATTCTAACAAAAAAATATATATATATAAATTATCGCAGCATATAAAGTGTAGTACTGCGAAGCAATGATACGATTCTTGATTGGTATGCTTATTTCATACGAAATTCGGCGAATAACGGTCTAAACTCAATATGCCGGTTCAATGGCACATCCCCTGAGGATCCTTCTCGAACTTCACTTCAATCACAAGGTAAGGCTGGTCGTGCACTGGACATTTTCTGAAACATGATTGCTTGATCGTTCAGATAAAGCCACAGTCTCAACAACAAAACTGCAGATTCGACAGAAAAAGAGCATCGACTAAAAGACCGACCATTGCCATTGTGCTAGATTGAAATGATTGGCACTTGTAACCTGTTACTCGCACTTCTTGGTAATTTCAAACCGTATAGCGTGTGTATCTTGTTTTGCCTGAACAAGTTGTTTTCGTATGCCATTTTTTGGCCCTCATTTGTCGTAATAAAGCTACCACACAGCTGTTTGGACCAAATCTATGATACTGCGACCAGTCGGATGCTAGTGTCGTCTGCCTGCGATTTTCAAATCGCTGATATTACAAGGAAGCGCACATCTAACCTAAGAGTGAAGTTGAAGTTGGTTGAATCCCTGAATATATTTAGTATATTATAGTGGTGACGTGGAATATATGGAACAGTGTTAGGGACGTGTGGTCATTATGTCCGCTTCACTGTCTCTATATTGCTTGATTTTTTCTAATGGTATTGCGGTCAAAAAGCGAAACCGTCTCTGAACCCTCAGAGTTTGCACATATCATTTTTGCACACTCACTGCACCTCTAGATAGACATTTTCATGATTCGAATTGAAAACAGAGTTGTATAGAAGCAAACCCAAGAAACCTTATAATTCAATGATATCAATATCTTGTAGCTCAGGCTTATTGGGATATTTGTACTTCTGTCTAGTACAGTTTAGCTCAACATTCGTCCAATGCATAATAATTCCGAGCATCTCATCTGTCAATAGACGCTTCGAGACTTCTTTTGGTTTTTCTTCTGTTCCCAAATTATCTGAGGATCTGAGATATGGAAGCTGCGCAATAATATTATGGCGCCTGGTTCGAGACCGATTCTGCACTTCACCATTTGAACCTATACTGTGTGGCATAGAAATTGCAACACCCAGTAAACGTTGATATATTTTATCAATATTTGGAGAATCTATTGGGATGAATAGGAATAATAATCGATGAAATTATGAAACAAATTTATTGAAAGGTATTCTCAAAAAATCAGTAGTGAGTTGCGCCTCCATCTAAGTTTTGACACTCTGCAACCCTTCGTGTCATGCTGCGAATGAGATGATCGATATCTGCCTGAGGTATGCTATCCCAGGCTGATCTAACCTCGTCACGTAGTCGACCTACATCCAGTATAACAACTTGCAATCGACCCAGTCTTCTACTTATCATATCCCATACATGTTTAATGGGCGATAAGTCAGGTGACCTTGCGGGCCATGGAAGGGTGGTCACATTGGCTTGTCGGAGAAAGTCTCTGGTACCTGCAGCGGCATTGTCCTGCAGAAATATTGGGTTTTGTAGTTGCTGAAGGTATGGCAACACAACAGGTTCTAATACGTTATTAATGTAGAACTGGGCGATCATGTTTCTATCTAAAAATACTAGAGGTGATCTGCTTCCAATTGTTATGGCACCCCATACATAACGCCTCTAGTAAGCGCAGTCGCTCGCTACACAAAATTTAAGTTGGCGCCTTTCTCCACGTCTGCGCCTGACCCTTCTGCGACCGTCATGAGCCCACAAACAGACTCGTCACTGAACACGACATGATCCCACTCCTGATTCCAATGAGCCCGTTTTTGACACCATGTCAGTCGTAGCTGTCTATGTGTATTGGTCAATAGTGATACCAGCCGAGGACGGTATGACAGTAGCCCATAAGCCCCAATTTTTTGATAAATTGTTCTCATGCTTAACTGTCGACCCGTAGCTACTCTCCATGCATGTCCGATTGCACTGGTTGACCTGAAACGGTTTCTTAGGGCACTAAATCTTGAGAGGCTGTCTTCACAGTCAGTGGTTCTCCTCAAAGTTCCAGTGCCCCTGCGACGTGTATGGCGACGATTTATAGAGCACTCCCGCCAACACCGCTTCACTATTGTAGCATTCCGGCCAATTATGTTTCCAATTTCTCGGAAGGACCTCCTAGCCTCGCGTAGACCCACTATCGTACCTCGTTCAAATTCACTTAATTGACTATACACTTATGGGATCCATTGCTAAACAATGTTTGACATACCACATAAGCAATAAAACTAAATTTGTCTTAGCAAATTCAACAATAAAAAAATTAATACAAACTACTCCATTTTTCGTTAAATGCAAAAATAGCCTTGTATTTGAAGATAAATTGGAATGTTATCGTTTACTACAGTTCATGTGAACAATAAGCTGACAAAAAATGATAAATATATCTGGGCTTATACTGGGTGTTGCAATTTCTAAGTCACACAGTATATTTTTACCATAGTAACAGCTTCTGGATATCCCCATGCTGTCCTCGCCACTCTCTTCTGAATTCCGTACGTGTAGACTCACTGTTATCTGTTCAGTATTCGCAAATACCAGTCCATCATTCATCATTTTCAGAAGCAGCAAACTCAGGATTTGTATCATGATCACTTTGTTCATATTCGTCTGTTCCTTGACCATCAACCTCATTATCGCTGTCAACCTTCTCCGACCATTTCATTAGGGTGGCCTCCAAGTCTAGATCACCATAACAGACTCTTTTAGATGGACTTGGATTCTCTATCTTCACAATAAAGACCGTAGTACATAAAGCACACTAACGAAGACGTCCGGTCACTATGACCGCTATCGTATTTTATACTGTGATAATCCACTCACAAATATGTAAGTAACTCACTGAGCATCCGACAGTATACTGACCGTACGGCGACTTGAAGGTATTGGCATCGACGGTTGACGAGTTAGATGTATTTGAAGTATGAAAGCGGTCATTATGACCGCTCGTCACCACTTAAGGGTTCACTACATATCCTAGGGCCTAGTTTTAGTATATAATTATATATCCTACAAGTATTTTGTATTTCCAAGCCTTTACATACTAGACTCACCTTATGTGAATTAAGAGCTATATATACTCGGCACGTCGCCCTTCCCATGGGCATTCTCCTACGAATAGAGACATCAAATCCTCAGATTAGTAGCATTATGAAAAAACCACGGTCGAATTAAATACCTTTTGATGCAATTTCATAAAGGAATGACACATTTTGGCAATTACGTATACTTAAAATATTCCACTAACTTTCTCGACGAATCCTGTTATATCCAAAAAAACTTTCACCCGCTATATTTACTCAATATGCAAAATAATGCACTTGCCAATAAAAATGTGCGGCACGCCGGCCGTACAACGTAACTGTCTATTTGTATTTGAATAATTTGCTTAACTGGACATAAAGCCACAATCGCATGTAAATGTGATGATCTTTATTCAATTAGCCTGGTCAGTGACTCTTGAATATTGAACGTCAGTTTAGAAAAAAATCTTCCGCTTGTCCAATATATTTCTTACGAGCTAGTGCGTGAGTGATGCAGTAATCATTGTGATCAAAATTTCATAAGAATTGTGATGTCTGAGGTGGAGACATCTTGATTTTCTAAATATGTTGGATATGTTAGAGTAACTATATTCATGAGTGCAGAAAGGAAAGCGGCACCCAATTTTACTGGCACATATGATTAACGCGGATATAAGGTATGCATCATAAACGAATCAAAGAGAGACAGATACCTTTCAAAATTGAAAATTAACTACTATCTTCTTATTTCCAAATATTGTCAAAATGTTAATGATTCCTTTTGGCCAGTGAGCGTACTTGGATGCAATGAGAATCAATGGCATCTAGCATTCACATAAAATACTTAGGGATCCTGCCAAGTGTAAGAGAGACTATCTATCCATGCCAGCTCGACAAAAAATATAGAAAAATATAACTGAAAGTGCTGTCTGACGACGCCACAGAACTAACACCAATAACCCTCCTCTCCTTCGGTAGAACTACTTTATTTCGTCGAACCTACCAGATCTCCTAATAAAATCCAGTCCGACCACCAGTTTACTGAGTATACTAATCGCTCTTCAAACTCCACCGTGCCAAATATCTGAACCTTGAGGCTGCTATAGACCCCTTCGTGAGTGATAAATGTCTACTCAGCTGGAAATTCCCTGTAAAAACTACTACCAAAACGTTGTCGGACTCTCTGACTTCATTTAAAGCCATAGCATACAACTTTACTGGTCCGAACCCGCTATAAATCTTTTTGGTTGCCTACACAAAACTTTTGCCAGATCATTGTAAGTCCACCCATCCAAAGCAACATTGACCTGGCGCCTACTAATACCTGTCATGTGTTCAGACCCAGTGCAGGAGCTTTTAGCCTTTTAGCGTCACATAACTCAGGATACTCATATGTCCAAACCACATTAGCTGTTTTTCCCTTGGTTTGGACATATGAGTCGAATGGGCGAAGAGAGAATACCCCAAAAAATTTGGAAATGGAAGCCACCACAAAGAAAAAAAAGAGGCAGACCCCGGAGAAGCTGGAAGGCAGAGATTACCGAAGCTATGCAAAAGAGAGGTCTCACGGAGGATATGTATAGAGATCGAGACGCATGGAGGTTGGGATGCGGTAGACGGCCAAGGCTGTAACAAGACCGCTTATATATATATATAACTCAGGATACTATGTTCCCTGTTATTGAATAACTAATTGCATATGGTATAATGTCACAAAATGGACTGGTAAATTCTTACCTTAAGCATTTGTAGGCAATACATAATCAATTTTTCAAAATCATTTGTACTTCTTTCTTCGGCTTACTTGCTTACAGTTTTTGGAAAAAGATATTTCACCTACACATCCAAATGGGGCAGGGTTTCAAAAAAGAAAATGAATACAAAATCCCCATCCACCTAGACATTAACAATGTTGAAGTAAACAGACTGATGTCTGTAGAACCTTCAGTACTAGGAGTTTAGGTGAGGAGTAGGTATTAGTTTGTTTATGTTAGGTTAGGTATTGGATAGTGTACATGTTAGGATAGTAGGTGGCTGGCTAGGTTAGGTTAGGTTAGGTTACTCCTTACTTCAGTATGACGTTGTTACTGAAGAGGAGAGACCACAGGGAGATCAAGTCGCCCACGGAATGCCGCTGAAATAACATTAAACAACAATCAGAAAAAACCGTGGGATAAATGCCAATAATTTGCATAATGGGGTAAAGTTCTCAAAATAAAGGTCCACCGCAGCCCATCCACCACGTAGCTGTCGCTGAAGAGTGTTATCTAGGGTCCTTCGATGAGAGTGTTTAAGATTAAATACCACGGAAACTCTATAAACTACATTGGAGCATTGCAAATGATGAACTTGTTACTTCGCTGTATTTCTTTTCATACACTAAAATAGCAGAAAACAAGTATTCTATGTTAATTTTAAGCTAAGTGGTATTTGCGTCTGCTAAATGAATTAAATATAAAGGACACTACGATGTTTGCCATTTCTAGATGAGTTATATGTGACGTTCCGATTAATATAACAATCTTCAACCATTATGACGTACCTATGATCACGTTTCAGGAACAAAACATCAGGTATTTTTGTGAAAGAAACGCTTGGATTACTGGTTCTTATTTTGCATTTGTCGACATACAACATACTCACAATCATCGATCAGTCAGTGCCAATATTATTGCAAATACAATTTATGGCCTATTATTTTAATTTTGCAAAATTAGCTGAAACGTTAAAAACCTTTGTGGATTTGTATAAATATACATTTATTTATTGATGAATGGAGCCCAATGGATAAAGCCATCTTCTGTCTCTACATATGACACTACTATATTAGTCAATAACTCAGAAGCCGTTAAAACTGGTAAACTATGACTTGAACTCAAACTGTATCAGAAAAATTCCAACTACTGAACATTAGTGACTTAAAGTATTACTATTATCCTTATTACCTAGGTGAATGAACAAAGTTCTAAATCAAAATATTTACCTAATTCTTAATACCTATTAGTTATGTAAACCTCTTGATTACTTACCGTTAGGAAGCCCAAAATTATGTGACTAAATTATTCATTAATTGTACTGTTAGGATTTCAAGAAAGTGGAAATCGAAGTAAATTGTATCATAACCCTGTAACTTCCAGTGATTGACTTATCGTAATATTACGTTGAAATTGCACTATGCGATGTAATTTAAGGCGACATAATCAAATTAAAAAAATGCGACAGTGAAATTGAAGTACCTATACTACCTTTTTCTCTCAGTCGTTGCATTTATTTCCTTTAGCTTTTCTGCTATTACATGCACCTTTTTTATGTAACTCTTTTTGGGAAATTTGTTGTGATATCTATTTGTAAATCTGCATCATTTTCGGACGTCTTTAAAGTAGAAAGTAGAAATTGATATAATGTAACTATTTTTAGATAACTTGCTTTGGTCTTCGCTTAAGTGATTGAAATTTTAAAAAATGTTAATGTCTGTATATGCATTTATTATGTTTGATGTAGACGCATAAATGCTGTTTTGTGAACATAACCCTAAAATCCATGTTTTGTGTAAATGCGTTTTATCTTGCGGTTTGTTCCTGTGATTTCGATGCATCTGTTTTGCCGTGAGAAAGCTATAAAACAAAATTAGCATCTGCTTTCACTTTTTGTTAGTTTCCTAACAGCAGGTCACTTTAATTATGATTATCAAAGAACAAATTTTTCCACCTCATTTCATTTAAATGTACCTACGCAAATTGCGAGAAAATTTTTGATTGATATTGTTGATCGTCGCAAATAAGCGGATGATAGGTGTTTATAAGCATCTACAAATATTTGCAAATGTCTCAAAACATTTTTCACAAATGTTACTTTTACGAGTGCAAGCCTTGCTGATCGTACGCAGCTTTGTACTAAAGCCCTGAGGGGCCACGTATACATTAAAAGTTCAGTGACAGTTTCTAGATAACTGAGAAGAAATTTATAGATGATATCAGGACATTTCTACTTGACAAGTAGAACTTTTAGATATGCTATGCTATCAACTTCTAAGCATAAATTTCCACTTAGTATCTAGGAATTTCTACTTACTAACTAGAAATATCTACTTGCTAAGTAGAAATGTCCACGCAGTATCTAGAAACTTCCACCTAGTATCTAAAAATTTCTACTTACTGACTAAAAATGTCTATCTAGAAATGTCTACTTAGATACTAAGTAAAAATTTTCACTGATTTTTTTAAAAGTACCTACGTGGCCTCGCAGGGCTTTCGAAGCCTTGCGCATTGCTAGTTTGATTATTTTGTCAAGTACCTTGGTATCATAATATAACATAACTGTCTAGCATTTTATATTCACTCAAGCTCTGAGGTTTCAGCTGTTCTGACTTTCGCCATAACGGTTACTTATATCGCCCTTATTGGTCATTATTCAGGTGTTTGGACGACAAATATGAATATCCGAATTATATGATATTTCTGAATTACATTAAGTTACCTCCAGTACAAATAAACAGTAAACATTTAATACTGTACGGGTGTAACAGCTCGTGTACCATGTTAATTATATGTATATTGCATATTGCAACAAAATCCCATAATTATGCAATAACTGCAATATTACATTATAAACTCTGGGAAGATTTAGATAGAAAAGCGTTTTCCTTATACATATAGTTTTATCTATAGTCCCAATATTTTTGAAATACAAAACAACAGTAAACCACAGAAAATAACAGAAGATAACAGAAAATAGCTGAAAATAACAGCAAGTAATTGAAAATACGAAAAAGAGCCAAAAATAAAGAAAACAGCCGAGAATAGTAGGAATTACAAAAAAAACAGCCGAAAGTAACAGAATTCAAGAGATGACAACAGAAAATAGCTACAGAAAACCATAGAAAATAGGATAAGCATAAAACAATCGAAAACAATAGGAAACAACACAATGCAGTAGAATATAACCGCAAACAAGACAAAACAACAGAAAATGAACACAACCAAAATCAACATAAACTAACAGAAAACCACAGAATATGCAACAGGAAATAGAGGAAAACAGCCGAATACATTAGAAAACAACAAGTAACAGCCAAATGCAACAGAAATCTACCGGAAACAACATAAAACAGCCGCGAAGAACTGACTATAACAGAAAACAACAGAAAACAATCGAAAACAACAGAAAACCTCAGAGAACATCAGAGGACAAAAGAAAACAACAAAAAGTAACCGAAAACAACGGCAAACAACAGAGGACAAAAGTAAACAACGGAAAATAACAAAAAATAACCAAAAACAGCCTAATACAACAGAAAACAACCGAAAGCAACAGAAAACGATAAAAATCAACAGGAAACAAAAGAAAATATTAAAAACTACTAATATTTTCTGTTGTTTTTTTTTGCTTCTGTGTCAACGGCATCGACAGCTTTGGTCATTAGCCTCGTGTTCTGTGTAGGCTTTGTTACTGTTGCCCGGCGCCACTCTAGGACCAGCACTGTTAATTAGAAGCCAACAGTGAAGGCTCAGGTGGGAATTTTCTCTGAGCTTTTTTTATGGATATTTATTTTTGACTGAAAAAACCAGAAATAAATGTCCGCCTCTAACGAGAATCGAATCCGGGACCTTCCGGTCACGAGCCCTCGACTCTAACCACTGAGCCAACCCACGCCCCTGTTTTCTGTTGTTTTCGACTGTTTCAATAAATAAATAATGTTATTTTAGATATTTTCATTTTGCCTTTTAATGAACTCATGTGTTCAATTTGTAACAAATTAATATGACCTTTATCTTATTTGAATATTATTTTTCGATAATTCTATATAACAAAATGTCTTTATGGCAGTTTACATTGCAAGTATAAGAAAATAGCTATTGAGGAAAATTTGCTTTAAGGTAATTGACCTTTCAGTTACATTTATCTGTTTTTTCTTGTGAAATATCATACTTGTCTCATTTGACAGCTTTTTTTAATATGCAAACGTGATTTCTAACAACTTTTCAAATCCTCCATATAAATCGGCCCACCCTATTGTACAATCAGTTGCTTATAATGGGGGTTAGCCGAGAATATTTATTAGTTTGCTGTTTCAATGTCAAACAAGGCATTCAAGGTCATCGAAAATGGCTCCTTTGGCATCAAAGGCATCAGTTTTGTTATTCTCGAATATAGTCTTACTTCAAGTGAGGGATGTACTTATATATTCTGGAGTTGTCGGGTGAATCCAACAGTAACTTTAACAGACTTCCGCGAGGTAAGACAAATATTATGAGAAATGACGCAATTTTAGTTCAATGGGGGAGATGTACCTTGGTCTGGATTTAAAGAGTAAATCCAACCATAATTTCGATGGTCCTCAGATGGGGAGGTGCTATGGGAAAATAGGTACAGACCTGATATAGTTTGTTTTTAATTTTTTTTTATTATATTTAATGCCCCCTGATCACTTCGAATCTACGCCACTGCCATGGTGTAAGGGGTAAGCCGTAGAACTGCCACCAACGACGAATAACTGTCATCGTTCGTAATATTAAAGATGGGAGATCATAGATTTCTGGTCACTGTTTATCGATATAATACATAGCAGCCTTAGGCGGACGTATTTCTGTTGATCGCGTTAATCCCCAGTTAACCAGCAAACATGGATCCATATACGGTAGACATTGATACTCATTGGTATGATTGATATAAATGTATAGGGTGTATCAACGTTGTCTGGGTGGACGCTTCCCTATTTGAGATAGAAAGAAAAGTCTCAAATAAAATGTATAGACGGCAATGAAATCTATGTTCCAAAAATAGTT
This sequence comes from Callosobruchus maculatus, assembly GCA_951848785.1. Taxonomy (NCBI): domain Eukaryota; kingdom Metazoa; phylum Arthropoda; class Insecta; order Coleoptera; family Chrysomelidae; genus Callosobruchus; species Callosobruchus maculatus. The sequence continues at coordinate 12,738,601 of CATOUR010000056.1, forward strand.
AACATTATATAGGGCATCCTGTAAATGTGTGATTTACCAATGTTGCATTTCTTTTAAATAGGACTCCCTGTATATTATTGCATATTTGTGATTTATGTGTCACAGATAATACTTAAAATAAATCGTTAGGGCGCAAATCACCATTTTTGATATAGGTATGTACATGTACATCCTCCACTCTACCCTTGATGTCAATCGATATACGCAAACTCAAACTATGCCCAAGGCATCTATAACTAAAATTCACTGAAAGTCTTACCTGTTTACGAAACCAAAACCTTATCGAGTATCCACAAAAAAACAGAAAATCAATAAATCATGACTTTAGTTATACGGTCATACAGATGTTAGTGAATATTCGGGTGCCCCACGACGATTAAGACAAGCAATATATCAGAACTGGGCAGTAGTAGCGAATTATAATTTTGGGGATGTGAATTAGAGCGAATATAGTATCTTTTCTTATCACTGTGTCACCCAATGAGGTATAAGTTTTTGATCACGTGACGTCCGACTCAAAATTTTCAATGGGGCACCTTGTATATTTGTGACTTTTTGTGTCCCTCCCGATAAAGCAATTTCAACAAACTGGCACACTTGGGGTCTAAAGTGATCAGTCCAAGAGCTACAGGTACTTAAAGGATGATACCACTACCATTGATTATAACACATACCCCTAGAGTTAAATTATTTTGCTGTTTCATAATGATATTGATACAGTACTTTAAGTACCTATAGCTCTTTAGACCCCAAGTGTGCTAGTTTGTTGAAATTGTTTTATCGGGAGGGACACAAAAAGTTACAAATATACAGGGTGTCCCATTGAAAATTTTGAGTCGGACGTCACGTGGTCAAAAACGAATACCTCATTGGGTATAAGAAAATATTAAAATAATATTTGCTCTAATTTACACCTCCAAAATTATAATTCGCTACTACTGTCCAGTTCCGATATATTGCTTGTTTTAATCGTCGTGGGACACCCTGTATTTAAATTAAACCAATAGTAATACCTGCGAGAATAGCTTATACTTAGACTTTCTGGATATCTGTTTCCGTATTTAGTATAGCTTTTCTTGAAATAGTTTTAGTTAATCGGGGAAACTTGTGTATCGGGTATCAATAAAGTCGCCCAGATAGTTCGCTATGGCGTGAAATGTCCACAGTGTTCTCCTCTCCGTTAGAATGAGACCTAAAGTGGACGGTGGGAAGCGGCTAACAACAATCGTAGTTGATGCGCAGAATAAAAAAAATCGTGTTTATTATGGCAACATTTTCAACCTGCTACATAATTGTAATCTTGCTGATATAACGCCGATCGCAACGTGAACTTTATTGCATTGTAGGTTGTGGGGGTATGTAATGGGTAACCTTAGCCCCTAGCTGTCAGCTTGTTATTCTGTAGGACATCAATAATGGATCTTGGAACTCTCTTCTTACTCTAGTCTTTTTGTGGCCCAGTTACCTTGAAAACATCGCTGTTTCAGTCTAATTCACTTTTGGATCAAATATTTATATTAGCTGCAGCTATCTATTGAATGCTAAAGGATATATACGACTCTTTTGTCCAAGGAACCCGTCGGCATTTTCTCCACTCGCTTTGACACATCACCTAGCCAATGGTACCGACCTTGTCACACCCATGCTGTAGAATGGCGAGACTATGCGTATCTAATCCCCTTGAGACAATTATTTCAGGATCAAATATATATTGTGTACTCGATAAATTTGTATTTCTACTCATGTGCGCAGCTGGAAAGTAGTAATATTTATTTAATAAAACTGTTTCTAGGCATGATAAAAAGCTTTTGTCCGTAATATCATTGAAAGAAGCAATATCGACCGAATAGTCTAGTCGGAAGTGAATAGGAAAAACCAAACTAATTCTTGGTTTATGAAAAATTTTAAAACATGTGGCAGACATTGCAATAAAAATAGGTATGATGAAGCAAAATCAGATAAAGATATAAAAATATGATGTGTTGCGAGAAAGGGGTAAAGGTTGTCCAAAACGTACAATAATTGGCAGATAAACTAGTCAAAGGTATGAGAAGCTACATCCATCTTTAGAGGAAAGAAAAACAAGGAACTATGATTACAAACATAAATAAAGACATTTGAAATAAAAGTCATACCTAACCTACATACCAGGTGATCAACTTATACTCCGAAGTTTGATACATCCGTTATTATGACAGGTACAAAAATAACTTTCCAATAAAAGTTGTAGGTAAAGCTAAGATCTACATTTCGAAATTATTTTACGATATACAGGGCTATTGATAAAGTTGTGTTTTTTTCAAATGGAAGACCATATGTATTATCCTGAATTTAAATTGTGCCCATTCTCCCTATTTCGCATATATAGGGTTTTATCGGTTATGCAGGGGTATCTTCAGAAATATGGCCACTTTTTTGTAAAAATCTTAATGAATTCATTACCCTGTATCTCAAAAAATCAATAACTGGAGGCTTGATTCTCAACAGTAGAATAATTTCCCGGTTATCTAGTTTTGTCTAAAATTATCAATATTCTGCTGTCATTGATTTTGTATACAGGGTGGACCAAAACTCAGGACCATAATTTTCTTTCTTATTTTAAATGGAACACCCTGTAGCATCTTCAGAAAGTTCTTAGAATATACCTCCACATTTATATGCACTCCCTATACCTAAGTGTAACAGTTAGGGGGTTATTTCGATTTGAAGCAGTAAAGCAATATTTCTGCCAAATTCTGGTTTTTGTTAGAGTTGGCTATGGATGCTGGGCTTGTTTTATTTGTTAAATAATTGAAATTAATATTTGAGTTTTGATTCGGTTTGGCTATTACAGTTGGCGATTAACAAATTGAGGAGCACATGTCAATTACCAAAATTATCTGAAAATAAAGCTACAGAATCTTTAACAAGGATATATTAGTTATTACAAGAAGGTTTATGTGTGAATGTATCAAAAACGAGAAAATAGGGTTTCGCTAAGCATGCAAAAGTGATTGACTTTTGTCTTATAAACCGAAGATTTTTCTAGCGTAAGCTACAAATGTTTAATTGATTTCCTAAGAAGACTTCCTTTTAGTTCTTTCATTCTCGTCCTTTCAGTTATTCCATCGTTGACTCAGTTCTTTTCTAAGAAAGGTCAAACAGTATAACAAGCTCGAGCTGAGAAGCTTTCAGTATCACGACTTCAAATCGAAACAGCTCCATAACTGTTACGCTTAGGCATGGGGAATGATTAATAAAAGTATTTTGTAAGAACTTTCTGACGATGCTATAAAACACAGGGTGTTCCTCTACAATAACAAAGGAAATTGGGGTCGCGAGTTTTTGTTCACCCTGTGTACAAAATCAAAGATAGGAAAAACTTGATAACTTTAGACAAAAACTAGACAATCACGAAATTATTCTAGCATTGGGAACCAAGCTTTCAGTTATTGATTTTTTTATGATACAGGGCGATGAATTGATTAAGATTTTCACGTAAAAGTGGCCATATCTCTGAAATTACCCTGTATAATCTGATATATTTCCGAAACAAGGAGAGTGAGCGTAATTCAAATTTAGGATAATATATAGGGCGTTCCATTTGAAAAAACACTACTTTGTTATGCGGTGACTTTATTAATGACCCTGTAGGTTACAAAATAATTTTAAAAGGGAGGCCTTAGCTTTATCTGCAACTTTTTTTGGAAAGTTTTTTCTGTATCTGCCATAATAACTTCGGAGTATAAGTTGATCACCCTGTATAAGCAATGCAAATTACAAAAAAGTAAGCCTAGCATGAGACGCACGCTATACCACAAAATAATCGAAACCAGCTGTTTGATAACATACTTTAGACAATGAGTGTAGGAGGACAATTTCGTAGAGAACCCTAATCTAAATTCAGTGCAGGTGACTTACACAGTAGAGCCCTTCATGATTGCACCTGGTTGAGTCCCAGTCCTATGAGTAGTATAGATTCAGTGAATGGTGTCGCCTGGCCTTCTGAGGGCCACACTGCTGGGGGAAATCACACGACACGTTTCACAGACGAGGGATTGGTTTCTCGCGCGCACACAGAGCCCGCATGTCCAGCACTGAAGACTGAAGAGTTCTTCGGCGTAGCTGGACGCGAAGGCAGTTCCAAGCTACTTTCGCTCTCTGCGGCGGTGCGACTGGTGAGGCCTGAGGGTATGCGGTGGTGGACGTATTGCCTCGGAGATCTTCCGAGATGTCACGGAAAACAGAATACGGAGAGGCATTCTCACTTTTCATGCACTTGAACTTATTTAGGGGTCTATTCTGTAACAGCATGGTTAAACATAACGTATGGTTAAAATAACTAACACCCATTATAACCATTATAGGTATTCTGTATACGGAAAGCTGGCTAAAATTATAACCGCCAGTGGTTGGGACATGGTTGCTACCGACTAGACACTAGAACAGCGGGTGAGCACAAATAAATGAAATCATTGCTGCTACTTGTTTTTTTTTTGAACAATCCCGCTTTTTCTGTTTTGAAATTTCCGCAGAAAAACAACGTTACACCCATTTAACTGCAATTAAATGTCAGCAGTCAACTGGGATGCCTTGCCAAAACTTCCAATGTTGCCGGATATTTAGAAAACATCACTCTAAAATATGATTTTTCCCACATGCATAGTTATAGTGTGAGGTTTTAGTAAAATAACACTGTTTCATCAGATTTCAAACTGTGTGTGAACAGTGTGAGCATAAGACATGACAACTTCGCATGCATAGGTGGTTACTTGTATATCATTCTTTAACGTTACCAGTCTCGCATAACCGCCCGGTTAAATTTTATGCTTACCGAATATCAGTGATGGTTAAATTTTTAACGTGGCTCTCATAATTAACTTTTCAACGACCCTGTTGAAGATAACTAGAAATTTACAGAATAGACCCCTTAATAGGGCTATGATGCGAAAAGAATTCCGCCATTAAATTAGCTGTTTTATAGTCGTGACTGCTACTGTATTAGTTCCAAAATATCTCAGACGTGTGCTTACCCAGGTACAAAGCTCACTTTACACAGCAATAATACTTTATAATGAAGATCTATACAGAATGGGCCAATATAGAATGGACGGAAGATTGTGAGCTAACTGAAACATATTCCAGAAACCTGACACTTGATCATGGTAGGGACCTTAGATGGCTATAACATAAAAATATTTTTACTTAAATTTTGACGTTTATACAGGGTGATTCATATCAAACCTACATTTTTTTAATATATTCCTCATATATTATTGCATATTTGTATTACCTGCAGTAAGACTAAGCATGGAATCGTCACCTCCGGTCAGATGGTTAAACTTCTGTTTGTATTTGGAGAAATCAGTAGGTTAATTAAGGAAACCTTAACCGTAGATAACTTGATTTTTTCAAACAGTTATGCCTATTCTGGTTCATAGAATGAAATGTAAAACTTGATTACCTTTCTAACGATATAGGACTGGATATCAATCTTCTTTCGTTTCAATTTTATTTTCAAATTTTCAGTCAAATCAGTGTTTTTCTATTTATCTACGTGTAAACAACCTAGCAGGCCATGAAAAATAAACAAAAGCTCGTTAAGCTGGAAGAAACCAACTAACTTAGTAGAAAGGTGCAAACGAACTAGACAAACGAGGCAAGATTATGTAAATTCCTTAGCTGTGACCGGAGAAAACAGCAGTAAAGTATCAAATGTCAATGAGAAGCTGGAGTATGAGATGTTCTTTTTTTACAACCTACTAGCTATTGAGGTCTACTAGAGCTTGACAACTTTCCAAAACGATTAAAAATTTTGAAACAAAAAGAAAACTACCAGCGATTTTTGCTCACAGTCTAACATCTTCAGAATGAAACTTCACATTTAATGGGATAAAAAATTAGTCATTTCCGTTAATCCAAAAGTGAAGATAACTCTAACTGGAGCATTATGAGCATCTATTGAAATGATTGCCAAAATTTTTCATTATTCTGTGTTGAAATAAAATCAAATCAAAATTAAAAAAACTGATATTGAGAATCCTTTAGAAAGGTGATCAAATCCTACATTTGATTCTATAAACAACATAGGTATTCCTATCTGAAAAAATCAAGCTTTCTACGATTGAAGTTTCCTGAATTAATCTACTAATTTCTCCAAGTACAAAAAGAATTTGAATTTGGCCGTCTGATCTAAGGTGACGCATTTCATGCTTAGTAGTACCGCAAAGTCACGGCCTTCTAAGTTTTATAATCGCTGCGATATTTTTTTCTGATACCTACTTATACCAAAAATGCTGATTTGCGTCTAAGCGGTTTGTTTAAACGTCTATATATGATAAATAAAGTTACACTAGCATTCACCATGGAATTCATATACATGAATGTAAGTTAGATATGAATCACCCTGTATTAACGACAAAATTTAAGTGAAAATATTTTTACGTTATAGCCCGAAAGGGTCCCTACCATGATCAAGTGACGGAGAAAATATGTTTTAGTAAGCCCACAATATTCCATCCACTCACTATTGGCCCACCCTGTATAAATATAAACGCATAATATAACTGTTATTTTCTAGGCACTCTATTACAAACAGCTAAAAGTTGCCAAAGCATGCTGATGAAGTTGAAGAGTGTCAAAAAGCGGCAGCAGTTATATCCCTCAAATTTTTAAATGACAACTGGTAGTGATACATTATTTAAAATAAACGTTCCATTCGATTCCATCCTATAATCTAAAACTGTCATGATTCAAGATATTTTATAAATATGCACAGTATTTGAATTGTAGCATTTATTTGGCTGGGTCACATTTCATAATAAAAAAAGTAACTAAAACATGTTTCTAACCTTGCACAATTATGTAAAAAGAAGTTTGAAAATTAACTTAAAAGAGAGACTTTTCGACGCATTGGGGAGTAGCTGAGCAAACAAATCAGATCCAGGATATAGGATTCTAATAGTAATTGTGTTATACTCGTAGGTATATGGAATCTAGTAAAAAGTGAATATACACATTACACTGGTCTACAGTAGTAACGTATGTTGCAAAAGTTTTGAGAAGTTTTTCAAAAAAATAAAAAAATATCTCACAATAATATATCTGAACTGTAATAAGAACTAAAAAATAACAATATTTCTTAATATAAAAATGACATTAAAGTATACTATATAATGAGCCATGATCTTCCACAGCTCACAATTTTCTCTCAATGTTCCTCATTAGGTTTTGGACAGATTCTAAATCAATTTCTCTGATCTTTAGCAGCACTCTTCTTCTTAACTGCTGTACGTTTTGAACTTCCCAGCGATTGTTAGAAACCTTGGCACTCAGTTGAGCCCAAAAGGTTTCGATAGGTCTTGGTTGAGGAAGATTGGGGGGGTTGTCGTTTCGTGGTACAAAAGGTATTCCGTGTTGGTCTAGCCAGTTTCTCGTACGCAAAGCATAAACACTTGAAGCCAGATCTGGCCAAAATATTATATTGTCATTAGCATGGGCAGTATTAATAAAATTGAGTATTTTAGGCAAATATCTTTGAGTATAGACTTTTGGGGTAACCGCTTCGGCCCTAACTCGTTCAACGGCTGTGAAATACCGTTGTCTGATATAGCGCACCACACAAACACTTTGTTTTCAAATTTTTCTTTTCGTTTAAATTTTACATTATCTGGGCAGGCGTCAAAGTCTTGTATAAAAACCATCATTACCTTTGATTTCTGAGTTCGAAAATGTGAAATACTTTTTATCGTCAAGAATAATTTTTATGTTGCCACCAAAATGAATACGACGTAAATTGCGACAGCATTGAGGGGGAGGAAGCTTCGGACATCTACCCTTCTTCCCGTTGTGTGTTGTAAGACCGTACCAGATCACCTAGTAACTGCGATATCCTTTTCTCAACTTCAGTTTCTCATTTTTAGCTCCAGCGGCATTCTCTTTGCCTAACTCTGCTATCATCCTCTTCAGTTTAGCCTTTTCGTCTTGACGGCTGTCTATCCTCGGCACTCCCTTCTCGTCACTCAGGTTGCTCTCTAGTTCCTCCGTGAGCCTGCTGAGCTTGGCTACCAGTTGTGCAATCCTGTTCTTTTGCTTACCATCCTCGCTCCCGAGTTGCGCGGCTTGATCAGAGCCCCATGACGCCTCGACTTTGAGCCTAACCTCAAGCTCGCATCTTCGCGTTTTCTCTCTCTAATTGCGTCAATCTATGCTTTACCTTTATATTGTCATCTTGCATCGCTGATATTTCGTACAAACCTTTCTTTGCAATATCAATGACTTTATTCAATTCCCTCTTCAACATATCGACCTCGCTTTCCATCTGCGACATCTTCTGCTTCATCTTATCATCCTCATCTTTCAGTTGCTTCATCCTAGAGCTACCAGCCTGTGCTTCAGCTGAAGCATCTTCCAGCTTCTGTTTCACTCAAGCGTTCTCATCTTACAAATTCGCCAGTCGCTGTTTCATCTTGTTGTCTGTCAACATCGCTTGCTTTAGACAAAACGTCTATGATCGTTTTCATACCTTCGAGAACGTCTCTCATGTCTGATTTCATCTTCTTGATTTCTGCTTCATGCTGCACCAACCCTCCTCTCAACCTTGACTCGTCTTCCTTGACCGCGGTCTTTTTGGCTTCCACAACCGCGTTGTCCAGGTTTTTCTTTAAGGATGCATTCTCAGCCTCCATCTGGGTAATATTCTGTTTGAGCATTGCATTTCCATCCTTATCTTGATCACATCTCTTCTCCGCTTTCGTCGGCTGGTCCAAAGCCGTCAATCTCTTAATTTTATTTTTTAAGGCACAAACTTCTCTGTCGTGTTTTTCGTTGAGCTTTCTCAAGGCTGCTTCGTGTTGTTCGTTCTTCCACAACAGATTCTTTTTTACCCTCCCAAACTTACTCTTAAAATCCACACATTCCCGTTCTGAGAGTCAAGCAACTAACTGCTCCAACCTATCCCTGTCTGCTGTAAGTTCCCTCATGACTACTCTGTGTTGTCCTTGAAGCTTGGCGATATGTTTCTCGTTCTTCTTCAGCAAATTCTTCGTGTATCTGTCAAACAACTCCTTCATTGAGTTTTTCGTGCCTTGCGTAGATTTCAGTTTGCTTGCATGTTCCTTTCATATTTCTACATCCACCTGCATCTTATCGACCTGTATACGGCATCCTACCTTAAGATGTCCCTTCTGCCCACACCTCTAGCACGTAAATTACTTAGCCCCTTCTAGATTTCTGCGAACTGGGCTTCTTTGGGAGGTATCACCTCTTCTTGTTGGAATGAACGATGTGGCCCTGACTTCTGCTTCATCATCTTGTTCTACAGAGCGTACCCTCAATTTCATTCGTGTGGCCTTTGTGGCAGATTCAATTTGCAGAGCCTTGACCAAAGTATCTTGTAAGAATCTGGGACTGGATAGTCTTACAATTCGCTGAACGCCCAGTCCCGCAATGTCTTCGACAAACTGACGAGCAGCGACGTATTCGTGTGTCTCGATGGGACTGTTGACAGAAGCTTTAGACTTCATATGCAATGGTGGTCAGGTCGTCCTTGGCTTGCTGTGTCCGGTTGTGCAGTTGACCATGTAACAGCTCCGTTAAGTGCGCGTCTACAAAACGTAAGGATTGATGTCAGCACACAAGCTTTTTCTTCATTGGACCAATTATTCATACGTGCGATGTTTTCAAATGGCACATAATAAATGTCCCATGACGTTGGGTGGGTGGTTGTAAAAGTGAAAAATTTGCTGTATTCATAATAGGCTGTCTAGTGACTTGTGAAGGAAGATCTAGCAGCATAGATCAGTTTTTTAGGTCCATCCGAACATTGCCTTTCCTATTACAGAAACCAAAGGACTTAAAATTTTCTGATATAATCATACGATATTGCTTTAGATCGTTCTATATTGTTTAACGCGGACACCATTGAATTGATTTTAATGAAATTTTGAGACAGTATCACTACCGTGGTGAGGATGAAAAACGCTTATAGTTTTTTTTAAATCGTGTCAGTAGCGGCGCAGAAATGATGAAACAGCTAAAAATCTAAAAACAGCTCAAACTTCGTTTTTAGGCGTTTTAGAAGTTCCTGTTGATTTCCTACTTTTCTTAGGTAGGGGTGAATTTGGGGTGGTTGTGGGGTCGGGGGTTGAAAAAATTGAAAAAGTATTTGTATTCATAATAGCCTGTCCATTGACCTGTGAAAGAAAGGTCTAGCGGCATATACACTATTTTAGGTCCATCCGAACTTTCTCGCCAGAAACCCAGAGACTTTCTGGTGTACCGAGTACCGCTTAAGATCGTTCGATATTGTGTAAAGTGGAAATTCCTGAATTGTTTTAGTGAAATTTTGACACAGTATTAATTACCGAGGTGAGGCTGGAGAACGCGTATGGTATTTATAAATCGTGTCAGTGGCGTCGCAGCAATAAGAAGTATAAATACAGTTCAAACGTCGTTTTCAGGCGATTTAGGGGTTCTTGATCGTTTGCCACATTTTTCAGAGGGGTAAATTTGGTGTGGTTTGGGGGTAAGGAGTTGTGAAACTGAAAAATTTGTTGTATTCCTGCCCTACCTTAGACAAAAAACGAGTTTGAAAATTATATTGATGTAGATAATTCTGTAATGGATATTATTGAACTGATAAAAACGAAAACTCTAAACCATAATGTGGGCCTTCGTAGAGATCGATAATTTATGTATTTTTTTGAATTGTATTAGTGGCGGTGAAACTAAAATAAAAAAAATAAACAGTATAATATAAAGGCCGATCAAACTATTTTTTGAGATACTTTACGGATCTCTGACCGTTTTCTGCTTTTTTTTTTTGGAGTATTAAAAATGAGTGAGATAGGATGTGGTCTCGGATAGGGTAGTTGGGAAATGCCGGAACACGTTCCATTGCCCTCCACGATTGATACTGGTATAAAAGATGATCTGTTTGTAAATATCGAAAAATCGGCAAGCCATGCGATTAAAATAAGAGTTTAAGATTGCATAATAAAAAACTGTGTCGTCCTTGTTCCTACGGAGAGAGATTTTAGGAATGATTTACGAGAGTTTTTATGTTAGTTTTTTTTGTGGGCCGGTGGGCTATGCTTTGGTTGCAAGGGAATCTCAGACTACAGCTTCATGCTATGGGAAATTAATAAATTGGTATCACCGTAATGTGTGGGAAGTACTGAGTCAATCAACATGACTCAATTTTTTTGTTCTTCTTTTCTTTGTAATAATGATTTGCGTCTTATTGAGGCTCCATTTTTATTGAACTTATCTCAAGGTGGATTTATAGTACGTATTATTTTGCTCTATATAATATATTTCCTTAATTCCACCCTCGACTATAATATTAGGTACAACTTCAAGATTTGGTAATATTTTAAATTGTGACTTACATTCTTGGGGTGTACTACCTAACATGGTATTAACGTGGCTTTGAAAATAATGATTAAATTATTATCAGCTCTTAGTGTATCAAAATGTAGGTGAGCTGATGCATTTCGTTACTCTATACATAATTTCGTTTACTAGTAATTATTCCATTTTAAAGCTTAAAAAAATTAGCAGCACGATTGTTGTCACGAAAACTCCCCCAATGTATTTTTTGTGATTTGTCTAAGGATACAAACAACTTCTTATACAATTACATAAAAAACTCAATCGCTATAATAATGTGTGGAAATTAACCATGCCAAATAAAGCAAATACATCAAGAACCGAGCGGTACAACCGCACATTTATTCCCAGAGTGCCCAGGGAAAGCTTTGTGCTTTTAATACTTCGCCGAGCTCGATTTTCAATTTACAAATAAATACGTAGACAAGAACGGATTCAGAATCAAAATAAAAATCTGTACTGTGGTAAAGCAGAACAACCTTATAGTGTTGGTTGGCAGCAAGGTTACTGGAATGATATATTAAAAAAACTGAACAATGCTAAAGCTTTACTTTGTGGAGGTTCTAGGTTCCACGTCATTTTTCAGGGTACGTTGCTTTGGAGCGGCAGCTAAGTGTAGCGATGAGCACTATGATTTCCAAATTATATTTCTTGGTTTCGCAGTCATGTTTTGAAAATAGTCTTATATCATTTTCCGAAGATCTCGGATCTCTCTCCATGTTCGCGTAAAAGATCTTTCAAACCTTTGGTTTTAAGTTTTCATGATACGTAGAGTTATTTGCGTTCGTAGCTTCAACATAGGATCGACTCAACTAGAGGAGTACCCAGGGAGTTTGACCTCGGACTCCGAAACCTGTCCATGTATCCTTCTGAATTACATTAAATGCATCGAATACTAAAACGTTTACCATTTTTTTCGCTTTCGATTATTTATAATTTTTTTAATGATTTTAATTAATTTTTAATTTTTTCCGTCAAATGAAAAAATATTTTGGTATTTTCGTAGTATATCCATAACTAAATGAAAATTGATATTAAGCACCGTCTCCTACAAATGTTTACTTCCAAATGGCAGATGTAAGTAGAAAACATGGAGGGGAGGGGGACCGCCAGATGTTAGAGCATCTATCGGTGATGAGAATGTGAAGTATTGAAACGCGTCTGAAGAATAAATTAAGATGATGAAACAAACTGATGATCAAACTTTAAAACAACTCAAATTAACATAGAAAAATAATGTTACCTATTTATTGATGAAAAATGAGGTTGAAATAAACGATTATTTTGTTGCGGTTGATATTCTACCGTATTTGTGTTTTGATAAAAGCTGATGAGGAAGTGGAAGATTATATGACTTTTTAGGTAGCGTTCACAGGCGTATACAATAAGGGTTACAGAGGTAATTAACCCCCGCCCCCAAGATTTTCGATCAAAAGTTTATTTGATTGTTTTTCTCAAGTATTAAATGGTTCATATCTGAACCTGAGTTACGTAGTATACCTTGCGTTTCTAATAAAAATCACAGATCAATGTATATACTACACAATGTATTTCTATTTTCGCAACTTTTGTACAATAATTTCAATTTGTCTCGTATTTTTGAACAAATCTGATTTTCTAAATAAATTATGTCAATCATTCAATTGAAAATAGAATTCTGCAAACCTTGCGATAACTAAAAATCTGCTGCAAATTCCTTGTACGATTTCTGAAAACCCATTATGTGACCGGAACAAAGAACATCGATTAACATTAACTCATTGTTTCACATGTATTTAAATATTGTCATATTATTAATATTTAAGCCGAAATGCCCAGGTTACCTGATTGTTTTAGTGTTTATGACCATTTAGTTGTTTGTGTTGTATTAATAAACTGCTTACGCTAAAACGTGCTATTTTTTGTTATGTATTTCATCAAATTAAAGATTGATTATTGCATCAACCGGTTTTTTTTATCTTCTTAAAGTGCCAAAGACTCGACTATTTCAGTTGATGCTTACATTCTCCTTATCTATTATAAAGTATTCACATATTCCTTTCTGCTGCTTCAATTGCCGCGCGACGAAGGTATTACAGAAAATGGGGAAAGCATAACAAAAGTCTCATTCCTGTTACTCCCACCCTCCCCCAAATTAATACTGATATCTGGATACGCCCTTGGTAGCACGATATCCTCTTGCTCTCATTGAAAATCGGATAATCAATCAATCAGCATTATAACAATTACTTCAGAAAGTCTCGATAACTGTCCATAATCTAAAGTATTTGTATTATGATATTGACGTTATGGTATTACACCGATGTACCAGGTAAGTTGCAACTAGAAGTAAAAATGGGAGCAATATGTGACCATTGTGTTAACACATAAATGATTGCCATTGCAAAAATGTATACGTAGCTTTTGATGGATATCACAAGTTAGTATAAAGTTAGCAAAAAGAAATCGCAACGCACTGAAAAGTGAATGTGCAGCGAAGAAGATACATCCCTTAGATATGCTCCGACTAGGGGGGAGGATCGGGGGCTAAAGCTTCCTCTGACATATATTTTGGATATACTAATACATAATATCGTTTGTAATAAAACCCTAAGCAAGTACTTTTTTGTTTCATTATTCACCAAAATTATTTTTAAGTTACTTAAGAATGCGAATACTTTTTATTTTAAATTATGCGTTACTTTTTTTTAGCACCTTTTAATAGTAAAACATCGCTGTTTGAGCTACCTACATCAGTAATATGAGTGGCGTGTTCAGGAAGTTATTCAACGGTGGTTTAATGAGGCGGATCCTGAAGAGCAAAAAAACAATTTTTCTCAAAAACCTGGTCTAGAGAAAAATATACCTATTATGAAAGATGGAGAGGGAAGTCAACTTACTTGAAACATAGAGAAACAATAACTCTACCTTTCTCTGAGTTTTCCGGCAAAAGCGGCGGGAGTGGAACAATTGCCACCCCACACCACTACCCCCGTAGATGCGCCACTCATTTATAATTTGTGTATGTATATGTATGTGTTTGCTCCTCCCACCCCCGGGATTACCCATAGTTGGAGCCTATGACTCTAATTGGCCAAGATAAATCTCTGGATATAGCAGTATTAAAAGCCGACTCATAGAAAATAAGTTATTATAATAATACACAATAATAATATGATTTATCGAATAATAGACGGTGCAGTGGCAATAGCTGTTCAAGTGTTTCTCCTGTTATATGTGTAAGTTAATTTTAAGGTATGCACGATAATTGAAAGAGATAATTGTTATAAACTTTTTTATTATTTTCTGCTATTAAAGTTTAATATCTGTTACTTCAGAAACATATTTATGAAACATCCTTGCCCAAAACTGGTCTCAAAAGCGCGTCATGCATCAGATTACACGTAAATATCTAATTTTTCTATATTTATTTTTTATATAAAATAAAAATTGCCAATTTTAACTGGTAAACTTTGTTACATAGCGTATTAAGAATGCAATTCAACAGGTTTTATAATTTATTATTCGTTGATAGTATACGTATTCCTAGGTTTTTAAACTTCAGGCGCTTAAGGTACTGTACTAAACATGTCACCATTCTTTTGCCACTAATAAAAATACTAAAGTGTCATAAACAAACTTTATAAAGCATTGAACGCACTAGGTCGGACGGTACGGTACGAACGGTACGTACGGGATTTTTCAAAAATGTTTAGCACTGACTTGCCTATGGGTGCGCGCACTGGGTCGTCACTGTCTGAACAGGACCATCCGCACCTTCCGCCGTCCGATAAAATCCGGAAAGAAAGATTTCGAGGCATCCCGACCGTCCCGACCGGCCGTACCGATGACTCATCAGACCTTCGGCGCGTGCTTGCACGTGCTTCGGTACAGACGTTCAGCCGTTTCAGTTGAGGAATCTGGTTGCAAAGCGAGCATGGATGTTCCCAAATTAATTACGGTGGTGGAAAACTGCCCCGAGCACCCGAGCTCTTCGATATGCGGCACCCTGAGTACTTCAACAACGTACGACGGGATAAGTGCCAACTGTTACCAACATTAGACTTACAATTGTTTCTTCTTCACTCAACATATCGTCTTGGTTTTCACAATACATAACAGCAAAAAACCTATTTCGAGACTGCTTGTCTCTATTGTCCGACCTTCCGTCCGTCCGTTCCGTCCGTACCGACCGACCCAGTGAGCGCAAAAAAAAGTGCCGAAGGTGCGTACCGTTCGTACCGTTCCGTCCGACCCAGTGCGTGCTTAGCTTAACAGGGAATAAATGTTACTATGATGCTATAGAGTTAGGAATTTGTTTTATAATCCATATTGGAATGCGGCCTAAAATTATTATTTGATATATTTTTTCTTTTTGTCGCCCCATGGGGTTAAAAAGAAAGCCAACAAAGTCAACCTTCAACATATATTTTCAGGATGGAACGTAAGGAAGTCGTGGAATCTAATAGTCACCTCAAAGAAGGAGGCTGGGTTTGGACAATGAGATAGTATGCGAACTGGGATAGGTGAAGCAGTAACAGAGCTGATAACAGAAAAAGTACATACCCACTATGTTGGCTAAAGTAGAAATCCAAACTGTTCTACAATTTCTTATAATTGATTCATGGATGTACTAACTAATTATTACTTATTTTTATTATTCCACTCCAACCAAATTAGTAGCTTCTTGTTTTGTTCGTTATTGGTTATTACTACAATTAGCTGAATATATGCTTAACAACAGGTTAATGTTTAGTAAATGTTTTATTTATTACCTTGTCTTTTACTTCCCACACCGATAGGTAAGGGGGGTATTCTGATCGCGAAAATTTTCGATTTTGAGATAACACGCTTTTTGGGCGTTTCATGATATCTACATAACGAAAATCCACGTCACTCATTTCTGCCGGTCTGTCTGTCTGTCTGTCTGTCGGTCTATCTGTCTGTTGGCGTTTTTCTCACGTCGTAATCTCATTAACCGCTGCATGGATTGTCATGAAATTTGGGTTGCGATATGTTGTGTGGTAATGTTTCTATAATTTTGGAAATCATTGTACGGGGGGAGCAGTAATTAGCAAAAAACAAAAAAATGGACTCAGGTTGATTCACTCAGTACTTCCCACACATTAAGGTGACACCAATTTATTATTTTCCCATAACATAAGGTTATAGTTTGAGATTCCTTGCAATCAAAGCATCGCTCTCCCGCCCGCAGAAAAACAACTAACACAAAAACTCTCGGAAGAATTTCTAACACCTCTCTCCGTAGGAACAAGGACGACATAGTTTTTATTCTGCAATCTTAAACTCTTATCTTAATCGCATTGGATGCCGATTATTCGAAAAAAGATCTTATTACCAATATCAATCGTGGGGGACAATCAAATGTGTTCCGTGGCTTCCCCACTACACTATCCGAGAGCCCATCCTATCTCAGCTCATTCTGAATACTCAAAAAAAAATCAGAAAACGATCAGAGATCCCTAAAGTACTCAAAAACATATAGTTTGAGTTTTTTAAATTTAGTTTCACCGCCGCTAACACAATTTAAAAAAAATACAGACTTTATCGATCTCTACGGAGACCCACATTATGGTTTAGAAATTCCGTTTCTATAAGTTCAATGATAAGCATTACAGTACTATCTACATCAATATAATTTCAAAACTTATTTTTTGTCTAAGGTAGTGCAGGAATACAACAAAACTGTATTTATATTTCCATTTTTTTATTGCTACGCCACCACTGACACGATTTCTAAAAACCATACGCGTTTTCCACCCTCACCATGGTAGTTAATACTGTGTCAAAATTTCACTAAAATAATTCAACAATTTCCACTTTACACAATATCGAACGATCTTAAGCGATACTCGTATGCAAACATCAGAAAAGTCCCTGGGTCTTTGTAATAGGCAGGTTAAATCTGGGATGGACCTAAAATAGTGTATTATGCCGCTAGGTCTTTCTTTCGCAGGTCAATGGACAGCCTATTATGAATACAAACAATTTTTCAGCTTTTCAACCCCCCACCCCACAACCACCCTAATTTTACTCCCAGCCAAAAAGGTAGAAAATGATCAGGAACCTCTAAAACGTCTAAAAACGAAGTTTGAGCTGTTTTTAAATTTTTAGTTTTTTCATTATTTCTGTTCTATATCAGAAAATTCTAAGTCCTTTGGCGTCTGTAATAGTGAAGGCAGTGTTCAGATGGACTTAAATAAGTGATTTGTGCTGCTGTCTTCCTTCACAGGTCACTAGACAGCCTATTATGAATACAGCAAATTTGTCACTTTTACAGTACGGAGGCCCACATTATGGTTTAGAAGTTCCATTTCTATCAGTTCAATAATATACACTACAGAATTGTCTACATCAATATAATTTAAAAAATAATTGTTTGTCTAAGGTAGGCAGGGATGCAACAAATGTTTCAGTTTCAGAACGCCTTACCCCCAAACCACCCCAAATTTCCCCCTTAAAGGAATGTGGCAGACGATCAAGAACCCCTAAATCCTATCCACCTACCACACCTATCGGTGTGAGAAGTAAAAAGTAGAGAATGATCAGGAACCCCCTCGGAAACCCCTAAAATGCCTAAAAACGAAGTTTGAGGAATATTTGATTTTTTTTTCTGATTACTCCATCGCCTATGCACCGATTTTCATCTCGTCTCCTAATAAATCCATCTTGCTGCAAAGCTTTTTGTGTATCAGAATAAACGCTTCACTAGTGATCAGTGCTTTATGTGGCTATATAGTGTCCAGTTTATTAACACGTACATATACCATATACCTACTCAAATAAGGTCAGGTCTTCGTCCGTACTTGTACATCGTAATCCGAAACAATTAAGATGTGCTCAACAATCTCGATCCGAAAAAATGTATAATTGGTAGATGCACATCTTCAAGGAAAGCAAGTAGTAAAAATCTCGAAGCCAGTTTGTATTTAGTTAAGTTACTTTAGGTAAAATATATGAAATAAGTTGAAGACCAAATTGCTGAATATTTTTCTCTATAGATGAGAAATACCGATCATATTAGCAAACAAACCGATTTAAAAAATGGAGTCAACTTGATTGACTCAGTACTTCCCACACGTTACGGTGATACCAGTTTATTATTTCCCATAGCATGAAGCTATAATCTGAGATACCCTTACTCCTGGCTGGTTGCAACCAAATCATCGCCAGACCGCTTACAAAAAAGTGAATATGAATACTGCACATTTTTAAGATTTCCAGGCAAATCAAGGCAATGTTCGGGTAGACCTAAAAAAGTGTATTATGGAGCTAGGTCTTTCTTTCACATGTCAATCGATAGTCTATTATGAATTCAATAAAGTTTTCAGTTTTACAACCACCCCACCCCCCCCCTCCCAAACACCCCAAATTTCACCACCATCTAAAAAAAGTAGAAGAAAATCATGAAACTCAAAAACGCCTAAAAACGAAGTTTAAGCTGTTTTAATATGTTTATTTTGTTATTATTGCTGCTCCGCCACTAGCACGATTTTTAAAACCCATACGCGTTTCCCATCTTCGCCAATCAAAATCAATTTAATAGGTTCCACGATACACAATAGAAAACGATCTAAAGCAATACTGACAGGTACATCAGGAAACTCTAAGTCGCTTGGTTTCTGTAGAAGGCAAGCCAATGTTCGGGTGCAGCTAAAAAAGTGCATTACGCCTTTCTTAGCTGCACCCCTCTCACAGACCAATAGATGGTCTATCATGAATACAACAAATTTTTCAGTTCTATAACACCTCATCCCCAACCACCCCCGTGTTTTTGTTATAAATAATAAAAAAATCCCTTGATTTCTATAACAGGCGAGGCAATGTTTAGATGGACCTGAAAAAGTATATTATGACGCTACCTCTTTCCTTCACAGGTCAATGGTTAGTCTATTATGAATACAAAACACTTGTTTCATGACTCCTCACCCACAACTACCCCAATCTCACCCCCACCCAAAAAAGTAGAAAATAATGAGAACCCCTAAAACGCCTGAAAACGAAGTTTGAGCTGTTTTTACAGGGTGGGCCAATAGTGCGTGGACGGAGGATTGTGGGCTTACTAAAAAATATTTCAAAAATATGTCACTTGACCATGGTAGGGACCCTTGAGGGTTATAACGTAAAAATATTTTCACTTAAATTTTGACGTTTATACAGGGTGATTCATATCAAACTTACATTTTTATGGATTCCTTGGCCAATTCTAGTGTGACTTTATGTATCACACATGGAACTTTAAACGAACCGTTTAGGCGCAAATCACCATTTTTGGTATAAGCAGGTATCAGAAAAAAATTGAATATCGTAGCAATTATAAAACTTAGAAGGCCTTGACTTTGCGGTACGACTAAGCATGAAATGCGTCATCTTAGGTCAGACGACTAAATTTGAACTCTTTTTGTACTTGGAGAAATCAGAGGATAAATTAAAGAAACTCCAATCACAGATAACTTGATTTTTTCAAATAGGAATGCCTAATTTGGTTTAAAGAATCAAATGTAGAATTTGATTACCTTTCTAATGACATAGCATTCTTGATATTAGTCCTTTTTGGTTTGCATTTTATTTCAAATTTCCAGTCAAATCGGTGTTTTTCGATTTTCCTGCATGCAAGCAACCCAGCAGGCCATGAAAAATAAACAAAAGCTCGTTAGTATCGAAGAAAGCAACTAACTCAGTAGAAAGATGCAAAATAACTAGAGCAACGAGGCAAGATTATGAAAATTCCTTACAACATGTTAGCTCTAACCAGAAACAATAGCGGTAACAAGAACGCTCATTTTTCACAGCCTACCAGCTATTATCCAATTTCCAAAGTCAGTAAAAAGATATTTAGTCAAAGGAAAACTACTAGTGATTGTTGCTGGCAGTAGAATATCTATGTATTCTGAATCAATTTTCACATTTCATGATATAAAAAGAAGCCATTTCCGTGAGTCAAAAGTAATGATACCTCTGTCCGAAACCCTTTAAATTCTTCAGTAGGTACTTCTATTTATTAGCAAAATCGCGGAAAATAAAACTTGAAGTGCAGTCTGTTTGCATAGTAAAACTTAATTTAGTTTGCAGAAAACTACATGAAATAATCACAGTTACAACATAGCGTAATTAAAAAATTCTAGCAATTATTTTAATAGATGTTCAGAATGCTCCAGTTGGAGATATTTTAACTTTTGACTTAACTAAGCGGAAATGACTAATTTCTTTTATCCCTTTAAATGTGAAATTTCATTCTAAACATGTTAGAGTGTAAGCAAAAATCTCTGACACTTTTCCTTTTTTTTGTTTCAAAATTTTTAATCGTTTTGGAAAGTTGCAGAACATCTCATACTCCAGCTTCTCATTGACATTTGATACTTTACTGCTGTTTTCTCCGGTCACAGCTAATGAGTTGTAAGGAATTTACATAATCTTGCCTCGTTTGTCTAGTTCGTTTGCACCTTTCTACTAAGTTAGTTGGTTTCTTCCATATTAACGAGCTTTTGTTTATTTTTCGTGGCCCGCTAGGTTGCTTGCACGCAGGAAAATTGAAAAACATCGATTTGACTGAAAATTGAAATAAATTGAAAACTAAAAAAGACTGATATCAAGAATGCTATATCGTTAGAAAAGTAATCAAATTTTACATTTGATTCTTTAAACCAAAATAGGCATTCCCATTTGAAAAAATCAAGTTATTTGTGATTGAAGTTTCCTTAATTAATCTACTGATTTCTCCAAGTACAAAAAGAATTAAAATTTAACCGTCTGACCCCAGGTGACGCATTTCATGCTTAGTCGGACCGCAAAGTCATGGCTTTCTAAGTTTTATAATTGCTGCGATATTCAATTTTTTTCTGATACCTACTTATACCAAAAATGGTGATTTGCGCCTAAACCGTTCATTTAAGGTTCCATGTGTGATACATAAAGTCACACTAGAATTGACCAAGGAATCCAAATATGCAATAATATATAGGGGGTTTCATTTAAAAAAATGTATGTTTTATATGAATCACCCTGTATAGACGTCAAAATTTAAGTGAAAACATTTTTACGTTATAGCCCTCAAGGGTTTCTACCATGGTCAAGTGATAGATTTATGAAATATTTTATAGTAAGCCTACAATCCTCCGTCCACGCACTATTGGCCCACCCTGTATATTCTTTGTTTTTTTATTGCTGCGTCGCCACTGGCACGATTTCTGAAAATCATAATCGTTTTATGTCGTCGCTACCCTAATAATACTGTATAAAAATTCCATTACAATGAATCCAATAGTTTCCACGTTGCACGATACAGAAGGATCAGAAGCATGTATAGATCAGAAAATTTTAAATCTCTTGGTTTCTGTATCAGACAAGGCAGTGTTCGGATGGAACAAAATGGCCAAAAAAGTGTATTATGACGCTAGGTCTTTTTTTTCACAGGTTAGTGAACAGACTATTATGAATACAACAAATGTTTCAGCCTTACAACCAAACCACCCCCCACCACCAAACCACCTCAATTTCACCTCCACCCAAAAAAAACGATCAGTAGGTGAATTCTGTATCTCTAAGCGAAGCGATAGCGACATTCTTCCAACGCTTTCGCTCGTTTCGGTATTCCATAAATGTCTTCGTTTCGACTCGGACATAACGAACGCAGACGAACGGTATAAGCGATAGCGAAAGATTTTGGATCTCGTTTATCAAGCTTTGACGTTATTATTGCTGAGTGTCAAAGTGACAATTTGCGTAAATTTATTTGTGTACTTAATTAATAATCAATGAACCGAAAAGGAAAAACTAATCCTTCGCAATGTTCGGCATTGCTGGATTCTGAAGTCTCATTCAGAGATATTTAAGCCAATTCGTGAATGCTCGTGAGTTATCGAGCTCCATGCCGAAAGCGTAACGACGCGTTAAACATTGGTTATGGAATGCCGTCAAAAATCGTTTTCGTAAATGATTAGCTTCGCTTTCGTCTGCTTGCAAGTTATGCCATTATAAAGTGGACCACCCTGTATGCATGATTGCGCAAAAGATTCGTTTTTAAGATACAGTGTGTGGAAGTTTGGAAAAGAATGAATGAACATTAAAAGTTGATCCGTTTCTTTTTTTGTAATTTGGCAGTGTTGTTCACTGCAATTAGACGTTAAGTGACATTGGCTATTATCATTTCCAGTGGCATCTCGAGGGGCTATCCCACAACTAATATTAGCAAAAATCTATGTCACTGATCTTAAGAAAAATAAATGTTGTATTTGGGATTAAACAGATAAAAACACAACCTTTTTGTATGATAATGCCCTTTGTATCCCATTTTTTTGTGGAAAAAAATTAAAATCACTTTATAGCCTGTCGAAAAAACAAACAAAATAAATTAACTTTGTCCTTCTAATTCACATACCATAATTCCAAGCCGTATTTCTGATCCAAATTCAAGATGATATAAGCATGTGTCCTAAAGAGACTGGTTATCAAAGTTTGGAAAGAGAATTGATTTTTTGACACTCGGTATCCTTAAAACAACTCGTTAGAACACATGTTTCTTCTTCTCTCAGTGCCTTATCAGTTATCTGACGTTGGCAACCACTTGGGCGAATGCATCTCGGTCTTCTGCCAGTCTAAAGAGGTCACTTGCGGCTCGGTATCCCGTCCAGTCGCGTATGTTACGTAACCAAGACATCTGTTTCCTGCCGACCCCCCGTTTGCCCTCTATCTTGCCTTCCATGATTATTCTGAGGAGATGATATTTTTCACCTCTAATCACATGTCCCAAATATGCTACCTTTCTTCGCTTGACAGTTGTGAACACATGTTTAGTTGAACTTTAATACTTGAATTTGGTTCAGAAATACGCCCTTGAAATTAGGGCCTATCAAAAAAAAGGAACAAGATTATTTTGGTTTGTTTTAACAGGCTATGAAGTGTTTTTACTTTTTTCGTCGAAAACAAAGAGAGAGATAAATATACGAAGAGACATCAAGAGACACAGCAGTTGGATTTCGATATGCTTAATCTGAAAAACAACATTTAATTCTTTTAAGTTCAGTGGCGTACATTTTTTTCTAATATTAGTCGTGGGTCTGCAACCGAGGTTCCACTGGAAATGATAATTATCTTCTTTACTTAACGTCTCACTGGGTGAACAACACTGTCATATTACAAAAAAATAGGCTCAGTTATGTTTAGAAGTTAATATAGGATCTTTTCGTTTTCCAAATTTTGGCACCCTTTATCTTGAAAACAGAGCCATTCCGCAACCATATTTAGATGAAATGTCTACTTTAAAATTAGTTTCATAGAATGTTAATGTCCTGCACTTGAGTTTATTTTTGTAGGATAAGGTCATTCAAATAAAAACTCCTTACGACAATAGTTATAAGAATTTGACTGGATAAAACATAACTGAATTAGTGAAACACTACCAACAGTATGAGATACAATAAAAATGAATTAATGTTGCCACATTGCTGACTGCGAAATGCCTACACAACAAAGACCAATGTCCTGCTACTAAAAAGTGCACCACCCTATATATATGTGCATAAACTGTGTCTGTTGATCAGCCACAGATATATTTAAATCTGCTGAAGCAACTAACGTTTGATCAGTGGTTGTAGCTGTTAAGACCTCATTTTGTTTGAATACAGATAAGAGAGGTACAATTGGCTGGACGAAGTAATAAACTATAATGTCATCACCAGGGGTAAAAAGACCGAAAATCACTGACCTAACACCAGATGGTATGTAACTGGAAAAACTATGTAAGTAAGCGAGCGACATCCCGAGAGCATTAAACTTTCAAGGTGTGCCACAAATCTTAAAAGCTTTTGTTGTTTCTCATTAAATTGGCGAATAAAAAGAAAAAATACACCTAAGAGGCTTCTTAATGGATTCTTTTTATTTCCCTGGGTGTATGTTTAATGTCTTTCGTCTGCGGCCTTCGATTGTCTTGTTTTTATTTGAAACTACTCAGGAAACTTCTGGGAAAATTTAGTTCTACTCTGAGATATACCTATATAATATGACATTCTGTTTCTTGTCTTTGTAAGTACTGACAAAAAAATGCATGTTCATCTTCTCGGCTCAGGATCACTATATACCACGGAAACGGAGATCTTGAAAGACTTGTCCTAATTTATCGAGGTATTAAATTGACTAAAAAAAACTTAAAAGACCCTAAACAGAGTTCATCATTCATTGTCGCAAATATAAAAGATCGTGGTGGGCAATAATCGTCTCTACTAACTTATGTCATGTCACTGGGATGACACATCCAAATTTTAAGCTTCAAATGACGAAATTATCAAAAAAAATATTGAAGAGTGCATGCTGCTGCTGAAGATTAATCCATGGTGAAGAAGAAGAATCAAATCATGAAAAGGTGTACGGATATAGCAGTCCAAAGAGAAGTAGCAGTGAAGTTAGGTCAGCAAAATTTTAGTGTTACATATTTTCTACATCAGTGCCAGTGCCTATACCTCATACAAGACGTAGCCTTCGAGGTGGCAGTATTTTGTATTGTGAAGTATAAATAGAATAAATAAAATAAATAATCATTACTGACATCCTCTGAACAGGAACTTCCCGGTTGTAGCAAGTAGGCATTATAGCAGCTATAAAAGCGGGAAAAGCTTCTAAACGTCCATAGCACTGCTCTTCATTACTGCAGAACAAGTGAAGGGGATACTTTACAACTGAAATGCTGTAAAGTTTCCAAAAATAAAACCCAAAATATCTGTTTAGCTTGTTCACCTATCAGTCGATTGCGTTTCATGATATTCAGAGACAGGAACTGGTATACAAATTCCTGCTTGAAAAATCGTGCAAAAAACATATAATGTCTTCCAATTCCAGTGGAGAAAATAAGCAATAAAACTTTGAAAGTTTTAAGGGAAAACTAGAGGAGCGGTTCCAAATAGTGAAATAAGGACATCTATAGCGGTACTACTATTCAGTTCTCATATCTCAGACATACCCATAATTTGAGTTTTGAAAATTTTGATATGGTGATTATTAGATGATGGCTATGGGACATAAATCACAGGTGATGTAGAAATATGAAGAAAAGGTAAATAAAATAATGACGGCTTCCTTGTGTGAAAGCTTCTGCCAAATGAGAACGAAACTGAAGTACCGCACTTTCATATCAATAACACACTAAGAAATGGAGAGCTAAAATCCATCTCAGTAACAAGCTGCTCATCCATAAAATAGCCTTTAAAAAATGGAGTCAAGCTGATTGACTCAGTACTTTCCACACATAATATCAATACCATTTTATTGTTTTCCCATTGCATGAAGCTGTAGTCTGACATCCCCTTGCAACCAAATCATCGTCCATCCGCCCACAAAAAAAGGTCCAACACAAAAACTGTCGTGATTAGTTTCTTGGGTCTTCTTCGTTAGGAACTAGGACGCCACAGCTTATATTCTGCATGCCTCAACTGGACGATGCGAAACGATCAGGAGCCTCCAAGCCGTCCAAAAACGAACTATGACCTGTTTTTATATTTTTATTTTTGTATTGTTGTACTGTTGCGCCGCCACTGACACGATTTTTCAGAGACTGGCGCGTTTTCCATTCTGGCCGCGATAGTAAATTCTGTGTCGAAATTTCTTAGAAATCAATTCTTGGTTTCTGTAATAGCCAAGCCGATGTTCAGATGAACATAAAAAAGAATACGCCGCTAGGTATTCCTTCCACAGGTCAATGGACAAACTATTATGAATACAACAAATCTTTCAGTTTTACAACCCCACACCCCCAACCGTCTCAATATCGCCCGCACCCAAAAAGGGTAGAAAATGATCAGGAAACCCTAAGACGCCTAAAAATAAAGTTTGAACTGTTTTTATAATTTTTTTTATTATTGCTGCGTCGCCACTGACACGACTTTTCCAAACATACGCGTTTTCCATCCTCGCCGCGGTAGTCATACGGTGTCAAAGTTTCATTAAAATCAGTTCAATAATTTTCGCATTACGAAATACAGAACTATCTGAAACAATACTCGTATGTATACATCACAAATTCTAGGTCCCTTGGTTTCTATAATGAGCACGGCAATGTTCGGATGGACCAAAAAAAGTGTATTATGCCGCTAGATTTTTCATTCACAGGTCAATGGACAGCCCATTATGAATACAACAAATTTTTCAGTTTTACAACCCCCCAAATCCAACCACCCTAAATTCACCCCCACCCAAGAAAAGTAGAAAATGATCACGAACTGCTAAAACGCCTACACCTACAAACGATGTTTTAGAAATATTTTTTTTTTGTTTTTTGCTAATTACTCCGCTGTCAATACACCGATTTTCAAAATTTTAGCAGCATTACCTACTAGGACGCCACAGCATACCGCTGCGCAAATTTCATCACAATCCATGCGACAATCCTGAGATTACGACAGACCGACAGACAGAAACAGACATACCGACCGAAATACGTGACGTGAATTTTTGTTATGTAGACATCATAAAACGTCCAAAAATCCTATTATCTCAAAATCGGTGTGGGAAGTAAAACGTAGAAGTCACTATTAGAGCGAGCGCTAGAGTTTAGTGAGTGCATAATGTGAGTACCGAATTTTGCCAATCAAAGGTTAAGAATGTGGAATTGTGGATCTTGCCGGTCAAGTTTTTCGTCCAAATATTTTCGTAATAATTTATAGTTTGTTATAACGATAAAAGTCAGGATAGATTATTAAATATAATATATAATATAATAATAAAAAAACGAAATTGAGAGCACCAATTTTTCATTAATAAAAATATATGTTATGCAGGGTGAGTTTTTCAGTATCGGATCTTGCCTCGTTACTCTAGTTACGTAGTTTACATCTTTCTACTAAGTTTTCTTCCACATTAACGGGCTTTTGTTTATTTTTCATGGCCTGCTAGGTTGCTTGCACGCAGGAAAATTGAAAAAAACCGATTTGACTGAAAATTTGAAATAAAATAAAAACCAAAAAAGACTGGTATCGAGAACGTTATATCGTTAGAATGGTAATCAAATTTTACATTTGATTCTGTAAACCTAAATAGGCATTCCCATTTGAAAAAATCAAGTTATCTGTGATTGAAGTTTCCTTAATTAATCTACTGATTTCTCCAAGTACAGAAAGAATTCAAATTTAACCGTCTGACATAAGGTGAGACATTTCATGCTTAGTCGTACCGCAAAGTCACGGTCTTCTAAGTTTTATAATCGCTGCGATATTCAATTTTTTTCTGATACCTACTTATACCAAAAATAGTGATTTGCACCTAAACGATTCGTTTAAAGTTTCATGTGTGATAAATAAACTCACATTAGAATTGACCATGGAATTCAAATATGCAATAATATATAGGGGGTTCCATTCAAAAAAATGTAAGTTTGATATGAATCACTCTGTATAAACCTCAAAATTTAAGTGAAAATATTTTACGTTATAGCTCTCAAGGGTCCCTACCATGATCAAGTGACAGATTTTTTAAATAATATTTAGTAATCCTCCGTTCACGCACTATTGGCCCACCCTGTATAGGGTATTTCAAAAGTTATGTTTATTTGTATGTCCAAATCGCCGTCAAACGAACGTACTGTATATCAAAAAATTATAAATCAAACATTAGTTTTTTACATGGAAAGATAAAAAGTATCCTCTAGTTTCAAAATTGGCTGTACAAAAAGCCGACGACGCATATTCGCATACAGAGTCATGTAGAACACAAAATGTAGATTTTTCTCTTTTTTTTAAATGTAGCCCCCAATATACAATATAGTGTAACATACTGTGTATTATAGTATTCGTGTATTGTGTATTGTCATGCATGATGTAATGTCAAAGTGTTAGGTTAGATCTTTGACGTGTAAACGTCATCAAATCGTCTAGAATTTTCGGGAATGACGGATGGGCGTCCTAGAATGTCATCTGGATGTCTCGAATTCTCTTGATGGTTCGATGAAGTGGCAGGGGTAGTTGAGTAGTAGTTGAGTTGAGTTGTAGCGTGGTTGTAGCTGAGATAAGGTTAAGAGATATTGTATTGAGTTGTGAAGTAAAACGGTGAAAGGTACGTCCAGTTTGATTCATTGGAGTACAGACCATCCTGACAATATTATTATAGTGAAGAATTGCTTTTAATATGCTCTTGCATCTTTGTATGGCACTTGTTGTACCTACATCCATCAGTTTCCGAGATATTTCTATTTTTCTGTAAATTTTAAATATACCTACTATTTGTGTACCGAAATTTATTTATTTTGTGGAAGTTCTATCGAATTTGTTTTTGGTTTAACGAAAAACTAAACTATATGATCATAAAGTATTTGATGTAGTCAAAACCCTGAATTATCGAGATAATATAGTCCAGTATGCTGACTTTGTAGACGTGATGCATAGTTATCGAGCAGATTTATCAGGTATAGGCTTTGGAATATTGGCAGTTTTCATAACCTGCTAAACAATTTCGTACTATGTGAAAAACGAGCTTTAAAAATTGACTTTCCGTTGAAGAACAAATAGGGGGTATTTAGGAGAATCTTTGATAAATTATCTACTTGCCTCTAGAATACATCACCTATCAACAGCAATATCCAGAACGGAGGCAGCCTAAAGCTGATGAATTTGAAAGACTGAAGAATCGTCGTTTAATGGGTATTTCATAGGCTACCTCGTAGATTTGCTTGATAATTATGCATAACTTCTATAAAATTGTTTCCTCAACATGCTTGACTTATATTATCTTGTTAATTCAGTGCTTTGACTTGATCTAACATGGTCTTATAGTTTAGTTGCTCGTTAAGAACAAATAAAATTCGATAGTATTCTCTCCAAATAAATAAGGTATATTTAAGATTTGCAAAAAAATCAAAATATCTCATAAACTTATGAACGTACATAGGTATAACAACTGTTACACAAAGATGAAAGAGCATATTAAAAGCAATTCCTTGGTGTAATAAAATATTGGGAATTACATTAAAAAAAAGAGAAAATTTAGATTTTGCATTCCACATCACCCTGTATATAAATATGCGTCGTCGGCTTTCTTTACGGCTGATTTCAAAACTAGAGGATATTTTTAATTTTTCCATGTAAAAAAAAGAATTTTTGATTCATTACCTTTTGATATACATTACGTTCATTTGATAGCGATTTGGATATAAAAATCGTCATAGCTTTTGGAATACACTGTATAATATTATAGTTTCTTATATTTTAAGAAGAGGAGTACTAGTAGGATCTAAATATGATATAATGTAGGGTGTCTCATTTAAAAAAATATATGTTTTCATCACCACGTAGTTATGGATCACCCTGTATAAACAGAAATGTTTTTTGAACAAGGAGCATATCCTTAGCTACAACTTTTATGCACAAGTTTGTTTGCTATCTTTTACAGTAATGAATTTATCGACCAATCCGGTACCTACTAAAAACTCACCCTGTATATGAAAAACCGTAAAAAACGTAAACGTAAATGTACTTAAAGAAGTTGAAAAGTTATTCATTTTTATTTTGTTTCAATCTTCACTAATGCATTTTCATAACTAAATACAAAATAATTCTGATTTTTTGCAACTACAAGGCATTGTGCAAGAATTTGCAGTACATGTACATGGTGGAGTTAATGACTCGTAAAGACGGCTTCGCATTACTCGTGGACGTTAGTCACCGTTCGGCTTTTCACAACGAAATGAAGAATATTCGATAGGTTGTAGTTGTGTTTGATGAGAATTTTTCCATATAAACGTACTGTAGCCCTTATATGCAAATGCATACCATCTGATGTGGATATCACGTTGATCAAATTGAAATCGAAGACTACATTTTGAGACATCAGTTTATATCTGAGTTTATCAGCAGACACTTTTTAAAATAAGTATGTGCAACCTATTTCCAACTGTTTCAATTGCCCATTATTCAGGTCAAGGTTTTCCAAAGGCATGAGGCTGTTTTTCAAGATCTTCAGACGAAGCCTTCAAAAATTGCATTTTGCTACTAAATCTGTTAGTAGCGTTGCAACCACTTACAACATGTAATGCTGGCAAAATATCCCATACGGCACAGGGATTCAGCAGCCCCATGACATGACACCCTTGAAAATATTTCTCAGTGTGAGAACCGTCAAACCATATACCAAGACACCCCATGTTTGTTTATTGTTGCCAGAAATAAACTGCCAAGACGAATACCACTCCGATGCACGACGTATTTTTTGTTGCAAGAGAACACGACGGTGGACTACCAGTACCCATTAGAGAGCGATGTTTTTCAAACTTGTTTTCAGGGCCTATTGAAATACTCAGTTGATTTATTGTTCATTAGAGATCTATAATTACGATTTATAGTATGAAGTTGTTTTTACTTGTAACTTCCTAAAGATACATCAAAATATACAAAGTGAGTAGTTTCAGAACATTTTATTTTCGAACGCTAACAAAAATTTGAAAAACACCAGACAAGAAAGTTAAATGAAAAATTTCCATGAAGGTAACATGAAATTCTAGTAAAATAACAAGAACTAAAACATCACTCCATTCATATAGAAAATAGATAGACTCCGCTATTAGGTGTCGCGCCATAAACATTCGCACGACAGTGGACTGGTAGGACAAAAACGCGAATATCAATGTAATAACTAGCTATTTCTAACACTTTTTTGTATTGAAGGTTAACATTCTGGCAGCTAAGAAGGTACCTAAGACCGGCAAAATAAATAACATACAAAAAAAGTATTACAGAAAATTATGTAAGCTACTCGTCCTGACAGTCAACCGTCGTGCATCGGAGTGATACATCTGTATCGGCGCTGATTATTGTAATATGAGCAGATTGACTCCTTGCTGCGTGAAATAGGTGGAAAAACATTCTTGAATCAGCTTCTAAGTGATTTGATTGTAATTCAAGTAGCTTGCGAAATAAAGATCCCTCTTGGAACGTTTATTTGGATGGTCGTATCGTCCACAAATATAGACCTAGTTGTCTCCTTTTACTTGTGTATATTTTGCAGCATAGCGAAAAGAAGTCGAACAAGTTGCAATATATTGTGAGTGTTAGCAAAAAAGCTTTACAATCAGCAGCAGTACTTTTTGAATGATTGGAACTTATGATTTTTTTAATGATCTGGCTTTTACTCCATAATTTTGTCTCCAAAAATTTTATAGAAATGCCATCATATCCATCAAATATTAGATCTATATTTTTAACGCGAGGCAAAGTAAAAACTTCCAAACTTCTTTTGAAGAATTCCTCGGCAAAATCATCAAAAGTACTAAAACCTATTCACCTGAATTTTCTGAATAAGTAACATAACAATAATAATATAAACTTTGGAAGTATTTAAATTTAAATCTTGCTGAGAGCTTGTACCACATTTATGGTTTTTTTAAACTTTCAGCGAACACTAAACATTCTCAAAAATACTATTATTTTATAACTATTCAAAAACACTGCTTAAAAAAAGGAACGTATTTACGTCAAAGGAATAGAAACACGCTAAATACGTACGCCTACTAGGCGTGTATGGACGAAGAGGAGCATGAGAAGGGAGCGGAAAAAACCATAACATCTGGCGGCGAGATGTTTGTTTGTCTGTTTTTTTTTTTTAGGTTCTCAGGAGTAAGAATCCGGTCATAGTTGCCGTCACTCGGATTTTGCAAACTCGACTACCACTATCTGCCTGCACTATTTAGAGCATACTACTTGAAGCAACACTGACAGCCGTAAAAGTTAAAACAAAAAAAAACTTCATAAGATCTGATGGATAAGTCACCAAGGCGACCAATCTACGATCTTCAAGTCTCCTCGGATCCCCTGGCTACCAGTACTGAACTGTATGGCTCTACCACTTATTTTATCAAGTCCATAGGCCCCTTTCCAGACATGCATACGGAAGTCCGTGATACCCGCATCTGACTGACTTTGAGGTATTAAATGCCAGAAATGGGCAGACTGCTCACTGACGTATCACGTAAAAGTTATAAGTTCTAGGAAAACCACCCCAATAAACTGATAAAGTATAGAAACATAATATTTTTTTTAGGATCGTGCAAGAGGTGACCATTTTTGTATTATTTACTGTGCCATAGATTAACTATTTTGCACTAGTGTAAAAAGTAAGTAGCTTACCTAAAAAAAGCCATCAAACCCAAAATCGAGGGGTAAAAAGCTATGGATTTCTGGTGTACACGCTTGTGGATTTCTATGGATTTCCGTAGATTTCCGTGGATTTCCGTGGATTTCCGCGGATTTCCGTGGATTTCCGTGGATTTCCGTGGATTTCCGTAGATTTCCGTGGATTTCCATGGATGTCCGTGGATTTCTGTGGGTTTACTGTGCCAGTACGCATGCGCAAACACGGACGTCTCGGCTGAAACCATCTTGATTTCAGTTACCTGAATTAATAAATTGAAGATTTTTTACAAGTAAACCAGTGAAGACATCACGAACTTCTAGTCAGGGTTCTTCTAAACGTAAAACAAGGAAGGCGCGAAGGCGCACATACTCGTACATTCTTAAGAAAAATGAAGTGAAGTTGATTGACGCAGTATTTCCCACATACGTATTACGGTGATACCAGTATATTATTTTCCCATAGCATATCATCCCCTTGCAACCAAATCATCGGACGCCCGAGCAGAAAGAAGTTTGTCATGCCGCTAGGTCTTTCTTTCACAGGTCAATGAGTTTCACAACTCTCCACCCCAACCGTCCCAATTTCACCCCCAGCCAAAAAAAGTAGGCGCCTAAATACGAAGTTTGAGCTGTTTCTATATTTTTAGTTTTTAACTTGCCAATCAAAAAAGGGATAAGTAATTAGAATCGGCCCGTTTTCGCAAATTTTACCCAAATCAACGTGCGAGGTGTGTCCTTTCCAAAGTAACCACCTCCCACCTTTAAATCATAGATTCCCACCAAAAGAACAAACACCCCTTTATGACAGTTAAACATGAAATTATTTGGATTATTTTTGTGACAGTTACTGCTATTTTAAAGTTCGAAAATTTTCTACTTCTTTGGATCATTATTCCGCCATTTTGAAATTTTTGCGGCATGCACGGTAGCGTTTTCAACATAGCAAAACATGTGGTACCCCCACCCCACCCCTTTTTTAATCTCGCAGCGAGACCAAAACTATATTTTTGTTTATAATGATAACAGTTATACAGGGTGGGCCAATAGTGCGTGGACGGAGGATTGTGGGCTTACTGGAAAATATTCCAAAAATCTGTCACTTGATCATGGTAGGGACCCTTGAGGCCTATTACGTAAAAATACTTTCACTCAAATTCTGACGTTTATACAGGGTGATTCATATCAAACTTACATTTTTTTGAATGGAACCCCCTATATATTATTGCATATTTGGATTTCTTGGTCAATTCTAGTGTGACTTTATGTATCACACATGGAGCTTTTAACGAACCGTTTAGGCGCAAATCACCATTTTTGGTATAAGTAGGGATCAGAAAAAAATTGAATATCGCAGCGGTTATAAAACTTAGAAGGCCGTGACTTTGCGGTACGACTAAACATGAAATGCGTCAGCTAAGGTCGGACGGATAAATTTGAATTCTTTTTGTGCTTGAAGAAATCAGAGGATAAATTAAGGAAACTTCAATCACAGATAACTTGATTTTTTTAAATGGGAATGCCTATTTTGGTTTAAAAAATCAAATGTAAAATTTGATTACCTTTCTAACGATATAGCATTCTTGATATCAATCTTTTTTGGTTTTCATTTTATTTTACATTTTCTGTCAAATCGGCGTTTTTCAATTTTCCTGCATGCAAGCAACCTAGCAGGCCATGAAAAATAAACAAAAGCTCGTTAATGTAGAAGAAAGCAACTAACTTAGTAGAAAGATGCAAACTAACCTGAGCAACGAAGCAAGATTATCAAAATTCTTTACAACATATTAGCTCTAACCAGAAACAATAGTGGTAACAAGAACGCTCATTTCTCACAGCCTACTAGCTATTAGCCAATTTCCAAAGTCAGTAAAAAAATATTTAAATCAAAGGAAAACTACTAGTGATTGTTGCTGGCAGTAGAATATCTATGTCTTCTGAATAAATTTTCACATTTAATGCTATGAAAAAGTAGCCACTTCCATAAGCCAAAAGTAATGATACCTCTGACTGGAACCCTTCAAATTCTTCTTCTGTTTATTAGAAAAATCGTGGAAAATGAAACTTGATTTGCAGTCTGCTTGAATTGTAAAACATAATTTAGTTTGTAGAAAACTACATGAGATAATCGCAATTACAACATAGCGTGATTAAAAAATTCTAACAGTTATTTCAATAGATGTTCAGAATGCTCCAGTTGGAGATATCTTCACTTTTCACTTAACTAAACGGAAATGACTAATTTTTTTATCCCATTAAATGTGAAATTTCATTCTAAACATGTTAGACTGTAATCAAAAATCAGTGGTAGTTTTCCTTTTGTTTCAAAATTTTTAATCATTTTGGAAGGTTGTCAAGCTCTAGTAGATCTCAATAGCTAGTAGGCTGTGAAAAACAAACACTTCTGTCATACCCCAGCTACTCACTGACATTAGATATCTTGCCGCTGCTGTATCCGGTTAGAGCTAATATGTTGTAAGAAATTTTCATAATCTTGCCTCGTTGCTCTAGTTATAGCTTGCATCTTTCTACTAAGTTAGTTGGTTTCTTCCATATTAACGAGCTTTTGTTTATTTTTCATGGCCTGCTAGATTGCTTGCACGCAGGAAAATTGAAAAACACCGATTTGACTAAAAATTTGAAATAAAATGAAAACCAAGAAAGATTGATATCAAGAACGCTATATCGTTAGAAAGGTAATCAAATTTTACGTTTGATTCTTTAAACCAAAATAGGCATTCCCATTTAAAAAAATCAAGTTATCTGTGATTGAAGTTTCCTTAATTAATCTATCGATTGCTGCAAGTACAAAAAGAATTCAAATTTAGCCGTCTGACCTTAGGTGACGCATTTCATGCTTAGTCGTACCGCAAAGTCACGGCCTTCTAAGTTTTATAATCGCTGCGATATTCAATTTTTTTCTGATACCTACTTATACCAAAAATGGTGATTTGCGCCTAAACGGTTCGTTTAGAGTTCCATGTGTGATACATAAAGTCACACTAGAATTGACTAAGGAATCCAAATATGCAATAATATGTAGTGGGTTCCATTAAAAAAAATGTAAGTTTGATATGAATCACCCTGTATAAAAGTCAGAATTTAGGTGAACATATTTTTACGTTATAGCCCTCAAGGGTGCCTACCATGGTCAAGTGACAGATTTTTGAAATATTTTTTAGTAAGCCCACAATCCTCCGTCCACGCACTATTGGCCCACCCTGTATAGTGACCAAGTTTGAAGAAAATCGGAAAGTTTTAGTGTTTTCATGTCAGTCTGTGTCTGTACGTCCCTGATTTCGTTCTCCAACGATTACTCAAAAACGCACTCAAGCGATTGTTCCCAAATTTGGCCAACTCGAATTGAAATAGAGGTCCTTTCGAGTTGAAAAGGTCTTGGTGCCGATCGGACAATTTGTAATGGAAAGGGGTGGGGGTGCACAAATAAATCGTAATACTATATGTATATTTGATAGCACCAGTCTCGGCACCAGTTGAAAGGGAAAGTGTCTTTATGTCTAAAACATGTTAATTTTTTCTAAAATGGAAGCTAAAAAAATTAAATAAATCGAAATACTCAAATGTCATTAACTGCTGTATTTGTGCACTGAATTTTTTGATATTAGGCAGTCGTAAATAACTTAAAGACGTCTACCTCAAAATAATATTACTATTCGTATTACTATTCGATTGGACTCTTAAGGTTTAAAGGGAGTGGGGGTTGTACAAAAAAATGTCATATTGGTACCTTGGTACATATGACCCCACAAGTCAGAAGACGTGTTTTTATACAAAAAACGATAATCACATGTCGTTTTTCCCGAAATAGCGCGTAAAAAAATAAATAGGGTGAAATTTACAAATGTCAATAACTGTTGTAACAAGGTTATGGTAAAACAAGGACGGGGGGATGAACAACAACCACTTGAGTCGGGGAGGTTCCTAGAACGAAGTCTATCTCGTTCAACGTCCACATATTTTTCATTATGGCTACGCTGCCACTGCCACAGTATCTAAAAATCATAAACGTTTTCCATCCTCGCCATGGTAGTAATACTGTGTAAACATTTCATTAAAATTGATCTAACGGTTTCCACTTTACACGATACAAAACGATCAGAAGCAATAAACGTATGTATATATCAAAAGGTTCTAAGTCCCTTGGTTTCTGTAACAGGCAAGGCAATGTTCGGATGGACATAAAAAAGTGTATTATAACGCTAGGCCTTTTTTCACAGGTCGGTGGACAGCCTGTTATGGATTCAACAACTTTTTTGTTTCACAACCCCCCACCCCTCAACCATCCCAATTTCACACCTACCAAAAAAAAAGTAGAAAATGATCACGAACCCCTAAAACACCTAAAAAGGAAGTTTGAGGGATTTTTGTTTTTTTTGGTTTTTTGCCAATTACTTCGCCGCCCACGCACCGATTTTCAAAATTGTAGGAACATTACCTACTACGACCCCTCCGCATATCGCTTTCCAAATTTCATCACAATCCATGCAGTGGTTACTGAGATTACCAGACAAGAAAAACGCCAACAGACAGACAGACAGACCGACGGAAGTGAGTGAGGTAGATTTTCATTATGTAGACATCATAAAACGCCCAAGAATCGTAATACCTCAAAATCAAATATTTTCGCGATCACAATACTCCCCTCACGTATTGGCGTGGGAAGAAAAAATATATCAAGGTTTTCAAAAACGTCTAACAAAAATTAGTGTTAAATATGCTGACACTACAGACACCGAGGTCCTTTCGGATGAACCTTCTGACGGTATAGATTATTGCAACGAATATTCCTTGAAATATTATACAACGATAATGGCTTCATCGCCTCAACTCCAAAATCTGAACAACCGTTCAGCCGGAATGTAGAAAATTGTATCCCAGCTATATTATACAAAACGTTGGTATTTAGGTCTAATCACGAAAATTGTGAATGACGAGTACGCTGAAAAGTTTTTTTTTTCGTTTTAGCGTCATCGACTTTTTTAGTATTATATAATATGACTTATTTGTTACGATATCTCATGTTTTATCTTTATTTTCGGGTTTCTGGAATTAAATGTTCATTTGTGGTTTGACTTTGTTTTTATTTTTAGGTGGTTTTCTTTAGAACTGCTTGGATTCCTTTGGATTTCCTTGGATTTCCTTTGGATTTCCGTGGATTTCCGTGGATTTCCGTGGATTTCCTTGGATTTCCGTGGATTTCCTTGGATTTCCATAGATTTCTGTGGATTTCCATGGATTTATTGGATTTATTCTAAAGAAATGGATTTCTGGTGTACACATTTCGAGCAGCTTTTTACCCCTCGCCCAAAATATATTTATCGTAGAAAAAAATTGTGTAATATGTGCACAAAGCATATCAACCAATTTATTGGTAAACAAATTTAAAAAAAAAATGTCATGTCTGGGGATAGAACCCGAACAATTTTGGTGGAATTTCTGCGCTATTACCGTTGAGCTGCCATGGCACCAATAAAGTTTAGTAAGGGGCACAATAGGCAAAAAGGATGTTGCTAAAATTTGTACCAGATATACCAGCCCTGTCACAATCCACATAC
Organism: Callosobruchus maculatus; assembly: GCA_951848785.1. Taxonomy (NCBI): domain Eukaryota; kingdom Metazoa; phylum Arthropoda; class Insecta; order Coleoptera; family Chrysomelidae; genus Callosobruchus; species Callosobruchus maculatus. The sequence continues at coordinate 12,776,645 of CATOUR010000056.1, forward strand.
GTTGCATAGACGGAATAATCACAGACAAAGATGTGGAGTCAGCACTTTGAGAAGCGGTAGTAGATGAGAAAAGCAATATCATTGTAAGATGAGACCTACAAGGAACGACAACCAAGTGGCGAGAGTCATAGATTCTACAGCCAACTGGATGATAGCTATAGACCCTGTAAAAATAGGCATCGTGATGTGTGAAATACAAGAATGAGTGACAGAGTGCTGGGAGATTGGCCATCAAGCCAAAAATTGCCAGGGGGCTAGACATCCAGGGCAAGCCTCTGTCTGAATTTCGGAAATTATGGTCATACAAAGGCTGATTGTAGAGAGACGGAATTCTGTCCTATCTGCGAAAAGGCGTAAAGCAGATTGTACTCCTGCGCTGCTTATGGCCATATGCTAAGGAACTTGCAAAGGCACAGCAGGCGCCAGTAGGCGGCACTGGCCCAGGAGGTCACTTATATGTGAAAACTGCTCCATTATGATCAAGATATCACTTTTAAACTTGAACAGATCCCGTGAGGCGCATGACTTAACTGAAGCGGTAGCGTCAGAAAATGATATTGGCATCATCAATATCATCATCCAAATCGAAAGACGCCAATACATTCTATATGCAATACCGATCTAAATCACGATATTGCGGTCTTCTTATGAAATCGAAACAAGACAAAGTGATATGTCTGGCTTTAAATATGGTTGATATGCACGATGTAACATCTACCTTCTTCAGGAGAAAATGCCAAACACTTAGACGTCACGATTGCTTCGGAGAAGATTGCCAGGAATATAGGAAGGTGGGAAGTTTTAGATACAGAATCCATGGGCGACAACAGATTCAAATACTTCGAGACTCGTACTGCAGACAAGGTAAGGGTACTTGTGAATTTCCCAGATATTTTGTCGAAATTGTCAAGGCAATCATGCCGATTCCCAAAACACTCAATTAAAAAAAGCATAACATTGGAATGCATACCGGAATTTGACGAACGATACTGTAGTTATTCCTAGTATGCGGAAAAAACATAGAGTTACATAGGTATGTTCTGATTTTGGAAGTAGATCAGCACATCATGATTTAGGCAGACAGATTGGTAAAAATTGATATGCACTTTTTATGAATGTTGCACTTTTTTCGGTTCGGCTATTACATTATCCTCAAAAACATTTATTTTTCATAAGAGGACTGACATATTTACTCGAAATCCTAGTTTTTTTATTGAAAAGGGCGTTAAGATATTTCCAATTTTGATAACTAATATACTCTAAAATTTGGCTGTTATAAATTAGGTTTTGTGAGAGCCTTAATAACTGCGGACTTGAGAAGTAGTTATTATAAGAAACTCACATTCAACAAACTTCACAACTATTTTAAACCAGACAGGAGACACAAGGGTTAGTGACTTTCAATAATAGTTCTGTTACATTAATCTTTCTAATATAAAAAACATTGTATTTCAAACATCTTTCAACCAAAAGCGTGCTCATGCCCATTGTTTAAAAGGTTATTATTGAGCAGGGCCGATGCACCTGCGTTTTTAGTAATTACCTCCTGGCGATGAATACAATGGTATAATAGACCTGGCGTCAGAAGAATTTTGTTAGTATTACGTAATGCTTCAATGCATCACAGGCATCTGTCTGCCTGTCAAGAGGTGCATGTGAAGCTCCGCGAAATTACCTACATGTTTTACTCTTCTTTGTAGCCACCTGTATGAGTAGTTATTAGACTAGCTGTTTATCATTTATAATAAGCAACACGAGATGTTTTAACTTCGAATATTTAAAGGTGGATAGAATTAAAATAAGCATCTCAATGCTGTATGATTTTCGTGGGGTAAGGAGGAAGCATGGATCCCGATCAACGACGAGCAGGCGCGACGTGTTGCCCAATTCAGTCACAATTCAGTGACATTATATCAAAGATGACGGATGGTGTTGTGATGAATATCTGTCATTATGCATTTTAGTGAAATTTCGATTGATGTATGATAAAAGACAATACGAGAAGGTGCAATGTTTATGGAAAATACATTGGGAATCATAAACGTTGGGTAGTTAAGATAAAAAAGAATCGATATTTTAAATGTCAGCATAAAGGACTTCGACATACATTTAAAATAAGCTATTAGTGGATACCTATTGTCATCAAAAATGGTTAAGGGGATGACGGTGAGAGGCAGAGGGTAAAAGGGGGAATGTAGTTTTTAGATAAAAAGAAGGTCCCTTTACAAACCTTTTAACGTGTCTCGACGTTTTTCCTTTTAATCAGCAGTTTTTGAGAAATCCGTGGTGGGAAGTTTTCAAATGAACATAATTGTTATTAGGCATGCTGATAGCTAATGAACTAACCGCCCCTAAATTGGCGCTATATGTGAGATATATGTAAATAAATCATAACTAGCAGATTTTCATTGGAATTCTGAACAATATCATGCTCAAGCAACAGAACTTGTCGCTGGGACCTACAAACATTGTGGACGCACCTATATGTCTATTAAAAAATAAGAAATTAATAAAGTCGCGATTTCACTTCAAGGTTACACTAATACTTTGTCGTGCGCATAACGGACGTTAATTATCTTGACCAAATTTTGAACAATTTATCAGTTCTCGTAGTGCCCGAGGTCGGCTAAGGATAACCTAGGCACTAATAATAAATTATTACAACATAGAAACAAGGTCTTTTCGTTACGGTAGTGTGAGAAAGTTGGCAATATGCCAGTTCTTAAAGCAGAAATATACAAATACTTATCATCTATACACGCTACACAAATTTCAGTTTTCAAGTATTCGCACAAATGTTATTTTTAATACCTATCGCGAGCCCAATATTTTTGATAATATTTTCTTCTTAAGGTGCCATCTTCTTATAGAAGGTTGGCTAGAACTTAAGCAAATCGTTCGCACTCTTTCGCAATTCTGAGCAGTGTCTGTGTATTTGGACCAGTCCAGGCTCTCACATTCTTCAGCCATGAACACTGTCTTCTTTTCTCATATTTAGCACCCCCATCTATATGTGTCCCAAATAGCCGGACTTTCGTTTTTTAATTATTTCTAGTTCGGTCCATGACATTTTGAGCATACTACGCATTACCCACATCTCGAATGCTTCTAGTCATGTCATCGACCGGATTCCCAGTGTCCAGGCTCAGTGCCATACAAAAGTGACAGAGTGGGATTTGTTAGCAGTCTCTTCATTCTAAGATATTTTCTATGCGACAATGTATTTCGGTTTCAGGATTCAGGTGTTGTGTTATCCCGCATTCTAGATACATATTTAAATTTCTCCACTTGTTCTATTGTTTTGCTGTAAATACTTATGTTGATATGCCTATTTGAGTTTTCAGAGACCACCATTGTTTGGAGTCCTTCTTGGCCAGCAGCTATTATGATAACGTTTGTACCAAGTCTTATTATAAAGGAAACAGCAGAACATCTTCGACATCATGCATCATAGACATAAACTACGGTTAACAAACTGGACCTAAAATTCAATTTTGAATTCAAATACATAATAATAATGCTCTATTTAAAATAGGGAAGTTGATGCCAACTTCCGGAATATCCGGACATCCGCTTTTTTGAAATTTGTTTCTGCAAGTAGACCATTTGGAAGGAACTTTTTTATTCGAAAGATTTTCTTCTAATTTAAATAGTAAGTCAGCTAGAGAGCATCGCGTGCTTATTGGACCACCCTGTATATTATATAATTCCATTGCTGATTACTCAGACATTATTCGTTATGTTCTTATAGGTCAGCATCTTCATAGTGGATGGTGGGTAGAAAAGATTACCATTTTATGTCAGAAATAATTTTTGCTCATTCGAAACACGTACCTACATACATAAATACGTAACATATAAAGCGGACTACTCCTGTTTGGACCATCCACCGTTACGCTAATTTTCATAAGAATTTGTAGAGCACCGCAAGCGAACTGGAAAACGCGAGCTCATTCGCATTTCAAACATCTGCGATTAATGTTGTTGAATTTAACATCACGTAGAAGACGACAAACTATTCGCAATGTTACTTCCCACCCCGATGGGTAAGTGGACAATTGTCATATTGAAAACTTTCGTTTTTTAGATAATACGCTTTTTCTGGCGTTTTATGATAAGACAATGAAAATATAAACTGGTGGAAATGGTATCACCATCATGTGCTAGTGACACCCGTATGCAGCATTTGGCGATCCTAATCCTAGTTCCATAATCACGTTTTGGTAATTTTTGGCATCTAGCCATGCACCGTCAAGATTTATCCAGATGGGCGACTCGATAATGTTTTGTTCGCAAGATTGTTTGGACGGTGACAGTGTCAAAATTGTCAGTTTGAATTTGAAACTTTTTTTATGGTCAACCTCCCGCAAATGCTGAAAGCCTATGGCGCTGTAGAAACGCTGCGAGAGGATAAGTGTCGTTGCAAGTTAGATTTGAAACGGTGCAAGTTGTAGCCGTCAGGAAACAAATTTCCAGGCAGCTCATTCCAACGCGTCGAAGTTCTCCAAAAGAAAGAACGCTGAAAGAGACTGGTTCAGGTAGTAGGAACGTCGACCTGGTAAGGATGCGCTCGCAGAGCCTCTCTAGTGTTCCTTATTCGGACGGTCTTTGGTATTATTATCTGTGAGAGCTCACTCGAACATCTTCCATGATAGAACCTGTAAAACAGAGACAGGTCGGCCACCCTCCTTGGATGCTCCTTCGGTGGTCCTTTGTGAGATTAGGCGTAACTTAAATTTTTGAGATGCGTTTGTTTCGTTTGGTGTGCGTTCCGATTCGAGCAGCGAACGCAAAACCTTCTGCAAGCATTTGGTCGGCTACGACTGTGTTTAAAATGTCGAAAAATACAAAGGATGACACGGTGACAATTAGACAAAACGTCATTGGATGTTACTTCCTAATCCAAATTCCGCTGATCGATTATTTAATCTGACGCTTAATCCAAACTTTTCTTGCGGTGCATAGTAAATAAATAATCTAATCCAGGTTTACGTAACAAATTGCGCAAGTGACTTACGGGCATGAGTCAATCAATTTGACTCCATTTGTTATAACTCAGCAGTCACGAAGGCAGACCAAAACACCATAAAAGGCGCGACTACTGTGAAGAAGTTAGGTTAGAGGAAGCTTATTAATGCGGTCTTTAAGCAGTTCAACGTTCACAGACATTATCTCAAGCCGTGGAGCTATTAAAAACAAAAGTTTGATCTTGCCGTCCGACTTATGAAGAATAATCACATTTTAGTGACTTGCAGAAGTCGCGAAGGTGCAAGTGAAGGCAGTACTATGGTAAATAACTTGGAGAACGAACTACAGTTAAAACACGTCTGGAGGTGCAGCACGTTAAGAAGCCTGGGTACATACATTTATACATATGTATTTGCCATGTTAAAACACGGATTCCCGTTTCGAACAAAACACTTGTTTTTCAGACTACATAGACGCGCAATATTTCAGAAGGTGATAAATAAAACCTTAATGGATGACATCTCAGAGCAATTTTTGCAAAAAAGTTTTTTTCGTGTGCAAAAGACTCGCTATGCAAAATCACACATTCTTCAAATGTCTGTAATTTAACAACCGAAAACGATATCAAGACATGGCTACCGAAGTGACATAGCGCAAGCTTTATCAATCTACTTTTCGAATCATTACTACTAGTTCAAAGGTAATGTCATGAACTTCGAAATTATCATTCTATTATTATTATTATTACAACAAAATATGGGTTGAGCTAACAGCTATAAACTCGAAAATAATATAAGTAACATTGACAGTATTGAGCACTAAACTAACGGGCGTTTTCTTGTATTCAACTATCGTACAGGTTCTTAAAGTTGTTGACTGAAAATGCGTTCACTATCTCCAAGGGGAGTCCATTCCATGAGTCGAATATCCTGTTTGATAAGAAGAACTGGCGGGGAGTGGTTTTGAACTTTCTTCAGCTTAAGAATGTGGTCACGTAAATGATTGGTAGTCAGGGACAAAATGAAAGAAAGGTCAATTCCAAAAAGTCCATGCAGGGATCGATATACAATTATAAAGTCCCCTCATAGACTTCGATCGGAGAAATTAGTCAAGTGGAGCTGGTTCAGCCTTTCGTCGTGACTGGGATGTGTGGTACCATAGGGGATGCGTGTAGCTCGCCTTTGTCAATTTTCTAGTAGGTCACGGCCACGTTGCATTACGGGAAACACAAAACATGTCCACCAAATTGTATAATTGGTCTCACGTAAATCTGATAAAGAAGAGCAGCAGTCGAAGTATGGCAGCGTCTAAAGGATCTCTCAAATCGGTACAGTCATTTTTTAGCTTTTGATATTAAATTCTGTATGTGATCAGACCATAACAAATTGTCAGTGACAGTAACCCTCAAATCACAACGACTAGACACAGAAGATATTTGCTGATCACCAATACAGAACTAATCATAGGGTTACGCTTACCCATATGAATAACCACTCGTTGATATCCTACTGCAACGTGTAATCGTTGACCTGGGCAATTTTGTAGATCTTCATATTATCAGCGTAGGAGGCAGTGCAAGGCAGATCAGTCGTATACAAAAGGAATAGCAATAGAAAATAGAATCCCAATACGGAGCCTTGTGGAACACCGCTTATTACTATTCTTCTCATGACTCACCGATATTCACATACTGTTACTCAGAAATGCCTTGATCCATTCCAACAAACCACCACCAATACCTAAGTGTTTAAACTTATGAAGTAAGAGCTTATGAGAGACTCTATCAAATGCCCTAAAAAAATCCATATAAATGACATCTACAGGTAAATCCCTATCCTATCTATCATTCTTATCCAGTCATTGATGCATATGGGGAGATTTCTGATGATAGAGCGGTCAGGAATAACACGTGTTGGTTCATTTTTATGGCGACCTTTTGACCTTACCTTTGGACTTTTGGACTTACCTCCCCTCATCTTAAAGGGGTGATACACGTACCAGCAAGTAGGCGTACTTATGGCTCGATGACCTTTTTCGCCTGTGTGTCACCGTAAGTCCGCGTACTTTATTAAAACCGTCGTGCAAACCGCCGGCCATCCAACTGGTTTGAAGTCTTGCTCGTAGCTTGTCTCCGCTCGTACGCGAACATGCCGCGTACGCTAGAGGTGTGCATTTGTGAACATTGAGGGCCCATTCATTATTGGTTAGATGTATTTTTTTATAAACTGATTATGGCAAATCAGTTCGTTTATTATTGTATTTAGTCCTACCGCATTTCATCAACCGCAACCCTTATTTCTCAGTGTTCAGATTTCACTTGCGAATAGTGTACTTATATTTTTGACCTTCGATTTTTATGTCGCTACTGTAACGACTATCTCTTCAGTGACTATTACCACAAAATCATCATATGACAGATCTTTTCTGATCATCCTGGTATATACAGATTCTTACAGCGACCTCGGTTAAGGTATGGCCAACAGGTTTTTTCTGTAAATCCATCCATCTAGAGATAGCCATGCAGAGGAATGCTGCAGACACGCCCAACAATTTCATTGTAATTGCAAACATTCCGCGTAAGAATCAATATGGTATTGTTTATACACCCATGTACGGCCTATGCAGCGTAACACGTGATCTATTTGATGTTTTCATGGACAATATGTTTATTCTCTCATATCTCTATAATCCATGTTGTTTGGACAACCAGTATCTATTTATTCAGTAGAAAAAGTTCTTCGGACTTTTGGGATAATAAAGTACTGCAGAGGTTTCTTTACTCAAATACACAACGAGACAACGAGAATAATTAAATGAAAGATATATATTTCCAAACATGACAAGGCTGTTAATAAGAAAACGGACGATCTGAGTGAGATTTATAATTTATTGATTACTAATTTCATTAAACTTAAACCATAGTAGAACGACATAGTCAAATATTCATCTGCTTTTATGACTGAAGCCGCTATATCCATCAAATAACATGTACAATTCGACAAATATAGGAAGAGACTTGAGAATTTCGCCGGTTGCGCACACGAAAGAGTGAGAACGCATTCGGCGCAAAAGAAATAGAAACACAGTGTACGCGTACACTCTAAGTAGGAACTTAACTAACTTAGGAAAATATTTGTTTTGTTAAGTAAGGTCTTCAATGTTGATGATAAATAATAAATAATTATTAGGTGGCATTAAAATGTTTACAGTTCTGAAAGTTCACTTTCACACTGAATCACATTCCGAATCTGAACTTGGATAGAAACGGTACTTATTATTGTTTTTAAACATCGTCTGGAATGTTTTTTGTTGTTTGACCCAAAGGGACATGTCATCCTTTAGTGCTATGGTGGTGTGCTATACATTTTATTGTTATTTTAACATTTTAATGAAATGGAATGAAAAGATTGTTTTATACTTTCTATTTTTAAATTTTCACGCAACTGGTCAGTAGTTTGTTGTTTTAGTTTCCATTTTGATTGTTTTATCGAGTTGCATTTTGTAAAAATTGTCCAATTCTTTTTAGATGTTAATTGTGAAGTTTATGTGCAATTTTTTTAAATTTGTTTGTAAGATTCAGTTGCTAAAGCTTGTAATTATCTTTTTTTCAATTCATATTTCTACCTATATAATTTTTCGTCTTCAAATGAATTTTAACTCTAAAGAAGGCGTAAAATAAAGCGCAAATGTCGGCTTTTTCAGCAAAGAAGCCTCTGCAGTATTTTATTATCCCAAAATTTGAAGAACCTTTTCTACTATGTAAATAGTATAAAAGCTGGGATAGGATTTACTTTCTACCGTCTCTAGGTGTAGTAAAAATTCTGACATTCTGGAGCTGCTACTGCAATTTCTTCAAATTTTCCTTGAATATCAAGCCATGTTTCTTTTTTGGATTCGCTTCAGCTTACTCATCTTAGCTTGGAGGCTGCCAACTAGATTTTATTTACGCAATGATAACTATTGTCTATTCTGGCTGAAACATAATATTGTATACTTTAAGAATCGGATCAAAATGGAAGTTTGAATTATTCATTCTTGAAGTCGTTTTCCAAGATACGGAAAAGGGATACAAGAAAACTATTGGGGGTGGTGAAAACGTCATTTTATCTACACATTTAATTTTTTTGTTCATCGAGTCCATGAATATTTTTCTCCCAAGCTCTCTCTAATTCTAACTGGTAGGCAAAACACTCAAAATGTGTTAGATGCTTCGAAAACGTAAAAGCTTCAAAGTTTTATTTTTTGGCGCTTTCTGTCATTGTATGGTGTTTGCTTAATTAGTGCCCCGTAAGCATAAGCAAAATCATTTCATGGTGTTTAGCGTTGTGGAAAGTATGACTATTCAATATTCCTAAACCAGTTACCATCAGAATTCTTACTATATATATATATAGGTGCATGTCGAATATCTTTGTTAGTCGGTCTATCTGCCTATTATAATTTGTTCGCTAAGCAAAGTCAGTAACAGCTCCATCAATTTAGGGAGATTTGGAAGAGGACATTCTGTAGAGTCATAAATGAGGTAAATGTGGTATATTTTTGAAAATAGTTTCATATTATGTGATAATTGAAAAGCCAAAAAGTATTATGATGCAGATATTTCAAGTTGTATTATTTGCTTATCATTCTCGGTGTTTTGAGGTGAACTAAATTTGAATGGTGGAAAGGACGCATACATAAAATAATTTCCATTACCTCGAATAATGGTATCCCTGAGGATATTCCATAGCATCCAGACCTAACCATTGTCAATGGATAATCCTAAATCTGTAAGTTAAGAAAGTTAAGAAAGTAGGAAAGAATGTAGGTACTTAAGTAAATTTAAACGACGCTCTTACTGTGGAACCGGAAGCGATATTGACAAAACCGGATTTTCCCGGACCAGTGTTTTCATGCTGATTCAGAGTCTGAATTTAGTATTTCTCTAGCATCTGTAGTTTTGGATATATTTTGTATACCGACAGACAGACAGACAGAGGCTCTGCATAAGCTTTCTTCTGTCAGAGCTAAAACTACTCTCTTGGTTGTAATGAAATTTCAACTCCATCTCAGTACCGTGGCGGGGTCGAAATAAATCTTTTTCTGTTTCTTTAGAAGCTCAAATTCCCCTACGTCTCGTGCTGCAAACTTCGACGGCGTGAGTTATTACCGTCTATTACCGTCAGTACGGCATCGTTAAACAATATACTATAATTTTAAAGATGTCCACCAAACGATCTCTATAGATCGTCGACTTATATCTTAGAGATCTCGATGATATTGGTGATTATAACGTTTATTCTCCCTTTCCGAACTTTGAGCAACTACGGCGAGTAGCCATAAAGCACTATATCTACCTTACCGACAGGTGATCGCTTTCAAATCGTTCGAACTTGTACATAAATCCTGTTATATTATTCTCAATCACAAAACGGGCAGAAGGCATTTTCATATACCGCAGTTTTCTGAGGCAGATTTGTATATCGGTATACTTTTCATAACGAAGGTATTCTAAAATACTGCATTATTATAGTCACATCCTGTGAGGGCGCTGTAAACCGGTAGAGCACGCGCATAGTAATTCTTCTCCTTACATTTCATGAAGATCATTAATATTTATGAATCGTTGATTGTCTGCTACACCGACGTGCATACAAGTATTAATTTCATGGACTGCATATTTCCTAACGGAAGAATTTAAACGTCGGCGTCGATGCCGCACTCTACTGCCTTCGCATCCTCTTTGGATTTACATGAAAAATCACCTTGATGCTTGCTGATTAGGGATAGAGCGCGAACTTGAGAATCGATGAAAATACGTATTCCGTTTAAGCTAGGAAGCGTGACCGTCTATTATCTTTCTCCAGTATGTAGCTATGTCCAAAATGAGGAGAGGTAGGTCCAAAGGTCCAAAGGTAAGGTCGCCATAAAAAGCGTTTCGCATGTAGAAGCTCCTGACGTTATCTTCAGACTTACAGAAGTGATTCAAAAAGCAAATTGAAGGATGAAGCTTGCGCTAAGGCAACGCAGTGGCCTTGTTTTGATATCGTGTTTGGTTGTTAAATTTCAGACATTTGAACATACACAAAGTTTTTTGAAGAAATCGCTGTGTTGTCATTCGTTAAAGTCTTAGCTACTACCTTCTATACTTGTCACGTTCTAAAAATGTATGTAAGTAGTTTGAAAAACAAGTGAGTTCTGTTCTACATACGAATCTGTGTTTTGTATGGCAAATACATAGGTATAAATGTGTGTACCCAGATCCGATAAGACAACACAAATTAGTATATACAACTTTATCACGGTTTGACTATTACCTAACAACACTATTTAATATATTTCTGTATACAGGATTTCAGAAATCAGTGGTTGCTAATTATTTACTTAGGAGTGAACATGTTAATTAGGTATACAAGGTTGATCGTGAGTTGTATTTTTTAGATGAAACTACCTCAATATTATTAGATATTTAAATTCCTCCTTCCTTTTTCCGAAGCTTGACAACTCGACAACGATTGGATTATAGGCATATTCTGCTATATACAGTTTTTGCTCAAAATTATTATCTAATAATATACAGAATGTACAAGGCAATAGAACCATAAATTTATGACCAAAGTTGTATACTCAAAATCGTTACTTTTTTTATAACTGAGCAGACCGCGCAGGCAGAGTCTAAATACCAGAGTACCCCGGCTGCTGCTGTGAGTAAAACCCTAAAGCTGTTGTTTAAAACTTCTTTTGATACCTTCAGTATTATACCTTACAAAACAGACCGTCTCTAAACCTTTTCGGCAACCTCTTTATTTAAAAATACATTTGAAATAGTGAAAGACATGATATTTTACAGCACCTCAATACCCATTTCTTTAGTGTACGTGTCTGCTCTTCACTGCTTCCAAAATGGCCTAGAGTCAAGTAAATATTAAACATTGATGACATAAATGTTAGGCTCTCGGACTGAGTAGAAAAACAATCGATATAATTGAAATAGTCAGCAAATCATAGTAGATCGACTGAGAAATGTTCCCCCCTTATAATCAGTATATCACAAACGTGGAATAACAGCGATGAAAATTTACTTTACTAAGCAGTTGTCCGAGCCGTTTTTGGCATATCTAAAAATATGATCAACGTATTTGCTCATCCTCATAATAATAATACAAAGACTAAATAACAACTATGGAATAGCCTTACTTCTCAAGTAAGTGACAGCATCTAAATTCATCCCCTTTCTTGGGTACCAAATTTCCTGTGTAGGTGTAGTTATAAAACTGTATGGTAAGAAGATTTTCTCAGGCAAAGTATTAGGACAAAGATATTTTCTTAAGCTCTGAACCTTACAGGGATAAAGTATACTTCAAGGAAAAATTTGGGTTGAGATTATGCTCTTCATGCTTGTGAGGATACCTCAATATCCCTCGTAACTCTATTAAGATTCAGGTACTTTAAAAAAACTGACGGAATTAGGAATCCGATAATGTTAATGCTTTTAAAACCCTGCTTTATTTTCTTTTAAATAAATGCCATACCCTAAGATGGGGCATTCTGAGTTCTTTGGAGTCTGAGGCATTCTTTCTACGATTTTTATTATGGTGTTAAGGATCAGATGAATTTTGTAATTTAAATTTTATTTCTCCCATCCTCCTCGTAATCGTATGTTTATTACAACAACAAGACAACATACCTCATGTGATGTACCCCTGCCTGTAAGCGTTCATGGTAGCGGAAATCAACCCTACTACAAAATCATTTCAATAACTAGCAAATAATAATATCTGAAGGTAAGAAATGCCAAAGAAATATCTACAGCACGAGTCGTTTAATACTCCGTATGTGTCCAAGGCCGCCCTGTTCACTTTCTTTCCTTTGATTTTTTTTGTTGGTTACAGCTTTGAAATTAACCATGCAGTTGCTGCATTAACAAACATTGCACGTTTGTGGCTCAGGACAATCACAAAGCCATTATTTTAATACAAACGTGGCCCTGGAACCTTTGCTTCAGTTACTTTCCAGATCTGAGATCTTTTATTTAAGTACATCGAAGCATTTATAAGCGCATCATGTAGAATCGATGCCCCGTGAAAAATATAAGAATAATAATAAACAGACTATTTATTGATCATAAATATAATTTAATTTTTTTTTATTGTGCGGCATCAACTAATATATAATTAAATAAATAACAAGTTATAATGATGGCGAAGTCTAGCTTCCCAATGCTATAATTTTAATTCGTCACATACCAACCCAAACCAACTCAACCCTCTCCGAAGTATCGTACGTGAACGTTTAATATCATTCGTATTGCATGAATAAATTAATAATCAGTATCATCGAATGACATATAGTAATGAAGATTAGAAAATGAATTTATATACTTGAGGCGGCCAAAATCGGATTCGCAGAAGGGCGGTTAGCCACCCAGGATCGGTCCTGTCCTTATGTGCTTCAGACTAGCGGTTTTCATGGACGACTGTACCACTCCCTTGTAGCATAACATGTTTTACAAAGCGAGCATTACAGACTTTCGGGCAAAACATTGACGTGAGGAATGATCTGTAATTTTTCAACGTAACGTAATGCAGGTTGTTCATTTGAAAACTTTCCGCCCCAGATTTCTCGAAAACCACTGATTAAAAGAAAAAACGCCGACACAGGTGATAAGACTTGTCAAAGGGGACAACTTTTTAACCATTAAATTAAAACAAAAAGCTTTTTCTAAAAAAACTTTTATTTAAATGTTTTAAAAAAATAAAATAAAATATTCCTTTAAAATGTTAACTATCAACTTATAGCCTCATTATATGCAACTTATATGATCAGGAAAGCTTGTCGCGAGGTTTACTTAAGTACCTATAAATATTTAATTAAACTGAAATTGAACTTAGCAGACCAAGTTAGTCATCTAAGTATGGTACTAGTTCATTTACACAAGTAAATCAATAAAAATTGTTGTTTTAATTTATTTTTTACGATTTAACTATTATTTATATCGTTTTTTTACTTATTCTCGGCAAGCGCTTTTATTTGATACCCATATTGCAGAAGTGCATAAAAAACTATTCTGCCATCTTGGATGGTCTGCCATATCCATATTTGATTCAAAATGACGTCACATTATTTTTCCAGTCACTCTCAACAAGCCCTTTCTCTGTGCAAGGAGTTCCTTCCCTCAGGTCGTAAGCAAGGCTCATGCAGTGATAAAACAACTCACCAACTTTGAATAGTATATTTTCCCCAAACTCCTACAACAAAATACATCGTATTATATCTAAAAATACATATTATTTGCCATCATTTGAACGATAGCTTGTAATTCAGAATTTGCGCTGTCCTGATATCCACTCATTTTCGTAGATTTCCTTTTAATAGACATCACGAAAACCTTAAACTAAACTAAAAATATAGATCTACTCTAGACATAACCTTGAAACTGTGTTGGTGACAAGAGTCCAGTAACAACACTAGTTTATCCCTATTAATTTTTCAAAGTCAGTCCAGCACCCCAAATGTTTCTTTACAACTTATTGTTGGAAAATCCTTACCGCCGATCTTTTTTACCACATAAGCCGTATTTACATTACGATACTAGTTCCATGCATGCTAAAATTAATTACACGACACTGGTTAATGCGAAGATTTTCATGAAATAAGTGTCGTGGAACTTTCAGTATTACAGTGACCATGGCACTGTTCGCATCCAAACTTACTGCAATTCGTAATGTTGTTGGACAAATGGTTAATTACAAATTAAAGAAGAAACTTAGACTGAAGAAAAAATGATGGTGGATTCAAGAGTGATTATCAAGGAAAGATCTGGGTGCAACTCAGTTGATTTCTGAATAAGCAGATGGTGATCCTGAAAGTTACAAAAACTATTTTCAAATGAATGAAGCACTCTTATTAGATAAAGTCACCAAACGTATATCAAAACAACATACAATATGCCGTGAAGCATTAACAGCGAAGGTGAAACTTCAAATTATGTTACGGTATTTAGCAACTGGAAACAGTTTCCTGTCATTATAATACCAATTCAGAGTATCAATATGTAGGATATCAAAGTTTTTACCCCAGGTACTCGAGGCAATCATTATAGCCTTGTAGGATTAATCTCGGACGTCCCAGTTTTTATATTGTCTATGTTTAGGATCCCAAAGACACATTACTCTGGTATTCATTTATAAATAAAATATTTTTATTAGCAACACAGCGTTCACTTGTCATTTTCACCAAAAGTCGACATACACTCTCTGCGAACGTTTTCGTGATACTAATTTTATCACACATTACAGGTCGAAACTATGTAGTGTCATCCAAAATTTGCGTAACACGCGAAACCAATTCGGTCTCGTGAAACTGATGCATGCGTGATGCATGCCTATTTACACGTAAAACTAAGAGCTAAACTAATGTCATCACACTAGTTTCGAGAAACTAGTTTCGTAATGTAAATTCGGCTTTACGTCGTGTCACAATCACGCACACCGGCTGTCCGGTCCACCATCTGTGGTTGCTCGCTGCACCAGCGATTCGTTAGCTACCCCTAACCTCATGTCGATGTCGTCACCATCGTCGATACAACCTGGTGATGACCACTGCGTAGGCTGTATAAAGGAACTCGAACAATAATTATTCGATCCAGAATCTCCTGTGACTGCTGCCAGACTGTTCTCACCGCAAGCCTCTAGTTGGGTCAAATGCAAAAACTCTCTTCTCTCAGGTCGTAACGTTCATGTAGTGATAAAACAACTCGCCGACTTTGAATAGTATATTTTCCAAAAACTCTTACATCAAAATTTATCGTTTTGACTAAAAATTACATCAGTGGATCTATTGTCAGTGAAGACATCCCTCTCCCTCTACTGGGCGTTCTCATATCAATATGGATGTCCATATTGTAGAAATACATTAAATAGCTATTCCACTATTGTATGTAAAACGACGTCACACAGATTATCGTGATTGTCATCCAAACTAAAGGTATACAAAATTTCAGCTCAATCGGTTGAAGATATCTGCTTCAAAACTGAGTTTCAAGATTCCAGCCGAACAAACATACGTACATTGCAAGTTAAATAAAAGCTTTTAAAAACTACTCCATTTACTTTCACCCTCTGCCCCACCTGGATCATGCTCTTAAAGGTTTTAAGTGACAAGGGGTATGGAGTAATATCTTTTTTCAAAGATATGTCGAGGTCCTTTATTTTGACGTTTGATTTTTTTAAATCGGTCTATCCGTTTTCGAGAAATTAGAACCTTTTCGTATCTTAATTTGTTAAAACAGAATACAAAAACATACGAAAATATCACTTTTTATTGCAATAATTGTTCAAATGAGGCCCGTTATCGCCCAAACGATATAGGTGATTTTCAAATATCTGACGGGCAGTTTGGATGACCTTAGTTAACGCATTATCGAAAGCTGCCATGCTAAAGGGCAACGTTTGAACACTTATTGCAATAAAAAGTGATATTTTCATGTGTGTTTGTATTCTATTTGAACAAGTTAAGATAAATGAAGATTCTAATCCTCTCGAAAACGAATCGACCAAATCTAAAAACTCAAACGTCTAAATAAAAAGGTATTACTCGATACCCATTGTCATTTAACATTTTTAAGGGGAAGATCCTAGGGGAAAAAGGGTACAAGGGGATGAAGTAGTTTTTGGCTAAAAAGTTGTCCTCTTTGACAAATCTTTTGAGGTGTCTTGGCGTTTTTTCTTTTAGTCGGTGGTCTTCGAGAAATCCGGGGTGGGAAGTTTTCAAATGAGCATCCTGTATTTGTGTCGAGCCGGAACATTAAGCCACCTCCACTATGTGCAAAAAGCTATCTTTTGCAATTGCTATGTGTCATGTCTGTGCAAAAACAATGAATTTTGATTTCAACAGAAATAGCACAGCACGATTGAGCTAGCTCTCGATTCTAAGGGCGTACGTTACACTCAATTTAACCAAACAAAGTAATGTAATACTCACTTCGCAGATGCATATTACAATACCCGGACAAATTATGGGTAAATGCAAGCAACAAGTGCGCAACAAGTGCGCTGAACGTTTACAAGTCAGCATGCTCTTTTAGAAATTGATTATTCTTTTGCGACGCATTCTACAAAATGTCGAATCTACTCAAAGCAATAAAACTGGTGTCTTAATTTTCCTCTAGTGTTACCAGCGTAGCGGTACTATAATCATATTCTTACATGAAGCACTTGCTTATAAGCTTTTGATATCCTTATGTCTATCTTATATACATAAACCGGAAAATAGAAAGGACTGGAAGACTTATAACTAAAACACAATCATTTTTACTTCCCACACCAACACAGGGTGAGTCAAACTCAACGCCTCGAACTCTTGTGGCCAAACGATACCACTTTTCGAAAAACCAACTTTGCGAGTGTATGTAGGTCGGGTTGGACTACATTCCAAAAATAATTACTTTTATACAGGGTGTCTAATAAAAGCGTTGCATATCAAAGTTGTGTTTTTTAAATGGAACACCCTGTATATTATTGCATATTTAGATATATGGGTGAATTTTAGTGCGACTTTATATATCACACATGGGACTTTAAGCGAACCGTTTAGGTACAAATCACAATTTTTGGCAAAAGTAGACAGGTATCAGAAGAAAATCGAATATCGCAGAGATTATAAAACATAGAGAACTATGACTTTGCCTGGTCACTAAGCATGGTAGTTTAAACTACATTTGTACTTGGAGAAATCGGTAGATTAATTAAGGAAACTTCAATCAGTGATAACTTGATTTTTGACTAAAAAGAGGAAAATAAAATTTTCCTTTAAAATTTTACTTATCAACTTTATAGCCTCATTATACACAATTCATATGATCATAAGGAAGCTTTGTTGATTTTTTTTCTATTTTAATTTGCTCCTATGATTTTGAAAATCGGTGCGTGGGCGGCGTAGTAATAATTAGCAAACAATCAAAGAATTTCAAATATGCCTGAAACTTGGTTTTTAGGCATTTTAGGGGTTCCTGTTCATTTTCTACTTTTTTGGGTGGGGGTGATATTGAGAGGGTTGGGGGGGTGGGAGGTTTTGCGTTGACATGTGAAAGACGGACATAGCGGCATAGTACACCTTTTAGGTCCGTACGAACATTGTCTTGCCTATTACAGAAGTCAAGGATTTATAATTTTCTGTTTTATACAAACGAGTATTGCTTTAGATCGTTACGTATTGTATAACGTGGAAACTATAGAATTGATTTTAAAGACATTTTGACGCAGTGCTATTACTGTCACCAGGATGGAAAACATGTATGGTTTTTAGAAATGGCGTGGCGCAGCAATAATAAAAATTTAACAATATAAAACAGCTCAGTGCAGTGCAGCGCAGTGGCTGGGGTAGAGGGTTGTAAAACTGAAAATTTGTTTGTATTGATAATGGGCTGCCCATTGGCCTGTGAAAGAAAGACATTGCGGCATAACACACTGTTTTTGCGGGCGCGATAATTTGGTTGCAAGGAGATCTCAAACTATAGCTCCATGCTATGGGAAAATAATAAATTGGTATCACCATAATGCGTATGAAGTACTGAATCAGTCAACATTATTTCATTTTTAAATTATACGGGGTTATTCACGTTCGAACACGGAGCATTATGGCTAAAGTATCTAATGAAAATGAAAATAATAATTTCGTATGGGTAGGAACCCATTAAGGTTACGTTTTAAAAATACTCTCAAGTTATACAGGGTGCAGTGGCGTATATAGAAATCGATTTCGGGGGGGGGGGCATCGGAAAAATTAAAGTTTACTTCATACGTTATAATATTGGCGTATTATAATCCTAACCTAAACATAAAATAACAATGTACTAATATTAATGAAAATAATTATATATAACACATGAACGTATGTATATTAGAAATGTAAATTTATTTCTATTCCTCAGCCTCTTCCCAGACTTCAAAACTGAATGCGTGACTGGTTTCGGGGAGGGCCCGGGCCCACCCCTTATATACGCCACTGACAGGGTGTCCTCAAAACACGAAACGTATCAAAGTTGTGTTTTTTTTTAAACGGAACACCCCACATATTATTGCATATTCAGATTCCTTAGTAAATTCTAGTGTAACTATATGTATCATACATGTTGTCTAAAGTGAACCGCTTAGGTGTAAGTCACCATTTTCGGTATGATGTCAGAAGAAAATTGAATATCATAGAGATTATGAAACTTAGAAGGCTGTGACTTTGCCGTATTACTGAGCATGAAATGGGTCAGCCTAGCTTAGATGGTCAAATTTGAGCTACGTTTATGCTTGGAGAAATCGATCGAATAATTAAGGAAACTTCGATCAGAGATAACTTGATTTTTTCAAATGGGAATGCCTAATTTTTTTATACGGTTAAATGCACAATTTGATAACCTTTCTGATGATATAAGGTTGTGAATATCAATCTCTGGTAGTTTTATATATATTTAATTTCAAATTTTCAACCAAATCAGTGTTTTTCGATTTTCCAACCTATAAGCAACCTAGCAGATCATGAAATATAAACAAAAACCTGTTCAGATAGAAGAAAACAACAAACTTTGCAGAAAAAGACACACGAACTATACTAAAGGGACAATAATATAAAAATTACTCACAACAAACAAACTCTAACCAGAAATAACGGCGGTAACATATCTTTGGTCAAAGAGAAGCTGGAGTACGACAGAAATGGATATTTTTCACTGCCTACTAGCTACTGCAATGTACTAGAGATTGGCAGTTTCCAAAACCATTAAAAATTTTGAAATGAAACGAAAACTACTAGGGAATGTTGTAGGCAGTTTATTGTTTTCATAATAGAATTTCACATTTAATGATTTGAAAAATATGCAACTCTGTCAAAAGTCAAGTCAAGAGTACCTCTGACTAGAGTTCTGAAAATTCTCCTGCTTCTTGCCTATTAGCAAGATCTCAGAAAATGAAGAATGAATTAAAATTTGTTCAAATTATAAAACAGAATTTAAATGGCAGAAAATTTAAATCTGATTTGTCGGTATTCCTTTTTTTTGCAATACCTACTGCTAATAGATATTGAAAAAATAGAAGGAAAAATAGAAGAATAGAAATAGTCAGAGGTATCGTTCCTTCGATGCAAATTACTACGTTTTACAGCATTACATGTGATTGATAATTGCGTGCTGGAGCAACAATCGCTGATTGTTTTTGTTTCATTTCAGGGTTTTTAATTGTCTTGGATTTTTTAACCTCTAATAAATTGCGATAATCAGTAGACTGTAAGAAATATCTATTACTGTCATACTCCAGCTTCTCTTAGACCTTAGAGATGTTATCGCCGTTGTTTCTGGGAGAATTGATTTGTTGTAAGGATTTTTTATAAACTTGTCTCTTTATTCTAAGTCGTCTGTATCTTTTTTCTAAGATACTTGTTTTCTTCCATCTGAACATGTTTTTGTTTATATTTCATGGCCTGCTAGGTTGTTTATAGGTAGGAAATTTGAAAAACACTGATTTGTTTGAAAGTTTAAAATTAAATGAAAACTACCAGAGATTGACATTCACAACCTTACATCATTAGTAAGGTCATAAAATTCTACATTTAACCGTGTGAAGAAATCAAGCGTTCCCATTTGAAAAAATCAAGTTAACTCTGTTCGAAGTTTCCTTAATTAATTGAACGATTTTTTCAAGCATAAACGTAATTTAAATTACACAGTCTCATCAAAGCTGACGCATTTTATGCTTAGTAATACGGCAAAGTCACAGCCTTCCAAATTTTATAATCTCCGCGATATTCAATTTTTTCCTGATATCTACTTATACCGAAAATGGTGATTCATACCTAAACGGTTTGCTTTAAGTCCCATGTATTGCGTGATACATAAAGTCACGCTAGAATTCGCCAAGGAATCTGAATATGCAATACTATACGGGATGTTCCATTTAAAAAATACAACTTTGATACGTTTCGAGTTTTGGGGACACCCTGTATAACATGAAGATATTTTTCAAATATAGTCCTATCCCTCCGAAATTATTATTTTCTTTTTCATCAAGTACTTTAGCCTTTAGCCATAATGCTCCGTGTCGAATAACCCTGTATATCAGCTACTTCGCAAAAGTAGGACGTGAATCTTGGGAAGATGCAAAATACCTCAGGATCTGCCTGTGTGTAGAGACCCATTTGAAGTTGTATCTTATAAAACGAAATGTCCACGGCGCTCTCACTGTGGAATTTTTTACCGGGAGCGATATTGACAAAACCGGATTTTTCCGGGACTAGTTTTTTCATGCTGATTCCGAATCTGTATTTAGTTTTTCTCTAGCACCTGTAGTTTTGGCTATCTTGTGTATACAGACGGGCGGACGGACAGATAGAGGCTCTGCATAAGATCTCTTCAGTGAGAGCTAAAGATTGGATCTAATTATTTCTCAGAAGGTGTAGTTTTCAAACCTTACGACACTTATACTCTCGCGGCGCTTCTACAGCATCATAGGCTATCAGTCTTTACGGGAGGCTGACCACAAAATAAAAGTGGGCGTCGAAATTTATGGTTATTTTCATTGAAGAGCAGTAAACTATTGCCGTCGGCGTCGCATAGCATAAGCTAATATTAAACATATCTACATACATGCGCAAATAACCTTATGTATGCGGAGATTCTCCCAGCATCTGTATCACCTACTTGAGTGGACGCCATCTAGAGTGCATTAGGTACGGATATGTTAGGTAAGAGCTGTAGGTATTCGTTTGGCAAGTGAAGCGATATATTTCAAATTAAGGTGAGATTATGAAATCAATAAATAGAGTTCTAGTAGGTGTTCAAAAAGAACAGCTGAGCACAGTTGATCAAATTCTCTGACCTAACATTAAATGTATTTGTTAACGTCAAAAGTGACTAAGCTTATGTTAGTCCCGTTCCACATGAAGCGTAGACCGCGCCTACGTCCTACGCCGCGCGTAAGACGTAGAGCGTCGCTTGTCTTTCCACATGAGGATCGTGAAGCAGTATCAAAATGAATGCGCAGCTGTGTACTTCAGGCATTGTTGCCGTCGCTGCAGAAGCGATATCCTCCCAGGATTTCTCTCTGGCGTCTCGGTTTTTGTAATTTTCATGTGATACGTCCCAAATATTTCTTTTTTGTTCAACGGCAATTACCAATAATTCTGTATCTACGAGTATGTTTGTACCACAGAGTTAACATCTCTAGAGGGAATGTAAACAACAAAATGCACAGGTCGCTGACCAGCCAACATGTAACTGAAATTTTGACAGCTTGAGGGCAACACCGGTGGCGTGCGACTTTATATTAAAATTGGATGTCCATTAATAGATTCAATTATTACTGTGATGTTGCAAACTGATACAAATAAGTTGTATTAGTATTTAGCTATACTTAGAGAGTTACTCTTATTATAATTTCATTGTAATAGTTGACAATTTATTATTACCATGAAGTGTTTTTCAAAGCATATCTAACAGTGTTCTGAAAGGTAGTCTGTTGGAATGGCTGCATCGTGTTTTTACTTCAATAAAATATGATAATTGCATTAGGTAATATCTAGTTCTATGAAATTCTCATAGATAGATTTTCTGTAAGTAAATGTGGCATCCATTTTTGCATTTCACGTCCTCAAATAGTTTAAACAATGAAATTTGGAAAATTCATGTTGACTGACATGAATGTAATGCGTGCACAAAACATACATTAAACAAACCATTATTATTTCTCATACTGGGGTGAAGTTACTTTTGTTGCCAGTTATCCCCACATATTACGCTACTGAAAACTAAAACAAAACCTATACTCACCTATGATAAGAGGTGTTCATCGTTTCGTCGCTATAGCAAACTGTGCACTTTTTATGTTGTCTGATCATGCAATTATGACAATATTGTTCATAAATAATTTAATTCACACCACAAATAGTCACAAAGTCAGTCAAATATACACTAAAATCACAAAAATCTCGACACACGCAATAACCACAACTACAATGACAGCCACATGACAACTTAAGGGCACGCCGATTGTAGGTTGCCAGACCTACGACATATATTGGAGTGTATAGTTGAATACCCAGTTAAATACTTTGTGTTCAAACTTCGGAAACTGCCAGATTTTGAAGAAACTGGAAGCGGACGAAGAAGGGTGGCAATAGCGCTATAGATGTTGGCTGGTCAGTATTCAAATTAGGCTACCTCTAGAGAACTCTGTGGTTTGTACCCATTTGCGCGTGCGAACCAAATTCACGTGGTTACTTCAAATGACTGACGTGGCAACATCATGGCTACTTCGACTGCCCCGCACTCCTAGCGTACGACGTCTCATGTGAATAGCGCAACTTAATACCATGCCCTCACGCCTCGCGTACCTACGTTGGGCGCGCGGGCCAAGCGTACGCCCGGGCGTAGCACGCGCCGTAAATTTTGCGCTCGACGTGAAACGCTTGCATCTGAAAGGGTGCGTTTGCTCCATGCCAGCCCAAGCGCCAACGTAGGACGTAGGGCGTGTTGTACGCCTCATGTGGAACGGGACTTAGTCTTTAGGTTATGCAATTGCACTTAATTTGAATGGAATTTGGATAAAAAGAACTCGTATTGAACTGAGTAAAGTTAAGTGAGCTGAGATTTTCTGAAACTTTGTGTAAATCCAATGCGACTATAGCTGTTTAATTTACTAAACTTCAGAACGATATATGAGGAGAACAATAATTTTGTTAATTAAAGGTTATATTAGAAGTCCTTAATTCCGAAGGTCTTCGTTGCCGTTGTCCTAAATGTTTGACTTGAACTTTTACAATGACCTCGCTTCTTCGCTAAGTGATAAAGGCAATGAAGTCTTCGCTTGTACATTGGT
Organism: Callosobruchus maculatus; assembly: GCA_951848785.1. Taxonomy (NCBI): domain Eukaryota; kingdom Metazoa; phylum Arthropoda; class Insecta; order Coleoptera; family Chrysomelidae; genus Callosobruchus; species Callosobruchus maculatus. Next base: position 12,800,449 of record CATOUR010000056.1, read on the forward strand.
AGGTACCATTTTATCTCCAGATCTGTTTTGTGCTCTATATAAGCAACAAGTATGGGATTTTGAAATGTCAAATTCTCTAGTCACTTGTAAATTGTATTCGTATTTCAGAATAAATTAGTTGGCTTGCTTGACATTTTACGATATAAAGGTTAATAAATCGGCAGACTCCAAACGTGTATGTAAGAATAAATTTTATCCTTTCTCGCAATACCTTCACTTTATCATCATTAAAATCTTCGATGACCTCTATTTCCATCAGTCAATTAACGCTATGTGATTAAAGTTGTTTGGTTAATAATATTGTGATTATGGAAGCCAGAATATTTATGTACTGGTGCTTTACATAATAGAATGTTTGTACAAAAATTGTGCGGTGACTGTATTGTAGGCTTAGTAATAGAAACTTTGAATTATTAAAGTGGTAACGGTCGAAATTTAAAACAGTCGTTACGGGGGGATATTTTCAATATTGGATGTATTTCGCATAATGCGTATTCGTACCTATTTTTTATGTTTTCAAAATAGTCGCGGGCCATACAGTTGTGTAAAATTTTAAGTTCAATTTGTATAGAAGTAGATCGTTTCTAGATACTCGATTGAGAACTATGTTGTGTGAAAGTTTAGTACTTAGTTTTGCAAATTATGGTGATGCAGTTTTTGGTCCATGCCTGTCTCTGTCTCTGGCTAAATTACAGAAGTTGCAGAATTCCTGTGTAAGGTTTATATTTCCATTTCAACGCACAGAGCATTGTACCTCATATGTGAATAGCATTAAATGGCTGAAAATGAACAACAGGATGAAGCTACACATAGGTTGTTTAGTGGATAAGATTATTAGCAGTCAAGAACCAGTATATTTATATGAGAAAATTGAGGTTACGATCGATGTGCCACGACGTGAATATTAGACATGGTGACCAGCTTTCTGTGAATAAACATAGAACAGCATTATTTGAACGATCATTTTCATACTGTTCTGGTAATATATACAGTACGATTCCACGGGAATTGAAAAAATATCATAAGAACGCTTTCAAGAAGAAATTTAAAAGATATCTGCTAATTGGACAAGTTTAAGGTCTTCATACAAAGTCAACACTAAATTTCTTGTTATTCTTTTCTCTTCTTCTTTGTGACTGATTTCGTAGCACATGTACTCTTACTTATTTTTCTTCATAAATTACTGTTGAGTTTTTAACATAGTTTTTCTTTTTTGTTTGTTCATATTAAGTAAACAAGTTATGTTATGCAAATATTAATTTTAGTATATGATACCCTACTCTGTATGAATCATTGTAATGTTTGTTTAGGTCCTCAGTTAGGTGGAAAAGCTTAGCTTGACTTCGCTGAGGTCAAAATAAAGGTCATTTATTATTATCCTGTTTTCTCTAGTTTCTCTCGCATGACTGCGGTAACAACAAATGTTGACGGGCTGTGCCAAGTCAACACCTGAACTATTACTGATCGGAATTTAAGAAAGATCGTACTATATTACAGGTCTATTATTATTATTGTTTAAAACAAAAAAGTGCAGCCCGGGCTCCGACACACCGGGCTGCTGTTCCATTACCCAATGACTACTCCTCACACCGTGAGGTGAGCAATCACTGGGTCCGCGAATCGTGCGCCCTAAGTAGACGAAGGGACCCAAGGATGACTGCCTTCTGCATTCTGGCGGCTAAGTTGTGCGCCGCCGCACGGCACACCGGTATTTTGCGCAGTGCAGAGAGCAGCGTATTCCTCATTCCACCTAGGGATCCAATGACCATAACCAGCAGACTTACAGTGTAGTCTGGCCAGAGCCTGCGAAGTTGTCCGAGCAACTCCTGATATTTGGTCCGCTTTTCCTCCTCCTTAGAGACGATGTTCACCTCGGCAGGCGCCGAAAACTCAATAACGAACATCGTCTTCTGTTGGTGGTCGAGAAGGACTATGTCGGGCTTGTTTGCCTGTACAAGCTCGAGCGTGGGGAACGAGTAGTTCCAGTAAATCCGGCATCTCTCGTTCTCCACAACGGACTCTATATCCCCTGGAGCGTATGGCAGCACCGGTGTCTCATCGATACCGTATGAGTGCCTCAAATGATAGTAGAGCACTCGTAGAGCCGCGTTGTGCCGATGGACGTAAGCCGTCCCAGCGTACGTCTTACACGCCGACAAGAGATGCATAAGCGTCTCTGGCGCCTGTCGGCAAGCTCTACAAAGGGTGTCGGGTACATCTACACCCATAACCCTTTTACGGTACACCAAGGTGTTGAAGACACCGTCTTGACAAGCCATTATAAAGCCCTCAGTCTCCGACTTCAACCCACTAGACCTTAGGAAAGAGAAGGTCAACTGCTCAGACAAGCCATGCTCTTCCAGATGTTTGTAGAAGATTCCATGCATTGGCTTATCTTTATGAAGTCTTAAAAGGAAGTCGACTTCGGCAGTTTTAAGGTGGGATTTTAATTCTGCGGGAGCAAATTCCGTAATGGACTGCTGACACCTCCGCTTGAAGCCGAGTGTGAGGCTGAGCTCCTCGGCTGCTCGTTTCGCTGCGCTAAAAAGAAAGGCTCCTTTTCCCGCATTCTCGTGCTCTCGCACAAAGCGGATCAGGGGATCGGTGCTGTTCGTTACATAGCAGGCAGTGGCCAGTACTACTCTGTTGTGCAGACGCTCCAAACTCAATAGTCCACGCCCTCCCAGGTGTCGCGGGAGGTATATTCGCGGGACAGAGGACTTAGGATGCAGGCTTCTCTCCAGATTCATCCTTTTGCGGGTCTTCGTGTCGATTTCCTTCAGCTCGTTCACTTTCCAGTGTATAGCACCAAAGGTGTATAATAACAATGGCACCGCAAGCATGTTTGTGGCAGCGACTTTGTTCTTGCCGGACAGTTCTGACGACCAGATCTGCCGGAGTCGGTGCAAATACTTGCGGCGGAGACACTCTTTAACCAATGCTGCCTCTTGGACATGACGCTGCGCCACTCCAAGGTAGGTATAAGTATCTCCGGCATGCAGTTGTCGCAAGATGCTCCCATCAACGAGCTGTTCCTCATCTCCACTATCTCCGCTTCGTCCTTTCTTGAGATGAACCAATGCACATTTGTCTGTCCCGAACTCCATTCCGATAGCATGACTGTACTCCTGCACCACCCTCAGCGATTGTTGTAGTTCGCGTTGGCCGGAGGCATAAAGTTTTAGGTCATCCATATAAAACAGATGGGTGACCTTGTGCCTCCGGTTATTGGGCGTGCCACAGCTGTATCCTTTAGTATTTCTCAGCGCTATGGACAGAGGCAAAAGTGAGATGCAAAAGAGCAAGGGACTCAAGGAGTCTCCTTGGAAGACACCTCTTTTCAATGACACCAACTCTGTCTGAACCCGAGTTTCACCTGATGTTATGGTAAACCGGGTCTTCCAGAGCGGCATCAGTTGTTTGATGCATCCCACTATCTGATTATCCACCGAAAAACATTCCAACAGCCGCACAATGAGGTCATGAGACGTGCTGTCGGATGTCTTGCGATAGTCAATCCAGGCCATAGAAAGGTTTCGCTTGTACTGCACAGAGTCCTGCGTGACACATCGGTCAATCAACAGGTTCTCCTTGCAGCCAGCTACTCCTTTCTTTGACCCTCTCTGTTCATACACGTCGAGAAATACAGGATTCGCAGCTTGAAGGATACGCATGTACAAGATTCTGGTGAAGAGCTTGTAACACGCGTTCAGACATGTTATTGGCCTGTAGTTTTTGGGATCAGACAAATCTCCGGGCTTCGGGAGAAGCACGGTTCGACCCTCGACAAACCAAGCCGGAATTGGCTGCTCCTGATTTAGCCACGAGTTAAAAACTCTAGCTAAATGCCGGTGGCAACTGGGGAATTTTTTCCACCAGTAGGTGTTTATGCCATCCGGGCCAGGAGCTGCGAAATTCTTTGCGCCTCGTAAGGCGTCAAGAATTTCTTCCGTGTTTATCGGGTGACGCAGTACATTCAAGTTAGGAGTCCTCCTACAAACGGACTCGAACTGCGCCAAGGCCGAAGTGTCTGCTGAGAGAGGTTTGGGTTGTTCGTAAATGTCCCTCCAAAAGGCCTCCACGCGATCAGCAGTTGGCGGCTGCTCTATGGCTGGAGGCGGCTGTTGGAAAAGGCGAGAAGGTCTTTCGTAGAACATTCTGTTCTGCTCCAGACCTCTCGCCCGCGCCACCAACGATCGCTTAGCAGCGATTAGCATCCGTATCCTGTCAAGACAGTGTTGCTTGACAACAACCAGTACCGCTTGTCTGAGTGTATGATGGTCGCGCCTCAACCCGTAGGCTATCTGGCGCACTCGGCGCGTAAAAGGCTTCCCAGCCGCTCTATATTCCATCACACACTGTATACGGGATGCTTTCTGGCGAGCCAACTGGATTTTCGCTTCCATTTGGCGCACCCGTCTCTGTGCTCTCTCAACAGGAGAGTCTCTCACTCTCCCCTGTCTAGCTAGCCTCAGAGCCGCAGCGTAAATTTCGCAATTGATGCTCCAAATGTCAGAGGCCTCCGATAGACGTTCACCAACAACCTCATCCTCTCTCTTTAAATCTGCCAGCTTCAAGGACCTTCCGTTGTTATGCAAGGCCCTTCGGTCCCTGAAATCCCCAGGTGAGGCGACTTGGTCGATTTCCCTCTCAGCGGGCCTTACCGGCGAACTTTCAGCCTGGTTAACAGGCCTTCCGTCCGCCGAAGGGGCCGGCTGAGCTGGAGCACGAACATATCCGTGCCTCCGGAGGTACGATACATAATCTCGCAAATTCTGAGAGGTAAGCGTGCTATGCTCTGGGTGCATTTCGCACCACCTCTCATACATGCGGGACACGTATCCCCTACGGCGCGGGCTACTGCTCTCGTAGCAGCTCAGCAGGTCATCCTTGAGCTCCGTCGTCCACCTAAAACGGTCCATGTTATTGCGGGGGTCGTCATCAGGGCAAATCGAAGCACCGCCACCTTGCCCAACGCCGGCTTCCGAAGCCGGCTCGGTGTGAGTGCTTTTCCTTCGAGGTGGTCGAACCCGAAGATAGGGCCCGTCAGGTGGTTAGCCTTAGGGCCCGCAGCCGACATTTCCGGAGGCAGCCGTCCAAATTGCCTCCAGAGGATGGACCTGTGAAGGTTGCCGACCGACTTGCATCCTTTGGCTTCGGTATACCCCTCGGTGTCGCCACGCACCGAATAGCCTGTTGATGTTGGGCGGCTTCCTGGGGGTTTATGAAAACAGCCGCTTCTAACATGAAGAACAGACGCTGCCGGAGTACCGCTCCTCACATGGAGATCCGTCGTTTCCTATTAATTGTGGAATAGCCGATCCTCTGGATGCAGACGCTATTCCACTGTGCTAGTTTTGGTCCGCCCCGGGTATTCCATTCCCCGGTACCACCCATATCTGGGAGGCATTCCCCTATCCGCCACCTTGGGGAGGCGCCACTGAGAGGATCTAGCAACCCCTCGCGGCTTATTACTATTATGTTTAAAACAAAAAAGTGCAGCCCGGGCTCCGACACACCGGGCTGCTGTTCCATTACCCAATGACTACTCCTCACACCGTGAGGTGAGCAATCACTGGGTCCGCGAATCGTGCGCCCTAAGTAGACGAAGGGACCCAAGGATGACTGCCTTCTGCATTCTGGCGGCTAAGTTGTGCGCCGCCGCACGGCACACCGGTATTTTGCGCAGTGCAGAGAGCAGCGTATTCCTCATTCCACCTAGGGATCCAATGACCATAACCAGCAGACTTACAGTGTAGTCTGGCCAGAGCCTGCGAAGTTGTCCGAGCAACTCCTGATATTTGGTCCGCTTTTCCTCCTCTTTAGAGACGATGTTCACTTCGACAGGCGCCGAAAACTCAATAACGAACATCGTCTTCTGTTGGTGGTCGAGAAGGACTATGTCGGGCTTGTTTGCCTGTACAAGCTCGAGCGTGGGGAACGAGTAGTTCCAGTAAATCCGGCATCTCTCGTTCTCCACAACGGACACTATATCCCCTGGAGCGTATGGCAGCACCGGTGTCTCATCGATACCGTATGAGTGCCTTAAATGATAGTAGAGCACTCGTAGAGCCGCGTTGTGCCGATGGACGTAAGCCGTCCCAGCGTACGTCTTACACGCCGACAAGAGATACATAAGCGTCTCTGGCGCCTGTCGGCAAGCTCTACAATGGGTGTCGGGTACATCTACACCCATAACCCTTTTACGGTATACCAAGGTGTTGAAGACACCGTCTTGGCAAGCCATTATAAAGCCCTCAGTCTCCGACTTCAACCCACTAGACCTTAGGAAAGAGAAGGTCAACTGCTCAGACAAGCCATGCTCTTCTAGATGTTTGTAGAAGATTCCATGCATTGGCTTATCTTTATGAAGTCTTAAGAGGAAGCCGACTTCGGCAGTTTTAATGTGGGCTTTTAATTCTGCGGGAGCAAGTTCCGTAATGGACTGCTGACACCTCCGCTTGAAGTCGAGTGTGAGGCTGAGCTCCTCGGCTGCTCGTTTCGCTGCGCTAAAAAGAAAGGCTCCTTTTCCCGCATTCTCGTGCTCTCGCACGAAGCGAATCAGGGGATCGGTGCTGTTCGTTACATAGCAGGCAGCGGCCAGTACTACTCTGTTGTGCAGACGCTCCAAACTCAATAGTCCACGCCCTCCCAGGTGTCGCGGGAGGTATATTCGCGGGACAGAGGACTTAGGATGCAGGCTTCTCTCCATATTCATCCTTTTGCGGGTCTTCGTGTCGATTTCCTTCAGCTCGTTCACTTTCCAGTGTATAGCACCAAAGGTGTATAATAACAATGGGACCGCAAGCATGTTTGTGGCAGCGACTTTGTTCTTGCCGGACAGTTCTGACGACCAGATCTGCCGGAGTCGGTGCAAATACTTGCGGCGGAGACACTCTTTAACCAATGTTGCCTCTTGGACATGACGCTGCGCCACTCCAAGGTAGGTATAAGTATCTCCGGCATGCAGTTGTCGCAAGATGCTCCCATCAACGAGCTGTTCCTCATCTCCACTATCTCCGCTTCGTCCTTTCTTGAGATGAACCAATGCACATTTGCCTGTCCCGAACTCCATTCCGATAGCATGACTGTACTCCTGCACCACCCTCAGCGATTGTTGTAGTTCGCGTTGGCCGGAGGCATAAAGTTTTAGGTCATCCATATAAAACAGATGGGTGACCTTGTGCCTCCGGTTATTGGGCGTGCCACAGCTGTATCCTTTAGTATTTCTCAGCGCTATGGACAGAGGCAAAAGTGAGATGCAAAAAAGCAAGGGACTCAAGGAGTCTCCTTGGAAGACACCTCTTTTCAATGACACCAACTCTGTCTGAACCCGAGTTTCACCTGATGTTATAGTGAACCGGGTCTTCCAGAGTGGCATCAGTTGTTTGATGCACCCCACTATCTGATTATCCACCGAAAGACATTCCAACAGCCGCACAATGAGCTCATGAGACGTGCTGTCGAATGCCTTGCGATAGTCAATCCAGGCCATAGAAAGGTTTCGCTTGTACTGCACAGAGTCCTGCGTGACACATCGGTCAATCAACAGGTTCTCCTTGCAGCCAGCTACTCCTTTCTTTGACCCTCTCTGTTCATACACGTCGAGAAATACAGGATTCACAGCTTGAAGGATACGCATGTACAAGATTCTGGTGAAGAGCTTGTAACACGCGTTCAGACATGTTATTGGCCTGTAGTTTTTGGGATCAGACAAATCTCCGGTCTTCGGGAGGAGCACGGTTCGACCCTCGACAAACCAAGCCGGAATTGGCTGCTCCTGATTTAGCCACGAGTTAAAAACTCTAGCTAAATGCCGGTGGCAACTGGGGAATTTTTTCCACCAGTAGGTGTTTATGCCATCCGGGCCAGGAGCTGCGAAATTCTTTGCGCCTCGTAAGGCGTCAAGAATTTCTTCCGTGTTTATCGGGTGACGCAGTACATTCAAGTTAGGAGTCCTCCTACAAACGGACTCAAACTGCGCCAAGGCCGGAGTGTCTGCTGAGAGAGGTTTGGGTTGTTCGTAAACGTCCCTCCAAAAGACCTCCACGCGATCAGCAGTTGGCGGCTGCTCTATGGCTGGAGGCGGCTGTTGGAAAAGGCGAGAAGGTCTTTCGTAGAACATTCTGTTCTGCTCCAGACCTCTCGCCCGCGCCACCAACGATCGCTTAGTAGCGATTAGCATCCGTATCCTGTCAAGACAGTGTTGCTTGACAACAACCAGTACCGCTTGACTGAGTGTATGATGGTCGCGCCTCAACCCGTAGGCTATCTGGCGCACTCGGCGCGTAAAAGGCTTCCCAGCCGCTCTATATTCCATCACACACTGGATACGGGATGCTTCCTGGCGAGCCAACTGGATTTTCGCTTCCATTTGGCGCACCCGTCTCTGTGCTCTCTCAACAGGAGAGTCTCTCACTCTCCCCTGTCTAGCTAGCCTCAGAGTCGCAGCGTAAATTTCGCAATTGATGCTCCAAATGTCAGAGGCCTCCGATAGACGTTCACCCACAACCTCATCCTCTCTCTTCAAATCTGCCAGCTTCAAGGACCTTCCGTTGTTATGCAAGGCCCTTCGGTCTCTGAAATCCCCAGGTGAGACGACTTGGTCGATTTCCCTCTCAGCGGGCCTTACCGGTGAACTTTCAGCCTGGTTAACAGGCCTTCCGTCCGCCGAAGGGGCAGGCTGAGCTGGAGCACGAACATATCCCTGCCTCCGGAGGTACGATACATAATCTCGCAAATTCTGAGAGGTAAGCGTGCTATGCTCTGGGTGCATTTCACACCACCTCTCATACATGCGGGACATGTATCCCCTACGGCGAGGGCTACTGCTCTCGTAGCAGCTCAGTAGGTCATCCTTGAGCTCCGTCGTCCACCTAAAACGGTCCATGTCATTGCGGGGGTCGTCAACAGGGCAATTCGAAGCACCGCCACCTTGCCCAATGCCGGCTTCCGAAACCGGCTCGGTGCGGGTGCTTTTCTTCCGGGGTGGTCGAACCCGAAGATAGGGCCCGTTAGGTGGTTGGCCTTAGGGCCCCCAGACGACATTTCCGGAGGCAGCCGTCCAAATTGCCTCCTGAGGATGCACCTGCGAAGGTTGCCGGCTGGATTACATCCTTGGGCTTCGGTATACCCTGCGGTGTCGCCACGCACCGGATAGCCTACTGATGTTGGGTGGCTTCCTGCGGGTGTATTATCAGCCGCCCCTAACATGGAGTCAGACGCTGTCGGAGTACCGCTCCTCACATGGAGATCCATCGTGTCCTAATTGTTGAGGAATAGCCGATCCTCTGGATGCAGACGCTATTCCACCGTGCTAGTTTTGGTCCGCCCCGGGTATTTGATTTCCCCGGTACCACCCATATCTGGGAGGCGTTCCCCTATCCGCCACCTTGGGGAGGCGCCACTGAGGGGATCTAGCAACCCCTCGCTATTATTATTATTATTATCTGACTTTCTAAGTTCCTCTCGCATAATTGCGGTAGCGACAAGTGTTGACGGGCTGTGCCAAGTCAACACCCTGACTATTGATCGGAATTTAGGAAGGATCGCACAATATTACAGGTCTTTAGGATTACAGACTTTTGGAATGCTTTGTGTAACTTTTCGTCTAGGCCTAACTGCTGAAGGTGTTGTGTGAACGTGTCTGGTGTAAGGCCTGAGACCTACATAATGAGGGGGACTATTGTGACTTTGTTTTGTTTCCAAAGTCGTTTTATTTCCATCGCAAGGTCCGTGTATTTAGATATCTTCCCAGCGTAGGTGTTTTGGATATTCACATCATTGGGAATGGCAATATCTATCAAATAGGTAATTTTGTCGTCCTTTGACTGGAAAACTATATCTGGCCTATTGGCTGGGATAGTCTTGTCTGTATGTATTTCAACGTCCCAGTATAGTTTGTATCGATCGTTTTCGAGTACTGATGTCGGAGTGTAGTTGTAATATGGATCTGTGTTTTCTATTAGTTTGTTTGTTGTGGCTAATGCTTGGTGTATGACCTTGGCCGCAGAGTTATGTCTGGCTGTGTATTCGGTACCGGCAAGAGTTTTGCACCCGCTTGTTATGTGATCTATTGTTTCCTTTTGTTGTTGACATTTTCTGCAATTATCGTCTGTTATGGATGGATCTTTAATTATATATTTTTTGTAGTTTCGTGTTGCAATCACTTGGTCCTGGATAGCAAGCATGAAACCCTCCGTTTCTGGGAACAGCTGGCCATCCTGCAACCAGGTGTATGACTGTTCTTTGTTGATGTGGTCTTGGGTGACACGGTATCTACGTTTGCCGTGCAGTGCTTTCTGCGACCAGGTGTTTATTTTTTCTTGTTGTGATTGGATATGATTATATGTGTCTGCTACGTGATCTGTACTAGAGAGGTTAAGTGGTGTATAGTTTTTGTCTGCTTTTACTATGGCCCTATGTAAGTTAGTTTGTTTGGTGTGGAAGAAACGTCTGAGTGTTTGTATTTGTGTTGTGCGAAGTGACTGTACGTCTATAATTCCTGTGCCCCCTAGTTTTCTGTCTATGGTAAGCCTCTCCTTGCACGCGTTCGGATGTGACATTCTGTGTTTTGTGAGTTCTGTTCGTATAAGTATATGGATGTTTTCTATGTCCGTGTGTGACCACTTGATGATGCCAAAGGAGTATGTGAGTACCGGTATCGCAAATGTATTAATGGCTTTTGTGAGATTCTTAGAATTCAGTTTTGTTTTTAATAGTTTAATGAGGCGGTGTTAGTTGTGCCTTGACTTGTGTATGGTCTATCTTAACATTCTGATTGAAGCCCAGGTACTTGTACATTTCGTCCTTATCCAAGTTGTCCAGCGTTTGGCCAGTTACTACTTCCTTTTCGGGATGGTTTTTCCATTGGCCTTTAGTGATGTGGAGCACCTTGCATTTACTCATTCCGAATTCCATCCTGATGTCTGACGTATAAACTTCTGTTATTTTAAGTAATTCTCTTAGTTGCACCTCTGTGGCGGCATATAGTTTTATATCATCCATGTACAGGAGATGATTGATTTTGTGTTGATCTGCTTTATGGTGTCTGATGTTGAAACCATGGTTTGTGATGTTAAGTGTGTTGGAGAGCGGATTTAGACAGAGGCAGAACCATAGTGAACTAAGAGAGTCACCCTGGAAGATGCCGCGTCGTATGTGTAGCTCATCCGCTTGAATATGGCCGTCGTGAGTTTGAAGGTGTATGTTTGTCCGCCATGTTTCCATGGTGCTCTTAAGAAAATGACGAAGTTCTGGGTTGATTTTATATATTTGAAGTGTTTTCATTAGTCAGCTATGGGGTACAGAGTCAAATGCTTTTTTGTAATCTATGAAACAGGTATGAAGGTTCCTATGCTCTTTTCTAGTTTGCTCCATGATCACACTATCAATTATAAGTTGTTCCTTGCAACCCTGGCTTTGTTTTCTACATCCTTTTTGTTCTTCAGTCAGGATGTTGTTTTGCATCAGGTGTTGTTCAATTCTTCTGCATATTGTTCCAGTGATAATTTTGTACAAGGTGGGGAGACAAGTGATTGGGCGGTAGTTGGCAGGGTTCTTGGTATCTGCATTTTTGGGTTTTATATACGTTATTCCTTGTGTGAGGAATTTGGGAAGCCTATTAGGTTGGAGTATGGCTTTATTGATTTGGTCTGTGAGCACTTCGTATGTTGAACTGAATTGTTTGTACCAAAAATTTTGTACATTATCCACGCCTGGGCATTTCCAATTGTGGGTATGTTTTATTGTGTCAGCTATTTCCTCAGTTGTAAGAATAACGTTTCCCTGCTCCGTTATGTGTTGATGTTTTGTCTCTTCTTGTCTGATCCATGGAGCATTTTCATTATGGGTTTTTGGTTCTGACCATAGGCTTCTCCAAAACGCAGTTAACTCTTTTCTGGTTGGCGGTTCTATTGTTGTTATCTGGTTGTTTGATGTTATTTTTTGGTAAAACTGCTTTTCACTTTTCTGAAATAGATTGTTAGTATCTTTTCTGTTGTTGGATTCGTTGTATCTGCGGAGTCTAGCGGCATAAACTGCAAGTTTTTGTTTAAATGTATCAGCTATTTCTGGTATTGTTTTTTGTGGTGACTTTGATTTCAGTATATTTATTGTTCTCTGTATGTGTTTTGAAGGGTGGTTGTTATTGTTGGAGTATTGCACGAGGTGTGCCAGATCCTTTCTGAGTGTGCTGATTTTGTTTTCGATTCTTATTTGCCATTTAGGTTTAGGTCTATTGCTTCGCTTGTCTTTAGAACGTTTTTGAAGTTTTTGGCCGTTAACTATGAGTGTTGTTGCTGCGGCAGCATATATAACGGTATGGATGTCCTCTAGGTTACTGTTGTTTGTTATGAATTGTGGTATTAGGTTAGTATTTATTGCGTGTAGTATTTGCTGGGTGTTGTTTTTGAAAATTAGTCTGGGCAGGGGGTCTCGCAGTGCAGGATTGGTGCCACACCATTTGTTAAATTGTGTGTTCATCACCTGTTCCGCAGTTTGTGTGATGGAAGGTGATCGAGCAATGTTTTGGTTTTGGCTTTGTGTGGTTGTGTTGCACCGTTTGTTAAATTGAGTTGTTCGTGAGTTCGTCATTTGTTCCGGTTCGCTCGAGATGGAAGGCGATTGAGCAGTGCTCACTGCTTCGGCAGATTGTGTGACGGAAGGTTGAGAAAATTGCTGGCTTTGTGTGGTCGTGGTGGGTAAGTTAGTGAATGCTATGTCAGGTGCATTTGGTGTATGTTCATGCTCTGAATCTATTTCTGATTGTATGCTAATGTTGTTGGTTGTGGCTGTGTTTGGAGTCTGGTTATTTCGGGTACGGGTGCTTTGTGTCTCCGTGATTGATTCTGTAACAAGCGAACCATTCGGATGGACAGTGTTTATTTCGTTGGCTACAAGATTTTTTATAGCTTGTAGTTCTTGTGGTGTAAGGCGGTTGTTTTTTGTTATGACTCGTTTTTGGTCAATGAGTCTTTGTTCAGTTACACGTTCTGCGAGGTGTGGGAATTGTGCTATAAATAGCCTGTGCAGCTCATGTCTGTAGCCTGTAGAGATGGTTTCCAGTTTCGTAGCGGTATAGTAACAGCGCATTACAGATTTGTTCATTTCAGTAGTCCACTGTAAGCGTTGTCGGGGTTTGCCAGCTTTGGTGGTTGCCGGCTGTGCCGGCAAAACATCCGCAGCTGGGTTGTGTGCTATTGGTTGTTGTGTTCGGGTTTGACATTTGGGTGGGTTTAATCGACGTACCCTAGGCCGTCGTTGGTTATTCACAAAATTAACTCTATCCATCGTGTTCCCACGAGTAGGGACGATCTAAATGTCGCTCTCCCGGGTGACGCCCATTCCAGGAGAGAAGGGACTTATATTTACTCCGAAGTTGGCCCAAGGTGCTCCGGAGGATTTACGACTTTACTGTCGGGTTTTGTTGAGGCTTTCTCCTCGCGGGCCAGCCGGTTAAGGCGAGCCCCCCGGTTGCGTACCCCTCACAACGTTCCCCAGCCACGCCCTGTTGAGGTCGTTGAAGTGTGGGGCGCAATAACGGTACGTGACAGAAGGACCGGCGCTCAGCCTTCTGTGGCATTTCTCCCCGGATTTGCCAAATCCCTATCTGACCGAGGTCAGAATAGCTTGGGGAAAGGAGCTTTGTGCTCGGTAGGGTATGTAAAGTCTACCTAGCACCCAGCTTCCTGGGCGTGCTAGCCTTGGTTGAAGTGACCCTTTGATCACAAGCCCTGTCGGCATAATTCCGCGGTGGTATCAAAGCCTCCGATGAACCATCAACCGACATAGCTTGCCCATCAAAAAGACACTTTCTAAGCCCCCAAACGAGCGTCGACGTTCTAGCACCTGATGGGGGTTATGCATGTCTTATTTTTTCTCGCATGGTTACGGTAGTAACAAGTATTGACGGGCTGTGCCAAGTCAATACCTGACTATTATTATTCTGAATTCAGGAAGGACCGTACAATGCTACAGGTCTTGAGAATTACAGACTTTTGGAAGGTTTTATGTAACTTTTCATCCAGGCCCAATTGTTGCAGGTGTGGTGTAAATGTATTTGGAGTAAGGCCTGAGACCGACATAATGAGGGGGACAATGACAACTTTGTTTTGTTTCCATAGTCGTTTTATTTCTATGGCGAGATCGGTGTATTTAGATATCTTCCCAGCGTAGGTGTTTTGGATGTTCATATCATTGGGAATCGCAATATCTATTAAGTAGGTCACTTTGTCTGTCTTTGACTGGAAAACTATATCTGGCCTGTTTGCTGGGATGGTTTTATCTGTATGTATTTCAATGTCCCAGTATAGTTTGAATTGATTGTTCTCCAGTACTGAGGTCGGTGTGTAGTTATAATATGGATCTGTGTTTTCAATTAGCTTGTTTGTTGTGGCTAGTGCTTGGTGGATGACTTTGGCTGCAGAGTTATGTCTGGCTGTATACTCAGTTCCAGCGAGAGTTTTGCATCCACTAGTTATGTGTTCTATTGTTTCCTTCTGTTGGTGGCATTTTCTGCAATTGTCATCAGAGATGGATGGATCTTTCATTATGTACTTCCTGTAATTTCGTGTCGCAATCACTTGGTCCTGGATAGCAAGCATAGAACCTTCCGTTTCCGGAAAGAGCTGGCCATCCTGCAGCCAGGTGTATGACTGCTTTTCATTAATGTGGTCTTGTGTAACACGGTATCTATGTTTGCCGTGGAGTGCCTTCTGCGACCAGGTGTTTATTTTTTCTTCTTGTGCTTTTATGTGGTTGTGTGCGTCTGCTGCGTGGTCTGGACAAGAAAGGGTGAGTGGTGTGTAGTTTTTGTCTGCTTTTACTATTGCTTTATGCAAGTTTGTTTGTTTACTGTGGAAAAAATGTCTGAGTGATTCTATTTGTTTTGCATGAAGTGACTGTATATCTATAATTCCTCTGCCCCCTTGTTTTCTGTCTATGGTGAGCCTTTCCTTGCATGCTTTGGGATGTGACATTCTGTGTTTTGTGAGTTCTGTCCGGATGAGTATATGGATGTTTTCTATGTCAGTATGCGACCACTTGATAATGCCAAATGAATATGTTAGGATTGGTATAGCAAATGTGTTAATAGCTTTTGTAAGATTTCTAGAATTTAGTTTCGTTTTTAACAGTCTAATAAGGCGGTCTTTAAACTCTTGTGTTAGTTGTGTTTTGATTTTTGTGTGGTCTATCTTAGCCTTTTGATTGATACCCAGGTACTTGTACGTTTCATCCTTGTCCATGTTGTCTAGCGCCTGGCCAGTTACTACTTCCTGTTCGGGATGGTTTTTCCATTGGCCTTTATTGATGTGAAGCACCTTGCATTTACTCATGCCAAACTCCATCTTGATATCTGACGTACAAACTTCTGTTATCCTGAGTAATTCTCTCAGTTGCACTTCTGTGGCGGCATATAGTTTTAGATCATCCATGTAAAGAAGATGATTGATTTTGTGTTGATTTGCTTTCTGGTGCCTGATGGTGAAACCACAGTTTGTGCTGTTAAGTGTGTTGGAGAGCGGATTGAGACAGAGGCAGAACCATAGGGAACTGAGAGAGTCACCCTGAAAGATACCACGACGTATATGTAGCTGATCCGTTTGAATATGACCGTCCTCAGTTTGAAGGTGTATATTTGTTCGCCATGTCTCCATCGTTCTTGTAAGAAACTGACGAAGCCCTGGGTTGATCTTGTATATTTGGAGAGTTTTTGTTAGCCAGCTATGGGGTACAGAGTCGAAAGCTTTTTTATAGTCGATGAAACAGGTATGAAGATTCCTGTGTTCTTTTCTGGTTTGCTCATTAGCAGCGCATTACAGATTTGTTCATTTCTGTGGTCCATTGTAATCGCTGTCTTGGTTTACCAGCTTTGGTGGTTGCCGGCTGCGTCGGCAAAACATCCGCAGCTGGGTTGTATTCTATGGGTTGTTCTGTTTGGGTTTGGAGTTCGGGTGAGTTTAATCGACGTACCCTAGGCCGTCGTTGGTTATTCACAAAATTAACTCTATCCATCGTGTTCCCACGAGTAGGGACGATCTAAATGTCGCTCTCCCGGGTGACGCCCATTCCAGGAGAGAAGGGACTTATATTTACTCCGAAGTTGGCCCAAGGTGCTCCGGAGGATTTACGACTTTACTGTCGGGTTTTGTTGAGGCTTTCTCCTCGCAGGCCGGCCGGTTAAGGCGAGCCCCCCGGTTGCGTACCCCTCACAACGTTCCCCAGCCACGCCCTGTTGAGGTCGTTGAAGTGTGGGGCGCAATAACGGTACGTGACAGAAGGACCGGCGCTCAGCCTTCTGTGGCATTTCTCCCCGGATTTGCCAAATCCCTATCTGACCGAGGTCAGAATAGCTTGGGGAAAGGAGCTTTGTGCTCGGTAGGGTATGTAAAGTCTACCTAGCACCCAGCTTCCTGGGCGTGCTAGCCTTGGTTGAAGTGACCCTTCGATCACAAGCCCTGTCGGCATAATTCCGCGGTGGTATCAAAGCCTCCGATGAACCATCAACCGACATAGCTTGCCCATCAAAAAGTCACTTTCTAAGCCCCCAAACGAGCGTCGACGTTCTAGCACCTGATGGGGGTTATTATTATGTGTTAAAAACAAAAAAGTGCAGCTCGGGCTCCGACACACCGAGCTGCTGTTCCATTACCCAATGACTACTCCTCACACCGTGAGGTGAGCAATCACTGGGTCCGCGAATCGTGCGCCCTAAGTAGACAAAGGGACCCAAGGATGACTGCCTTCTGCATTCTGGCGGCTAAGATGTGCGCCGCCGCACGGCACACCGGCATTTTGCGCAGTGCAGAGAGCAGCGTATTCCTCATTCCACCTAGGGATCCAATGACCATAACCAGCAGACTTACAGTGTAGTCTGGCCAGAGCCTGCGAAGTTGTCCGAGCAACTCCTGATATTTGGTCCGCTTTTCCTCCTCCTTAGAGACGATGTTCACTTCGGCAGGCGCCGAAAACTCAATAACGAACATCGTCTTCTGTTGGTGGTCGAGAAGGACTATGTCGGGCTTGTTTGCCTGTACAAGCTCGAGCGTGGGGAACGAGTAGTTCCAGTAAATCCGGCATCTCTCGTTCTCCACAACGGACTCTATATCCCCTGGAGCGTATGGCAGCACCGGTGTCTCATCGATACCGTATGAGTGCCTTAAATGATAGTAGAGCACTCGTAGAGCCGCGATGTGCCGATGGACGTAAGCCGTCCCAGCGTACGTCTTACACGCCGACAAGAGATGCATAAGCGTCTCTGGCGCCTGTCGGCAAGCTCTACAATGGGTGTCGGGTACATGTACACCCATAACCCTTTTACGGTATACCAAGGTGTTGAAGACACCGTCTTGGCAAGCCATTATAAAGCCCTCAGTCTCCGACTTCAACCCACTAGACCTTAGGAAAGAGAAGGTCAACTGCTCAGACAAGCCATGCTCTTCTAGATGTTTGTAGAAGATTCCATGCATTGGCTTATCTTTATGAAGTCTTAAGAGGAAGTCGACTTCGGCAGTTTTAATGTGGGCTTTTAATTCTGCGGGAGCAAGTTCCGTAATGGACTGCTGACACCTCCGCTTGAAGTCGAGTGTGAGGCTGAGCTCCTCGGCTGCTCGCTTCG
The DNA here is from genome assembly GCA_951848785.1 of Callosobruchus maculatus. NCBI lineage: Eukaryota > Metazoa > Arthropoda > Insecta > Coleoptera > Chrysomelidae > Callosobruchus > Callosobruchus maculatus. The sequence goes on from CATOUR010000056.1 coordinate 12,818,066, forward strand.
CTGCGCTAAAAAGAAATGCTCCTTTTCCCGCATTCTCGTGCTCTCGCACGAAGCGGATCAGGGGATCGGTGCTGTTCGTTACATAGCAGGCAGTGGCCAGTACTACTCTGTTGTGCAGACGCTCCAAACTCAATAGTCCACGCCCTCCCAGGTGTCGCGGGAGGTATATTCGCGGGACAGAGGACTTAGGATGCAGGCTTCTCTCCATATTCATCCTTTTGCGGGTCTTCGTGTCGATTTCCTTCAGCTCGTTCACTTTCCAGTGTATAGCACCAAAGGTGTATAATAACAATGGGACCGCAAGCATGTTTGTGGCAGCGACTTTGTTCTTGCCGGACAGTTCTGACGACCAGATCTGCCGGAGTCGGTGCAAATACTTGCGGCGGAGACACTCTTTAACCAATGTTGCCTCTTGGACATGACGCTGCGCCACTCCAAGGTAGGTATAAGTATCTCCGGCATGCAGTTGTCGCAAGATGCTCCCATCAACGAGCTGTTCCTCATCTCCACTACCTCCGCTTCGTCCTTTCCTGAGATGAACCAATGCACATTTGTCTGTCCCGAACTCCATTCCGATAGCATGACTGTACTCCTGCACCACCCTCAGCGATTGTTGTAGTTCGCGTTGGCCGGAGGCATACAGTTTTAGGTCATCCATATAAAACAGATGGGTGACCTTGTGCCTCCGGTTATTGGGCGTGTCACAGCTGTATCCTTTAGTATTTCTCAGCGCTATGGACAGAGGCAAAAGTGAGATGCAAAAGAGCAAGGGACTCAAGGAGTCTCCTTGGAAGACACCTCTTTTCAATGACACCAACTCTGTCTGAACCCGAGTTTCACCTGATGTTATGGTGAACCGGGTCTTCCAGAGTGGCATCAGTTGTTTGATGCACCCCACTATCTGATTATCCACCGAAAGACATTCCAACAGCCGCACAATGAGCTCATGAGACGTGCTGTCGAATGCCTTGCGATAGTCAATCCAGGCCATAGAAAGGTTTCGCTTGTACTGCACAGAGTCCTGCGTGACATCGGTCAATCAACAGGTTCTCCTTGCAGCCAGCTACGCCTTTCTTTGACCCTCTCTGTTCATACACGTCGAGAAATACAGGATTCACAGCTTGAAGGATACGCATGTACAAGATTCTGGTGAAGAGCTTGTAACACGCGTTCAGACATGTTATTGGCCTGTAGTTTTTGGGATCAGACAAATCTCCGGTCTTCGGGAGAAGCACGGTTCGATCCTCGACAAAGCAAGCCGGAATTGGCTGCTCCTGATTTAGCCACGAGTTAAAAACTCTAGCTAAATGCCGGTGGCAACTGGGGAATTTTTTCCACCAGTAGGTGTTTATGCCATCCGGGCCAGGAGCTGCGAAATTCTTTGCGCCTCGTAAGGCGTCAAGAATTTCTTCCGTGTTTATCGGGTGACGCAGTACATTCAAGTTAGTAGTCCTCCTACAAACGGACTCGAACTGCGCCAAGGCCGGAGTGTCTGCTGAGAGAGGTTTGGGTTGCTCGTAAATGTCCCTCCAAAAGGTCTCCACGCGATCAGCAGTTGGCGGCTGCTCTATGGCTGGAGGCGGCTGTTGGAAAAGGCGAGAAGGTCTTTCGTAGAACATTCTGTTCTGCTCCAGACCTCTCGCCCGCGCCACCAACGATCGCTTAGCAGCGATTAGCATCCGTATCCTGTCAAGACAGTGTTGCTTGACAACAACCAGTACCGCTTGACTGAGTGTATGATGGTCGCGCCTCAACCCGTAGGCTATCTGGCGCACTCGGCGCGTAAAAGGCTTCCCAGCCGCTCTATATTCCATCACACACTGGATACGGGATGCTTCCTGGCGAGCCAACTGGATTTTCGCTTCCATTTGGCGCACCCGTCGCTGTGCTCTCTCAACAGGAGAGTCTCTCACTCTCCCCTGTCTAGCTAGCCTCAGAGCCGCAGCGTAAATTTCACAATTGATGCTCCAAATGTCAGAGGCCTCCGATAGACGTTCACCCACAACCTCATCCTCTCTCTTCAAATCTGCCAGCTTCAAGGACCTTCCATTGTTATGCAAGGCCCTTCGGTCTCTGAAATCCCCAGGTGTGACGACTTGGTCGATTTCCCTCTCAGCGGGCCTTACCGGCGAACTTTCAGCCTGGTTAACAGGCCTTCCGTCCGCCGAAGGGGCAGGCTGAGCTGGAGCACGAACATATCCCTGCCTCCGGAGGTACGATACATAATCTCGCAAATTCTGAGAGGTAAGCGTGCTATGCTCTGGGTGCATTTCACACCACCTCTCATACATGCGGGACATGTATCCCCTACGGCGCGGGCTACTGCTCTCGTAGCAGCTCAGTAGGTCATCCTTGAGCTCCGTCGTCCACCTAAAACGGTCCATGTCATTGCGGGGGTCGTCAACAGGGCAATTCGAAGCACCGCCACCTTGCCCAACGCCGGCTTCCGAAACCGGCTCGGTGTGGGTGCTTTTCTTCCGGGGTGGTCGAACCCGAAGATAGGGCCCGTCAGGTGGTTGGCCTTAGGGCCCCCAGACGACATTTCCGGAGGCAGCCGTCCAAATTGCCTCCTGAGGATGCACCTGCGAAGGTTGCCGGCTGGATTACATCCTTGGGCTTCGGTATACCCTGCGGTGTCGCCACGCACCGGATAGCCTACTGATGTTGGGTGGCTTCCTGCGGGTGTATTATCAGCCGCCCCTAACATGGAGTCAGACGCTGTCGGAGTACCGCTCCTCACATGGAGATCCGTCGTGTCCTAATTGTTGAGGAATAGCCGATCCTCTGGATGCAGACGCTATTCCACCGTGCTAGTTTTGGTCCGCCCCGGGTATTTGATTTCCCCGGTACCACCCATATCTGGGAGGCGTTCCCCTATCCGCCACCTTGGGGAGGCGCCACTGAGGGGATCTAGCAACCCCTATTATTATTATCTGACTTTCTAAGTTCCTCTCGCATAGTTGCGGTAGCAACAAGTGTTGACGGGCTGTGCCAAGTCAACACCCGGACTATTATTGATCGGAATTTAGGAAGGATCGTACAATATTACAGGTCTTTAGGATTACAGACTTTTGGAATACTTTGTGTAACTTTTCGTCCAGGCCCAACTGTTGAAGGTGTTGTGTAAACGTGCTTGGTGTAAGGCCTGAGACAGACATAATGAGGGGGACAATTGTGACTTTGTTTTGTTTCCAAAGTCGTTTTATTTCCATGGCAAGGTCCGTGTATTTAGATATCTTCCCAGCGTAGGTGTTTTGGATATTCACATCATTGGGAATGGCAATATCTATCAAATAGGTAATTTTGTCGGCCTTTGACTAGAAAACTATATCTGGTCTATTGGCTGGGATAGTCTTGTCTGTATGTATTTCAACGTCCCAGTATAGTTTGTATTGATCGTTTTCGAGTACTGATGTCGGAGTGTAATTGTAATACGGATCTGTGTTTTCTATTAGCTTGTTTGTTGTGGCTAATGCTTGGTGTATGACCTTGGCCGCAGAGTTATGTCTGGCTGTGTATTCGGTACCGGCAAGAGTTTTGCACCCGCTTGTTATGTGATCTATTGTTTCTTTTTGTTGTTGACATTTTCTGCAATTATCGTCTGTTATGGATGGATCTTTAATTATATATTTTTTGTAGTTTCGTGTTGCAATCACTTGGTCCTGGATAGCAAGCATGAAACCTTCCGTTTCTGGGAACAGCTGGCCATCCTGCAACCAGGCGTATGACTGTTTTTGGTTAATGTGGTCTTGGGTGACACGGTATCTATGTTTGCCGTGCAGTGCTTTCTGCGACCAGGTGTTTATTTTTTCTTGTTGTGATTGGATGTGATTGTATGTGTCTGCTACGTGATCTGGACTAGACAGGTTAAGTGGTGTATAGTTTTTGTCTGCTTTTACTATTGCTTTATGTAAGTTAGTTTGTTTGGTGTGGAAGAAATGTCTTAGTGTTTGTATCTGTGTTGTGCGAAGTGACTGTATATCTATAATTCCTCTGCCACCTAGTTTTCTGTCTATGGCGAGCCTCTCCTTGCAAGCGTTCGGGTGTGACATCCCGTGTTTTGTGAGTTCTGTTCGTATAAGTATATGGATGTTTTCTATGTCCGTGTGTGACCACTTGATGATGCCAAAGGAGTATGTGAGTACCGGTATCGCAAATGTATTAATGGCTTTTGTGAGATTTTTAGAATTCAATTTTGTTTTTAATAGTTTAATGAGGCGGTCTTTAAACTCTTGTGTTAGTTGTGCCTTAACTTGTGTATGATCTATCTTAACGTTCTGATTGAAGCCCAGGTACTTGTACGTTTCGTCTTTATCCATGTTGTCCAGTGGTTGGCCAGTTACTACTTCCTTTTCGGGTTGGTTTTTCCATTGGCCTTTATTGATGTGGAGCACCTTGCATTTACTCATTCCGAATTCCATCCTGATGTCTGATGTATAAACTTCTGTTATTTTGAGTAATTCTCTCAGTTGTACTTCTGTGGCGGCATATAGTTTTATATCATCCATGTACAGGAGATGATTGATTTTGTGTTGATCTGCTTTATGGTGTCTGATGTTGAAACCATGGTTTGTGCTGTTAAGTGTGTTGGAGAGCGGATTTAGGCAGAGGCAGAACCATAGTGAACTAAGAGAGTCACCCTGGAAGATGCCGCGTCGTATATGTAGCTCATCCGTTTGAATGTGGCCATCGTGAGTTTGAAGGTGTATGTTTGTTCGCCATGTTTCCATGGGGCTCTTAAGAAACTGACGAAGTCCTGGATTGATTTTATATATTTGAAGTGTTTTCATTAGCCAGCTATGGGGTACAGAGTCGAATGCTTTTTTGTAATCTATGAAACAGGTATGGAGATTCCTATGCTCTTTTCTAGTTTGCTCCATGATCACACTATCAATTATAAGTTGTTCCTTACAACCCTGGCTGTGTTTTCTACATCCTTTTTGTTCTTCAGTCAGGATGTTGTTTTACATTAGGTGATGTTCAATCCTTCTGCATATTGTTGCAGTGATAATTTTGTACAAGGTGGGGAGACAAGTGATTGGGCGGTAGTTGGCAGGGTTCTTGGTATCTGCATTTTTGGGTTTTATATACGTTATTCCTTGTGTGAGGAATTTGGGAAGCCTATTAGGTTGGAGTATGGCTTTATTGATTTGGTCTGTGAGCATTTCGTATGTTGAACTGAATTGTTTGTACCAAAAGTTTTGCACATTATCAACGCCTGGACACTTCCAATTGTGAGTATGTTTTATCGTTTCAGCTATTTCCTCAGTTGTAAGAATAACGTTTCCCTGCTCCGTTATGTGTTGATGTTTTGTCTCTTCTTGTCTGATCCATGGAGCATTTTCATTATGGGTTTTGGGTTCTGACCATAGGCTTCTCCAAAATGCAGTTAATTCTTGTCTGCTTGGAGGTTCTATTGTTGTTATCTGGTTGTTTGATGTTATTTTTTGGTAGAACTGCTTTTCACTTTTCTGAAATAGATTGTTAGCATCCTTTCTGTCGTTGGATTCGTTGTATCTGCGGAGTCTAGCGGCATAAACTGCAAGTTTTTGTTTAAGTGTATCAGCTATTTCTGGTATTGATTTTTGTGGTGACTTTGATTTCAGTATATTTATTGTTCTTTGTATGTGTTTTGAGGGATGGTTGTTATTGTTGGAGTATTGCGCGAGGTGTGCCAGATCCGTTCTGAGCGTGCTGATTTTGTTTTCTGTTCTTATTTGCCATTTAGGTTTAGCTCTATTGCTTCTCTGGTCTTTAGAACGTTTTTGAAGTTTTTGGCCGTTAACTATGAGTGTTGTTGCTGCGGCAGCATATATAACGGTATGGATGTCCTCTAGGTTACTGTTGTTTGTTATGAATTGTGGTATTAGGTTAGTATTTATTGTGTGTAGTATTTGCTGAGTGTTGTTTTTGAAAATTAGTCTGGGCAGGGGATCTCGCAGTGCAGGATTGGTGCCACACCATTTGTTAAATTGTGTGTTCATCACCTGTTCCGCAGTTTGTGTGATGGAAGGTGATCGAGCAATGTTTTGGTTTTGGTTCTGTGTAGTTGTGTTGCACCGTTTGTTAAATTGAGTTGTTCGTGAGTTCGTCATTTGTTCCGGTTCGCCCGAGATGGAAGGCGGTTGAGCAGTGTTCACTGCTTCGGCAGATTGTGTGACGGAACGTGGTTGAGAAATTTGCTGGCTTTGTGTGGTCGTGGCGGGTAAGTTAGTGAATGTTATGTCAGGTGTATTTGGTGTATGTTCATGCTCTGAATCTATTTCTGACTGTATGCTAATGTTGTTGGTTGTGGCTGTGTTTGTAGTCTGGTTATTTCGGGTATGGATGTTTTGTGTCTCCGTGATTGATTCAGTAACAAGCGAATCAATCGGATGGACAGTGTTTATTTCGTTGGCTACACGTTTTTTTACAGCTTGTAGTTCTTGGGGTGTAAGGCGGTTGTTTTTTGTTATGACTCGTTTTTGGTCAATGAGTCTTTGTTCAGTTACACGTTCTGCGAGGTGTGGGTATTGTGCTATAAATAGCCTGTGCAGCTCATGTCTGTAGCCTGTAGAGATGGTTTCTAGTTTCGTAGCGGTATAGTAACAGCGCATAACAAATTTGTTCATTTCAGTAGTCCACTGTAAGCGCTGTCGGGGTTTGCCAGCTTTGGTGGTTGCCGGCTGTGCCGGCAAAACATCTGCAGCTGGGTTATGTGCTATTGGTTGTTGTGTTCGGGTTTGAGATTCGGGTGAGTTTAATCGACGTACCCTAGGCCGTCGTGGGTTATTTATGAGATTAACTTTATCCATCGTGTTCCCACGAGTAGGGACGATCTAAATGTCGCTCTCCCAGGTGACGCCCATTCCAGGAGAGAAGGGACTTATATTAACTCCGAAGTTGGCCCAAGGTGCTCCGGAGGATTTGCGACTTTACTGTCGGGTTTTGTTGAGGCTTTCTCCTCGCGGGCCAGCCGGTTAAGGCAAGCCCCCCGGTTGCGTACCTCTCACAACGTTCCCCAGCCACGCCCTGCTGAGGTCGTTGAAGTGTGGGGCGCAATAACGGTATGTGACAGAAGGACCGGCGCTCAGTCTTCTGTGGCATTTCTCCCCGGATTTGCCAAATCCCTATCTGACTGAGGTCAGGATAGCTTGGGGGAAGGAGCTTTGTGCTCGGTAGGATGTATAAAGTCTACCTAGCCTAAAGCTTCCTGACTGTGCTAGCCTTGGTTGAAATGACTTTTTGATCACGAGCCCTGTCGGCATGACAACTCCGCGGTGGTATTAAAGCCTCCGATGAACCATCAATCGACATAGCTTGCCCATCAAAAAATCACTTTCTAAGCCCCCAAACGAGCGACAACGTTCTAGCACCTGATGGGGGTTATTATTATTATCCTGATTTTCAAGTTTCTCTCGCATGACTGCGGTAGCAACAAATGTTGACGAGCTGTGCCAAGTCAACACCTGAACTATTACTGATCGGAATTTAAGAAAGATCGTACTATATTACAGGTCTTAAGGATTACAGACTTTTGGAATGTTTTGTGTAACTTTTCGTCCAGGCCTAGCTGGTGCAGGTGTGGTGTGAATGTGTTAGGTGTAAGGCCTGATACCGACATAATTAGGGGGACAATAACGACTTTGTCTTGTTTCCAGAGACGTTTTACTTCTATGGCAAGGTCTGTGTATTTAGATATCTTCCCAGCGTAGGTGGTTTGAACATTCGTATCATTAGGGATAGCAATATCTATTAAATAGGTAACTTTGTCTGCCTTCGACTGAAAAACTATATCTGGTCTATTGGCTGGGATAGTTTTATCTGTGTGTATTTCGACGTCCCAGTATAGTTTGTACCGATCGTTTTCGAGTACTGATGTCGGAGTGTAATTGTAGTATGGATCTGTGTTTTCTATCATTTTGTTTACTGTGGCTAGTGCTTGGTGTATGACCTTGGCCGCAGAGTTATGTCTGGCTGTGTATTCGGTACCGGCAAGAGTTTTGCACCCGCTTGTTATGTGATCTCTTGTTTCTTTCTGTTGGTGACATTTTCTGCAGTTATCTTCTGTTATGGATGGATCTTTAATTATGTATTTCTTGTAGTTTCTTGTCGCAATAACTTGGTCCTGGATAGCAAGCATAAATCCTTCAGTTTCTGGAAAGAGCTGGCCATCCTGCAGCCAGGTGTATGACTGTTTTTCGTTTATGTGGTCTTGCGTAATACGGTATCTATGCTTGCCATGTAGTGGTTTCTGAGACCAGGTGTTTATTTTTTCTTGTTGCGATTGTGTGGGATTGTGTGTGTCTGCGGCGTGGTCAGGACATGATAGGTTGAGTGGTGTATAGTTTTTGTCTGCTTTTACTATTGCTCGATGTAAATTTGTTTGTTTGTTTTGGAATAAATGTCTGAGTATCTTTATCTGTCTTGTGCGAAGCGACTGTATATCTACAATCCCTCTGCCTCCTTGTTTTCTGTCTATGGTGAGCCTTTCTTTGCATGCGTTTGGATGTGACATTCGGTGTTTCGTGAGTTCTGTCCGTATGAGGATGTGGATGTTTTCTATATCAGTGTGTGACCACTTGATGATGCCGAAGGAGTATGTGAGAACTGGTATCGCAAATGTGTTAATGGCTTTTGTAAGGTTTCTAGAATTCAATTTGGTTTTTAGTAGCTTAATAAGGCGATCTCTGAACTCTTGGGTTAGTTGTGCCTTGACTTTTGTGTGGTCTATTTTAACGTTCTGATTGAAGCCCAGGTACTTGTATGTTTCGTCCTTGTTCATGTTATTTAGTGTTTGGCCAGTAACTGTTTCCTGTTCGGGGTGGTCCTTCCATTGGCCTTTGTTGATGTGGAGGACCTTGCATTTACTCATTCCGAATTCCATTTTGACGTCTGACGAGCAAACTTCTGTTATTCTGATTAACTCCCTCAGTTGTACTTTATTGGCGGCATATAGTTTTATATCATCCATGTAGAGGAGATGATTGATTTTGTGTTGATTTAGTCTCTCATGTCTTATGTTGAAACCGCAGTTTGTGTTGTCAAGTGCGTTGGAGAGTGGATTCAGACAGAGACAGAACCACAGTGCACTGAGAGAGTCACCCTGGAAGATGCCGCGTCTTATGTGTAGCTCATCTGTCTTGATATGGCCGTCCTGGGTTTTGAGATGTATGTTGGTTCGCCATGTCTCCATGGTTCTTGTAAGAAACTGACGTAGCCCCGGGTTGATTTTATATATTTGAAGAGTTTTCGCTAGCCAGCTATGGGGTACAGAGTCGAAAGCTTTTTTATAGTCGATAAAACAGGTATGAAGGTTCCTATGTTCTTTTCTGGTTTGCTCCATGATCACACTATCAATTATAAGTTGTTCCTTGCAACCTTGGCTTTGCTTTCGACATCCTTTTTGTTCTTCAGTCAGGATGTTGTTTTGCGTGAGGTGTTGCTCAATTCTCCTACATATTGTTGCGGTGATGATCTTGTACAAGGTGGGCAGGCAAGTGATTGGGCGATAGTTGGCAGGGTTCTTGGTGTCTGCGTTTTTGGGTTTTATGTACGTTATTCCTTGCGTGAGGAATTTGGGAAGCCTATTCGGTTGGAGTATGGCTTTATTGATTTGGTCCGTAAGCATTTCGTATGTTGCACTGAATTGCTTGTACCAAAAATTTTGCACATTATCCACGCCTGGGCACTTCCAATTATGGGTATGCTTTATGGTCTCAGCTATTTCCTCTGGTGTAAGGATAACGTCTCCCTGCTCCACTATATGTTGATGTTTTTCCTCTTCTTGTCTGATCCATAGAGCGTTTTCATTATGTGTTTTGGGTTCTGACCATAGGCTTCCCCAAAACTCAGTTAACTCTTGTTTACTAGGAGGTTCTATTGCTGTTATCTGGTTGTCGGCTGTTATTTTTTGGTAAAACTGTTTTTCACTTTTCTGAAAAAGATTGTTGGCATCCTTTCTGGCATTAGACTCGTTGTACCTGCGGAGTCTAGCAGCATAGACTGCGAGCTTCTGTTTAAGGGTATCAGCTATTTCTGGTATTGTCTGTTGTGGTGACTTGGATTTGAGTATATTAATTGTTGTCTGTACGCGCTTTGAGCGGTTGTTATTGTTGGTGTATTGCGCGAGGTGTGCCAGATCCTTTCTGATTGTGTTGATTTTATTTTCAATTCTTATTTGCCATTTAGGTTTAGATCTTTCAGTTGTGCGGGATCGTTTTGGGAGTTTTTGGCCGTTGAGTGTGAGTGTGGTTGCTGCGGCAGCATATATAACAGTATGGATGTCCTCTAGGTCACTGTCTTTGGTTAAAAATTGTGGTATTATGTTGACATTTATTGTGTGTAGTATTTGTACAGTGTTGTTTTTAAAAATTAGTCTGGGCAGGGGATCTCGCAATGTAGGATTAGTGCCACACCATTTGTTGTACTGTGTGTTCATCACATGTTCGGCAGATTGTGTGATGGCAGGTGGTAAAGTAATGTTTTGGCTTTGTGTGGCTGTGGAAGGTAAGTTAGTGCATGTTGTTTCTGGTGTATCTGGTGTATGATCATCTTCTAGATCCAATTCTAAGTGTATACTGGTGTTATTGATCGTGCCTGTGTTTGGAGGTTGATTATTTCGGGTACGAATGGCATGCCGTTCTGTGATTGATTCAGTAGCTAACGAATCATTAGGTTGGGCAGCGGTATCTGGTATATGTTGTCTGTGCTCATGTTCTGGATTTGTCTCTGAGTGTATGCTACTGTTGTCGATTGTGGTTTTGTTTGAGGTCTGCGGGTGATTCGGATGGGCATTTATTTCATTGGATACAAGAATCTTTATAGCTTGTAGTTCTTCGGGTGTAAGGCGGTTGTTTTTTGTTATGACTCGTTTTTGGTCAATGAGTCGCTGTTCAGTTACACGCTCTGCGAGGTGTGGGTATTGTGCTATAAATAACCTGTGCAGCTCATGTCTGTAGCCTGTAGAGATGGTTTCTAGTTTTGTGGCGGTGTAGTAACAGTGCATTACATGTTTGTTGATTTCAGTTGTCCATTGTAAGCGCTGTCTGGGTTTACCAGCTTTGGTGGTTGCCGGCTGTGCTGGCAAAACATCCGCAGCTGGGTTGTGATCTCTGGGCTGTTCTGTTTGGGTTTCAGGTTCGGGTGAGTTTAATCGACGTACCCTAGGCCGTCGTTGGTTATTTTTAGAAGTAACTTTATGCATCGTGTTCCCACGAGTAGGGACGATCTAAATGTCGCTCTCCCGGGTGACGCCCATTCCAGGAGAGAAGGGACTTATATTTACTCCGAAGTTGGCCCAAGGTGCTCCGGAGGATTTGCGACTTTACTGTCGGGTTTTGTTGAGGCTTTCTCCTCACGGGCCGGCCGGTTAAGGCAAGCCCCCCGGTTGCTTACCCCTCACGACGTTCCCCAGCCACGCCTTGCTGAAGTCGTTGAAGTGTTGGGCGCAATAACGGTGTGTGACAGAAACGCCGGCGCTCAGCCCTCTGTGGCATATTTTCCCGGGTTTGCCAAACCCCTATCTGACCGAAGTCAGGATAGCTTGGGGAAAGGAGCCGGGTGCTAGGTAGAGTAAGTGAGATCTACCGAGCGCCCAGCTTCCTGGGTGTGCTAGCCTTGGTTGAAGTGACTTTTTGACAACGAACCCTGCTGGTGTCCACTGAAATAGCTCGCCTGTCAAAAAGTCACTTTCTAAGCCCCCAAACGAACGTCAACGTTCTAGCACCCGATGGGGATTATTATTATTATTATTATTATTATACGTCACCACGTTGCACTCGTCAGGCCATGCCGACCTAAACAATGTGTCCATGACGAGGTTCCACAGAAAGGCCCAGGACTGAGCCCTGCGGGAACCCCTTGTTGAGTTGCTTTTCAATATAATCATACTCCGTACTACATATGACCGTCCTTTCCTAGACAAATAGCTATTTAGGAGCTTTAGAACCCCAATGGGCGTATCACACTGGTGAAGCCTCCTCAAGACAGATGAACACCATAAATTGTCGCAAGCTCCAAAAATGTCCACAAAGATTACTAGGCAGTGTTTACCACTATTATCCACATATCCTAGTAACTTGTTTATATCATCAATAGTAGACCTATGGTTCTTAAAACCAAAATGAGATTGGTGCAAAAAAAGAGACTCGTCATGAGTCTCATAGAATCTTTAGAGGATTAACCTCTCCAAGATTTTTCCCAGTTCGCTTAATAGCATAATTCGCCTCATAGACTTAGAGTCACTTGGGTCCTTATCCTTAGACTTCAGAATAGTCACTAGTTTGCCAAACTCCCATTGCCTTGGAAAATAGCCTAGCTTCTTGCAGGCGTTGTAAAGTCTCAACAGATTATTCGCCAAAATAGGATAAGCCATGACAATAAGGCTCCCATGAACCTCATCGGATCCTGGAGCTTTGCCTGGTTTAATAGAGGATACTGCCACATCAAGTTCCGCCATGCTGAAGCCCTTGTTAGAGTTGTCGTCACCCAAATCATCATTAGGCATGAGCTTATTCATTATTTTAGAGAGCCTTTCAACAGGAAGAACTGTGAAGGACCCGCCCGACCTCTGAATAGATGTTCGTACAGCCCGGGTACACAACCTCGAAGCTGCCATCTTGTAGACGCACCACCACGGGTCAGCCGAGAGCTCACGCTCGACAAAAGCAGTCCATGAACGCTTTTTGCACTTGTGAACTTCCAATTTATAGCTTTTTAGCTGAGAAGTATATACCCCCTGCAGACTATCGTACGCTGCCTGTTCTGTTGCATTACGGTCTCCCCTACGAAGCCGCTGCAAGGCACGTCTAAGCCTTCTTAAGCCCCTCTTTCGACCATCCAGCTGCTCGATCCACCACGGGGTAGGCGCATCCCTAAGATTGGTCGGTTTGCATGCGGTGGTAAGAATACTTTTAAAACCATTAGTTAAAATCGAAATAAAATCATTAATGTCGTCAACATCAGCTAACGACTTCCCATCCAGCTGACTACAAAGGTCAGTAGCTATTACTAACAAACAATACGTTAGTGTTCTGTAAACTAAACTTGGGCATCACAATAGGTTCTGCACCAGCCGAATTGAATTTAGACGGCACGGGACGATGGTCGCTCTGTACCTCGTCTACGAATACACGCCAGTCAGTAATAAAGTTCGCCAGATTCCTCGAAGCTATTGTGATATCCATATTATTTTCTCCGTTAGCGGTGCAAAAAGTGTATGGCTGATAGACAGCCCCAGAAATTCATGTTCATTAAACACTTGCTGGGATTTTTCAGTCTTTGGCAGAATAACCACTAGAAAAGGCATAGGCATGCCGCGATTGCGCTTCAGACGAATTATGTGGTTGGGAGCATAATCCTTCTGTTCGAGCTCTTCTTTGACTTCTTGTTCGGTAGTTGATGCTGGGATGCCTCTGATGACGTGGACGTTTCGTATTCAGGGGGCAGAGAAAATGTGTGCTAGGGAATAGTTTCCTCTTTGAAAAGACGAATTATTTTCCGATAATCGTCCTTGCTTTTGGGTACAACGCGTATCCCAACGTCAACCACTATTGCACGAACAACCTTTATGCCAAGGCTAATAAAGGAATAATTAACGGTGCGCCATCTCGTCGCATACCTCAATACAACAGGAGTAACTCGGCCTTGGCGAGACTGTTGAGCCTCTGTATGGACAGCTACTTGACATGTTGCAGCCAGCCAATGGAGTAGCCGGTGATCGTGACAAAGGCATGTAAACCTGTTTTGAGGATAGCGCTGGTGCATCGATTGGCTGGTTGACAGAAATGGAAGGATCAGACGCAGGCGGTATTATGCTGATTGAAGATGCATTGTTTGGGGATTTGTGCTGTGGTAAAGGAAATTCGTCCATTTTACTAATACTTCGCATTTTGCGATATCGAACGGGAATTAAGTTATCATCCTGTATATCGTCCTCAGTCTCCGTTAGTGCGTCACTAGTGGGCGTGCCATGTCTACACTTGGACATTTTATAAGAACTGTCATTATTGGGAATAAATTACGATTTTTTTCCCTTCTGGGTGCTCGATCCCTGTTTTATGAGTTTTATGTTCTCGAGAACAATCGAGAAAGGGCACACCTAGTATAAAACCACGCACAGGCCACCAGTGACGGTTAGTTACAGTCAACCGCCAGTACAGTGCAGTAGTCCGCGACGTTCCAGTGGCGCGCGAGAAATAAATGAACTGTGACATAAATTAGTGAAGTTAAGGACCAATATAAATTACTGTAGTGACTTTAGATAAATTAGACTGTTAAGTGTTAGGCTAGGCGTAGTGTACATAGTTAGTGAAAATAAATAGTGAAACCCGTACCAAATGTTCCTTTGCCGAATCGGACTAAAGACTTGTAACAATGTGTTGCCTCCACTCGTGGCCATGGAGGGGCCTTTAATTGAATTTATTCTAAAAATATCTCGCAGTCAGATTCTGACACTTCTTTCAGTTATCTGTGTACAACCCCTTTTTCTGCGGAAATTGTATTTGAAGCATTGTTTTAATGTATTTTAATTTATTATGAATGAGTTATTATACTTTCTGGCTATTTGGCAGTACTTTTGCACGATGTGTTATGGTTGACAGTGATATCATGTAAAATCGTTTATGTTGCAATCTCATCCACGTTTTCTCTAATGGCGGAATATTAAGGTTAATGAACAGTCGAAAAAGGTACCATCCCTGCAATTTACTGCATTCTGATAAATAAGTAGTAGTGAATAGGTTTCTGATACGTTGACCTTAAGAAACTTCCATATTTTTATTCCTTATGTACCTGTTTTTCTGAAGTTGAATAAATCGAGAAGCTTAATAGAGTACTTCCGTAAATCAAAAAAATTGATTAAACTGAAATCCTTTATTATAGTACTTCCTGAGAACCACAAAGTCAGTACAGGTTTTTGTAATTAGTTTTATGAAATGTTCAATCTTCAGTAAAAATATTCACACTTTATATATGACGAATGTTCGTAAATGCTGATAAAAGTCAAAATTATTTGATGCTAACTTTTCTCAGTTTATTTCATCGCTTATTAAACGTTAATACATCAAATATCTATGATAGTATAACAATTGTAATTTTCAATAAACATATTGTTGCGACGGCCGCTTTTTCTTTACCCAAGGAATCAAAACTACACGTTTCACGGTTTTACTTGACGATTGACTACAGAATCACTTAACCTTATCGCAGCCTAACTTCTCTCAACTCAACTACTGCCACGCTACTCGTGTTACCTTATATTCGTATAAACAAGTTCAAATATTATACGGTTGCGGAATAATAAAATTAGTCCTACATTATTTTGTCACTTTAACGTGTCTCCTATGTTTTACAAACATACTTTTATACATAATTGTCTCTTGAATAATTTGTCACTTCAGCTTTCCACTAAATAATGATTTACAGCTGTGATCCTGTCCCCTTCCGAACCAAATTTCTAGCTACGGCCATGGTACCAGATTTTTACCTAACTATAATAAATCCCATGAACAGATGATACCTTTAAAAGTCATTATTATACAGTAACAACAATGAAAAGGTTATTTTACAGGTTACTAGCGATTTAAAAACGAATATTAAATAATTTACAAGTGACTATTCTACAGCGGACTCGTAGATCTTGCAAAATATCCAACCTACATCAAATGGCAATGACGCATTGTTTTTACGTATTGCAGTGAATACATGCAGCATTGTTACAGAGAAAGTACATTATGCATATAAAATGTCGAAGCCGAAGTATTGCAAAAGTTTAGCAATTAGAATTACTGCTTTGACTTTTTCCACTAATCTCGTACAAAAATCTCATCTCGCATAGTTGTTGCACAATAGTCCGAAAGATGTATTGCTTTTTGTGGACATGACATGACGGAAGACTGATCGATATCATTATTCTCTTATTTTATTGTAGACTTATCCTTTAGCAACTCGATTAACCCACCAGGTTTTTTATATTTCTACACAGCTGATGCAAGGCATTAGATCGTATCGTCACACAAAAAAGCAATGACTGAATAAAGACCAAAAGAGCGGGCTACAAGATGTCATTGCAAGTAGCAGCTACCATCAGTGTGTAGATTTGGGAAAATAAGGGAAATATTGAACTCCTCGAAAAAAAGCCATTGTAGCATTGTTTAATTTTGGCCGCTACGGCCTACAACAGAAGTATTCTTTGTATAAAAATGACTACTAGTCCAGAGTGCTAATTGAAAATTTATGTTTCAAACCATAAATTACTGATATTTCAATAAATCTTCCAAATTTTTAAAGCTGATGTATATTATTATTTATACGTTTTTTTTCATACAGTCACACAATGTTAAGTCGTCATACCAGGGCGACTAACCACGGCAATTAGTTGTGAATAACCACTTTACACTGTTAAGCAGTCGACCAAATTTGTTGGGGACTTCCAGGGATATTTGGGTCTGACGACAATACCAACTTACCATTCCACTGCCATTCACTGTTGAAGAAGTAAATAACGCCTTGGAAAACACTAAGCCTGGCAAAGCCCCTGGATTTGATGGAATTCACCCTGAGTTTCTCAAAAACTCTGGGAAACATACCAGAATGTGGCTGAGCAAATTTTTCAGTGACATCTTACAAACAGGAAACATACCAACGAAGCTTAAAAAATCAAAAGTTATTGCAGTGCTGAAACCATACAAACCAAAGAATCCACCCGAGAGCTATCGGCCTATATCCCTACTGAGTTCATGTTATAAACTTCTTGAAAGGATGATACTAAATCGGATAGGTCCAACAATACTGGACCATATTCCCATTGAACAGGCTGGCTTTAGGCCACACCGTAGCTGCACGGATCAGGTACTCAGCCTAACAACTCACATTGAGGCTGGGTTTCAGAAACGGCTGAAAACTACAGTAGTGTACGTCGACTTGACTTCAGCATACGACACAGTTTGGAGGGAAGGCCTTCTTTTCAAACCCCTGAAAGTAGTACCGTGTGGTCGAATAACGTCGCTATTAAACAACATGCTTTGCGATAGGCCCTTCCAAGTAATAACGGGTGACAGCAGAAGTAAAATGAGGCACCTAAATAATGGTTTACCCCAGGGCTCAGTTCTTGCTCCAGTCTTATTCAACCTATACATTTCTGATATACCCAACACCATTTCAAAGAAGTTCATGTATGCCGACGATATTGCTCTAGCCGCTCGTAGTAATACAATAGAGGAGGGCAGTAGTATCTTATCGGAAGACCTTAGTGTGATGGGAAGATATTTTGCAGACTGGAGGCTGATTCCAAATATGATGAAAACTGAAGTGTTATGCATTCACCTCAATAACAAGCAAGCTAGAACTGAACCTCAGGTATACTTCAATGACAACTTAGTGCGCTACAATCCTCACCCAAAATACTTGGGGATAACAATGGACCGAACATTATCATTTAGAAAACATCTAGAAAACACAGCAGCAAAGCTTAGCACCAGAAACAATATTATTCATAAATTGTGCGGTACCACTTGGGGGGCAAACGCAACCACCCTCAGAATATCTGCCCCCAGTCTTGTTTATTCTACTGCTGAATACTGCGCCCCAGTATGGTTAAACAGCCCTCATGCAAAAATGATTGACACCAAATTGAATGAGACAATGAGAATAATTAGTGGCTGTCTAAAAACTACCCCCCTCCCGTGGCTGCCCGTTCTGTGCCATATCACTCCTCCTCATATTCGTAGACAGGATAAACTGGTGAAGGAATACAACAAAATACTATCCAATCCCCAACTTCCACTGCATACTGACCTAGATGATGCAGATCTTCGGAGGTTGAAATCTCGAAATCCCCCATTACCATTTGCAGAACGGCTCTTGCGGGATGGCTTCCAAGTTGATGAGCACTGGAGGAGGGATTGGGAAGTCCAGAAGCCAGTACAGGCTCCACCAACTATGGACCCCACTTTAACCCTGCCAGGAATGGAATTGCCTCGCCATACATGGAAAACCCTTAATCGAGTCAGAACGTCGCATGGCATCTGTCGTGACTCGTTCTTTAAATGGGGGATATCTGAATCACCGTCCTGTGACTGTGGAGAGCCCCGGCAGACTGTTCAGCATATTGTCACCGAATGCCCGATTACCGCATATGCTGGACAACAGTCGGATTTCTTCGAAGCCTCGAAGTCTGTAGTTGACTGGATAAATGGTCTTAATTTTAAAATCTAAAAACTATTTATTTTTGTTTGTTTTAAATTTAATATTTGTATTTTATTATATTGTTTAAGACTTATTACCAATTAATCCATGTAGCCATACGCTAAATAAATAAATAAATAAACCAACTTAGCAATGACAGGTTTTGATTTACGCCATATAATAGTAATCAGATTAACACTAAACAGTAACAGTTGGCATTATTATAAATTCCCTACATAGTATATTGGTGGAACGTTATAAGTGACAATAAATTTTAGGACTCTTTTTGTCAATTTTTCCACAAATTACTTCAAGGTCACAAATTTTATAGATTTCTTGGCCATGTAAAGTAGCTACAACGCAATTTTGGGTAAGTATAATAAAATTTGATCTTTCCTCATGAATACTAACAAACGAATTGCTTTCGTACATTTTCTCTTTAGAAGAAGCATGATTTTTTTTGCACTAACCCTATTTCTAAAGCCTCATCTATTTCCCTCATCTTCGAAGACCATTCTATACGAAGAATGGAAAATAAATTTTATTTGTAACTCAAACTCGTATATTGGAGAAATATAATATTTTTATAAATAAACTTGCCACATCAACCTTATTGTGCATATATTTTTGACATTTTGACACCGCACATAGCATCCTAGTAGGGGTAACTAAGTTTTTGCAACCCACCGACTGAATTGTAAGAAGCTAACAGTCTTTCCTTCCTAATTTCAGCCGTTTATATTCGTGCTGACAACTTTTATAAACTTCAAGGTCATAGATACAGGGCTGACATGCCTTCAATTTTTAAATATCGGTAATTTCAGGTAACACTGAAACAACCTTCGTTCTAATGTATTGTGTAAGTGGGCGAAGACAACGGAGCGCCGATCCTCGATCTCCGACCATAGCATCGTCATCGAACATTAACTACGATGGTGGCATCGTAGTCTAGCTCCGTTCGCCAAAAAAATAAACACACACAGTCTTAGATTTATCTATGTGGTCACAACGGTCATCGTACCAGGGTAAGTTCGAGCCTAGTGGTGTACGAACAGCTGCCATTGTCGACGGTCAATGGTCCCCGTTGTATCCAGACTTTCGCGGCCATGATCCGATGAACTGTTGGCTATTGAGCTTGGCGTTGGCGCGCTTCGCTGCTTGACGTTTCGCCAACACGAGTGGTCGGCATGCTCAGAAGGTAATATTACCTTTTCGGCGTGTTCCGACAAACTGAGAGCGCGTCCCGAGTTCATCCATTATATATTCCCCGGTAAAGCCTTAAATGCTATCATCCTAATCTTTGCCTCCATAGGGTAGGAAAGCTTTTGCTACTGCTGGTGGTTGTGGCTGGTGGTGCTTTTCTACTCTAGCAGCTCGCATAGGTCTTGTCATTTGTTGTTCTGAGTAGCCGTTTACCTTCAACGCATTCTTCAGATGTTCGAGCTCGGCACTGGCTTTGGCTGGTCCACTGACTCCTCTTGTCCGTTCTGACAGTGTTCTTGTGAGTCCAAACTTCAGGCCTGGATGATGGTTCGAATTGTTGTGCAAATAGCGATCGGTGTGTGTCGGTTTCCTCAGAAGCTGATATTACCTGTTCGTCGTGTTTCGAGAAACTGAGAACGCGTCCCAGGGTTGAGCACTTATATACCCCGTATTAGGAGTGGGGGTGGCTACGCCATACACCGCCGATCCCTTTGGAGCTCCGACCTACTGGGGCAAAATAGACTCCATCACATTCAGAGTCATGAAAGGTCAGCGAGAAAGACACACAAACACGCAGAAGAAGAAGTTTCAAAGGCTTACCAAGAATAGTGGTACAACACCAGGACTAGACACAAACAGGACTGTGGTGAACATCAGTAGTCGTCTTCGGATGAAATTAGTGTTTTGTCTATAGAAGAAATTTTGCTATAACTCCGAAGGAAATACCCACTGGAGACATCATTGCAAAAATCTAATCGGCCATAGGAATTTTACCGGAGGACAGAGCTCAAGAGATATGCACAGAATCAGCTACGACCATCAAAAAAGCAAAACCACTCAAGTGCAATCTGAAATCAAGGAAACGGAAGGCCTTGAGAGATCTCAGTAAGGACAAAAGGATCCTAGTTCTGCCTGCGGATAAGGAAAGTGCCACAGTAGTGATGGATATAAAGGTTGGGCCAATAGTGCGTGGACGGAGGATTGTGGGCTTACTAAAAAATATTTCCAAAATCTGTCACTTGATAATGGTAAGGACCCTTAAGGGCTATAATGTAAAAATATTTTCATTCAAATTTTGCCGTTTATACAGGGTGATTCATATCAAACTTACATTTTTTTAATGGAACCTCCTATATATTATTGCATATCTGGATTCCCTGGTTAATTCTAGTGTGGCTTTATGTATCACAAATGGAACTTTAGACGAACCGTTTAGGCGCAAATGATCATTTTTGGTATAAGTAGGTATCAGAAGAAAATTGAATATCGCAGCGATTATAAAACTTAGAAGGCCGTATCGTTGCGGTACGACTAAGCATGAAATGCGTCCCCTTAGATCAGAGGGCTAAACTTGAATTCTTTTTGCACTTGGAGAAATCAGTAGATTCATTAAGGAAACTGCAATCACAGATTACTTGATTTTTTCAAATGGGAATGCCTATTTTGGTTTAAAGAATCAAATGTAAAATTTGATTACCTTTCTAACGATATAGCATTCTCGATATCAGTGTTTTTTGGTTTTCATTTTATTTCAAATTTTCTGTCAAATCAGCGTTTTTCAATTTTCCTGCGTGCAAGCAACCTAGCAGGCCATGAAAAATGAACAAAAGCTCGTTAATATGGAAGAAACCAACTAACTTAGTAGAAAGATGCAAACTAACTAGAGCAACGAGGTAAGATTATGCAAATTCCTAACAACATATTAGCTCTAACCGGTTACAACAGCCGCAAGATATCTAATGCCAATGAGTAGCGGGGGTATGGCAGAAGTGTTTGTTTTTCACAGCATACTAGCTGTTGATGTCTACTAGAGCTTGACAACCTTCCAAAATGATTAAAAAATTTAAAACAAAAGGAAAACTACCAGCGATTTTTGCTTACAGTCTAACATCTTTATAATGAAATTTCACATTTAATGAGATAAAAAAATTAGTCATTTCCATTTAGTTAAGTCAAAAGTGAAGATATCTCCAACTGGAGCATTCTGAACATCTATTGAAATAATGCTAGAATTTTTTAATTACGCTATGTTGTAATTGTGTTTATTTCATGTGGTTTTCTGCAAACTAAATTATCTTTTACAATTCAAACAGACTGCAAATCAAGTTTCACTTTCCGCGATTTTGCTAATAAGTAGAAGTACCTACTGAAGAGTTTGAAGGGTTCCAGTCAGAGGTATCATTACTTTTGACTTACGGAAATGGCTACTTTTTTATAGCATCAAATGTGAAAATTTATTCAGAAGACATAGGTATTCTACTACCAGCAGCAATCAGTAGTAGTTGTCCTTTGATTAAATATTTTTTTACTGAGTTTGGAAATTGGCTAACAGCTGGTAGGCTGTGAAAAATGAGCGTTCTTGTTACCGCTATTGTTTCTGGTTAGAGCTAAAATGTTGTAAGGAATTTTCATAATCTTGCCTCCTTGCTCTATTTAGTTTGCATCTTTCTACTAAGTTAGTTGGTTTCTTCCATATTAATGAGCTTTTGTTTATTTTTCATGGCCTGCTAGGTTGCTTGCATGCAGCAAAATTGAAAAACACCTATTTGATTGAAAATGTGAAATAAAATGAAAACTAAAAAAGATTGATAGAGAGAATGCTACATAATTAGAAAGGTAATCAAATTTTTGATTTGATTCTTTAAACCAAAATAGGCATTCCCATTTGAAAAAATCAAGTTATCTGTGATTGAAGTGTTCTTAATTAATCTACTGATTTCTACAAGTACAAAAAGAATTCATTTTTAGCCGTCTGACCTAAGGTGACGCATTGCATTCTTAGTCGTACCGCAAAGTCACGGCCTTCTAAGTTTTATAATCGCTGCGATATTCAATTTTTTTCTGACACCTACTTATACCAAAAATGGTGATTTGCGTCTAAACGGTTTATTTAAAGTTCCATGTGTGATACATAAAGTCACACTAGAATTGACCAAGGAATCCAAATATCCAATAACATATAGGGGGTTCCATTAAAAAAAATGTAACTTTGATATAAATGTCAAAATTTGAGTGAAAATATTTTGACGTTATTGTCCTCAAGGGTCACTACCATGATCAAGTGACAGATTTTTTAAATATTTTTCAGTAAGCCCACAATCCTCCGTCCACGCACTATTGACCCACCCTGTAGATGATAACAGAAGAAAAATAAGTGAGCTGCTGGACCTTAGCACCTATCGCACATTGAAAAAGGACCCTATAAAATTATAATAAATAAAACAAAAGCAATGGTGAAAGATTCTAGTCTCGATGAGGAAACAATGGAGAGCGTCTGCAAAAGCGAGGCACTGGCTCTATGGCTTGCCAAAAGCCCACAAGTCCAATACTACGTCCAATTTTTTTTTCGGCATCGACTGCTTGGGTCGTTAGCCATTAGTTGGAGTTACGTATGTTCTTGAAAGGGTATGTATCCTTTTCGGTGAGGGATAACTAATATTTTAAAAGTTTTATATTTTCAGGTACAAGTTTACACACTTCACGAAATTAAAAATGCTTTTACTTGCCACACCGATAGGTGAGGGGAGTATTGTGATCGCGAAAATTTTCGATTTTGAGATAATCCACTTTTTTATTGCACCGAGACTGGTACCGGAAAGTCCCTGTTGAAATACATTAATTACATCGAAATCTTGTCGTGCCTGTGCGTACAAAGGGCACTCCACAAGAAAGTGGTCCATAGTCAGCTGATATCTACAGTTTTGGCATGTGGAGGGGTCAGCCCTTTGCGGGTAGTACATGTGTCTAAGGTTTGTATGACCTAAACGCAGACGTGTGAGAATTACTTGTTCTCTTCTACTGAGCAGTCGTAATAATGACTTCCTTACGTCAGTCTTATATCTCTTAAGCATAGTAGAACATTGGTTGCACCTGTGTTGTCATACTGATTATATTCTGCTGTTCAGATGTGTTTTTAGATCTCTTTAGATCGGTTGGACTAAGGTATTTCCATCAGGAGGGCCAGGTGTCGCTTGGCGGGCAATTCGTCCGCACGTTCGTTGCCTGGTATACCGATGTGTCCTGGAGACCAGTCAAAGGTATCTGTTTAAAAGTTCTTGAATCATTGAATTCAATATTGTGGTTACTGCTATAGGCTGGAGAATACCAAGGGAGTCACTGGAAATGATCTTGTTACAAGTGTTTAGTCCGATTGGGCAATGAAACACTTGGTACGGATTTCACTATTTATTTTCACTAATTGTGTACACTATGCCTAGCCTAACACTTAACAGTCTAATTTATCTAAAGTCACTACACTAATTTATATTGGTCCTTAACTTCACTAATCTATGTCACAGTTCATTTATTTCGCGCGCGCCACTGGAACGTCGCCGTCGTCGCGTATTACTACCGACCACTGACTGCCCTCTCTTGACTGCCTGTCGCTACCTGGCGAATGCTTATATAGATGCCTGTGAACGCCGAGAACCCTAATCGCCGCTACCGTCGTTTCTGGAAACTTCTGGACGTCTGAATTCTTGATGTCACGCAAATCGGCTCGTCCGTCCAGGTCCGGACTGGCACACTGCCCTCTCCTTAAAGCCGTTTCGTCCCCGAAACGCTCATGTCTGAATGGACACAGTACGCCCTTCTTGCAGCCAGAAGTTTGGTAAAAGAAGCAATCCACGGTTCTGTGTTCTGTCGGTCCTCTCGGGTTCCAGCTGCAGACCAGAATTTCGATTCCCGTGAACCTGAAGAGAACTTCTAGCATGTTTCGGATGATCCGCCAATCCAGGCCGTCCCGTCCGCAAGCTAGCCTAGGAATGGCCAGCTTCAAAACATTTGCAGTCAGCAGCTTCTCTCTGAGGTCCAGGTGTGCCTCCCATACAGTCCGGTACGTCGGTTACTGATAGGATTTCTCCTTCGCAATCAAGTAGTAGAATCGCCTCTGGTCACTTCGTAACTCCAGCACTTGTCCGACTCGTCCACCCTGTCTCTCCAGCTCGTCCACTTGGCCAAACAGACGTTGGAATTCACTGGCAATCCCTCGGGACATCCGAAGATCTCTTGCGACACCATGTGCCAACGCGTACTCATCCGGCACCGTGAACAAGTCTCGATGTTCCTCACGAGTCACGGCAAACCTAGCCTTCGCTGTACCAGTGTGAGTGGCCATGAAATCCTCGAAGTTCAGCTCTGAGTGGAGTTGCTGGAGTTCTCTAACTTGCGCTTCCGCATTATCTCCAGCAAACGGAGCTAACCTGTTGAAGTGTACGACTCTGGGTTTTCTACCGTTGCGTTGGCCTTCTTGATGCAGTAGATTACGTCGCTGATCTTCTTGACGACCTCATACGGGCCCTCCCAGGAACTCTGGAGCTTCGGTGACAAGCCACGGCGTTTCTAAGGGTTGTATAGCCAGACCAGGTCTCCAGATTGGTACGCTGTTTCGCTGGACCCTACGTCGTACGTCATCTTCATGCGGTCGCTTGCGGTGCGAATATTATGGCGAACTTTCTCATGCGCCTCGTCCATTCTCTTGCGAAGGTTGGCAACGTAATCTTCGCCTGCCACATCGTCCCCTGGTTTGCAGACAAACATGCGGTCACAGTGTAGCCGGAGCTTTCGCCCAAACACAATACTGGCTGGTGTCTCTCCCGTGGTTTCATGGACTGCCGAGCGGTACGCCAACACCGCAAATAGAGGTTCACCGTCCTGTTCATCCTCTCCACCATGCCGTCCGACTGAGGATGTAACTCCGTGGTCCGAGTCTTCCTAATCCCCAAAGTCTCGCACACGTTCTGGAAGAGCGCAGGCTCGAAGTTCCTTCCCTGGTCCGAATGCAGCTCGAGCGGAACTCCAAAAAGGCAAATCTAGTCCTTGACCAGAGCGTCAGCAACGGTTGCGGCCTCCTGGTTTGGCAGAGCGTAAGCTTCGACCCATTTGCTAAAGTAGTGGATCACCACGACGATATACTTCTCCCCAGCTTCGCTCTCCGGGAAAGGTCCTGCTACGTCGATAGCGATCCTCTCGAAGAGGCTACCTACGTTGTATTGGCGCATAGGAGCCTTCTTACGTCTCTGTGGACCGTTGCTGGCGGCACAAACTGAACACTTCCTGCACCATTCCTTGACGTCTTCCTTGCATCTAAACCAGTAGAACCGCTCTCGAACCTTCTCCAGGGTCTTGGCCTCGCCTAGATGACCTCCACTGATTCCGCTGTAAATCTCCTCAAGTACCTCGGCCACGCGGTTCCTAGGCACCACGGTCTGTCTTCTTTCCTGGGTCCCTTCTTTGTCCTCGAGTATTCGTCGCAGGATGCCATCCTCCATCACCAGACCGTCCTACTGAGCCCAGTAGGACTTGGCGGTAGGCGAGTAAGGTGAAACCTCCTGCCAACTCGGTCGTCGATCTTCCCTCTTCCACTGGATGATCAGTTTCAGGCTGGGATCCTCTTCTTGGTCTTTCTGGAGTTCGGTAGGCTGCCAGCGGTCATCCACAACGGTGGCGATGGCGTCCTTCGTCTCGGCTCGGTTGTTGAGCGCAGTCGTCGGGACACGGTCTCCTCGAAAGTGCATCCGCATTCCCATGAGACTTGCCAGCACGTCAAAGTCGAATTCCTGCAGTCTCTCGATCCACCTGGCTACCTGTCCCTCTGGATTCTTGAACCAAAGTAGCCATGTCAGGGATGCATGGCCCATCCTCAGCAGGAACTTTCTCCCGTACAAGTACTTGTAAAAGTGCTCCACGGACTTGACGATGGCCAGCAATTCTCTCCGAGTGATGCAATAGTTTCTCTCGGGCTTAGATAGCGTCTTGCTGAAATAGTCGATCACCACCTCTCGACCATCTTGTAACCCAGTCCCTCATTCTCAGCCTTCGCCATTATGATACGGAATCAGCCAAATCCGTAAAATTCTTGGGGATACATATCGATAGTACTCTGACTTGGGAAGTACATGCTGATTATGTTGTAAATGCCTTGTCCAGAGTTGTCTACGTCATTCGTAATCTAAAAGACAAAGTATCTGATAATGTATTAGTTACAAGCTACCATGCCTACTTCAATTCCAAAATGACCTATGCAATTCTGGTCTGGGGGCACTCTCCTCACATGCAAAAGGTTTTTGCCATGCCATGCAGGCGTTGCATTCGGTACATGTCTGGGTTGAAATATAGAGACTCATGTAAAACAGAGTTCAGTAAATTAAAAATTCTGACTTTACCTTGCGCATATATTTTAACCTGTCTGTTGTTCATTAAGAAAAATCTCAGTAATTACTTGACACACAGGGATATTCACTCATATGAAACCCGTAATAAAAATAACATCTGTCCCTATCACTACCGTCGTCAAAGAACCAGGAATGGTACAAATTTTTATGGCGCAAAATTCTCTAACCTATTACCTGGCACTGTCAAATCACTGGATGTTAAGACTTTCCATAGAAGACTCCAAGGTTATTTAATAGAAAAGGCGTTCTTCACCATTGATGAATACTTATCTAATAATTTCTGTGATATGGCTTGAGTTTCCTGTTTCTTTTGTACATTAATTCTGTCTATTTTTGTGACCCCTATTGGTCTCGTTGTGATATCTGTCTTGTGAGTTATTGTTATACATTTGTGAATTGTTATTTACCTAGTTATATACAATTTTTTTATTTTAGGCTTATTACTGGAGTAGCATTATTACGCATATTTTTAACTGATCTTCTTATTTTCGCTTTAATAGTTTCGAATTTTCCAATTCTCTGATGTTTTTCTAAGTCTCTGTATGATATGTATTGTTTAAATTGTTGGACTTTTATACTTTAGTTAATTTTGACCTATGTAAACACTTTTGTGCATTAACACTAATAAATTACTACTACTACTACTACTACTACATCTACTACTACTACATCTACTACTACTACTACTCCGGGAGGGGAGTCTCAGCTTCCCCGAGGATGGCCTCTGAACCCCTTGTGTTACTAGGAGGCCTATCACACCCTGAGAAAGACAGACAAACCTAGGAGAGCCTAACTCCAACCCGGTGCGTCCCTATGGCTGATGGGGGGCTATGTGCGCATGCGCGCGCATAGTTGTGCTTCGGCACTCGTGGACCAAGTAGGCAGGACATAGAAGGGATGCGGCTATGTCTTTACTGGGTCATTGTTGTATGGGCTGATACCATTATGCAATGATCCAGATAGTCACCATGGTGACTACTGCGTCTAGGGGGGGGGAGGACGGATGACGACGGCGACCTGGCAATGGATATGGAGCCGACGGTTGAAGTTGACGACGTCTTGGCAAGAAAATGGAGATCTTGGATTAGGAACACATAGCGATCTGGTACCAACAAATGACGACACGGCAATGACTCGGACAAATTCTCATCCTAATTAATTAATCATGGAAGACAAGAAAATTGGAATTTCAGTTACGGAGCAGGGGGTCGGATCCCCAGTTCCGGTCGGGATCGTGGGTGAGCGAACAGGGCCCCACCCGACCGTTAGCCAGCGACTGTTCAGCACTCTCGGTGGACAGTCAGGCTGAGATGCTGGAATCGACTACTGACAGCGGGAGAGTTGAAGACAAAACCGCTTCGAATTATGAGTGGATGAGCGTGGCTGACCCGTTTGCGAGACGTAGTTCGCTAAACAGGTCGCCACCAGGATCTCGTCGAAGTTCTGTGAGTTCGGTTGGTAGCGAAAAAGGCACGAGCTCCAAGAGACGAAGAGCGAAAGACGACGGTCTAGACACGTGGGAGAAAATTAAGGGTATGTTAGATAGGCTCCGTAACGTAGCAAAGGAAGCACAAGACCATTTAAAAAATAACAGGAACACTAAGTCAGAAATAAAGACAGCGATCAACAGAATGGACTACCAGATAGAGGAGATAATCTATGAGATGGAACAGACTTCTCAGAATGCTAAATCTGCCAGAATTGTTGGGTCTCCAGGAATATGCGTGGGAACCCAGACAGACCTAATAGAACAAGTAAGCATGGCAGTCCAAACGATTCCAGTGGACCAAAGAAGACAGAAGAACAGGAAAGAGAGGACAGGGCCAGGATCGAGACCGAAAACTCTATCAACACAGGAGAGGGACGGTTTGAAGATCTAGCCAAGATCCTAGATAAAGCCTGGCCAGAAGGAGTGTTTAATACAGTGAAGGAGATAGAAGGAAACCCCTTCAAGATCGCAGAAAAGAAAAACATCATCCTGCTTGTGGATCCAAAACATAACCAGAAAAAGGGTATAGTCCGGGACGCTATCGAGAGGTTCCCCGAAATCAAGGAGATCCTAGCAGACGGGTGTACGGATGGAAAGGTGGAGTTCGTGATCAACGAAACCCGAACAAGCCGTAAAAGGGACAGAGAAAGGCATCGGACAACGGTATATATCCTCCCATATACCGTTGACCAAAATGGTGTAAATGATATGCAGGGTATTTTCGACTTGTTTGCATCACTTAGTAAGGAATTACTGTCAGCGCAGCCACGATACCTAGCTTTAGTCACACCAGATGGTCTTGATAGGCTTTACGTTCGGAAAATCGTGGAGTTCATAATGCGCGGCAGATGCGACAAAGTGGAGTATTTTTCCCGCAGCAAGCGGAGACCCGAAGAGGAGCGTAGAGCGGCCGCACGAAATGTTGCTGTCAAAGAACGACAGCAACAAGGAAACGTAATTGTAAAAGCTGGATCTCGGGGCTATGCTGAACTTCTCAAGACGGTGAAAGAAAAGGTAGATGTTGACAAAATGGGTGTATCCGTTAAGAGTATTAGGAAAACCGCAGCAGGTAACCTTTTACTCAACACAGAGGAAAAAGAAATGGTCGAGGTTCTGGGAAATGCCATAAAACAACAAATAACGGACTCCGAAGTGATTGTAAGAAAAGGAGAGGTAACACTACATGTCGCGGATATTGATGCAGTTACATCCAAAGAGCAGATCGCTGCTGCGCTGGAACAAGCTGCTGGCCCTAACACTGTGGGCCACTTTGAGGTAGGGGAACTTAGGCCAACGAGAAACGGCAATCAGACAGCAATTATTACAGCGCCAAGAACCTCAGCTGAGCAGTTGATCCGGATTTCATGCCAAGTGAGGGAGTGGGTACGCCTTCGAAGGTGTCTGCGGTGCCTGGATATGGGACACTCAACCAAAGATTACTGTGGGGAAGACCTCTCTGACCACTGTTTCAACTGCTGCCAGAGGAGGCACAAGGCAAAGGAATGCGGAAAGCGGCCACATTGCTCAAAATGTAAAGTTGATGGCCATAGGACGGATTCGATGAGATGCCCCCATTTTAGAAGGGAAATTGACCGTAAGAGGAGGGGATCAACCTCTCGAAGCTCCCGTCAACCGACTATCCACACGGATGAGCAAGACGTTCGTAGAGTGGTGGTCCCAACGACAATACAATGACGACCTTTTTACAAGGAAATCTAGGTAGGTCTAAGCTGGCACAAAACCTACTGATCCAGCTGGCCTATGAGCATGGAGCAGACCTTCTGATTATTTCCGAGCAGTACGAAAACTTTACGGGAAAGAACTGTTTCACTGATCGTAGTGGCACCGCAGCAATATGGGTCCGGAGTACAGACAGGCTTCAAATATCTGATAGTGGCAGTGGTGATGGGTTTTTCTGGGTGCGAAATAACGGCGCGACATTTGTCAGCTGTTATCTTTCACCAAATGAAGGTATTGAAGTTTTCCGCAGAAAAATCGAACACCTGGAGGATACCATTCGTGACATGGAAGGCGAAATTGTGATCGCTGGAGACCTAAATGCAAAGGCACCGGACTGGGGGATGGACCGATATTGCTCTAGGGGCAGGGCTGTAGTCGACATGGCGGCAAGGCTCGATTTGACCGTGCTTAACACCGGTACAGCAACCACTTTCAGGAGGAGTGGCTACGCGCAGACCATAATAGATGTCACTTTCTGTTTTGCTGCCTTGGCAGCGTTCGTAAATAATTGGGAGGTACTGGAGGATTTCACAGGCAGTGACCATCAATACATTAAATTCTCAGTTAGAAACAACACGGATCGACATCCAATCAACACGACTACTCAGGCCGGTTGGATAGTAACAAAGCTGAACAAAACCAAATTCAAGAACAGCGTTAATAAATTCGACACGCCAGGAATTCATGGAGAGACATCAAGAGATGAAACGGAGACGCTTGTCGACAAGACGATGCGGCACATTGCAATTTGTTGCGATGCGTCCATGCCCAAGCGGAAGAGAGTAGTCCGTAAGGCCCCAGCGTACTGGTGGACAAGCGAAATTGATGCTCTACGTAAAAATGGCCTAAAACTCAGGCGAATCGCACAGCGGGCAAGAGTAAGGTTTGGAGCCGAGCAAGAGACAGAAAGATATAGATGGGCCAAGAAAGAACTGAGGAAAGAAATCCGCGCAAGTAAAAGGCGCTGCTGGCGGTCACTGTGTAGAGAGGTAGACGAGGATGTGTGGGGATTAGGGTACAAGATCGTGTTACAACGCTTAGGACAGCAGGCACCGGTTCCTCCTCGGGATCCGCAAGCAATGGAGGAAATTGTGGACGCTCTGTTTCCGCAACATCCTCCCACTACAAGACGCACAGTGTCGCTGGAAGGGACTACCCCTCTATTTACTGTAGAGGAATTGAAGAATGCAGCCGCTTGTCTAAAATATCGCAAAGCCCCTGGCCCAGACGGGATACCTGTTGAAGTAGTTAAACTGTTGGCCAATGAGTACCCGACCATATTACTAAATATGTACAACGCGTGCCTGTTGAGTGGTGTTTTTCCACGAAGGTGGAAGATGCAGAGATTGGTACTCCTAGAAAAAGGAAAAGAACCACCTACTAGCCCTGCCTCGTTCAGACCTCTCTGTATGCTGGATGAAAACTTTACGAAAGACTGCTCAGGTGTCGACTTCGGACAGCAGTGCTATCAGCCGGTAACATCTCGGACAGACAACATGGCTTCAGGCCCGGCCATTCAACGATGGATGCAATCAAGGAAGTTGTGGACATCACAAATTCAGCGTGGAGTGGCAACCACAGAACGCGGGACTCCTGTGTACTGGTCACACTTGATGTTAAGAACGCTTTCAACTCTGCAAGGTGGAACGACATACTAGACGCACTTGAACATCAATTTCATATTCCTGCGTACCTGTTCAAGATAATAGGCGACTACCTCAATGATAGAGAGCTGGTCTATCAAACCACTGCGGGCGTTCGCAGCAGACATGTCACTGCTGGAGTTGCGCAGGGCACGGTACTTGGCCCCGATTTGTGGGACATTGTTTATGATGGAGTGCTAAGGATGGACCTACCTGAGTGGGCAAAGCTCATTGCATATGCGGACGATATTGCTGCCGTTATATCGGCAAGAGACCCGGAGCAGGCGAAGGATAGCGTGAAACTGATAGTGTCCTGTGTGCACAACTGGCTCAACGCTCATGGCCTTCAGCTGGCATTAAACAAAACAGAAATGGTGGTATTGGCAAGGCAGAGAAAATTCCCTGAACCCCTCAGGGTTGTCCTAGGAGGAACCCCAGTTGTAGCCAAGGATACCGTCAAATACCTTGGAGTGCTTATCGATAAGAAGCTGACGCACTACGAACAACTATGTGCAGCAGCTGACAAAGCAGCAAAAGTAGTAGCCGCTCTATCCAGACTAATACCCAATATTGCTGGACCCAGGTCAGGAAAAAGGCGCATCCTCATGATTGTGGTACATTCGATAATGCTGTATGGAGCCGAAGTATGGGCAGGTGCCCTAGAAATACAAAAATACAGGAACCGATTAGCTTCCGTTCAACGAACTGCAGCGCTCAGAGTAGCATGCTCGTATCGAACTGTCTCTGAGGAGGCGGTACTGGTGGTTGCGGGCATGCCTCCAATGCAACTTCTGGCCAAGGAGAGGCAACTCCGGTACGAAAGTCGAAAAAGAGGGGTCCCATTAGCAAAACAGAGTCCAGAAATATCACTCTCTCTAAGTGGCAAGAGCTTTGGGAACAGCAAACACGCACCGCTAGATGCACCCATACCCTCATCCCGGATGTACACCCGTGGTTTAATAGAAAACATGGTGAAGTAAATTATTATTTCACCCAGTTTCTTACAGGACATGGCCTTTTTAACAGTTACCTGTTTAAAATTAAGGTAAAACCTTCGCCGAATTGCGATTACTGCCCGGAAGAGGAAGATGTACCTAGACACACCTTTTTTGAGTGTTCAAGGTGGGATGATAAAAGACGCGATCTCGAACTACGGCTTGGCATTAACTTGTCCCCAGAAGAACTCATGAACGAAATCCTGAACAAAGAGGATTCCTGGTAACAAGTCGCAGCTTACGTTGAGGAGGCTTTAAGAGAAAAGAAAATGGACCAGGTGACTTAGGTAAAATCAGTCGAGCTATAGGAGTAAGTTATTAGTCACCAATCTTCGTTTTGATGAAATGCGAAAGCGGTACCAAAACGACGGTGTGGTAGAAAACGTTACGAGTAAAAAAAAACTACTACTACTACTGCTACTACTATCTGCGACAGAACTGAACCTATCCCCACGTTGCTCGCATCAGTGTCTAACACAAATTTGCCAGTAGGCAGAGCTTAGCACTGGAGCCATCGAGAGAGCCTTCTTCAGCAGGTCGAAAGCTTGCTGGCAGTCATGTCCCCACTGGAAATGCGGCCTTCCTCCGTAAGCCTAGTAGTAGGTACACAGACCTAGGAAGCTTCTTACGTCATGTTTGTTCTTAGGTACCGGCCATCCTTTTACTGCTTCGATCTTCTGAGGATCCATGGCTATGCCTTCTTGGGAAACCACATGTCCTAAATATTGCACCTTCTTCTGGAACAGGTGGCACTTCTTGGGGCTCAGCTTGAGGCCTGATTGGCGCAGCCTCCTAAATACTTGTTCCAAGTTCTTAAGGTGATCGTCGAAAGATGTCCCAACCACGATGATGTCATATAGGTAGACCAGGCAGGTTTCCCAAGACAACCCCTTCAAGACAGTCTCCATCAGCCTCTCAAACGTAGCTGGCGCGTTACACAATCCAAACGGCATAACCGTAAACTGCCATAACCCTGAGCCGACGGTGAACGCGGTCTTCTCCTTATCCCCTGGGTCCATCTCGTCTTGCCAGTAGCCACTCTTCAGATCAAGCATGGAGAACACCTTCAAACCCGCCAAAGTGTCTAAGGTGTGGTCGTTTCTTGGCAGAGGGTAGCTGTCTTTCTTCCTGACGTCATTGAGCTGCCGATAGTCCACGTAGAATCGTGTCGACCCGTCCTTCTTCTTCACTAGTACAGCCGGCGATGACCAAGGACTCGCTGATTGCTCGATCACCCCCTTCTCTTCCATTTCCTTGATGATCCTATCTGCTTCTTCTCGCTTGGCCAACGGTAGCTTGCTTGGTGGTTGCCGAATAGGTGTTACATCGCCCGTGTGGATCTTGTGTCGGACCACATTTGTCCTCCCCTCCTTTCCAAGGCCAACATCGAAGATATCCTGGTATTCCCTAATGAATATCCTCAGCCTCTTCTGTTGTTCCCTGTTCAAGCCTTTCGACGAATCAGCCACCAACTCAGTCAGCTTCTCATGCAACCGCTCATTCCGTTGGTCTGATGCGTTTACACTCCTCACCACTGATGAGACTGGAGAACAACGACCCAGTGGTGTTCCCTTCTTGAGGTGTACCGGAAAGCCATTCGCGTTTAGCAACCTCACCGGAACTGCATCATTCGCTCGTACCAGGCATCTTCCAATGGCGATGCCACGGCCAATCAGCTCATCATCCGGTTTAGGTTCGAACAACATGACGCTCCCTCGATCAGCGTCATCAATCAGGCAGGCTTCGATCACCACCTCGCACCTTCCTGGGATGACAGTTTCTGCTGAGAGCACCACCTGGACAGCCTCTTCTTGACGTCGGTGGAGGACTACCTCTTCCTCTTGGACTAGCAGGGTACCATGTCTCAGGTCCAGTTGGAATCCATAAGTGTCCATGATATCCATTCCAATTATCACCTTGTTCTCGATTTTGGCTACCAAAAATCGATGTTTGATCTTGGTGTTCCCAAACTGGAGCTGTATGTCGGCTTCCCCATGGATGCTTGCGGGCTTTCCGGTAGCAGTGCGCAGCCGCCATCTTGTTGGTCTTACATCAGCACTTTTCTGGAGGACATCAGGTCGAATGATGGTCTTTGTCGCACCCGTATCCAGAAGCATCAGCCTCTGCTTGCCATTCACGAAGCCATCCATACAGACTGTTCGCCTGCTGCCCCACGTAGGCCACACGAGCAGTTCTTCCTGAGGCCTTCTGGATGCGGGTCGAGGATCGCCTCTTCTCTTCGATCCGACCTAGTTTTTCGGCGTCGGCAGTGGCTTCTTCTCCTCCTTGCAGCGGCTTTCTTACATGACCCAGCTCGCCGCAATTCCAGCATCGGATCTCTCTCTTCTTCTTGGAAGGGGCCTCGCTAGTTACCCGCCGCAGTTCCTCAACTAGAGCCGGCACTTGTGTCTCAGCTTCACACTCCAGAACTCGGGCCTGACACTGGTAGGTCTTTTTCACAGCCTCAAATTCTAAAGCTCTGGCCAGAGCATCCACCAGACGTTCCGAATATGCGAGGGCCATAGTTTGACGCATCTCGGCATCACGAAGACCACCCACAAATGCCTCCACTGCTTATCGCTCCATTAGATCTTCCGGAGCCGTCGGATACGTCAATCGAACTAATCGGGCTATATCTGCTTCAAATTCTTGCAGCGTCTCGTTTGGTCGTTGGGAGCGATTCTTCAGCTGAGCGTGGAAGACGTGACCGAATCTGGATTGGATCATTTATTTCGCGCGCGCCACTGGAACGTCGCCGTCGTCGCGTATTACTACCGAGCACTGACTGTCCTCTCTTGACTGCCTGTCGCTGCCTAGCGGAGGCTTATATAGATGCCTGTGAACGCCGAGAATCCTAACCGCCGCTACCGTCGGTTCTGGAAACTTCTGGACGTCTGAATTCTAGATGTCACGCAAATCGGCTCGTCCGTCCAGGCCTGGACTGACACAATATATTTCCCTGGTTCTTTATTTTCTATATAGATGAGTGCCTGTATTATGGCGAATAGTTCGGCTCTGTAGATTGAGGTCATGAGATTGAGTGCGAATTTTTGTTCATGTTCTCTTAACGTAAATGCACATCCGACTCCGTTCTCGATTTTTGATCCATCTATGGAGATGAATTGTTTGGCGTTTGTGTATTTATTCACAATAGCCCAGAAAGTGGCAGCAAGCAAAGACGTGTTGGTTTTATTTTTCTTGAAATTTCTTCATCGGATGCTTATCTTAGGTTTGGTAATCGTCCAAGGTGCTGTGGCGCTAGGCCCTATATTATACACAATGGAAAGCTGGGTGTCGGTAGTATTTAACATATCCTAAATTCTTGCACCTACAAGCCTCGTTACAGTAGGTCGGATAGTGAATAGTTGGTTTGTTTCATTGTTGAAGAAGAAGTATGGTATGATTCAAGTGGGAAGGATTTGACCAAATTCTTACGCAGTAGTTTCTGGTCAGTTGCTGTATCCTAATATCAAGTGATGGTATCCCGAAGTCACAATATATAGATGTTACGGGACTGGTTCGAAAGGCTCCTATACATAACCTCAAGCATAGGTTATCTATTCGTTCAAGGTGTCGAAGGTGAGATTTCCTCACGGCGACATAAACGATTAATCATATTCTATTTTCGACAATACGAGGGACCTGTATAGCGTAAGTAGTGCTTCTCGGTCTGATCCACAGTTTATGCTTGAAAGACATTTTAGAAGGTTAACGGACTTCTTACATTTCATTACGAGAATGTTTATATATTCTTTCCCATACAAAATTTTATCGAATGTTATCCCCAACAGTCTAACACTGTTGTGAATGCGTATCGGTGAACCCTGGAGCGTTAGGCATGGGTCGCCATGAGGTTTGCGGAGCCTGCAGAAATGTATGCAGCTGGTCTTGGAAGTAGAGAAATGAAACCCATGTGTTCAGCTTGATCCACGAGCTGGTCAATTGCCACCTGTAGTTTATTCTCAATAAGCGAAACGTTCTTGTTTGAATAGAATATTGTGAGATCATCTACGTATAAGCATTTTCCAATGTCTGAATCGATCGTCTATATTAGGAAATTTATAGCTATCTGGAATAGTGTTACACTGATGGTGGAGCCTTGTGTTATGCCATTTTCAGATATATGAGGCTGAGACGCGTTACTACCTATACGAACCTTAAAGGTTCGATTTTCTAAGAATTCCTCAACAAATTTCAGAATATTGCCTTCTATGTCCCATTCCTGCAATGTATTGAGAACGCCTCGCCTCCATGTGGTGTCGAAAGCTTTTTCTAGGTCAAAGCTTGCAGCTACGAGGTGGTTTCTTTGGGCAAAAGCTCCTTGAATGGCTGTATTCATATACACCAATTGATCGACAGTTGATCTTGACTTGCGAAAGCCCATTTGGTGGTTCGACAGTAGATTGTTTGTTTCTTAAGCACCAAATGAGTCGTTTTTTGATCATTTTTTCAAGTAGCTTGCTCATGCAGCTGGCTAAGGATATGGGACGGTAGTTTGAAGGGTTTTTGAGATCTCTGCCGATTTTTTTTACAGCTACAATAATGGCTTCTTGCCATTGATCGGGATAGATAACCGCCTCGAAAATGTGGTTGAAAAGTTCTAATAATGCGTGTGTGTTTTTCTGGTTCCGGTAGGTATCTCAACATCTCGTAATGGATCTCATCTGGGCAGCGGATGAGTCATTGAATGCGTTCTCGGGTTCCTGAAATGTAAAGGGTAGGTTGTATACTGCGCTGTTGTCCTCATTTATTTCTGGTGGTCTGGCTTCTACATTGATTTTCTGTCTTGGAAATCCTTGACTGTAATTTTCCGAGCTACTTGATCGTTGGAACTGTGAAGCTAGGGTATTGCAGACTTCTTCGGGATTGGTGGCTTCTATATCATTCGCCATTAAAACGGACGAGGGAGCCTAAAATTTTTTGCCTTGAATGCTTCTTATTTTACTTCGAATTTCAGTGAGTGGGATTTCCCTAGATATAGTGGAGACGTATTCCTGCCATGATGACTTTTTGCTATCCAGTATCAAACGTCGAGCAATCGCTCTTTTTTTTGTTAAATTCAATCATGTTGGATAAGGAGCAGTTTCTTCTGGATTTGTTAGAAGCTTGGTTTTTATCTTTTATGGCTTCTCCAATCCGGTCCTTCCACCATGGAACTTGAACCTTTTTTGTACTGCCATGTTTTTTTGGTATGCTGTTAGTAACTGCATGGATAATAGAAGATCTGGTGGAGCTTGCGGAATCGGTTATTGTCTCTTTTAGAGTAAAGTTATTGATGTTGTTCCCATAGGTGTTCCAGTCTGCTTTTTTGATGTTCCAAGTGGGTGGATTTGTTCTTTCTGGGCATCTGGTAGCAAAGTTTATGTATATAGGAATATGATCCGAGTACAAATGTTGAGGAAGTGTTTCCCATTCTAAAGATGGCGCTATATTGGTTGAGCAGAATGATAGATCAATATTACTAAACTTTTGTGATCTAGAATTGAAGTATGTGACTTCTCCAGTATTCAAAATAACAAGGTTTGATTCTTCAATAATACTTTCTATTACCCTCCCCCGAGTGGCTATGTGACTGGAGCCCTAAAGGGGATTGTGTGCATTAAATTCCCCCACTATCAGGCAAACGACAGGTACCTAGGATATGATTTCTTGAATCTGCTCTTAACTCCAGCTAGAATCGGGTAGTTGTATGTTGCATATAGCAATTCTAATTGGGAGGATACATTGTATCGCAGCTGCTTGTAACAGTTGTAATAAGTATTTCTGCCGCCTGTAATTCATTCCTGATAAAGATTGCCACACCGCCTCTGCTTTGGTGAGTGGGGATTACATCTTTCCTGAAGCAGGGAAAGCCACGCAGATTGAAATTGGTTTCAGGAAAGAAGTGGGTCTCTTGAATACATATTCAGAGAGGCGCCTTCTCAGATACTGGCAGTTTCATTTCAGGGTCATGTCTACAAAACCCATTTATGTTCCACTGTAGCAATGAAGACATTGTAGTAAATGTTGTTGGTTGATAAGTGTAAAGCTTGCAAAAGGCATACAAATAAAATAGATAAATATGAATAGATAAATGAATAAGTAAAATAGATAAGTGAAATAAATAAATGAATAAAATAAAAAATAAATAGACAAATATATAGATAGGACAATAAATCACAGGTAGCATTATACGAATTGGGTAGTATACCTTGACTAGTGTTTTCAGGGGGTTTCAAGGTTTCAGGTTTTCTGGGTTTACGTCTCGGCCATCGTTTCCTCTTTTTAACTGAGGTAGATTTCTCACTTACTTGTGAAGATAGGCTTTCATCACTGTCGTAAGCTTCCGGAGGGGAGTCTCAGCTTCCTCGGGGATGGACCCCTTGTGTTACTAGGAGGCCTATCACACCCTGAGCAAGACAGACAAACCTAGGAGAGCCTAACTCCAACCCGGCGCGTCCCTATGGCTGATGGGGGGGCTATGTGCGCAGGCGCGCGCATGGTTGTGCTTCGGCACTCGTGGACCAAGTAGGCTAGACATAGAAGGGATGCGGCTATGTCTTCACTGGGCCATTGTCGTATGGGCAGACACCATGCTACAATGACCCAGATAGTCACGTGGTGACTACTGCGTCTAGGGGGGGGCAGGACGGAGGTCGACGACGATCTGGCTATGGACACGGAATTGATGATGGAAAAAGGAACTGACTGCGACCTGGACCGACTTGGTGGCAACACGGCTATTCTCTGGACATGAACCCATCTCAAGGTGTTATGCGATTCGTGCCGAGGTGTGCGTGGCGGTAGGGAAGTACCGTCTCAAACGGAGCCTCTGAGATACCGGGCGACCTCTCAGAGTAAGGTAGCCTTGCCGGCGCAAGCGAGGCTCTGCGTCGGTCGACCTTATGTTTCCCTAGCTTCTCGTGGGATCATTATGGATATCGACAAAAAAAATAAGGATGAGGGGAGGAGGCCTAACATCAGTCTGGAAGACGTAGTTGTGGGCGAGAAAAGCATGGAACCGGCGGTGAAAGTAAAAGGAGTGTTTCCTAGGTGGACACAACTAACCCGGTCACATTCATATAGCGAGGGCTCTAAGGTCGCCATAAAGAACATCGAAATCGTGGCCAACCCAGGAGGAATGAAAAGAAAAGCTGCAGACCTGGAAATTCATCCAGCAAATGAAACGCTTAAAAGGAAAGTTAATCCAGTGGTAGCAGATCTCATGGATATGCTGGAATTCCTACAAGGTGCTGCGAAGAAGCTTAATGACGTTGTGAGTGCTCATATCAACACGAAGAAGGAGATTAAGGACGTAAATAATGACCTCCAAAGAGTAAGCATGTTCCTAAATAGATCATCGGTAAAATCATTCTTTGACGCTTCAAAATGGGAAAAGGTGGAAACCCCCACATATGACGCCGACACACAAACGGAAGGCATACAAACCAACCTAGCAGGAACCACAGTTGCTGTTCAGACCCAGTGGGACGATCTGAAGCATGAGCAAGAACTGTTAGCTCAAAAGAGCAAGGATGAAATTATATCCAAACTGTCGTCGGCTAAGGAGCTCAAAGGACTGGTGTCCATCACAGATAGGTCCATGCCGGAGGAGGCCTTCAGAAGTACCAGGGTGGAGACGGAGAGCCTAGATACGGACGCACTGGAAGGTGATCTTGTTCTAATTGTGAACCCCAGCACAGTAGCACGAAGCCAGCAACAGGAGTAATTAGAAAGGAGAATTCCTATCATTGCAGCATTATTGGCTGAAAACCTGATAGAGGGCCAATTGGAATATATAACAGTACATACGGAAATGGTCAACCGCAAAGGTGAAAATAAAGGGCAGACGCGTACGGTTTACGCTCTACCCCAAACGATGGACGAAACCGGAATGGCAGACGTAGAGACACTGTTCACTAACTGCTCTCGCCTCAGAACCGAGCTAAAGCAACCCAATACTTTCAAAGTGGTTGTTACTGGTAAGATGGACATGGACTACCTGCGAAAATGTCTGGAGTATGTGTTCGGCGATAGTGAGTTCAAGGTTACTATTGTAGACCACGCTAGGAGAAAACCCGGAAGAACTACCTCAGTAGTCGCAGAGAAGGCAAGAAAGAGACCCCCAGACTATGATAAGGTCATTGTGAAAGCTAACGGAAAATCTTATGCAGATTTACTACGGGACGTCAAGAAACACGTAAATATAAAAACGGAAGGAATGAAGGTGGAGAGAATTAAAAAAACTGCTAATGGAGACCTATTGATGGAGGTTAAGGATAGTGACTGTGCTCATAGACTCAAGAACGTG
Source organism: Callosobruchus maculatus (assembly GCA_951848785.1). Lineage (NCBI taxonomy): Eukaryota > Metazoa > Arthropoda > Insecta > Coleoptera > Chrysomelidae > Callosobruchus > Callosobruchus maculatus. Next base: position 12,858,763 of record CATOUR010000056.1, read on the forward strand.
ATAAAAACCAATGTGGCTGATGTGGAGACGTTCCACAGAACAAACGAGATGACCTTTCATATAACTGATATCGATGCGGATGTAGACGAAGACCAAGTAAAAGAAGAAATCATCAAAAGTCTTCCGGGAAGGAGCATAAAGGTCGAAGTATCTGCGCTAAGGCAGATGAATAATGGAAATCTGGCCACGACGGTTACAATCAATAAAGAAGCAGGCGGAAGGCTGGCGCGGATAGGCGAATTGTCCATGGGATGGAATCAGTGGAAAGTCAGCAAAAGGATACACATCCCGCGGTGCTTCCGATGTCTCATGTTTGGCCACCGAAAGGAGGAGTGTAAAGGGGAAGACAAATCAGCTCTGTGTATTAAATGCGGACAACCTGGCCACGTGGCGAAGATGTGCAAGGCCACTCCTTTCTGCACAACTTGCACCCGTGGAGGACATAGAGCAATCAGATGAAGTGCCCCCGTTATCGGAAGGTGATCAATGACGAGGAGAAAAGACGAACGAAGCGTAGGGATACTGTATACAGCAGGACCAGAGCAGCATCAAATGACGAAGTTTCTACAAACTAATCTAGGAAGAGGAAGAGCGGCTCATGACATGGCCATAGAAGTAGCTAAGGAAAGGGGAGTATATCTGATTATAATCAGCGAGCCAAATTGCACCCTAGTAAATACTTCAAACTACATCGTAGATAATCGAAAATCTGTGGCAGTACAGGTTCTAAACAGATCTGTTGGAATAACCAAAGCTGAATGTTACCATGGCTTCGTAAGACTGATGTTTAGCAACTGGCATCTGTATTGCTGTTACATCTCTCCGAATATTAGCTTCGCAGATTTCAAGGAACAGGTAGACTCCTTTATGACAAAAATCAGAGATGGTAATACGGAGAATATATTTGCGGGAGACCTAAACGCCAAATCGAGTCTTTGGGGTTCCCCCTTCACTGACCAGAGGGGCAGGTACGTTGAAGAATGGGTGGCAGCACTGGATCTGGTCATTGTTAATAATGGAGGCACTCCAACCTTTGCAAGAGGGACCAGCGCCTCTTACATAGATGTTACTGGAGCGACACCTAATATTGCAAGCAAAATAGTAAATTGGGAAAACAACTAGAAATAACACCTTCAAAAGTTTCTTGGATGTGGACATTTTTAGACTAAAAGTCCAAGAAACGGGAAGAAACGGAATAATTTTGTGCCTAGAAGACCTTGTCTCAGCTATTACCTCTGCAACGATAGCAAGCACAACCAGAGCTTTTAGACAAATCGGGCAAGTGCCGTACTGATGGAATGCTGAGATAGAGCGGCAGAGACGAACGTGCAATATCCACAAAAGGGAACTAACCAGAGCCAGGGGACGTCACATTAGCGAAGAAGACTTAGAGCGGCTCAAACACCAATACAGAGGAAGCTGGAAAGAGCTAAAGAAGCTAATAGCTCGGTCTAAGAGACAGCACTGGAAAGACCTATGCTTTGATTTAGAAAACGACGCCGGGGGTCAGGGTATAAGATCGTCATGAAACAGCTGAATGAAAAATCTCTACCTTTCGAGCTCACGTCCATGCAGCGCCTGGAAATAATAGAACATCTTTTCCCCCGAACAGAGGATACTTGGCAAAAAGGACACACAGTAACTGAAGGTCTGGTGTCATTCACAATCCAAGAACTGGAGGAGGCGGCCTTAAATATCAAGATTGGGAACGCACCGGGTCCAGATCACATTCCCCCTGAAGCTGTCAAGATCGCAGTTAAAGTCGCACCCGATATGTTTCTTAAGGTGTTTAACCAGCTACTCAGAAACCAAGATTTCCCAAAAATTTGGAAGCAGGCCTCAGTGACCCTCATCTGGAAAGGCAAACACGCAGAAAATCCGTCGGCTTTTAGGCCAATCTGTATGCTCAGTATGCTGGGAAAGCTATTCGAGCGAATGATTAAATTCAGGATTGAGAATGAACTCGAGGAAAAGGGGAATCTATCTGAGCAACAATTCGGCTTCAGAAAGGGCCACTCTACTATTGAAGCCCTAGAGGTGGTAATGACCTGGATTGAAAACTCCAGAAAGAAGTGGTGCGCTCTGGTGACCGTGGATGTGGCAAACGCCTTCAACTCGGCAACATGGAGTTTAATCATCAGAGAACTCCATAAAAAAGGCATTTCGCAGTACCTGATCAATATTGTAGAGAGCTATCTTTCTGACCGCATAATCTCCATAACCCGGAACACCAGCCGGAGGCTAACGGCAGGGGTACCGCAAGGATCGGTCCTCGGACCGCTACTGTGGAATGTCCTGTACGACGGGGTGCTGAACCTGCAACTGCCAATTGGAGCGAAAACATTAGCCTACGCGGACGACCTGGCGGTGGTAGTCGAAGCCGACCAAGAACAACAGCTAGAGGACATCACGAACGAAGCACTGGCCAGAATTGCCTTCTGGATGCAAGAAAATAAGCTTCGCTTAGCTCCGGAAAAGACAGAAGCGATAATCCTGAAAGGTCCTCGCAAAAGACATCCAGACTGGAAGCTAAATCTGCTAAAAGTAAAAATTACTCCAGTCAGGCAGTTAAGATATCTGGGTGTAATGTTAGATGACAGGAGGACTTTTGGCCCCCACATCAAACATGTGACGGAGAAGGCGCAGAGAAAGATGGGGATTCTAACCAGGATGCTTCCAAATGTAGGAGGTCCTAGCAGCGCCAAGAGAGCGGTACTGTGTGAGGTGATACACTCCATAGTACTGTATGCAGCGCCAATTTGGGTAGGACGCCTGAGAACTCAGAAAGAAGAGAACATGTTAGCCGCTGTACAACGGAAGGCTCTCCTGAGAATTGCGAGTGGATACCGTACCGTGTCCATGAGGGCAATCCAGGTTATATCAGGCATTCCGCCAATATCGTTACTTGCGGACGAGAGAAGCCGGCTTTTCAGGACCGAAAATGCGCAGACAAGATCAGCACGAGACAAAGAGAGAACTATAACACTAAATAAGTGGCAGGAAATTTGGAACACTCATTCAGGCTCGGCCGAATGGACCAAATTACTCATACCGGACATAAAAAGCTGGGTTAAGTGTGAGCACAGAGACCTGGATTACTTTCTGACGCAGTTCCTGTCTGGCCACGGATATTTTGGTAGCTATACCAAGAAAATGAATATAACGCAATCCAGCTTATGTGGCTACTGCGGGGACGAGGACACTCCAGAACATACAGTGGCAATCTGCAAGAGATGGGAAATACCGAGAATGGAGCTACAGGAACAAATAAACAGCGGCATTAATGTAATAAGCATAATTGCAGAGATGATGGCCAGCAAATGAAAATGGTGCAAAATAAAAACTTTTATAGGCCATGTCATGAAAACGAAGAGGGACGAAGGAAGGCTGCAGTAACCCCGAACTCCTAATCCCCATGACCAACTGGGGGACGGGAGACGTAGGGCCACAGGAAAAAAGAAATTGCAGATGGAGGACTGAAGAGAAGACAGCCTGTTGCCTCGACGATATGTCACTACCCGTGATGCTTCCGAGGTAACAGGCGGTTTGCCGGAGCCACTTGGTCTGTGCGTGCACATTCCAACGCTCCTATAAAAAAAACTATCGTAAGCTTCTCTCATATGGGCTACGAAACGTTTTCTTTTTTGTGATACAGAAGGTTGGGTTGATGTATCAGAAAGAAATTGGCTGGGGTGGTAGGTTTTGGGTAGTAGGGTTTTTGTTTCTTCCAGAAGGTTTTCGAAGGTTTGCTTTATTTGATTTTCTATAGATTTTGCTAACTGAGGGAGTGGGTCTTTTATGAAATTGTTGACTGAGGTACTTGGTATTAACTTTCTTTTTAGCTTCCAAGTTGCTGAGTTTTTCGATCTTTTTTTTGATAATAATTTCTTCTTTCATGTTAGGAGAATCTCTAGAGTTAGCAGCATGCCGACCCGTGCAGCTTACACACTGTATAATATGTCGTTCTTCGAGATGGGGTGGTTTGGTGGTTGTCTACAGGCACACACTTCAGAATTAGAGCATCTCTGGGAAGTATGTTCGAACTTTTGGCATTTGAAGCATCTTAGTAGGTTTGCGGAATGGGGTCATATTTGAAGACAATAACAGACGGCTTGGATTTTTTCGGGTAATTTTGGTTTGTCAAAGGTAAGAATGAGATTCGGCGTTTCTTTAAGTTCCCCTTCCACTTTTCGCATCATGCGTTTCACCTCAGTAGCCCTTTCTGACTTCAGGCCTTCTAAAATTTCTTCCACTGAACAGTTGGGCAGATTGGCACATATATTATTCCTTTAAAGAAATTATGCTGCTGTGACATTTTACTCCAATCACTCCAATATTGGAATCTCCCCTTTTTTTGTCTTTAGGAGCCTGGATGCCTGAGGACGACTCGGCGTTTCTACCAATAGACCAGCTTCAATTTTTTTATTGATTTCCGATTTCCAACGATACCAAATAGAACTTTTGACACAACGAAGGGGCTAACTTTATCGAAGTTGCCTCTATCAATACGTTCAAGCACCAGGAACCGAGGGATATTTCCCGCCTTTCCCTGGCTGATTGCCGAGTTTGGTAGCATGCTACGTACCACTCATACTTCCTGCAGTTAGGTCTGCAGGGGGCCGGGTTTGGGTTGTAATGTCTTCCATATGACCCTAGCAGTTTTCATTCCTCTGATTCCTTACCCTCCATGGAGCCCTCATCTGGGAAAGGTACACTCACAAACAGAATAATTCCAAGGCTTTCGGAGCAACATCTCTACCGAGACTAGCTCCGGCAAGGCCGGTGGGTTAGCTCCTAACCGCCCGTCTAGCCGAAATCCAGGCCAAAGTGGTGTGTTGTGAGACGGCACGCACGTCACCAGGCGCACCGCCCACTCAACCACCAGGACTCCTTTATCCGATGACACGGGTCGCGTGGCACGGAACAAACACCAGACTTTCGATATACCTCATAGCCAAGTCGCGGCTCTATGGGGCTCCTCTTAAGGCGAGGCAACCTGCTGGGCCCCCGGGATCACCACCCCCGTATCTATACTGCATTCACTGAAGAAAAGGAGTAAAAAATTATTTCAAACCCATACTTTGGGGCTTTACTCGGATAAATCGAACTTAGTTTTTCTGTTTATAATAACATCACTGCTCTCAGTATGCAGTTTTGTAGACGGTGTGCATATAACCCTTGACCATACAGTAAAAATTTACATATATTGTGCATGGTTACTCCGTTTGTTCGGTGGATAAGGTATAGTAATGCACATATGTCGTAACATGCGCACATTATCTAGACCCCCTGAGGGGACTACGTCCAATTGTTGTTAGCGCAATAAGCGCACCTACCTATGAAATAGTAAAACACCTGACCATACTGCTGAATCCGTATGTAGGGAAAACCGATATGTTTATGCAGGACTCGGTGCACTTTATATCAATATTCCATAACACGACACGAAAAGAAAAAAAAATAATCAGATACAAGCAAGTTTTGGCCTATTGTGCCGGCAAAGGTCACAGTTTCAGTAAAGGACGGTCTAACAGCTCTTTACTCGTCTTAACTTGGGCGACTCTCGAAATGCTTCCTGTACCGGGGTACAACTCAAGGATCCTATATACCTAATGGCTACTGTAAAAAAAAGGTATTAATGAAGGAGGACTTTTTGAACATAAGATTAAATAATATGTATAATTATAATGATTTTTTTTGTTAGCGTATAAAATAAATATTTTGTAGTTTGGCTTACTTATTTTTTTCCGTATTTTAATAAAGAAGATAAATCAAAATAAAACTCAACATCCTATGGCATTTTTTCTCCTACATGGCGTAATTCGATTTTGTTTCTTCGTAATCCTTATCAAATAACACTGAAGATGTATTTTTGGATCTGAAACGTCGGGTAAATGAAAAGAGCGATATATCGTTGTATTTAGAATTAAAATTGGAGTTTTTTAGCGATACAAAGAACTTGTCGAGTATTTAAAAAAATCAAAGTTGGTGATGGTTGCTAAGAATCGAAACTTCAGATAGAAAACCTAAAAACGTCAGTTTATTGAGCTGAAAAATAAAAACAAAGTGTTTCCAAAATATCTCCGGAGGTACTCGGAATTTTAAAATTTTTAAAACGCCATATTGCAGGATAGCAGTGTTCAGCAAGGCACAACTTTTCTCTAATTTAATCATCTTTGTGAATCTTCTGGTTTACGAGACCCCTGTAGTGTGTATTCCTGTGTGGGATATATACATATATTTGGTACGTAAAGGCAAAGTTTACGGAATACATATAAGTTGGATCACTCTCCGTCGGCACTTTGAAGAACTCATATCAAAGCGATGCCGCGGCTGCACGCGCCAGTTAGTTTTTGCGTTGGTTTTTGCTCAAGTACGAGGGTCTTTTAGCGGGGACTTGCTAACGCCTGGGTTGTACGTATATACGAGGGTCATTGAAAAACTATGTATTGACGGCCGATTTAGACATACAAATACAAATATAACGTTTATTTTGCTAATACACTAAGTTACATAAATGGATAACATAAATAAAGCCAGTAAAACTATTACTAATGAATCTCAAATGATTTCACATATTGTAGCTATTTCGTAGATAAATAAAAACTGATGGTTTAAAGGTGCTGTAGTATTTCTACCTTAATGTTTTGTTTATTTGGCTTATTTTTGAGATCACAGTTTATAAATTTTATGGTATAGTACATACGAACTCGTATGTACAATTTTAAAAGATAATCATGAGGAAATGCTTTATATGGATGTGAATGAATTATTTTTGACATTTTGCTTTTCAGTGTCATTCCAATTGCTACTGTAGAAACTAAATTGTTAAAGTTATCAATAAAAATATTTTCGAGCTCTAAAATATAATTTACAATTTCCCTGGGTGGCATGGTAAGACCACCAAATAAATATTTTGTCTCACTATACGCTTTTAGCGTGATACAATCTTTTAAGTACCTGTAGCTTTTGAACTAATCACTTTAGACCCCAAGTGTGCTAGTTTGTTGGAATTGTTTTATCGGGAGGAACACAGGCACAAATATACAGGGAGTTCCATGAATAATTTTCAATCGAATGTCACGTGACCAAAAACAAATACCTCATTGGGTAGTACAATGACAAAAAAAGACACAACATCTGCTCTAATTTACATGTGCCCAGTTTCGACATATATCTTGTCTTAACCGTTGTGGGATACCCTGTATTCATATCCCTTACATTTCAAGGTTTACCACAAAATAAGGATGGATCTGATTGTGATTCTCCATCCGTTAATAAATTTAAATTGATTGGTAAAATCTTTTCTTGCAAGATTGATTACTCTCAAACTTCTAAAAAGTTTATCCATTTCCCGCAAACAAATCCGAGATAACAAAATCCGATATTTTTGAGACACTGTATACACTTCGCGTTAAACACGTTCAACCTCTACTTTGCGCCGCTCCGTATCTCTCGGCTGACGTCGGTATGCTGCTACCGGTGTACCGGGGAGACGGGGCAAGGGGCAGGCCGTTTTGATATTTTTGCCGAGTGATCCAACTTATATGTATTCGGTAAACTTTGGTAAAGGTACAGATACATATTATGTTCATAAATGGCATGCTTATTAACCAGTTGATACATCTGCATTTAATCGCACGACCGTCGGCGTCGGTTCTTGAGCATTCTCGAAGTTACCATGCTTACTTCGAGTAAGGTACGTACACACATGCTACGAAGTAGCAGTTGCTCATTGATCAGACACAGCTGCTTTTGCTGCGCAGCACATTAAAAAATAGCGCAGCATGATCTGCTGCATGTATGAATACACATGCAGCCTGCAAGATTGCGGTCGCAACCTGTTGGTTGCAGTAAATATGTTATTGCACGCAGTTCAAGAAGTAGCCACGTGTGAATTGTCTTTGCAGAGGGTTGCGCGCGCAGCAGAACATATTAAACCGGTTGAAACTTTTACTTCAGCAGCCGGTGCAGTATTGTCACAGCATAGTAAACAACCAGCACAATATCTCAAGTTGGCGGCAATTACAGGCGCATCCCCACTTTTGGATGATTCTTTTGTAGGGATGCTAACGATACTTCGATACTTGTACTTCTGCACTAATATCGTATTTTTATCTTAGATACTTTTTGAGCGATTCCAAGCTGGTATCCATACTTTTGTAGGGGTATCAGTGTCGAAAATACTTATATTATTATTGAGGCGTGTAATCAATTGCACAAAATTCTCTGTACGAACCAAACACGCCCATTTGCCTAAAAATATCGAGTTGGTACCGGTATCGATATTTTCATTTTCGCATCTCTACCTAAACTTCACAGCCGTAAAATCATCCCAAGGTCAAATTTTGTGGGAACCATTTTTATATCGGAAATCCTCAGAGATATTGTGCTGGTTGTTTACTATGGTGTGGTATTGTTTTGGCATCAGAATTAACAGCAAGGTGAGTAGAGGCTCCACCGTTTTATTCCCTTATTAATCAGATATATTGTAAAGAAACTGAAAAATTGATTTTTCTACAGATGTCATTCGGGTCAGTATGGAACAGGGAGAAAATGAAACAGCTAATTGAAGCTGTAGAATTAAAGGAATGCCTATGGAATGTGAAAAGTCAGAATTATTTTGATAAATTTATAACCACAGGCAGCTTTGTCAGAAATTTCGTTGGAGCTCAACATCCCTGATGAAGAATTAAAAAAAAGGTACATGCACTAAGAGCTCAGTATTCAAAAGAACAGGCCAAAATGAAAAATTTCAGATCTGTTGTGGAGCAGATGACGTATGTAAGACCAAATAGCAATTTTTTGACATGCTGCGATTCATGTTTCATTTTTTTATCCATTCCCTGGCCCACACTCTAGTTTTTTTGTTTCTCCTTTTTTTGTTAATTGTCTGGGCTACATAAATATACTTCCGCTACTACCACGTCATCCATTTTTACTTCCCACACCGATAGGTGAGGGGCGTATTGTGATCGCGAAAATTTTCGATTTTGAGGTGATACTTGGGGCGTTTCATGATATCTACATACTAACGAAAATCCACGTCACTCATTTTCGTCGGTCTGTCTGTCTGTCGCTCTGTCGGTAACTGCTGCATAGATTGTGATGAAATTTGGGTAGCGATATGTTGTGGGGTCGTAGTAGGTAATGTTTCTATAATTGTCGAAATCGTTGTACGGGAGGCGGAGTAATTAGCAAAAAACAAAAAATTCCAAATATTCTTCAAACTTCGTTTTTAGGCATTTTAGGGGTTCCTGATCATTTTTTTATTTTTTCTTTGGGTGGGGGTAAATTTGGGGTGGTTTTCGGGTGGGGGGTTGTAAAACTGAAAAACTTGTTGTATTCATAATGGGCTGTCCATTGACCTATGAATAAAAGACCTATGGGCATAATACACTTTTTCTTCTTTCAGTATCATCTCCTCAGCGGATGTTGGCGACCATCATTTGGAACTCTTCTCTGTCTTGGGCTAAACGAATGATTGTGTAGGCCTCTCTTATATTAAACCACTAGCGTAAGCTCCGAAGCCAGGAGAACTTTTTTCGTCCGATCCCTCGTCGTCCTTCGATCTTTGCCTCAACGATCAGTTGTAACAACTCGTACGGACTATTTCTAAAAATATGGCCAAAATATGCAGCTTTTCTTCGTTTTATTGTAGTTAAAAGTTCTTGTTCTTTATTCATTCTCTCTAGTACCCTGATGTTTGTTACCCGCTTGGTCCATGATATCCTTAATATGCGTATGTATAGCCACATCTCAAAAGAATCCAAACGTGACATGGTCCGAGCTTTTAATGTCCATCCCTCAACTCCGCATAATAATGTGGCCAGTACATAGCATTTTGCTGCTCGCCATCGAGTAGAAGGGAATACACTTATTCCTTGCTTATTATAGAAACCAAGGGACTTCGAATTTGTGATGGTGTATGTACATAAGGGTATTGCTTTAGATCGTTCTATATTGCGTACCGCGGAAATTATAGAATTGATTCTAATGAAATTTTGACACAGTACTACCTCGGCGAGGATGGAAAACGCGTATGTTTTGGCAAAATCGAGTCAGTGGCGGCGCAGCAATAATAAAAAAACCAAAAATATAGAAAAGCTCAAACTTTTTTAATCATTTTAGGGGTTCCTGATCATATTCTACTTTTTTGGTGAGGGTGAATTTGGGGTGGTTGGGGGGTGGGGGGTTGTAAAACTGAAAATTTTGTTGTATTCATAATGGGCTGCCCATTGACCTGTAAATGAAAAACCTAGCCGCATAATACACTTATTTATTATAGGTCCATCCGAACATTGCGCGTAACGCGAAAATTATTGAATTGATGTTAATGAAATTTTGTCACAGTATTACTACCGCGGTGAGAATGGAAGACGAGCATGTTTTGGAAAAATTGTGTCAGTGGCAGCGCAGCGATAATAAAAAAACTAAAAATATAAAAAAACTCAAAATTTGTTTTTAGGCGTTTTAGGAGTTCCTGATTTTTTGCTACTTCTTTTTGGGTGGGGGTGAATTTAAGGTGGTTGGGGGGTGGGGGGTTGTAAAACTGAAAAATCTGTTGTATTCATACTGGGCTGTCCATTGACCTGTAAATGAAAAACCTAGCGGCATAGTACACTTTTTCCATCCGAACATTGTCTTGCTTATTATAGAAACCAAGGAACTTAGAACTGATGATGTATACAGGGTGAGTTCTTAGCACCGGTTCGGTCGATAACTCCACTACTGTAGAAGATAGCGAAAAAAGATAGATAAAAGTTGCTCGAATTTGAATATGGAATAATATATAGGGTATACGAGGGTTGCTCTATATCTCTGTCAATCCACCAGTACGCAGACAGCTGTTTCACGCTTATTAGCGATCATCAGTGCGTCGTAGGTCGACTGACGGAAATAGAGGGCATCAGGTCTTCCATGTCTACCAGACATGTGAAGCATGTGATAGCAGGCTATATGCAGCAGCATATAGGACCCGCGCTCTCTGCTGGCCAAGCGGACGCACCGTGACGTCCCACCAAGAAGTCGGCGGCTGTTTAGCAGCGATTTTCTTTGGTTTGGCGTTACCTTCGGGTACCAGATGGCTCACCGGCAGAACCTTTCTGCCGCCTGCTAATATATAAGGTGTCCCATTTAAAAAAGATTCATGTTTGCATCACCACGTAGTTATGGATCTTCTTCTCCTTTCGGTGCCATATCAGGTCCCCCTAACGTTGGCAATTACAATGGCGAGTTGTTCACGGCTTTCGGCTATTCTGAATAGTTGTTCTGCACTGCTTATTCCTGTCCAGTCTCTAATATTCCTGAGCCATGACATCTGTTTCCTTCCAATTCCTCTTCGACCCTCGATTTTTCCCTTTATTGTAACCCGAAGGATTTTGTATCGGTCACCTCTAAGAACATGTCCCAGATATGGGAAGACGCAAGAAACTATTTAAAAGAGTGTTTGCGTTGGATGCTTTTTTGCGGGCGGGTGGGCGATGACTTGGTTGCAAGGGGATTTCAGACTATAGCTTCATGCAATGCAATGAGAAAATAATAAAATGGTATTATCATTATGTGCTGGAAGAACTGAGTCAATCAACTTGACTCCATTTTTCTTATTTACTTTAAATGCAACCGAGAATACAACTATGTTGAAAACACACACACGACTTATGCCTAAAACATACTCGAACGAACTCTGTGTTGAAGCTGCAAGCAACCGCAATATGTTGTGAAAAGTAGCATGTACCTCTGCAACTTCCAGTCTCGACCTGCAACCTTTGTATTCAGCTGCAGCTTAAATACTGCGCTGTTCGCGCGACTTTCGACTGGTGTGACGCTTCATGCAACTTTTGCGGCCGCTGCAAAAATACTGCGTAGCAAAAGTAGCTGTGTCTGATACTAGCTTTATGTGCTCGATTTGAGCAAATCTGTACCTTTATTCTGAAAAATGACGAAAGCTTTTTATCGCGGTTCATTGGCACCACAGAGATGCTGCGCGGTCCACTGTTCGGAGACGTTCAGTAACCATCAAAGTATTCACGAAAGTGAAGGGGATTCCGTATGCTAATTGTAGAAAGTATCATCGACTATTTGAGCTTGATTGGCACATTACCGCGAAGCGTTATACGAACAAAATGTATTTCTGGTAATTTTGAAGGCCAAACTCGACCATTGGCGTAACATTAGGACACTTAGTGAGACACAGTATCAACCAATTTGCGGTTAAGTAATAGGTACCTAGTATAGACAGGGTTTTATATGACGAGTGGAAAATACTACTTTAATTTACGACTTTATAGATGACGTTACAGGTGTCGACAATATCGACAATTAGTTCAGTACAAAAACAATAGCTACAGTTCATTCGTTTGAACATGTCTTCTCAACGAAAACCTTGCACAAATGTTTAGTCAAACTATAAGATCATTACTTTTACTTCCCACACCGATAGGTGAGGGGAGTATTGTGATCGCGAAAATTTTCGATATGATGTGTACATAACGAAAATCCACGTCACTCATTTCCGTCGGTCTGTCTGTCGGTCTATCTGTCTGTCGGTCTGTCTGTCTGTCGGTCTGTCTGTCTGTCGGTCTGTCTGTCGGTCTGTCGGTCTGTCTGTCTGTCTGTCGCGTTTTTCTACCCTCGTAATCTCAGTAACCGCTGCATGGATTGTGATGAAATTTGGGCAGCGGTATGCTGTGGGGTCGTAGTAGGTAATGCTCCTATAATTTTGAAAATCGGTGCATAGGCGGCGGAGTAATTATCAAAAAACAAAAAAAATAAATATTGCTGAAACTTACACATTATACATTTAATATATAGCTCAAACATTGCTATACATTTTTATTTTGTGTATGTTCTATTTTACTTTATTTATATTTATATTATATATTTATTTTATATTACAATGCTGACTGTAGGTTAGAAACAATAATGAAACTTGAATATATTACACCATTGAATATGGTCATGAAGCTCAAAGGTTGCTAGACATTTTTGTAGCTCAATAAGTTGATATTATCAGCAGTAAATTGACAGAAATATTCACTTTGACAACGTCTCCATAGGGTAAGTTATTAAGTATACAACTATTCGTTGAATATATCTTTGTTTTTCACTTCTCACACCGATAGGTGAGGGGAGTATTGTGTGTCTGTCTGTAGGTCTGTCTGTCGATCTATCTGTTGGCGTTTTTCTAACGTCGTAATCTCAGTAACCGCTGCATGGATTGTGATAAAATTTGCGTAGTGTGGTCGTAGTAGGTAATGTTCCTATAATTTTGGAAATCGTTGTACGGAGGGGCGGAGTAATTAGCAAAAAACAAAAAAAATCAAATATTCCTCAAACTTCGTTTTTAGGCATTTTAGTGGTCCCTGATCATTTTCTACTTTTTTTTGGGTGGGGGTGAAATTGGGGTGGTTGGGGGGTGGGGGGTTGTAAAATTGAAAAATTTGTTGCTTTCATAGTAGACTGTCCACTGACCTGTGAAGGAAGACCTGGCGACATAAATAACTTTTTAAGGTCCATCCGAACATTGCCTTTGCCTATTACAGAAAGCGAAGGACTTAGAATTTTTTTGATGTAAACATACGAGAGTATTGCGTCAGATCGTTGTAACGAGGGATCTGTTGAATTGATTTTAATGAAATTTTGAAACGGCATTACTACCATGGCGAAGATGGAAAACGCGTATGGCTTTGATAAATCGTGCCAGTGGCGGCGCAGAAATAATAAAAAAACTAAAAATATAAAAACAGCTCAAACTTCGTTTTTAAGCGTTTTAGAGGTTTTTTTGGGTGGTTGGGGGGTTAGGGGTTGAAAAATTAAAAAAATTCTTGTACTGATAATAGGCTGTCCACTAACCTGTGAAGGAAGATCTAGCGACACAAATCACCTTTGTAGGTGCATCCGAACATTGCCTAGCCTATTACAGAAACTAAGGGACCTAGAATTTTCTGTATACTATACGAGAATTTATTGGTCTAAATCGTTTTGTATTTTGTAACGTGGACACTATTAAATTGATTCTAATGAAATTTTGACACAGTATATTGTTACCGTGGTGAGAATGGAAAAGGCGTATGTTTGTTAAACATCTTGTCAGTGGCAGCGTAGCAATAATCAAAGAACGCGACAAGTATGAAAGCAACTCAAATTCGGTTTTTAGATGTTTTAGGGGTTCCTGATCATTTCCTACCAGTTTTTTGGGTAGGGGTGAAAGTGAGGTGGTTGGGGGGGGGGGGGGGGGTTGTAAAACTGAGAAGTTTGTAGTATCGATAATAGGCTGTCCATTGACCTGTGAAAAAAAGACCTAGCGGCATAAGACAATTTTAGGGGGGGGGGGTTGGCAATTATTTGGTTGCAAGGGATCTTAGACTAAAGCTTCATGCTATGGGAAAGTAATAAACTGGTATCAGCGTAATGTGTGGGAAGTACTGAGTCAATCAACTTGACTTCATTTTTTTATTCTGACATGGTGAAATATCAAGATCATCCTCTTCTTCTTCTACGTCACTAGGGTTGAACGCTGAATCTACTTCAAAATTACCCCCATTATTCTCACCTTGAAGGGGAAAATATAAATGGACTAGCATTTTTGAATGCTCAAAGGACAGTCTGTTGCTAAGAGATGTGCGAATATGTCCCTAGTTTGAGAACATTCGCTCAAGTTGAGCAGAAGAAGCCGGAACTTTTGTAACTTTCCTAATACTAGGTACTCCATTTGAGCCGTCCAAAATATCAAAGGTTTGCATACGTTTTTGTCAAAAAGAGTAGAAAATATTCTTGAAAAAATGTTAGTCGTCAGTCTCACAAGAAATAAAAATTACAAAGTTTAAAAATGACGCATTTTAATGGTTTTAATGTAACTTCTAGTAAACTCAGTGATAATTTTGAATAATAAGTCAAATACGTGAATTTTCTAGTATTGAATTTATCTCATCCCTCCATGCCTTGGTTGTCAAGCTGTCTAACTAGGAATGCATTCGTTTTCGCAGTGTGAGCAGACGTTAGCTTCGAATTATCGTATGTAGGGTGTAGGGTGTAGGGTGTATATAATATACAATTCACAATCTAACACAGTCAAAAAAAGTGACCGTAGCAATCAGATAAATGGCAAACCTAAGCTCAACCCTGCAACAATTGTTGACATTGTCGACATTTTCGACTTTGTTGACATTATGGACGCATTGTCGACACGTCGAGGTCGACAATAAAAGTCGACGCGTTGACGCCCAACTCTGTTACGAAGTAGGGTCTGATTTTAAGATAAATTGATTTTTAGAATTTCTATTAAAATGAAGACCTCCGAACGAAAACCCTAATAAAACAAAATGTTATTGTCGGATTTTAGAATTGTTAGTGTTGGTCCTTCGAAAATATGATTATACCTACGTCATAATCGACTAAAAGAAAGTGATCATGTATCAAATGCTTCGCGAGATTGCGTCAAAATCATGTTTTGAAAAGTGAATACAAACGTCACAAAAAAATAAAACACGCGCATTCTTCCAGTTATCCACTTGTACCACAAACTAGTTGTAAATGAGGCAAACACAGGCAATAAGGTTTCATTGTGGCTCTAAAATCATATTGGATCGCCGAGAGTACCAAGAAGTTTCAACAGAGCGTTTGGCAAAAGCTCATCGGATTTCTAATTTTTGTTATAGGTAGGTACTTGAATAATCTACTGCTACATCAGGATGAGCCATAAAATGTGATTGTAGAAACAAAACTTCATTATACAGTCTTAAAAATGGATGATTTTGAAAGAAATAATCAAGTTGTAATTTAAGGTAGATTCATCTTGAAAAGTCGCTAAGTAATCTCTTGAAAGGTGCTAGGTAATCAAGCAGAACATGTAAGCCACGTTATAAAGTACCGTGTATCCGTAGATTTTCACTCATGTATAAATGAGAGGTCGTAAATCATCCAGAACCACGTATGCCTAAAATTAAGCATGATATGTTTAGTGAACACACTATAGAGCGATGATGAACGTACGTACGCTTAAGCTGGAACTGTAGATTTTGTTCTGTAGATCGACACGCACGCCTGCGTAAATTAAAATCCGGCGGGTTGTGATAGCTGCGTCTCTACTTTTAGAATGGGCAACGGTGTCGGTGTTCACGCATGCACGGAAATCATCTTTAGTTTCACCTCTATAGCGTAAGTACGTTCATGGTTTCTTGATCGACCTACAGGGTGTTCAGTAGTGGTCATATGTTTATTGATGAGAAATATATGGGGGAAAGACAGACCGACAGACAGACAGACCGACGGAATTGAGTGACTTGGATTTTCGTTATGTAGATAGCATGAAACGCCCAAAAAGGGTATAACCTCAAAATCGAAAACTTTCGCGATACAATACTCCCCTGACCTATCGGTGTAGGAAGTAAAAAATGGAGTCAAGTTGATTGACTCAGTACTTCCCACACATAACAGTGATATCATTTTATTATATTCCCTTTGCGTGAAGCTATAGTCTGAGATCCCTTGCAACCAAATAATCGTTCGCATGCCATCAAAAAACATCCAACACAAAAACTAGTAAATACTTTCCTAAGTCTCTCCGTAAGAACTAAACCGACACAACTTTTATTCTGCGAGCTTCAACTGGACGAAACGAAACAATCAGGAACCCCCAAATTGCTTAAAAACGAGGTTTGAGCTATTTTTATATTTTTAGTTTTTTTATTGTTGCTGCGCCGCCATGATACGGTTTTTGAAAACTATACGCATTTTTCATCCTCGCCACGGTAACAATACTGTGTCTAAATTTCATTAAAATCAATACCATAATTTCCATATTACTAAATTCAGAACTAGTTTTTACAAAGAAAAATTATATTCATCCTGACTTGAGGGTATCTAACCAAGTAATAGAGAGAATATATAAATACAAATATCTTGGAATAATTATAAACTGTAATAATGACTCATATGTAGAAATAAAAACAAGGATAGAAATCGCCCGGGATGCCTTCAAAAAATGAAACAGTTTTTCTGTAACAAGTCTCTGAGCAAGGAACTCAAGATTCGTACGCTGAGATGCTATGTGTTCATGTTATATGGTATAGAGGCAGCCACACTAACAGAAACCATGATGAAACGAATAGAAGCTTTTGAGATGTGGCTTTATAGGCGAATATTGAGAATATCGTACATAGATCATGTTACCAACGAGGAAGTTTTAAGACAGCTCTCCAAGACGACAGAACTGGTCACAAAAATTAAAATAAGAAAATTACAATACCTGAAAGATATCAAATTCTCCATGTCATTATGCAAGGAAAAATCAATGGCAAACGCAATGTGAGAAAAAGACGCACCTCGTGGCTTCGTAACTTGAGGGAGTATGGTATAACTGCTCCACAACACAATTATTCAGAGCCGCAGTTAATAAAGTGAAAATTGTCATGATGGTCGCCAACCTTCGTAAGAAGATGGCACCCTAAGAAGAAGAAATTCAGAACGATCTAAAACAATACTCGTATGTATACATCATTGACGTTGTCTGGTTTCTAAATTTCCAGAATTACGAATTGATACTGTGACACAAGAGCTAAGGTTCCACGGACCGCCATGGTAATCAACAATGACTTGACTTGACTTGACTTGATGTATATGTTGTACTCAATAACCGAATTCGGCCACTGTCCGAACTATATACCCAGAACGCGTAGTGGATTTAGCTAATTTCTCACACCGCGTTCCGGGTAATCTTTATATGCACAGAACGCGTTGTGGGTAAATTACAAAGACCCATAATGCGAAACTCCGAATACTATCGGAGGCACACGATCATTTTCGCATTATGGACAATACAAATATAGCCACAAAGCGAAATTTTATAATCAAAAAATGTAAAACAATGTGTTATATCAAATACCTGCTCACGATTTAGAAAAAAATTAATTTGCCCTTGATTCCTATACCTTTGAGCTATCAATTATTTATCTTGTCCAATTTTCAATAATTTGTATCGATTCAGGTTTCAATAGGTACTGTTTCGATGACAGGCATAATTTCCACAGTTCTTGTCCTTCTTTAACCTTACCTGTGATTTTTTCATAGTCACCTTCTAAAAGTGTAAGCCTATGAGATGACGCTATATAGAGTTTATTTAAACCATACTCGAATTATTTTCCAAGTGTTTCTGTCGATTCACTGATTTTACTAAACATTGTTCTGAATAAATAAAAAAAAACACTTGTTGCGGTATGTTAGGCTATTAAATTTCCGCTTTGTGGCTATCTCTATTACCCACAACGCGAAACAGTCGTGTGTTTCTGACGTCATTCGGAGTTTCGCATTGTGGGTATTTGAAATTCACCCACAACGCGTTCTGCGCATACAAAAATTATCCGGAACGGGATGTGAGAGATTAGAGTTGCCAACGACGCGTTCTGCGTATAAATTTCGTTCAGTGGCCGAATTCGGTTATTGAGTACAACATAATAATTATACATCAGACAATTCTGTCCCTTGATTTCTGTAATAGCCAAGGCAAAGTTCGGATGTGCCTAAAGAACGTCTATTATGCCGCTAGGTCTTTCTTTCACAGGTCAATGGACAGCCTATTATGAATAGAACAAATTTTTGAATTTTACAACCCCCCACCCCCTAACCACCCCAATTTCACCCCACCCAAAAGAAGTAAAAAATGACCAGCAACCCCTAAAACGCCTAAAAACGAAGTTTGATGGATATTTAATTTTTTTCGTTTTTAGCTAATTACTCCGCCGTCCCTACACCGATTTCCAAAATTATAGCAGCATTACCTACTGGGACCTCACAGCATATAGGTACCCAAATTTTACCACAATCCGTGCAGCGGTTACTGAAATTACGAGGGTAGAAAAACGCGAACAGACAGACAGACCGATGGAAATGAGTGACGTGGATTTTTGTTATGTAGACATCATAAAACGCCCTATAAGCGTATTATCTCAAAATGGAAAATTTTCGCGATCACGATACTCCCCTCACCTATCGGTCTGGGAAGTAAAATTAAGGAAGATACAGAATTTGCAAATGAAAGCGTGTAGGTCGATATAAGCTATTGCTCATATCGCTCTTCCACCCAATCTTCACCCAAACAATTCTTTAAATTAAAAACGGCAGTGCCAAAATATATCTATGTACGTAATACAAGGAAAGTATGTATATGTATGCCTGAATAATGACAATACAATTCCAACCTAGTTAATAGTACTAGTACACATACTAACCTCAAAATTTCCCGTAATCTGGATATTTTTCTCTATACCTATAAATCATTTATTTTTTTTTTTTTTATTAGAAATAAGGCATCGACTGCATGGTCATTAGCCATATATCTTTTATCAACTATCTTACAGTTTGAAAAAGAGTCCAGTTATTTTAAGGAAGGTGATTAATTTTCTTATTTCAGTCGGACCGGTGGTTAAAATGTTCAGATCAGTTGGTAGTCGCATCATGTTCCTTAAGTTTGTGTATAACTGACAATCATAGAAGATGTGCCTTATTGTAAGGGTGACTTGACACTGTTCACATATAGGAGGGTTCTGACCTAGAAGTAGGTATGATGAGGTAAGATGGGTGTGACCTATTCTGATTCGGGATACTATCACCTGCTCTCTGCGTTGGAGTGAGGTGCCTTTGTGTTTGTTATTCTTAACCGAATTACATATCTGACGAAGTTTGTTATTGGTGTCTCTGTACCATTCATCTTGCCAACAGTCTTGCATTTTGTTCTTAAGGAAACACTTTAGGTCATCTGCTCTGACTACTCGATGTGTAGATGAACTCCTTGGTGCACTACGAGCTGCTATATCAGCTTGTTGGTTGCCAGCTATTCCAATATGTCCCGGTGTCCAAATGAATATAACAAGCTTACCTTGCTGTCGCAGGCTGTGGTGGAGTTGTAGAGCTCTCTGTACCAAGGGGTCGGTGTTAAAAATATTGTGAAGGGATTTCAATGAACTCAGAGAGTCTGAACATATTGAGTAGGTCCCTATTTCCCAATCTTCTATGCGCTGTAGTGCTTGGTATATAGCGAAAAGTTCAGCAGTATACACAGACGCTATAGGATTCATGCTCCATTGCCAGACTTCGTCTTGAGATACTACTGCAGCACCCACACCGGCGTCGGACTTAGATCCATCAGTGTAAAGCACTCTGCTCGTTTCGTAGGAGTCTATAATGCTTCGAACGGTTGATAAGTATACGGCTACATTTGTTTCATTTTTTTTGTGGGCAGAGCAATCTAAATGGATTTTCGGGGCTTGAATTGTCCAGGGTGGTACACTGGGAAAGGTCATGTTGTATACATTTGGTAATTCTATAGAATTATTTTCTAGAAGTTCCTTCACTCGTACTCCAATGGGTCTGGTCATAGTTGGTCTGGATCTGAACATTTCGATGTCACTTTCGAAAATTATTTCGTAATTAGGGTGAGAGGGTTGAGCCCAAATTTTTGTCGCATAACGTAAAGTTAGGTCATCTTTTCTTATATGAAGTGGAGGAACCCCAGATTCACAGAATATTGAGGATGATGGACTCGTCCGATACGCTCCAATACATAATCTCAAACCTTCACGATGTAAAGACTCCAATGGCTTTATGTATGACTTCCTCGCAGACGAGTATACTGCCATCCCATATTCCATCTTAGACAGTACCAGTGCTTTATATAAGTATATTAGCACTTTCCTGTCACTACCCCACGATATGTTTGAGAGGCATCTTATTACATTGAGTGCCCGTTTGCACCTGATTTTTAAATCTTGAATGTGTGGTCTCCATGAGAGTTTTGAATCAAAAATCATACCGAGAATTTTGATGTCTTCTTTGACAGAAATTGTTGTACCATTCAACAACAACCGCGGATCTCTATGTGGTATTCGCAGTCTACAAAAATGGATGCAAGCAGTTTTTGAAGCAGAGAAGCGAAATCCTCGATTACTTGCTTGGATGGCTAAGTTGTTGATGGATGATTGTAATGTTTCCTCAATATCAAACATATCATGGGAGGAGTAGAAGATGGTAAGGTCGTCGACGTATAAACATTTGCCAATGCGCTCATCCAATGTAGATATTAGGCTGTTGATCGCTACCAGAAATAGCGTCACACTGAGTGTTGAGCCTTGCGGTATTCCGTTATCTAGGGTTTGCTGTACGGACACCTCGTGACCTATTTGTACTTTGAAAGATCGACCGGCGAGAAAACCCTTAATAAACTTTAACATGTTGCCTTGAATACCCCATTGTTTCAAAGTATCCAGAATACCTCTCCGCCAGGTAGTGTCATAGGCTTTCTCTATGTCGAAGGAAACAGCGACTAGATGGTTCCTTTGAGCAAAGTTGTTCTGTATTGCTGACTCTAGCAATGCTAGCTGGTCCATTGTTGATCTGTATTTCCGAAAGCCCATTTGATACTTAGATATCCTATTTTGAGTTTCTAAAATCCAAATAAGTCTTTTATTGGCCATTTTTTCCAAAAGTTTGCTCAAGCAGCATGTGAGTGATATAGGCCGATAACTAGATGGAAGCTTTGTGTCCTTGCCTGGTTTTGGAATTGGTATTATTATAGCTGTCCTCCACTGATCTGGGTAGACCCCACATTGCCAGATCTGATTGAACATCGAGAGTATATTCAGCTTTCCTGCTTCTGGAATTTGACGTATCATTTCATAATTTATTAAGTCATGTCCTGGCGCAGAGTTGTTCGCTTCAGACAAAACGGATTCAAATTCTGTGATAGTGAAAGGTAGATTATATGCCTCTGAATTTGCGTCATCTATCTGTAGTGGAATTGCTTCTATCCTATTCCTTTGCTCGATGAAATCAGGGTCCAAGTTTATGTCAGAACTCACCATACTAAACTGTAACGCTAATTCATTTGCGACCTCCTGGACACCGCTCACTTCTGTGTTGTTGACTATAAGAAACGGGGAAGGGCGTTGAAAGTTTTTCCCAATTACCGACCGGATCTTTTTCCACACCTCTGCCGTAGTTGTTTCTGATGTTATCGTAGATACATAGTTCTCCCATGAAGCCTTTTTCCTGCAGACATTTTCCTTCGCGCTCTTGCTCTGAGCTTTTTGAAGGCAATAAAGTTTGCTTGGGTCGGGTGCCTTTTGAAGACGTTGAAGGCGTGGTTTTTTTCTCTCAGTGCTTGTGCGATATCTTCATTCCACCAAGGCACTCGTCTACGTTGGGTGTTTGGGTTAGTTTTTGGTATACTTGATTGGGCCGCGTTGAGTATTTTTTCGGTAATTGACGAAACAGTTTCATCCACTGTTTCCTTCACAGATAGCGAATTTATCTCGCGATGAAATTTTACCCAATCTGCTCTCCTCATGTTCCAGTTCGGGATGGTTGTAACAGTTGAACAGCTGATAGCAAAACTAATCTCGATAGGGAGATGATCAGAGGAATGTTCATCGATAGTGGTCCATTGGAAAAGATGTGCAACATTTGGACTGCATAGCGTGACATCAGTGGCGCTCAGATTGTTAGATCTGGAGTTAATATACGTTCCTTCACCAGTGTTAAGTATAACCAAATCAAACCTGTCAATGATACGTTCGATAGTGTCTCCACGGCTATCGGTTCTACTTGAACCCCATAGACGGTTATGAGCATTAAGGTCGCCCATTAAAATGAAAGGAACTGGCAGCATCCTCAGTATGTCACAAATCTGGTCGCTTTCCCAATTGTTGTCTGGTAAATAAATATTACAAATTGTAATTTTCATTGGAAAAAGCAATTGTACGGCAATGACTTGTAGGGGGCTATCAATATTAATTTCAACATAAGGTATGCTTTCTCTCAGGAATATTGCTACCCCTCCCCTAGCTCGTATGTTTGGGGTAACGTCCTTCCTACAACTTCTATATCCCCTTAAGGAGAAATTTTCTTCCGGTTTGAAATGTGTCTCTTGCAAACACAAACAAAATGGGGATTTGTCCATAATTATTTTCTTAAGCTCAGGGTAACGTATTGTGCAGCCGTTTACATTCCATTGTATGATATTCTCCATTAAAGTATAATGTATTAAATTAACAAATATATGACACACATACCTTATGTATATGGACAAAAACAAACATTTATATATCATAGATAAATTAACAATCACAAAGATAAGTATATTACAATAATCGAGTATAGTTTATCACAGATCATTAAATATCACAGTTAGAGTGGGATAAATGTCGTCCCCGGCTGTTTACGAGGACGACCTCTCCTTGCCGAAGATCTAGTTTCTGTGGAAAGCTGACTTCCATCAGATTCCGATTCTTCAGCGGGGGATGATGCCTTTCGTTTTGGAAGGCTCGAGGTCTCCGATGTAGTTCGGGATCTGCTCACATTACTTTCCGGCTCTTTATTCTGAGGAGGAGGTAGCTGTGGCTGTTGTAACGCTGCAGAATAAGAAATATTTGGGCGCGGCGTAGAGGCCGTAACTCTCTTTCGAGCTTCGTTATAAGTGAGTTTTTCGGTAACTTTCAATTTCTGGATAGCTAATTCATTCTTATATACTTGACACCCTTTGTATCGTGCTGAATGTGAACCATTACAATTCACACACACTGATGGGGGTTCACATGGGTTACCAGTATGGAGTGGTTTACCACACACACATACCTGTTCATTGGAACATTTTTCGGATGTGTGGCCAAATCTCTGACAATTAAAACACCTCATAGGTGGTGGAATATATGGGCGTACCGCAATTTTCTTATATATGGCAATATTTATTTTTTCTGGAAGTTTTGGATTGTTGAATGTGAGAATATGATTAGGAGTATCTGTAAGTGTGTCTCCGTTTTTCGTTCTAATCCTTTGGACTTTGATAACTCCTTGGCTTCTTAGTTCTTCCTCTATTTCGCTTATGGGACAAATAAGCAGATCTTTGCAATAAATTACTCCTCTGCAAGTATTCAGGCTCGAATGAGGTTCAACTGTTACAGAAAAATCAGAGAACTTGGTAACTTTCAAAAGTCGAGTGGTTTGCATATCGCTTCTTGTTTGAATTAACAAACCGTCCTTTATTTTTTTCACGTCGTTTGTTTCGCCGATAATTCCATAAATAGTTTTGGATATCAAAAATGGGCTGACTTTGGAGAAATTTTCTCCGTCTATTCTTTTCACAACCAGGAACCGGGGAATTGCTTCCTCCGTCTCCTTGGGTGTGTTTGAGTGAGTGTTAGCTCTACATGTAGCTCTCGCTTCACTTGTGTTTCCTACATTTGAGGTTGTAGGAATACCTTTGTTTTTGTTTTTGTCTCCCATAGATTAGACGCAGTTATTCATCCTCTCAGCTCCCCACCCGCCACGGAGCCCGCATTTGGGGAAGCCATGCCTGCTGGATATCCAGGGGCATGTACTCCAGGGCTACTGAAAGGATATAGCCTCTGTACCTGATCCGGAAGGCCGCTGATCAGACCGTGATCAACATTCGCCCTTCACAGATAGCAGAGACTCGCCCTACCAGCCCTCTGACGGGGTGGCACAGCCGATTGATCGAGAGTGGGCTAGCTCCCAACCGCCCGTCTAGCCGAAATCCAGGCCAAAGTGGTGTGTTGTGAAGCGATACGCACAACATCCGGCGTATCGCCCACTCAACCACCAGGACCCCTTCATCCGGCGACACGGGTCGCGTGGCACGGCACAAACACCACGGAAACTTTCCGTATACCCCACAGCCAAGCCTCAACTCTGTGGGGCACCTCTTAAGGCGAGGCGTCCTGCTGGGGCCCCGGGATCGCCACCCCCGTATATAGCAATCAGCACATGTCGTAACATGTGCCGATTGTCTATACCCCCCTGAGGGTAATCATTTATTGTCTATGTTTTTATTTCGGATGAGAGAAAATAATGAGAAATTTTCAAAGTATCCTCAGAATCCAAACAGAAATCCAAATGCAGGATCTCATTTACCTAGATGTAACTTCTGAAACCTATCTTGTGATTGTTTATCAGTATCTGTCTCTCAATCGACTAGTCGATCTAACCATAATCAAGTTAACAGTTGTAGTGAGCTTGATGAAATTTAATAACCACAATTAGGCCCGTAAGATTAATTGTTTAGGACTCTACATTAAGCATAGAGTAATGGACTAGTATCATGAATTTTATTTCTGGTTGCATATGATAGAGTACGTCATAAAAAGCATCTCATTTTTTTCTCCGATTTTTTTGGGCACAGGAAAGCCGTGAAAATGAGGAAAATATTTGAATTCTCCTAGGGCAGTGACGTCACTGCCCTATAGGCGAACAGCCAATCAAAAGACAGATATGTGTGCTGTGTTGCCGCATTCTGATGGCGCGCGGAGCTGTACGCGGGCTGGCTCATCTATCTTGTCTTCTGTTCCCGTCTGATATGTTTTGTGGTTTTAATGTCCCGTGATCCGAAATTCCAGGGCTGTTCCAAATTATGGTTCTATCACCGTCCTAGAACTGTTTTCATCACGCCCCACCCATTTTGTGATTCTAGAATCGATGATTGGTTGGTACGCTGGTGGACCAACCAATCATCGTTTTGAGAACTGTAAAATGGGCAGGGCATGATGAAAACAGTTCTAGGACGGTGATAGAACCATAATTTGGAACAGCCCTTCCGAAAGCTAAGTTAAGGTTCCTGATCCGTCAATCCTGTCAATCAATCGTCATTCGGTCATTGTCATTTCCAAATTCCATTGGGCTTTGGCTGTAATTTTCAACAATCTTAAAGTTATTATTATTTGTTTGCGTTTATTTGTACAGGATATAGTCCGGGATCCCAGGCCCATTTTCACTACTTACTACTAACAAGCTAATTTTGCGTGAGTAGCTTCATTTTGATGAGACGCCCAACTTTTTCCTCTACAAAAATTCTTGATTGTGGTAGCTAACAGGGGTGGCAGGGATGAAATATGTCAATTTGACGAGCGTCAAAAATTAATTACTAACAGTTAGTTTTTCAACTAAATCTTAAGAATGTGATCAACCTTATTAGAAAAAATGTTTGTCCTACAAAATCTATGGTTTGATCACATTGTCCCCCTCCATCCAACATGTACCAATAACAAGGTCATACAAATTTATTACTAACAGCCTGATTTTCTCACTATTGCTTCGTTGATATTTATACAACTTGACAGCAACATTGTCCTACAAATCACGTGGTATGTTATCCTAGTCCTACGCTCAGAAGTTGTAGTACAAATCCCGGGTGTAAAAGTTATTACTATCAAGTCCTAATGTTCGTGGATAGCTTCGTTGCGATGAGACGCCCAACTTTTTCCTCTACAAAAATTCTCGATTGTGGTAGCTAACAGGAGTAGCAGGGATGAAATATGTCAATTTGACGAGTGTCAAAAATTAATTACTAACAGTTAGTTTTTCAGCTAAATCTTAAGAATGTGATCAACTTTATTGGAAAAAATGTTTGTCCTACAAAATCTATGGTTTGATCACACTGTCCCCCTCCATCTAACATGTACCAATAACAAGGTCATACAAATTTATTACTAACAGCCTGATTTTTTCACTATTGCTTCGTTAATATTTATACCATTTGACAGCAACATTGTCCTACAAATCACGTGGTATGTTATCCTGTTCCTACGCTCAGAAGTTGTAGTACAAATCCCGGGTGTAAAAGTAATTACTATCAAGTCCTAATGTTCGTGGATAGCTTCGCTGCGATGAGACGTCCAACAATTTTCTATACGAAAATTCTCGATTGTGGTAGCTGACAGGGGTAGCAGGGATAAAGTATGTCTATTTAACGAGTCTCAAAAAATAATTTATAAGCATTGGGTCCTTTTAATCAAATCTTAAGGAAGTAATCAACTCTATAAAACAAATATCTGTCTTAACAAAATTCAGCACGTATCAATCAGGTGGTCATAAAAAATGATTACTAACTTATATTTCACGGTAGCTTAGTTAATACTTAAATAATTTAACAGCCACATTGTCCCACAAATTGATTGGTATGATCCGTGTCCTACGCTCTGAAATGATCCTTATTGCGAACTGCAGAGCATTGTGTATCATGTAAATTGCTTTTCACATCTGTCAATTGAATACAAATTATCGTGTACAGATACAATGTACAGATTCTGATATACCAATAATAATGTTGGCAAATTTTAAATACTTAAAAGAACCACTTCAAATCATCATCAATTTAAGCACAAGTAAAAAGAAATTGTACTTAGACATCAATGAAATTCATGCCAAGCTTGGGGTTAAATTATGTTGTGCACTTGCCATATGCCATAGTCCTACAGGCAATGATTATAATCCTGCGTTCTCCCGCAAAGGAAAAAAGAGGCCGTTTAGTATTTTGAAAAAAATGAACATTTTCAAGAAGCTTTCATTCAACTCCTAGAAAGTGAACTCACATCGAATGAGGTGGTTCAAGTTATCGAAGAGTATGTATGCAGAGTATACTGCCTGAAAACGTATAGGTCAAAAAATGAAAACGAAGAAATTTTTAAACAAAAAATCGTCGGAATGACCCTTCCAGTTTGCCGCTGACAAAACAAGAATTATTACAACAAATCAAGCGAACGGTATTCATCTCCAAATCTGGTGTAATGCACACATGCGGTGCCCCACAGATAAATTACCATAAAACTATGGATGGACAATTATTGACGACAGGTACCAGTATTATTGGTTTGATGGTCCCCAAAGTCCCTAAAGTCCATCTTTTGACGAATTATCTTCCAACTCACAAGGTAACCCAATGATGCTATCGTTATTTATAAATTGATTATTCGGCAATATATATTGTAGCGGAGATGAAGATTTGCCAAATGAGTCTGATGCTGATTAAATTAATGTTTGCATACATTAAAATAAAATTTTGTACTTAATACAGTAGACGGTGAAGTTATTTCTTATAGATTTCGGCAAAGATTACACTTTATAATTATAATACAAGTAGAAAAATGACAATTCTTGTCGGACTAACGGTACATACCAGTTTTCTTCTGGGACATTATTTCCTTTGAACAGAGAACACAGTTAACCTATTATGTGATATTTTGTCTTACAGTTAGTAATGAAAAAATGTGGTATTGATAACTTCTGAGCGTAGGACCGGGATAACATACCACGTGATTTACAGGACGGTGTCGCTGTCAAATCTTATAAGTATCAACGAAGCAATAGTGAACAAATCAAGCTGTTGGTAATAAATTTGTATGACCTTGTTATTGATACATGTTGGATGGAGGGCGACAATGTGATCAAACCATAGATTTTGTAAGACAAATATTTTTTCTAATAATGTTGATTACATTCTTAAAATTTAATTAAAAAACTAACAGTTAGTAATTAATTTTTGAAGCTCGTCAAATTACCATATTTTATCCCTGCTACCACTGTTAGCTACCACAATCTAGAATTTTGGTAAAGGAAAAAGTTGGGCTTCTCATCTAAAGGAAGCTACTCACGCAAAATTAGCTTAGTAGTAGTAGTTATTTATTATAGATTTCGACAAAGATTACATTTTATAATACAAGTAGAAAAATGACAATTCTTGTCGGACTAATGATACATACCTGTTTTCTTGTAGGACATTATTTCGTTTGGTCAGAAAACACAGTAACCTATTATGTGATATTTTGTCCTACAGTTAGTAATGAAAAAAATGGTCTTGTGGTATTAACAACTTCTGGTCGTAGGACCGGGGTAACATACCATGTGATTTGTAGGACAATGTTGCTGTCAAATTGTATAAATATTAACGAAGCAATAGTGAAAAAAGCAGGCTGTTAGTAATAAATCTGTATGACCTTGTTATTGGTACATGTTGGATGGAGGGGGACAATGTGATCAAACCATAGATTTTGTAGGACAAACATTTTTTCTAATAAGGTTGATCACATTCTTAAGATTTAGCTGAAAAACTAACTGTTAGTAATTAATTTTTGACATTCGTCAAATTGACATGTTTCATCCCTGCTACCCCTGTTAGCTACCACAATCGAGAATTTTTGTAGAGGAAAAAGTTGGGCGTCTCATCAAAATGAAGCTACTCACGCAAAACTAGCTTGTTAGTAGTAAGTGGTGAAAATGGGCCTGGGATCCCGGACTAATATCCTTTTATTCCATTTTAGTAGGTTTCAAGTTATTTTATCATAACATAACCAACAAGTATGGGTAAAATCGATAGTGGATTCACAAACGCCGATTCAGATAACCTGCCTAAAGTTGATATGGCTATGGTGAACGACTTTTATGTGGATAATATGCAGTTCTTCAATACGAAGATGAGAAATGTGAAAGCTAAGAAGTGAGTTTCAAATTATTTATAACACTTTGGATAGCAAATAACATGTTTATGTGAAATGTAAATGTTTTGCGAGTCGGAGCTGTTCTTGGCAACAATGCACTGCTGATAATTCGCGCGGTTGGCACTGATTGGCTGAATTTGAATTCCTTTCTTTAAACTTTAGAATGGAATTACTAAAAAACAAAATGATATAGAAAGTAACGAAATGCAGCAGAACGTTTATTTTTGTATGCACTAAGCGGTCGTAATAATTAAATCATTGTTCTTAACCTCGTGATACTAGTCCATTGGTGAATTGGAAGAGATGTAAAGAATTTCTTGAGCCTGTGTTTTTATATTCCCCTAGAATCTGAACACTATCAGAGGAAATCAAATAACGGTTTTCCAACAAGTCCCATTTCGTGTTTGTCTCACAAGCATCCGATAACCCATATACGAAATATGATCATTTTTGGGATAGGCAAACACTTTTTCAATATTTCGGATACTTGTTTCTTTTATTTTAGCCATGAGTTTCTATCAATAATCAGAATGTTACAACGGAGATTAATATTAGGTAAGAATAAATGCAGCATTCCAAAACACTTTTAATAAAAATTAAAATAATACAAACTTTACAACATCCATATTAGAATTGAACTATATATATTTACAATTACTTTGTGCAAACGTTTTGACATAGATTTTTCAATTGGTGGTTAAAAGACAAAGCTTCAAAAATGGAATCTAATCAGTCAAGTGTCCATACATTCAAATTGGCTCCGGATGATCTAACTACATGTAAACTAGTTAATTACATTGTATCACAAATGTAACATATTTCATAAATAAAATCTTGAGTCATGAAAGTATCAATGAGAATTGAGTTTAAATGATCAGTTTTTCCTTTTATGACTCCGAGAATTTACCATCTAGACAGGTTAGACAACCTTCCATATGAGGAAATTGATATTATGGCATTTATGACGAAATCATCAAAAAAGTTATAGAAGAATGCATGCTGCTGCTGAGACTGGATCAATAGAAGGTCAAGAAACAGAAGAAGCAAATCCTTGAAAGGCGAACGAATATAACAGTCCAAAGAGAGACAGCAGTGAAATTAGGTTAGCAAAATTTTAGTCTAGTGTATCTTTCAATGCCAATACCTCACACAAGGCGTAGCCTTCGAGGTGGCAATATTTGTATTTTACAGTGCAAATAAATGAAAAAAATTAACTAGTAACTGCATTTCCGGGTGTCTGTAGACATAATTCCATTTTTAGTATTGTGAGGTTTCATTAAAATAGTGACTATCCAAATTAACCTTCCATTTAGTCATCTATGATATTTATTTGGAAAGTACTGTACATGATATCTTCAGAAGAAATGAATTCAGACCTTAAAATATGACAAGGGTAACGGTGAATATTTTGTTATTTTGTAACAACGTTTTATCATAGAATACTTGGAAATAGATGCTTCTAGGTACAGATATGTAACCAGCATAGATATTGTAAACAATGCGAAAGCGTAACTAAAGTGCTATGCTAAGTGTAAAAAGTGTATGTTCATAAACTCTGTTTGTGGAACTTTGTATTCTACTAACCGTTTTCTATTTAACTAGGTATTCGAAGAGCTTTACCATGTAAGAGCAGCTGTATGTATTATGGTTAAATTACCAATAGGATATTAATTTGTAGGTATGTATTCACAGAAAACTCGTAATACTCCCAACAGTTTTTCGATTAAAATATGTGATGTTAGGAAACACATCTTAACCGCTATTCTATACATAAACTGTGAGCTGGGAGTAACACGATGCCCCTCAAGTACCCTTTCTACGATTATCCATAAACTGTTTTAGGAATTTTATTTTTATCAGAGTCTACGTGTGCAATCGTTTTTTAGCTTTAATTTTAAAATGGGCCATTATTTTTTCAAGTCAATAATGAGAATATTTTTTTCTGAAGCATATATTATATTTGGTAAATAACAACATTATACGCAGCTAGAATAGCCACAACAAAAATGCATAGAGCTTGAACCAAAATAACATTTCCCTAATAAATGTTATCCAAAGTACAACAAAAACTCCTGGGCGTAGTAAGGGTGTTCCGGAACTCAAGACTTATCCTTAGTCTATAGCACAAGATATCCATCTATACAATATTTGATTATCTGATTTTAGACATTGCTCAGATCAGACATAATACCATACATCAGGCAAAGCAGGCGCAAAATTTCTTAGGCGATAGATGCGTGAAATCTACAAAATTATATTCATTTCCGTAACTCTCTACAATTTTGTAACTAGATGATCGGCTAGAGACATTGAAAGAGTACAGACATCCAAACTGAAAAATATGGCGGGGAGAGGATGCGTTGCTACTGCTTCTTTGTTGTTGTGGTATCGTCGATATGCTGTGTGTTATAGTCTTTAGAAATGTATAAAAACGAATTCAATATTTAAAAAAAAAACCTAACATTTCATCACAATTATCTTCTTCCATGGAACCTTCTTCCCGCTCTTGCAGTTGCTGCAGTTGATGATGGCTCTTCTGATGCTTCGCCAGTTTCTTTCTTTTCTTTATTGAATCGCCGTCGACCACCAGTTGAGGCCGATGAAGGTCGAGCCTTCGTTGATGCTTCTTTTTCCGCAGCTGCCGGTGCAGATTCTTCTTCTGTGTGTTGGAGCGGTTTCACTTTACCTGCAAAGCAAAAAACATTTTTTGAATTTATTTTGATATGACCTGTGGATATGATATCTCTGAAGTAATATCTTCCGTGGTGCTACATTTGCACATTACATTTTTCACAAAGTTAAGAATATTAACAAAATATACTATGGGTGTTTTTATTTATTTTGTTTCCATGAGGATATACTACGTTATTATTATTCCTAGAATGTGTCGAATAAAATATTCTGATAATATTCATAAATTAATATTATCTAAAGGAATGAATATGCCTTTTGGCATGATTCATAATGCAGGAATGGCGCCGTCATAGGTTAGGTTTGAGGACTGAGGTTCGCTTCATTCATCACGGTGGTCGATAGTGCCTGCTTGTGCTTGTGCATTTTTCTTTTGTGATAATTTGTTAGTTATCCGTGTTCTGGAACGTGATTTGCACTTTTTATTTAGTTTATAACTTCATCAAGGGGCGATTAGGGTGAGTATATCTATTTTGTTTCTTTAAATTACCGACTTTGTACCACAATGTGCTAGCAACTCTCTGGTTCAGAGTCTAATTCCCTATGTTCTAGTCTTACTTGTCGTAGGTACTCTAATTAATATATAATAATAACCAATAACAACACATTTGCTATATTTGTTGCAATAAATTTCCAGTCCCTATTTTTTTACGTGGTACCCACTTTTGCTCTAAAATGTACTAACATTGCTTAAAATACGACAGCATTTCGTGAAAATGTATCATTGTAGTTAATAAAGTGTATTTGAATGTACATCGTTTGTTTTAAAATAAAACTTTTTTTATTTTGCAGGATAATACAGGAGCAGGGCTCCGTGCAATGAAATGTGTTTTTTAATGTGTACATTAAACTTGTACAATCATAAGTACAGGTTCCGCTTTATATATATAATTAGTGTGTGTCTAAATCCCTCAATGCTGCCCAAAACACTGTATGAAAGTTGGATACTAGGTTATATTATATTATTCGCGTTAGGTACCTGGGCAGACAACAAGACTTATTTATTTATTTAATTATTCCTAAGAGGTATAACTCAAAAACAGAAAATTGACAAAAGATTGAACGTGTTTGCTTAAGGAGATTCTGATTTTTAATAATCTACCACTATGTCAATAGAGTCACTGAATATGTCACATTTATCACAAATTGTATTAAATATTCTACACATTCTGCTAACAGGCGAATTTTGTGATATGTTGGTCCGACCTGATTTACAATAAAACGTGAGGTGATGCCGATTCCTTAGTCTAGGTACATTAAAATTTAATTGGCCGAGTAATACACGACAATCTAATTTTGAATTTACAAGTTTGTATAAAAAGGACAAAGCAAGAAGGTTGCATCTTAATAATAGCGAGTCCAGTCCATATGGAATGTTAATAATATATTGTTATCAATCCCACGTGATGGATAGTATCCATTACATTTGGGAAAAAAGTATTTCAGTGCTCTGCGCTGCACCGACTCATTTTGACGAATTGCGTTTCCATAAATTGGTGGCCAGATCAACGCCGCATATTTCAGTTTACTTCTAACGAAGATAAAATACAAAATTCTTGAACTGTCGATATTAGCAAAGCTGGACCAATTTCTAACTAAATATCCAAGACCTTTGGACGCCGATGCTACAATATTTGAAATATGATCCTTAAAACTTAATCTAGTGTCAAACGTCACGCCTAGGTTTTTGAAGGAATCTACTCTAAGAATTTTTTGCCCGTTTATATTATAATCATCGTAATAAATAGATATAAAATAAATTCTAGTGGAATTTAGAATTTTACATTTAGGTATATTCAGACTAAGCGCATTCCTGGTGCACCATGATTGAACCAAATTTAAGTTAGCCTGCAGCAGTCGTCTACCGATTGTACAGATGAAAAAATGTTTAAGTCATCGGCGAACAGTAAATGCATGCTACTCAAATCCTTCGAAATATCGTTAATGTATAGCAAGAACAACAAAGGGCCGATGTTGGAACCTTGAGGAGCCTGAGCTAGGAGTATACTGATTAGATCTATAACCACCATATTCTACATACAATTGTCTTTCAGTCAGATATGATATTAGTAGTTTCAGCGGAGCAGTAAATACGCCAGGTTCACCAAGTTTCGTCAAGAGCAAGTAGTAATAAAAGATCGAATGCTTTTTGTATGTCAGTATAAATAATATGAGCTCGACCATTGTTGTCTACAGTATCTGAAAGGAATTGAGTAAGGCAAGCTTAGTTAGTCAAAGTAGATCTGCCTACTATGAATCCATGCTGATTAGCGACTATATATGCCTATGAATATTATCATATAGGAAGATTTCAAACAACTTGCCAAAATTGCAAAGCATAGCTATTTGACCATAATTTATGATTTTAGAGGAATCTCCGTTCTTAGAAATGGGACATATTTTCGTCTTTTTCCAAATAGTCGGGTATGTACAGGTTTTCAGAATCTAGTTAAAAATGGTCGGCAATGGTTTTGCAAAGACATGAATACAGTCTTTCACCAGGAAACTAGGAATATTGTCATATCCAGAGGTCATTTTATTTTTCAGTTTTTTAGATACTTGAATGATATTTTCTTCAGTAACGTGTGATAACGAAATATGGTTGATAACAGATAAATTTAGGTTGTTGAAATTTGATGGATCGGACTGCACGAAAACAGTTGCAAAGTGCTGTGCAAATGCGTTGACTTTGTCTTTAGGTGTGTTATACGTATTGGTATCATATGACATATTTCCAGGTATTCTGGAACATCCTTTTTTTAGAATTAATAAATTGCCAAAATTTGGAAGGATCAGCAGCGATATCATTCTCAATACTTTGAACATAATGCTGAATAGTCTATTTTAATTTGGTTTATGATTGTAGAACGAAGAGTTTTGAACTTATCATTATAGAAATTATTGCTAATTTTCCGCAGTTCCTTCTTGCCCTGTCTTTTCTCTGTATATTAACTATTATCTCACGGTTAAACCACGGTGGATGTACTTTCTGTCGACGACTTTTTTTAGGTACATAAGCATCACCATTTCTAGTCAGAGTTGAATACAGGATGTCACTCGCACAATCGACATCACCTACATCACTCAACGAAGACCAGCCAGCATCCACTATTGTACTGTACATATCAATATAATTAGCTCTATGAGAGTTATATCTGGAATCACATTTAAAATCAAAATATTCACGGCAAATATAAATTCAGATTTCAAAGCAGGATGACGACTGTCTTCCATAATTAGCGGTATGGCATCCTTAATAACAGAGATTTTTATATTGGACAGGATTAGATCATGTAGCAGCAGAACTGGTTTAAAGTGTCAGTGGTTTAAAGCTTGACACTTCCATTCCATTCAAATTAAAGCAAGGTACATTGAAATCTCCGCATACAATTATTTGACAGCTATCATATGTCATGAGAAATGCCTCAGATGCTTCCAAATAATATTCAAACTCATCGACCGTTACGGTAGGTGGAACATACTGAGAGTATCATTAACATTTGATCGTGGAAAAATATTTTATCTGCAACATTATTAACTAAAGGAAACTGATCATTAAGAATACTTGTATTGGCAGCTGCTGGATTAAAATCACATTTTACTGCGACTAATGTTGCACCTCCAGTAGTCAATGCTGTCTCATTCAGATTTCTATGAGCTCTAAATATTACATAATCGTCAGGAAACAGGTCACTACTACTGACTCGATCAGTTAACCAAGTTTCACTTAAACAAATTGTCATATTCACCATCACTCACTGAATTATAGAACTGGACCGTTTTGGATTTAAGACCACGCACATTTTGGTAACAACACCTCGTTTCATGACAAATAAATGAAATGAAGTGATAAAAGGTGTTAGTTTCTTTCCAACATATATTCTTCAAAGATATACCAGGAATCTTCCTACAATATTCCATAGATTTCAATAATAATCGTAGAATATTCGACAGGAATAACCTATGCACATTTTAGGATACGGGTTCCCATTTTCACGTGCCTGGAATGTTCATCAAATAACCTATATGTTCATGGACTTCTCATGGAATGATATAATGTTCCCAAATGGTGATTCTTAGAATGTTCCTAGAATAGGTATATTGTGCGGTCTTGGATAATGAGCGGAAGGAGAATTATGGGCTTACTAAACCGAATTTCAATCACAGGTAACTTGATTATTTCAAACAGGAATGCCTAATTTTTTTATACCATCAAATTAATCTAACAATAAGGGGTTATCCATATCAATCTGTTTTGGTTTTCATTTTATTTCGAATTTTCTGTCAAATCGGTGTCCATTTTTCCAACCTATAAGCAACCATAAAAAATAAACAAAAACCTGTTCAGATAGAAGAAACCAACTAACTTAGTAGAAATATGAAAACAGACTAGAGTAATGAGGCAAGATTATAAAAATTCCTTACAATATATCAGCTCTAACCATAAAGAACAGCGGCAATAAAAATTCTTCTTTTTCACAACCTACTAGCAGTTGAAAATCTACATACAGGTTTTTACGTAGTAGACCGCTTCTTCTCACAAATCTGATACCTAACACTTATGTTTGTGTGTTGTATCGGTAAATTCATATAGATGGAAACACTTAACTTATTTCAGTAGAAACTCAGAATGCTCCAGTGAGAGATATCTTTACTTTTGACTTAACGGAAATGACTACTTTTTTATCTCATTAAATGTAAAATCTCAATCTGAAGATGTTAGAATTTCAGCAACAATCGCTGGTAGTTTTTGTTTCAGAATTTTTAGTCGTTTGTCAAGTTCTAGTAGATCTAAATCTAGTGACTGTGAAAAAAAGCACCAAAAACAAGAGTGACGACACATCCAATCAAGGAGAAGCTGGAGTACGGCAGAAATGGATATATTTTATACCATACTACCTACTGTCGTAGAGATTGACAGTTTCCACAACTTAAAAATTTAAAAATGAAAGGAAAATTACCAGCGAATGTTGTATCCTATATACAGTGCCTTTCTTTAATGTCCCCCCCCCTTTTATTTTTTGAACGGGTCAACTCAAGAAATTGAAACTTGGAACAATGAAATTGATTCATGAATACTATATTTTGAAGTGAAATTGACAGATGAAACTTGCAAGATGGCGGCTCGGCGCCATCTTGAAAAAAAAAATTAAATAGAAAGTGGGGTCTTGTGACACATCTTTTTGAAGCCCCTAACGAACCCTTCATAACCCTAGAATATGAAGTCAATATCTTCATCTCCTTCAAAATGGCGGAACATTAAATAATTACTTGAGACAAGCACGGTAATATCGATACTTACCTTTTATTTTTTGGACGGGTCAACTAAAAACATTGAAACTTGGGATAATGAAATTGATGCATGAATGCGATATTTTGGAGTAAGATTGACAGATAAAACTTGCAAAATGGCTGCTCGACGCCATCTTGAAAAAAAATTAAATATAAAGGGGAGTCTTGTGACACATCTTTTTGAAGCTCCTAACGAGTCCTTCACAACACTTGAATATGAAATCAATATCTTAAGCTCCTACAAAATGGCGGAACATTCAATAATTACCTGAGGTGGCGGTTCGGTGCGAAGTTAAAAAAAATTCAATTGAAAAAAGGGTCTTGTCCTATTACGAAATATTTAATGATTGAATCATTGAAAATTCTCTCGGTTTCATGAAAGTTCCGCGTCGCACCGTAAATAAAAATCGCTTCAATTTTTTCTTCCAATGGACGAGGGTTGACCATGTTAGAAATAGTTGTCATGGCCAAGTCTATTCAAAACTTTAATCGACACAGTTTGGCGTTCACTTATCCTAATCGTGATCTTTCAGTACACCCTTAGCTGCTTACTGTTTCGGAAAATCTGTGCAATCCTCGCGGACGGAAAATAAAATCATTGCTATTGGTAATCCCTGAAAACTCGCATTGGCAGAGCGGCTATAAAATTCGCTAGTGTGCCTCAAGAAGGAACCAATTAGGATACGGGTACAGCGGTCAAAGGCCAATAGAAAAAAGGACGGAAATCCCTGTAAATTTCCTGGAACGCTTACACTTGAAGTGGATTGAATTTATAATCTCTAATCCCATCAAAGGCCGAGCCACTGTGTTGCTTAGACTTTTGAATAAACTTTTCATGTTTTTAGGAATAAAATCTAAAACTTGATGACAATATTTAAGCTGAATAATGACGTCAGTTGTGATACTTGTGTCGCCTTATCGGCGGATTCCTAATTGACAAGCGAGGAGAACAAAATATTTCTAGATGTATCGATATTAACGTGTTTTTCTCTGGTAATTATTAAATGTTCCGCCATTTTGTAGGACATGAAGATATTGACTTCACATTAACGGGTTGTGAAGGATTCGTCAGGAGCTTTACAAAGATGTATCACAAGACCTCCCTCTCAATTTGATTCTATTTTTCAAGATGGCGCCGGGCAGCCATCTTTCAAGTTTCATCTGTCAATTTTACTCCAGGGTATAGTATTCATGAATCAATTTCATTGTCCCAAGTTTCAATGTGTTGAGTTGACCCGTTCAAAAAATAAAAGGTAAGTATCGATATTAACGTGCTTGTCTCAAGTAATTACTTAATGTTTCGCCATTTTGAAGGAGATGAAGATATTGACTTCATATTCTAGAGTTGTGAAGGGTTCATTAGGAGCTTCAAAAAGATGTGTCACAAGACCCCACTTTCTATTTAATTTTTTTTTTCAAGGTGGCGCCGAGCCGCCATCTTGCAAGTTTCATCTGTCAATTTCACTTCAAAAGATAGTATTCCTGAATCAATTTCATTGTTCCAAGTTTCAATTTCTTGAGTTGACCCGTTCAAAAAATAAAAGGGGGGGGACATTAAAGAAAGGCACTAGGGTTCGTTAGGGGCTTCAAAAAGATGTGTCACAAGACCCCACTTTCTATTTAATTTTTTTTTCAAGATGGCGCCGAGCCGCCATCTTGCAAGTTTCATCTGTCAATTTCACTTCAAAAGATAGTATTCCTGAATCAATTTCATTGTTCCAAGTTTCAATTTCTTGAGTTGACCCGTTCAAAAAATAAAAGGGGGGGGGGCATTAAAGAAAGGCACTGTATATCTTCAGAACAAAATTTTACATTTAATGCTATAAAAGAGTAGTAATTTCGGTCAAAGTCATACGCCCTCTGACTGAAACACTTCAGATTTTTCAGTATCTATTAGAAAGATCACGACAAATCAGATTCTAATTTTCATCCAGGCAAATTCTGTTTTGTAATTTGAACAGATTTTAATTTATTTTTCATTTTTTGCATCATGGACGTTATATACCTGGTATCTATTAATATCCTAGATCTACGACGTAGACGGTCAAAAAATGATCGATACCCACCAAAGGTTCGTTTATCAGTTCCTTTTGGCAGAATTATATACAGGGTGATCAATTTATACTCCAAAGTTTGATACCCGCGTCATCAGGGAAGATACAAATAAAAACTTTTGAATAAAAGTTAAAGGTAAAGCAAGGGTCTATATTCTAGAATAATAATTGTATAATATGCAAGGCAATTCATAAAGTCACAGCATACTAAAGTTGTGTTTTTTCAAACGGAATTTGAATTGCGTTCCTTCTCCCTGTTCCGGAAATTTAAGATTTTATCTGTTATACAGGGTATTTTCAGAAATATAGCCACTTTTATGTGAAAATATCAATGAATTCATCACCCTGTATCTTAAAAAATCGATTAATGGGGGCCTGATCCTCAATTCTAGAATAATTCGTGGTTGTTTAGTTTTGTCCAAAATTATCAAGTTTCTGGTATCTTTCTTGTTGATGTAGAAAGGAATCATTCGAATCTTGGTCGATCGAGCCAAGAATATTTGTAATACACAACAAGGACTAGAAGAAGATCTACGTCAGATTAAAGAAGATCTGTCAAAGAACGCATATGCCAAGAGGCTAGTGGAAGCAGCAATGCAAGAGAATGGTACTAGCAGAAATAAAGGTCCTGAAGAACACAGGCATTCACTCAGTATACCATACGTGAAAGGACTATCAGATACAGTCAGAAGAATAGGACAAGACTATAAAATTCAAACACGATTCTCAAGAAGCACTACCCTCCGAAGTCTACTAATGAAAACGAATCCCAAGAATGAACATCAAGAACTTAAAAACTGCATCTACGAAGTACCATGTGAATGTGGCAAAGTATACATTGGGGAAACGAAAGGACCTATGGAAGTGAGAATTAAGGAGCACAGACACAACACCCAGAGAGCAGAGACAGGAAAGTCCGGAATAGCAGATCACACTTGGACCGAGCACCACTAAATTATTTGGGAAGATGCTAAGGTTATTGACAAAGAACCTCAATGATATCGCCGGAAATTCGAAGAAGCAGCTTATATCGCCAGCAACAAAAACGTGTACAGCAAGCCTAGTGTGGAAATTAGACCCATATGGCTGCCCCTCATAAGAAATATGAAATACTAAAATTGGATAGAACAAACTTGGGCACGAACGAGGGACTCAGTGACCATCGAACGACCACGTCATCATCAGCAAGAGGCGACGTCACTGACGCACTCAGCAGAACACGCACCAGCCAATCAAAACAAGCCACGAAAAACGACACGTCAGCTAGACGAGAATAAACAGCAATGAAAGGAAGATGTTTGTCACTTTACCTGAAGACGATTGAAAGCCATATCAATCGAAACGTTGAAATCTAAAATTATATAGACAATGGAGGTCCGAGACAGACCTTTTGAAACCCTGTACTTTGTAGCATTGTCAGAAAGTTGTTACAAAGTACTTCCACTATTATTAAGCATTCCCTATTCCCTTATGTCGTAACAGTTACGGACTTATTTGGAGTTGAAGTAGTAAAACAATATTTCTGCCAAATCCTGGTGTTTGTTAAGTTGGCCATGGATCCTATGCTAGACAGAACATAGTAAATGTTTATATATTATTATTATTATATTATATATTTGCTAAATAATTGCAATTAGTATTCCAGTTTTGATTCGCTTTCAATTATTTGCAATTATTGCAATAATTATTGGCAATTATTAACAAATTGAAAAGCTCCTGTCAGTTACAGAAGTTATCTGAAAATAAAACTACAGATTCTCTAACAAGCCTATCTTAGTGATTACAAGAAGGTTTATGTGTGAACTTATCAAAAACGAGAAAACAGATTTTAGCTAATCATGCAACAGTTATTGATTCTTGTCTTATATACCGAAGATTTGTCTAGCAAAAGCTACAAATGTTTAACTGATTTCCTGTTATGACTTCTTGTTAGTTCTTTTATTCCCGTCCTTTGAGTCCTTCCATCATTGACCTTTTTTTTTAAGAAAGGTCAAACAGTATAAATACCGAGGTCTCTCATTTCGCATGCTAAACTAAGGTATTATTTTTTCGGTATCTTTTAACATTGGCACTAATAGCAATACACTTAACAAAAACGTAGAGATAATTGGAAGATAATAGTTATAATAATTGCTCAAAATGACCTCCTATTACATGTTCAATTTTCAAACGACCTACCCATCACATTTCTAGCCATTAGAATACTAATATTTTGGAAAGCAGCCCTAATTATGTTTTTCATGTCCTCTCTTGTAGTAACAGGTAATTTATATACCTCATTTTTCAGATACCCCGCCCAGAGAAAAAAGTAACTCTTGTTAGATCTGGCGATCTAGCTGGCCATTGAACTGGTCCATCTCTACCTATCCATCGTTCTAGGTACCACATTTGTTGACGTATTCGAAATGGAACGTTTTCCACACCTTTTCCTGCTGTAGTTTCTAAATTGTCAGGTGATAATTCAAAACGGTCAAGTTAATTTTCCAAGTCGTCAATTGTAAATTCAAACTGATAGGTAGAAATTACACCTCACAGTATGAAATTACAAGTGACGAGTTGGAAAATTAACTTGACCGTTTTGAATTGTCACTTGGCGCTTTAGAAACTGCAGCTGGAAAAGGTGTAGTAGTATGGACAACTGATTTTCCAAAAAGTCTAAATAAACTTCACTGTTTACTGTTTCCTCAAAAAAATACGGTCCAATTACGTAATCAGAAACAAACCCAAA
Source organism: Callosobruchus maculatus (assembly GCA_951848785.1). Taxonomy (NCBI): domain Eukaryota; kingdom Metazoa; phylum Arthropoda; class Insecta; order Coleoptera; family Chrysomelidae; genus Callosobruchus; species Callosobruchus maculatus. The sequence continues at coordinate 12,900,804 of CATOUR010000056.1, forward strand.
CCCACAAAAAAATTTAAAGCCCATCTTATTTGAGAAGTAGTAACTATTGCATATCACGTAATGGTGGTAATGTCGATTTAAAAGCCCATAATAAAAAAATTCTTTGATAACGAATTCTTCGTTGTGCCCAATTACAAGAACTTCTCCACCGAAAATCATCTTCACGTAACTTCTGGTGTAGCTGGATGTGGTACGGGTGCATCCTATTGTTTGATAGTATTCTTTGCACACTTCCATAGCTTATCCCAAATTCTCTGGAAATTTCTCGTATACTTGTATTTGGAATATCCGTAACTGCTAATAAAACATTCATTTTCCGAGGTCGTAATGGTTTTTGTTTTTGCCTTATTTTCATATGCTATTCATCATTACCTGTACGGTTAAACCGATCCATGATTTTTTCGAAATTTCTTTTTTCAAGTAATCGGCGCTCTGGAAATCTTTCATGGTACACCCTACGGGCTAGGAAGCTATTTTTATGGTATTCGCCTAGTATCCAGATCATATTGATTAATTCTTCATTTGAAAAATTCATCATTCCTCAACTTCAACTGCATGTACACAAGTAACACGGAGACAAACCAAACCAAATCAAATTTCAAATATCAATTGACAATTGTATACTTGTCAAACGGTAATATTTACTACGTTCTGCCAAACGCCGTAGCCATGGCCAACTCTGAGAAACTTTCAGTATTTGGCAAAAATGTAGTATGGGGTATTTTCCGAATAAAATTTTATGACGGAATATTGATGTTACGTCCCCAAAAACCATGTAACTAACATTTTTACTTTTTACTGTGAACGCGAAGTGGCTTAAAAGCACCTGCAAAATTTAAACATAAAATTTCGCGCCAAAGCTGTGACGTAATAAATCTAATGTAATAAGTCTTTCGTGGAGCTATCCTTAGAATGTGACTGTACCTTGTCGTCTTTTCTCCATCTGCAGACATAACTTCCGCTTCGTAGTGATATTGACAGATGTTTGTTTACATCATTTCATGAACTATCTTGGTTAAATGAGATACCGTGACAGTCGTGACACCAGGGGAGGTTATGTATTTATGACACTAGTGACGGGCTGTTAAAGACGAGTGTTGCCGAATGACGAGTAAAATTGTGAAAAGTAACTATGAAACATTCTTAAAGTAAACTGCTAATTACATAACAATACAAAAAAATGGAATAGCTGTGCAATATAACATTTATACTCTACAAAAAGAGGGAAACTAAATAAACATAAAATAAAGTTTGCATCCTTTATAGAAAAACTATGCAAAATATTAGCAACGTGACAACCTTGAATCTGAGCTCAATTCAAATTAAAATAGTCACATCCTATCTACATCCGCCATAAAAATCACTTTTGATTGGTTGATTTCTTAGGCGGGAGGTTTAAGAGATTTAAATGAGCTCTTTTCAAAGGGATGATTTTCAAAGTCTATCTTTACTCCACGTGGGCAGAAAAAAATTGAGCAAGCACTGCCATCATTACAAATTAGATACAGGCAATCCATTTCAGCCATAAAACAGGCAATATTAGCAAGTTGGAAAATACCCCATTATTAGTAATCGTTTTACTGCTCCAAATCGGAAATGCTTAATAGAAGTGGAAGTATTTTGTAAGAGCTTTCTGACGATGCTATAAAATACAGCGTGTTCCATTTAAAATAACAAAGAAAATTATGGTCGAGAGTTTCGGTTCACTCTGAATGCAAAATCAAAGATAGCACTTGATAATTTTAAGCTAAACTATATAACCACGAAATTATTCTAGCATTGTGAGTCAAGCCTCCAGTTCCATTTTAATTAATAATTCGTTATGATTTCCACATAAAAGCGGCCATATCTCTAAAAATATCCTCTATTTTTTTTTATTTATTTATTTGTATTCTTTGTACAAATCCAGCTACCTCGAAGGCTATGCCTTGTATGAGGTCTAAGCAAATGAAAATACATAACACAAAATTTTGCTAACCTATGAGCTGCGCGTCGTTGATTCATTGCTGCATTTTTCGCTTCTCACTGTCTGATTGGTCTGCTTATAGCTATTCCCTTGCTCTTCTTGCATTCGTCTTCAATCTTCATAGACCAATACTTGTACTGCTCCTTAGGTATTCATCAAAAAGTGATAATAGTTCTTAATGCTACAAATTTTGACATAATTTTTGACCTCATAAAACCTTATATTTCCTGAATAGGGAAAATGAACCCAATTTAAATTCGGAATAATATATAGACTGTTCCATTGGAAAAAAAACAAAACGTTGGTATGCCGTGACTTTATGAATAACCTTGTATACTGTACAATGATTTTGAAATGTAGACCTTCGCTCTACCTATAACTTTTATTCGAAAGTTTTTTTTGTATCTTCCATAATAACGGAGGTATTCAACTACGGAGTGTAAATTCATCACCCTGTATTATGATAGATAATGTTAAGTACGCAGGGTTAGTATTATAGTACATGAGTCAATTGGCGATCTGATCAATGCCATTCCCGACGCACGTCCAATCGGCTTCTCATGCAAAGTATTGGAGCGCCACTACCGGGTCGTCTGATGGTCGTCTCGAAACGCCCGTTTCCAATCGCATACGATCGGAATGGAAGCAATAGTTCGAGTAGTTTGTGCAGATCTCCCGTCTGATGAAGTTAAAGAAGTTAAACTTTCAGTTTAAGGTTATACTGTCATAATGGTGTTGATTTGAAATTACAGTAGAACTCCTATGATCCGTGAAGAGATTATCCGATTATGTATCTATGTACGTATGTATATAAATATGTATGTAGTTATCTAAGAAATAAAAATGCTTAAATTCCATGCTTTTCCGCGGCTCGTCCGGTCCCGTGGAGCACGGATAATCGGGGTTCTACTGTAGACGTAATAATAAGGACATTACAAGCTTTTGGGGTCCAGACGTTCCATGTTCATCAAATAAGGTGGAGGTCTAGGTTAAACATAAATTTATGAATTTTTGATCTTGTCACGCCTATTCAATGAGGTACTGCAATATATCTTGTTCATTTTTTTATTGCTCATTGAAAGTACCTCTTCCGCAGCGGTCTGGTGGCGCAGTGTTTTAGACGCCCAATCTGTGTTCGAGCGGGTGTGTCGAAACCCATGTCTTGCAACTCTTTAAAAAAGATGTATTGATAATGCTTTTTACACACGTTACACACAATTTCCACTACGGCCGACATAAATATGTTTTTGAATCAAATTTTATTAGAGATTTTATAAGTACAACAAAAATTGCGAACAATTCGTATAAAAAGCGCATCCACAGTATGATTAAGGGCATTTGCGGTATGTAAATCTTTTAGGTAAACTGATTCTGTTTACATCACAGGTTCGGTTTACATAAGCATTTACATACGGCGCATGCCGTAATCATACTGTGGATGCGCTATTTATGCGAACTAGTCCCGAACCAGATGAAAAATATTGAAAGTTGCTCAAACCTCACTTTTGGTAGTTTTCGAGGTTGCTAATTACTTACCACGATGTTTTGTGATTAACCTTGGAAGGAGGAGAAATATTGAGAAGTAGGAAGCTATCAAAATATACCTGCACTTCTTTTTTTCTGCTGCTTTTACAGACCACCTAATATTTTTGGAAGCACTTTCTTTGTAGTTCATATTTTAATTATTTCTATACTCTACGGCCATTTGTAGGTATTGGTAAAAACGTTCCATAGCATTCTATATTTTGTAATTCTTTTTACAACTGAGCAGACCGCGTAGGCAAAGCCAACATACCACAGTACCGCGGCTGTTGTGAAAAGGTTATGTTAGGAGAAGTTTGTTAACGCAGGACTTGTATAGGCCAACACCCGCAGGCCCAATAAATACATTTTCTGGCAGTCAGTTATCTAAAAGCTGTTTATTTTGTTTTCTGTGGCTAACGTATATCCAAGCAGCTTGTAAACTTTCCTTAAATTTTCAGAGCTACTTCATTTGGCAGTAAAAATGTACGAATTCTGTTGGTATTTGTAAGCGTCTTCAATACTACTTACTAGTAACTTGTTCTCTTCTCCTCTTTAATGTAGCAAGCAAATCATCATTTGTCCTTATTGGCCTTATGATACCACCCTTAATGAATTTCTTGGGTGCTTCAGTAGTTGAGCTGGTTTCCTGAGGCTGTTCTTCTTCATAATCTGCTTCTGCTGGAAGTTCCTCTTCTTCCTAAAAATAGAACCATGTCTAAAAAACATACATAAATATATACTCAGCGTTTATATATATGCTATTGTTTACATAATTATTGACTCCAGCTATGCACTTGATATTAAAAAATTATATCTAATCAACTAACGTCAAAATTAATTTTGAACCGATAAGGCGAGTAATAATAGTACGTATACAATGAAATATCATACATCGGCTTTCATGTTCCGAATGCTGTACTTCAAATCAATGACTACTGCCCACCCGCCCAGTGATCGATGTTTCCTGGTCATCAACACGAAATACATCAGCCTAGCCTGAGGTGCATCATATTAATTAACAGTAACCAGTAACCATGAATGTATAATCGATGGCCATTAATACTACGAAAGACAACAGCTATCCGATGTCTCAGAGTTTATTGGAACAACAAATAACGTTTATTATTTTTTGTATTGTCTGCACATGGATCTATAACAAAAAAACTAAGAACAAAAGATATATCGCTAAGAGTTAATTTGATGAATGTTTGCGTTGAAATGTTGCTTCTTTTATTATTTCAACGTTATTGCGGTGTTCATTTGCGATCGGAAATAATAATTGTAAAGGGGATGGGTTAGCTCAGTGGGTAGAGCCGAGACCTCGTGGCCCGAAGGCCCCGGGTTCGATTCCTGTCAGAGGCGGACATTTATTTCTGGTTTTTTTTCAATCAGAAATAAATTTCCCCAAAAAAAAGCTCAGCGAGAATCCCCATCTGAGCCTGCACTGTCGTCTTCTAATTATCAGTGCCGTTCCTATAGTGGCACCGGGAAGCAATAACAAAGCCTACACACAACACGAGGCTAATGACCAAAGCAGTCGGTGAAGTAAAAAAAATGTAAAAATCACCGACGCTTACAATTCATCGGCTTTATGTACAAAACATTTTTCAATGGAGCAAACAAGATGCGTAACTCTCTGAAATCATAGGAAATCAAATACGTTAGCAATCCAAATTACTTTGTTTTTGCTGTTTGGATCCTTTCACTTAAACGTATGTGCAATATCTTCCTCGTTACATAGGCTGTTTTATGAGGCCTCGTCTATGTCTTCAACTGAAATCAACCTACCTTATGGCTTTTACGCGTGCAGCCAAATTTACCATTTTAATTAGTTATAGGGGATCTGTGGGTACTTTGACGTTTAAATTATGAATTTCGATCGTTAATAATAATTATTGTGTTTCTATTAACAAAACACTGAAATTTATGGCAGTTGTCATATATACCGAATAAGACTTACTATATCAGAACCAGAAGGTGTGGTACTCAAGATCTGCCTGAAGTAAACAAATACTTTCAAGTGCATATGACAATTTTTGTAAGTATGTTGTTATGGCAATGGAATCACCATTGATTCATAGATTCGGTAATATATTTCTAAGGTAACTTAAAAAAAGTTGAACCAACCAAGCTTCGTGGCACCCAGAGTGGCCAAATGTCCCAAGCCACCATAAAGAGTGAGAGTCGCGAGTACTTGGGTAAGCCAAGCTTTGGAAGAAATAATTTACCTCTACCTCTGATGCCGGTAACGCTGCGTTTCCACCAGGGATATGATAGGAAAATTTGCACAGCGAGGATGTGTAGCGGAGCTGTGAGTGTTTCCACCAAAGATGTGCTAGGAAGATGAGCGGAGCGAAGATGTGTGGAGGAGCTGTGAAACGGTGTGCAGATAAGCGTCGCGAAGATGTGTAGCGGACTCTTTTCAGAGTTTTCTTTTTGCTCGCCTACATCAAGCAAGGTGAGGTAATTCAAGGGATTCTATTGGTTCGTTAAAAACACATTCCTCTTAACACATCCTCGCACATCTTTGGTGGGAACGCAGCCTAAGTCGCTTGACGTAGCGTATTCGTGTCGCAGCATCGCTGCATTTCTTATATATTTGATGAATTCTCAAATATCACAAATATGAATGAATGAATAAGGACCAGAGGCTATCCAGCACAGAATGTGGCTGGTGCATAGGCCACACGATGGGCCCTTTTGCGCCTCTATCCGCGCTAGTTCCTAAGACCTGCCCTTTTGGCAAAGGCAAGTACATTCTTAGGTCCTATCCGTTTTATCTCTATTGGTTCCAAGGTTCTTGAGCCCAGCATAGTCTGCCTGTGATAACCCAGGGTTTCACAGCGACACAGGATGTGTGCCGAGGATGCTTCCTCTTCACCACACCACGTGCACGTTGGGTCGTTGACCACCCTCATCACAGACAAGTGACGCCTGAAGGTATTGTGACCCGTTAATAAGCCTACTAACAATCTCAAGTTACTCCTATCCAGAGAGAGACAAAATCGTCCTATTCTCTCTGCAGGCCCTGCTAATAGCTCCCGAGCCTGACGGAGATGACCAGAGATGTTGTTCCATCTCAGAGAGTGTTGATTCTGGATCCACTCTCCAGTTGTTTTCCTAACCAAGTTTGCAGACAGTCCTAAGGCTGGTTCCGGGCCCACAAAACTGTTTCCGGATCCCATCCTGGCTAGATGATCCGCCATTTCATTACCCTTTACCCCAGCGTGCCCAGGTACCCACATCAGTGATACCTTGTGTTTAGCTGAGATGTCGTCAAGCGCCCTCCTGCACTCCAGGACCAGTCCCGACGTTATTTTCCAAGCACTCAGTGCTTTGATGGCTGCCTGACTGTCAGAGCAGATAGTAATCCGCCTCCTAGACCCGTCAATTTCCCGAATACGATTTACACAGGCCAGTATCGCATAGACCTCAGCCTGGAATACTGTGGTGTGCCCCCCAAGAGGGAATGAAAGTCTTGTACGGGGTCCGTAGACTCCCCAGCCCGAGCCCTCTCTAGCGAGTGAACCGTCTGTGTACCAGACCTGTCCTCCTCCTTTGATGAGCTGTCTTTCCCTAGACTCCCACTCTTCCCTTGACGGAAACACCACCGTAAATTTGCGATTGAAGCGATGCGTAGGAGAAACTGTATCGCTCCTCGCCAACAAAATAGAACAATCCTCATGCAACTCTGCTAGAATCGTCGAATGTCCTTTGCCTGGATTCATAAAAGTCCAGCTACCCTGACTCCAGAGACGGAACCCAGTTTTTCTAGCTTCCCCTTGGATTACCAGATCCAAAGGAGGAAGATTCAATAGTGCTTCAATCACAAATATACGCCTGCCCTCATTGTCGGTCGACATCGCCGGCATAAATATTCGTATTATTGTCCTTCGATTAAAAACCAACAAGTGGACGGAAACGCGAGTTTGTCTGTTCACATAATTTGTTCTATTTGAGCAAATAAAGCAAATAACCCAAATAGGTTCTCAAACATCGTCGTTTTTTGGCAAATCATAAAAATACACGAATACGCAATGCGAAGTGAAGTGCTGGCATAATACCGGCCCTTAATTTTTGAGAAAAAAAAACATCCATAGCCATAAAAGAAACTCAAATGGGCTCACTAAGTAAAGTTACATACTGAGTTACATATATAAGGTCATCATTCTCTCACAATATTCGTCATTTACATCTTTAAAGCTATAATACTCAAATTCTATCTACATTTTTTTAATGTTCTTTGGTTACTATGAAAATCTGTATTAGCAAGTATTGATTGCACTTTGGATTTAGTCTGTAAGTATCGCAAATATAATAAATGAATAAATAAGTACATAGACGCTTTCTAAAGAGATAGAACCAGAGAGGACAATCTCTAGTCAATCACAGTGAACCGTTGTATTTTCCACATCGAGGTAGAATCCCATGGAGGTGCGATAACGTGGCTGCAAGCAGGTGCAAGTTGGCCATATTGATTCGACACTTATGTCAAAGAGCGGATGTTTCTTTGACAATTTCGTGATTGCTTTTTTTGAGTGTTTTTACCGAGATTTTTAGTTATTTTTAAGTGATATTCTAATGAATTCATAAAGGAAATAATGGTTTCATGTGCTTACCTTGCTCTAGCAGAGATGGCATGGCTAAGAAGAAATCGACAGGAATTACATTTCATAGGTATGTATGCAGAAAAATAACAATGTTCAGGACCGCATTTGTAATCTTTATCTCAATAAAGTGTAACGTATCGCAGCAATAATACGGTTGTATTATTCAATTGATGATGAATGTCGTCTCTACAAAGCCTGTTTTTTTTTCATATACTTAACTATGAATTTCGCATTAGATTGAAAAATCAACCCAATACTTCATATTTAAATCATCATTGTAATGAATTTTCAAAATTATTTACGTAAGAAAGTAATCCGTCTCTGGCGAGGCGTCCATATTGTTACCACACTTAGTCACAACAGGTGGCCTTTCCTGTTTGGTGACTGCTTACAGAGCTAATAGACAGATGGTGTGAAGTCCTTTTTTACCTGTGGGGCCGCAGTTGTTGTGGTAGTACTAGTGGTAGCTTTTCCATTTGCTCGACCTGCGAGAGGGTTCCGCCTGGACACAAGCGGCCTAGCTGGTACTTTCTTTGGAGGTGGTGCTGCAGCCTCTTCAGTCTCGTATTCAGCGTAGTCTTCATTTGCAGGCCTGGCGTGGCACAAGGCAGCTACCATGCATAACGCCAAGAAAAACCTAGAAATTGTACAATAAAGGCCCGGTCAAACAGAGGGCGTTCTAGAACGCGGCGTTATGGCGTTCTCTAACAATACAATGGAACGCTGTAACGCGGCGTTCTAGAACGCCGGAACGCCGCGTTCTAGAATGTTCTCTGTTTTAGCGGACCTTGAGTTCATCTATGTTTGAATGACTAGAGATTTTTACAAAAATTGGTGTAACGCTTTTGCTCAACCCGTCAAACAGGCCTCTTTGGTACAAACAACGGAATGCGGTAACGCGGCGTTAGAGAACGCCGGACCGCCGCGTTCTAGAACGCCCTCTGTTTGACCGGGCCTTTGCACAACTTCAGTCGCAGGTATTCAGGAAACAATTGAGGCTTTTACCTTTCTCCTCATACCGTACGGTAGTTACAAATCCAAATAATAGACTTCAATGCTGACTTAACAACAATATGACTTGAACATTATACATTTAATATATAGCTCAAACATTGCTATACATTTTTATTTTGTGTATGTTCTATTTTACTTTATTTATATTTATATTATATATTTATTTTATATTACAATGCTGACTGTAGGTTAGAAACAATTATGAAACTTGAATATATTTCACCATTGAATATGGTCATGAAGCTCAAAGGTTGCTAGACATTTTTGTAGCTCAATAAGTTGATACCAGCAGTAAATTGACAGAAGTTTTCACTTTGACAACGTCTCTATAGGGTAAGTTATTAAGCATACAACTATTCGTTGAACATATCTTTGTTTTTCACTTCTCACACCGATAGGTGAGGGGAGTATTGTGTGTCTGTTTGTAGGTCTGTCTGTCGATCTGTCTGTTGGCGTTTTTCTAACGTCGTAATCTCAGTAACCGCTGCATGGTTTGTGATGAAATTTGGGTAGTGGGGTCGTAGTAGGTAATGTTCCTATACTTTTGGAAATCGTTGTACGGGGGGTGGAGTAATTAGCAAAAAACAAAAAAAATCAAATATTCCTCAAACTTCGTTTTTAGGCGTTTTAGGGGTTCCTGATCATTTTCTACTTTTTTTGGGTGGGGGTGAATTTGGTGTGGTTGGGGGGTAGGGGGTTGTAAAACTGAAAAACGTGTTGTATTCATAATGGGCTGTCCATTGCCCTGTGAATGAAAAACCTAGCGGGATAATACATTTTTTAGGCCCATCCGAACATCGCCTTGCTTATTATAGAAACGAAGCAACATTGAATTTGTAGTGTATACATACGAGTATTGCTTTAGATCGTTCTATATTGCGTAGCGCGAAAACTATTAAATTGATTTTAATGAAATTTTGACACCGCATTACTACCGAGCGAGGATGGAAAACGCATATGTTTTGGAAAAATCTGGTTAGTGGCGGCGTAGCAGTAATAAAAAAACAAAAATATAAAAACTGCTCAAACTTTGTTTTCAGGCATTTTAGGGGTCCCTGATCATTTTCTACTTTTTTTAGGTGAGGGTGAATTTGGGGTGGTTGGGGGATGAGGGGTTGTAAAACTAAAAAACTTATTGTATTCATAACGGGCTCTCCATTGACCTGTGAATGGAAAATTTAGCGACGTAATACCGTTTTTTAGGTCCATCCGAACATTGCCTTGCTTATTATAGAAACCAAGGGACTTTGTGATGTTGGAGGCAGACGCCGAATTCGGCCTATGTCCGAAATAATTAGACACATCGCGATTCGTCAATAATGAAGTTCCCAGATGCCGAAACAGTGAATGATTCGACACCTGACCAACCCAATTTAGCCACGTCGCGAAATGCGCGTTTGTGCATTACGCCGTTGCCGATCGAAACAGTAACGTGCCAAGGTCTTCGGGGGCCCCGCAATTTTTTTCACAGGGCCCCCCTCTACATACAATAAAAATATACTGCCTATATATGTATACTGAGTGAAAATGAAACAATTGTCTACGGTGATATTTCAAATCGGTTTATAGATAGAAAAAATTAGGTGTGACCTCAACTTTATATTTTGATTTTTTCTTTCGATGTTTTGAAGAATAAGAATTCATGGATCATGCGTACAATATGATTAAACGTCGATTAACGACATAGATAGGTACGCGTCTTGCCATCTTTTCTAGTCGTTCTGGATTCTACGTTTGACCGCGTTGTAGTGTTGTCAAATTTACTCAAAATATATATTTAATTTGATTATGGAAGATTATGAGGTTACCCGCCGCTATAAAATAAGTATAATAATTATAGTTATTACTATGTAAAAAGCTTGCTCGAGGTAGTAGAGTAGAATCGAGGGCCTCTCGGATGCCCGGGGCCCCCCGCACCGCGGGCCCTGAGGGCCCTTTCGGCACGCCACTGCACTCAACCAAAAAGCTACGTAGTAATAATAAAAAAGTTTGTGTTAACAATAAACTGTTCATGAAATTCGCGCCAACCAACGATTTTATGTATCCAATAAACGAGCGTTTATGAATAATTGTTGAGAGATGCGTCTCAGTAATTGTATTCACAAATAATAGTTTCTGAATATCATAAACACCGTTTGTGAATGACACAAAGTAAGTTTATTGATATAATAAATATATGTTATGGTTTCAGTAATTATTGTTTACTATGCACACAAACGCATTTATTAAATCAATTACCAATCTTTATGGTCCTAGAATATTCTGCATATTGTATCAATAATGCGATTAACTGTATTGACAAAGAATAGTTATGTATTTTATAAACACTGTTGGTGAATTCAAGCAAATCAAGTTTATTGATATGATAAATATGCAGTGTGTCCCAACTAAAATTTCCCACCCATATTATCCCTGAAATTTTTTTTTTTTTTTTTTTTTTTTTGCGGCATCAACAATTCAAGTTATTAGCCGCGTTTCGCTTCTCATTAGAGAAAAGCGTCGCATTATTTACCCGTTGTTCCCAGGTTAGCATAGTTTGTTTACGTAGAAATTATCATAAAAATTGAAAATCGTCGTAACACGTCGATTTGTATCCCAAGGGGGATTTTTTCCATCGAATACGTAAACACTGTGGTGTCAACCACACCCAGCAGCCCCTACTTCAAAATCTTAAATGAGACTACCATACTTGTCATAAATCAATTTATTTCCTTCAAAATGATATATCATAAGTATCGTGGTCTCTTTTAGGATTTTGGAGTAGGGGCTGCTGGAGATGAAAAGGTTGATAACACAATGATGACGAATTCGGGGGAAAGTTCCCTCTCGAAATGCAAAGCGACGTGTCACGGCGATTTTCAGTTCTTCTGATAATTTCAGAGATAACATGGGTGGGAAATTTCAGCTAGGACAGCCTGTATATTATGGTATTAGTAATCACCATCTGATATAACAAACGCATTTTTCAATTCAATTACTGATGTTTATGGTCTTAACGTATTTTACTTACTGCATCAAGGAAACGGTGTGACTGACACTATACTTAAATTTTTAACTGAATTATGTAGGGTGGGCGCAAGGGACGTGCCAATTTTTTTGTTAACTGTACCTAATATAAACAGAATTCAGTGGAACTCGTTTTTCTCTTTCTCATTGGAAGGTGGTTAACTGTTCTTGGAAAAAGGCAAATAAAATTTACATTTGTTCAAATAAAAACCATTAATTTTTCAACTTGAAATATGTAACAAACAAAACAAAAATATAATGTAAAAATGCTACCAACATTTGCTTTTTCTAGAGTGGATTTCATCAACACCTAGTTTGTTCTATGTAGATTGGATACTGAAACAAAAAAAAGTGAATTTTCACCCAGAATTCGAATGCCGTATAAAAACTATGACCTCCGAACATAAAAGAAACTTCTAGCGGGTATAGGTACCTCTAACAGCGATCCTGAACGCCGTGCCGGAGAAAGAGATTGGGCATGATGCGAAAAATTCAACAGGTACATATCGTCATCAATAATGCTTCTCCGTTCACTGGTTAGGTTCTCATCCTTCTTCCTCAATTAAGGACAAGCAAGGTATATGTATTTGTACAGGTTAAATTCAATTGGCGAATCCATGCAGCAACGATTCGTGCCAGTATGGAATAGCAGGATCATAGCGGGATCAATGTTGGGGTACCCGCTAGAAGATAGTGAGCGCGATGTAAATGTAATGTAATGTTGGAGGAAGGAAAAAACTCACCTTTTAGTAGCTTATCCCACCCCAGAAACAGCAAGAAGCACAGTATTTCTTTATTAAATATTCCTAAAGGACGCTAGACTCCCAACAGAACAGCAACACTTCTTTTCACAGTCCACCAGCCATCAATACAAACACAAACTACGTGTACGTGTAAGCACCGACGCTTCCACTGATTCGCTATGTTTAACGCCAAGAGGCCTAGTGGCGCTACTTTCAAAACAGCCTTTCGTTGAACGGATTCATGATATTCACGACAGCGTTTATTGATCTTACAAATGCGTTTTACTTATAAGCACTGGCGTTTGTGATTTACATAAACATAGGTTTATAGTATCAATGGAAACTATTAATGTTGCCCACAATCACGGTTGTTGAAACAACAAATACTTTAATTATTATGATAAACGGATGTTACTGTTCTTTCAGGATATTTAATAAAATACAGTTTTCAAATTCATAAATATGGTTCTTATTATTAATAAACGTTGTTAATTGTCAGTACAAATAAATTGTTGTATATATTAATGCTTCGTCATGACGTACAACTCATATCGGATTTTATTTCCATAAACGTCGATTTATTGTATCCACAAATATGAACAGGAGCCAATAAAGAGGTTTCGTGTACACCATAAATGAAATTATCGATACAATAAAAAATTAACTCATAAAGAGCGTTTATGAATATTACGAACGGCATTTTTTTGAGTGTGGATGAAGATATTGAAGAATATCTACCTCACTGATGAATGCATATTTTTTCTAACTGAATTTGTTAATAAGCATAACTGCCGGTATTGGAGCAATGAAAACCCCAGTTCCCCCAAGAAATTAATGTATGGATAGGCATTTTAAGAAACTAAGTGGCTGCATCATTGTTTATTAATGGAAATTTAAATGGAGACATTTATTTGGGTATGTTGCGAAATACCATCAAAACGCTTATCACTGAAACTATTGAAAACCAAATCGACGGTTTTAGTAAATCGTTATTTTTTTACTATTTATTTCGGTTTTCGAAAATATAGGAACATTATCTAATGTAACCAGACACCATATTTTACCTCAAATTTCATCAAAATGTATATGTACCAGTTACTGAGATTCTGAGTTGACAATAATGGTAACCTAAATGTCGGCGAAACATTGTCAGCTGTCTAAAACATTAATAACGCGAATTAATAACTGATAACCTGATTAATCGTAGTTTCATAAATGCGATCGGGATGGTGGCGCCAAAAACTAGCATTAGGCTTTCCTCATTGCTTTCCAGCAAAATATATCTATATTCATTATTTTTTTAACGCTCAGCCTGCCTTCCATAATGTCGAATTATAAATTGTTGATGTTAGTTTCTTCGTTACAAAATATTGTCGCAATTTCTACTATTCCCAGTATTAATTAAAATTTCTCTGAATTAGAAATGTCTTGGGAATGTTTTCTTTGATTGACGACACGTACCTTCCTTTCGATCATCTGCATACAATTTTACATGCTACGATTAGCCGTGAACTGTAGAATATTTCAGAATGCAGCGGTATACCCACTTATTAAACAAAAATCCGTGAAAAATTGAGAATTTCTGTCATTTGCGCCGGTCGATTCCATAGAATGGGCTATAAAATTCGAGCATATATTTCAAAACCAAAATGTGTCATTCTTTCGAATCTGGTAGACTGAATATGCCCTGCCATTTGGTAGTTACATGGATGGTTCAAGATTCTCATATCTAGAAGAACTGGTCTAAATGTGGGCTCTGCACAAAATATGGGCGTCAATTCTTTTGCTTTAACTAGTAGTGGCATCTACTAGAAGATCACCTAACAATCGTCTATACATCTTGCAAAATATTTTGCGTCAGATAGTTCGTCGATACATGTGGTAGAGTAAAATTGAGTAAAATAAGTGGGGTTAGGAATTCTTCTGTTCAAGAGCTTTTGTTAGTAAGTCAAGCATAATCGTGAATGATTTCAAATTAAAATCCTACTGCGATTCATTATTTAAGGCTTAAATATAGTATTTCAAGAAAAAACAGAGGATATCAAGCATATAAAATAGTTGTTTGTGTACATAATGTTTATGCGCGGAATTAATGAAATATGGGCCCTTGTACTATATAACAGAGGATCTCGGTTTATTGGTAGGCATTTTTTTAATTAACATGTTGTGTGAGATTTAGCACCTGGCCAGTGCAGGATTTACCGGATCTGAATCCAGCTTGTTGGAGAATTAGCTGGTTTTCTATGTGTGGGCCTATTTTATATATTCAAGATGAGCCGCTCATAGGTACAGTTTGAAAGGAGAACAGAGGAGGGATATTGGTCGATAGCTCTTAGCCTCTTCGCGAGGTTTCCCTGGTTTAGGGACAGCGACCACCCTGGCTTTCAGCCATAGTTTTGGTATTAGTTTCTTATAGTTCTAGTTATCGTTCGTTCATTCGTTCATCAACGAAATCTAGAGGAAGAAGATGCCTTGGATAGAGAGGGTTGACGGGAATGCGGCAAGATGCTGTCAACAGTGGAATACATTTTGTATCGTAACTGTACCCGTAATACATATATAGTTCTAGTTATACAGTTGGAGGAGCCAGGACTTTGACAGTGATCTTAGGTGTTGTAGGAATTCGTTATGTGGACCAGGAGCGGTCCTAGGTTTTAGCGAATTAATGGCCAATTATACACCACCTGGAGTAAAATAATAAGGTTCTTCTTAACCGTTTTCCAATGCTTGGGCTCTTTTGTAAGTAGTGGTTATCTTAACATTTTGGCAGTCTTTCTGATCTGCTGCTTTTTTCTAATTGAAATTGAAGAATGATTATGCCACTGTACTGATAAACCCTTGTTTCATAATTGATCTTCCAGGGGCTAACCATTTCCTTTTCTTTCCAGTAACACCTTATATTATACGCTATTGCGTAGAATGATACTAATCCATAGTAAGGAGTAATATATTGTAGTAAGTAATATTCCTAAAGTGGTGGTACCGACCTCTATGTCACTTTCAGCTTGGTACATTTTCGAAGGTTCGAAACATTGTAATTTGAATTTAATTTTTAAAACTCGTACAACTTTTCAGATATCTGGTGAAAGTTAGATTTCAAAAGTGCATTCGAAAACCACCAAATTTGAAAAAATCAATGTAATCAATACGTGTATCCAAACCTAAATATAGACAGGGTGGTTCGTTGCCCGTATCTATATATCTTCGATTTGTAAACAAAAAAGTAGGAAAGAATTTACTTGAGTTAATTCAAATGGCGCTCTTACTGTGGAATTTGTTGGTATAAAAATTACGATATTGACAAAACCGGACCGGACTGGTTTTTTCATGCTGAATCCGAATCTGTATTTAGTTTTTCTCTAGCACCTGTAGTTTTGGCTCTTTTTTATATACGGACAGGAGGACGGACGGACAAATAGAGGCTCTGATAAGCTCTCTTCAGTGAGAGCTAAAATGAAAGATTATGGTAGCCTTGCATATGGATGGCGCTAGTTGATCACTATTATTTTTTGATAAATATTTCTGAATAGTGTATCCAACTGAGATAAGCAATATGAACAGTTGAATCTAAAGAATAGTGAAATTAGCTGACGTAGTAGGTAGTCATGGAACTATTGTACTATACCTATAGATTGATATTACAGTATTTTGGAAACGTTAGTGCTCTAATTGAAATAATGGTACATTCCAATTATATTTTCGTAGTCATAAATTATGATACACCTAATAATTATTTAATTTTATCCTACTACGTACGGCAGATAAGCATGAATGGATAGAAAAACATTATTATATCTAGTTCTGGAAAGGAAAGTGAAGGCAAACTTGTCCGTAGTTATAATAATGCTTTGTGTGAACTGTACCAGTTCTCCACTAAATATTGTTGGCATTTCTGGTTACATTGAACAACAGGAAGAAGTGATTTGACATCCCATAATTCGCAGTATGTTCAGATTGACTCGTCCCATATAAGTGTTTGCATTTTACATTCCACATTATACTGATTGCATTCGTATTATTTCAGCTAGTTACTGTAAATATTTTCAGTGCCTTATCTTATCATCCATTCAAATCAGCTGAATCTCTTGCACTTCAGTAAGAATATTTCGTGGAGTCGCGTTTGACACAGGGGAATGCAACTGAAGTATAATGGTATGATATCACTAAATCCCATAAACGTTTGACCAACGGAGCTGCACAGACTGTTAATATTCAGTGATTATAATATTACGTCTACTAATAATTTATAAATATACTTAGGTTGAGTGAGGAGAGTTGCACTCCAATAATTATATTATATTTATTAATTGCGTATTTTGGAGGTACTCATTTAAAGAATAATGAATAGGTTTCCTCCACACATTTGTGACGAAAGCCAGAAATCTGATGTTGCTGAACTTCATGTGTGAAATCCATATTGCCCTTCGTCAATCAAGTGATGAAGATCAAGGTATTCCATAGGCTCTTGATTGATGTATTTCTCCGTCACCCTTCTCGTCAAAAAGCCGGAGCTATTATTCTGTGGTTGGATCTGTTTTTGATCCCTTTTTTGGGACCCACTGGATACAAGCGGGCTTCCACTCTTTTGGGAAGATACCGCAGTTGTATGATATTTGAAAGAGGTGCGTAAGTATCCGACTGGGCCCCGGGGCCATTAGCTTTATCCGTGTCAAGTGCAAGATCCTCCTGTTTTAGTGTTCTGGTTTCGAACCTTATCGCGGCCATAGCTTGAAATATTGATGACACCTGGGCATTAGGAAAATTTGCGGCTTTTCCTTCCCCCCTTCTTGTTTGACGGCTACGTTTGGGCAGCGACATAAAATTCTGTTTTGTTTTTTCCTTATGTCGGCATTTTGCATTCCGGTTTCATTGTGTATTTGTTCCTGGACTCAACCTCAGTATATCTGTTTTCTACCGGGAGGTGCGGTAAATAGTTCGGTGAGCCCGAACTTTTTCCAATGGGCTGCATCACAAAACTTATTGAAGTAGCTATTAGAGTCTGCTTAGAATATTTTGACTTTAGGCTTCCATGCTGACATCGAAAACCTCTGCGATTTCTGAGCAGTCCATTCATATATCGGGTTTGACAAAACAGGCTTCACTCCATGGAAAGCTGGAGAAAATAATTATTTCACACTATCCCAGTTAACTTGACCGTTAGGCCAAATCTTACACCAAGTCATCAGCTGAGTTGCCTAAAGGAATCTGTATGTCGATAGTATAGGCAGAATCACGGAAAAATTTGCAGAAGACTGCAATGGAGTGTGGGCAGACACGTGAAAAGAAAACGAGCCAACTCACTAAGTGTGTTAGTGGTTGGCTTATAGCGGTAGCTTGCGCCGCTAGCTCAGTTTTTTTGGAGGCCAACCAGTCCTCATTGTGACAATGGGAGAGATAATCAAGGAGGACGGTTCAGTTGGTGCGTGAGGGTGGGCGGTAGAAGCAGCAAATCAGTGATTCAATGTTAAACAAAATGTTGAGGATCACTTTACAGGATGTTCCTTGATACGTGGTATTCTCGTAACAAAAAAATGTTCAAACGAAAACTGAGCGGAATGTTTGAAAGTACTACACGCTCTATCGCACCATGCTTTCAAAACATTTTTTTCTACTCCAACCCTGTGAAGTCACCCCCAACTTTGTTTTTTCAAATAGCACCTAATAGTTTTTCCTACAAAACATACGTCCTTATTTTATTTAAAGTCCTGTAGTACCTTTGATTCTATACAAAAAGCATTTTTTCCTAACGTCATAAGCTTAAAATAAATTAAACAAGGATTTGTTGGAGGCGTAACGTTTTCGTAAGAAAAACAGATAAAAAAGAAAACTAAGTGGGTCCTTGTACCGAATGACCTATCATACCATGCTTTCGAAACCTTTTTTTCACTTCAACTCCTTAAACTTACCCCCTATTTTTTCAAAATGGCACCCCGCAGCTTTTCCTACATGAATGAGGTCATTATTTTATTTATTATCTTGCAGTGCCTTTGACTTCATACAGAAACCAATTTTTTTCGTAATAAAATAAATAAAATGAGCATTTGTTTGAGACGTAATATTTTCGTAAAAAAAGCATAAAAAAGGCATTTATTTTCGAAAGCCTCAGTATCCAGTTATTCAGCACCCTTAAAAATCCAATTCGTTTTGTTTTTATTTGTTTTTTAGGTCAAGCAAATTCTTATTTTATTTATATTATGCTAATGATTTTACAAAAAAAATAAGTTTGTGTATAAAATCAAAGGTACTGCAAGATATTTATTGCTATTTGAAAAACAAAAGTTGAGGGTGAGTATTAAGGGTTGAAGTACAAAAAATGTTTTTAAAGTATGATATGATAGACCCTACAGTACTTTCAAAAATTCCACTCAGTTTTCGTTTGAACTTTTTCTCGTTACGAGAATTTCACGTGTCAAGGAAATTCATATTAGAAATGATGTTTTAAAAATTTTAATCAGATCAACAATTGAACATGACGAAGTTTTTTTAATATTCCTTGTAATTCTGTGCCTGACATATTTTCAGCTCTGGCAATATTGAGGGAAAGTTCTCCTTTTGGAAATAAATAGTAAAATTCCGCGATTCAGAGATAACGTAATATGCTAATCATATGCGTACGAGTTTCTTTCTTCTATCCTAGTACCGCTAACCTTGGTTACAAAATTCTCACAAGAGAATACCCGCGCCACTCCATCTCAGTAACAGGTTATTCCTAAGGCGTGCTCCAGTGACGGCACGCAGGGAAGAGCTTTACTAGGAGTATATTGTTCTAATGTCAACCACCAAATAATCACGTGAACCGTAATTGGGCTACTGAAATTTATCGCAATACATGTTGCTATGCACTAAATAAAATGGCATCTGTTGGACTTAAACTAGAACATTTTGGCTACATCTGCAGCCTTTTTCAATCTAAGGCATGCTTTAATAAGGGCACAAAATTGTAAGATTTAGTGAAACATGACTTTTCGTAGCAAATTATTGAAATGCTTATTCATTTTTGTATGAATCAAAATATCTCGTGGCACCTTTTCTGGAATACCCATATTCTTTTGACAGATTTATAATGAAGTTATTGCTTACATGTGGCAGTATTTCATGAATGCAGCATCCAATTTCGGCCATTAGTACTTGTAGGTATAAACTATAACCCACAAGCAGCGGAAGTCCAAATGTGTTAAATCCAAATCACTGAAATCACACGAGTAAGGGCTAACCCGTACATGTTTGGCAGTCATAATGACACGTGATAGAAGCTGGCATATGAGAGTTAGTGGGCATAAAGAATTACATGATTAAACATCGCGGCCTGATTATAAAACATCAATTATTTCAAAATTGTGAAAGGTTGTTTGCTAACATTCGTAAAGTGGATCCAGTATTCGGACGACAGGATGTTTCTGGTTAATTTACTGTAGAAACAATGATAAAAACATTCAAAGGTATTGGATCTGTTGGAGATGTGTAACACACGACAAGAGCTCGTGGAGACCTTTGCCCAAACAGAAGTGAATGCTGATGTTGCGAACAAAATCATTCACGGTAGTGACAAAACTACCACATTTTAAAAATCCACGAAAGGTTGATTAAGAATCACTGCATCCAGAACGTGTCATTGTTTGGTGTTCACTGAGGTCTGGTGGAGTAAATGAACCATATTTCTCTGATTGTAAGGAAGATAATGCGTTAGAAGGTAACGAACATTATCTTGCAATAGTTCCACAGTCAAATAGTCTATTATTAGAAAAGTAAACTTATTATCAGTTGCTGGATCCTTGTTACGCATGAAATAAGAACGAATGATAACCGGACCAAATGCCCACAATTTGCAGCTTCAGTAAGAGAGACGGAATAGTTCATAGGAATAGTTGGAGTAAGGTTGGAGTAACAGGTTATGTCAAATTAATGTAACGTGCATGTCCTGATAATTTTGCCAATACCCTATACAAGGTAAATCCTTCGAGGGTGGCAATATTTGTACTTGTTATAAATAAATGAAAAACTGACAAAAAATAACATGTTGTTTCAGCACGATGGTGCCACAAGTCACTTCTCTCGCTAAAACTTTGATAGTCGATTGTGCCTCTTGCTTCAGTGTGGTGACTAGACATGAGATGCTGTATCAATCAATCACCACATAAGTCATTAGGTACTCCTTTATCTCCGACTTCAACTCACTATAGACCTTGAAAGTCAACTGCGTAGACTTATCTTTACCTTGGAAGCCTTGGAAGAAAATGGACTTTAGTAATTTTGGTGTAGATTATTTACCGGATCTATACAAAATTTTCTGGATTATCAATGTTATTATTATTATTGCTAACCTATTATTACCACTGAAAACACTTGAAGCTATTGAGTTTCATTAGTCTATTAGAATTTCTTACTTATGTTTAATATCATATCTTCCGTATACCTGTGACCCCGTTTCACATTTCGATTAGCTAGTGCGCACCTTGTGTGCCTCTGTTAGATAAATTGAGAAATCAATCATTTGTAGCTAGTTTGTACAAGCCTGACAGGAGGACCACCGGGGTCACAAGGGGGCCTGCCTTCATTTTGAATCTTTTACTATATTATAGAGGCCACGAGCCGCGACTGGCTTTTTCTTATATGCACATGTAAAATTTGTGTACTCTTGAATCCGTCGACCTTCGGATTACCTTTCTTGTAAAAGTTGTAAGCCGATGGTTTCTCCAACTCGTTTTTGTTACTATTTATAGTTAAATAATTCCTGACCGTTGATACAATTCAAGAAACCGTTCTTCGAATCGATCAAATAAAACTGTTTTGTTTCTTTGGACCTATCATGTAGTGATTGCGCCATTTTCAGGTGCTTTTCATTATGTATAAATTTTCACGTACCTTCATCAGAATACATTTTACAATGACTGGTATAAGTACTGACATAAGTAGAACCACACTACAAAAATTTGGAAATATTTATAACAGGCAGAGTGCAGTTCATCAGAAGTAGAAGTTAATAGTTTACCAACTGGTGTACTACAAAAAAAGATAACAAAGGGTCATAGTAGCCCAGTTGTTCGAAAAACCACTATGAATTTAAGAAAGGCCGCGTTGACTTGATGCCATAGTACAATACATTCGAATACAAATTTGCCATGACATTTTTACCATCGCTAAAGAGGGATTTTTTTAAGAAAATGTATAGGTGTAGTTCTGTTCATAGGGCAAGCATTTGGAGCTAAAAGTATTTGCATTCAAATATTATGCCTTTCACCTAAACTACAGCAACTCTAAGCCCATTCGCAAGTCCACTCGGTCTCTCATGCAAACGATTGGAACAGCATTATGTGTTGCTGAGCTCGCGTATAGAGTGTAAGACTAGCAAGTATATAGAAGTTGCATAAAATGGATTGTTTCATCATTTCCCACACATTTTTGATAACACTAGAAAAATATTGAGTACTAAACTAAGCTAATAACACTAATAAAATGTACACCCTCGCAACCATTCCCATTTCATCATCATACCTACGAACACTATCTGTAAGAGATGATCGAATGTTGTTGAAGGCCTTTGGTCAAGGAACTTCACTTCACTTCAGAATTGGTTATCCGAAATCGTAAATACGTTCAGGAGCGGCGTCAACGGACAAAGAAGTGGGAAGGTGCCACTGCTTTTCTAAATTTGTGTAGACCAGCATTATTTGCAACGGTATAGGGAAAGGTTGTGCGAATACCAAGCAACTAAGCTAGAAGCAGGGCCGCCACAAGGGGGGGGGGCAACTGGGTACTATTGTCCCGGGCCCGGGCCCCGTAGGGGTAGTGACCGCTGTCGCACAGGCAACTGTTTTTTAACAGTGTATGTTATGTTATTCAACAAAACGAAGATCATATTTTACTGATTGATTTGTTTTTTTAATAATCTAATTCTTTTCTGGGTAACTTTATTACAAATAACTATAATGAATTGTGAATAAACTATAATGAAGCAACTTCATTTTTGTGGCAATTATTTTTTGTTCCGGTTTATCACTTAATACACATCCTATATTCTCTCAAGTGCTGTTTCAATCAAACCCTTCAGCCATGTTGTACACATAGACTCTCTGTTCTAATAAGTCCACAAAATTTCAATTTGAACATAACTGGTTGAATGTGTTGATTATAAAATTTAATCAATCATTATTTTCTGTCAGCTACTCTTAATAAATGAGTGATTATGAATTTCTCTGAATAAGGCTTCTATTTGCAATTCGTACTATTCCAAGACGAAAAAGTAACAAAATCCCATAACTAATAACTACTTAATGTACGTGAATACTAGTGTGTCCAATTTTCAGTTACAGTTTCTTAAATTTATTTGAGAAAATGAAGGATAAAAAATGGAGTCAAGTTGATTGACTCTGTACTTCCCACACATTACGATGACACCAGTTTATTATTTTCCCATAGCATGAAGCTTTAGTCTGAGATCCCCTTGCAACAAAATCATCGCCAGTACCCCCTCCCCCCCCCAGAAATTGTCTTATGCCGCTAGGTCTTTCCTTCACAGGTTAATGAACAGTCTATTATCAATAATACACATTTTCCAGTTCTACTTTTTCACCCCCATCCTCCAAAAAAGGTACGAAACGGTCAGGAACCCCTAAAACATCTAAAAACAAAGTTTGAGCTGTTTTCATATTTTTAGTTTTTTGATTATTGCTTCGCTGCCACTGACACGATTTCTAACAAGCATACGCTTTTTCCATCCTCACGACAATAATAATAATGTAGCAAAATTTCATTAGAATCAATTTAATAGTTTCCACGTTACAAAATACAAAACGATCTAAAGCAATAAATACTCTTATGTATACAGAAAATTCTAAGTCCCTTAGTTTCGGTAATAGACAAGGCAATGTTCAGATGGACCTAAAAAGGTTATTTACGTCGCTAGGTCTTCCTTCACAGGTCAGCGGACAGCCTATTATTAATACAGCAAATTTTTCAACCCCCCACCCCCAACCACCCGAATTTCACCCCCACCCAACAAAAACTCAGAAAATGATCAGGAACCTCTAAAACACTTAAAAACGAAGTTTGAGCTGTTTTTATATTTTTAGTCTTTTTATTGTTTCTGCGCCGCCACTGGCACGATTTATAAAAACCATACGCATTTTCCATCCTCGCCACGGTAGTAATACTGTGTCAAAATGTCATTAAAATCAATTCAACAGTTTCTTCGTTACATAATATAGAACGATCTAAAGCAATACTCGTATGTATACATCGGAAAAAATTCTATGTCCTTTAGTTTCTGTAATAGGCATAAGGCAATGTTCGGATAGACCTAAAAAAGTTATTTATGTCGCTAGGTCTTCCTTCACAGGTCAGTGGGTAGTCTATTATGGATACAACAAATTTTTCAATTTTACAACCCCCCCAACCCCCAACCACCCCAATTTCCTCCCCCACCCAAAAAAAGTAGAAAATGATCAGGAACACCTAAAATGCCTAAAAACGAAGTTTGGGGATTTTTGAAATTTTTCGTTTTTTGCTAATTACTCCGCCGCCAATGCACCGATTTTCAAAATTATAGCAGCATTACCTACTACGACCCCACAACATATCGCTGCCCAAATTTCATCAAAATCCATGCAGCGGTTACTGAGATTACGAGGACAGAAAAACGCGTACAGACAGACCGACAGACAGACAGACCGACAGACAGACCGACAGACAGACCGACAGACAGACCGACAGACAGACCGACAGACAGACCGACAGACAGACCGACAGACAGACCGACAGACAGACCGACAGACAGACCGACAGACAGACCGACGGAATTGAGTGACGTGGATTTTCGTTATGTAGACACCATGAAACGCCCAAAAAGTGTATTATCTCAAAACACACCTATCGGTGTGGGAAGTAAAAACATAGTTCAGTAAAAGTTTAGACATTTCAATCCCTGAAATTTGAAAGCAAGTACAAATGACGTTTTGTGTGGAGAGAGGAAATCAGTAGTTTTTCAACATGGTATTGGCATAACCATCTCGTTGCCAGTTCGAAGGCCTCATCACTTGAGACGGCTATGGTATTGGGGGCCCGTGGCCAGAATCTGGTCCTGGGCCCAACCTTGCGATGTGGCGGCCCTGGCTAGAAGTTTCCAAGTTACTAAACATGGAACTGTTTACCAATGATTACCTGCAATATTGTACTTATTGCGGAAGCAATATCACAGAAAAACATATTGGGCCAATCTGGGGCAAGAGGGAAAAACCAGTTGTGTAATTCCAGGGTGTGTAGTCGATATAAGACAAATATTGGTGAATGATTGGAGTGCCACTATCAATGGATAAATATTGGGCCAATATAGAAAAAACGTCTTAGTGTGCTACTTGTATAAAATATAATGAATATATAAAAATGTATAAAATATAAAGTTCAAACATATGTATTTTCACGAAGGTGATATTTGGATAGGTCAGTAAAATATAGAAAATCACCACCAATGTCATTTTATTTGAAGCAATACATGGTCCTTAATTAATACAAAAAAGGTTTTGATTTCCTCCTGGATTGACCTCTCTCCGAAAAAAAATGTTATCAGAATTTTTTTTGCTAATAACCACTCCGCCGCAAATACATAGCTTTTCGAACGTTAACAGCAGTTTTGCCTAGTAAGATCATATCGCACCCAAAATTCAGTCAAAAACGGTACAGCAGTTACTGGGATCACGAGATTGCAAAAATAACGCTACTCCTCTCACCTTTGGTATGGCTTGGCATTTATACCTGTGCAGACCGCGTAGGCAGAGCCTAAATACCAGAGTACCGCGGCTGCTGTGAAAAGGTTATGTTAGGTGAAGTTTACTAATGCGGAACTTTAATAAGTAAATACTCGCAGGCCCAATAATAACATCTCCTAGCAGCCCATTATAAGACTTGGAAACCCTGGGAATAAATATGCGAACGTACAGCTCGATTCTTGATGTATGAATAACGACCGCCTTGGAATGAGATGCAGCAGTCTGCAGCAGTCTCTCGGGTGCATCTGATAGAATCGGTGAGCGGCGGAACTATAGAGGATAGCTGAGAGGAGCACAATTCGTTTGAATATCGGTAAAAGGTTGACAGGTCACCAACCGCATACCGGTGAGAAAGTGGCTGGAGATGGCGCGTTAAGACCGGGTCACCAATTAGTCGAATTTCTCTCCTCTGCATAGCGTCAAGTATAGACAGGGAAGTAGGGGCAGCAACTCCCCAGACATGAGAGCAATACTCCTGGCCAGGTCACCGTAAGAAGAACAACATAGCGTAATTAAAGGATTCTAGCAATCATTTCAATCGATGTTCCGAATGCTGCAGTTAGAGATATCTTTACTTTTGACTTTACTAAATGGAAATGACTAATTTTCTTATCCCATTAAATGTGAAATTTCATTCTAAAGATGATAGACAGTAAGCAAAAACCGCTGGTAGTTTCCCTTTTGTTTCAAAATTTTTAACCGTTTTGGAAAGTTGTCAAGCTCTAGTAGTCCTCAATAGCTAGTGGGCTGTGAAGAACAAACACTTCTGTCACACCCCAGCTTCTCATTGATATTAGATATCTTGCCGCTGTTGTATCCGGTTAGAGCTGATGTGTTGCAAGGAATTTTCATAATCTTGCCTCGCTACTCTAGTTAGTTTGCATCTTTCTACTAAGTTGGTTGGTTTCTTCCATATTAACGGGCTTTTGTTTATTTTTCATGGCCTGCTAGGTTGCTTGCACGCAGGAAAATTGAAAAACACCACCAAATTGGAAGAAAAAATGAAAACCAAAGAAAAATGATTTTGAGAATCTTATCTCGTTAGAAAGGTAACCAAATTTTCATTTGATTCTGTAAACCAGAATAGACATTCCTATTTGAAAAAATCTAGTTATCTGCGATTGAAGTTACCTCAATTAATCTACTGATTTCTCCAACTATAAAAAGAATTCAAGTTTATCCGTCTAATCTAAGGTGATGCGTTTTATTTAGGTTTTATAATCCCTGCGATATCCAATTTTTTTCTGATACCTACTTATACCAAAAATGGTGATTTGCGCCTAAACGGTTCATTTAAAATTCCATGTATGATACATAAAGTCACACTAGAATTGAGCAAGGAAATCAAATATATAATAATATATAGGGGGTTTCATTCTAAAAAATGTAAGTTTGATATGAATCACCCTGTATAAACGTCAAAATGTAAGTGAAATTATCTTTATGTTATAGCCCTCAAGGTTCCCTATCATGATCAAGTGATAGGTTTCTAAAATATATTTTAGTAAGCCCACAATCTTCCGTCCACGCACTACTGGCCCACCCTGTATAATCAATAGGCTTGTATAAACTTTAGCTGATAAGCGTGCTGGCTGATCAGCTATTATATATATATATATATATCAAATCAGTTAAGTCGTCTCAATCGATCCGTAAAAATAGTGTCCGTACATTTTTATGTACATAATTTATTTTTGTAGGTTATATGTACCATACGGGATCATTCGAAAATCTAAAAAACTTTTTCTGCAATTATAGTACTTATTTCTGCAATGTTTAGCAGGACACATATTTCCAGCACATTGCTTATCCATTTCAAACATCATACACTATCAACATCGCGTATACAAAATCCCACAGCGTAGGCCTATGCAGCAATGAGCAAATACAAGCATCGACCTTGCGTCAGTGGTGTCCACAGACGCATATATGCCTCTTTTGACAGATACACACCCAAAATGGCGGGATGCGCGTGTGATTGCCGCCAACCTAAGATATTGTGCTGATTGTTTACTATGCTGTGGGTATACCAGCTACCGTGATCACTAGAAATCTGTCTACTTTATTACCGCGGTTCCGCGTAACAATGAAAGCTAATGTCATGTCTGCCAATTTTACCATCAGTCCCCGTATGCGAAGAATGTACGACTCATTCGATATTCGTCTGTTACTTGAAGTACACTCAGCATATACAAATGAGAATAACTTTCTCGAGGGGCCCGGCTTACCTGATGATTCAATATTTTGGGGAATTTGCTGCTTGACGTTGCTCGCATGGCATTTCAATTCGCGCAGATCTGCATTTGTTATCGTTTACTTTCTTCTTTTGCATTGGTACTTATTTCGAAACTGGTTTAGTCTACATTCTGATCGTTTCAAGTACCATAAGGGTTTATTCCATAATTACCGTATTTTTTTGAACTTGGCGTATTCGCTTGATATAATTTTACATAGCACATTTTTCGTTCAATATGTAATCGTTCTGGAAAAATGTATATCAAGCTAATACATATAGCTCATCCGTTATTAACAATGAGTTGCAGTAGTTTTACATAAAATAAGTAAGGGTCTCTGATCTGACGTGCATTTGAAAAATTATTTGGCTTAGTTTGGGCCCTGAGGATGTCCCGTACAATCAGTTTGTATAATTGATATTATTTGAATCTTTACTCGAAAAGCATAAAGGCCGATTCCCATCCAAGCATCATCAGCGCAGCGCGACACAGCTTACTATGCTGCTTTAAGTTGCTTACCTGAGAATCATAATAATTAGTCCATGCGGTAGAGGTTTTCTACAGCAAAAGGTCGGAAAGAAATTAAATTTGGTGGGATGCTGACATTGGTCCCTTGAACCTACACCTAAGTTTGTGACCTCGGGGGGTTGCCGCTCGAGGGGGGGGTGAAAACTCTGCTTCGCGACGATTCTTGAAATGTACATCCTTACTTATACACACATATATATGTTAGTGTTCATATGAATTTTAGCCCTGAAGAAGGCGTAAAATAAACGCCGAAACGTCGAAGAACCTTTTCTACGAAATACATACAAAGGTTTAGTAAATATGATATTTAAAACTGCAGCCTAAAATTTCAGAAAACAAAATTCAGATTTTCTTACGAGGAATAATTAGTAGAAGATCCGAATATAAGACGACCTTCACCAAACTGGTTAATGGATGAAAAGCATATTATATTAAATTTAATATGTTAAGAAACATATCGCGAGTTGGTTGGCTGAAAAATTTCAGTCCAGGATATGATTACTTAAATATTGAAAAATTAATTTTTTTTAAACATTTCTCTGGTTTCGTTAATAGACAAATCACATACCAATCGAAAGTATGAAGCCCATAGAATATGCAAACGTTAGGTTGGCTACGTTTTTCCCGTCCCAACTATAGGGTAGGCATGTATAAACAGGTAAATCAATAATAGTAATTTGCACCGGTGTGGTTAATGCATGAATCTTATATCAAAATAATTTTAATGCAAAAATAATAATTTTATTGCAAACACGTCGATATAGGGTTGTCTGCAAAAAATCAGTCTGGAATTCCGGTTGTCGAATTTTAAAGATCAAAATAATGCTGCCAGTAAATACGTGCGCCAGAGAGGTCTGAGCGAACTATCCCGTGTATTAACAAAGTGCGCATGTCATGTGTCCGTGAAATTGAAAAGGATAGCGATACACTCGTAAATGCTGTGCATCATTGTATTGGAACAGTTTGCCTTATTCTTCTGAATTGAAAAAGCGTGCTACTACTATTATACTGATTGTTGTTATTTATAAACATTAAATTGTGATAAAAAATGACTAAAAAGTGCTTTCAATGCAATTCGGACAATGATGTTCTTGATTTTAATGATAAAACGTATACAAACTGTTTGCTGAAACTAAATTTTCGTGAAAAGAAAAATTTTAAATACAGTGGCGTTGAGTTAACCAATGCATCACTCGATTTTGTAGGTTATCATACCACGTGCTACAAAAAAATGACTGCTTTAGGTAAAAAATATAATGAAGAGTTTAATAACTTTCTTGGTGAGAATACGGTAAGTGCATAATAATTTAACCTTCAAAACTATCTTAGTAAATACATCTTTTAATTTTTTTTAATTGTGAAATAATGATAAGAAGATGAAGATTCATAAATTTATACATTTTTGATTATGTTTCATTCAAATAAATCACTTCAATTTCACGGACAAATGACATGCGCACTCTCTTTCATTCAATGGCCGAGCTACACGCAGCTGCTATGCTGCGTCCTTTGTTAATACACGGGATAGTTCTCAGTGTATAATATACATATTATGTATCGTGGGATAGTTCGCTCGCACCTCCCTGGCGCACGTACTCACTGGCAGCATTATTTTGATCTTTAAAATTCGACAACCGGAATTCCAGACTGATTTTTTGCAGACAATCCTATATCGACGGGTTTGCAATAAAATTATCTTTATTTTGATATAAGTTTCATGCATTGACCGCACCAGTGCAAATTACTATTATTGATTTACCTGTTTATACCTGCCTACCCTATAGTTGGGACTGGAAAAACGTAGCCAACCTAACGTTTGCGTATTTTATGGGCTTCATACCTTCGATTGGTATGTGATTTGTCTATTAACCAAACCAGTGAAATGTTTAAAAAAAATTAATTTTTCAATAGTTAGTTAATCATATCCTGGACTGAAATTTTTCAGCCAACCCACTCGCGATAAATTTTTTAACATATTAAATTTAATATAAAATGCTTTTCATCCATTAACCAGTTCGGTAAAGGTCGTCTTATATTCGAATCTTAGACTAAATGGTGAATTCACCAACGTCGTATTGTTGGCTTTACATCTTAATTTTAATGACCTGTATATTGAGGGTCTAACATATTATGCTTGAATAGCGAATAATTAGTGATTAACTGTCCAACCAACTGTTTCTATTCAAGAAGCAATTTTTACATAATAATTTTCTTCCGCGGTAGAAATACCAAATCAGTTACATAAACCGCTAATATGGAATCACGATACACATTTTTCTTGTACTCCAAGCATATTAGATCAGAGTACTCGAACATATGAGAGTCCTCTAAATTAGTGAAATCGCTTCGGAACATCCTTAGTAACAGATAAAAATGAACGTTTGTAAAAAATTGTTTTTTTGCGATTTTCTCTTAGCATATCAATTTAAGTCTTCTGGAACAAAAATGAGTATATTTTGTTTTGACTGAGCTCTAATTTTAAAAAAACGTATCGTAAATTCACAACTAAACAAAAGTATTACTTAAAGGTTGCCAAAAGTGAAGTGAAGTTTTCTCATGTTTAATCACCACAATAGATCGAAATTCTAGGTTTGAATTCCTGCTAAACTGTTATATTTAAGTTCATGTTCGACAGTCTGCACATTGCACTGATATACCAGCTTACTGTGTCAAGCATGCTGTTACAAAATACATATTTTTATTAGATTTAGATGAGAAAATCTTGGGGTTGTGGCCAAAATTTTGAAAAAAGAGACTGGGTCACAGCATAGAGGAGACTCTGGTGGTAACAGCCAAGCTTTCGGCAATGCTTATTGCCATCTTCAGGGTTTTCTACATAGAAGAAAAAAAGAATTTATTTTCAAAATATATAATAAATTTTTTAAAAAAGATATACTCACAAAATTGAGGTTTGCCAATTTAAAAAACAGCAATTGCATTGAGTGCAAACGACTTCTTAATGAAGCTATAATAATCGTCACAATTTTTCCATAAAATTTTAAAAAACTATACTATCATGGCGTCTTCCGCTAACAGGTCAGGAGACAAACAGCATATAATTATAAATTACAAATACACAGAAACGACCTTTACATGTTGAAATTTTAAACCCGTAGGTATTATTAAATCCGTGGTTTGAAAACACACATTTTATGATCTAGATTTTCTTAAATAAGATCATAAAATGTGTGTTTTCAACCCACCGATTTAATAATACCTACGGATTTAAAATTTCAACATGTAAAGGTCGTTTCTGTGTATTTGTAATTTACAATTATATGTTGTTTGTTTCCTGACCTGTTAGTGGAAGACGCCATGATAGTATAGTTTTTTTAAAATTTTATGGAAAAATTGTGACGACTATTATAGCTGCATTAAGAAGTCGTTTGCACTCAATGCAATTGCTGTTTTTTAAATTGGCAAACCTCAACGTTGTGAGTATATCTTTTTTTTTTAATTATTATATATTTTGAAACTAAATTTTTTTTCTTCTATGTAGAAAGCCCTGAAGATGCAATAAGCATTGCCGAAAGCTTGGCTGTTAGCACCAGAGTCTCCTCTATACTGCGACCCAGTCTATTTTTTCAAAATTTTAGCCACAACCCCAAGATTTTCTTATCTAAATTAAGTTTTTGGCCGTAAGCTTCCTTCGTATTTTTATTAGACAAGTGGTAAAGTTCCTGTATTTAATGATACAATTATTAGTTGTTTGAATATATTCGTCAATTCCGGTTTTATTTGGTTAAAAAATGGAGTAAACGTCCTTTTTTAATAAATTTGGTTATAAAGTATAAATAGGAACTTTAAACACCTTTAGATGTTCAAAAATTCCCTATTCAGGGAATCGCGTCTGCGTTTCGAGTTATCGAGGCTCAAAAATCATGAGTTTATGAGCGCTGTATGTATAGTTAAAAAATGCTTTTACAATTCAAGGCTTCCATGCCATGGTTATCGAAACAACATATTCATTAGGCGAATAGAACATGCCAAAAGTAAATGAGAAATTAGCGCCGACGATGCTTTCAGCGAGGTTGCAAAACGTGTATGAGATAGTTCATTATAGTAGTATTTTTTCATTTCGGTAAATGAATGAAATAAAAATTAGTAGCATTAAAACTGATAATTTGCATAAATTCGTTTCCAATCACATAGCTTGAGCTGCTTGAGCCTCTCTGGAAGATATTGAACCTAATCAAACTTCTGAAACTACTGATTTTCGCGGATTTATTTCCAGCTTGTTACAAATCTGCCAAGATGGCAATGACTCACAGTGATTTATTTCATTGTTCTGGCTGGCTCACAAAAAAATATAATCTATTAAGATACGAAGAGTACCTATTTACGTATAAACGTATACTAACTTCAGAGAACAATGAGTCTGTGATGGTACTCTTTCTCACATCACCTATCGTTGATCGATCATCGACGGCAACGGTTGAATACACAGGGGTTTCTTCAAAACTAAAAGTTACCTTAATGTTGTGTGCGAACTTCGTACATTAAATCTGTTTTATAGATTTTTATTAATCATCATATCAAAGTCGCCAAAGTCATATAACAGAATGCCTCTGTAAATAAATGAGACGGCACGGCAGCACCCGATCTGTAGGGGTGGCTTGTTAATTGAGAATTAACGTGGTTAGCCTCTATCGAACCCACTTTAAAGATCCAACGCCCAGTAACACTTCTTGTTATACCTATCTGGTGCAAAAACGTAGCAACACGAAATATTTAGATTGTAAACAGACAGTATTTATAATAGTATGAATACGAAATAATGACATCCACATCTGAAGCTCTGAAAGGAAGGAAATGAATGTGGATTTAGTTTTTAATATCTGTTTTGCTGCCTAAAATAAATTAAAAATAAAAACATGAATTAATAAATATCGACTATGCGTAAGGGAATGCGAAATGTGGAAATAATTGAACATTTGCTTTACTTCTGGCTCTAGAAATATCAGTTCGAGTATTCGTACAAAAGTTTTCGTCTGTATTCAAAAATCATGAAAAATTGAGGACTCAGCATTCTGCCTTCCGTCGTACCTCAATACTGAAAAATGATTAAAGGCATCAAAGGTGATGAAGGTTCGTACGGTTGAATTTACTCTTGGTACCTTAATGATAATACTCTGTCGCCATTGGACCTCAAGCTATGTACCCTGTCCGTCCCCGTCACACTAGCAACAATGCGTGAAAATTGAGTTAAAAGTTCACTTTTATGTGAAAAGATTGGTTTGTAATATGCATTAAAATTGAAGTGGTGGGTAATGGCGGTAATCCCCCCCCCCCCGCCCCCCCCCCCGCCCCCCCCGAATAACAATAAATAATAATTCACAATTAATGGCGTAAGGCTCTGATATTCCACAAAAATCTCCCCCCCCCCCCCACTCCAGCCCTTTCTTAACAGTCCGCGTCCACTGGTTCAATATAATTATTATAATACGTTTCCAAATGTAAAATTGTTTCATATTCAAGGAAGAAACAAAACATCCTTTATAATTACAAGGTTGCTGATGTTCTGATTTCCAGAGAGAAACTATTTAGAGATCTAGGCGTTTGGTTTGATGAAAAGTTGAGTTTTAAGGAGCACATAAATAGAATAGTCGCTGAAGCCAGCAAGTTCTATGGCTCCACTGTTAGGAATTGCAGGCTCTTCCATAACAGTGATGCCTTAAAGGTGCTCTATTTCTCACTCGTACGTTCCAGGCTAGAGTATGCTTCGGTCGTCTGGAAGCCATTCTATGTTTATCAAAAAGCTAGTCTTGAAAATGTACAGAGAAGGTTTTTGAAGTACCTATGTCTCAAGTGTGATGGAGTTTACCCAGATAGAGGTGTTTGTGAGAAACTTTCATGTATTAGGTTTAATGCTAGTAACTTAGATTTAAGACGTATATTATCTTCCTTGAATTTTCTTCATAAACTGTTGCACAATAAGCTAGACTGCATGGAGTTCCTATCGCAAGTCAACTTCTATGCTCCCCCCGTTTCATTGCGTTCTGCGACAACTTTTAGGGTTAGCCGCGCAAACACAAATTTAGGTTTAAATTCTCCCATTACGTATATGATGGTTAATTTCAATTCTATTTCACACTTGTGCGACATTAACTACGACCCGTTATTTACAATATTAGAAAAAGCGTCTGAAATGTATCTTCTAGCCACTTAGAATTTCAACAATGAAACAGATTTGTAGTTTAAAAATGTAACTTAGGTTTAGGTTTAGGCTTAGGCTTAGGTTTAGCGATTTATTATTACCGGTTTCCTTAGGTAGTTAAGATTATTTATATATCTGATGTTGTCCTGTAAATGGAATATTTTGTTCTGTTGGGCAATAAATGCGTCATAAATGCTTCATTATAATAATACATAAAATGTATGTGTAGCGGTTGTAATTTCATGAAAAATATCGCGGTCCATTTCTGCAGAGTCAATAACTTTTTTTTGAGCAGTAGCATTTTTGGAACTATAACACATATCATCTGGATCCATGGCATAGCTTTCTCTGGAGCTATATTTTTTCTAGAGGGATGACGTAGCTTTGTCGGAAGCCATAAGTTTTAAGGGGATAGTTTCTAAAGTCATATTTTCTGGAGATGCTTTCGTCTGAAGCTATTACACCACAAGGTTTCCTTCTTCCTTTTCTGGAGCCACGCCACGCCAAGTTTTTATTTTCAGATCACCAGTTTTAATAAGTATAATACATTTTATATCACTGTGGTTTAAATCATCGATCTAGTTGATCGATATATCAGATATATGTGTATAGGTTGTAATTACATGGAGAATCCCGCGGCTCCTTTCTGCAGAGCCAGTAACTTTTTTAAGCAGTAGCATTTTTTGAAGCTATAATATATTTCAGCTGGATCCATGGCAAAGCTTTCTCTGGAACCATATGTTTTCTTTGGCGATGGCATAGCTTTGTAGGAAGCCATAAGTTTTAAGGAGATAGTTTCTAAAGTCATACTTTCTGGAGACGCTTTCGTCTGAAGCTATTAGGTTCATCACAGGTTTGCCTTCAAGTGCTGGCGCTGTCTTTTTTTTCTGGAGCCACAACTAAGTTTTTTTTAATTTATGTTCCGAACCTTGGCACCTCCCACACAGCTAATTACCTGACAAACGACTCGCCCTCTATAGTTTCTTGCAAGCATCCGTGTGAGCTATCGATTGCTAATAAACGAAGAGCTCACTACGTAAAAAAGTCACTCGGTAAAGTAAAAACTTTGCCATTTACAGATTCGGTAGGTATCAACAAAGGGATAGGTGGGTCGTCAGAATGCGCCGTGAATGTATGAAGTAAGCGTGGGGGGTTAAACATGCATTTTTTTCGCATAATAAATGATAAAGTACAACTGCAGCGTTTCAAATCTAACGTTCATCGACACTTAGGGATTATCTAGAGTGCGTAACGTAAGAAGAAACGTTACGACTATAAACACTCTCATCTGATTCCATAGGTTTATTTTCTTACGTCTTACGTTACCTCTTACCTTACCGCACTCTAGCTAATACTTTATCCTATCGTAGCGCTTCTACAGCGCATAGGGCTTTCAGCCTTTGCGGGAGGCTGACCATAAAAAAACGTTCTAACCAAAACCAACTTCCCCTCATTGAAGGTCGTTTAAAAATTTTAAAAGGCAAGGGGTATCGAGTAATAGCTTGTTTCAAAGGTATCCCAAAAGTACTGTATATTGACGTTTGATTTTTTTTAAATCGGTCGATTCGTTTTCGACAAAATTAGGAAAACCTTTACGTATCTTAATTGTTCAAGTAGAAAACAAAAACACATGAAACAATCACTTTTTATTGAAATTAGTGTTCAAAATGTTGCATGCTACTGGCCGATGATGCGTTGACGAACGTCATCCACTACTTTCAGGTTGGGGAGTAAACACGATGGATTTTAAGGTTTAAAAGGTCAAATCTGGAGATCTTGCAGGCCATTCTATTCTATTCGCCCTATCCATTTAACTGGCAAAGCGTCGTCCAGTTAATTGAGGTTTTGAATTAAGAAAAAAATTACTTTTTTTTTGTCATAAATGGAAAGATCATATATAAGTTTTATAACAAGACTGTTTTTGTTTTCTTTTTTTTTTTTCGCAATAATTCAAAAGTTATATCAAAATAAAAATGGGTTTTTAAATCGAGTACCGAAAACACGTCGACCGCTCCCGAACCCGTGTGACGTCACGATGGCGGTAAGGATGCTCCTTTGACCAACGACGTCCTACTCCGATACTAGATTCTAGATTCCCAGCCAATCGTGAAAATACGTACTGCTAAACTGGTAACTAGTGTATATCTGTTGCAACGCAGTTGATGAATGAAGTTTGCAGCTCGAGATGAAGTCTACGATCGAAATAAATATGTTTTTGAATGTTTGAAGTTGATACCAGTAAGTAAGTACCTATAATCAAATATGTTTCGTTGAAAAGGTCTCCTCAATCGGAGGATAGCCCAGTGGTTAGAGAGTCCGATAGTGGATCTCAGGGTCTTTTGGGTCTTTGGATCGAACCCCAGGCGTTCCAATTTTTTTTTATTTTTTGTATCAAAAATGTTATTGGTGTGCTTTTTGCACTTGCTACGCACATTTTTTTTACTATCAACATAAATATGTCTTTGAATCAAATTTTGTTAGACATATTACTTGCACTGCACAGTGCAAAAGCTAAGTACAGGAGGCGGTGGACAATTCAAAAAATCAGTGGAAATGAGGTTTGTCCGTCAATATCAATCGCCATTATTTTTTGTTAAATGTAATAGTTGGTTAATAAAACAAAACCTCTTCATCCATTCAATTCATTCGTTTTTAAGTTTTTTAATGTAAAAAAGTAACTCAAACTCGTAATCACATTCTGTTTATCACTTGGTATTATTATTTATTTAACTTTGGGCAATGAAGCTTAACAATATTAAATTTTCATAAAAATTTAACAAGCACTGTGCAGTGCAAGTAATATGTCTAACAAAAATTTAATTCAAACACATATTTATGTTGATCGTAAAAAGTGTGCGTAACAAGTGCAAAAAGCACATCAATACATTTTTTGAAAAAAAAATAAAAAAAAAGTTGGAAGGCCTGGGTTTCGATCCAAAGACCCCAAAGACCCTGAGATCCACTATCGGACTCTCTAACCACTGGGCCAACCTTCGATTGAGGTAATCTTTTCAACGAAACATATTTGATTATAGGTACTTACTTACTGGAATCTGTAATCTGACTTGAAGTTGACTTCAAACATTCAAAAACATATTTATTTCGATCGTAGACTTCGTCTCGGCTGCAAACTGTGTTGCAACAAATATATACTAGTTACCAGTTTAGCAGTACGTATTTTCGCGATTGGCTGGGAATCTAGAATCTAGTATTGGAGTAGGATGTCGTTGGTCAAAGGAGCATCGTTACCGCCATCGTGACGTCACACGGGTTCGAGAGCCGTCGACGTGTTTTCGGTACTCGATTCAAAAACCCATTTTTATTTTGATATAACTTTTGAATTATTGCGAAAAAAAAAGAAAATAAAAACAGTTTTGTTATAAAACTTATGTATGATCTTTCCATTTATGACAAAAAAAATTTATTCAAAACCTCAATTGTCGAACTGATTATTATCAGTTCTGAGTTCACCAGTTCATTCACTACTGTGAGGAGGAGCACCGGCTTGCGACACTTGTGGTCCAAATTTTTTAAAATGCGAGACCGCTGTCAATTCGAATAGTTTTAATAAACGTTTTCAGATGGCGCAAAAGGAGTTGCAAGGACCTGTAGCCATGCAAGCGCAGACTGTTCAAATATTATGGAGGATATAAGGAAATCAAATATAAACATAAAAACTTTCCGTACGTGTATCGACGACTTCTGCAGTTCACATTAGTTTTTTTTTAATACATTTTGATTTTTTATGGCCTATACAAAATAAATTGTTTTCAGCACATATTTGAATGCTTGATTATTATTTTCTTAGTACGGTAAGTATCGAGGTGTATGAGCATCATTGCTCATACACCTCGATTTTATATTTTATACAAACGGAAATATTATAAGAAAATAAGGAGAAAATGTCAGAAGTGTAGCCGAAAGGTAAAAAGCCGTTTGCGGGCGAAAAATTTTGCAACAATTATGTCACTCAGTACACTTCTGACAATTTTGCATACTCATTATTTGTTATGTCAGAAGGCTAGGTAGGAGAATATAGAAGATATTATCGATAGTAAGAACGTCGGTGCTCCACTCAATTTATCATTGTACCTACAATTTTATATTTTATTTGTTCAAGTTTGGTGAGAAAGTATTGACATAATAAAGAATATTAACATTAACGAGCCTTTCAAAAAAAAACAGCTAATAAACCTCGATGCTTCTTGCTTGCCTCCTCGCTACGTTAACAAATGGACAGAACGCATTAAGGCCGCCACTCACGGCAGAGCCAACGGACCGAACGGCCCTGCGCCACGCCAAACTTGGCCGTGTGTGGGAAACTCTCTGACGAATCCTAGCGGCTCGGCGGCCCAGCTGGATTTTCGGACGATCCAAAATCCACCGAGCCGAGCCACCGAGCCATAAAATGGACTTGCCGTGTGTGGCGGATCGCGGCGCCAAATAGATCGGCGCCATCTCTGACTCTGCCGTGTGTGGTGAATCCCGCGTCCAAAAATGTGTCAGGAAGTAAGTCAGTATTCATACAGATGCCCAGCAGTGAAGGTGGCGAGTGTTAGCGGTCGGGATTTTGTTCTGGAGGTAATGAGAGAGATGTACCGGGATCGCCCGTGCTTATGGCAGGTGGTACATCCGGATTACCACGATAAAATTAAAAGGAATGATGCTTTGGATGATTTTTTGCCGCTTTTTAAATCGGTGGACAATAAGGCAAACAGAGAAACTGTCAAAAAAAAACTGAATCATCTGCCCTAAGCACTGATGGGGTGAAATAGGTGTAGCAAATTTGAGTTATTCGTAGCTACATCCGGTTGCTAAATACCGAAGTGTAGCACTCAATCTTTTGTGAGGAGCAATGGCTTGCCTCTTGACAACTGGAGTGACGATTTTAAGTGAAACTTTGTACGTTTCTTCATCCATTCGTAGGAAGTTACGAAAATCAGCAGGTTCGAGTGTAAGATGTTCCATCAACCAGACATGTGTTAACTGGTTTCTAGTTGCTAACCATTCTTTTTGCTATTTGCGTTTTGGTTTTTCCTTCTTGAGGTAAATGCAGACGGCAATGGCAGATAAGTTGTAAAATTCATCGATAGTATAGTCATCGTAATGATAGACATGCACAATGGTATGGACACTACTCTTCACTTCTGGAACTCACACTTAATAATGGCTCGACGATAATGGTTCGGCCGTGTGTGATACCTGAAATTTGGACCGGAGCTAAGTGGACTTGGACCAAAAGCTCCGGTCCAAATGGCTCTGCCGTGAGTGGCGGCCTTTACATCGCCAACATATGAACAGATGCCAGTAGCGGATTTAAGATTTCTTCTAGAGGGGGCGGCGGACGCGCTATAATTTTCTGAAGAGCAAAATAAAAAAAGCTCTCAAACCACCTTTTGCTATTTATATAATGTTTACATACACGTCTAAAGGGGGGGCGGAGCAGTGCTGCCGCGGTCTGAAGAGCAAAAAAGAAGCTTAGTGTTTGATATTTATATAAATATATTCCGTAGGGATCTAAGGGGGGCGTACGCCCCCCTCGTCCCCCTCTAGATCCACCCCTGCAGATGCAACTCTATTCGATCCATATGAATTGGAAGCAGAGAATTGCGTGTAGGAATTGGACGGATCCGCCTATGAATTAAAATGGTTTGATGGACCACAATTACCACCACCTGTCAGAGACGTACTCACTGATGGTGAAAATTCAGAAAGCAATTTTCAATCAACTTTTTTCAGTCTATAAAATTAATGAAATCATTAATATTTACTTTCCGCTGAATATGATGATATATCATCTGATAGCGAGGATGATGTAGAATTTGATGATGATGACATGGAAAAAGATGATTATGCGACAGAGTAATTTTAAATTCGTAATCAATTAAGTTACTGATATATTTTGTATTAAAGTTATAAATAAAAATTATTTCCATGTTATCTTATAGAAAACTAATGCCTTTCTGACTTCTGATAGCTGACCAATAGTGTACTGATTGATACAAACAAACAAAATATAAAATTCTAGATATAATTGTAAATTAAGTGGAGCACGTCGATGCTTTACTATTGATAATGTCTTCGATATTCGTCCTCCTTGCCTTCTGACGATTTGTATTTATACTCTGTTACCTGATTCTTTAGACTGGCCTGATGTCTATATGGTAGGTATCAGCTGACGAAAGAGTGCTTCTCAGGTGCAATTTTTTAGTAGTGGTCTGAATTGCCAATCGTGCGACTCCTGCGAGTCAGAACCGTCTTAGTAATATGTTTACATGAATATCTCATTGCCAAAAGATAATGACTATTTTTGTGAACAAGAAATTGATTTACTATATAAAAATTCACAGCAAAAATGCTTGACTGTTCATTTTTGTTAAGAGTCAATTACTCGTCAGTAGCGGTACGAGCACCGAGTGCAGCCCCCCCTATAGAATAGATACGTATGCCGTCAAAGCATGGGTCAAGATTCATTCTGAGGGATTTTCAGTTATCACTGAACATCTGTTCGCTGTTGACACGGATGACAGTCTAAGGTATCGGGTAACAGGGTATAGTTTCATTTTGAAACCTAATTCAGATGCACACGACATTCGAGGATACAACGCCAATGGTACGAAACTGTCCCTATTGGTTGAAATATTCAAAATAATCAATAGGAATAGGATAAATAGGAACAGTTTCGTACCGTCGTATCGTAGGATGGCGTGTGCATCTGAATTAAGCTTTACCCTTAGAATGAGTATGCAAATTGTCAGAAGTGTACCGAGTGACATAATTGTTGCAAAATGTGTCGCAACTTAAGCGCCCTCTGACGGTTCTTTGCCTTTCGCCTACACATCTGACAATTTTTTCCTACTTTCTTATAATATTTTCGTTACTCGAAACATCCGCGGCGCATTCTGACGACGCACCTATCCCTATTATGATACCTACCGAATCTGTAAATGACATAATTTTTACTTTACCTAGTGACGTTTTCTACGTAGCGAGGTCTTAAGCTATAAGCTGAAACAACTTCAAAACTTTAAACGCGTTAGAATCAATGATCATTAAATGTATATAACAATTGATGTAATTATTTGGTAATAGTAGTGATACATTATATTTTCACCTAAAAACCCTTGTACTATAATCATATATGAATGTACGTACTAAATGTAAAAGCGTGGATCATGTGACTAGAGCTCCTTATGTGGGAGCACCCAATGCTGTGAAATGGCTTTTATCGTAAAAGCGTTTTACGCTCACGACTTATGTTGATTGTATCAAAATATCTGCATAAATGTTACTCAATTAGTATGTCGCATTTTCATTGGCGTATTAATTATTACTATGTTCGTGTCGAGAGAACTATCGTTTTACCGTTCACAATTTTTCGAGGCGCAGGTCAGCATTTATTGTATACAGATATCGCGCTATACAAAGCAGTTGCATTGCAACCTCAAGACAATTAGTTTAAGAGCTCACTACGTAAAAAAGTCACTCGGTAAAAAAAATGTTGTCATTTACAGGTACGGCCGGTATCAACATAGGGATAGGTGGGTCGTCAGATGGCGCCGTGGATGTATAAAGTTAAGGTGGGGGTTAAATATACATTTTTTTGCATGATAAATGATGAAGCACAGCTCCGAAAATTTGCAATACAAACGGAAATATTATAAGAAAGTAGGGAAAAAATTGTCGGAAATATAGGTGAAAGGTAAAGAGCCGTCAGAGGGCGCTTAAGTTGCGAAAAAGTTTGCAACAATTATGTGACTCGGTACACGTCTGAAAATTCACACACTCATTTTATGAGTGAAAATGAAATTTATCATTATATCTATAATTTTATATTTTATTTCATCAAATTGACTTTTGAAGATTGTTTACCATAATTTACAATATATTAGTGCACTATTGCTCAACTGTTGGTGGTCATTAGTTTTTTTATAAGATACAATGGAAATTACTTTTATTTACACCTTTAATACAAATTATAACAGTAACTTTTGATTGAATACTTATACTAACGAATCGCACGCACAACTATCCTTTTCCATGTCGCCAATCCACTGCTTTACTATCAATACCTTACCAGAAGTGAACTTGATTAAATAAAATATAAGATTCTAGATTTAATGATAGTTAGAGTGGAA
Organism: Callosobruchus maculatus; assembly: GCA_951848785.1. NCBI lineage: Eukaryota > Metazoa > Arthropoda > Insecta > Coleoptera > Chrysomelidae > Callosobruchus > Callosobruchus maculatus. The sequence continues at coordinate 12,943,485 of CATOUR010000056.1, forward strand.
CAGCGATATTCTTACTAACATCTCCAATATTCTTCCACCTAGCCCTCTGACGATTTGTAATTAGGTTTATTTCGGCTCAAAGAATGAGTATCTAAATTGTCAGGAGTGTACCTAGTGACATAATTGTTGCAAAATTTTTCGCAACTTAAGCGCCCTCTAATGACACCTTACCTTTCGCTTACACTTCTGACTATTTTTCCCCTTTCTTATAATATTTCGGTTTCTATTGCAAATTTTCAGAACTGTACTTCATCATTCATTATGCGAAAGAAAGCGTATGATTAGCCCCCCCCTTACTTTATACATCAACGGCGCGTTCTGGCGGCAGCGGCGACCTACCTATCCCTATGTTACCTACCGAACCTGATTATAAATCATAAAATGTTTACTTTACCGAGTTACCTTTTTTTACATAGCAAGCTCTCCGTTTAAATGGCCAAATAACCAAAGTCTGTCGGACAGTATTATTGTTTTTGGTATACAATAAAGTGACACCAGCTGTAGTTTCAAAAGCATCAAATGACATTTCTAAGGCGTTAGTTATAAATTCAAACTGGTAGTTTTAAATTACACACTAAATTACCTACCTGACATCTTTGAATTTCCGAATTTCAATTGGATCTACACCTTTTCCAGCTGTAGTTTCTAAAGCGTCAAGTGATCATTCAAAACGGTCAAGTTAATTTTTCAACTCGTCGCTTGTAATTTCAAACTGTCAAGTGTAATTTATACCTGTCAGTTTGAGTTTACAATTGACGAGTTAGAAAATTAACTTGGCCGTTTTGAGTTATCACTTGACGCTTTAGAAACTACAGCTGGAAAAGGTATGGCTGCTTGAAGATTACTATACTACTAACCTTATGTTTACTTTTGATCATGTATTCCGCTACGCTTGACTTTTGTATTCTACCATTTCGTAAATGTGCGGTGTGTTCTTTAAACCTAGTCCTAATTAATAATAGTTTACCATATGTAGCATTTTTCCACATCTATTAGTTTTTACAACAATAACTTTTGGATGGCTTAATAAACCTTTTCTGGCCAGACTGAGACACCGTTCTTTATCCTAGAATTCTAAAGACTCTCAAGACCCTTGGCATACTGTAGATCAAAAGGTATAGAAACGTTCTTGGGTCTTCTTCAGCTTCGAAGGTTGTGGAATCATGAATGTTTTCCTAAAGCTATGTTTTCTAACTCAGTTTTTAACAATGTCTCTGTCGTAACCATTGAATCTGGTTACCTTTTTTTATTTCGCTTATAAACCCTTCATGACAGTGGGAAATTGATAAGCTGATGAACCAATTGTTGCTGTCAGTATCTTTAGCCATTAGTTATGAAACGTATTGTTTTCGTCTTTTTTTTGGAATTCTAAGCTTCTTTCGCTGTTTCTTATGGCTAAGGTATCCAGAAAGGGCGAATGTTCATTATTTTGAATCTCAAATGTTAATTTAATTGAATGATATTGACAATTGAATTTTTTAACAAAATTATCTATATTGCCGAATGTTTTGTCATAAACCACCATTATGTCATCAACGTATCTAAACCAAACATAAGTACTCAAGATTTAACTTGTATTTTCCCTAAAATAGTTCATGAAGAGTCCAGCCATAAGGGAAAACAAGCATCGGCTCCCCATGGCTGTACCTTCATGTTGTTCGAAGACCTCAAACTATTGAAAAATCTTTTGTCTCATATAATAGAACTGCGTGAGTATCATTAACTAGTTAATGTAGCCATGTTCATAATTATTATTGTACGTGAGTGATTCCCTCAATTGATATTCTAAAGTTTTTGCCACTGATACACTAGGAAATAATGAAGATACATCAAATAAGACTAGAGTCTCATTTTCTTTCGGCTTAATGAGTGGCATTAACTACTGAACGACTTTCAAAAGATCATCTTAATTTTTTGAACTCATCATCCAAAGAGCCAGAAATATTTTATGTCCGAGAACCAATATCTGATACTATTGGTATCACAGTTTATGCATATTTGATGATAGTTCTGATACGGTTGCACTTGAAACTTAGAGTTTTCTTCTAAGCGGTGGGGCCATCAAATATTTGCAACCTGCCAAGTTAATACAAAAGACCCAAAGACGTTTCAATATGCTTTGATCCACAATATACCTACTTGAAAAAATGTTTTGGAATCGAGGATTTACATAAGGTTGATAAACTTGATAGGTGTAATATGCATATAAACTTAGCTGTAGCAATTTTAATAAAATGCTAAATTTGGCAAACTGGAAGATCAGTTGGGACTAGGTTTAAAAAATACATCGCACATTTAGGGTATGGTAGAATGTCGAAAAGAAAAGTCTAGCATAACGGAACATGTGTTCAAAAGTGAACATAAGGTAGGTAGGTATTTATATAACCTAAAATTAGTTTGTAATGTAGTAAACTTTAAAAAACTAGACTCATATAGAACCTTGGAAATTATAAAGTAATCAGATAACGTGCCTTAATTGCTTAGGTTTCTGAGAGATTACGTATTTATCTGACGGGTCCCTCCGAAGGGCGACAAAGTTAGATCATGGTTGGCTGCACACGTTAGTTATAAACAGGATAATAATTATTATATCAGTTAGCTTTTAGTTTAAATCTTCCCCTGGAGAAACACGTTTTGGGTTCGAAAAAAGTCCGTTCCGCGAGTGGTTTGTTTGATATACAGTTTTTCGTAAAAGTTTCCGAGGAAAAGTAGTAATAGAATTCACGGAGAAAGCAGTAGATTCTCAAATATTTATGTTTTGTCTTTACATTGCCAGATGAAGTAAACAAAATGAACAAACATTTTGACCAGACAATATTGTACAGCAATAAGGTACCAGTGAAGCTAAATTAAAAGGTGTCAACCCTAATTTGGACCACTCACGATTAAATTTTGGAGACGTGCCTGACTATTGCCCTCTTCTGCTTTTGGTAGTGTCAAGTAAATGCATTATATTTTCTTGATGTCTTCAAAATATCATTGTCTTGGCCTTCCCCTCAATCTTCTTTATGCAATTTTATTTCCAAGATGTTGGCGTTGAAGTAGTATTTTTCAATACTATTTTTACCTTTTCTTCCGATACAACTTATGTCACTATCTTATCATCTTTGTCTTTCATTGCCTGTCGATGCCAATGTTTCATGTATATGCAATGGTATATTTCATATCTAGTGTTTGTGTCTAGTGTAATGAATGTATCTGTAATTGTTTTAATCTCGTTGGTTATGTATCGTCTTCTACGGTTGGACTTTTAAGGTATCAGGTAACGTATTTGGTTGTTGTATTTTTTGTTCATTAGTTTTGATGCAACCAGTGATTGTTCTTATCCTCTAAATATTGCTAATATTGCAGTTTTATTAATCTTTATGTTTTATTAGTATTTGTTTATCAGAAGCAACTTTCTGGTTCTCTTAATAACTCTATTAAGTCATCTATAAATCTGATGGTGTGAAGTCTCTTTTGTTCCTGAGCAAGTTGCCAACGTATGTTGCTCACCGGAGTTTTGGTTTAAAATCGATTGTAGAACACGCGCCAAGGAAAAGTTCAGAAATCTAAATTATATTAAAAAAGTAATATGTTTTTATTCGATTTTGCTAGGGCAATACATTGCCTCAAAAGTTGTTAGATTTAACATTGTAGTAAATATAATCTAGAAACATTTGTAAGGTTTTCATCTTCAAGTTTTTCGCTATGTTTCAGCCACCCTTTAAAAAGAAGGTAGCACCAGCATAAGGGTTACTTCACTTACATCTTCTCGGAGATAAATTGTCCACTTGCCTCCGCATCTAGCCTCGAAGGGCGATGTGCTTCGAGATGTTAGATAACTTTTAGTTTTGACAGCCAACAAAAAAGTCTTTGGTAAAGGATGCTTTGCTAGAGAACTGGAGATATTTCTTGGTAACGTACTCTTCAGCGACTAGTTTCGCTCCTCATAAAAGTATTTCAGCTTTCGGCTCATGAGCTTTTATAAGTGATAAAACAAAATCATTTAGGCTCTTTAAGTTTTTAATAATCTGTAAGGGATATTCATAATTATTAATATTTCTTCCATCGCGCATGGCCCATAATTCAAACCACTTTTGTAGAAATATAAATCCTTTATTATAGTTTCCTCCAACCCTCTAGACTTTACCACTGTAGCTGATATAAGGTCGGATGATGATTACTAATTCGTCACTGAATGTGGCCCAGTGTGGTTGAAGATGCACCAAATTTCAAAATAGAAATCGTATCAATGTTCTCCGAACAACAAAGTCAGACATAAGTTGTTATAGGTCTTCTTATTCTTATTTGCTCTTGGACCCCACTGTTGAGTGTCACATTATTCCTACATACGATAGTGTCACAATATCGAGATCCCTGATTCTCATTTCGGAATTTTCGGATTTATCAATAATGGAGATGTAGTTGAAAATCTCATCGTCAACGAATCAGGCAGTTAGTTGTCAAAGGATAAAAGCTGCTACCTCGGGCAGCATCTATCAACCAACTATACTTGTTTCAAATGAATGTTTTATCAATGTTTTACGGAAGCAGCTAAAATGTTATGTTACTGAGCTGTTATAGTAATTTCATATAGTTTGCATAAAAAGTACCTGCTTTTTTATTGGTGCAAACAAATAATAATAACCCCACTAATGTGGGTGCTTTCTAATAATAATATTCCAAATTTTGGGGCAGTAAAATGTGTGTGTCTTATAATTATTGGTCTTAGTAGTATTCTGTGCTTTTCAAGTATAGCCAAACACATTAGCTACTCATTTACCCTCAAAGAAAGATGGGTAATGATTTAAGGACGCTCAAAATTTGCTTTTGTATATTTTAAAGGTCCCTAATCATTTTCCATGATGTGGCTAGTGGCGTTTTTAATGAGGAGAATTTTGGGAAATAGGAGACCTCAAAGATATTACCAAATCGAAGTTCTGTGACACTAACTGAAATATTTTTTCCTTAACATCTTTTTATAATTAATATTCCACAATGAACAGACATTCTCATGTATAGCAAACACGTATTGATTTTTTACGAAAGAAGCTTGAAAATGAGAAGTGTTGACCAAATCTACTTGACTCCATTTTTGGATATAAATAAAGCATGGAAAATCAAACCTGATTGTGGACATAGGTTCCCCGCTCTTATTGGCAAATGTTTCTATATCATTATTCAAAGCTACAAGATGCACCACCTCTTCCTAGTAATAGTGTATGGTCAAGTTTATTGACCAATATCAATAGAGAGAGATCATAGAGAGAGAGACCGTCAATAGGCTTACAAGTAATAACAGGCGCTTCAAAATTAACTACATTATTTTTGAAAACTTGACCGTCACTTGCTATTTGCCGCTATTGGTTGAGATTGAGGCTTATTAATAACCAAATCCGTTAAACAAATACCTTAAATTACGTAGGTACCTATAAACTAATAAAAGGTACTTAAGGAGACGTAAAGGATATAGCTCAATCACTGAAGTTAAAAATGTTTGATCACAACGTTTTGAGTTTACATTTGCATATAAAGATCTGCCATCCATAAGGTGAAAATCGATAGACAAGTTTTCTGTAAGCAACAGCGTGTTAAATTTATTTGACAATATATAATTGGTTGTTTTACTTGCATTCAAACTCAACTATATAGGCATAACTATTTTGCCAGTTTCAAGTTTCCCTGGTATCTCGGTAGAACAGAGATAACCTTCGATTATTTACAAGAAAATAAAGAATTGTTTCCTTGATATAATATATCTGTAATGTGAACCGAAATATGGTTATAAAAGTGTTTAATGGTCTAGTATTGAATCCTACTTACATAATGTTGAACCTCATCTTGCGTATGCGCACCCCAAAGAACAAAAAGCCAAAAAACGGGGATGGTTGTTTTTTCACCGAGGTTCGTTAAATCACTAGATTCTGCAATACGGTCGAACCCATATTTATAAATTCTGTTTCGTATTTTCCCTTCACTTACAGCAGCTCTTATGGTGCCGAAGAGAAATTTTAACGGTGCGATCGAACCAAGAAGTGTCTGGTCGACTCTGATCCGCAGTCGGAGTGTGCAAGTGTTGCTAATAAACAAATGTTTAGCATTTTTTCACAGATTTTTGCGCCGCTCAGCGTCGTTCTACAGCATCTTCAAGACTTGCTATTGTTCTTTATGCAGCTCTTAATATTAGACCAGGAGTTTTAGTTGGTTTTATCACCTTAGTACTTAGTAAAAACGCATTTAAACATGACACATTAGTTTATTGATAATTTAATAGTCTTTTTACTGACGGTTTGGCCTTTGTCAATGTAGCCGACAAAAAATCAATTTACAATAAGTGACACAGATGTGCTAGGTAAAAACTTTTGTTTTTTACGAACTAAGCCAGTGATTCTAAAATGTCGAAGAATACAAATTGTTGCATTTGCATTGATCATAAATCCAAAATGAGAGCCATTAATATATCTTTATGATCAATGCACATGCAACAATTTGTATTCTTCGACATTTCAGAATCACTGGCTTAGTTCGTAAAAAACAAAAGTTTTTACCTAGCACATCTGTGTCACTTATTGTAAATTGATTTTTTGTCGGCTACATTGACAAAGGCCAAACCGTCAGTAAAAAGGCTATTAAATTATCAATAATCTAATGTGTCATGTTTAAATGCGTTTTTAGTTTTTACTAAGTACTAAGGTGATAAAACCAACTTTTAATCGTACTATCTGTCTTGTACGACCCCAAAATAGGACAACACCGCATCATTTCGGAACCGTCAACAAACCATAAGAAAACCTGGAAGAAACTGATGACACACTTATATCATCCTAGGCAGGGCCGTGCCTACCCTACCCGGTGGTGCAAGTGGTGGAAGGCACCAGGGCGCTGGACGTTATGGGGCGCAAATTTTTTTAAAACAGAGAAATTTTAAATCTGATTTGTCAGTGTGCCTTTTTTGCGATCTTGCTGATTTTTGCAGTCAAAGGTATCTTTACTTTAACGCAAATTACTACTTTTTACACCATTATATACTATTGATAATTGCATGCTGGAGCAACAATCCCCGGCCGTTTTTCTTTCATTTCAGGACTTTTAATTGTTTCGAAAATGTTTAACCTCTAGTACATTACAGTAGCCAGTAGGTTGTTAAAAATATCTATTTCTGTCATATTCCAGATTCTCTTTGACCTTAAATATGTTACCGCCATGGTTTCTGTTAAAGGTGATTAGTTGTAAATAATTTTAATAATCTTGTCTCTTGAAAAACACCATTTGATTGAAAATAAATGAAAACTATCAGAGACTGATATTCACCCCTTTATATCATTAGAAAGGTTATCAAATTTTACATTCAATCGTATAAAAAAATTAGGCATTCTCGTTTGAAAAAATCAAGTTATCTCTGATTGAACTTTCCTTAACTAATCGACCGATTTTTCCAAGCACAAACACAATACAAATTTGACCGTCCAACCTAAGCTAACGCATTTCATGCTTAGTAATCCGGCAAAGTTACAGCCTTCTAAATTTCATAATTTCTGCAATATTTTTTTTCCAGACATCTACTTGTACCGAAAATGGTGCTTTAGTCCCACGTGTGATAGTGAAAGTCACACTAGAATTCACCACGGAATTCGAATATGTAATAATATACAGGGTGTTTTATTTTAAAAATGTAACTTTGATACGTTTCGTGTTTTGGGAACACCCTGTCTAACATGAAAATATTTTTAAAATGTAGCCTTAATGGGCCCCTATCCATGCGAAATTATTATTTTCTTCTTCATCAAATACTTTAGCCATAATGCCCCGTGTCGAATAACGTGAATAACATGGAATATAATATACAAGTATATCGATTTTGATGATTTTAGATCTAATCCATCTACACCCCATTTTATCTCCCGCTATGCAAAGGGCGGCAATTTTTAGCTTGCACCAGGGCGCGTATGACCCCAGGAACGGCCCTGATCCTAGGATGCTGATATATTGAGTCTTAGAATCATTGGCTATAGGTATCTGGCATTTTACTGCTTAAAGTGATCCTGTACTGTACTTCCATCTAACAGAAGTTTCAGAAGAGCAGTGATCTGCGCAAGCTATACCTTGGTACCACAACTGATGGCACCAAATTCGAAAAATTTGACATTTGATTTAGCTCTATACATTTTCCAGCTGTAGTTTCAAAAGAATCAAGTTACATTTTTAAAGCTTCAGTTGTAAATTCAAGCTGTTAAGTGTAAGTTATACCTGTCAGCTTGAATTTTCAATTGACGCTTTAAAAATTTAATTTGATCCTTTTGGAACTACTGCTGGAAATGGTATAGATGGAGGATTAAGACTCACTCATTCACCTCGTTTGCAAACAGATCTTGCATAAGCTATGAATGAGTGTCTCTAGTACTCCATCCAGGTTCAAATCGAACATCAAATCTTACCGAATCTGGTGCCATAAATAATTATTATTTAGCGCTGCAGCGCTGGTCAGAAGCGAGGGCGAGGGTGACGTACGTCCCTCCCTAGACTCTAAAGCAAACACGGAAGCATATTATACAGGATGCCTCGGACTCTTGTGACCAAACGATAGCACTTTTCAAAAAATAAACTTTGCGAGTGTACATATATAGGTCGAGTTGGGCTACGTTTCAAAAATAATTAATTACTTTTATATAGTACTTAAATGGAACACCCTGTATATTATTGCATATTTAGATTCCGGGGTGAATTTTAGTGTGACTTTATGTATCTCATACGGGACCTGGCAAAACAAACCGTTTAGGTGCAAATCACAATTTTATTTTTGGTAAGAGTAGATATCATAAAAAAATCGAATGACGCAGCGATTATAAAACTTAGAGAGCTGTGACTTTGCCCCGTAACTAAGCATGGAATGCGTCAGCTTAGGTTAGAGGGTCAAGTTTGAGTTCCATTTGTACTTGGAGAAATCGGTAGATTAATTAAGGAAATTTCAGTCAGTGGTAACTTTTCAAATGGGAATTCTCAATTTTTTATACGATCAAATGTACAATTTGATAGGCTTTCTAATGATGTGTTGTGAATATCAATCTTTAATAGTTTTCATTTAATTTCGAGATTTCAATCAAATCGGTGTTTTTCAATTTCCCTACCTATAAACAAACCAGCAGGCCATGAAATATAAACAAAGACGTGTTCAGATGGAAGAAAACAACCAACTTAGCAAAAAGATCCAGAAGAACTAGATTAAAAGGACAAGATTATAAAAATTCCCTACAACAAATCAACTCTAACCAGAAACAACGGCGGTAACATGTCTAAGGTCAACGAGAAGCTAGAGTACGGCAGAAATGGAACATCGAAGAAGGGTGGCCGACTTATCCCTGTTTTACAGATTCTATCACGGAAAATGTTCAAATGGGCTCTCCCAGATAATAACACAAAACGCCCTCCGAACGAGGAACACAAGAGAGGCTCTGCGAGCGCACCCTTACCAGGTCGGCGTTCCTACTCCCCGAACCCCGAACCAGTCTCCTCCAGTATGCCCTCTTTTGGAGAACTTCGACGCTGTCGAATGAGCTGCCTGGGAATTTATTTCCCGACGACTACAACTTGTAGGGTTTCAAATCAAACGTGCACCGACACTTTTCCTCTCACAGCGCATCTACAGCGCCATAGGTTTTTAGTCTTTGCGGGAGGTTGACCATAGAAAAAACATACCTTGCCGTTAGCTTGGACTTTGTTTAATATCAATAGCAATGTCAGATCACAACTAACTATTTCGGTAGTGTATGTGACTAATTATTACGTCTGTTAAAAAAGGATACTGAACAGATCAAAAACAGAAAAAAACACGTTTAAGCAACACTTTAAAAAATACAGAAGTGAAAATGACCCATTTTTGTACATACATTTGAAAAATTTTAGGAATGCAATGGTATAAAAAAATCAGAGGCGTTTAGAGCATGGTTCTAAACGAAGGGCCATAAGTTCCTAAGTGGCTTCAAAAAATTGTTATTTTTTTCCTGGATAAATAATCCTGATTTTCTTTCTAGATTTTTGAAGTTCATACGTAGGAGTTTAAAAATGGAAAGGCTCAACTTAAACTAAAGAACAGGGATTGTGCCGTTTTATTTTGAAAATCATTATTCCATAGTTCGTACTCAGAGAGCATGTCGCTGATATTTTCACAAGAGAAACGGCCCATCGGAAATGACTATACGTAATATTATTCACGGTTTTCAACGACAAGGCTCTGTCTCCGATTTGCCTTGAACTGGAAGACCACGTTCTGCATTTACAAATGCAAATATACATCGTGTAGAGGAGAGTGTTTCAGGAAGACGCAGAAACATCAACTCGGCAAAGATCAACGCAACTGGGAGTATCCCATACTTTACTTAGGCGTATTTTAAGATATTGACGATATTTCCCATACAAAGTCCAGTTTGTGCAACAATTGCATCCTCAAGATTATGCCAAGCGACTCAATTTTGCACGTCGATTTCGACAGCTTGCTAGAGAAGAAAGGGACTTCGTCAGTCGTCTCATAATGAGTGACGAGGCCCAGTTCCATTTAAACGGTTTCATGAATACACAAAACTGTAGAATATGGGTCACGCAGAATCCAAGGGCCATACACCAGCATCCGCTACACCCTGTCAAATATATAGTGTGGTGTGCTACCAGATCTCAAAGAATGATTGGCTCGTATTTCTTTGAAACTGACGATGACAATGCTATAACTGTTACGGGAGAACGTAGTAGAGAAATGATCCAGACGTTTTTAATTCCAGCTATTCAAAGCCAGCCAGAGATGTGGTTCCAACAAAATGGAGCCACACCTCATACAGCTGGCGGCGCGATGACCTTGTTAAGACAAGTTTTTGGGGACCAATTAATTTCAAAGCGGGCTCACATCTAATACCCTCCCCGATCTCCCGATTTAACAGCGCCAGATTTTTACCTTTGGAGTTATACTTGAAGGAAAGGTCTATAGGTCTCAAATAATTATTTAGTTAAAGGACAATATTGAAGCAGAAATTCGAGCGATACCGGTAGAGACACTTAGAGCTGTTGTGCAGCATACCACAGAAAGAGGAGTTTTATATGAAAATGAGAATGGGGGATATTTGCGTGACGTAATTTTTCACACAGTGGAAAAGAACGCATCAAATGAACTAGCCGGCAATTAGAAGAAATAATAAAAAAAGTTAATAAATAGGAAACTTATTTTAATTTTAAATCACCTAGCAACTTTTGGCCCACCCTGTATTAATAAAATATCTTGGAAATGCGCCTATCTATGCAGCACTGTAAAACGGCCCGTGATTGATCTCTATTCGAATTCGTTGGATCTGCTGCTCTTCAGAAATTAGCGCGCCACAAGAATGTCAGCCTGTTGTGTATCCCTGGACACATTGTGCCCCAGATAACGAGTAGAGGATAGTAGCTAAAAGCTCTAGGGATAAGTAGCTGCCATCAGATCATCATATGAGTGAGCGTGAGCCTGCAATAAACTGGCGAAAGTTTGGTTACGGTTAGGCAGAGATGACATGGAGACAACTTACTACAGGCAAGCAGAGGCTTATAGCAGGTCCAAGGCGGTTTGCTGTGACTTTTAAAAAAATAAGGCAGAGAAATGCTCAACCTTTTAGTGGTGTTCTTACATGTGATCTCCGCCTGAGCATACATTTATCACTCATGAAAGTGGTTAAAACCATCCTCTTACTATACTGGGAAGAAGACGAAACTTTGTTTTCTCCTCCTAGGCTATGTGTATCGCAACTTGAGACAGACAGAAAGTTGAGATATTTTGCACCACGGAGTTTAAAGGCGAATCATTTAACACCTATACCTTTTCCAGCTGTAGTTTCTAATGCGTCAAGTGGTAATTCAAAACGGTCAAGTTAATTTTCCAACTCGTCAATTGTAAATTCAAACTGACAGGTAGATATAATATAAGTGACGAGTTGGAAAATTAACTTGACCGTTTTGAAATATCACTTGACGCTTTTGAAACTACATCTGGAAAAGGTGTAGTAGTTTCAAAAATAGGAGTTCTCCAGGAAGCCATGAAGCTTTGCAGTGGGGTCGAAAAAAGGGCCGATACTGGCCTAGTTCCCCGGCTTCGCTTTCCTAGGTATCCCACAGCAACCTAAAAAATTATTACCCAGAACCACCGCAGTATTGGCTTTCCACCCGCAAATACATTCCTTTTTTTTTGACATGGCTAATTAAGCGATATTTTCTAATCACTTCAAATAAACTCGCACCACACCCCTAGGCTGGAGATCTTGATGAAGGGTCGGGATTATAGCTACGGTTTCAAATTTCACGTTCAAACTGTATAACAACGTGTAGTAAAAGTAAAAATAATCTATACCTATGACAGTTAACATGAAACTTATTGTGTGAATGTATCTTTGATTCATTGAATTTGACTGGCCCTTGATTAAAATATCATATGCTGGAGGATACATTTTTTCTAACACTTCGGCCACGTCGATAGCCTTTAAAACAAGACGTTTGACAAAAAATGTTCCTAATTGTTTTTTGTCAAACATACTAAAGGCTACAGAGATGGCCGAATTAAATTTTGTCTTTCAAAAATGTTAGATTATCTTGTTATCTATTTTAAGTATTATTGAGAAAAAGGAATACTTCACAGTTAACACCTTAGAGTTCACACATTACTCTACAGTACAGTACACATTGCAAGCGAATTGTGTTGGGCAGTGTAACTCAGGTGCAATGTGTGTTGCCAGACTCTGATGCTCTCTTTCCTTGTCTAAGCTCTGATGCCTGTTCTTGTAGACTCCTAAAATGTAAATATAAATACGTCAGAATGTAAATAAAAACAGGTTGCTGGATTTGTTGAATTGCCTATTTTAGGAAACAGGTTGAACCATACTGCATAAAGTGTAATTTCTTGATTGTTGTATTCAAACATGGTATTCCTACAAAGATAAGTACCATAGGTATATGGTATATCCAAGTGAGCATTATGAAGTGGTGCTATTTTACAAGCAACAAATTGAAAAGGAAAATGTGCAATGTGGAAGATTAGAACAAACACCTTTCTGAATTTCCTAATAGTAATAGCATTAGTGATCTTATTTTACTATGCCTGCTTTACCGGTGATTCCATAAACCCTCAAAGGTCTATCAGGCGAAGCCTACGCAAGGACATCCGAAATCTGAAATATGTAACTTCTGCATTGTCAAATCCTAAGGATTACAATGTCTGGCTCATATTCACAAAAGTCACTAATGTTTCAACATTAAGCTACAAATTCAGAGATCTAATTCACAACTTGCTAACTGTGAGCTCAGTGCCTTTGAAGTTCAACATTATTGTGGATAGAGTATCACAGGGTATAGCCGAGAACCAAATTGCTGATTTACTCTATGGTAACAGAACACTGGTGTACTCTTTCTATGATATTGATGAAAGTGCAAGGAAGATACAGGATATTGTTGAAGTGATGACCCCTTATTTTAGTTCTAAACCAGGTATTTGACTTGATTCACCCTTCTTGCTATAATTTGTGAAAATCCAAACCATTTATGGATTTAAAAGTGTGTTTTGCAAATTCTTTAATATTGAACAGTTTCAATAAGGAATCAAATTTTTCTATTTTACACTTTTACAGGTACTTATTACAGTGATGCTCTCTTCTATATATCATTAGGGCTGTTTAGGATAGCACCACAAAGTCAACAACATGCAGTACTGCTAGACTGTGATTTGTATTTCAAGAAGGACATTGCGCTATTGTTCGATGAATTCAAAAGGTAAAATCTAATATAGATTAGCATGACTCATTATATCATGAGGATATATCATTATATAAGGAGACTGGTGTTGTAACTTGTTTGATGTAGAATTTTATGACACAAAAAATTAAACATATCCTGTAGTAAGCAAGAGGTCACTGTTCAAAATCGAATACCAAATTTTGAAATATCTGAAAGGATCAAGATGTGTAGTAGTGAAATTTAGAACCTAATGTTATGTGTCCATGATAACCAGATTCTTTTAGCATGCATATGTAACAACTCAGAGAGAATGAAATCAAAAGGGAGAAATGTTGTGATATTGTTTTATTACTTGATTCTTAACTGTGGTTTTGTATTTATTAATCATGAGTGCATGGAAATATACCATTCAAAAATATCTGAATAATAGTGGTCAACTGGCTCTTATTGTTGATGTTTGTAAAATAAAGTAATGGTTATAAAACATTCACAGTCTAAATAATAATAATAATACATGGTGTGTCAGGAGCACTTACCAGATCAACACAATCTTCAGTGAATTTCCCCTCAAGTAGACTTTTTTTGTTAGAAAATTATTTATTGAAATGTCAGTGCTCTGTGTACCATTGGAAAAAATGAAAGTGCAGCAACGAAATACAATAAAATTATGTGTTTAGTTGGGTAACCTACCAAATAAAATTTTGTTATCTCAATATTACTATCATATCACATAGTAATAATGTGATATTGGTGGAAATATGGTGGTGATATTAATGTAATATGTATAATTATGTATGCCATCATTATGTCCCACACAAAAAAAAAATTGAATATATGTTATATTTGCAAAATAAACAAAAAGCAACATAGCACATATATAGGGTAAGTTTTTAGTACTGGATCAGTCGATAACTTTACTATTGATTGCAGAAGATAACGAAAAAAGTTGTAGCGAAAAGGATATGCTCCTGGTTCAGAAAATATTTTGATTTATACTGGGTGATCCAAACATGCATTTTTTAAATGAGAGACCCTATATAATTATTCATATTGATATTCTACTAATGATTTCAGTTGTAAAATACATAACATTATACAGGGTATTTCAAAAGTTATTTTTATATACAAATCGTTGCCAAATGAACATACTATATACTGAACATTGCTCTTTTTACATGGAAAGATAAAAAATATTCTCTAGTCTTAACACAGGCTGTAAAAAATGTCGCCGACGCATGCTCATATACAGGATGAGGTAAGATACAAAACCTAGATTTTCACTTTTTTTTTAAATGTAACACCCATATTTTATTATAGCAAAAAATTGTGTTTAATATGGTCTTTCATACATTTATGGCATGTATATACCTACATTCATCAGTTTCCAAGATATTTCGATTTTCCTATAAATCTTAAATATACTTCCTAATTGTGCACTGAAATTTATTTATTTTGAGAAAGTACTATCGAATTTTGTTTTTGTTAAACAAACACCTAAGTTATAAGGGCATAATAGGATTTGATTAAGTCAAAACCCTGAATTATCGAGATAATATGAGTCTAATATGCTGAGGACACAATTTTATAGACGTAATCCATGATTTATCAAGTAGGCTTTGAAATATTGGCAGTCTTCTTAATCTGCTCAATAATGTTGTACTATGTGAAAACCGAGCTTTAAATTGAAGAACAAATAGAGGGTATTTAGGGGAATCTTTGAAAAATTGCGTACTTGCCTCTAGAATATATCAACTATCAACAGCGATATCCAGAACAGAGGGCTCTAGAACTAATGCATTTGAAACTTGCAGAATCGTTTTATTCGGACTGGATCAATTAATATTTCATAGCCTACCTGATAGATCTACTCTATAATTATGTATCATGTCTATGAAATTGTTTTCCCATGTAAAAAAATAATTTTTGATTCGTTGATTTCCAATATACAGTGCGTTCATTTGGCGTCGATTTGGATATAAAAATGGTCATAACATTTGAAATACCCTGGTTACGATTGGTATTTACCATTTAAAAAATTTTGTATATTCGAATCTCCCGCGTTTTGACTTGCGAGTTTGAAGTCTGACGGTTGACGCGGAAGAAAGAGAGAGTCGTACTTCAACTACCGAGGTGAACGGTGTGTGCGTGATATCCGTCACCACGTGTGTAGCGGGTACCTCCAATAAGGGCGACCACAGCCTTACATCGCTCAGCTCACTAGGAATCTGGATAGAGCAACGCAGTACCCAGCTGGGGAAGACATCCGACGCCAACCAACAAGGGGTGAGTCAACCGATGCATGATTAACCTTCGATTCTCGTGAGTCATTTGCGGTTATTTGCCAATTTAGTTGGTCCTTCACAATTGGCTACAATTACTTTATGGATCGAATTGTAACCATTTTTTGGCCCTCCGAGCACGGATAAATAAATCGCGCTATAGTAAAATAGTCTACGTAAAATCTAAATTGGTACGTATCCTTGACAAAAAACGGAGTTTTTTTGTGACATCGGAATTTGTTAGTGTTGCGCGCTGTTTGTAAAAATTGGTTATATTCGAAAACAAGCAACTTTTGGTGTATTGTGTTGGTAATACATATCTGGGGAGTTTTCGGGGCATTTGAAATTGACATTTTGCGAATTGCGTGAGCGCAAAAGTTGTTTTGATTCAGTTGGTTACATTCGGTTGGGGGTTCGAAAACCGGCGTTTCGACAATTGGTGTAGTCGACGGAGATTTCGAAAAAGAATAACAACTGAAAATTTTGTGATTTGTGTGTGGTTGCCGTATTGTTTGTGTAAAGAAGTTGTGTTTACTAGCAGATTGATTCTAAATTTGATTATTTTGGTCTTGTGTTTACATTGAATCGTTACCTGATACCTGAACATGCCTAATGCAAATGTTGTGAAGTTGCAACGGCAACGCGCGCTGGTTTTAAAATCTATTAAAAATGTTCTTGAGGCGGCCAAGAAGGCTCGTGATAATGGCGAGTATCGGACGGAGTTTTTTCTCAGGTATGGAGAGCTGGATGGGTATGTAACGAGGTTTGAGAATTTGCAATATGAAATAATAGCCTTGGTAGATGAGTCTGCCTTAGAGGAGGAGGAAGCAGTTCATACAATGTTTGATGATATGAGATATTCAATAAGGGGCATTCATAAAGATCTTTCTGATGAGATGATGGCTCGTAGTGAGCATGAAACATCTGCAGTGGTCGTAAGAGAAAATTGTTTGAGGCTTCCCAAAATTGAAATACCGAAGTTTGATGGTGACCTTACAAGGTGGCCTACGTTCATCGACTTATTCAATACTCTTATTCATAGAAATAATTCGCTGTCAAAAATAGAAAAGTTTCAGTTCTTGATTTCTTATTTAGAAAAAGAGGCAGGTCTAATAGTAAGGAATGTGCCCATTACTGAGGATAATTATGAAATAGCCTATAATGCATTAATGAGTCGATATCAGAATGAACGTGTTTTATTGAGCAATTATTGGTTTTCAATTTATAATGCTTCTCCCTCTAGGCATGATTCTGCAGTTGAACTTCGAAAATTGTTGTCAATATTTTCTGAAAATTTGGTGGCTTTAGAGATGAGTAACTTGAACCTATGGGATTTTACCAAATTCAATTTATTGTTGCAGAAATTACCTTCTTCCCTTAAAACGCGATTTGAACTAGAACATAATGGGAATAATGTTCCGGGGTTTGACATGCTTTTTGGATTTGTTGAGAAAACCTGTCGAGCTCTGGAAAATACATCCCTTACTTCCGCATATCAAGGGAGTAATGTGTCTAATGCTAGTGGTGGGTTTAGAAAGAATAATAGTCCTGCTAATCCCAAGGGAAGGCAGACACTTAGTTTTTCGACTGGCACATTAACACAGAAAAAGTGTAATTTTTGCAAGGGTTCACCACATTCGTTGATCAAATGTGATAGATTCTTGCAGGCAGAATGTCGTAAGAGGCATGCCTTTGTCAAGCGGACTAGAATGTGTTTTAATTGTTTGGGAGCTACTCATCTAGTAAATAAATGTAAATCAAAAGAACTTTGTGGGGTTTGTGGTGGAAAACACCATGTACTATTGCATTTTCCGGACACTAAAGTGACAGATTGTGATGTCAGTGGTAGTACCTCTAATGAATCTGAGAGTCATGTTCAAGTCATGGCAAGTAAGTTGTCTGTGCAGCCTAGAATGTTGCTTGCTACTGCACTAGTCTCAATATTGGATTCTGAGGGTAGATCCACCAAATGTCGTGTTTTGTTAGATTCTGCTAGTCAAGCCAATTTTATTAGTGAATCTTGTGTGAGAAGGTTGAATCTTACTCGTAAGGAGTATTCAACCCCAGTTGTTGGCATTAATGGAATGTCATCGAATGTGAGTTCGGGAAAAGTCTCTTGTGTTATCTTTCCCTACAGCAAACCGTATCCTAGCTTCAATTTGGAAGCTATTGTGATACCTCAGATTTGTGAGAAGGTACCTCAAATTCCTGCTGTTGTTCAGAAGTGGAAGTATTTAGAAAATCTTTGCCTCGCAGAGCCTTTGGCTGCACATGATGAAATGGAAATTGATCTGCTTCTAGGGGTAGAAGTATTTGGTGAGATCTTACGTTCCGGTTATGTGAGAGGACAGAATGGTGGGCCACATGCTATTAACACCGTATTTGGGTGGGTGTTAATGGGCAAGTTGGGTGGTGTTTCCACTAATAGTGTGCTGAATTTTCTAACTTCTGTGGGGGAATTGGATTGTACATTGAAAAAGTTTTGGGAAATTGAAAGTATCCCTAAGTGTGTCGCATTGTCTGAAGAGGAACAGCAGGCTGAGGAATTCTTTACGTCATCTTGTTGGCGTATGGACTCAGGAAGATATGTGGTGAAGCTTCCCTTTTCTGAATTCCCCCCAGTTCTGGGTGATTCCTATTCACAGGCTTTACATAGATTTAAGCTGTTGGAAGGACGTTTTCGTCGTGATTCCGTCTTACATGAAGCATATTGTGATTTTATGGCTGACTATTTGGAGCAAGGCCACATGTCTGAAGTGGGGTCTAATAGTGAGTATTACATTCCTCATCATGCGGTGGTGAAAAGGAATGCGAATGGTGAAATAAAGCTTCGGACTGTCTTTGATGCTTCAGCTAAAACTACCAATGGAAAGTCCTTGAATGATGTTCTTCTAGCAGGTCCCAAGTTACAAAATGATATCGTCTCAATATTGTTATCTTTCAGGTTGTATTTGTATGTGTTTACCGCGGATATACGGCAAATGTATCGACAGATTTTAGTTGAGGAGTCTCACACTAGTTATCAAACTATTTTGTGGAGACCTAACGGTGACGAGCCTATAAGGAAATATCAGTTGAAGACCGTTACCTATGGAGTAACGTCTAGTCCTTTTCTAGCGATTAGGACGTTGCTGCAACTGTGTAGGGATGAGGGTGAAAGGTTTCCGTTAGCTGTAAATATTTTGGAGAATTTCTGTTATGTTGATGACGCCATTGGAGTAGCAAACTCCAAGGAAATTGCCTTGGATACTCAAAACCAGTTGATTGAATTATTGGCGTTGGGAAAGTTTGAACTGAGGAAATGGGCAAGTAATTGTTCTGAAGTACTTGCTCAGGTACCTGAGGTTCATCAGCAGCCACTTGTATTTGATAAGGATTCTCTTGGAATAAAAGTGTTGGGTTTGCAGTGGTGTCCCACTACGGATTGTTTTTCTTATTCTGTACATCCTCAGATACGGTCCTGTACAAAGAGGAATATTTTGTCAGAAATAGCAAGACTGTATGATCCTCTAGGATTCTTAGCTCCAGTAATCATTGTTCCCAAGCAAATACTTCAGCAATTGTGGGCTTTAGGGATAGGTTGGGATGATGAGCCACCGCTGGAAGTTGCAAACCAGTGGAAAACTTTTGTGGCTGAGTTACCTGAGCTATCTTCGTTGAAAATTCCTAGACATATACTTCATATAGAGGCAAAGTTTACAGAAATTCATGCTTTTTGCGATGCTTCGGAGAAGTCGTATGCAGCTGTAGTTTATCTGAGACAGGTTTCCACGGAGAACAGTATTTCTGTACATTTGGTGTGTGCCAAAACTCGAGTGGCGCCTTTGAAAAGACTGTCGATTCCACGACTGGAATTGTGTGCAGCCTTATTAGCCGCAGAGCTGATTGATTGTGTATCCCATATAATGGTAACACAGAAAATAGATAATGTTTGTGCTTGGACGGATTCGAAGGTAGTTGTGACGTGGGTCAAATCTTCTCCGCATAGGTGGCGGAGCTTTGTAGCCAATCGTGTAGCTATAATCCAGGAGAAGGTAGCTCCTGATTCATGGTATCATGTGGTTGGGAAAGAGAATCCTAGTGACTGTGCTTCTAGGGGGACTTTTCCTCGGCAATTTCTAGAACAACCCTTGTGGTGGGAGGGGCCAACTTGGCTTAAGCTTCCTCGGGATGATTGGCCTGTAACTTGTGTAGGTGAGCCTTCCTGTACAGATGTACAAGAAGAAGCAAAGGTTGTTTGTATTACTATTCACGGCTCTAGTATTGTTTCAGAATTGTTGAATAGATATTCTTCCTTACGCAAAATTGAGCGTGTTGTTGCTTATTGTTTGAGATTTCGTAAAAATTGTTTGTGTCGAAAAAGGGGTTACCCGCGTGAGATAGGTAATTTATCCGAGGCTGAATTGTATGAGGCTATGGTGGTTCTGGTCAAAGACGTGCAAAGAGTTGAATTGGATAATGAACTGCGGAAAGTTCGTCGAGCGGAGGTCTGTCCCAAAGCTATACAGAAGTTAGCTCCTTTCATTGATTCCCAGGGTGTCCTGAGGGTGGGCGGTCGCTTGAGACAGTCTAGTCTAAGCTATGATCGGAAGCATCCAATTCTGCTCCCTAGGAAGCATCGATTGACTTATCTCATTATCCAAAGTGTGCACAATAGGAGTTGTCATCCTGGACCACAAACTTTGCATTATCTGTTAAGGCAGAGATATTGGATACTATCTGCCAAACGGGCTATAGCTTCAGTGTTATCTCGTTGCATAAAATGCTTTAGAGTTAAGCCTCCTCCAGTGGTCCCCATAATGAGTGATTTACCTTCCGTTAGAATTTCGGAAGTCAAACCTTTTTCCCATAGTGGCGTAGACCTTTTTGGTCCTTTGAGGATGTCTTTAGGTAAAAGACGAGGCATTAGTTCTCAAAAGGTGTATGTGTGTCTTTTCGTGTGTATGGCTACTAAAGCAATACATTTAGAAGTTGTGTCAGATCTAACTAGTGAAGCTGTTCTTGCAGCACTTAGGCGTTTTATCGGGCGGCGAGGACGTTGCAGTGATATTTATAGTGATCAAGGTACGAATTTTGTTGGTGCTTATAAAACTTTACAGTTATTGGGTGCTAAAGCTTCTGAAGCTTTGCAAATTAAGTGGCATTTTAATCCTCCAGCTAGTCCTTCCTTTGGAGGTATATGGGAGTCCGGAGTGAAATCTGTGAAAACTCACTTGCGGCGGGTGATAGGTGCGCAAGTGTTGACTTATGAGGAATTGAGCACCATTTTAATCCAAATTGAGGCAATGTTAAATTCGAGACCCTTGTGTAGTTTGAGTTCTGATCCTAACGATGTAGGCAGCTTGACTCCGGGTCATTTCTTGACATTAGAGCCCCTGAATGCTCCGCCTGACGAAGATTTGTTGTGTGTGAAACATAGTCGGTTGAACAGGTGGCAGTTAGTGCAACAGATGCAGCAACATTTTTGGCGGCGCTGGCATATGGAGTACCTCCACACCCTTCAGCAACGACATAAGTGGAATACACCACATAATCCTCCCTCGGTCGGCCAGTTGGTTCTTCTCAAGGATGAAAATACCCGTCCTTTACAGTGGCCATTAGGCAGGATTATTAAGTTATATCCCGGTACGGGAAACATTTCGAGAGTCGCCCAAGTTAAAACGAGTAAAGGGCTGTTAGACCGTCCTTTATTGAAACTGTGCCCTTTGCCGGCACAATAGGCCATGATTTGCTTGTATATGATAATTTGTTTTCTTTTTTTTTCTTTTCGTGTTGTGTTATGGGTGGGATAATTCCACTAATTTTCTTTTGTGGGTAATATAGGAATTACTATGATTGGAAAAAATATTTTTTTTTATATTTTTTGGTGGGCGGAAAATGGTTACGATTGGTATTTACCATTTAAAAAATTTTGTATATTCGAATCTCCCGCGTTTTGACTTGCGAGTTTGAAGTCTGACGGTTGACGCGGAAGAAAGAGAGAGTCGTACTTCAACTACCGAGGTGAACGGTGTGTGCGTGATATCCGTCACCACGTGTGTAGCGGGTACCTCCAATAAGGGCGACCACAGCCTTACATCGCTCAGCTCACTAGGAATCTGGATAGAGCAACGCAGTACCCAGCTGGGGAAGACATCCGACGCCAACCAACAAGGGGTGAGTCAACCGATGCATGATTAACCTTCGATTCTCGTGAGTCATTTGCGGTTATTTGCCAATTTAGTTGGTCCTTCACAATTGGCTACAATTACTTTATGGATCGAATTGTAACCATACCCTATATAATGTTACAATACAATACATATTTTAAGAACGGGAATCATTAATGGAATCTAAATATGGAATAAAAATGTATCTTTGCAGTAATGGAGCTATTGACCGATCCGGTACTAAAAACTCACCCTGTATGAATGGATAGTTATCATCAATGCTAAACCGGTCAGTCGGTAGAGGTCCACATCCAGCCAACAAAGCAAAAACTGCCAGCAAAACAGCAACACAACAAAGCTGCAAGTTTTTGGAAACAAACACAAATTATCAACTGCTGTCCACATATAGACAACAATTAGTCAACTTAGTGGCCCCGGATAGAAAACGTGGCGTCCTCAAAATTGCGAATCGGGTTTTCTATTAGTACCTAACCCAAAAATCGAAAAACTTTTTTGGGTTAGACCTAGCCTAAAGAACTAACACAAAAGCTATAGTGAGGAATTATTGAAAGATTCACGAAAAGGTGATGTCGGTATTAGTAGAGAAATGCGGTATAACTTTATGTATAAGAATAAATAATACTGATAATGAAATTATAAGACAAATCATCGGATCCTCGGAAGGAACATTACAAAATATTCCTAATTCCTCTACGGCGTCTGCCCTTTTATAGTGATTTTATAATCAGATTACATAAAAACCTATCTTCTGTATAAAGTTCAATTAATGTGCACGTGTTTTTCACACTCTATTTCATTTCTTTACACGACACAGTCCCTAGCACACATCAACAAGGCAAACTGAACCAGGGATTAAATTTATCGTCCTCTAGTTGAGCCAGTACACATCATCAAATCATTAGTTTCCAGAAACGCGGACAAAACATCAGCACTATGACATTTTCCGACCGGCGATATGAAAATTAAAAGTTGCTGAAAACACCAACAAAGCAGAATGTTTGCCTGAATGTTTTGGTTTTGTTGCCAAAAGGTTGCGAAAAATTGAGTTGCTGTTTTGTTTTTGTTTTGTTGGTTTGATAAAATGAAGAGTTAGTGTATCAATGCATGTGGTTGTCATGATTTTGTCCTCCAGTATCTACACTATAAGTTTCTCTCCGTACTGCCGCTAGGCTAGAGGTTCAGGCTTAAGCACATGTGCGCGTTTTCTCGCTAGCAATTTTGTTTCATATTTCGCTGTGATTTGCTAATACTTAGTTACTAATACTTAATTAAAGATTAATATTATCCACATTTAAAGTGTGACTGCGTCTTAACGATAGATATTTTCTATTAATATTTTTTGAAATTTCGGGTGGGGGGGGGGTGGGTGGGTTTAACCCCTTCAGGTACGCGCCTGCTTCTGGATATTACAAAGTAAAATTAAATGTCATGGGATATTGCACAGATATAACATAATCATTTCCATTACATTTTCTGTAATATAATATTGGTGTAACTTAAAAAACATATTTAGGATTGGTATGACATGATATTAATCTATATTATTATTATACATTTCATAAATATTTATAAGGGTATATTCTTAGATGCTTCACCCACTTGACCGATTTTTTCTAGAACCAATATGAGTTTTGGTAACTATATTAGCACTTGCTTGGGCTTGAACCACATACATTCCTTATCTTTGGCAAAAATATTGTCCGTGGCAAAAAGAAGCAATGCCCCCCTCCCCTGACGAGAGCAGATTCAAGATTACAACTCTAATCAGGACCCCTCTCGAAAGGTCAAGCAAAATTAAAAGGTGGCACCCATAGCCTGGACCCCCCCTAAAACCAAATCCTGGGTGTTTGACCCGTTGACGGGAAAGACTATCAAAAATGGTTACTCAGAAGTTGATGACAAATTGACGAAACAATAGAATAAGTGTATTGAGCACAACGGAGAGTGCTTTGAAAGATAGTTATTGAAGATTTTTAAATAAATGTATGCGGATTGGTCTTAAAAAATGTAAAATAATTAATCCATTACCTTATCTCAGAAACTTTATGAGATAGAACAAAAAGTTAAATATAAAAGTTGTTTGATGTGAGGTAGACTTTAATTTTATAAAATTTTTATATATACAGGGTGGCCCTTTGTGCCTGAATCAATGTCAACTTTTTTATTTCAAGTGTTCAATGTTCAAACGCCCTATATATTTTTCGATTTTCAGATTACGCTGTTAAATCCAAATATTACCGCTGTTAAGTGTTGTTTCAAATTATGTCTTGTTTTTGTGTAAATCGAAATTACACTTTTTTTTTAAAAATCAATGTTTCTGAAAATCACATTTAACTGCTCTGTAAGACACAATGACATGTCACTACTACTATTATCTAAGAGATCTATTAGGAAATGGAATTATTTCGATTTTTGTATATATATTGAGAAAAAATATACAGGATGTTTGCTAGTCATTGGAAAAAGCATTTTTTCAAACAGCGGTGTATATTTTGATTTGGTCGAATTCACTGCTTAATTGTCTGTGTTTTCAGATAAATAACAATCATAAATATTTGAATTTACGATTGATGCTTTAGAAATGTAATTTGATCCTTTTGAAACTACTACTGGAAAAGGTATAGATACAGTTCGGCATTTCTTTGAGATGTTTCATTAATTTTTTCAAAGTGGAAAAGACTCTCCAGTTGTTTTTCTTCAGTTAGGACATCTTTCGGACAGTTTCTGCCTTTATTAATCGCGCAAAATCCTTGGAAATATTTGTTTAGTCAGGCACTCTATTGTATGATTGAGATATAATGTTTGATATTCCCGTAGCGCAACTAATGAATTTCGATTATTTCTGATGTAACATTCTTAGTCTTAACCGTTCATCCACATACAATGACAACTCGCGCTTTAAAAATCTTCAGGCGCAATATTGCTTCGAAATTGAACATGTCTGAAGTCAGTCGAAGCCTACCATTATAAGTATTTCGAATTTCCGTAAGAGGAATATCGGATCGACTTAAAATAATGCAAAATATTTGGAATCTATCAACTTTACGTATAGGACATATTTATATAAAAATGCAGAGAATTAATCAGAAAATACTAAAATATACAGGGGGTTCGCTCCATCTACAGTATTTCGAATGTAATTAAGAAAAACATGGCGTTGAATTAAAAAACTTTAAATTATTTGGAATGTCAACTTTAGGTATAGGTCATACTTATATGAAAACACAGAGAATTAAGCAGTGAATTCAACCACCCCAAAATATACAGGGTGTTCCATTTGAAATAGTTAAGATATCGGTGATTGAAAAACTGCTTTTTCCAATGACAAACGCAAACGTCCTGTATATTCTTTCTCAATAAGTATACAAACATCGTTAAATTCTATTTCCTAGTAGATCTGTTAGATCATAGTAGTAGCGACATGTGTTATTCAGAGCGGTTAAAATGTGATTTTTAGAAACATTGATATTTCGAAAAAAAATTCATTTCGTTTTACACAAAAACTAGACAGACTCTGAAAAAAATGTTAAATCAGAAATATTTGGATTTTAAAGCGTAATCTGCAAATCGAAAAATATATAGGGTGTTCCATTTGAAAAAAAAATGTCAAAGCGGAGGTATTTGGATTTTAAAGCATAATCTGAAAATCGAAAAATATGTAGGATGTTCCATTTGAAATAAAAGAGTTGACATTGATTCAGGCAGAACGGGCCACCCTGTATACATAAAATTGTAGTAACATTAAAGTTCAACTTACACCAAACAACTTTTGTATTTAACTTTTTGTTCTGTCTCATATAGTTTTTGAGATAAGGTAGTGGGTCATCTTACCTGCCTCTTCCTGTACGGTGGGGTCCTTAGAAATAAGTTATTTGAGACATTGCCATTTTCAAAACATCGCGTCCTTAGAGTCTTGTTCAAAATACAAACAGTTTTTCAGTAAGGTTTTGTTGTGTAGTATATTTTGCTGCAAATACTAGTTTGAGTAACTGCTGTAGATGTATCATCAAAATACATCACATTACTTTTGATAAAGTATGATAAAGATAAATGAACAAAATGACAATGTTTTATAACGCTTTTTCCAGAACTATTATGTAAATGTAAAGTTTTAAGAGACTGTTGCAATTGCTTCTTTATATAGTATGTCACAAAAAGGGGATTTTATGCAAATATTAGATAGTTATTTAAGCGCGTAAGCCTTGCAGGTACAGATTTGCTATCAATTAAGAAAAACCTACGTTTTTTAGATTCAAACCGACTGCTCTCTTTGGTCTGGCCCCAGAGCTAACCCCGGTCTACCGCCACATCCTTCACATGTACAAAGCAAAGCACAACACGACATTTGGCGATTACTATAATACTGATGCCCCTACTTCCAATTCAATACATCCCAAGGGCTTCCAAGGTTACAATTCTGGAGTAGTACTCATTAACCTTAAGGCACAAAGGAACTCCACTGAATTCCCTATGATCATCACTAATGAAACAGTATACAGGATGACATCCAAATATAGGTAAGTCGATGTAGAATCTAATGAAAAGCTTTGAATCTGCTTCATTGTCAAATTTTTACATAGGAAGGCATTTGCTGCTAAATTTTCATTTTGAAGTTGATTTAGCATCGATGTCTTGCCCAAGTGAACTGAAAATGTTTAGAGGGGTATTAGCTTCCAAAATGTTTTGTTGGTTATACAGTGTTGTCAAATATGGGCTCAGCAGAGGCAGAGTAATAAGCTCGGAGACCCTCCAAAGTAGGTAGCTTATGAATGAATGAATTTAAAGCCCGAAACATTGTTTATATTGTCGCATTCTGATCAACATTCTACAAGAACCCAAAGCGAGTTCACCTTACAAGTTTTAAATGACCTAAGTACTAATACCAAATATATGAAAAGTCTACCTGATTTAAGGATGTTTTAATGAGGAGTATTTTTGTTTGCACTTTGGTCACGACTCAAACTTATATTTCATTTTATAAATATGATATTTGCTAAACCTAGGACCAAAGCTGTACAATGACGCAATTTTCTGATTTGGAGGAATTTTGAATTGCCGTATATGATTTTTTCGGATTAGTTCCAAACGGAAGTTGTTTCTGCTGATTTCCAAGAGTAGCTATGCAAGCTTATATCTTCAGGAAAAAAGTGGTTTACCATCAAACCTATCATCAGGCAATACTCAAAAATAATTAGGTTCAAACTTCTAACATCAAACGTGGTCAAATGGCGGCGTCCATTTTTTCCATGTGTACCACTCTAATAGATAGTGTACGCCTAAAATACACTGTTCTTAATTCAACAAGTCAACGACATTATTACTAACGCAATGAAAAATTAGTTATAGATTTTTTCGGACGGCAGTTCCGCAAGACCTATCTTCATTGTACCGTTTATCAGTTAACATTTATCAGGCCTAGGTAGGTCTGATTTGTCAATAAGAGCTACTTTAGTGTTGGCCATTTCTTCATTCTTTGAGGTGGTTATTCTGTATAAGGGTTTCACATTTCTGACTCAAGGAGTGAGGAATACACGTTAGATACCACATATTGTATGACACTTCGGTATGTCTCTCTGTCGGTATGTTCTGGTCGGCCAGACAGAAAATTATAACCTCTCTTCTAAACTACTATTTTGATTACAGTTATATTTTGTAATTCTGTATTGTTATATACAGTATGCAATGTGCGCTAGAGACACAGAAAATCGTGGAACATGTTCTCTGGCGCCAATATTTTCTAGTTAATTTAACGTTAAACGTTAGTATTACACTATGATACATTATACAAAAAAACCTATAAAAAATGTAAAACAGTATTTTCTTAGAGTTAATGATACCTCAAAACATAAAATACTGGTCAACACGTTGAAAAAGAATAATGGGGTTTCTAAATCTATGGTATACAATAACCAGGGAAAATACAACTACAGATATTTGAAATATGACAACGTCGACAAATGTTTCCCTCCGTCTCGTAGGTCTTGTCTAGGAAACAATAGCACAAGGCTCAGAGTAATAATTCTTCTCTCGCACAAGGACACTCTTGAGTATTACTTTAGTGGACATACGAGGGTTGCTCTATACCTCCGTCAATCCACCAGTACGCAGACAGCTGTTTCACGCTTATTAGCGATCATCAGTGCGCCATAGGTCGATTGACGGAAATAGAGAGCATCAATTCTTTCATGCCACCCAGACATGTGAAGCATGTTGTAGCAAGTGACAGAAGGTTCTGCCGGTGCGCCATCTAGTACCCGAAGGTAAAGGCACACCAAGGAAACCGCTGAACAGCAGCATAGATTTCCCTGGCGGGACGCCACGGTGCATCCGCTTGGCCACTAGAGAGCGCGGGTTTTTTATACGCTACTGCGTATGAAAGCCGATATACGAGGGTTGCTCTATACCTCCGTCAATCCACCAGTACGCAGACAGCTGTTTCACGCTTATTAGCGATCATCAGTGCGCCATAGGTCGATTGACGGAAATAGAGAGCATCAATTCTTTCATGTCACCCAGACATGTGAAGCATGTTGTAGCAAGTGACAGAAGGTTCTGCCGGTGCGCCATCTAGTACCCGAAGGTAAAGGCACACCAAGGAAACCGCTGAACAGCAGCGTAGATTTCCCTGGCGGGACGCCACGGTGCATCCGCTTGGCCACTAGAGAGCGCGGGTTTTTTATACGCTACTGCGTATGAAAGCCGATATACGAGGGTTGCTCTATACCTCCGTCAATCCACCAGTACGCAGACAGCTGTTTCACGCTTATTAGCGATCATCAGTGCGCCATAGGTCGATTCACGGAAATAGAGAGCATCAATTCTTTCATGTCACCCAGACATGTGAAGCATGTTGTAGCAAGTGACAGAAGGTTCTGCCGGTGCGCCATCTAGTACCCGAAGGTAAAGGCACACCAAGGAAACCGCTGAACAGCAGCGTAGATTTCCCTGGCGGGACGCCACGGTGCATCCGCTTGGCCACTAGAGAGCGCGGGTTTTTTATACGCTACTGCGTATGAAAGCCGATATACGAGGGTTGCTCTATACCTCCGTCAATCCACCAGTACGCAGACAGCTGTTTCACGCTTATTAGCGATCATCAGTACGCCATAGGTCGATTGACGGAAATAGAGAGCATCAATTCTTTCATGTCACCCAGACATGTGAAGCATGTTGTAGCAAGTGACAGAAGGTTCTGCCGGTGCGCCATCTAGTACCCGAAGGTAAAGGCACACCAAGGAAACCGCTGAACAGCAGCATAGATTTCCCTGGCGGGACGCCGCGGTGCATCCGCTTGGCCACTAGAGAGCGCAGGTTTTTTATACGCTACTGCGTATGAAAGCCGATATACGAGGGTTGCTCTATACCTCCGTCAATCCACCAGTACGCAGACAGCTGTTTCACGCTTATTAGCGATCATCAGTGCGCCATAGGTCGATTGACGGAAATAGAGAGCATCAATTCTTTCATGTCACCCAGACATGTGAAGCATGTTGTAGCAAGTGACAGAATGTTCTGCCGGTGCGCCATCTAGTACCCGAAGGTAAAGGCA
Organism: Callosobruchus maculatus; assembly: GCA_951848785.1. Classification (NCBI taxonomy): domain Eukaryota; kingdom Metazoa; phylum Arthropoda; class Insecta; order Coleoptera; family Chrysomelidae; genus Callosobruchus; species Callosobruchus maculatus. The sequence goes on from CATOUR010000056.1 coordinate 12,973,199, forward strand.
CACCAAGGAAACCGCTGAACAGCAGCATAGATTTCCCTGGCGGGACGCCACGGTGCATCCGCTTGGCCACTAGAGAGCGCGGGTTTTTTATACGCTACTGCGTATGAAAGCCGATATACGAGGGTTGCTCTATACTTCTGTCACTTGCTACAACATGCTTCACATGTCTGGGTGACATGAAAGAATTGATGCTCTCTATTTCCGTCAATCGACCTATGGCGCACTGATGATCGCTAATAAGCGTGAAACAGCTGTCTGCGTACTGGTGGATTGACGGAGGTATAGAGCAACCCTCGTATATCGGCTTTCATACGCAGTAGCGTATAAAAAACCCGCGCTCTCTAGTGGCCAAGCAGATGCACCGTGGCGTCCCGCCAGGGAAATCTATGCTGCTGTTCAGCGGTTTCCTTGGTGTGCCTTTACCTTCGGGTACTAGATGGCGCACCGGCAGAACCTTCTGTCACTTGCTACAACATGCTTCACATGTCTGGGTGACCCACAACCTTACAAGACGCTTTGGTCAAAGCTCTAGAAATTGAAGCTGCCACAAAAGCCACGCGAATGACACGGAGGGTGCGCTCTGTAGAACAAGGTGATGAAGTAGAAGTCAGGGGCACATCGTTCGTTCCAAGAAGAAGAGGTGGTACCTTCCAGAGAAACCCAGTTCACAGAAATCTAGGAGGAGCTGAGAAGTTTGCGTGCTGGAGATGTGGGCAGAAGGGGCACCTTAGAGTAGGCTGCCGGATACAGGTCGATAAGATGCAGGTGGATGTAGAAAAAGCAGATGAACATGCAAGCAAAATGAATTCTATGCAAGGCACGATAAACTCAATGAAGGAGCAGTTTGACAGAGACACGAAGAATTTAATGAAGAAGAACGAGGAAACTATCGCTAAGCTTCAAGGACAACACAGAGTAGTCATGAGGGAACTTACAGCAGACCGGGATAGGCTAAAGCAGTTGCTTGACTCTCAGAAACGAGAATGTATGGGTATTAGGAGCAAGGGTTGCTCTATACCTACCGGCAGAATTCCTTCTGTCTTACTCGTATTAGGAGCAAGTTTGAAAGGGACAAAAAGAATCTGTTGAAGAAGAGGCAGCCTTGAGAAAGCTCAACGTAAAACACGACAGAGAAATTTCTGCTTTGAAAAATGAAATCAAGAGATTGAAGGATTTGGATCAGCTGAAGAAAGCGGAGGATAGATGTGACCAAGTTAAGGACGAAAATGCAAGGCTCAAACAGAAGATTACCCAGCTGGAGGCTGAGAACGCATCGCTAAAGGAATACCTACACTACGCGATTGTGCAGGCCAGAAAGACCGCGGTCAAGGAAGACGAGTCAAGGTTGAGAGAAGAGTTAGTGCATCATGAAGCAAAAATCAAGAAGGTGAAATCAGATATAACAGATGCGCTTGATAGTGTGAGAAAGGTCATGGAAGACTTGTATAAAGCAAGAGATGTTGACAATAAGATGAGAGAGCAACTAGCGAATTTGGAAGATGAGAACGTTCGAATGAAAAAGGAGCTGGAAGACACTTTGGCTGCAGCACAGGCTGATAGTTCTGGGATGAAACAATTGAAGTACGGACATAATAAGATAAAGCAGAAGATTGCGCAGATGGAAAGCGAGGTCGATAGTGATAGGCTAAAGAAGAATCCGAACAAAGTGATTGAAAATGCAAACAAAGGTGTATACGAAATATCAGCGATGCAAAATGACGATGTAGATGTGAAGCAGATACTGGCGCAGCTGGAGAGAGAAAACGCGAAGGTAGGGACCAAGCTTAACGTGGCGCTCAAGGACGCGTCATGGGGCTCTGATCGAGCCGCGCAACTCAGGAACGAGAATGATAAGCAGAAGATCAGGATTACGCAACTGGAAGACAAACTCAGCAGACTCACTAAGGAACTGGAGAGCAACCTGAGTGACGAGAAGGGAGTGTCGAGAGTGGACAACCGACAAGACGAAAAGGTGCAACTGAAGAGAATGATAACAGAGCTAGGAAAAGAGAATCCTGCTGGAGCTGAAAATGAGAATCGCAAGTTGGGCAAAGAATATCGCAGTTACGAGGTGATCTGGTATGGTCCTGCAACAGACGACGGAAGGAAAGGTAGATGTCCGAAGCTACAAAGCCATGGGGAGGAACCCTACGTGGTGATGAAGCGCCTCAACGACGTAGTCTACAGGTTATGTACGGAAAGTGGAAAACCGAAGGTTGACTATGCTGATGTCTGTGGTGATACAAGAATCGAAGTTGTTCGTCGAGGACGCCGAACGCTAAGGGGGGAAGAATGTAACATACTGTATATTATGGTATTCGTGTATTTGTATTAGTTGTCATTGGTTGTCATACATGATGTAAAGTCAACGTGCTAGGTTGGATCTTTTGAAGTGTAAACGTCATCGAATCGTCTAGAGTTTTCGATAATGACGGATGGATTCTAGAAATGTCATCGAATGCTCTAGATGGTTCGATGAAGTATATATAAGGTGCTACGGGTAGCATAGGAGTTCAGTTGAGTTGAGTTGTACCTAAGATAAGGTTAAGAGATATTCTATCGAGTTGTGAAGTAAAACGGTGAAAGTTACGTCGAGTTTGATTCCCTGGGTGAAGAAAAAGAACCCGTCGTGACAATATTATGAATCGCCCAAAAAATGTACTATCACGAATTTGAAAATTTTGACGATCACAATACTCCTTTCACCTATCGGTGTGGGAAGTAAAACTAAGTAACTTTATGTAGAATCTAGAAATAACTCGAAAATTAGGGCGTTCCGTCTGAAAAAACATAAGTTATATTCGTCACACTTTATTGAGCCACGCTGTATGCTGAAGAGTATTTTTAAACTGTACACCTCAATGTTGCCCCAGTGTTTTGTATGAACTTTACAAATAAACTAAACTATACAGTATACCTTCTGCCTTTTTACAGTATCTTATTTTTTCTTGTTATAGGTTCAGAGGACACTTAGGCGACCAGGATTTCTATACACTAGTTGGTTATGAATATCCTCATTTAATTCAAACGTTAAACTGTGGATTCAATAGACAACTTTGTACTTGGTGGAGAGACCATGGGTATATTAAAATTTTTGATAAATACTTCAAATGTCAACATGAAACTGTAGTTTTGCATGGGAACTGCAATACAAAAATTCCCAAGTAAAAAATTTTGCTAAATTCTGTGACTTTAGTAAAATATGATTCATATCCAAACCATTATAGATGTTCGATCCTAAGCACTTCCCATGCACTTCCTACGGTCTTCCATACCACTGCTGATAATTTAATCAAACACATGAATTCTCCAACCCAAACATAATCTATAAGATCTATACGAAATCGCTTAGCCAAAGTCGTGAATAACCTCCGCAAAGCCGATTCTGTCATAAGTCTGAATGAGCAGGATGCCATAGTACTACATGAAGAGCCACAGATTATCAGAATACTTTTTTACTTTAAACTACGAGGCGTGGAAGCATGGGATGCAATCCAGCATAAAATTAGCCTCAGACTGGCCGTGAACGACCGCACACGGAGCGATATACCACAGAAAACCTGTGATATTTACATACTAAATATCGAACGCGCTTCCATTGGTTGAAGTAGTCGCCATATTGGAATGCCACGTCACAAAATGTTTACTATAATTCACAGCTTCTAACTTACTGCGAATCATAAACAATGAAGTACATGAAGTGCTTTGAGACATTTTTAAACTCATTCTTCTTGGTTAAGTGCTGCAATGGCAGATAGCCGTCATCAACCGCCAATGCTTTCGAATTATCCATTTACCTTAAAACGTACACTACCATCCAAAAGTTTGGAAGCAGTAATGAATTTTATGAAAAAAAGATAACAACGTATCTAACGTAGGAATTTATTTCATTGAAATGATAATAATAAGAGTAAATGGAACTAATATGTTCTGAAACAATTTTGTCGTTGGTTTGGACGGTCACAAAAGTCTGAATCAAATTTTGCTTTCATCAAAATGACCACCTTTCTTTTTAATCACTTCTAAACAAATCTTTGGCATCTTCTAACTAATTCATCGAAATATGCTGTGCTCAATTTTTTTCATTTTTGTTGAAGGTATACTCGTAGTTGCGTAGCGTTAGTTGGAGAACGATTTTTCACCCTCCTGTCGAGCTCAACCCAAACCAACCCAATCGGAGATAGATCTGGTGATTGAGCCGGCCATTTCATGATTTTTTTTACTTTTTCTCGTTCTTTTTGTATTGAAAATTCCTGGCACAATTTCGACGTGTGTTTGGGGTCGTTATCCTGTTGAAAGATGAAGTAGGGGCCAATAACATCCAGCCTAGACGGTATAGCATTCTTCCGAAGAATCTTCAGATAGCCTTCCTTGTTCATTCTTCCATCTATTTTACCAGACTACCAGGTTTACTGCCACCAAAATATCCTCAAACCATTACGCTACCACCACCGTGCTCGACAGTTGGCACAGTGCCGTCTTCCAAGGCCCTCTCGTCTTTGAGCAAAGCACAGATACTCGCCTATTGGATCCGAATATTTGAAATCTGGCTTCATCTGTCCAAAGGACCCTATGCCACTGCTCGATCGTCCAGTTTCGGTGTGTGCTGGCCCAGTTTAGTCTATCCTTCTTATGTTTGGCCGTTAATTTGGGTTATTTAGCCGCTACAGATCCTCTTAAGTCCTGCAGACAATAATCGTCTTTTAACGGTAGTAGCTGATACTGAAGCTTGTCGTGTCTCATTTGACGCAACAGTGATTTGTGGAGCAGTTAGACGTCGGTTTCTTTTAGACAACAGTATAATGAAGTTGTCTTCTTGACTTGTTGTGGTTTTTGGTCGTCCAGTCCTTTACCTGTCCTCAAATTTTCCAGTTTCTCTTTTCCGTACAAGGCTATAATGTACACCTTTACACGAGCTTATTCGCAATTTGCCGCCCACTGTATCCTTCCCCACTAAGAGTACAGATAGCACCTCGCTGTTCCATAGTAAGCTGTCTTCGTTTTGCCATTTTTAACAAAAAATTCAACTTAATCGACTTCTCGGTTATTTTAAAAATCTGAAACAACAATCACGAATGAATCCTTGGTTGCAACTGACAAGCCTCTATTAAATATGAATGTAATCCACCATAGTTTCGGGTAAAACGGTTTTCCTCGCTAATTTAATGAGATGGTAATAGAACCCAAGTTCAACGAAAAAAGGAGAATCTAAAAATTCTTTAGAAATCCGTAAAGGGATCAATTGTTTATACCTGGAATAATCCTAATGATCAATAAAATTTTACTATAAAAGGTGGTTAGGTTATATTTGCAACAAATTTGTCGACAAATAGCGAAATGTGACTGCTTCCAAATTTTAATGTGACTACTTCCAAACTTTTGGACGGTAGTGTAGGTGTGAGGCACCACCTTGATTAGCTGAAGCGCCTCACTAGTGTGCGTTGAAGCCCTGAAAGGGGGACACATTACTAATCGAAAGGTTTCCTGTTCTAAATACGCCAAATGAAGGAAACGTTTTACTGACAGCCTCCAGACTCGCACTTAGCTGTCTTCATAGTTGAAGTTTGCTCATACACGAGTACAGCAGAATTAAGATTCAGTACTGGAGATGAAGCGTTCTCACAGGCTCTGCTGATTCTAAACGAATTCCAAATTTTGTGGTCCACATTGGCAGTAGCGGTGACGTCAGGATTGAACAAAAATAGATTTTTTTTCAAAAATGTGTTTTTTATCTATATCGTACACTTAATGTCAAAGACATTAAGGGGTTCACTCACTTAGTTAAATCAAAAACTACAACAGCTGCAATAAAACATTTCAGATGGAAAATTTGAACATCCTCAAGTCAAAAATCAAAGTCATTTGAAGATTAAATCAGTTATGAGGATCTGGCAAACGGTATTAGTGTAATTAAATTGGAGAAGTTACCACATGATGTTCTTACAGACATTTTTAGCTGTTGTAGTATTTGACTTATTGAAATACGAGGATTAAAATGCACTGTGGTGCATAAAATAGTGGTATACATTTTCTGAGCAAGGATATGCTCCTTGCTCAGAAAATATTTTTAATTATACAGGGTGATCCGTGATGATGCAAACATACATTTTTTTAAATGATACACCCTATATATTATTCCATATTTAGGTTCTACTACTATTCCCCCTTCTTAATATATTACATTCTTACATTATAAGATATTGTAACATTATACAGGGTATTTTCAAAAGTTATAACTATTTTTATATCCAAATCGCTGTCAAATGAACATACTGTATATCAAAAAGTAATGAATCAAAAATTATTTTTTTTATCACATGGAAAGATAAAAAATATCCTCTTAGTTTTAAAATCGACTATAAAAAAGCCGACGACGCATATTCGTATACAAGGTGATGTAGAATGCAAAATCTAGATTTTCTCCCTTTTTTTTAATGTAACACCTAATATTTTATTATTCCAAGGAATTGCTTTTAATATGCTCTTTCATCTTTGTATAGCGCTTGTTATACCTACATCCATCAGTTTCCGAGATCTTTCGATTTTTCTGCAAATTTCAAATATACCTCCTATTTGTAGTAGCAATAGATATTGCGAAGCAGTAATTTAAAAAAGTATTGGTTCCCCATCTATCTACCAAAGCCTCCCCCTCCTCCTATTTGTGTATTGAAATTTATTTGTTTTGAGAAAATATCGAATTTTATTTGTACTTAACGAACAACTAAACTACAAGGCCATAATAGTATTTTATGTAGTCAAAACACTGAATTAACGAGATAGTAATTAGTCAAGTATGCTGAGGAAACAATTGTTGAGACGTCACGCATAATTATTATTATATATTAAGCAGATCTATCAGGTATGCTATAAAATATTAACCGAAACAGTTTGAATAAAACGATTCTTCAATATTTCAAATGCATCAGCCTTAAACTGCTCCATTCTGGATATTGCTGTTGTTAGTTGATATATTCTAGAGGCAAGTAGGCAATTTGTCAAAGATTCTCCTAAATATCCTCTATTTGTTCTTCAATGGAAGAATTCATTTTTAAAGCTCGTTGTTCACACAGTATGAAATTATTGAGCAGGTTATGAAAACTGCCAATAATTCAAAGCCTACCTGATAAATCTGCTTTGATTATTATACATTACGTGTACAAAATTGTTTCCTCAGCATACTTGACTTTATTATCTCGATAATTCAGGGTTCTGACTTCATCAAATACTATTATGGCCTTATAACTTAGTTGTTCGTTAAATAAAAAAAAAAAACAGATTCGATAGTACTGTCTCAAAATAAATAACTTTCAGTACACAAATAGGAGGTATATTTGAAATTTGCAGAAAAATCGAATAGGAGACGGTTTTCCCTCGATATTCTCGAAAACATTCATAACAAAATTACGAAATTAGGTACGATGGGTAAACTTTTGACGCTGAATCTGATTCTGAATTCAGAATTTCATAATTTTAATCAGAGGCGTATCATACGGGAGGAGCTAAGGGTAAAAATAACCCCATTTTCTAAATGGTAATTTTTACGTAGAAATCTCTGAAATACCATAATCTATCTAAAATCAAAATGTCAAAAATATTACCATTTAGAAAATGGAGTTATTTTTACCATTAACTCCTCCCGTATGATACGCCTCTGACTAAAATTATGAAATTCTGAATTCAGAATCAGATTCGGTGTCAAAAGTTTACCCATCGTACCTAATTTCGTAATTTTGTTATGAATGGTTTCGAGAACATCGAGGGAAAACCGTCTCCAGGGTGCCCCATGCAAAGGAGCGTAGCTCCCTTAGGAAGGATTTCCGGACCCATGTTCATATGACATTTTCTTTCTATTTTTCGGAGTACTATTCGTGGTTAAAGTTTGTTAACATACTTAATTAACACCCTGTATATTAAAAAAATGTATGTGTGCATCACCACGTAGTTATGGATCATCCTGTATAATTAAAAATATTTTCTGAGCAAGGAGCGTATCCTTAGCTACAGTTCTTGTATACAAATTTTTTTGCTATTTTTATAGTAGTGAATCGACCAATCCGGTACTAAAAACTCACCCTGTATTATATGTATATGTAGCAGTATTTTCTTTATGGTTTACGTAGTGTGAGTTGCAAAGATCTATAAAATATAATTAGTCCAAATGTAATAGAAAGTAAAATCCAGATACTTAACACAAACGGATGAATATTTACCTGTTAAGACATATGTGGATGTTTTAGTCATATCGTAAGTCCCTTCGGGGGTATCGTTTGATTTTAATGGGTCGAGAAGATTGTTATATTTTTACTTTATTTATACTTTGTCAGCGGAACACAAAGCATCTCAAAATTATTACCTTTATAAGCAGACTGATTGTCCAGTGTCCATAGTTGATAATCGGCGATATCGTCGATCATAACCAGCAAACAGCTAAACGAAAACCTTACTACTGATTTTGTAGCAGAATAAAGTTAAAAAAGTAGTGCTTTAACCGCCATATGGGAAAATTAGTGGCATTATAGTAATTACTTCGATACATTGAAATAACAGAACAAAACCAAAAATGTCACACGGCTTTTTGTTAAATATTAAGATGCTGACTATAAAAACATGAAATTTGTATTTACGAGCCATCAATAAAACCACATGGTTGTATTGAATGATAAACTCTTTACTGACGCTTCGTTTTTGTCAACCATTTTGTACATTCCTAAGGGCCGGTTTCTCAATCTCCAGTTAAAAGTGTCGGACAGATTGCTGCTAGTTAGCGTTTCTGTGGATACAACTGTCAGATAAGATTAATGTGAATTCGTAAGTTTAACCTTCAACTGTTTAAACAATTTATCTGACAGATAACCGTTAACTTCCAGATAAATATTTAACTGGCCTTTGAGAAACCGGCCCTTAATAACACTAAACATTTTGACTAAAGGTCAGTACAGAGTATATCGTTCAACACACCTGGTTTTAGTCATAGGCAAGTAAAACTCTGTAAACCGGAGAGACAATCAGGATAAGTTTCAGGAATTACATTAAGATTATACAAGTTCATCGATTTTAATGTCTGCAATCAAATGGCGCTAGTAGCTAATTTGTCTTGGCTGTACTATCACAAAGTAAATTGTCAAAAAAAAATTGTGATCAACATATTTTGAGCTGAGTTCTTTGTTCCGCTTACAAATGCCAATTGATGGAAACATGTTAATTAGGTGGATAAGTGCCAGTGACGTATATAGGGGGATCAATCTATTACTCATCCATGAATCCTTGAGAAAGATAATATAGTGGTTCTATATACCGTGTCCCAGGGCGAATCCCGAAAACGTTAAGGGGTGATTTTTGGCACCGACTTATGTTATAATATGTTTAAATTATGTTTATTCTCAATAGCTAAAAAGTTCAAATGTCCTTGATTAGATCGCGAAATGGTTAATGTGTGGCCACCCTTATCATATTTGTACATCACTAGGTCACCAGCTGAGGTAAATAGTCAACAAAAACATTAAAAGATGCCCGATAACGTAACCGTACTAAACGGCCTTCTCCCTTTTTTGCTGTAAAATTGAAGTGTGTTTACCTGAAAGTAAGTAAAATAAGGTAGGCCTCACACGTTTCAATCATCATTACAACAAAACTTCAAACGTTGATTTCTCTGTAACAAATGCGAATTCAAAATTAATTCCTTTTGATATCGGCTTCACATTCCGAAACCTACGTGCGATTTTTTCGGGATTTGTCCTGGGTGTATATTTTAGGTTCTACATATATGCAATAAAATCTCCTGACATAGAAACCCCCCATATCAAACGGTTACCTAGGCTACTGGTAAACTTTACATATAAAAAATGTGTAACAATTAATTCAAATACTGTTTACTGACTGTAAAACGAGTTTTTGCCTAAAAATGATACCTAAGATCCCGTTCTCATCGACCAGTTGAAAGCAATAAATTTCCCCTAGATGTTGAAGTTGGACTATAAAAATGTATTTTTCGGGATTCACATATTCCAAACGTGAATAGTGTTAGTATAGTAACATTTTTTATTCCTTATTCCGTACACATTGAGTTTATCATGCACCAACTGAATGGTCAAAAAATAGATCTCATATTATTAATTAATTTGTTGAGTAAAATTTAAGCAGAATTAGCTTTTTGAAAATGTTTAGTAAGTAATGTTAATTTTTGACTCTCTACCAAACTAGCAGCTTATACTAACTCGAAACTAGTGATAAAATGTAATAGTAATATCTTCGAATTATTTTTAATGGCATCTTTGAGACGTACAAGATTTACCATTTTCAAAATTATTCGTGTTTGTTTCTCGTTTCTTAGAGGTAGGTTCCAACTAGATTGTGATATATTTGAATATTATTTGAAATCCAATTGTGCAATTTCTGAAGAAGATATATATTTTTTTATATATTGTATGAATGACAGCAATAAAAAGTGTTTTATCTACTATTTATTTTATTCAGGCGATATCAAGTATTGTACAGCTAACACACGGAAGTAACCAAAACCCCGTCTGGGTCTCGGGTTTAGAATGGTCTCGGGGTTCAATCTGCCTGTCGTAAGAGCCGACTAAAGGAATGGTAGTCCTTGCCTTAAAAGGGCCTATGGTGGTCACCGGCTGTGAAAGCAGGCGTATGAACCACCATAGTGAGGAAACGGCTGGACCTGTGTTACTATGTTAAGGACGGTTTCCCGACAGCGCCTGACTCCAGGTTAGGGGCGGCTGATAACAAACCTGGCAGTAGGTATTAAATGCGCCCCAAAAGGAAGCCGCCCAACATCAAACGGCTATTCGGTGCGTGGCGACACCGCGGGGTTAACCCAAGCCACGGACGAAAGCCGGCCGGCAACCTGTACAGGTGCATCCCTAGGAGGCAATTTGGTCGGCTGCCTCCGAAATGTCGGCTGGGGGCCCTAGGGCCAACCACTTGACGGGCCCTATCTTCGGGTTCGACCACCCCGGAAGAAAAGCACCCACACCGAGTCGGTTTCGGAAGCCGGCGTTGGACAAGGTGGCGGTGCTTCGAATTGCCCTGTTGACGACCCCCGCAATGACATGGACCGTTTTAGGTGGACGACGGAGCTCAGGGATGACCTGCTGAGCTGCTACGAGAGCAGCAGCCCGCGCCGGAGGATACATGTCCCGCATGTATGAGAGGTGGTGATGCTGCCACTGCTGTGGTTGTACTCAACTCGTCGAATACTTTCGAATGAGATATACAGGGTGTTTCATATTGATGTACAAATATTTCGGGGGTGATGTCCTGGATGATTTTGAGTAAAAAACTATATGAGCGTATGTCCTAAACGTCATAACTTTCGAGCTACAGGGTGTTAAAGTTCTACTAAAAAAAAATCTTTTTGTAATAATTTTGATAATGCTTTATTTTTCTTTATGGAACTTGGTATAATATATCCATGTACCAAAAGGTACTTGATCAAGAAACTTTTTTATTTCAACCACTGGCGTTCGTGCCGGACATGATTTCAATATTTTTTCAAAAAAAAAATTGTACGCCACTGTTTGATTTTGAATTAAAAGCTTATTTTGAATTCGTATTTCATTTTTCAACAATTTCGGTCCCTTGTTTTTTTTCGTCCGGGGCTCGGTTTTTGTTGAAAAAAATAAAAAAAAACATTTTCTTGCAGGCTATTGCTAATTTCTAATATGATGCAACTATACGCGCGTTCTGCTCGATCGAGACAAAGTTTATTAGAAAGGTTGTCTCCTTATCTTTGTTTATGGGCACGAGAGCATGAAAGATTCTTTTCATTCGAAAACGAATCGATTTCAATTGAAACAGATAATTTTCAAATTAGCGTAGTAGGCTGGTGTTTCAAATGTCACTGAAAGAAAACAGCTGCGCCGGTACTCTGTAACTTAGAAACGTGTTTCTGTGCACTATGTACTATGGGATTGGGTGGCCTCGTAAATATGACAGCGTATTAAACACGTGATAGGCACCCGAAACTGCCCGATCGTCATGGTAATAGAAACATGTTTCTATCTTAAGTTAGAGAGTACCGACGCGACGTATTTTTAGTATGTTAAAAGCTTATTAATCTAACGTTAGCTTTTTGTTAGTTTGCTGTAATTATGGTAAATTACACAAATGCCGAAATAGCGTCTTGCTAATGGTAATACCTTGAGAGCGAGAATTTATCAGGAAAGATACCCTAATCGTGTTCTACCTAATAGCCGAACTTTTTCGAATATACATCGTCGTCTCAGCGAGACCGGTAAGTTTCAGAAAGGCACTTCTGAAGGTAGACCTCTTACCACAAGAACCCCTGAGACTGAGGAAGCAGTATTACAAGAGATCGATGAACATCCGGAAACTAGCGCTAGAAAGATTGCAAGATTACTTAATATGAGTTTCACTGTTTGGAGAATTTTAATAACTTTCTGCTTTATGCGTACCACATTCAAAGAGTGCAGGCTTTGCTGCCAAGAGATTTTCCAAGTCGTTTGAACTTCTACAATTGGTATACGAGGAAACTTGCAGAAAATTCTTGGTTTTATACAAAAGCTCTTTTCACGGACGTAGCAAACTTCTCTCGAAGTGCCATACAAAATTTTCACAACAACCATTTGTGGGCGGAAGAAAACCCTCATGCCATCAAAGAAACGAACTATCAGTACCAATAATTTTCTGTTAATGTTTGGGCCAGTATTATTGGTGATAATCTTATAGGACCTTCTTTACCATGGCGTTTAGATGGTCGGTCTTATCATCATTTCCTCCAAAAAGAATTACCTCTATTATTCGAGGATGTACTGATTGCTTTAAGGAATAACATGTGGTACATGCATGACGGTGCTCCTGACCACTTCAGTGCAGTGGTGCGCGAGTATTTACATGGACTTTATCCTAACCGTTGGATTGGCCGAGGGGGGCCCCAAGAATGGCCAGCAAGATCTCCCGATCTGAATAGTTTAGATTCATATTTGTGGGGCCATGTTAAAACCCTTGTGTATAAAACTCCCATTCACACCGTGGAGGAGTTAAGAGAGCGAATCGTAGCTCAGCTTTTGAGATAATTCGAAGTACCCAAGGGATTTTTGAGAGGGTACGTGCTTCGATGAGAAGACGAATAGAGTCTTGTATTATGAGTGAAGGGGGCGGGGCGACTTCCAACAATTTTTGTAGCTATAGTTTTTGTCATGCACATAGTATACGTTAGATTGTTATTAGGTATTAGCATGGTTCTCATGAATGAACAATGTTGAATACTAGTGTACAATTTTGTTATTAAGAAACGTTATTTCTAGCATTACACTTAGGGCCGATTTTATCAACATGCATATTTAACAAAGAATTTAACAAAGTTTTTCTATTGGATGTTATTTAGCAAAAGCTTTCTATTGGGTATTGCGGGCTAGGTTAATAAATATCGTCCACTAGTATTTTATCAATATTGAAAACAAAACGTCAAAGCTGGACGACACTTTTCATCATATCGTATATAAGCTTTATAACAAAACTATTGTTGTAACAAGTCTATATTTGTTGCAACATAGGCGAAATGAAGTTTGCAGCTCGAGACGAAGTCTACGATCGAAATAAATATCTTTTTGAATGTTTGAAATTAGATCTCACATCCCAGTAATAAAGTACCTAAACAAATATGTTCTGAGGCGACTTTTCTGTAGCATGCTGGGTGGCCGAGTGGCATAGTGGTCGACATCGTAACGCTTGATATCGCTCTATTCGTGGGTAGTGTTGGTTCGAGACCCAGCCCGTGCAACTATATTTTTTTTATTCAAAATATTCATCGATGTGCTTTTTACTCATGTTACACACATTTTTTAGTACCATCGACATAAAAATGTTTTTGAATCAAATTTTATTAGACATTTTACTTGACATATTGAAAAAGCTAAGTACCGGAGGCGGTGGAGAATTCACTCAGTGGAAGTGAAGTTTATCCGTCAATATCAATCTCCAATTGCTCTAATAGCGGTATAATGAAATTTTTCCAAAAAAGTAAAATTATTCGTAATTTTTGTTGTACTAGTAAAACATCTGATAACATTTGATTCAAAAACACATTTATGTCGATGGTACAAAAAAGTTATATAACATGAGTAAAAAGCATTCCAATGAATATTTTTGATAAAAAAAAATAAAAAAAAAAGTAGTTGCACGGGCTGGGTCTCGAACCAACACCACCAGCGATACCCAGTCATACGATGTCGACCACTATGCCACTCGGCCACCCAGCATGCTAGAGAAAAAATCGCCTCAGAACATATTTGTTTAGGTACTTTATTACTGGGATCTGTGATTTAATTTCAAACATCAAAAGATATTTATTTCGATCGTTGACTTCGTCTTGAGCTGCAAACTTCATTCATCGCCTATGTTGCAACAAATATACATTTTAGTTACAACTGTTACAAGCATTTTCACGAAGTACGTCACACGGATTCGGAAGCCGTCGGTGTGTTTTCGGTTCTGGATTCAAAAACCCATTTTTATTTTGATATAACTTTTGAATTATTGCTAAAAAAAGAAAACAAAAAGGTAACGATTTACTTTAGGGTACAGCCGCTAGGTGGCGCCTCTATATGTCAATCGAAAGGGCTTGAGGTGGGGAGCAATAATGTCCCCGGGCACAACACCCGGAAACGAAAGATAAAAAAGTTATGGAGAAAACAATTTCCCATGCTAAGTGTATGGGATTTTTTTCGAAAATTTAGGGTACAGCCGCTAGGTGGCGCCCTTATATGTCAATGGAAAGGGCTCGAGGTGGGGAGCAATAATGTCCATGGGCACAACACCCGGAAACGAAAGACAAAAAAGTTATGCAGGAAACAATTTGGGAATTTTTCGAATTTTTTTTTTCTCATTAAAAGTCATTGGAATCAAAAAGAACATGTTTATTTTATTTACTATGTAAGAAAAAAGCAACATAACCTAACCTAACCCAACCTAACCTAACCTACGTGGAAGATTTCATTCACTTTTAACGAGAAAGAAAAATTCCCATAGACTTAACATGGGAAATTGTTTCCTCCATAACTTTTTTGTCTTTCGTTTCCGGGTGTTGTGCCCGGGGACATTATTGCTCCCCACCTCGAGCCCTTTCGATTGACATATAGGGGCGCCGCCTAGCGGCTGTACCCTAAAATTTTCGAAAAATTCCCATAGACTTAACATGGGAAATTTTGTTCTCCATAACTTTTTTGTCTTTCGTTTCCGGGTGTTGTGCCCGGGGACATTATTGCTCCCCACCTTGAACCCTTTCGATTGACATATAGGGGCGCCACCTAGCGGCTGTACCCTAAAGTGAATCGCAGCCAACAAAAACAGTTTTGTTGTAAAAGTTATATTTGATCTCTCCATTTATCACAAAAAAAATTATTCAAAACCCTAATTTTTTGTCATCATCATTTAGCAGAAGAAAAAACTTGCGATCAAATCTACAGTTTTTGCGGATTCTGATTGGTTGAAATTAACAATTGTTAAACTTTTTGCTAAACAAGAAAATGCAATTTTTCACCCATTTAGGATGGAAAATCAGACAGGAAAAGATACTAGATGGGTCATAAAGGTCGACTGTATATAAAGCATGTCATTTTTAACCTTTTTGAGGTAAACTTCAAAAGAAATCAATAGTGTTCAGAGTACTTTGACAGATGCACGTTCTTGAACGGGCTGCTCTGATTGGTCAAAGCCTTTGTTAAAATGCGCCTGTTGATAAAATCGGCGCTTCATCTTTTAGTACCTAGTTCCTTGTTGTCTTAGTTTAAAAGTTTAGTATTCGTTTAATATTAAATATCTATCAAAACAACTTTTTACCAAAAATAATCTGTTTGATGCATCGTATCAGAAATAAGCTATATCGGCCTGCAAGAAAATGATTTTTATTTTTTCAACACAAACCGAGCCTTGGACAAAAAAAATAAGGATACAAAATTGTTGAAAAATGAAAGGCGAATGCAAAATAACTAATAAACTTAACTAAGTAAATCATGTCCCGCACGAACGCCAGTCTTAGAAATAAAAAAAGTTTCTTCATCAAAAAGTACCTTTTGGTACATGGACACAATATACCCAGTTTCATGAAGAAAACTAAAGCGTTATCAAAGTAATTACAAAAATAATTTTTATTTATTAGAACTTTAACACCCTGTAGCTCGAAATTTATGATGTTTAGGACATACGTTCATATAAAGTTTTTTACTCAAAATCATCTAGGAAATCACCTCCTGAAATACCGGGTTATTCACGTTATCCTACACGGAGCATTATAGCTAAAGTATTTGATGAAAAAGGAAGTAATACTTTTGAATGGATAGTGACCCATTAAGGCTACATTTTAAAAATATTTTCGTTATACGGGGTTTACCCAAAACACCAAACGTATCAAAGTTATATTTTTTCAAATAGAACATCCTATATATTATTGCATATTCCGATTCCTTCATGAATTCTAGTGCGACTTTGTGTATCACACATAGGGCTTAAAGCAAACCGTTTAGGGGCAAATCATCATTTTCGGTATAAGTAGATATCAGAGAAAAATTGAATATTGCAGAGATTATAATATGTAGAAGGCTGTGACTTTGCCATATTACTAAGCATGAAATGCGCCAGCTTAGGTTAGACGACCAAATTTGAATTACGATTGTGCTAGGAGAAATCCATCGATTAATTAAGGAAACTTCAATCAGGGATAACTTGATTTTTTCAAATGGGAATGCCTATTTTTCTTTATACTATTAAATGTGAAATTTGATAGCCTTTCTAATGTTGTGTTGTGTTGTTGTGAATATCAATCTCTCATAGTTTTCATTTAATTTCTTATTTTCAATCAAATCGGTGTTTTTCAATTTTCCTACTTATAAGCAACCTAGCAGACCACAAAAACAGCAACTCTGCTGCTCTACAAGACACTGATCCAACCATCGCTGTAGTATTGCTCCCATGTCTAGAGATGCGCCCCGAAGCACTCTCTAAAGCTTCTGGGCACTACCCAGAAGAGAGCAATTAGGTTAATCGATGCGCCTAACCTCACAAAGGACCTCCACAGCCTGGAACGTCGAAGAAGGGTGGCTGACCTATCCCTGTTTTACAGATTCTATCATGGGAGATGTTCGAGTGAGCTCTCCCAGATAATAACACCAAAGGCCATCCGAACCAGGAACACTAGAGAGGCTTTGCGGACTCCTTATCAGGTCGAGGTCCTTACTCCCAGAACCAGTCTTCTCCAGCATTTGTTCTTTTGGAGAACTTCGACGCTGTGTAATCAGCTGCCAGGAGTGCCAGGGAATGTGTTTCCCGACGGCTACAACCTGCAGAGTTTCAAATCTAACGTGCACCAACACTTATCCTCTCGTAGCACTTCTACAGCACCATAGGCTGTCAGCCTTTGCGGGAAGCTGACCATAAAAAATGAGTGCTACTCATTTATGAAATTTATTCGGGACTTTGGAAAAGTTAAATTAGTTATTATTTTTTCAGTGGTTCTCACTGTTCTCAGATAAGTCAAAAGATAATAGTTGGGGAGCTGGCGGCAAATTTTCATGCGTAATTATACTTGTAACTTACAGTTTCTTGTTGTGCTCACCAGGACCAGATGGAATAATACCAGCACTTCTACAAGAGGGTGTGGAGCTCATAACTCCACTCCTCTGTCGACTGTGCAGAGCCAGCCTAGCAACAGGCTATATTCCAAAGTCCTGGAGGGAAGTGAAAGCGCTCCTTATCCCTAAACCTGCCAGAGACCTATCTCAAGCCAGGTCCTACAGACCTTAGCCTTTCATCCTTTATGCTAAAAGTGATAGAAAAGCTGGTTGAGATGCACATCAGGGAAACCTCTCTCAAAGAGAGGCCACTTCACCAAAACCAGCACGCCTTTCAACCAGGAAAATCATGTGAATCTGCTCTACACCAACTGGTTACAAGAGTAGAGCACTCACTTGATAACAAGGAAATTGCACTAGTAGCATCCCTTGACATAGAAGGAGCTTTTGACCATACCTCCTTCAACTCCATATTAAGAGCAGCAAGGCAACATGCTATAAATGATACCATCTGCAGATAGATCAAATCCATGTTAAACAACATAAACTCGACTATGGCAGAAACTTCCTTGAGGGTGGTAGGGGCCAGGGGTTGTCCGCAGGGAGGCGTTCTTTCACCTCTCCTGTGGAATCTAGTTGTTGACGAACTCTTAAAGAAGTTAAACGAACTGGGATGCTTCGCTCAAAGTTAGACGACATAGTCGTTGTAATCAGGGGAAGGTTTCCCAGAACGACATCCATCCTAATGCAGGATGCATTGAAAGTTGTTGAGGACTGGTGCATGGAGGAGCAACTACGCGTAAACCCCTCCAAAACAACACTCGTCCCCTTCACAAAGGAAAGAAAACTGGAGGAACTTATATCCCACAGACTTTTCCAACAAACCTTAGGTTTTGGTAAGAAAGCTAAATATTTAGGAATCATCCTCGATACGAAGCTAACCTGGAACCATCACATTCAAAAGATAATCACCAAGAGCAGAATGACACTAATGTCACTAAAAAGAGCTATTGGAAACTCATGGGGACTAAAACCGATAGTTGACCACTGGCTGTACACTACCGTTGTAAGACCCATGATAACATATGGCGCACTTGTCTGGTGACCGAAGGTGAATCAGAAGCAGGCAACCCAAAATCCAGAGATTAGCATGAATATGTGTGACCGGAGCACTGACAAGCACACCGACGGCAGCAATGGAAACAATCCTGAACCTCCCACCAATTGACTTAATTGTCAAAGCAGAGGCTAGGATTGGGGCATACGCATACCACCTCCAGTTAAATAATAACTGGTACCCGTACCGAAATGGACACGCGGCAATCACTGATATAAGCACACACCCTATACTAACCATGGGAAGTGATCACAGGATGCCAACAACATCACTTGAGAAACCCTTTAGCGTCGAATTCGAATGGAAAGGAGAACTCGAGGAAACACCCAAACAAGAAATAGTTTGGTTTACTGGCGGTTCCAAAACAGACAATGGAACAGGAGCAGGAATTTACGGTCAATCTCCCAGATGTGACATCAGTCAACCTCTGGGGTTTTACGCCACTGTATTCCAAGCAGAGATATATGCAATCGACTCTTGTCTGAGAGAAAACATAAGAAGGGGATACAATAGTAAAAACATTCTTATCTGCTCGGATAGCCAAGCGTCGATTAAAGCTCTTAACAGCTGCCAAATCAAATCCAAACTCGTCTGGGAATGCTTAGAAAACCTCAAACAACTTAGTGCCACGAACAAGGTAACACTGAAATGGGTACCAGGTCACAAGAAAATTGAAGGGAACGAAAAAGCAGATACCTTAGCACGTAACGGATCCAGTTTTACCGGCCCCGAACCGGCGATAGGCATTACAAGGTCTTTGGTAAGAACTACGATAAACCAGTGGGTGCATTCACAGCACCTAAAATACTGGCAATCACATCCAAAGCTCAGATACAGCAAGCTGATGGTGAAACAACCCACACCAAAACTAGCTGAAGAGATCCTAAAATTAAATAGGAAAGAAGCTAGGCTAATAACCGGCCTCCTAACCGGACACTGCGGCCTAAGGAAACATCTACACACATTGGGGATTTTCAAAGAAACCCCATATGCAGATTATGTGACGAGGACGACGAAACAGCCTCTCACATAATCTTTGAATGTGAGGCCCTACGCAGGTGGAGATACAGACTGAAAGAGCCAAATAACCCCAAATCATTCCCCAATCGAGATATCGTGAAGAGACTCTTAGATCTCATCAAGGTCACAAAACTCTTCACGGATTAACAAACGCACAGGACAATACAATATGCCAATGGCTGCAGTGTTGGGGCTACCTAACCCGGCCTGTACGTTTGACCCCCCTAACCTAACCCACAGTTTCTTTGTAGATTAGCTTTTTTGTAGAAACACGAAAAAACTATGTTAACTGACGCGACTCCGTAATAATTTTGAAAGTGCGTATCTCGAAAAAAAATTCGTGGTATTTTACTGAAGTTCAAAATTTGCAGATAGTTAATTGATGTTCGTGAAGTTCATCACGAAAAAATATGTTAGCTGCAAAATCTGAGTGACTTGCGAGGAAATTGGAAAATCGGACTGAGTTACTGAAGCTGGAATAATTTGTATGACAATTAATAGTATGAAAACTATAAAAATAATTGATCGGTTGATGTGGATGCAGATTGTCTGTACTTTGGCGGTAGAGAACAAAATCTGTTAATAATTTTAAATCTACCACTTGCCGACCTGATTGGTTAGGTAGGTTAAACACCGGCGATTCACTGAATTTATTTTTTTTTACTTTTCAATTGATTATTTCTCCATAGCTTACGTTGAAGTGGAACAAATTTTCCTTTTAGTCTGCCGTGATCGTTTCTTACATTATAAACCATAACTATTATTGTTTATGATCAATACTGTAACCAACCGTAAATTTGTCAACAAAACAATATTGACAACTTAGAACCATTGACTCTGTGTTTATAGACGTCAACGCTGAGAAACGCGGATTAAGTAATTACAATGGAGCCAAAATAATAACTTCTTTCGTTCTTGGACAACTGTCAGGCGTCCTAGAAATAAATATATATTTGTTATCTTCTCCCAAAATTTATGTCATAGCCGTTTTAACATTAGAGATGAGCCTTAATATTTGTCGAGAATGCCCAACTACGAGTTTATCTATGCTTTATCTGTTTTTCGTGATGTAACAGCATCCGTTTTTATTTAAAGCATACCTAATAGATTTAATCACCTCTGCGTGCCAGCTAACAATTATTTTTATAGTTTTCATACCATTAATTTATCATATAAATTAATTTCAGCCTCAGTAAAATAGTCCGATTTTCCAATTTCTCATTCATGATCATGTGCGTAGCTAAACATATTAAGTCACACAGATTTTGCAGTTAACATTTGTTTATGCTGAAAATGTCAACTCTATCTGCAAATTTTCAACTTCGATAAAATACCCCGAATTTTTTGCGAGATACGCACACTCTCAAAACCTTGAGTCAGGAATCAGGACCAGCTAACATTAGACCCATAGAGCTTTTTTATCATCAACATCACGAAACCGTATACTAAAAAAACCAGCTTCAGTATAATGGTCCGGCGAAATTTGACGTCAGCTCCAAGAATAAAACACATAAACGATAATCAACAAAGTTACCTGACCTAATTGACGTGTGACCTGTGGTATGATCTAAGACACAACCTCCTTGTCTAACACCCGTATGCACCGTTTGGCGATTCTAATCCTAATTCCCTAATCGCGTTTTGCTAATCTTTGGCATCTAGCGATGCACCGTCAAGAGATTAATTAATCCATATTGGAGATACGGCAAGGTTGTGTTAACAAGATTGTTTTGACAGTGACAGTGTCAAAATTGTCAGTTTGCGGTGCATAGTAAACAAGTACTCTAATCCAGGTTTACGTAACTAATCGCGCATTTGACTTACGATGCATACGGGTGTAAGACCTATAAGGGTATGGACGCTCTCACAATGGTTTTTGTAAAGAAAGGGAATCGCTGTTGCCAGATTGCAATATGGTAAGACAGTTTTAACTACCATGACTGAAATAATTGATAACTAATTCAAACTCTCGTCAACAATAATACAGGGTGGCCAATAGTGCGTGGATGGAAGATTGTGGGCTTACTAAAAAATATTTCAAAAATCTGAACTTGATCATGATACGGTCCCTTAAGGGCTATAACGTAAAAATATTTTCACTTAAATTTTGACGTTTATACAGGGTGATTCATATCAAATATGCATTTCTTTGAATCGAACCCCCTATATATTATTGCATATTTGGATTCCTTGGTAAATTATAGTGTGATTTTCTGTATCACACATGGAACTTTAAACGAACCGTTTAGGCGCAAATCGCAATGTTTGGTATAAGTAGGTATCAGAAAAAAATTGAATATCGCTTAGAAGGCCGTGACTTTGCAGTACGACTAAGCATGAAATGCGTCACCTCAGTTCAGACGGCTAAATTTGAATTATTTTTGTACTTTGAGCAATCAGTAGACTAACTAAGGAAACTTCGATCACAGATAACTTGATTTTTTCAAATGGGAATGCCTATTTTGGTTTTGATTTTATTTCAAATTTTCGGTTAAATCGGTGTTTTCCCATTTTTCTGCGTGCAAGCAACCTAGCAGACCACGAAAAATAAGCAAAAGCCCGTTAATATGGAAGAAACCAACTAACTTGGTAGAAATATGCAAACTAACTAAAGTAACGAGGCAAGATTATGAAAATGCCTTACAACATATTAGCTATAACCAGAAACAATAGCGGTAACAAGAACGCTCATTTTTCAAGCTATTAGCCAATGTCCAAAGTCAGTAAAATAATATTGAACCAAAGGAAAACTACTAGTGATTGTTGCTGGCAGTAGAATATATATATCTTCTGAATAAATTTTCATATTTAATGCCATAAAAAGTAGCCATTTCCGTAAGTCAAAAGTAACGATATCTCTGACTGGAACCCTTCAAATTCTTCAGTAGGTACTTCTACTTATTTGCAAAATCGCGGAAAATGCAACTTGAATTGCGGTCGGTTTGAATTGTAAAACATAATTTAGTTTGTAGAAAACTACATGAAATAAACACAACTACAACATAGCGTAATTAAAAAATTCAAGCAATCATTTCAATAGATGTTCGGAATGCTCCAGTTAGAGATCTTCACTTTTGCCTTAACTAAACGGAAATGACTAATTTTTGTATCCCACTAAATGTGAAATTTCATTCTAAAGATGTTAGACTGTAAGCAAAAATCGCTGGTAGTTTTCCTTTTATTTCAAAATTTTTAATCGTTTTGGAAGGTTATCAATCTCTAGTAGACCTCAATGGCTAGTAGGCTCTGAAAAACAAACACTTCTGTCATACCTCAGCTTCTCATTGACATCATAGTGTAATAAACATGGTGTGCTCACGCGCATGCTGTGACGTCAGCAACGAGAATTTTTGTCGGCGAACTGGCGGGAATACCACATGAAGGATATCGGAATTAAATTTTATTTTCAAAGTGATAGATTAAATGAGTTCAATAGCCAATTATTGGTGAATTATGTTATAGAGGAGTGGAAAATAGGTAGGTAATTAAACGACTTTTTCTAGAAAAATGTATTATTTATTGGTAAATTTCAACATTTTTTTCTTAAGTTTACGCCTACAAGGAATACAACGTAAATCAAAGAAAAATCGTTATCGAATAGCGATTCTATCTAAAACGCGACTAAACACCACCGTGGTATTTCGAATTTCGACGTCTAATAGTTCCCCGCGCGAAAAATCTTCGTTGCTGACGCAATGCGCAGAGCGATCGCAATTTCGTACGGCTGGCGAGCACACCATCTATAGTCCCACCACGATTGACATTAGACATCTTGCCGCTGTTGTATCCGGTTACAGCTGATGTGTCGTAAGGAATTTTAATGATCTTGCCTCGCTACTCTAGTTCGTTTGCATCTTTCTACTAAGTTAGTTGGTTTCTTCCATATTAATGGGCTTTTGTTTATTTTTCATGGCCTGTTGCTTGCACACAGGAAAATTGAAAAACACCGATTTTACTGAAAATTTGAAATAAAATGAAAACCAAAAAAGATTGATATTAAGAATCCTGTATCGTTAGAAGGGTAATCAAATTTTACATTTGATCCTATAAACCAAAATAGGCATTCCCTTTTGAAAAAATCAAGTTGTCTGCGATTGAAGTTTCCTTAATTAATCTACTTATTTATCAAACTATAAAAAGAATGCAAGTTTATCCGTCTAATATAAGGTGACGCGTTTCATGCTTGATCATACCACAAAGTCACGGCCTTCTAGGTTTTAGAATCCCTGCGATATTTAATTTTTTCTGATACCTACTTATACAAAGAATGGCGATTTGCGCCTAAATGGTTCGTTTAAAGTTCCATGTATGATACATAGTCACATTAGAATTAACCAAGGAATCCAATTATGCAATTATATGTAGGGGGTTCCATTCTAAAATATGTAAGTTTGATATGAATCACCCTGTATAAACGTCAAAATTTAAGTGAAATTATTTTTATGTTATAGCCCTCAAGGTTTTCTACCATGATCAAGTGACAGGTTTCTAAAATATATTTTAGTAAGCCCACAATATTCCATCCACGCACTATTGGCCCACCATGTATAAACAATATATCCCAAAGAATATTCCAAAATGTTATTTATTTTTTGTCTAATCTTAAAATATGTTTATTCTACCTTTACCATACTTACTATGTATGAATAAAACATAAACTTTTAGTTTCCAACGTTTTAATAAAAAGTACAGCAAACAAACAGCCTACTCGTTCAACAGATTCTGTTCTGTACATATTTTATACATATATTTACACATTTTAAGTATGTAAAAATATTAAATTCCATAATTCAAATTCACATTCAAATAAAATACTGGAATGTATATACTACTCATTCACAACCAAACATAAATAATACCATACACAATAAATCATATAACGCAAAATACTGTCGACAAGGATCACAGGTTATAAAATTAGTATATTGCACTAATAGTGTCATGAAGGCAGATCTGACATTGTATGTTCAAAAATTGCCAGATACCGCAAACCTTCAATTCATGTGATACTTTAAACATATAGAGAGGCTATGAAAGTACATCGATTTGAATCGATTCTGCAAGAGGTTTCCTCAATTGCTCTTCTAAAACACGATGAAAAAGGTTGTGACAAAATTTTTGAGCAAAACATTCCGCTGAAACAGATATATTTTTAAATTTATGCGACTGAAATTAATCTGCGCATGTTGTTAGCCTGAGCCTACTACTCATCACATTTGAAATTTCAGCGACCCACTTTCTTATATTAAATAAACATGAACAAAATCTACAATTTTGTTTTGGAACGAAATTTGGAATTATTAAAATGTGGACTTCTAAACTTAATACTTGTACGTTCTAATTAAGTTCTTATTATTTTTATCAATGACTTCGTCGCCACTGCTGGAACAGAAAATTATTTTTCATTCAGTTAACTTGTCCCTATTTGATAATAATGGGGGTTCTGACATAAGTAATCTATATCTTGATTAGAGAGTCTCCCCTCCCCTAGGACCAGCTGTCTGTACAGATGAATATCGTACTGCCAGAATAACAGAGGAATATAACGGTTGGACTTGGGAGTTTTAAGGTCCTTTAAGCATTTTAATACAACCTGAAGTCTGGCTGACTTAAATTACGAAGTTTTGAATAATAATAACAATTACCACTAAAAAGGTTGATTTCAAATAAATTCCATCAAATTATTGATGTACAAAGAGATAAGACGACAGTTTTGTATACATACTCATTTTTTATGTATTTCAATTCAGGTGTACAACATTCCAATGAAGTAGTTTATTAGACTACACAAGTTCTGATCTATAAGGTAATTCAGTCATCCCTGGTAAAGCAGAATTTGTCAACCATTAACTCGCCCATTATTCCGTCCAAATTGGTAAACATCATGAACATTTTTGCTGCTGTTGCAGCATCAATATAAATAATAATTATAAAAATATTTCAGTGGACAAATCATTTTTTTAATATCTCATGTGACTAGTCGCAGAAATGTCAGAACTAGTATACATCTTTCAAGCAAAAAGTTTTTGTTCTCCAATTCAAAGAGGACATAGTATACACCAAGCTTGTGTTGAATGAAATAACTTAATGGTTTACATATAATCAATATGCTGTGGTAGGACTAAACCAGAAAACAGAATTTAGAGCAATATCAACGATGACATAATATACCAAAATTCCAGTGGCGCAGATAACAGTTCATTAATGTGTTGTTAATGTTGTATATGGTCTAGAGTTAGCGATGAATCCAATAGTCGTATTTGGTTGGTACCAGTGGCGTATATAAGGGGGGCCCAGGAGACCTCCCCCCCCCCCCGAAACCAGCCACGCATTCATCAGTTTTGACGTCTGGAAGAGGCTGAAGTTAGGATTAAAATACGCCAATACGTTATAATTATCGTATGAACATTTTTCCGATGCCCCGCCCCCGAAATCGATTTCTATACACGCCACTGGTTGGTGCCTTCGGGGGAGAGACATAACATAGTTTTACATATGGTCTGGTGTTAGCGAGTGAATCCAACAGTAATTCCGTTGCAAAATACAACCGTTTTTTTGTCATCACGCACACATAAACCATATGAATAATATTTAGTTATTTAAAATTTTACTACTACGCATATCGCTGAAAATAAAATAAAAAACTAGGAATTTTGTTTGCTAGAAATAATTGTTCCTTATTATATGACATATTGTATCATCTTAGAAAGCCAATAACTCAAAATTATTAAATTTATGTACATTAAGTTGCATACAGTTTTTGCTTAGAATTCACGGAAGAATGGAATTATCCGATAATATGCATGGTGTACTACTTCAACAAATGCAACTTTGGTGGGCGGTGACTTTTATGACCAACACTAATTTTGCGTTACTGCTTAGTAAACATTTAAAAACCATAAAACCAATAACTTTTATCGATAACTTGTACATTTCACCCAATAATCGATCGTTCCAGCTCTTAATATGGTTGATTTGTCATCTCCGAAATGTGATGCAAAATTTAATAAATACTTGAAATATTTAATAGTATACCATGTGTTTTGTTTTAAGAGTGCAACTTTGGTGCGGTACGACCCAACCTCTAGTATTAAAAAATGTCTGCTCTTAGAGACACTAAAAAAACCTCCAGTGTTTTCCATACCTTGGATATTTTATTTCGTAACCGACCGTTTTTTCGAAAATCCTGTATATTAGAATTGTAAAAAAAATGTTGCATTTCAAATCAACCAAGATTTTGTTGAAACCGCTTTTGTAAACGCTGCTAAGCAAACGAAACGTTCGTAATGTTTGGTTACATATATCCACCAACTGAAGAACGAGATTGTCGTGAATTTGGATATCGAGAAGAGGATTGTTTAAGTTGACCAGAATAATACAGAATCCCAGCTAGAATGTAACTAAACATTATTATTTTCAGGTTTCTGTGACGAGCGTGGTAATTCTTAAAAGCTGCCTTTTCCAAAATATGAGCACATTTGTTGATATTCCTTCCTTCTTAGTGTTATATGGTAGTACTTCGTATTATACAGGGTGGTCCAATAAGCGCGCGGTGCTCTCTAGCGGCCTTACCGTTTAATTTAGAAGAAAATGTTTCGAATAAAAGATGTTTCTTTTCAAATGGTCTACATGCAGAAAATAATTGCAAAGATGCTGGACATCCGGATATACCGGAAGTAGGTATCAACTTCCTCATTTTAAATATAATATATATGATTACACTTTTGTATTCAGCTTTGATTTTTATGTCGTTTGTCAACCATAGTTTATGATTGGGCATTGGTCAAACATCTGTGAAAATGATCTTAACGAAGAGCACAGCATCCTTATCACGTGCAGCTGAATCAAGCACTTTAAAAACAAGAAAACAGAATGAATTTCTGTAATTAGGGTCGTGCTCGAGTCGGTCCTTTTTACCAGTGTGTTGTTGACGAATGAAGCTACGTTTCATAATAACGGCCATGTAAACTGACAAAATTTAAATCTTTATGCCAACGTTTATCCACATTTTCAAAAGTTTGTTGAAAACCAGCATGAAGTCTGAATATTTGGGTTGGTATTATTACCAACCGCATAATAAACTAAGGCTTTTCAACATTTTCTAAATAAAACTTTGGAAAACCTGTTGGAAAGTTTACCGCTAGAGTTTTTAAGAATAATGTGGTTACAGTTAGATGGAGCGCCTGCACGTTTTTGTGTTAGAGGCCGAAACACTTTGGATGAAAAGTTTCCAGGCAATTGTTTTTTCGGCTAATCACGCCACCTACAATTTTTCAAATTTCTACGAACCATTGCGGAATAATTACAAAATCGTAGATATCTTAGAAACATCAAAGATAGAACCACGTAGCTTTAGATAAAAGTGAGAGAGAATTTAATTTCGCATCCACTGATGTGAAACTTATCATACCATCCCGTTTGAAAAAACAAGTTTTTAAGGTTTTAAACTTTCCCAATTTGAAAACTGCTAGTCTATTGATTTAGTGTGATTCAATTTGGTTTTAAAACAATGATCTTACCGAAACACAAACATGTTTCTTGCTCGTTTTAAAACCGTCGTGCTTAGTTTCCGAGATATTCGCATTTTTGTTAAAGTACGACAAACGTCAAATGTTCTACAAGATTGCTGAATATCTTTGAAAAGAGGTTTCGTAGACATAAACTATGGTTAACAAACTGGACCTAAAATCCAATGCTGAAAATGGACATAAAATTCAATGCTGAATTCAAAAACCTAATAATATACAGTGTTTTATTTAAAATAAGGAAGTTGTTGTCAACTTATATCCGGTATATCCGGATGTCCGCCATCTTTAAAATTGTTTTCTGAAAGTAGACCTTTTGAAAAGAAATGTCTCATCCGAAATATTATTTTCATCTAGTTTAAACGGTAAGTCCGCTAGAGAGCATCGCGCGCTTATTGAACCACCCTGTATATTTAAAATTGAATTATAAAATTATTTGTTCTAAATATTTTTTCTTCTTATAACAAAATAATAATACATTTGTTGAAAATGGGTTCCGAAATAAAAAATAATACCTTTTCGGGACGTTACAATCAAAATTGTAATCAATAATAGAAATGCAGTATTATAAATTGACCCAAATATAGCGAAAATATGTGGAGACGTTATTTCTTTTTACCACTCATAAAATGAATCGGGGAAAACACCGATTGAATTAAGCTATTGTACAATTTAACATATATAAATTAATATTTAGTTTCTAGTAAGCAATGTTTATGGTAAAGGAAAATCGTGGTACAAAATATTTGATAAAATATAAATTGACAAGATCATATCACATATTAATTTGTTCATATACTCGCACTGTTCAGACGATATTCGACCTATATGAATATCATGAATATTTACACATACAAATATTTGTAAGTATTATAGCATAAACTTCTTTTTTTTACGTTGAAGAAATTATGAAAGAAAAATCTTCTAATTTAAGAAGGTCATTGTACATGACTGTACCTGTAGCGGCAAATACCTGGCAGTCCGATTCTTATGTTTATCGACATCTATGGTACTCAAATAAAATATCTAAAAAGCCATAAACTTTGAAACCTTTCGAAAAGATCATATCCGTCTGAACGAAGAATTCTTTTTTTTCTTTATATGTTACGCCCATTCTGCGAAATTACCAAGTACACGTATTAGGCAAAATTTTGCCTGGTCCATGGAATCTGCACCGTCGCTGCTTCTTCCATTCCCTAAAAACATGCAACGCGTTGCCGACTACATGTATTAAGGCCCCCACTCACACAGAGGGATAACTCAAGACTTGAATGCGCACGCCACAGGGTACAGTTAAAACTCACTGTGTATGGGGAAGCGTGTGGCACAGTTAAGTCGTTGCGAATCAAATACTGCTTGATTTTTGGCATGCGCAGTCAGGGTACGCGCCCATAAATCGGCATCGGACGGACGGTACGGATGGAACGGCCGGTACGGTACGGATTTTTCATTAGGGTATCGCACATAGCTGATCGGAATCGTCGGAAGAATTGGAAATCAGTTGCAAAATATGCAAATGATCTGCATGCAGTGTTGCCAGATCAGATTGAAATTCGCTACTGAGCCGCCTTGAATGTCGCTACGTTGTCGCCCCACAAAAATAACATATAAATCAGCCTGTGTATAACTTTATTCGTGGGGGGGGTGCAATTGATGTTAGGTATATGTATAATATAATATAACCTTTCATTCAAAAATAGTGGATTACCCGATACATAATCTCGACACTGCATAGCAAACAACCAGCAGAATATCTCTGAGGATTTCTTATATAAAAATGGTTGCCACAGAATTTGACCTTCGGATGATTTCACGGTTGTGAAATCTGGGGAAAAATAAAAATATCGATACCGGTATCAATATTTTTTAGCAAAGTATAGAGCTGTACACGCCAATGGAGGCGCGTTTGGTTCGTAATTCGGTTCGTAATAATTATTTTCGATACCGATACCGCTACAAAAGTAGCGATACCAGCTTGGAATCGCTCAAAAAGTATCTAAGACAAAGATATTCGATATTAGTGCAGAAGTATTGATACATTTCAAGTATCGAAGTATTGTTAGCATCCCTACAAATAATCATCCAAAAGGGGGAATGCGCGTGTAATTGCCGCCAGCCTGAGATATTGTGCTGATTGTTTACTATGCTGTGGTCTCGACACCAATACAAGACAGTCTCGGAAACACCGAAAAGAAGAATAGACAAGCAGTGATCAGTGGCGAAAAAAAGATAGTAACAGAATTTTTCAAAAAGTCGCTACAAATCGGTTTATTTTGTTAAATCGTCGCTACGTCTCAACGTAATCAAAACGTCGCTATTTTCGCGACAAGTTGCTATGAATCGGAACACTGCAGGCAGCATAGGTAGAAACTTGGAAAATGCCGACGGTGCCTCGGCAATCGCCGATCAGCATCGCACATACATCGGTATCGGCACGCACGGCACGCATTGGCCGGCTTTATTTCTAGTTGCTATATTTTCGCCGGATTTTGAAAATCCGATGCCTACCGTCCCGACGTATGTGCGATGGTCCATTAAATTTAATAGAAAGTAACTTTTTCCGATCCGTACCGTCCGTCCGATGCCGATTTATGTGCCCGTATCATCACAGTTGCACGGGGAACAGTGTCCGTGTGTGGTAAACAAGTCCGTACAAGCTTCGGCTTGGAGCAGTGGCGTTTATCAACAGTTCTTGAGGTGATATTATAGTTGAAAACTTTAGATCCTCAACAACTCCAAATAAGGATTTTTGTCCATTCTCAAGTAATTATGCCAGTCAGAAGGTGTAGTCCTAATTCTGATAATAAAGTCACGTGAGAATATCTGTTCAGTGATCTTTATTCACCCAACATCATCTTTGTTTTTTACTATTAAGCACGCCGTGGAATAAGCAGTAAGATGAAAAGATAATGCTCATTTCATCATGTACACTGCAAATGAGGTACCTGATTTTGGCAAAATTTTGAAGGTTTCGTGTACTCGGCAACTCCGCGGATTGAGCGTTACATACATGGGTCTTTGAATTTCTTTGACACGTGATATTCTCGTAACAAAAAAAAGTTCAAACAAAAATTGAGTGGAATTTTTGGAAGTACCATCAGATCTATCATACCATGCCTACAAAACATTTGTTTTGTACTTCAACCCTTATAACTCACCCCCAACATTTTTTTTCAAATAGCACGCAATAGTTGTTCCCACATAAAGTCCTTATTTTATTCAAAATATCGTAGTACCTTTGATTTTATACAAATACCTATTGTTTTTGATAGATTCATAAGCACGAGTTAAATAAAATAAGGATTTGTTTGTGGCATAATATTTTCGTAATATAAACAGGTAAAAAGAAAACTAAGTGTGTCTTTCAAGAGTACTAAATGGCCCATCATACCATGGTTTCGAAATATTTTTGTTTTGTACTGCAACCCCTAAAACTCACCCCCAATTTTTTTTCAAATAGCACCCCATAGCTTTTCCTACCTAAATGAGGTCATTATTTTATTTAAAATCTTGTAGTGCCTTTATTTTTTATACAAACTGATTTTTCCCCAATTTCATTTCATTCTTTGAAGCTCAATATTTTCGTAATAAAAAAGACATTTGTTTTCGAAGCTGTGTATTAAATACCCTTTAAAAACCGCTTAGTTTTCTTTTTATCAGTTTTTGCGTCAAAGAGATTCTTATTTTATTTATACTATGCTTATAATTTCACGTAAAAAATATGTTTGCGTACAAAATCAAAGGTAGCACAAAATTTTAAATAAAACAGAGGTATTATTTATGTAGGAAAACCTGTGGGCCGCTATTTGAGAAAAAAAATTGGGGGCGAGTTTTAATGGTACAAAAAATGTTTTGAAAGCATGATATGATAGACCCTATGGTACCTTCAAAAATTCCACTGTTTTCGTTTGAATTTTTTTCTTACGAGAATATCACGTGTCAAAAAAATTTAGGGGACACCCTGTATAATAACTCATCGTAAGCAGGGCGGTAAATAGATCCTTTGCTACTAAGGGTGAAATAAATGTTTTGTATGTTTTTTAATTGTTACGATGATGATTTTTAGTACCGTTTAACAATTTAATCAAACTTAGACATTGACATTAATATTATGTTCCAGAATTATAAGTACTTTGAGTACTTCTTTAATTTTACATCTTATTGTAAGCTCACATCTAGAAAGTTACAATTTTGATGCAGGTACTTTTGAGGATCTGATTTTGTATGATACAATTCGTTCAGCGTTAACCCTAAAATTAAATTGAAAGCCCAATTCAATACCATCAACAATCTCTGCATATTCCATTTGTTACAGTCTGCAGTATACACATTTCATCATAACTCACACGTGGAAACACTCAGTCCAGTGTCGTGTGCTTCCGCCATCCACTATCGGGGCGAGCTTGCTCGTTATGTTGGTTACCTGTATATCATTCAAAAAGGTATGTTAATGTAGATGATGCTTAAATATGCTATATAGCCCTGACTTTCCGATGAAGCAAGTTGGCGGAGACGAGCCGGTCGTTGTCGTACTCTTGCGCCTTGATGTACAAAAATACCCCTGCTATCACAGTCACTGTACCCAGGCCACTCAGTATTGTGACTGGATTGCCGAACATTATTATCGACAGCCATATGAGGAAGGCCCGTTTTGCCGTATTAGCGACGCTGGAATAAATAAGATATTATTGATAAGTGTAGTAATGCGCGGTAAGTAAATGCTTAATGGATAGGTAAATAAAATTGGGTACACAGGGTGTTTACGATCTTAATGCCATTATGTAAAGTACGAATATTACACATCATTGTAATGCTTGTAGAACAAATATAATACGAATATCCCAAATTTGAAGTTAAAAAAAATCGCAACATTTTCTGATAACACAGAATATACGGCAAAAAAGCTAGAGACAATAACATTTGTTTACATAGTGAATATCTCCAAAAACACCTAACAGAAACTAGGGCGAATACTGGGCAAAGTTGTCGGATTGTGATTTTGCAGTCATACTTTTTTAATTTTTTTCTGTTTAACTATGCGTTAACTAGTGAAATGGTACTGAGCAATACATCGGAACGGGGCAGTAGTAGCGAATTATAATTTTGGGGGTGTAAATTATAGCAAATGTAGTATCTTTTCTTATTATTGTGTCACCCAATGAGGTATTTGTTTTTGGTCACGTGACGTTCGATTCAAAATTTTGAATGGCACATCCTGTGTATTTGTGACTTTATGTGTTCCTACCGATAAAACAATTCCAACAAACTAGCACACTTGGGGTCTAAAGTTATTTATTCTAGAGCTACAGCTACTTAAAGGACTACCACTACCATTGATTATAACATGTACCCCTACAGTTAAATAACTTTGGTAGTATTTCATAATGGTAGTGGTACAGTCCTTTAAGTACCTGTAGCTCTTGAATTAATCACTTTAAACCCCAAGTGTGCTAGTTTGTTGGAAATATTTTATCGGGAGGAAAACAAAAAGTCACAAATATACATTAAAAATTTTGAATCGGACGTCACGTGACCAAAAACAAATACCTCATTGGGTGACACAATAATAAGAAAAGATACTACATTTGCTATAATTTACACCCCCAAAATTATAATTCGCTACTACTGCCCCGTTCCGATGTATTGCTTGTCTGAATCATCGTGGGACACCCTGTATTATCCAATTTTTAGATTCTAATAATTATTTATCTTCTCACAATATAAGGTATAACTTTATACAGGGTATTTCAAAAGTTATGACCATTTTTCAAAGCGCTGTCAAACGAACGTATTATATATCAACAAGTAATGAATGAAAAATTACGAGGGTTGCTCTGCGGCAGAATTCCTTCTGTCTTACTCGAATGAAAAATTATTTTTTTACATGCAAAGATTAAAAATATCCTCTAGTATTAAAATCGGCTATAAAAAAATCCTGCGACGCTTATTCGTATACACGGTTAAGGAGCATGCAAAATTCAGATTTTCTCTTTTTCTCAAATGTAACCCCCAATATTTTATTATACCAAAGAATTGCTTTTAATATGCTCTTTCATCTTTGTATAGCACTTGTTGTATCTACGTCCATCAGTTTCCGACATATTTCGATTTTTCGGTAAATTTAAAATATAGCTTCTATTTGTGCCACATTTGTGCACTGAAATTTATTTATTTTGAGAAAGTACTATCAAATTTGTTTTTTATTTAACGAACAACTAAATTACTATTTGATGAAGTCAAAGCCCTGAATCATCGAGATAATAAAGTCAAGTATGCTGAGGAAACAAGTTTGTAGGCGTGATGCATAATATTATCAAGCAGATTTATCAGGTAGGCTTTGAAATAATTGACAGTTTTCATAACCTGCTCAATAATTCCGCACTGTGTGAAAAACGAGCTTTAAAAATTAATTTTTCCATTGAGGGTATTTAGGAGAATCTTTGAGAAATTGCCTACTCGCCTCTAGAATATATCAACTATGAACAGCAATATCCAGAACGGAAGCACTCTAAAACTAATGCGTTTGAAAGATTGAAGAATCGTTTTATTTGGACTGTGTCGTTTAATATTTCATAGCCTACCTGATAGATCTGCTTGATAATTATGCATGACGTCTATGAAATTGTTTCCTCAGCACACTTGACCTATATTATCTCGTTAATTCAGTGCTTTGACTTGATCGCGTACTATTATGGTCTTATATTTTAGTTATTTGTTAAGCAAAAATAAAATTTGATAGTATTTGCTCAAAATAAATAAAGTTTAGTAAACAAATAGAAGGTATATTTAAAATTTGTAGAAAAATCGAAATCTCTCAGAAACTAATGCAGCCATAACAAGTGCTATACAAAGATGGAAGAGCATATTAAAACCAATTCTTTGGTATAATAAAATATTGGGGGTTACATTTGAAAAAAGAGAGAACATCTAGATTTTGCATTCTACATCACCCTGTATACGAATAGGCGTCGCGCGCTTTTTTGTAGCCCATTTTAAAACTAGAGGATATTTTTTATCCATCTGTGTAAACAAAATGATTTTTGATTCATAACTTTTTGACAGCGATTTGGATATAAAAATGGTCATAACTTTTGAAGTACCCTCTATAATGTAACAATACCCTATATTGGAAGAACGGAAATCATTAGTAGAATCTGAATACGGAATAATATATAGGGTGTCTCATTTAAAAAAATGCATGTTTGCATCACCACGTAGTTATGGATCACCCTGTATAAATCTAAATATTTTCTGAGCAAGGAGCATATCCGTGGCTACAACTGTTGTATACAATTTTTTTCCACTACCTTCTATAGTAGTGGAGTTATCCACCGAGTCGGTACTAAAAACTCACCCCGTACCTGTATATCTATTACGCAATATTTGCGTTGTGCATGATACAAGAGATTTACCTAGCGGTCGATAGGGGACTTTGGCATTCATTTGAATGGTTATCAATATGTGAGTTTCAACGTGTTTTTCTGAATTATGTTCATTATATTCATATTTGATCTAAAACAAACCAACACCATCCTGCAAAAATATTTGAGCCTGTTGTGGTATAATCTAAATGCCATTCACGCCCTGAAGATGACGTACCTTTAGCGTCAAAACGTCGAAAATTACATATATATTTTTAAATATATCATTGACCGTATTCCAGAATTTTACTACAAAATATTTTATAACAACGGTCAGGAAAACGTCAGCTACGAATTATGTCTTATGCTACGCTTCATATCATACCTAATCTTACGTACTTCAAAAACAGAATGGCGTATTAGTTAGAGCAATGACGCGCCTGTAAGGATACGGAAGGCGTTCAATAATGTTACCACCTATAGGGGTTGAAAAAAGCGGTTAACATTAAAACGGTTGACACTGATATATGTCATAGTTGGACCTCCCAAAACAAGCATAAAAAAGTCATACATTTTAAACAATATTAACAATTTTTTAAAGATTTTTAGCGAGAATGACGTAAAAGATCGAATACTAATCTCAAATTTCTCATAAACTACCCAGCAGAACGGATTTTTTGTGTTATCTACAAAAAAAATTCCATCAAGTTTCGACCGGTTTTATCGCGATTTTTTTATTTTTATTCAAAAAGAAAATGGTTCGCGCAAATCACCCGTAGATTTCAGATGACGATTTTTTGGGACATTAGTTGGTAGGTATGCTAAAATGCTGCCGTTTTTTCATAACGATTTTTTCACGTTTTAACACCTTCCCCCCTCTATCTCGTATCCCTCTCGTTTTGGGGTTATAATGCAATGACAAAAAAGTTTCCAAACTGCCTCTAGAACCCTAATACCAAGCGTCATCTGGTTTCTTTCTCGACACTAAAATTACGCGTCATTGCTCTGAATAATAACTATTTGTCATAATACTCTTGGATTAAACGGCGAGTCAAACTCAACGCCTTGGACTGTTCGTGACCAAACGGTATTTCTTTTCAGAAAAATAATTATGTGACTGTATTTATGTCGCTTCGAACTACATTTTAAAAATAATGACTTTTATACAGGGTATCTGATAAAACCGTGACATCAAAGTTGTTTTTTAAAATGAGACACCTTTATATGATTGCATATTTAGATTTCTTGGTCAATCCTGGTATGACTGTTTATCGCCGCTTTTGGTATAAGTAGATAACAGAAAAAAAATTTAATATCGCAAGAAATGCAACAGCTTAAGTTAGACGGTCAAACTCAAATTATTTTTTTACTTGGAGAAATCGGTAGATTAATTGAGGAAGCTTCAAACAGAGACAAGAGGATTGTTTCAAATGGGAATGCCTAATTTTGTATACGATTAAATGTAAAATTTGATAGCCTTTTTAATGATATAAGGTTGTGAATATCAATGTCTGGCGGTTTCCTTATGGTTTCAAACTTTCGATCAAATCGGCGTTGCCATAAAGTACAGACGAACAAGAGTAAAGAGACAAGATTATAAAAATTCCTCACAACAAATGACCTCTAACCAGAAACAACGGCGGTAATATATTTAAGGTCAAAGAGAAGCTGGAGTACGACAGAAATGGATATTTTTTACAGCCTACTTTCTACTGCAATGTAGGTACTACAGATTGACCGTTTCGAAAACAATTAAGAATTTTTTAATAAAAGGAAAACTACCAGCGCTTATTGTTGGAAATCTAATATCTTTAGAACGTAATTTCAGATTTAGGGCCTGTTGAACAAATGCCGGTTTAACTCAAGCTTTATTAAACGTAAGCTTAGGCTTAACGTTGACAAACCGTTGTACAATCATCGGTTTAGGTTAATAATGAAATTCACTACGGTTGGCACTAATGAATAAGTGCATACTGTCATAATTCTCTAAAAAAATAACCTCTGGTTTGTCACTATGACGGTTTGTGTCAAATTCGGGCAACGGCCGCGTTTCTGTCTCTGTTCTTTTACTTGCTCTCTTTGTTAAATTAGACATAAATCTTTCCAAAAATATAACCTAATAAAGTGACAATCAATTTGGAGGTATCTGCTTGAAACATCATGTCATTTGTATTTTTTTTACTTTTGTGTCATCGGCATCGACTGCTCTGGTCGTTAGCCTGGTGTTCTGTGTAGGCTTTGTTACTGTTTCCCGGCGCCACTCTAGGAACAACACTGTTAATTAGAAACCAACAGTCAAGGCTTGGGTGGGGATTCTCGCTGAGCTTTTTTTATACATATTAATTTTTGATTGGAAAAAACCAGATATAAATTTCCGCCCTCGACTCTAACTATTGAACCAACCCACCCCCCGTCATTTGTATTTAACCCATAGCTAAGCTCGGGTTTCGGTAAGCTCATGTTAAGCTTGGAGTGGCGGGCTAAACCATCATTGTACTACGGACGTTTTGCAACTTCTGTGGTTTAACGTCGGCTTACCTTAAATCGAAGCTTAAGCTTGCATTGCAGTTAGTTACTGCTGCCTATGATCATTTTATTTCTTTCGTGTTTTGAAACTTTGAAAGTATTAAAATGATCAAGAAAATGATGACAAATGGAGTCATGAAAAAATGATTCGATTGATAAATTTATATACACATTTCCGCCAATAAAGTAATATTTATAAAGTTTAAAATATGTCCAACAAATTTATAATTTTGAAATAAAAAAATAAATCCATAAAGTAGTCAATATGGGTATATGCAATAAAATGGTCTATATTCCGTTTTAACTCGAAAAGGAAGCAAGCTCCAAAAAAGCTCATAGGACAAAAGTTATTATTTTAGTTGCTTAATCCAAAAAAAAAATTGAAATTAAAAAAGTCAGTGGCGTATATAATCTTCTCGATAATATTTATTAAGGTGTCCCTCAGAATGCCACTGGACTTTATAATTTTCATGTATAAGTCTAATATCTTCAGAATATCCTAAATGATCACCCAGATGTAAAATTAATGACTTTTTCAAAAACATATACAATAATTTTATAGCAATTCTTTTGTGCCTGCAGAAACAACTACTATGTTGGTTAATTTGTTGTATAATGCAACTCAAAAGGCATTTATACAAAAATACCCTAAATATTATTGGTGTGTGTGTATATAAATGTTGTATAAGGCTTCTAATAGCTTCTCTTTGCAGTCCTTATGCTATTAAAATGGTGTATAAAAATAGGCCTTTTGTGGTTCTATAGGTATTGTATTATCGTATTACAGTTTAAAACCCATTTATTGAATAAGTTGTTTATCTCAGTTTTCATTTTGTATCTTATATAATCTTATGAATACGACTTTGCTAGTTGTGATCTTCAATCTGAGGTTTATGTTGTATGGAATGCTTGAATCCATCTGATAATTTGGTATAACAGGATTATTAACGACTTTTTTACGGGACTATTTTTTGCTTGATGTCAAGATTAAAATAAAACTGGGGTATCTTCACTTGTATAATTAGGTAATATTCAAGTTTTACTAAGTGTGGCTCAATGAATTTTGGAATTTGTGAAGTGGATGGTTCCGATATACATTTTCCAAACAGTAGGTAAATTTGCACAGTACCTCAGTCCTTTTTTGAGCCCTTATTTCGCTAGACGTTTTGTATACTCTTCTCTCTGGTTAACAAGCAACTACGTTATCTTTTATGTCGCTTTACTTTGCTTATTTTATATTTCAAATCGTTCTCCATGTTTACATTACATTACAAACAAAAAGAAGTACGGCTATGATAAGCAGAGAATAATAACTGTTCTGCTGTAAGTAAAACTAACAATAACAGTACAGGTGATACTCAATCCCCATGCCTTGCAGTATCCGCAAATTTGCAGGGAGGAGATATTTTCCTAGCTTTGACGCATTCAGGTAATTTTTATTTCAAATAATGCAGAAAGAAAAACATAAAACAAATTAAACTATAGTCCCAGTTACGTCATGGATTCTAGGTTGATTATAATCAAGAGAAGTAGGATTGAACAGCGAGTTTTGCAAAAAATCCACTTTTTTGTTTTTCCATGCAAGCAAAGGTAACAGATTCTTTGTGAATGGCGAATAGTATGTGTGAAAACCGCGCAAAATGAAAAGTAACTTCATATATTACATACTGCTAAAGAAACGTAGATACGTGAGAAGTAATACATTTTCAACCCAGAATATTGCATTACCAATAGGTTGTGAGTTGTCTAAGGGTTAATTGACATATGCAATAGTATTACGTGAAGTAAAAAGAACTGGAGATTGTTTTTTTATTGTTTAATTTTTATATAATGTTTACCAAGTCTTAGACAAATCGAGACGACTTGTTTCTTTCAGAAACCATTCAACATTACCTGTAGCTGTAACCTACATAAGGGGTTGGTATAGGCGGAGTAACCTAGACGCAGAACTTTGTAATTAAATCTAAGTAATTATTTTATTTCTCGCTTAATTTAATCTTTGTGCTTGGATCAACGGTATGTCAGTCAACGTCTGCATATTACTCAGCGCCGAAGCTCACATTACTAAATATATTTTCAATATTCATAATCTTACCTATGTGTAACTGGACTGATATAGTCCATAAGTACGTAAGCTGTAATGCTTTGGAAGTGGAAGAAAATCCCGTTGATGATAAAGCAAAGCATTAGTTTGTAGTGAATCCTCTCAGTACCAGTAAAATCAACCATGAGTAAGGTTGCTGGAATTTGTACAACAATACTTGCTATGCTAGTGTAAAATTGCAACTCAGCTGGCCTAAAAGTGAGAAATGTTTAATTCAAGCTATAAAGATATCAAAGGTAAAGCACCAGAATTAAGGTAAAATAAACAACGCTAAAAATGATATTATTTTTTGTGGGTGCGCACGTGTATACCCACTTGTGGTTTTTACGAAACAAAATGATGTCACGGTTACCACTTTCTGGCATAATAACGACATTTCCTATTCAGCCCTCGGTGCGGCTGCATTCTGTATGGTGGAGCAGCAAGCACCTGCTTAATAAAATTCGTAGAATACAGTATAGTGTTATGAGAATTTGTATAGGTGCATTTAAGTCATCACCTATCCCTGCCTTCCTAGCAGAAGCTTGAGTAGGCTTCTTGATAAATATAAAACGTTTTTAAAAATATTCGCCAGATGGTTCGAAACATGCGAATGATATTATTTTTACGATTTACGTTCTAAATAACAACTCCAATATCCAAAAAATAGTACTTCCCACACATAACAGTGATATCATTTTATTATTTTTCCTTTGCATGAAGCTATAGTCTGAGATCCTTGCAAACAAATAATCGTCCGCAGGTCCTCAAAAAACATCTAACACAAAAACCAGTGAATAGTGTCTAAGTCCCTCCATAGGAACTAAAACGACACAATTTTCATTCTGCCCCCCCCCCCCAAAAATTACTTAAAAACGAAGTTTGAGCTATTTTTAGATTTTTAGTTTCTTATTATTGCTGCGCCGCCTCTGACACGATTTTTGAAAACCATACGCAATTTTCATCCTCGCCACGGTAGTAATCCTGTCTAAATTTCATTAAAAT
The DNA here is from genome assembly GCA_951848785.1 of Callosobruchus maculatus. Classification (NCBI taxonomy): domain Eukaryota; kingdom Metazoa; phylum Arthropoda; class Insecta; order Coleoptera; family Chrysomelidae; genus Callosobruchus; species Callosobruchus maculatus. The sequence continues at coordinate 13,014,379 of CATOUR010000056.1, forward strand.
CAATTCCATAATTTCTATGTTATTAAATTCAGATCGATCTAAAACAATACTCGGATGTATACATCAGAAAATTCCCTTCATTTCTGTAATAGCCAAGGCAATGTTCGGATGGACCTAAAAAACGCCTATTATGCCGCTAGGTCTTTCTTTCACAGGTCAATGGACAGCCTATTCTGAATAGAACAAACTTTTACAACCCCCCACCCCCTAACCACCCCAATTTCACCCCCATCCAAAAAAGTAAAAAATGATCCGGAACCTGAAACGAAGTTTGAGGGATATTTTTTTGTTGTTTTTTGCTAATTACTCCGCCGCCCCTGCACCGATTTTCAAAACTATAGCAGCATTACCTACAAGGACCTCACAGCACATATAGGTCCCAAATTTCATCACAATCCGTCCAGAGGTTGCTGAGATTACGAGGGTAGAAAAACGCGAACAGACAGACCGACAAACCGACAGACAGACAGCCGGTACCGTCGGATATTAGTGACGTGAATTTTCGTTATGCCCAAAAAGCGTATTATCTCAAAATCGAACATTTTGGCGATCATAATACTCCCCTCACGTATCGGTGTAGGAAGTAAAAAGAATAAAAAATTGTTGCTCGAGATATATACAGATAAAATTTTTGCCGTTGAGAATGCTCTAGAATCGTTATTTCAGCAAGATACGGACAACAATGCTATAATTCCATCAGACTCCGATCTGCGTTGGAAGCTGTAGATAACCCTTCGGCCAAAGCTATATCCAAATCTACTGCTCTTTACAACACAAAATAATCACTTCATAAGCTTCATACAAACAACCAGACAGTAATTTTTATCTGGGTTAAAGGTCATGCAGACATTTTGGGAGACATTTTGGGATTATTTAGCAAAAGAAGCTACACATCTAACAAGCCACAATAACCAATCTGAGTATAATGACACAATTAATTTATGCAAAAATGATGTAAAAAAACAAATAGAAGCTTCATTGGAATGATTTCATATTCAAATAAAAAAATCATTATGCTTTAATTCACACATCAGTTCTGAGTCGTGTCTCACACATCGATGATTACTTAGTGTCCAGGACATACTGAGCGACTGTTTATCAATCATGGCAAATATCCCGCATATCTTCACAGAACTGGCATTTCTAACAATCAGTACTGCTCATGTGACAATGAGTCCATAGCTGACTTAAACCATATATTCTTCTTCTGCTCCCACCACAGCGTTAGGAGCGTCTTTGGAGTTTCATTATCGAAAATAACATTCCTATGCCCACAAACCTAACAATGCTCTTAAGTATTAAATGCAAAAAAAAGGACGAACTAATTTACTTCTTGCGTGACATTTAATTAGACATATAGCTAAATATACCATGGTTATTTAATCTTTGTCCAGTGGCAAACGGTTTACCCAATACCAGCCCCCTTTTCAACAACACAGCCCTTGGTGGGGAAACTATTATTCCTTATTGTAGTCTGTGTTGAATAGTGGTTCAAAATACCTTTCATAGAAGGTATTAATCGACCCCGCATTCAATTTAAACATTTCTTGTCCAACAGGTTGCAGAATAATAGTTGTCATTGTTATGTCAAGAAATGGTAGACGTGACATCGTTTTATTTGGTAAAAATCCCAGGCAGATATCTTGCTCCAGTCAAAAGTTAAAGGGGGGGACTATTTTTGTCCACACTGTGTATAGCACTTGATACATCAAATCTTCAGACTCTCTTGGCTTGAAGTTATATATTCTATAAAAATATGCATCAATTACTTACGTATATTTAAATTTATCACCAGATATGAGCATTTTTGAGTACACATTCTGAATACATTCGGTAACATTTGTAGCCATAGCTGCTATGAAGCCAGTAAGGTCAAAACTCACTTCGTTTACTGAACATAGCGCTAAGCCTGACATGACTGGAAGAAGGCTCAGATTCACATATAGGCCTGTTTGTTCACCTGAAGATTTTTAAAAATAACATATAGACCTTATTTCTCCCAATACAAAGCTTAAAAGGTGAATCTATTGCATTTTAGGATGATCATTTGTTCAAAGCGAGATTAAAAAGTAATTCCACTAATCGCAATTGGTTTATTAATAAGTGTGTAGATTATTTACTGTTTTATGAGTTACTCCACAGGTAATCTATTAGAGTTCATTAATTCCAATGGTTCTACGGCAACCCTTGGCTTATTACACAACAAATTAAAGCAACAGAAAAATTAAATCTTCAGTACAAGTCGCACCGCTTCCCGTCCTTCGAATTATATCTATCAAGCTAGGCCCTGTAGGAGATTTATAAAGTGTGGGGGATAAGTAAGTGAGTCCGCAAAGTCTTTTTGTTTCTCTGCTTTATTGTTAGTGCGTCCAGTTAAAGGGAACAGATCGATTATTTACAGCAGCCGCCCTCATTTGCCAAAGTGAGAAGAAAAACCTGGACTTGAAATTCGCGACCTCCATCTTCCAAGGGATTTTTAGCTATTATTTTTTTCTCAATTCCACCATTGCGTATCCCACATAAAAAGTTAATAGAAGCAGCTGAATTAGAGAAACAAAACTCTTCGTCTTTTATTGAAGATAGATGGCGAACCAATACTTTCTTAAAGTACTGCTTCCCACCCGCAAAGACTGTTTGTTTCTGCTTTATTATTAATGCGTCCAGTTAAAGGGAACAGATCGATTAGCTACAGCAGCCGCCCTCATTTTTCAAAGTGAGAAGAAAAACCTGGACTTGAAATTCGCGACCTCCATCTACCAAGGGATCTTTAGCTATTATTTTTTTCTCAATTCCACCATTGCGTATCCCACATATAAAGGTAATAGAAGCAGCTAGAATAGGGAAACAAAACTCTTTGTCTTTTATTGAACATACTTTCTTAAAGTACTGCTTCCCAATATCTATATTTTGCTACTACTAATTGAGGGAGACCCTTGCTGAATATCGAAGATCAAATAGGCAGATGGGAAGAATACGTAAAAGAAATGTTTCAACACCATGGAAGATTAAACATTGGTGTAAAGAAGCCATCGTATCACACAGGAGGAAATTATCAAAGCTGCAGAACAGCTGTGAAGAACAGAAAAGCTATTGGGGAAGATAATATCCCAATCGAAATAATAAAGATATTATTATACAACCACATCGAGGTAATAGAGAACTTATTCAACAAAATATATGAAACAGGCATAATACCAAATGACTGGCTGATATCGGTGTTTATACCACTACCGAAGAAGAAAAACTCCAGGAAGTGTGAAGAACACAGGATTATTAGCCTGATGAATCACGTGTTGAAGCTTTTCCTCCGGATAATACGCAATAGAATATACAATAAATTAGACGAACACACTGCAGGTCAAACTCAATTTGATTTCAAGAATGGCTTGGAAGCACTTTTCTCAATACGTGTATTAATTGAAAGATGTAGAGACGTCGATTGTGATGTGTACCTATGTTTCCTAGATTTTAAAAAGGCTTTCGATATGGTGCAACATGATAAATTAATGGAAATTTGAAGATCATGTAACATTGACGACAAAGCTTAAGGACTATCTCGGACCTCTATCAATAACAAAAAGCAAAAATCAGAATCAGAAGCGAATTATCCGAAAAAATTAATATCGAGAAAGGAGTAAGGCAGGAATGTGTCCTTTCACCCCTACTGTTTAACGTCTACTCGGAAGAGATATTCGGGAGAGCCTAAGAAGACACCCCGGATGGTATAATTATAAATGGGCAATGCATTAACAACCAGCGTTACGCTGACGACACGGTTATTCTAGCAGATAGTGCTGAAGCACTACAACGACTAGTGAACCGAGTAACAACAGCATGTGAAGAATTTGGAATGGAATTAAACACAAAGAAAACAAAAACGATGGTTATCAGCAGACATCAGAACAAGAAAGTTAAAATTAACGTCAACGGAACAGAGCTGGAAAGAGTAAGAGCAATAAATTACCTTGGGAGTAATCTTGATGAAGCTTGGGACCATTCACACGCATAAAAAAGCACATAACGTATTGTACAGAACGCAAAAGGTACTATGCAGCCGCCAACTTGATATCCCATTAAGAGCTCGAATACTAAAATGCTTTGTTTTCTCCACTGGTGATACGGTGTTGAGGCTTGGACAATGACAGACGCAATACAAAAAAGAATACAAGCTTTCGAACTCTTAGAATATCTTACGTAAGTCATACGACAAATGGGGAAGTCCTGCGGAGAATGAACAAGACAGCAGAGCTTATGAACCTCATAAAAGAAAGAAAAATACAATATTCTGGCCACATTACGAGGAACCAAAAATAAGAACTGCTCCGTCTTATCATCGAAGGCAAAATCAATAGCAAGTGGGGACCAGCGAGAAGACGCAACTCCTGACCCAAAAATCTGCGACAATGGTCAAATATGACCTCCATAACATTTTTTAAAGCTGCCAAAAATAAGCTTAAATGGACAAATATAATAGTCAACGTCCTCAAGGGTGAGGCACCTTAAGAAGATATTCCAAGCCGAGTTGACGCAGAAGGACAAAATGGTTGATGAAACGAAACTTCCGTCCTTATCGTTGCGGATATAGCAAATGCCATAAATGCTAAGAAATATTTGTCGATGTCATGATAACAGACAGCATCAAATCTTAGCAAAAGGATGGAGACAAATCTCCAGCGCCGAAAATAGGAACAACTTAGCTAAGAAAGGTAATCCTTAGAGAAAAATTTCTAGTTCTAAGTATCTAGCAAGGTCTCGGAAAACATAAAATACTTGCAGTAGTCAACAAACCCTCGGAAAGGTTAGAATCAAGCAATAACGGCACCAGCAAATAACCCGGGCAAACGAAGATGAAACAAATGAAAGCAAAGGACCAAAAGTAGCAACGTGCAACGCCAGAGGAATCAGAGACATACATACATAACATATTATTCCTTTCACAAAGACATTGTATACAAGATCAAAAACAAACCGCACAAGATAACTCGCACAAAAACGATCACCAAACGATATTCCGCAAATTAATCTAACTGGCGCTGATGACTTCAATTTGGATGGCAGTCAATCAGCTACTGGCAACGTCCTATCTGACAGTAAAAAAATTAACCTAGGAGTTCCGCAGGGTTCTATTTTAGGGCCAGTTCTTTTCACGCTTTATGTGAATGAGCTGGATGAAACCTTTCCTAATGCTGATTTCACTCTTTATGCGGATGACACATCTGTGATTGTGTCTGATAGGAGGGACAACGTGTTAGTGGAAAAATGTGATGTACTGATTAATGATTTGAATCGGTGGTTTATGAACAAAGGTTTGTATCTTAACGACAGTAAAACTGTAGCCATCAGGTTCCACAATTATCAAAGGAAAGTACCACCACTAAGTATAGATCTGCAGGACTCTGTCATAAAGGGTTCTAGCACCGTCAAGTTTTTAGGAATCTTGTTAGACGAATGTCTCCATTTTAAGGACCATTGTAATTTTGTGGTCTCAAAACTCATGACACAGTTATATGCATTCAAAAATCTTAGGACTGTTTTGAATGAAGGCCAACTATTGAATTTGTACTATGCTTTGGTTGAGTCGCGTTTACGATATGGAATACTCTTCTGGGGTCTTTCTACCAATGCAAATAGAGTATTCATAGGCCAGAAGAAAATTGTTAGATGCATAGCGGGGGTACCTAGTACGCACAGCTGTAAGAGCCTATTTAAATCATTTCATATATTAACACTACCCTGCCTATTTATATATGAACTGGCTGTTTACATATATCTCAAGCTGCACAGAGGTTCTCAACAAACGGCAGCATTTTAAAAACTAACACCAGGCAAAAGAATGATATCCACATACCCTTTGTGAAATATAGAATAAGTTCCATATCCCCTGCTATATTGGGACCAAAAGTGTTTAATAAACTCCCAGAATATATAAAGAAAGCTGGAACAATCAATGTTTTCAAAGTCGTTTTAAAAAAGTTTCTTGTAGAAAAATGTTTTTATAATGTAGCAGAATATATAAGTTTTTAAATTTTTTTTTAATAGCATCTAAAAATTTAAATTTTTAATAATGTGGGTGTGTATATATACAATAATTGTATTATTAGTGTGTATATGTGTGTGTGTATATATTTTATACAGGGTTACTGGGTAAGTCGTGCTGAATATTGAAGGAGGTTATTATTTAGGTAATTTCTGATGAATTTGGTTATATAGTATGGTGTCCGAATTGTAACCGTTATAAAGATATGGGATTTTGAAGATTTTTACTAAAAATCCTTTATTTGTTGGCTTTTTGTCCAATATTTTGGGATTAGGGCTCCTAGGGTCTGTTTTTTTGATGTATCTAGTTGGCAGGCATGTCAATCAATAAAAATGGGTAATCAAAAAAGAACCTATCACTAACACCTCTAGAAATCTGCTCGAGAAAGATTAGAATTAAAGAATTATTATTAGGTGTTTTCAACTTAGAAGCTATTCAAACAAAAAAAATCAATGGAACTTATTCGGCAAATGGGTTTAAAAACTTCTACGTTTCCTTAGCTTTTCAAAAAGGTATAACATTTGCCAGATAAGGTCATAAATTCTCAAAATAATGTTATTTGAATAGACGCAAGTGGTAATACGACATAATGTGACTTTGATACAATTTGATACAAAAGAGGTTTACTACCTGTCACCTTCAAACAACGAAATAAATGACAGGTAGCCATTTTTTTTGTGCTCAAGACATTGCGTTAAGTTTTTGTGAATCGTGACGTTTTAGTCTGCTCATGCATTCCTCTCGTGGTAAATGTGTTATACGTGCTCTTCGATAATTTTCTGTAAAAATGCGAACTGGCTTGGATTTTTGGACCGTTTCTTCTTACTGTGAATGAATTTTGATTTGTATTGTCAACATGACAACATTTACGAACGAGGAATATGCAGATATCCTGATGTGTTATGGATTTTGTGAAGGAGTGTCATTGCGAGCACGCAATTAATACATGCTGAGGTATCCTACTCGCCGAGTTCCCGATATTGGCGTATTTGACAGAGTCTATCGAAGACTACGAGAAACTGGTTCTGTTCAAGTACGACGGACTGACATGGGACGACCTGTTATTGTTGATGACGACGACGTCGAAGGAAATGAAATACGACGTCTCTTTGAAGCCGACCCTACAACGTCAACAAATGTTGTCGCTCGACGGCTCGGTATTTCCCAGTGGAAAGTCTGGTTTGTGATGCACACTTCTGGGCAATACCCGTATCATTATACGCCAGTACACGTCATTGAAGAAGGAGATCCATTGAGGCGACTAGACTTCTGCAGATTTATGCTCAATGCAGATATCGAAGATGGATTATTTTTTAATAAAATTTTGTGGACAGACGAGTCAAAATTTGACAAAGACGGGATCACAAACTACCATAACGCACACTATTGGGCTCTCATAGCACAAGGTAACCCCAACAAAAAAAGAATCAAAGGATCACAAAGAAGGTTCAGCATTAATGTTTGGATGGGCATAATATCCAGTCATTTGATTGGGCCATTCTTCTTGCCTGATAATTTGAATGGCGAGACTTATGAAGCCTTTTTGAAAGAGGAGCTGTCCTCTTTAATGGAAAACTTGCCTCTTGCATTGAGAAGTGACATGTTCTTCCAACATGATGGCTGCCCAGCGCACTACAGCCGAAGTGTTCGATCATGGTTGGACCAAAATTACACCAACCAATGGATTGGAAGAGGCGGACCCATAGCATGGCCGGCAAGGAGCCCCGATTTAACACCGATGGATTATTATGTGTGGGGTCATATGAAAGCCCTAGTATACGACCAAATGACGCCAATCGAAAATATTGACATATTAAAACAGAAGATAATTGATGCGGCTGAGACAATGAGGCAGAACCTGCGAACTTCAGTAGTGAAAACAAATTTAAGAAAGCGACTGAGGATGTGTGTTAGAAATCGCGGCGGCCATGTAGAAAATGAATTAAAGTGATGTTCTGTACTCTTTTTGTTTTATTTACGTATTTTAGTTCCTTTCACCTCAATCTAAAAATCTACCCTCTGCTGCCTTAATTGTTATTTGGTCAATGTGTTTACTATTTAATTGCAAGTATTATACCTTTTTGAAAAGCTAAGGAAACGTAGAAATTTTTAAACCCATTTGCCGAATAAGTTCCATACAATTTTTTTTATTTAAATTGCTTCTAAGTTGAAAACACTTAATAATAATTCTTTGATTCTAATCTTTGTCGAGCAGATTTCTAGAGGTGTTAGTGGTAGGTTCTGTTTTGATTACCCATTTTTATTGGTTGACATGCCTGCCAACTAGATACATCAAAAAAACAGACCCTAGGAGCCCTAATCCCAAAATATTGGACAAAAAGCCAACAAATAAAGGATTTTTAGTCAAAATCTTCAAAATCCCATATCTTTATAACGGTTACAATTCGGACACCATACTATATAACCAAATTCATCAGAAATTACCTAAATAATAACCTCCTTCAATATTCAGCACGACTTACCCAGTAACCCTGTATATTTATTTCTTTTTTGACAAATCCATATACATATATATATTGTATCAAAGGATGATAATAAAGATTAAGATTAAGATTAAGCTGATGAAGCAAACACTGCACACCTACGTCACTATGACGTCACTGGCCTGTTTTCTGACTGCATAGACGGTAAGTAAAACAACTGTGGAAACCGACAGTCGAAACTAAGATGAAATCGAAAGGAATAAAAACCGAGAGAATACTACATTATTGTCATTGTATGTAGAATGAGTGAAAATGAACGGGCAAATAAAGGTGTACAGTTATATATCCATAAAAATGCAAACGCGGAGAGAGATACATATGTAAGTGTGATAATAGTTTTAGAGCGATGTGAACTAAATTGAGGAACAGATAATTGTATAATGCAATACTGATATAAACCTGTACATGTGACTTAAAAGGGAAAATCCCAATGAATATAAATGGGTTTTTCACGTTATTTGACACGGAGCATTAAGGCTAAAGCATTTGATGAAAAAGAAAACAATAATTTCGTATGGATAGCCTACATTTTTAAGATATTTTCATGTTATACGGGGTGTTCCCAAAACACAAAACTTATCAAAGTTATATTTTTTTTAAATAGAACACCCTATATATTATTGCATATTCAGATTCTTTGGTGAATCCTAGTGTGACTTTATGTATCAGAAGTGAACCGTTTAGGTGTAAATAATCATTTTCGGTATAAGTAGATATCAGAAAAAAAAATTGAATATCGCAGAGATTATCAAGTGTAGAAAGCTGTGGCTTTGCCATATTACGAAGCATGAAATGCGTCAGCTTTAAGTTAGACTGTCAAATTTAAATTGCGTTTGTGCTTGGAGAAATCGGCCGATTAATTAAGGAAACTTCAATCAGAGAAAACTTGAATTTTTCACATATGGAACTTTCAACGAACCGTTTAGGCGCAAATCACCATTTTTGGTATAAATAGGTATCAGAAAAAAATTGAATATCGCAGCTATTATAAAACTTAGAAGGCCTTGACTTTGCGGTACGACTAAGCATGAAATGCGTCACCTTAGGTCAGACGGCTAAATTTGAATTCTTTTTGTACTTGAAGAAATCAGAGGATACATTAGGGAAACTTCAATCACAGATTACTTGATTTTTTCAAATGAGAATGCCTAATTTTTTTATACGATTAAATGTAAAATTTGATAGCCTTTCTAATGATATAATGTTGTGAATATCAATCTCTGGTAGTTTTTATTTAATTTCAAATTTTCAATCATATCGATATTTTTCAATTTGCCTACCTATAAACAGCCTAGCAGACCATAAAATATAAGCAAAAACCTGTTCAGATAGAAGAAAACAACTAACCTAGCAGAAAAATGCAGACGAAGTAGACTAAAAAGACAAGGTTTAAAAATTACTTACAACAAATCAACTTTAACTAGGAACAACGGCGGTAACATATCTAAGGTCAAAGAGAAGCTGCAGCACGACACAAATGGATAGTTTTTACGGCCTACTAGCTACTGCAATGTAATAGAGATCGCGAATTTCCAAAACCATTAAAAAATCTGAAATGAAAACTAGTAGCGAATGTTGTAGGTAGTTTATTATCTTCAGAATAAAATTTCACACTTAATGATATAAGAAAGTTTACAATTCTGTCCAAGTCAAAAGTAACCAATCCTCTGACTGAAGTTTTGGAAATTCTTCAGTACCTGTTAGAAATCGCAGAAAATGGAGAATGGATTAAAATTTGTTAAAATAATTTGCCTGGCAGAAAATTTAAGTCTGATTTGTCAGTGTTCCTTTTTTGCGATCTTGCTAACAGATATAGAAATTAGAAGCTTCTTAGTCAGACGTATCGTTATTTTGACGCAAATTACTACTTTTTTACACCATTACATGTGATTGATAAATGCGTGCTGAACCAACAATCGCTAGTAGTTTTTCTTTCATTTCTGGATTTTTAATCGTTTTGGAAATGTGTAACCTCTATTATATTGCAGTAGTCAGTGCGCTGTGAAAAATATCTATTTCTGTCATACTCCAGCTTCTCTTTGACCTTAGATATGTTGCCGCCGTTGTTTCTGGTTAAAGTTGATGTGTTGTAAGTAATTTTTATAATATTGTCTCTTTAGTCTAGTTCGTCTGCATTTTTCTACTAAATAAGTTGTTTTCTTCTATCTAAATAGGTTTCTGTTTATATTTCACGGTCTCCTAGGTTGCCTATAGGTAGGAAAATTGAAAAACACCGGTTTGATTGAAAATTTGAAGTAAAATGAAAACTACGATATTCACAACCGTCATTAGAAAGGCCATCAAATTTTACATTCAATTGTATAAAGAAAAATAGGCAATCCTATTTGAAAAAATCAAGTTATCTCTGATTCAAATTTCGTTAATTAATCGACCGATTTCTCCAAGCCCAAAATTTGGAAGTCTAATCTAAGCTGACGCATTTCATGCTTAAATAATACGGTAAAGTCACAGCCTTCTACATTTTATAATCTCTGCGATACTCAATTTTTCTCTGATATCTAGTTATACCGAAAATGATGATTTATATCGAAACGGTTCACTTTAAGTCCCATGGATACATAAAGTCACACTAGAATACACCAAGGAATCTGGATATGCAGTAATATATAGAGTGTTCTATTTAAAAAAATACAACTTTGATACTTTTCGTGTTTTGGGAACGCCCTGTATAACATGGAAATATTTTTAAAATTTAGCCTTAATGGGCCCCTATCCATTCGAAATTATCATTTTGTTTTTCATCAAATACTTTAGCCATAATGCTCCGTGTCGGATTACATGAATAACCCGGAATATTTCAAAAAACTGCAATATATTACACAAATCGTAGGAATATTTTTCCAATAAAGGGGAATGTTTAAGAGCCTTTGCCACTTATAACAACTTTTAGATTTGTAGTTTCTTTGTTAGGAAAAAGACACGGAATAATGTATGTATTAGTCAGTAATTAAATACCAGGAGCAGTGGAAAACACAGTTCACACTGGCCCAAAATACACGATAAAATTCCTCGAGTGATAATTATGTAAGATTTAGATGCATATAAACGAAGGTATGGGGGCTAAAAATTGCGTATAAAGTACCAAAATCTCTTAATAGAGATGAACATGATAAAAATTGAATATTGATAACATTCAAAAACAAACATGGATGCAACAGATCAACAATTATGGTTTAACGCACAATTACAATATATACCCCTGAAAGACTAAATAAATAGTGAAGCCCATGAAGCTACAAAAAACACCACAACAGCTACTTGAGCCGGTGGCTAATCAGAAGAAAAATTAATGACAAAATATAGATACCTAAGTACTTGTATATATAATTTAAAAAGACTTTTTACTTTTTCATCAATGGAATCTGACACAATGATATACAGCTAATAAAGTGGACAAACGTTGATTATTTAAAAAAAACAAGTGAGATTAATTTATCTATAAGTGATAGTATTTATCTTGTATATATAAGTATTGACTCATAGAGGATATAGGATAAATGGATTAATATACAGTGTGGAACAGCCAAATGGAATAAATTCGACAACGAATAAATGAGAGCGTGTTGAAAGAAACGCTTGGACACGTCGACTTTTATTTTCAAATGCGCAGTTTTATCAAAAATAAAATATCGTGTGTGTCATGTCAGTGGGCAATATCAACTTTCTTATTTTAAGTGCAACCACCTGTATATTATGCTGTTTTTGGTTCTTCAGATAATTCTAGAAATAATTCATCTACAATGTTCTATACCTATCTTCAACGGTTTCGGAAATATTAAGTGTTTTCAGATTTATTACAGAAATTAACATAAAAAAAAGAAAAATATGTTATCCCAGAAATTCGCTATATTACACTAAAAAAGTAGTATGATTATTTCTAAATGCTGTAAAAAACTAAAAAAACATTAATGTCGATGTATGAAATGTTCAAAATACTCGCCGCAAACATCTTGGCGGCATGCCAATCTGGTATAGAAATGTCTACATTACACTCAATACTTATATCTTATTTAGCTGTTGATATTGAGAAAGTAAGCAAAAACTATTAGTCCGTTCCTTTTTACTTTTTTTTTCATAACTGAGCAGACCGCGTAGACAGAGCCTAAATACCAGAGTACCGCGGCTGCTGTGAAAGGGTTATGTTAGGGGAAGTTTGTTAACGCGGGTTTTGAATGGGCCAACACCCGGAGGCCCAATAAATACATCTCCTGGCAGTCATTTCAAGCCTTGGAACACCCTGGGAATAAATGTGCGATTGTACCGCTCGGTTCTTGATGTATGAAATACGACTGCCTTGCTTAATGGAATAAAAGAACAAAACAGTTTTGTTTATTTTCGTGTAAAAGTCATACCCTTAGCAACTTGTTGTCCGCCCGTCAGCATGTCAGTACTGATCAGTATCAGTGCCATTGTCGTTTGAACTTCGTTAACTGTGCATAATAATATCAGAAAAAATAGTTCATTCAATAAAAATGCACAAAATAACTATTCTAAAAATGATTGGTCATGGAGATGTCACACGAACATAAGTGGAAGTTTCTCCCTTATTTCACAAAAAATTTCCAAATTTTCCGCCTATATCGCAAGGTACAATTAGCAAAATAGAAAAGCAGTTTCGCGAGCTTGGACACCTAAGACAGTTAAAAACTAAACCCCTCAACTGGATGACTTAAAAGGCCATCACGTTTGCGATTAGATCAGACATTTCTATACCAGATTAGCATGTTGCCATGACGTTCAGGGCGAGCTTTTTGAACATTTCTTACATTGAGATTTATGTTTTTACTTCCCACACCGATAGGTGAGGGGAGTATTGTGATCGCGAAAATTTTCGATTTTGAGATAATACACTTTTTGGGCGTTTCATGATGTCTACATAACGAAAATCCACGTCACTCATTTCCGTCGGTCTGTCTGTCTGTCGGTCTGTCGGTCTGTCGGTCTGTCTGTACGCGTTTTTGTGTCCTCGTAATCTCAGTAACCGCTGCATGGATTGTGATGAAATTTGGGCAGCGATATGCTGGGGGGTCGTAGTAGGTAATGTTCTTATAATTTTGAAAATCGGTGCAGGGGCGGCGGAGTAATTAGCAAAAAACAAAAAAAATTAAATATTCCTCAAACTTCGTTTTTAGGCGTTTTAGAGGTTCCTGATCATTTTTTACTTTTTTTTGGGTGGGGGTGAAATTGGGGTGGTTGGGGGGTGGGGGGTTGTAAAATTGAAAAATTTGTTGCTTTCATAATAGACTGTCCACTGACCCATGAAGGAAGACCTAGCAACATAAATAACTTTTTTAGGTCCATCCGAACATTGCCTTGCCTATTACAGAAACCAAAGGACTTAGAATTTTTTCTGGTGTAAACATACGAGAGTATTGCTTTAGATCCTTCTATATTGTGTTACAAGGAAACTGTTGAATTGATGTTAATGAAATTCTGACACAGTATTACTACCATGACAAGGATGGAAAACGCGTATGGTTTTTATAAATCGTGCCAATGGCGGCGCAGAAATAATAAAAAAAAGTAAAAATGTAAAAACAGTTCAAACTTCGTTTTTAAGCGTTTTAGAGGTTCCTGATCATTTTCTACGTTTTTTTTTGGGTGGGGTGAAATTGGGGTGGGTAGGGGGTGGGAAGTTGAAAAACTGAGAAATTTCTTGTATTCATAATAGGCTGTCCACTAACCTGTGAAGGAAGACCTAGCGACGTAAATCAACTTTTTAGGTCCATCCGAACATTGCCTAGCGTATTACGGAAACTAAGGGACTTAGAATTTTCTGTATACATACATACGAGTATTTATTGCTTTAGATCTTTTTGTGTTTTGTAACGTGGACACTACTAAATTGATTCTAATTAAATTTTGACACAGTATTATTACCGTGGTGAGGATGCAAAACGCGTACGTTTGTTAAATATCGTGTAAGTGGCAGCGTATATAGCAATAATCAAAAAACTAAAAGTATGAAAACAACCCAAACTTCGTTTTTAGATGTTTTAGCCTGTCCATTGACCTCTGAAGGAAAGACTTAGCGGCATAAGACAATTTTAGGGGAGGGAAGGCTGCCGATGATTTGGTTGCAAGGGATCTCAGACTAAAGCTTCATGCTATGGGAAAATAATAAACTGATATCACAGTAATGTGTGGGAAGTATCGAGTCAATCAACTTGACTCCATTTTTTTATTTTTTGTTTACGTTATTAAGAAATAATCAGTATTACTTATTTGGTTTTTAGTGTAATGTAGCGAATTTGTGAAATAGAATATTTTTATTTTTTAATGTTAATTTTTGTAATTTATTTATTTAGCGTATGGTTACATAGTACACATGAAAAAGTCATAAAAAGTAAAACCGTTTTTTTTTTGTTTTTGTCATCTAAATAGTAACTAGGCTATACGTTAATATTGAGCCTGGACATCCATTCTACAGCTGATGGTTTGGCTTGGAGGAAGTCCTTGTTGTTGCCTGGATATGCTCTACGCCACATTCTTGCACTGTATGTCCGACAGTTTGGCATTCCGCTCCACAGCCGCATTCTGGGGATTCGCGCTTGTTTCATTTAAACAACGAATCAGTGCACACTCCATGCGACGTGCAAATTATGTTTAGGGTTGACCATCCCCTTCGGTGGAGCTCAAAACCAGGGGGTTCTTGACCAATAGTTTGATTATCAGTCACTTCTTCTGGTGTTTGTGTCGCCCAAATTTCTGCCCATTTAACTGCAGGGTTACACCATCAGGCTCGACTTGGAGAGCTGTTGTAATTGGTGGGTTTCCTCGACCGTAATCTGCACGCACAAGGAGAGATCAGGTTTATATCGATGGATTGGCAGTGAGAGATTTGTTTTGATTTTATTATACTCTTTCAGAAAGAAATTTTCTCGACGGTGGTGGAGCTATTTAAAGTTGATTTAATGCATCCCGTAATATTTATCATAGGAGTGTTTAACTGGGCGTCTATTAGTATAATATAATAATAATAATAATAATATCGTCTTTATTTCCAAAAAACCAAGAGTGACTCAAGCAGCGAAGTTTATCCTTGCCTACTCTTACACTTAACTACTTGTGTCGGTTAGAACAAAGTTGTTCGATATAAAATATACAAAAATAAATGTAAAAAAGTTACATAAAACATTATTAACAATAATACAGTGAGAAAAAAAGTTGGTAGGATGCTTACCTAACGAAGAAAAAGAAAATGTTTATTAGTTTGGTAAAAATATACTGAAAAGAAGTTGTAATAACATGTTATAGTTTAAAAATTCCAGCTTCACTAATCAGTCTCTAGCAAGTAGCATACTTTTTACTGATGTACGAAAACGTGACAATGTTTGATTTTTGAATGAATTATCTAATTGATTGTAAAAGGTGGCCGCATTGTAGGAAAAACTCCTGCGGAATAAAGTTGTGGTATGTGGAGTAAGTCTAATGATGTTTTGATTTCTAATAGTTCTGTTGTGAACTTCAAAACTAAAAATCAGTTTTTTTCTCAAATACTCCGGTTTTGATGATGATAAAATTTTGTGAACTAAAATTAGATACTTATATTCTACAATGTTCCCTAGCCTAAGCCACTTCAGGTCTTTATATTTTTGGCTGACATGATCATATTTTTTTAGCCCAAATATAAATCGTACACAGTTATTTTGGATGATTTGAATTCTGTTTTTCATCAACTGATCCAAACACGGGTAATAAACAACATCACAGTAACTGAACACAGACAGCTGTTCAGCCACACTGGCGAGCAAAATTGAGCCGCAGAGAAACAGAGGCTCAGGATCGAAGTACGGAGCATAGAAGCGGGCCCCCAAGAGATTCCACATAATTTCTGGCAGGATGTTATTTCTGCTGCTAACTTTGGCTGCGATGGACTGAATGTATTTTTTAAACGTTAGTGTCTTATCCAGTGTGACAGCTAGGTATTTGGGTGTGGGATTATAGGGCAGCCAGGTGCCGTTAAAGTAAATCTTTAGCTCTCTTTTTGCCATTTTATTGTTAAGGTGAAAACACGATGTTATTGTTTTGCTCACCCTTCGCTTTAGCTTCCGCCTGCTGAAGTATGATCCCAGTATTGAAAGATCGGCAGTTTGTGTGAACTATAGTATGTCAAAGTTGGTATTTCTGTATGCTATAACCATATCATCTGCATATGCGAATTTCCGGCAGCATAACTTGAACAAGACGGGCGATAGAGCGGAGCCCTGGGGTATCCGTTATTAAATGTCTCTGGTATCAGAGCTCATGACAACCTGGAATGATCTGGCTGAAACCATATTGTTTATTAAGTTGCCTACTGTTTTGCAGGGTTCGATACGGTACATCTTGTATAAGAGCCCTTCTCTCCAGACGGTATCATAGGCTGCGGCCAGGTCTACGAACACTATGCCGGTCTTGGTATCCGCTTTCAATGAAAGATATGACGCTGAGTACTTGGTCACATCAACTACGATTCGGTCTGTAACCCGCCCGCTCAACTGGTATATGTTGTTGTATCTTGGGAGCTATTCTCATCAAGACTAATCGCTCGAGGTGTTTGAGACAGATGCTGAGTAGCGCGATGGGGCGATAGTTCTACACAAGTTCGCAGTCTTCTGCTGGTTTCGGTATGCCAATTATCTTCGATTTTTCGAATTCTAGAGGTAGTTTACCAATCTCTGAAATGCCTGTGAAGAATGCCCCCAGCCACTTCCTTGGGTCCACAGTGAATTATGAATTCTGGGAGAATTCCATCAAAACCTGGGTCTTTCCCCGCTTTCATGCATTCGATGGCGGTGGTGGTGTAATAAATCTGAAAACCATATTTCCGAAAGACATTGTACATGAATTATGTCTAGATTTCTGAATAATCCAAAAAAATCACATTATACAGGGGGCTGCATTTAAAATAAGAAAGCTGGTATTGACCACTGTCCCAAGACACACCTTTTATATATTTTTTTGTTTTTTGAAAAAAATGCGCATTTAAAAATACAAATCGACGTGTCCACGCATTTTCCCAATATGCCCACATTATCGAATTTATATTTGGCTGTTCCACACTGTCAGAACATACTGTTCCAACTTGGTTTTTAGTAGACTTACCTAAGAGAAACCTCGATATCAGCACAGTAAACAATGGAGCAGAACTCTTTATAGTTTCAGTGAAACTGACTGCTACATAATTCAAGGCTACCAGGCCCAATACTACTGTTAGAAATCTAAAAACAAATGTTTTTTAAAATTAGAATGCTATGTATGGCGTATTTAAGGAGGTAGAATGGGACAGAACCCCGACTTCAAGGCTGCCAAAGAATTACCACGAATCAAAATTATCAGTTTTCTCGGTAAATTTGTATGGTGGCTTCAATTTACTTTGTATACTCAAAACTTTTTTATTTTCTAAGAAATTTATTTTTCGGCTAAAAGGTTTACATTATCTCAACTGACTTTACACTACATACATACACTATCTTTGTTCTGTATTTCGTTTAATACAACGGTAACTTATTGAGTTTGATTGAAGTTCCCTGTATATAATAATTATTATAAATTACGCTCATAAAAAGCAATACTGCATATATTGTTTAAAACAGCTATAATTTACATACTTTAGGGTCTAATAATGTGGAAATTGAAATGAACTCTGTTCATCTAATCAGCGTACGATACGGCTGAAATAAATGAGTCCGAAAAACTGAAAAAGAACGAGGTGGCCATCGTATTTAACAATCTAAAAATCTAACACAGGGTGTACCTGAATTTCCTTGACACATGACATTCCCCTAACAAAAAAAAGTTCAAACCAAAACTGAGTGGAATTTTTAAAAGTACTACAGGGGTATATCATACCGTGCTTTCAAAACATTTTTTTGTATTCCAACCCTTAAAACTTACCCCAAACCTTTTTTTTTCAAATAGCACCCAATAGTTTTTACTACACAAATTGAGTCCTTATTTTATTTAAAATCTTGTAGTATCTTTGATGAAGTTGAGGGTGTGTTTTAAGGGTTGAAGTACAAAAAAATGTTTGAAAAGTATGGTATGATAGACCCTATAGTACTTACAAAAATTCCACTCAGTTTAAGTTCGAACATTCTTTTTGTTACGAGAATATCACGTGTCAAGGAAATTCAGGGACACCCTCTATACGATTTTTAAGTTGAAACATGATTTCCTTATGTTCGTTCCACGAAAAATAAAAAATATAAAATGTCTATTAATCATATATAAAAGCGGTGTTTTTTAATCACCCATTAAGGCTCGATAGCGAAAAATGGCTGTTTATTCGAATTATTTTAAAGTAATTTTTTATTTAATCCTACTTAAACACTAACCATCGGACTTAGATTTTTGTTATCTAAATACATTGAAACAAGACAAATGGTTGTTTCTATCCTCACTAATTTTCTAGATGGTGTATAACATGAAATTACAACATCCAAAAAAATAGGAATTACATTCGTAATACCGAAAATGTTCGTATATTATTTATAGTATCTATAAAAATGCACACATTTGCTGAAATTTGTGGATTTTTGAGGAGCTTCCAGATATTCCAAATGTTATAAGTTGTCCCAGAGAACAACCCCCCCTCTCCCCACCTTCCCCAACCAAAAACTCTATCCACCTTAGAATTAAATAAAATATCAAGTAGCAACCATATATAGTTTTCAACCATAAATTAATGAATATTTTAAAGTGAACAACACCAACATGAACATTGCTATGACCTCTCTTTCAGAAGTGTCATTGGATGAGAAAATAACTCTAAAGACAATGAAGTATCAACCGATTCGTGATTTTTACACCTACCAAATAATGCTGATGAATAAATATCAACATGGCTTGTTCTGCGCAATACTTCTGATACAAATCATGTAATCATTTTGCAATCTTATACAATCCATAGGCAGGTGTTGATACCTGGTTAATAACTAGCTACTAGCAAATTTAAAACTAAAATGTACCTGAAAATATTTCTGTTTTTTATCCAAAACGTGTGTTTCCAATTACCATAAGCTAAAGTCAGAAAATTAATGACATTACACACTTACTCTGTACAAGCGAAGAATGATTTAAAAGCGTCTTTTGCTTTGTCAGTCAAAGTAACTAAGCAGTGGTTAGTAACCACATAATGTATCTGACACAGTTCCAAAAAAAAAGGTAATACCTTGACATCCAAAATCTCATTGCATTATTACTTGACAAACTTGTGTATTGAAGTTTTATTTATTATTATATTCGCATTGCCTATGCTTGAAGTCAGTGTACATTATCTTGATGATAGAGAACTTACCTAAAGCACCCCACTAACACCATATGCTGATAGAATCCAGGTGGTTTATTTAATCTTGAGGAAGGTTTATACATGCCACATGGAAAATAGAGTTGTATGAAACCACATGTTGCAGTCATGAGCATTTGAAAAGCCCCTTGAAAAGGAGAATACACATAGATTTTAGGAAAATATATATTCCCTCTACATCGTGCCTCAATGGCTCATAATTAAAACTAGATCAGTTGAAATATATACACATCCAGCACAAAGGACGGACGTTTTTGAAATGGTTAGTACTCTTTCCCTATCATGAAGGGAGAGGTGAGGAGTTTCTATCTTTTGGTTACCAGTTGACATTATGTGACGTGAGCTTCATCACCCATGAACAAAATGCTGGATAACAGCTTCCATCTCACGTGCGGAATTCAGTTGTGCGTAATCCCGACGTTCACTGAGGCGAAATTCAACAGCATGTTGCCCAGCAGATCGAGTTGGGCTGCAATGAAGGACTTGTCGATCGCGCTCCACGTTGCTATTTTGTTGATCAGTACACCACGGGTGCCAAGTGCTTCAACCCAATCAAGGGTGATGTTTCGAGTAGGCACAGCTCGATTCCGGTGGATGGTGAAGTGGCGACGAAACTCACGTTGTTGCCCTTGCCCAGCAAATCGAGTCGGACTGCGACGAAGGGCTTGTCAAACAGGTTCCACATTTTTAGAAGTTCGAACCATTCGTGGAGCTCTTAGTGTCCAGGTGATATTTTTTTGATCAGTACACCAAGGGTGCAAAGTGCCTCAACCCAACGAAGGATGGTGTTTCGAGTAGGCACAACTCGATTCCGATTAATGTTGTATAGTACAGACTAATTATTTCGTAGAAAATTGACGTAAAAACAGTCCCACTCCCACTTCTTTCGTCCTGATGGGCGAAGAGCCATTTTAAAAACGTCCGTCCTTTGTGCCGGACCCTGCACCAAATATTTTTCCGGTGGCAGGTTTGGTTTTTGTGAAACAACTTCATAACTGAGTCAGTGAATATGAGGTCTTATACATTGTCTCTCGGTTTATCTTATGAGAGAATAATATGACCAGCATTTCATAATTCAATGAAGAATACATAAATATGACCAAAACTTTAGGAAAGGGTTTACATTTCAACAGATGTGAAGCGAGACAGATACAGATCAGAGCAACAATAACAGCATAAGTTCCAGAAATTACATATGTTCCTGAGTTTAGCGGAATATGCAGGGTTATCAGGGTTATTCACGTTATTCAACACGAAGCATTATGGCTAAAGTATTTGATAAAAAAGAAAATAATAATTTCGGATGGATAGAGACCCATAAAGGCTACATTTTAAAAATATTTTCATGTTATACATGGTGTCCCAAAAACACGAAATGTATCAAAGTTATGTTTTTTTAAATGGAACACCCCGTATATTATTGCATATTCAGATTCCTTGGTGAATTCGAGTGTGACTTTATATATCATACATGGGACTTAAAGCAAACCGCTTAGGTGTAAATCACCATTTTCGGTATAAGTAGATATCAGGAAAAAATTGAATATCGCAGAGATTATAAAATTTGGAAAGCTGAGACTTTGCCGTATTACTAAGCATAAAATGCGTCAGCTTTGATGAGGCTGTCAAATTTAAATTACGTTTATGCTTGGAGAAATCGGTCGATAAATTAAGGAAACTTCGATCAGCGATAACAAATAAATTTGAATTCTTTTTGTACTTGTAATTAAGGAAACTTCAATCACAGATAACTTGATTTTTTCAAACGGGAATGCCTATTTTTTTATACGGTTAAACGTAGAATTTGATAACCTTTCTAATGATATAGGTTGTGAATATGAATCTCTGGTAATTATCATTTAATTTTAAATTTTCAAACAAATCGGCGTTTTGCAATTTTTCTACCTATAAGCAACGTAGCAGGCCATGAAATATAAACAAAAACCTGTTCAGGTAGAAGAAAACAACTAACATAGCAGAAAAATACACACGAACTAGACTAAAGGGACAAGATTATGAAAATTACTCACAACAAACAAAGTCTAACCAGAAACAACGACGGTAACATGTCTTTGGTCAAAGAGAAGCTGGAGTATAGCAGAAATGGATTTTTTCACGGCCTACTAGCTGCTGCAATGTACTAGAGATTGGCAATTTCCAAAATCATTAAAAATTTTGAGATGAAAGAAAACTACTAGACAATGTTGTAGGCAGTTTATTATTTTCATAATACAATTTCACATTTAATGATATAAAAAAGTATGAAATTCTATCAAAATTCAAGTCAAAAGTACCTCTAACTGGAGTTCTGAAAATTCTTCAGTACCTATTAGCTAGATCGCAGAAAATGAAGAATGCATTAAAATTTGTTCAAATTATAAAACATAACTTAAGTGGAAGAAAACTTAAATCTGATTTGTCAGTATTCCTTTTTTTTTGCAATATTGCTGATAGATATTGAAAAATAGAAGGGCTCCAGTCAGAGGTATCGACTTAGACGCAAATTACTACTTTTTTACACCATTACATATGATTGATAATTAAGTGCTGGAGCAACAGTTGCTGGTTGTTTTTGTTTCATATCAGCGTTTTTAATGGCCTTGGGAATGTTTAACCTCTAGTAAATTGCGGTAGCCAGGAGAAAGTAAAAAAATATCTATTACTGCCATACCCCAGCTTCTCTTTGACCTTAGCGATGTTACCGCAGTTGTTTCTGGGAGAGTTGATTTGTAACGAATTTTTATAATCTTGTCCCTTTAGTCTAGTTCGTGTGTATTTTTCTGCTATGTTAGTTGTTTTCTTCTACCTGAACAGGTTTTTGTTTATATTTCATGGCCTGCTACGTTGCTTATAGGTAGGAGAATTGCAAAACGCCGATTTGTTCGAAAATTTAAAATTAAATGAAAACTACCAGAGATTAATATTCACAACCTTATATCATTAGAAAGGTTATCAAATTCTACGTTTAACCGTATAAAAAAATCAGGCACTCTCATTTGAAAAAATCAAGTTATCGCTGATCGAAGTTTCCTTAATTAATCGACCGATTTCTCCAACCACAAACGTAATTTAAGTTTGATAGTCTCATCAAAGCTGACGCAT
Organism: Callosobruchus maculatus; assembly: GCA_951848785.1. Taxonomy (NCBI): domain Eukaryota; kingdom Metazoa; phylum Arthropoda; class Insecta; order Coleoptera; family Chrysomelidae; genus Callosobruchus; species Callosobruchus maculatus. Next base: position 13,037,333 of record CATOUR010000056.1, read on the forward strand.
TTTATGCTTAGTAATATGGCAAAGTCACAGCCTTCCAAATTTTATAATCTCTGCGATATTCAATTTTTTACTTATATCTGTTTATCCCGAAATGGTGATTTACACCTAAACGGTTCGCTTTCAGTCCCATGTATGATACATAAAATCACACTACAATTCACCAAGGAATCTGACTGTGCAATAATATACGAGGTGCTCCATTTAACAAAACATAACTTTGATACATTTCGTGTTTTTGGGACACCCTGTATAACATGAAAATATTTTTAAAATGTAGCCTTTATGGGTCTTTATCCATCCGAAATTATTATTTTCTTTTTTATCAAATACTTTAGCCATAATGCTCCGTGTCGAATAACGTGAATAACTCTATATAGAATACCAAGTTGATCATACAATCACCCAACAATAGGCTCGTTCAGGATAATTATTTATTCAATTGTTTCACCGACACTGAATACTTACCAACAAATTCAAATTCGTTGATGCTGAGTATAATAATGGAAGAAGGACAGAGGAAGAAAAATTATAAATATTGTATAGTTCCCCAATGTGAAAATACGACAGTGACCAGTGACCACTCCTGGTTAATTTTTTATTAGTTTGCCATGAAATTAAAAATCAGGAAATTGTGGCAAAGGACTATGCATAGGAATGAATTCGTGAGCGATAAGTCAACAAAGTATTGCTGTGAGGGCCATTTTAATGTAAGTATTTTTATAACTATGTGAATTGTATTATTATCAAGAAACCGCCCGGTTATGAAATCGAAAAGTGTGTGTATTGTAGGATTACGTCTGAAATAAAAAAAGAGTTTTCAAGTATTTGTCAATGCCATTCTAAAGGTATATTGATGGCAGTTGTTAGCAGATTTTGCTGGTACTGGTACACTATAAAGCGTAAGAGATACAAGTAGTTTTTTTAATCCAAATACTGACCTAATCATATAAAGATTATAAAAGCATTGGAAAAATCAATTCTCATTGATATGTGGAACCCAAAATTCATATATATTTTAATTATGTAGGAAAAATTGTTTTATATTGTCAGGACGGCCTCTTTTTCTTCACCCAGGAAATCAAACTCGACGTAACTTTCACCGTTTTACTTCACAACTCGATACAATATCTCTTAACCTTATCTCAAGTACAACTCAACTCAACTTAACGTGGTTCGTCACTTTGTCTAGAAAGCTAAATCCGCGAGATGGCAGCATCTGTACATAGCTGAGGGTTATGAGGAAGCTCCTCCTTTTTCTACCTAGAGACCGCCAAAACTAGTATGGCCGCCCCAGCAACGTTGCCAAGGGTTTGTAGTCCACTGATAAAAGAAATGCCGACTTTTTATGGCCCATAAATTATATGGGTCATTCGCTAGGCTCTGTCGGCTGCCGAAAAAACGTCGGAGGGACAGGTGTTGGCCGAGGCCGACATACATATACTATCTTCCTTCTATTTGGCTAGGTATAACTTATAAGGAGGGTTTGGGTATGGTCTGTTTTGTATGGGTTCAGTGTACTGTCCTTTCTGGAGGTTTGGAATTTGATATAATACGGCTATTTATTGGTTATGTACAATTAACGATTACCATTTGAAAACATTTTACAATTTGAAAAGGACTATCAGAGTATGTGCTAAAGTATGAATATAGGGTGCTATGAAAAATTGGAAAAGCGATCGTTATAATCAGTGGCATATATAAGGGGGGCCCGGGTGGCCCGGGCCCACCCCGAAACCAGCCACGCATGCAGTTTTGACGTCTGGAAAGAGGCTGAAGTAATGTCAAAAATCATAGTACTGAATAAAATTAGCAGCGACATCAAAAATTATTTTCGTTAATATTAGTACACTGTTATTTTATTTTTAGGTTAGGATTATAATACGCCAATATTATAATGTATGAAATAAACTAATTTTTCCGATGGGCCCCCCGAAATTGATTTTCATATACGCCACTGGTTATAATTATAGAACGTCAGCAATATATCAAGCTCTCTGGTGCACCGAATGGTTTCTGTATAAGAATGATATTATCATCAGAAAACATGCCCAGATATCTTCCTGTTCCTAACATTTTAGAATCGAGGGGGTGAGGAAGGGGGAGGGAGCAGAAGAAGACTTTTAAAGTTTGTATATATGTATATATTACAACATTTTTTTTAAACATTGTAAATAGTATTTTCAGAAATTTACAAAATGCAAATGGTAGCTATCCAAAATGTATGTAGCCAGGTAAAAAAGTAGATGGAATGAGTTGAGATTCTTAATGATGACACGTCGTCGTGGCTCCGCCGTTCTTATCATAATCATAGATTATCAACAACTGAGGTGCCAAAAAAATCAAGCTTTCAGCACTCAAATATGAACAAATAGAAAAAGGAATGAAAAATCTGAACAGTGACCTGAGAATATTCTAAACGTTTTCAAAAGCTGAAATCTCATTTCAGAAATTTTCGGTAAGGCAATGTCCAAAAAAGGTGATTTATCTCGCTAGGTCTGCCTTCACATGTCAGTAAACAGCCTATTAAGAATACAACAAATTTTACAGTTTTCCAACCCTTCACCCCCAAACGACCCCAATTTCACCCCCCCCCCCCCCCCCCCAAAAAAACATAGACAATTATCAGGAACCTCTAAAACGCTTAAAAACGAAGTTTGAGCTGTTTTTATATTTTTTGTTTTTTTTATATCTGCGCCGCCACTGGCACGATTTATAAAAACCATACGCATTTTCTATCCTCGCCATGGTAGTGATACTGTGTCAAGATTTCATTAATATAAATTCAACAGTTTCCTCGTTACACAATACGATCTTTAGCAATACTCGTATGTCTAGGTACACCAGAAAAAATTCTAAGTCCTTTGGTTTCTGCAATGGGCAAAAGCACCGTACGCAAAAGGCAATGTTCGGATGGACCTACAAAAGTAATTTATGTCGCTAGGCCTTCCTTCACAGGTCAGTGGGCAGTATTTAATGAATGCAACAAATTTTTCAAATTTACAACCCTCCAACCATCCCAAATCTCACCCCACCCAAAAAAAAGTTGAAAATGATCAGGAACACCTAAAACCTCTAAAAACGAAGCCTTGAGGAATACCTATTTGATTTTTTTTGTTTTTTGCGAATTACCCCGCCGCCCATGTACCGATTTGCAAAATTAGCAGCATAAAACAATAACGACGAATAACAAAAGGGATAACGAAATAACAATGGTAACAAGAACTACTAAAAAATACTGGGATTACGCCAAGAACATGCACTCTGAAAGACAGGCTTCAGTGAACTAAATACATATATATTTAAAAATTAAAATAGAGGAACCTATCTCCTTTTGTGAACAAAAACTTCGTTTTCTTAGTCCCCTTATTGTAGCGGCATGTTACAAAGTCGCCACCGACACCGCCACGCCGCCGCCCGCCGCACCGCTTGGAGCTCGTTACCTATCGTCAACGGGACGCCGCGCGGCGGGCTCTTTGCAATTTTTTTATGATGACCAGACAACCCGTACCTACCGCCAGTCGGTAGCACCGTTAAAGCAGTGTCCTTAACGATTTGGCAATACCGCATGCGAATAACCATCTAGGTGTTAGAAATGGGTGGGATCAGTGTGGGGCGTGTCAATAGGGATTTTTCAATAGATTATCAGTGTTTTCTCCCTCACTGTTTTGATTATCGCAATCAAATTTTGCGGTTGGGTAAAAGATTCATGATTACGTGATTTTACTTCAAAAAAATTGAAAAATAATGAGCAGTAATCCACCCAGCCAAATTTTTATTTGAAAAAATTGAGCTATGTAAAAAGTATCACATTCTTGTCACAGATATAGTGCAGCTGATTATAAATGCTAAATTACAACCTTCTAGCATATATATATTTCCAGTAACGGCTGTCCTAAAATCGGAGAAATACTACACAAAAAAGATTCAAAATTTCAAAAAAAATCAAAAATAACTGATCAAACACATCACATTGGTATGTCCGAATACATAAGAACATTATAAAGTAATTATTAAGCAGAATATAGAGTGTTTCTAAAAGGTGACCAACCACGCTACCCGTGGTGCCGTATATACACTTCATCGAACCATCTAGAGCATTCGATGACAGAATGCCAATCCGTCATTCTAGAAAACTCTAGACGATTCAATGAGGTTTACACTTCAAAGATCTAACCTAACACTTTGACTTTACACCATGCATGACAACTAATACACAATACACGAATACCATAATATACAGTATGTTACATTTTTCCCCCTTAGCGTTTGGCGTCCTCGACGAACAACTTCGAATCTTGTATCACCACAGACATCAGTATTGTCGACCTTCGGTTTTCCACTTCCCGTACATAACCTGTAGACCAAGTCATTGAGGCGGTTCGTCTCCAAGTAGGGTCCCTCCAAATGATGTTGAAGCTTCTGACATCTACCCTTCTTCCTGTCGTGTGCTGTAAGACCATACCAGATCACCTTGTAACTGCGATACCCTTTGCTCAACTTGTGATTCTCATTTTCAGCTCCAGCAGTGTTCTTTTTTCCTAACTCTGCTATCATCCTCTTCAGTTGGGCCTTTTCGTCTTGTCGGCTGTCAACTCTCGACACTCCCTTCTCGTCACTCAGGTTGCTCTCCAGTTCCTCTGTGAGTCTGCTCAGTTTGTCTTCCTGTTCCGCAATCCTGTTCTTCTGCTTACCATTCTTGCGCCTTAGTTGCGCGGCTTGATCAGAGCCCCATGACACGTCCTTGAGCGCAACGTTAAGCTCTGTTCTTATCTTCGCGTTTTCCCTCTCCAACTGCCCCAATATCTGCTTCAAATCTACATCGTCATTTTGCATCGCTGATATTTCGTACACACCTTTGCTTGCATCTTCAATGACTTTGTTCGAATTCTTCTTTAGCCCATCGCTATCGCCCTCGCTTTCCATCTGCGCAATCTTCTGCTTTATCTTATTATGCCGGTACTTCAATTGTTTCATCCCAGAACTATCAGCCTGTGCCGCAGCCAAGGCGTCTTCCAGCTCCTTTTTCAATCGAACGTTCTCATCTTCCAAATCGCCAGTTGCTCTTTCATCTTATTGTCAACGTCTCTTGCTTATACAAGTCTTCCATGACCTTTCTCACACTATCAAGCGCATCTGACATATCTGATTTCATTTTCCTAATATCTGCTTCATGATGCACCAACCTTTCACTCAACCTTGGACTCGTCTTCCTTGACCCCGGTCTTTTTGGCTTGCACAATCGCGTGGTCCAGGTATTTCTTTAAGGATGAGTCCTCAGCCTCCAGCTGCATTCTCATCCTTAACTTGGTCACATCTATCCTCCGCTTTCTTGAGCTGACCCAAAGCCTTCAATCTCTTGATTTCATTTTTCAAAGCAGAAACTTCTCTGTCGTGTTTTTCGTTGAGCTTTCTCAAGGCTGCCTCGTGTTGGTCATTCTTCTTCAACAGATTCTTTTTGTCGCTTTCAAACTTGCTCTTAATACCCATACATTCTCGTTTCTGAGAGTCAAGCAACTGCTTTAGCCTGTGCCGGTCTGCTGTAAGTTCCCTCATGGCTACTCTATGTTGTCCTTGAAGCTTAGCGATAGTTTCCTCGTTCATCTTGAGCAATTCTTCGTGTCTCTGTCAAACTGCTCTTTCATTGAGTTTATCGTGTCTTGCATGTATTTCATTTTGTTCGCATATTTATCTGCTTTTTCTGCATCTGCTTGTATCTTATCAACCTGGGTGCGATAGCCTACCCTAAGATGCCCCTTCTGCCCACATCTCCAGCACGTATACTTCTCAGCTCTTTCTACGCTTGTGCGAACCCGGTTTCTTTGGAAGCTAGCACCTCTTCTTCCTGGAATGAACGATGTGGCCCTGACTTCTGCTTCTACATCTTGCTCGATAGCGCGCAGCCTCCTTGTCATTCGCGTGGCTTTTATGTCAGCTTCAATTTGCAGAGCCTTGACCAAAGCGTCTTGTAAAGTTCTGGGACTGGATAGTCTGACGATTCGCTGAACGTCCAGGTCCGCAATGCCTTCGACAAACGACGAGCAGCAACGTATTCCTGTGTTTCGACAGGGCTGTTGACGAATGCTCGTTTCGCCAAGCTTTGAACTTCATATGCAAACGTGGTCAGATCCTCCTTGGTTTGCTGTGTCCGGTTGTGCAGTTGACCATGTAACAGCTCTGTTAAGTGCGCATCTCCAAAGCGTAACTTTAGTGCAGATGTTATCTTATCATGGTCACGTAGATCTGATGAGCAGAGATTTTCCAAAATAGCTGCGGCAGAGACTCTTAGCATGGATTTGAGCACACAAGATTTTTCTTCATTTGACCAGTTATTCATACGTGCGATATTTTCAAATTGCATATAATAAATGGACGTTTTGCCATTGTACGGATAGGGCTTTGCTACTACGCCACTGTGTCTATCAGTAAAAGCCGGTGCTGCAGCTGTTAAATTACGCTCACCTGCACTAAACTCTCGCAGCTCCTCTCTGACCATTTCTTTGACCTGATCTTTCACTTGCTGAAACTCTGTCTCTATTGCATTAATACGTTGGTCTTGATCTTCTAATGCCTGGCTTACCGCTTGCTTCTGCTCCTCCAGCCTAATCATCACATGTTCCTGTCCACTCTTCAAATCTGCGACTGTCTCGTCCTGGTGCTGCTTTAGTTCTTCTTCCAGGTTCACGACGGTTGCTTGCGTAACGGCTGCCTGGTTATCTAAGCTGGTTCTCATTTCTGCCCTTGTTTCGGCTGCACTTTTTTTCTAACCTGTCTCCCATTTCTTGTAGCATAGTCATCAATGCACTCGTGTCGGACGCCACAGCTCTGGTTACGGGCATTGACTGACGCTGTACTCACTTCTTGATTCCTTTTCCTGGTTTGGTTCGATGGATAATTCCACACTTCCGACACCAATTGTCACGACTCAACTCAACTGAACCACTACGCTACCCGTGGTGCCTTATATACACTTCATCGAACCATCTAGAGCATTTGATGACATTCGAGAATGCCAATCCGTCATTCTAGAAAACTCTAGACGATTCGATGACGTTTACACTTCAAAGATCTAACCTAACACTTTGACTTTACATCATGCATGACAACTAATACTCAATACACGAATACCATAATATACAGTATGTTACAATATTATCTAGTTTTTGTGTCTCACTTTTCTGTATTTTGGGTAGAAAATCGTGGATATTTAGCTTATAGAATATCCCTACTTGAAATGTGTATCTCAGACTTGTATATTTTGTTTAAGTTTGAGGAAGATGTTGAAAATTACATGTGTTACAAACTATTGAAAAATGTAAAACTTAAGATGAAACCGGAAGTAGTTCCTCACATTTTTGATTGTCAAAAAGACCGACATACCTTACACGCTACAGATCCTAGGAGTGTTTTCCTTAAGACAACGAAAATTAGATTTAGATGAACCTAGTATCAGCACAAAAAGAACTCAATGTTCGTCACCAAGCATCGAATCTAGAACCAATGTTTCGCAAGTAGAACTAAAATGTACTGAAAACAACGAGAGAGGGAACGTTGGAAGACAGATAAGTGTCTCCAAATCAATATAAAGGCCAAAGTTAGATCAAAATATCTTAAGTGCAATATACTAAAGGCAGTCACTAAGGCGAAGCAGAAACAAATGCCATTAAAACATATGCCAAAAACATGTTACACCTCAACTAGTGGTTCGGGTTCGGGTCATTCAGCAAGGAACTTGTAGAAAAGCGGACTGCTTTTCTTATAGAAAATAATCCGAAAATGTATATTGCCCAGATACCCAGTCGCTTATTATTTATAATTAGTATGCTTGCTTGCTAGTGCCAGTTAACAAAAATCAAAAATCGAAATATTTGTAACTTTGAAAAAAATTAAACTTAATCTTCCAACATTTGAACAAGATTCAAAAAGGTACAGTGTATAATTGATTGTTTCGAAATTTCCATCCAAAAAACCAAGAAACCCAATCCTGCCGTCATTCTTCTGGTCATAGTATAAAAGAGCAATACTATCAAATATCTTATAGCTTGTACTCCTGATGAGCTTATTTCCTACATATCTATGTTTTGGTGGCAGAACTACTGATAAAATGATTGTGGAAGAATCTGGATTTTTGAATGTGTTAGAAAAAACGACCCGATCAAACAAAAGATAGCGTCAACCAAAGCACTTACTATTATAGTTGAATGTATTACAAACGTATGCTTGCCGCTGTCGCTGTACAGCCGCCAGCCGGTCTGACCTCACCGACCGACGCAGTGACGTCACAGCAATAAATTTTGAGTGCATGAAATATTTTAATCTTTGAAGGCGCTTAGGCGCGTAACTTTTTCAATTCTCATTCAATTAAGTTGAAATTTTTTGTATGTTATATGTAAGTAATACTTAATGAAAATGCGCATAAATATGGTTATTGGAATTTCACTGAACGACCCTATTACTGTGTTATATTAATTCCAACATTACTAGAGTAGAGAGAGACCAGCGTCCAGTTTTTGAGGATGTTGTCATATAAAATTGGATTATCAATAACAGATAGATACTACCGGCCGGTTATGAAAATGTTCAAAATGATTACATTGAAATATCGAAGAATTATTTTCGATATTTACTATCTTCACAAAGTAAGAAGTGGAATATTCGATTGTCAAGGTCTATTGATACGCCTCAATTTTAATCAGTGGCGTATATAAGCCCCCCCCCCCGAAATCGATTTCTATATACGCCACTGATTTTAATACTCCCGAAAGGAACCTTAGACGATGACGTCTAAGACGTCAACCGACACAAAGTGTCAGAATTGAGTTTAGCGATTTTTATTAAATAATTTGAGTAGAAAGCAGAAATAAATATGGAAAATGAGTTTGGGGGGTCACTTGGTGACCCCTCCACGGCCACAAATGGGGGCAACCCGAACTTCGACCAGCTTGAGAGTCGGCAGCAAAAATTCGAAAGCACGCGGCACCAGAGCGAGACGTCCACAGTGACAGCTATTGAGAAATACGGTGGCAGCTATGGACCAGAGCAGCAGGATAAGCTACATTGCATCATTGCAGACCAGGCACAACAAATTAAGGACCAGGCAGAGCAAATCAAGAAACTGACGGACTGCGTTGAGTCACTAAATACCCAGGTTTTTAATCTTAATAATCTTCTTAACAAATTCATGCCTAATAATGACAGTTCTTCCAAATTATCAAAGCGCAGACATGACAGCCCAACTAGCGATTTACATACTGAAACTGACGATGATACACAGGGTGGTGATTTTACTACTGCCCGACAACGTCGCAAAAAGCGAACAATTAGTAAACTAGACGAATTTCCGCCTTTACCGAAACACAGATCCCCAATAAGCGTAACGTCAGTAAACCAAATACCGCCTGCGTCAGTTCTTTCTACTTCTGCCAGCCAGCCAATGGATGTGCAAACCCCAACCTCAAAACAGGCTGAAACGCCTATATCACTATCACCAGCTGCTCCATCGGCTGGCAGCAACATTGCTGCTTCGCTATCTCAAGCTACCGTTGATACACAGGATCAACAAACTCGTCAAGGCCGAGTGACTCCTGTTGTATTGAGGGATGCGACGAAATGGCGCACCATAAACTATTCTTTTATTAACCTTGGCATAAAGATTACGCGCGCAGTAGCTGTTGATGCTGGGATAAAGCGAGGACGATTATCGGAAGATAATCCGTCTTTTTAAAGAGGAAAGTATTCCTCACCACACATTTCCGCTGCCCTCTGAAAGAAACATCCACGCTGTCATCAGAGGGATCCCAGCATCAACTAAAGAGCAGGAAATCAAAGAGGAGCTCGAACAGAAGGGTTATGCTCCCCACCACATAATTCGCCTGAAGCGCAACGGTGGCGTGCCCATGCCTTTGGTAGTGGTGATTCTGCCAAAGACAGGAAAATCTCAGCAAGTTTTTAATGAGCACGAATTTCTAGGACTGTCTGTCAGAGTTGAGGTGCAAAAGAACTCCCGATTGATAGGACAGTGTCACCGCTGCCAGAAGTATGGACACGCTCAGTCGTACTGTACTGCTTCTCCAAAGTGTCTGAAATGTGCCCAAGACCACATGACACATCTGTGCCCTCAAAAAGGACAAGAGGTGCGCAAATGTGCGAACTGTGGTGGGGATCATCCGGCTAACAGTCCCACCTGCAGATTCACTCCTAGGAGGAATCTACAAGTCATCGCACAAAGGCGAACCAACTCATACGCGGACGCAGCCAAGGTTGCAACCTTGACTACTCCTGCTGCCTCGAGCTCACCTTCGACTGCTCAAAGCGTGGACTTGGCAACAGCGCTCAAGTCCTTGCAGCAAATAATTAGTCCTCTGATAAGCGCCACACAGGCCCTGCAGGCGATTTTTCCGGTAAATGTATAGGTACAATAGTAGACAGCCTGCATTTATCAAAATTCTTTTTTGGAATTGTTTAGGTTTAAGGGACATTCCCAAAAAACGGGAGTTTCACCAAGTTCTTTTGGATTAATGCATAGACGAAGCTCTGCTGCAGGAAACATTACTTAATCCGGGAGATCGCCTAGCTTTCTCGAATTATGATGTCATCCGCGCTGATAGACTGAATGGACGGGGTGGCGGCTTGGCGGTGCTGATCAAACGTGGTATTTTCTATCACAGAAGCACAATTGCTGAGATGCAAACCATCGAGGCAGCTTCTGTGGTGGTCAATATGGCAGGAGGCATCCCGTTGAAGATCACATCGGTGTATGTCAGGTGTGGTGCCAGGTTACGTGAGGCGGACTTGGAAGTTCTCTTGGACTACTCGGGTCCGCTTCTCGTGGCAGGGGACTTCAACTGCAAACATCGAGCATGGCATTCCAGGCTAAATTCTACTAGTGGAATTCGGCTGTATAACCATGTAGTACGAAATGGGTGTCTCATACATAGCACTGACGAGCCTACACACTATCCATTCAATCATCTTCAAGCACCAGATGTAATTGATTTTGCAATATCTAGAAGCTGTAGATACAGTATTACTTCTCGTGTCATGTATGACATCTCAAGCGACCATCTTCCTGTAGTTTTGGAGGTGGGTGATGGGAATACTTTGGAGGAGGAAACTCCTCCAAAGAACGCGTTGATTGGGAACTATACAAGTCCCTTCTCAAAGAGTTTGCAGATATCCCGATCATAGATGATGAGAATGAAATAGATGCCGCTCAAATGGAATGGACAGGGTTTGTTCAACAAGCTCTACAACGTGCAGCCGTTCTTCCTGTACTGAGTTCGGGCAGACCGTTCCTCCCTGCCGACATTAGGCAAAAAATTTCTGACAAAAGGTCAGCAATCAAACAAGCGAAAAGATCTTGTCATCCCGACGACATCCGTAGGGCAACAAATCTTGTCCATGAAGTGAGAAACGCACTTCATGAATTCCGAAACGAGCAGTGGAGCGACTTTCTGGCGGGAATGCTTGACTCAAGTGTTCCTCTCTGGAAAGTAGCAAAATCGCTCAGGAATGGCAAACGGGAACAACTTCCTCATATCCATGGTCCTGGAGGTGTTGTCTTCACGACTGAGGAAAAGGTGGAGGTTTTTGCTGATGCCATGGAAAATCAGTTCTCACCCAACTATGATCTGGATAATGACCTCGATGAGGAGCGACAAATTGTAAGATCCGTCAGGAGATATTTTAGGGCCAAAGGCGTCAGTGGCGATGATGCTTCTGTTTGTGATTCCTCTTCTGAAGATTCTTCTTCGGAAAATTCTTCTACAGAAGCTCTACATAGCACACCCAAAGAATCACAAGTGATTCCTCATTGCACACCAGCAGAGCTTCAAGGTCATATTAAAGACCTAAAGGTGCGTAAAGCACCTGAAGAGGACCAGATCACAAATAAGGCATTGAAGTTACTTTCGCCAAAGGCTTTGACATATCTGGTGGCAATAATTAACGCAATTCTCAGAACTCAGTACTTTCCAAAGGCATGGAAGGTTGCTGATGTCATCATGATTCCAAAGAAGGTGGGTTCGATTTTTCCGCAGGATTATCGTCTACTGTCTGCGCCGTCTAAGCTTGCCGAAAAGGTGATTAAACGTCACCTTGAGAATTGCTCGTCAGATCACAACACGATTCCTGACGTTCAATTTGGATTTCGGTCTGAGCACAGCACGGAGTTGCAGGCAGTCAGGCTGGTGGAGCGTATAACCAGTGGATTCAATCAAGACAAAAGTACTGGCATCTTGCTTCTGGATGTATCAAAGGCTTTTGACAAGGTGTGGCATGAGGGCCTCCTCTATAAATTAATTCAAAAGGGTTTCCCATTTTGGCTTCTAAAACTTTTAAAATCCTTTCTCAAAGGAAGGAAATTTAGAATCAAAATTAACAATACTTTTTCGACATTACGGCCCATAAAGGCCGGTGTTCCTCAGGGTTCGGTCCTTGGACCTATCCTTTATTCACTTTTTATACATGACGTCCCTTGCCCAGCAACTGTGAAGTCTATCTCTACGCTGACGATACTGCGATTGTAGCTCAGTCGCGGACTGGAGATCTGGTCCGCGATGAGTTGCAGCTTGCGGTGGATGAAGTGTTGGAGTGGGCGGATCGGTGGCTCATCAAAATTAATCATTCGAAAACGCAGGCTATATATTGTACTAAAAAGCGTCGTGATGCCCCGCTAGAGGTCTCAGTGAACGGTGCTAGGATTCCATGGGAAAATTCTGCCAAGTACCTAGGAATTACCCTGGACAAGGGTATGACTTGGCAGAAGCACACTGAAGCGTTAAAAACAAAATTCGAAATTAGGTTTCGTCAACTCTACCCTATGTTATGTAGAACTTCAAAATTAAGTTTGGTGAATAAAATTCGACTATACAAGATTATTATTAGACCGGCAATTACCTACGCATGTGCGGCTTGGTGTTTCCTCGTCAAAACGCACATGCGAAGCCTGCAGGTTCTACAGAGCAGGACATTACGTATAATCACTAACGCCCCATGGTATGTTTCTAACGACACCCTGCACAGAGACCTCGACATCCCTTACTTGAGGGATTACATTAAACAGCAAGCTCAACGACGTTATAGTCAAGCGGAATCGCACAGCAACCCTCTGTTGCGCGAGTCAGTGAACTACACAGTCGAGCAAGTTCGCAAGCACACAAGGCCGCGGCTCGCATTGTGATCAAAATTAAGTCGTGCAATTTTGAAAACTAAATTTTTTCTTTTTAGACATGTAACCTCAAAATTAACTCCTGGTCAAACCCAAAAATTTCCGAACTTTAATCAGCTTTGTCAAGCTAAACCCTCCAACTGACGACTTCCTCCTCTTTGCTCTTCTCCTTCCTTCCTTTCCTTTTTCTTCCCTTACTTCTCCCTGACTTTGTCTGGTTTCTGGGTAACCAGACCTGACAGACCGATCGACCGACACGACTGTAACTAAGAGCAAAGGTCTACCGGACCGCTCTGACAGACAATGACGAATTGTGTAGGAACCTTAGAATTAATAATACATAAATGAGATGCAATTTGATGTGTTATATAATATATACAGGGTGATCAATTTATACTTAAACGAATTTTGATACCTCCGTCGTCGTGGAATATAAAAAAAACTTTCGAATAAAGTTTATAGGTAGCGGAGTCGTACATTTTAAAATTATTGTATAATATACTAGGTTATTCATAAAGTCACAGCATACCAAAGGTGTGTTTTTCAAATGGGTGTCCCAGAAATAACACGCCAGAGTGACATGGAAGGTAGATTGGCTTTAGATCAATCAGGTAACATCGACATGACCTTAGTAAAAGTTTTTTAGTTTTCGAGATATTGTCACTTTTAAGGTTTTTCAAAAAATTCGTACTTTTGCTCCTTTTGTTGCCTATTATAGCTATAAGGATTTGCGAACTTATGATCTTTTTTTTCCGGGGCTACTACTAATAGTTGGTTGAGATGACAGAGTATTTATTTCATTGAAAATTATCACGGTACGTTAAACCGAATTCTTATAGATTTTATGTCAATGGGAAAACCTTAACTAACGTATAACTGATTACTGTGAAAACGAATGAACCACACTGAATCAGCAAACACTCTTAAAAACCAACCTACCTAATGCTCTTTCACAAATAGTATTAACATTTATAGGTCCTTTTTACTAAAGATTGAAAAGCCCCAAGTTTTGTCATAGAAGTCGTAATACTTCTACGTCTGAAACTCCCAGATACATTGACCTTTTTAATTTGTTGTAAGCATCAAAGTGAGGAATAGAGGTAGGAATAGTAGGCCAAGAAAAAAAGATAATAAGTCCGCAAATCTTTTAGCCAAACCAGGCAACAAATAGAGCAAAAGTAGGATTTTTTTGAAAAACCTTAAAAGTGGCAATATCTCGAAAACTAGAAAACTTTTACTAAGGTCATGTCGATGTTATCTGATTGATCTAAAGCCAATCTACCTTCCATGTCACTCTGGCGTGTTATTTCTGGGACACCCTGTATAATATTATCCTGAATTTGAATTGTGTTCATTTTCCCTATTGCGGAAATGTAGTGTTTTATCAGGTGAAAATCATGATGATTTTCATTCATCACCCTGTATCTTAAAAAATCGATAACTTGAGGCGTGATTCTCAATGCTAAAATAATTTCATGGTTGTCTAGTTTTGTCTAAAATTATCAAGTTTCTGCTATCTTTGATTTTGTGTACCAAAACTCACGAAATAATTTTTCTTTGTTATTTTAAATGAAGCATCTTGTATTTTATAGCATCGTCAGAAAGTTCTTACTAAATACTTCCACTATTATTAAGCATTCCCTATTCCTATATGTAACAGTTAAGGACATATTTCGATTTGAAGTAGATGAAGATCAATGTTACGATGAAGTTTCAGTGTACAGTGACAGTAATTGAACGTCTATTTTGGAACTTATGTGATCAGTACATTTGATCCAGTGATCGAATGTATCGGTTTTGTGGAATCTGATTGGTAGAGATTAGCAATTGCTAAACTCTTTGTTAAACAGGAAAATGCAAGTTTTCACCCATTTAAGATGGAAAATCAGAGTTGAAAAGATACTAGAGAGTTCATAATTGTCGATTAGATAAAAGGCATGTCTTCTCAAACAAAAAGCGCCAAGAAAATGTTTGGCTAATTTAACTTGGTGTCTTCCACAACACAGGTCACACAAATAACCAACACATAGGTGTAAAATACAAATTAAGCAACGACCTTTAATCTTTTTCAAGAAGGTGGTTGTTTAGTTTGTATTGTAGTGTGCTACATGTCTGCGACTTATGTTGTGGAAGACACTGAGTTAAATTAGCCAAAAAATGTTTGATGTATGCTGTCTGGCCGTATTTTTCCATTTACTGCAGATACTGTGCCGATTTTTAGGGTTTAGTTAAAAATGCAATACTGTCCCACTTTTTCAATGATATGTATGTATCATGGGCTTCATAGGTATTATTTTTAAAAAATACTAACATACCCTATCTGACAGATAGGCTATTTGATACTTATCAGGAACTGGTGAAACAGGCCCTAAACAACTTTTATATACATAACATAACAACATTTTTCTATAAAGTCATAATGATCACTTTTACTGAGATATGATAATAATAATATATAATATATTCAATAGATAATTGGCACCCTGTATACTTAGTGGTATCATGGTCAGTAAAAAAGACAAAAGGACTAGACACACTAAGCTTCACCTACCAACCTATTATAACAGCTAACTTAGCAGTGGTAGTTTTATTTAGATAATTGTGATTTTTCTTAACCAATTGCTATTAGTTTTCAGACTATATTCAAGCTAAGCTAAAGCAATGTTGTCAAACTACTTCTAGCAAATCTACTACAGGTTCACAAATTGTATTAAGATCAGTATATGCATAAGCTGTCAATGAGTTTCTCTGAGTCTGATCCTCCATTTAGCACCCAAACCACTTACATATTCACATGCCATCATTAATTTTGATAACAATTAGGTATAGCAGTCAACAAAAATTTCATATTTGTCCTAAAGTAGTTCTGATAAGAAACTTCATACATTCAGAAGACACACCTCATAGTGTGTGCTTTTTTAGTTGAGGTGCTTTTATACAAAGCACATTTTCATTATTATCTCACAATTAAATTCTGATTTATATACAGTGTTTCATGCAATAAAATGTGAATTTGCTAAACAACTCAATCCAATGTTGCTTAGAAATCACAGCTAACCACCGCAGCTAACTAATAAGTATGAATGGATAGAACTAGCTATAATAATAAAATAATGTAAATAAATGTAAGGAAATGTCGTTCTGCATGAAAGCATCTTAAGACTACAATTCTAAGAATATACCTGAACAATGCCAATTACCTATTATTATTTATATGTATAATGTTTAAAACTACATTTGGACAAAGTTTTTAGTGGAAGTGTCACTTACCTAGTACTGTAGGATTACCGTTCAAATAAGTTAATATGTATTTATTTAAAAACAGAGTGCAGCCACTGAAGAAATACCACAACAATAAGAATACAATGGCCCTAACACTTGTCAATCCCTTTTTACTTTTTTCAAAGTTTGTATTTTCTCTTTTTGCGGAGACACCATCCAACTCTTTTGAAGTGGTGCTGCACTGGGGTTGGGGTTTTTCCATTTTTGCGTTACATTTACATGCAATAAAATTAAGATCAAATGAATAATATGTTAATATGTATACGTTTACATTTCAGAAACTGTATATAACCTAAAATTTTCAAACCTTTGGGCTTTGCAGGGGCTTTGACATCACCTGACAGCTGATGTTGGTGATCGACACTTGACAATGAAATTATCGTACAGCGTTGCCAGAGTTATGGAATTTTTCAGAGAAATATGGTACAACATAGCCAGTGCCAGTAGCGTCTGGAACTCAGAGTAACAACTGAACATAGATGTAGTAAATAACTAATTCTAATAGGCCAACATCTTTTCTTACGTTGTCATATCGACCACCAGATACTGCAATCATAATTGTTTACTATCGTCTTAATTGTATAGTATCCAGAAATATTCCATTCTACGTTAAAAAAGATGGTATTTTGATGGTTCAGAAATGATTACAGCAAATTCAATAGATATGTTGACCTCTACTGCGTTACTGCGTGTTTCTTCATCATTAACGCCTATGTAATTTTCTTGCGATTTGTTTACGGTAACCTCCGACTGTCAAACGTTTGTTTTGTTTGTGCGTCTTTTATGCTTGGTCAGTAAAATCGAATTCGCTATTTGTTGGTAACTGTAGTGAAGCTTTACGGACTTTCTGTGCTATATTCGAGTGTAGTTTAACAGTTTTTCGAGATGGGACAGTGCAGAGCAGTGTTTGTAGCATGGGTTGCATTGGAAGAATTATTTTCAGGTTAGTTGGCAATATTTGGGTCTGAAGTGTCAAAAGATGATGGCTTTGAGCACGCCATGCTGAAGTGGTTTGTTTACTACCTCTATGTTCAGTTGTTACTCTGAGGTCTGGAACTGGTTTCGGACTAGGATAAAAAGCGCATGCACAATATGATTACAGACGTGCGCGGTATGTAGAAGTAAGTCGACGAGTTTTGTCTATGGTATGTAAATCTTGTATGTAAACTGATTCAGTTTACATCTCAGAATCAGTTTACGGAAGGATTTACATACCGCGCACGCCCGTAATCATACTGTGCATGCGCCGAACTAGTCCCGAACTAGCTCGGGACATAACCGCGAAAATCTCTAGTGGTTTGCATGGCTTCGGATTAAGGCCTAACTCTGTATCACTGTTAAATTTAATCTGCACTAGTGATGTCAATATTGTAGCCACCCGGTATGAAATCCCCGTTACACCACTAAATACTCGGTACCGGGTAAACGCTAAAATAAGTAGCCGTTACTTTATTTTGACGCAACATTAGGTACACATATCTAGGAGAGAAGTAGCAAAGCTTCCGATCCAGCGGCCTCGATCGGTACAGATTAGAGACCTTTTACACGACTCTTTCCAAAGTCTCAGTAGTAGGGACCTTTTGCACGACTGTTTCCAAAGTGTCAGTAGTAAAACGTTAACGGTTATTGACGTCATCAAACGATTCTAACGTTACGCTATGTAGAGTATAGAGTTTTGACTTTTTGCATGCACCTTTGTTTAACATCGAGTAGAATAAGTGACGTTCGTGACCTAGGCTTTCTGTGTCTTTTTATTATTTTTATAGACTTTGTATCGCAAAAGCTTAGAATGGA
This sequence comes from Callosobruchus maculatus, assembly GCA_951848785.1. NCBI lineage: Eukaryota > Metazoa > Arthropoda > Insecta > Coleoptera > Chrysomelidae > Callosobruchus > Callosobruchus maculatus. Next base: position 13,055,574 of record CATOUR010000056.1, read on the forward strand.
ACAAGCTTTAGATATCATTTTGAGGCGTCGGCGGCATAAACACATAAACACCTAACAATATAGGTTTTGCAGGACCACCGAATCATGACATTTCGCTCTCATGGTTCACTTCCGTGATGCTAACGCGCTGTTACCGGAAACGGCGGAAACGCCTAATTTTGTAGCTTTAATTGGAAAATCATCATCATCATAGTCACATTGTCTTAACAGATATGTTGTGAACTCGTACAATGCATTAAGTCGGAGCTAGAGTATTCCCGACACGAATATTATCAATAGTTTTGAGAACTGTAGCTCGCCATCGTTCGTGATTTAGCAGCTATTTCGTCGTATCCACCCAGCGTGTAGGGGAACGGCCACGGTGCCGCCCACTCGGGGCGCGACCCTGAACTACAAGTTTCTCCATATTATCGCTTCTGTAAATATGTCCGAAGAATGTAAGCATTCTCATCGACACAATGGAGGATAGTCTCTTTGGATTACCGAGCTCATCCAGTATGGAAACATTAGTTCGATGGGCGGTATAAGGAATTCTCAGCATTTTCCTCCACGTCCACATTTCAAGAGCATCTATGCGAGCTCGATCTGCCTTTTTAACAGTCCAAGTTTCCGAGGCATACAAAAATATGGAGAACACAAAAGATTGAACCAGTGACATTTTGGTAGCTTTAGTGGTGTTGTGGTCACGTCATATTTTAGTAAGCTTTGTCATAGCCACCCATGCCTGTTGAATGCGCCGTCGACTCTCATTCTCACAGCTACCTGAATTGTCGATCAAAGAACCGAGGTACACAAAACTTTGAACTACCTCACAACAGCCTATTGACTTTATTTCTCGATGATTGTCATGCTCTCTATCTACGATCATAACCTTGGTCTTGTTGTAGTTAATATCAAGACCATATGCTGCGCTGTTGTTCTAAAACGTTCAATAGAGCTACTAGTTCTTCCTGAGAACATAGGCATAGTTAGGTGGGGGCTCGGGGGGCATTAGCCCCCCCAAGAATGAAATTAGCCCCCCAAAAATCCAGAAATAATTCGTTCTGTTAAGTTTATTTTATCTAGGGCGGGGTCTTGAGCCCCCCCCCCCCCAGATCCAGAGACTTAAGGCGCTCAGATTCAAGGACCTAACTACGCCTACGCCTGAGAAGCAGCAATAAGGGTTGTATGGTCAGCAAATCTTAAGTTAGGTATTTTGCTTCCGTCAATAGTTATACCGCCATTCCGGTTGTCCAATACCTGTCTCATCACAAATTCAGAGTAAATGTTAAATGTTAATTGGAAAATACTGTCAAATAAAAACGTATGGAAGAAAACCTGATCCTTTTCTACAATAACCACAAAATAAGTATTATTGCTGTCAAAATCATCACGGTTCTGTTCTCATTACCGCATAGTGGTTTTTAAACCTGGCAATACCGAACGTATCGTAACGTAATCTTTCGTAGGTAGCGTACAACTTGATCGGTTATTCGCCGATTCAGTAATTTCGGAAGAACTGCGCATGCCACAAATAGCCGATAACGTGAAATAACGTCAGGCAAACGGACGTGCAAAAGGTACCTGTTAACGGAAACAGTGATTCTGGATCCAGATTGGTCAGTATCAGCTTTTTAATGATCGCTGTGATTCCATGGAATTAACGAACATCGAACAACGAAAAATTTGGTTTAGGAACACAAAACAGATTGATAAGGAAAACCTACTGATCTGAATAACCCAATCTCGAACACTTTCCGTACATAAGTGGATGTCGAATTATTCCGTATCTCTCTGACTGATCCTAGGTCGCTTATCACATCCTTGTCCTTATGATCGGCTTAACCCGAGCAAAAAAAGACCACAAGGAAGACCAACATTCCAGCCAAAACAAGCCACCATAAAAGCCACTTATCGGTTTACTGTTTTATCTTTTGTGCTCAGCGGTTCGATGTTAATATCGCGTTGTATGCATGTTGTTTGTTTTGAATGTTGAATGTTTGTGGTCAAATTAGTAAAAATAGAAGTGACACCTTATTTTCTGGATTGTATCATGATGGCTAAGAGCCAGACTTCGTTACAGTCTGTCTAAAGAGTTGGTTGATTGCGCAAACGGGCAGGACATGGCAGGACAGAAGAAAGAGAAGAACAGCGTTGAATCTGACTTTTGACGTTCCAATCTACTTCCTGTGTTGCCAGATTACACGATTAATCGTGTAATTACACGATTTTGGTCCCTATTACACGATTACACGAAGAGGGCAAATTCTCACAATTTTTGGCGTTCGTTAAAAAAATAGCTATTTTTAATAAAAATTTACAATCAATAAGCTAGACTGTGAAAAAGAGTCAGTTAACCTAACTCAAGTCCGCCCCCGTCCCTGTTCATATCGATATCGATTATGAAAAAATGTTTACGCAATCACAATCAAATAAATTGTCAATACTAGGGCTGTTCCAAATTACGCCTCTGTTACCGCCCTAGAACTCTTTTCATCATGCCTCGCCCATTTTACAGTTCTTAAAACGGTGATTGGTTGGTCCGCCAGAGTACCAACCAATCATCGATTCTAGAATCACAAAATGGGCGGGGCATGATGGAAACAGTTGTAGGACGGTAATGTCGGTAATAGAACCGTGATTTGGAGCAGTCCTACTAAGGGCCGGTTTCTCAATGTCCAGTTAAGTATCTATCTGGAAGATAACGGTTATCTGTTAGCTAAATTGTTTAAACAATTGAAGGTTAAACTTGCGAATTCACGTAAATCTCATCTGACAGTTGTATCCATAGAAACGCTATCTGGCAGCTACCTATCTGATACTTTTAACTGGACATTGAGAAACCGGCCCTAAGTGGAAGTGAGTCCTGGCAAGCAAAAAGGACGAGTGTATACAATTATATAATAATAATATTTTTTATGATTTTACACAATTTTCGGGAGTCGAGTTGCACGGATTCATCTGGCAGCTGTGCAACACTGTCTACTTTCTAATCTAACGATCTAATCGTTGATCTAACGATGGCCGACTCTACTCACTACGCCGGAGCGTTGAAATATGGCAACACTGAATCGTGGACCGAGCTTTTATTTGTTGTTAAGTCATTAGTGTAATCTTCCAGGGCAAAAAAGGAGATTGGAAGGTGATTTTTAATGTGTTTCTAATTATTTACCTGCACAAACGAAACTATAAAGATGAAAAGATGCCTGCAAAGTGTGTAGTACCAGGTTGCACTTGCAATTGTGCTTCCAATAAAGGACATACCAACCATAACATTCCAGAGTAAACAAGAAGAGTGGAAGGTGATTTTTAATGTGTTTCTAATTATTTACCTGCACAAACGAAACTATAAAGATAAACAGATGCCTGCAAAGTGTGTAGTACCAGGTTGCACTAGCAATTGTGCTTCCAATAAAGGACATAAACAGAAGTGGGTGAACGGTTTTCCTCGTATGGGCTGGTTATATTTATAAGAATAAAGACAATACCTTACAAACATCTCAAAGGATAAGACCTATTTTAAAGCACAATGTGGTACCTACAATGTTTTATGGACCTCCCAAATATCACAGAAAAATACAGTTAATAGAACTCATCTGGGCATGCATCTGGGCATACCTACGAAAAGATTTGATAGTGAAAGGGAATCAAGACCAACAGGAATGGCTTCACAGTGACCTAATAGTGAATTTTTCTAGCTCAAGTGACAATTTACAAAGTAAATTGAGTGTTCATTAGCAATTGTGCTTCCAATAAAGGACATAAGCAGAAGTGGGCGAACGGTATTCCTCGTATGGGCTGGTTATATTTATAAGAATAAAGACAAACATTTCAAAGGATAAGACCTATTTTAAAGCACAATGTGGTACCTACAATGTTTTCTGGACCTCCCAAATATCACAGAAAAATACAGGTAATAGAACTCATCTGGCCATGCATCTGGGCATACCTACGAAAAGATTTGATAGTGAAAGGGAATCAAGACCAGCAAGAATAGCTTCACAGTGACCTAATAGTGAATTTTTCTAGCTCAAGTGACAATCTACAAAGTAAATTGAGTGTTCATTTAAGTGGAAGTGGAAGTGGCAGCAGGCAACAGGTTGCGTTTATTTTTGTTTTGTAGTATTTGACTACGATGAACCAGACATCAGATGTAAGTGGTATTAGTAGTAGTAGTTCTAAAAAGTATTTTTCTTAATTTATTAACCCAGATGAACTCTAATACATATAAAATGTAATAATTATTCTGAAACTATAGGCCTCGTATTTGACAGCTAAGCCACGTTGCCACACCTAAGGCTCCGGCCTAGTGTAGAGTCGGCCATGGTTAGAATGTCAATGTTTGTGGCGCCTGCCTAACCAATCTAACTGATTTCTAACCGCCTATTCAGTGAGTGTATATGTTTTGTGGTGTATATGAGTATATGTTTTGTGCCGCCAATGCTAACCGCTAAACCGCTATATTATAATTACGAATTATGCTATTTATGCTAATTTTTACAAAAAGTTTAACGTGAAGTTTAACATAGATAACTATGATATTATTAGTGGTATCTTCATGTTTAAGCTTTCTAGGCATGCACTCATCTTTGGTAGGATCACAGGTAAATGAAATTGCAATGTTGTTTCAGAGACTGCAGTTACGATATTTTAGATGTTGAAGCTCGTAAACAGGACCACAAGCAGGGAAAGGGAGCTTCTTACAAAAAAACGTGATCTGAAGTTAGAGCAGAGCTCCATAAGTATGGCAGATCATTTTGTTAAATATTCTAAGATTCAAAGAAAGATAAATGCCATAGATGAAGAACTAACAGCTACCCAGGATAGAAACAATAACTGGATGTTGGAACTTGGACTCACCTATGGTACAAGAATTTTATTTGGGATTATTTTGATTATAATGTCTGTATACTACAGGCATACACCATTATTTATAGTTGATAGTAATTTAGATCTTTCACCATTCAACTATATTATTTCATATCCTAATGAAAACAATACTGTAACATTACACTTTTGGATAATGTGCTGTACAGCAATTTCTAGATTATTTAAAGTTTAGGAGAGAATATAATACACTTGCAATGTGGGTGAGTCAAGCTCAATGCGTTAGATCAAGTTGGACTATATTTTAAAAATAATTTACAGGGTGTTCAATATAATCGTGACATACCAAAGTTATGTTTTTCTAAATAGAATACCCTGTATGATATTGCATATTAAGGAGGCATGGGAAATGTTTAGGTACAAATCACCATTTTTTGTATCTGAAAAAAAATGTTAATATCACATATGTATAGAAAGCCATGACTGAATTATATTTGTGCTTGGAGAAATTAGTAGATTGTTAATTGACGAAAATTCAATCAGATAACTTTGTTTTTCCAAATAAAATGCATAATTTTTTTATATGATCAAATGTAAAATTTGATAGTATTTCTAATGATATAAGGTTCTGAATATCAGTATTTGTTAGTGTTCAGATGGAACAAAACAACTAACTTAGTATAAAGATACAGACAAATCAGAGTAAAGGAATAAGATTATAAAAATCCTTTACAATAAATCAACTCAACATAATAGAAATGGATAAATTTTAGAGCCTACTAGCTACTACAATGGACTAGAGAATAAAAATTTCCACAACCATTAAAAACTTTGAAATCAAAGGACCAATGAATGTTACTGGCAGTCTAACGTCTTCAGCACACAATTTCACATTTAATGGTGGTCATTTCTGTCAAACTCAAAAGTAACAATACCTGTGACTATAGCCCTTCAAAATTTTCATTATCTAATAGCAAGATTGCAAAAAAAAGGAATAAGTGACAGTAAATAAGATTTAATTTTTTTGCCAGTTAAATTATATTTTATAATTTGAAGAGATTTTAATCTATTCTTCATTTTCTGCAGTTGTGCTAATAGATATTGAAGAATCTGCAGAACACCAGTGAGACTTATTGTTACTTGACAGAAATGAATACTTGCTTATATCATTAGATGTGAAATTTTATTCTGCGGATATTAAACTACCAGCTGGTAGTTTCCCTTTAATTTCAAAATATTTAATGGTTTTGGTAATGGCCAATCTCTAAGTAGCTGGTAAGCTGTGAAAAATATCCATTTTTGTTGTATTCCAGCTTCTCTTTGACCTTAGATATGTTATTTTAAGTAATTTTCATAATCTTGTCTCTTTACTCCAGTTTATTGTCTCTATCTTTCTGCTAATAAGTTAGTTGTTCTCTTCCATCTGAACAGGCTGCTTACAGGTAATCATGAAGCTATTGTTGCATTTAACCATGATTCCTTGAAATGTGTAGTGTATCATTCTAGCACTATTATTTGCAAGTTCAATGTCTAGTCTGTTTTTAAATGAATTAACACTGGGCATGGTCACTGTCTGATCTTCTAGTGCAGTCCAAGAAAAAACAACTCTGTTGCATAGAAAGTTTTTCCTGGGTTGTTTTGATGACTTTCTTTTCAAGCTTCATGGAGTGCCCCCGAAGATGGTTTTGGTTTTGTCTGAAGGTATGCCTAATGTTGCAATTGTAGTAGTTATGAATGATTTAAATGTTTCAATTAGGTCTCCATCTCCTCTATGTCTTCTTTCCCTTAAGGTTGTTAATTTTAGCCTCTGCAGTCCGTATAAGGCAGGTCACATAGCTCAATTGGTATTTTTGTAACTCTTTTTTGCATCCTTTCTAACACTTCTAGGTCCTTTACATAATAAGGGTCCCACACTGTGAGGCCATACTCAAGCTTGGGACATATATGACTCGTATATGTCTTGTGGATCATTTCTACTGAGTGATCTTTGAATGCATGTTTAATAAGGTATACAAACGAGTTAGCTTTCTTGGCGATCTTCAGTATATGGTTTTCCCATTTCAGGTCGGAGGTTATTGTAACCCCCAGGTCATTTTGCTCTGAAACAGTAGCCAAAATAATGTTATTTAGTGTGTATTCTTCATTAGGGTTGTTTGGACCATTTCTTAATACCTTGCATTTGGATTCGTTCAGCTTCATTCCCCAATTTATTGACCACTGCTCAACTGTAGATTGGCTTTTAGCTGTGTTGCATCTAGCAATGGATTTGCAAAGAGTTTTGCATCATCTGCAAAGTTCTGCATGTTGGTTTCTATGAGACTGACCAGATCAAATAAGTATGTTATGAAGATCAGTGGGCCTAAAACCGAGCCTTGGACAACTCTACTATGCACCCGATGTTGTTTTGAGAGCTCACCAGTCACTTTCACACAATAGAGTCTCTCATGCAACAAATCTTGCAGTAATGATAAGAGTTGCCCTCTTACTCCAAAGTGCTACAACTTTTCTAAGAGCAGATTGTGTGGGACCTTGTCGAATGCCTTTTCATAGTCGAGATAAATCACGTCTGTGGGTTGAGAATTGGCGTGGTTGTATGTCCAGTTCTGAAGACATTCTAGTAGGTTTGTTGCTGTAGAACGCTTCGGCAGAAATCCATGTTGTGAGGGCGGTATTAGATTGTTTTCAAAGAAAAATACTGTCAGCTCTTTGCCTATTATCTTCTCCATACATTTTAGTGGCTGGCAGGTTACACTAATAGGTCTGTAGTTGTCTGATCTGTGGCGATCGCCTCCTTTGAAGATTGGGGTAACTGTTGATTCCTTCAATTTGGGTGGGATTCTTGCAAGCGATAGACTAACAATAATTGTATGTGTAATGGTAAATCATCTGGACCAGGACTGGAGTCTTTTTTCAAGGTTTTAATAATTAAAACCACCGTCCTCAGTGGTATGTAATGTTATATTGCACTCTTCAGCACTCTCAAAACTCTCCTATTTGGACTCACAAGTATTTTCAGGTTGCTGTCTGATGAACTCGTTCATTTTGTTGTAGTCAGCCGTATAGTAGTTTCTTCTCTGGACTTTGTGAGTTGGCTTTGGAGGCAGTTTAAGTTGTGCTTTGGCAGTGATGATAACATGGTTACTGCGTCCAACAGGCTTCTGATCTTAAATCATATATGCATTTTTTGTCACTGCCAACGAATAAATTTAGAACAGAGCTCTGGTTGTTCCATGTTGGAAAATTTATTATTTGTGATGCACTTGATTCATGATACATGTCCATAAAATCTTGGGTTTCCTTATCTGGTGGGAAAACTGTTAGGCTTTCCCATTTTATATTGGGGTAGTTGAAATCTTCTAATATAAATGCTGGAATGTGTATGGTAAATGCTGCTCTGATTGTGCTTACCATCTGTGATCTGTGTATTGGCTTGCTCGCTTGTAGTACTTCCTGGCCTGGAGATGCAAGCTACAAGGATCTTGATGTTGGCTATGTCCAGCCACACTGCATCTATTTGCTCATCTGATGCATATTTCTGGGAAAGGCTACATCTAACTTGGTGGCCATTCACTTCATCTTTGACAAAGATACATGCTCCACCTCCTCCTCTTTGGTTCGGGCGATCGCTTCTGAAGATGTTGTACCCAGGCAAACTTATAATACTGTCATCTAGTCCATCCCAGAGCCAAGTTTCTGTTGGCATGACAATAGTTGGGGTAATCGCGAGAACCCGTGCCTTCCATTCATCAATTTTATTTACCATAGAACCAGGGGCGGCGCGTGCCTCGAAAAAGTGGAGAGGCCAAAAACAACTAATATACAGGGTGTCCCTGAATTTCCTTGACACGTGATATTTTCGTAACGAAAAAAAATGTCCAAACCAAAACTGAGTGGAGTGTTTGAAAATACTACAGGGTCTATCATATCATGCGATCAAAACATTTTTTTTTTGTACTTCAACTCTTAAAGAGGTGATACACGTACGAGCAAGTACGCGTACTTATGGCTCGACGACCTTTTTCGACTGTGTGTCACCGTAAGTACGCGTACTTTAAAACCGTCGGCGATCCAACTGATTTGAAACCTTGCTCATAGCTTGTCTCGGCTCGTACTGCGAGCCGCGAGCCACCTTTTTGTTTCACCAGGTCATTGTTGCGCAACGCTTGTTGTGTTTGGCGTTTGTTAAAAGTTTTGTTTATTTAGGAAAATTATCAAAATGAGTGATTTCAGCTTCACGTGTATCACCGCGACGAGCCGAGTAAGTTCGCGAACTTAAAAACTCCGTACTTAAAGTTCGTACGTGTGTCACCCCTTTTAAAACTCACCCCCAACTCCGTTTTTCAAATAGCACCTAAAATCTTGTGGTACCTTTGATCTTATACAAAACCTATTTTTTTTTTGTCAAATTCATAAGCATAAAATAAATGAAATGAGGAATTTGTTTGAGGCGTAATTTTTTCTCAAGGAAAAAAGATAAAAAAGAAAAGTGGGTCTGTCAAGGTTACCGAATGACCTACCATACCATGCTCTCGAAACATTTTTTTACTTCAACTCCTTAAACTTACCCCCCCCCCCCGTTTTTTCCAAATAGCACCCCACATCTTTTCGTAGTACCTTTGACTTCATGTACAAATCAATTTTTTCCGTAAAGTCATTAACCTAAGATAAACAAAATGAGCATTTCTTTGAGGCATACTATTTTCGTAATAAAAAAGCATAAAAAAGACATTTGTTTTCGAAAGCATATTTTATACATTATAGATTACTCAGTACTCTTAATACGTTTTTTGGCGTCAAGCAAGTTCTTGTTTTATTCATGTTATGCTTGTGATTTTACGGAAAAAATAAGTTTGCGTATAAAATCAAAGGTATTGCAAGATTTTAAATAATATAAGGACTTAATTTCCGTAGAAGAAACTATTTGGTGTTATTTGAAAAATGAAAGTTGGGGGTGAGTTTCAACGGTTGAAGTACAAAAAAAAGGTTTCAAAACATGGTATCATAGATTCTATAGTACTATCAAAAATTCCATTCAGTTTTCGTTTAAACTTTTTTTTGTTAAGAGAATGTCACGTGTTATAAGGAAATTGAGGGACACACAGGAACAATAATTAGTAGATATAGCTACTTTGGGTCTATAAATTAAATCGACGACAAACTGCAATGTTTACTGCAACTAATTCACACTAACATCATTATACAAACACAAACGACAGAAAATCAGTGTAGCGGAAAATTTAGGACAATCAGTATATTGCACAAAAAAAAGCAAAAAAAGCGAAAACATCCCGGCACTCGACGCATGACCGCGAAGATTTGGTGGGGGTGCATATGACTGGGTACTCGTACGTTTCCACATGTATAGTACCACCGATAGTACTCGATCGTATGACTTTGAAAGAAAGAAAAGGAGCAGATCAAGGAGACCGAAATGATAAGAATAAAAGATGCAGAGTACTAGAAATTGGAAAGCAATGCAGTAGCGGGTGTAGTTATAATCTACTTTCTAATAATAAAAAATTAGGTATGTACATATATACAATAAAATTTAATAATATATATATAATAAAGTTAAAAAATGGACACGTAAAAAATAATTTCCTAGTTTTTTTCAACTCCTCATAAAAAGTGGGGGGCCTCGGCTCCCCATGCCCCCCGACGCGCCGCCCCTGCATAGAACTTAGGTTGCTATACCAGAATGAGATTTCAACCACCTCGACTTGATTTAGTGTTTTGCATGTTTTTCTAATATTTTGGGAATGCCATTGTCATATTTAATCATTAAGTTTCTCTGCTCTTCCCTTTTTTTCTGTTCCAGCTCTGCTAGAATTTGCTTTAGGTATTTGCGCTGGTTCTTGGTCTGATCACGGACCACGTTTTTTTTTACATGCGTTTTATCGTCGCCCATCTGACTTGCAACTAAATCAACTGAAGGTAGATAGAGGCGTAAAGCCAAAATCCGATTGGAACACAGGCCCGATTTTATCAACATGCATATTTAACAAAGAATTTAACAAAGCTTTTCTATTGGTTGTTATTTAGCAAAAGCTTTCTATTGGGTATTGCGGGCTAGGTTAATAAATATCGTCCAATAGTATTTTATCAATATTGAAAGCAAAACGTCAAAGCTGGATGACACTTTTCATCAAACTATTGTTGTAACATAGGCGATGAATGAAGTTTGGAGCTAGAGACGAAGTCAACGATCGAAATATCTTTTTGAATGGTTGAAATTAGATCACAAATCCCGTTAAAAAGGTACCGAATCCCAAATCAAATATGTACCGTTGAGGCGATCCCTTCGCCGAGATGGCGTGTGGCCGAGCGGTACGGTGGCCGACCACGCGGGCCTGTTTTGTGGGATCTGCTGATGGCTGTTGGTTCGAGACCCTGCCCGTGCAATTACTTTTTTTCATTTTTTTTTAACCAAAATATTTATTGATATACGTTTTACCCATATTACACAAATTTTTTTGTACCATCGACATAAAAATGTTTTTGAATCAAATTTTATTAGACATTTTACTTGACATATTGCAAAAGCTACGTACCGGAGGTGGTGGAGAATTCAGTCAGTGGAAGTGAAGTTTATTCGTCAATACCAATCGCCAATTATTGCTCTGATAGCGGTATTAAAATGAAATTGAATGAAAAAAGTATAATTATTCGGAATTTTTGTTGTGCTAGTAAAACATGTAATAAAATTTGATTCAAAAACACATTCACGTCGATGGTACAAAAAAAATGTGTGTAATATGAGTAAAACGTATATCAATAAATATTTTGGTTAAAAAAAATGAAAAAAAGTAGTTGCACAGGCAGGGTCTCGAACCAACAGCCATCAGCATATCCCACAAAACAGGCACGCGTGGTCGGCTACCGTAACCACTCGGCCACCCGCCATCTCGGCGAACGGATCGCCTCAACGGTACATATTTGATTTGGGATTCGGTACCTTCTACCGGGATTTGTGATCTAATTTCGACCATTCAGAGATATTTATTTCGATCGTTGACTTCGTCTCAAGCTCGAAACATCATTCATCGCCTATGTTGCAACAAATATACATTTTAGTTACAACTGTTACAAGTATTTTCATGAAGTACGTCACACGTGTCGGGAGCCGTCGGCGTGTTTTCGGTTCTGGATTCAAAAACTCATTTTTATTTTCATATAACTTTTGGATTATTGCGAAAAGAAACAAAACAAAAACAGTTTTGTTGTAAAACTTATATTTGATCTCTCCATTTATCACAAAAAAATTATTCAAAACCCTAATTTTTTGTTATCATTATCATTTAGCAGAAGAAAAAACCAGCAATCAAATGTACAGTTATGGCGGAATCTGATTGGTTGAAATTAGCAATTGCTAAACTTTTGATTAAACAAGAAAATGCAATTTTTCACCCATTTAGGTTGGAAAATCAGACTGGAAAAGATACGAGATGTCATTTTTAACCTTTTTGAGGTAAACTTCAAGAGAAATCAATAGTTTTCAGAGAACTTTGACAGATGCATGTTCTTGAACGGGCTGCTCTGATTGGTCAAAGCCTTTGTTAAAATGCGCCTGTTGATAAAATCGGCCCTTAGTAATATAATTATGCCATTGTGAATTATTGTTAATCGTCTCACAGAGGGCACGTTAGTGGTTAAGGGTTGCATCTTTAGAAAGGCTATCCAATTTTCCATTTGACTGTATAAAAAGAAATAAGCATTCCAAAAGTACATCAACCCCCCTTTTGGATGATTATAACGATACTTCGATACTTGTACTTCTGCACTAATATCGAGTATTTTTATCTTAGATACTTTTTGAGCGATTCCAACTATTTCAAGCTGGTATCGCTACTTTTGTAGCGGTATCGGTATCCAAAATAATTATATACTTATTGAGGGGTGTACTCAATTGCACAAAATTCTCTGTACGAAAAAACGCGCCTACTTGGCTAAAAAAATCGAATTGGTACCGGTATCGATATTTTCATTTTCGCATCTCTACCCAGACTTCACACCCGTAAAATCATCCCAAGGTCAAATTCTGTGGGAACCATTTTTATATAGGAAATCCTCAGAGATGTTATGCTGGTTGTTTACTATACTGTGGTCATACGGCAAAGTCACTATCTTCTTGTTTTATAATCGCTGAGACATATTTTTTTTTTCTGATGACTGATAACACCAAAAATGGTGTTTTATCCCTAAACGGTTCATTCGAAGTCTCATATCTGATACATATAAAGTCACACTACAAAGAATTGATCCAGGAATCTGAATATGTAATAATATACAGGGTGTTCCATTAAAAAACAACTATTGTATGTCACGCTTTTGTTGTATAAAAGCATGGCCGACTCTACACTAGGCCGGAACCTTAGATGTGGCAACGTCGCTTAGCTGCCAAATAGTGTTGCCATGTTTCAATGCTCCGGCCTAGTGAGTAGAGTCGGCCATGATAAAAGTCATTTTATTTTCAAATTGTAGTCCGATTGAAAAGAGATATTGTTATTTGGTCACAAGTGGGTGGTCACAAGAGGCCGAGTCGTTGAGCTTGACTGACCCTGTATACCTAAAAATAAGTACTACTCAAGTACATTTTTAGAGAATATGTCACCTCATAAATGCAGTCTTGAATTAGGTTCATGAATTCATGATTTAATCTGATATTGAATCCTTTACAGGTTTCTGCTCATCACTATTGCTTACTGTAGCTATATGATAGATGTCACACAATACACAATGGTTGTAGTGACAAAAAAGTCTCTGCCTAGTAACTAATTCAATTAATTAAGAGTTGTTCTCTTATATCTACCTTTGCAAACCCAAATCTGTACTGAGCTCGATTAACTCAATTAAGTATGCAGGAGGCACTCTATTCCACAATTTATGATACCTGTAGCGGTGGCTAGGGCAGCAGCGCAGCTATCATGTCAAACTAACAAATGAAAATTTTACTACAAAAATAGGCTGTATGTGTGATAAATGATAGATTTGTTAGTTTTCAAGGCCTCTCAAATATAGAATCAAAGTACATAAAAAATTGCATAATAAATGGGAGACACGTTTGGTATAGTCAGGATATGGTATAAAATCAGAACAAAATTCTACTTGGGTAGAGTTTTTGTGTTTTTTATTACTGTATAGTTAATTATTGCATAATCCTGAAAATTAAATTAAAACAATGAGTTATAGTGCTGAAGATGGTAGCAGTGCGGGTGCCAGAAAGAAACTTAAATAATTATGTAATAATGGGAAGAGCTGCAGTACTTTGAAGGTTTATGATTGATTGGTTGATTGACAGAACTTATCCATGTTTAATTAGTTTTAGTTTATATATAGGAAATAAGTGGAATATATTTATTTTGTTTATTTGTTTATTTTTAATAAATGTATATATACGAGTACAATATGATGATCACATTATGTACAACCTTGCTTCAGTATTTCCTCACCACCATGTTTTTTTATTGATCTTCATAATGTGTGACCATCGTGATTTGACCAGCGCGGCATGAGGAACTGTAGCGGGAGGTTCCGTCGGGTAGTGATCGTCATTATCATGTCGAGTTTAAAAAGGGATAGAAAATATAAGTAGGTATAACAGAGACATTAAATATCGTCTGCTGCGATTATCCAATACCGATGCTGGACCGTTAAGGCAGAGGCGGATTTAGATGGGGGGCGTATATGCCGCCCTAGAGCTCTACGGAAGCATAATATTTAAATAGCAAAAGTTTGATAGCTTTTTCTTTGCTCTTCAGAGTGCGGCAGGAGCGGTCCCCCTTTAGATCTCTAATGGGAAGTGTCCAAAAGATGGGTTTAGAGCTCTTCACAAAAGTATAGCACGTCCATGTGTCAATTCCCAGCTCATCATGAAATTCAAGCTCCTAGAAGAAATTCTAAATCCGCCTCTGCTTTAAGGTGGGGGAATAAAATCGATCTTTTGCCGGTTGTACGTTACAGGTTTTGTGAAGTAGATAAATAGGATATTAAGAGAATATCAATCATTTTCCTTTTTCTTTATATAGGTACCTATGTCAAATAAAACAAGTTGTAAAACATGGAAATAGAATCATTAAGAGTTATGGCAATAACATCCTTACTTCTTTCGTCAAATTCTTTTCGCTGGTCACACAGTACCTGCTCCTTATATACCTCAAAACATCTACGCTCTTGCCCATCCCATAGCCCATAGGAGAAACGGCGGTCCAACTTCTCAAAAAGGTAAGTCTGTTCTGGGATAAAGTGACCATCACAAAACGTGACCATTTTTTTGTGACGCCAATGCGGGACGGCGCGGCGCGTAGCCTAACGAGAGATAGCCCGCACACTTATCACGTATCTTGCATACGACAAGCGACAGGAGAAAATCGCACAACACTCACTGTCAAAAATAAGTTTCGTATTATGAAACGACGTCATCGTGACAGACAACATATTAGAGAGTTTTTGGTCCGCACATATGTCAGTGAAATCGTGGTTATCGTTATTTGGAGTCTGCGCAGTAACGATTTGACACACAGTTAACTTTATTAAACATAACAGACGTGGTTAATTACGTCAGATTAGCGGTATGGTTATTTGTGCTTTTATGGTTATTTTTATGTGACATTTGCTAGGTCATCGTATATATTTTTATGTTCTGTGGTGTTGTGTGATAATTTATCTCGCAATCGACGTCTAGGGCACAATCCGTTCTAATCATAATCACGTATAATGTTTAGAATGTCCAAATTAACCTAAAATTCCTACACTTGTCAACGGTGACAGTACTGACAGTTCGATTCCTTAAAGTTTGACGCGTCCAAAAACTCTACATTTTGCGACGAAAAGTTATCGTTATTAACGACAAAGTTAACCATAACCATAACGAAATTGTCGTTTGCCGTGACTGACCAAAAACTCTCTATTACCTACACTTTTGACAGCCCCGTTGCTCTCGGGTCGCTGTTGCTCGGGCCGATTCTACTCACCAGGCCGGAGCATTGAAATATGGCAACACTGAATCGGGGGCCGAGCTTTTATTTGTTGTTAAGTCATTAGTGTAATCTTCCAGAGCAAAAAAGGAGATTGGAAAGTGATTTTTAATGTGTTTCAAATTATTTACCTGCACAAATGAAACTATAAAGATAAAAAGATGCCTGCAATGTGTGTAGTACCAGGTTGCACTAGCAAAATTGTGCTTCCAATAAAGGACATACCAACCATAACCTTCCAGAGTAAACAAGAAGAGTGGAAGGTGATTTTTAATGTTTCTAATTATTTACCTGCACAAACGAAACTATAAAGATAAAAAAATGCCTGCAAAGTGTGTAGTACCAGGTTGCAGTAGCAGTTGTGCTTCCAATAAAGGACATACCAACCATAATCTTCCAGAGTAAACAAGAAGGGTGGAAGGTGATTTTTAATGTGTTTCTAATTATTTACCTGCACAAACGAAGTTATAAAGATAAACAGATGCCTGCAAAGTGTGTAGTACCAGGTTGCACTAGCAATTGTGCTTCTAATAAAGGACAAACAGAAGTGGTTGAACGGTTTTCCTCGTAAGGGCTGGTTATATTTATAATAAAGACAATACTTTACAAACATTCCAAAGGATAAAACCTATTTTGAAGCACAATGTGGTACCTACAACGTTTTCTGGACCTCCCAAATATCACAGAAAAATACAGTTAATAGAACTCATCTGGGCGTTGCCACATCGAAGGCTCCGGCCTAGTGAGTAGAGTCGGCCATGGGCTGCCGGACACTGCTTGTGTGACGTCACAGCTAAAGCTAGAAACACCGCCGCCGACGCGTTGTTGTGACGTCACATGTCAAAAATTATGTCACTTTGGATTATGTGACGTCAAAATGACGCGTCGGCGGCGGTGTTTCCATCACAGCATAGAAAACAACCAGCACAATAACTCAAGATGGCGGAAATTACACACGCATCCCCACTTTTAGATGGGTTTTTTGTAGGGGTTCATTCATTCATCCATTCATTTATTTGTACTATACAATACAAATATTGCCACCTCAAAGGCTAGGCCGTGTGTGAGATATCGGCGTTGAAATATACACCAAAATTTTGCTAAATTGGATGGTAACGGTACTTCGATACTTCTGCACTAATATCGACTTTATTGTCATCCATACTTTTTGAGGCATTCCAAGCTGGTATCGATAATTTTGTATCGGTATCGAAAATAATTATATAATTATTGAGGGGTGTAATCAGTTGCACAAATGCTCTCTACGAACCAAATGCGCCTATTTGGATAAAAAATATCGAGTTGGTACCGGTATCGATATTTTCATTTTCGCATCTCTACCCAAACTTGACAGCGGTAAAATTATTTTTTAGTAGTCTTTGCGTAAAATCATCCAAAATCCCTTCCAATTCCAAGGTCAAATTTTGTGGGAACCTCAGAGTAACAACTGAACATAGAGGTAGTAAACAACTAATTCTAATAGGCCAACATCTTTTCTTACGTTGTCATATTGACTACCAGATACGGCAATCATAATTGTTTACTATCGTCTTAATTGTATAGTATCTAGAAATATACCATTCTACGTTAAAAAGGACGGTATTTTGATGGTTCAGGAATGATTACAGCAAAATCAATAGATTTGTTGATCTCTACTGCGTTACTGCATGTTTCTTCATCATAAACGCAAAATCTGTCTTACATAAATTTTGAGCAGCTGGCAACGTCTATATAATTTTCCTGCGATTTGTTTACGGTAAACCCCGACTGTCAAACGTTTGCTTTGTTTGTGCGTCTTTTATGCTTGGTCAGTAAAATCGAATTCGCTAATTGTTGGTAACTGTAGTGAAGCTTTAAGGACTTGCTGTGCTATGTTCGAGTGTAGTTTAACAGTTTTTCGAGATGGGACAGTGCAGACCAGTATTTGTAACATGGGTTGCATTGGAAGAATTTTCAGGTTAGTTCGCAATGTTTGGAGGCTGAAGTGTCAAAAGATGATGGCTTTGAGCACGCCATGCTGAAGTGGTTTGTTTACTACCTCTATGTTCAGTTGTTACTCTGAGGTGGCAACCATTTTTATAAAGGAAATCCTCAGAGATATTATGCTGGTTGTTTTCTATGCTGTAGTTTCCATCTTCCGCTGTGACGTCAGCCGTGAAGTGGAGATGAAATTGTTTTATAAATAAAAAATGCATATAAAAAAGAAATATATTAAATGCGGGACAGTGTAAATGCGGGATGGCTCGTCTGAAAACTGGACAATCCCGCAAAATCCTGGACGAATGGTCAGTGGTCACCTTATTCTGGGACGATTCTGTATCTGTACTTTTGTAGGTTTAGTAGTGTTGGTAGTTGGTACAGTCCTAACCTAATTCTTATCTAGAAGTCCCCACGCCAGGTTGTGCCTAACTGACGTCTAAAGCTCAATTCAGATGCACACGACATCCGACGATACGACGGTACGACACTGTTCCTAATGGTTGAAATATTCAAAATGATGTCAAATCAACATATTTCAACCAATAGGAACAGTTTCGTACCGTCGTATCGTCGGATGTCGTGTGCATCTGAATTTAGCTTAAGACGTCAACGGTCTACCGACACGAAGTGTCAAAATAGTCTTGCGAGTTTTAGGTTTTAGTAGAAAGCAGAAATAAATACGGAAGATGAATTTGGGGGGGGGTCACTTTGGTGACCCTTCCATGGCCACAAGCCCACAAATGGGGCAATCCGCATTTTGACCAGCTTGAGACGCAGCAGCAAAAATTAGAAAGCACACGCAGTGTTGCCAACAGTTAACAATATTTTCCGCCAAGTACAGGCTTAAAATCCACTAGATTGGATTATTTTCCGCTAAACATACCAACCCCCCCCCCCCCCTCCTCCCCGAGAACGAATAATATTTTGCTTTGCTGATGAAGTCGTCCCAGGTCAAATATCAATTTAGGGGTGCCAAACAAAAAAGTATATAGTAAATATTAACAAAAAATAATTGATAATTTGGATAAAGGCAATACAAGGATGTCCAAGGCAAACTCACATGTTTCTTTAAAAGGGTTTTCTCCACTCGCGTCCCAATATTGCCACATTTCGGACCAAAACTTAATACTGGCGTCTAGCGACACGTTTCCACTTTGGCTTCAGCATTGCCACGCTGTCAACTGCCATTTTTTTAGGTTATTTTACTCGTATATTCTGTGTTACTGTGTTACTGAGTTTGTTTGGTGTGTGTTTCTGCAACAGCAAATTACATAAATGTTGATGTTTGTTAGTTAATGAAAATATACCAATTCTAGTGCGATTATAATAGTTTGATTTAGTTTTTATGGTCAAATAATGACGAAATTCAATGAGAAGATTCAGGAATTGACAAATCTTGATTTGAACTAAGAACCCACCATTAGATAATTCAAGATTGAACCCCTATTTAAACCAAATAATAAAAAACAAGGAAAAAATTCAGGGGCAGCTGGACATACCTTTCATTCATTTCTGGATAATCTGGATAATCAGAAAATAAATAATACTACTTCCCATAATAAAAATCAACCAACAAAGACGACTACTTAAAACAAAAAAATCAGTTTATAAAAAGAAACATCACTTATCAAAGCCTGACAGTGAAGAAGAGAATGAGATAGCTTTGAGTATGATAATGTAAAACTGAATGTTAAAATTATGATTTATTAGCGTGTACATGTATGTTTTTAGAAATAAATAATCTTGGTTTTTATATACGAGATATGTGTGTATTTTTTGATTCATTAAACTGTGCTGTAATGCAGCATAGTGTTAACATATAATAAAAATTTACTCCTACTTTCATGGTTGGTTCATAGTTTAAATTAAGAGTTGTATGATTAATAATGACAAATTCAATGAGAAGATTCAGGAGTTGACAAATCTTGATTTGAACTATGAACTCACCATTAGGTAATTCAATATGCAATCCCTATACAAGCCGAATAATAAAAAACAAGGAAAAAGGAAAAAACTCCGGGGCAAATGAACATACAGTTTAATCTTTTAATTCATTTCTCAATGCCTAAATAAATTCAATTCTACAAATATTACGTATTTAATTAACTAAATTGCTAAATAAAATATCAAGTCAGTTAATGTTTACCTAAAATTAGAACTCAATATCAAATTAAAGTATAACCATATTCCATCGTAATGATATTAGGATATGGATATTTTTAAACTACGCGCGAAAAAAACGACAGTTGACAGCGTGGCAATGCTGAAGCCAAAGTGGAAACGGTGTCGCTAGAGGCCAGTAAACTTAATTGTGTCAGTAGTATTTTCCCATTTAACAAAATTTATGTTGGTGTATTGCTGTTCAATCAAACCTATAATGTTTTCGGGCATGTTTAAATTCTGTAGCGGACAATAGCGTTTTTCACTGGTTGCACGCGGGCTGCACTGGATTTCTATTTTGCATTTCACTGGCAGTTCCAGTGCAAAATTTTTTGAGTGCACTCATTTCACTGGCATTTTTGCACTCGGAGCGGTCGAACTGAGTGCAAAAATTCCCAAAATTAGCAATTACATGGAAACTATTAAACAGTTTTCAGACAAAAGAGTAGGTAGTATAAATATGCAGATATTGTCAAAACAAGTTAATGTTTCTTGGTGTGTATTCCACTGAAAGAACCCAGTGCATAAGCGTTACACTAGGTCAACTTTTTCAGTATTCTGCACTCGCACGGAGTGCACTAAAATGTGTCCAGTGAAAAACGCTATCAATAGTTTCTCATTATCTTTTTGTTGCTTTAGTACATTTTGGACCGAAATTAATGATATTTTTTCTAAATGTTTTATATTATCCGGCAAACGCTGTTTTAACTGGTTATATACGAATCGATCAGGAAATCGCGACATCTTTTACTGTTTTTTCATCAGCAGCTGTTATATGTTTGTTTTGAACTAATTCATTTATATTTTTTTCAAACTGGAAGCCCAAATATGGTTTTGGATTTAAATACATTTGTATATCTTTTTCCACATTTTCTACTTCCCAGTCTGGCAGAAAGCTTGCAAATTAGATTTTAATTCATATGTCTAGTTACTCTAGTTATCGTTTACTTATCTGAAAATTAATAAGCTAATATCAGTTCTCAAAACTATTTATAATATTCGTGTCGGCAATACTCTAGCTCCGCCTTAATGCATTTTACGAGTTCACAACATGCCCGTTGAGACATTTTGACTATGATGATGAAAATTAGCTAAGAAAATCTGAAAATCCGTCAAAAATTCCGCTATCCGCTATCGCCAATTTTGTCCGCTAAATTTAAACCAAATTCCGCTAAGTTGGCAACACTGAGCACACGACACCAGAGCGAGACGCCCGCAGTGACAGCTGTGGATAATACATCCACAGATTATCAGAATAGGTTGGGTTAAGAATACATCTTGCGTCTGGACGCTTCAAACGCTTTTGATAAGGTGTGGCATAAGGGCCTCCTCTATAAATTAATTCAAAAGAGTTTCCCATTTTGGCTTCTAAAACTTTTAAAATCCTTTCTCGAAGGAAGGAAATTTAGAATCAAAATTAACAATACCTTTTCAACATTACGACACCTAAAGGCCGGCGTTCCGCAGGTTCGATCCTTGAACCTATCCTTTATTCACTTTTTATACACGATGTCCCTTGCCCCGCAACTGTGAAGTCTATCTGTACGCTGACGACATTGCGATTGTAGCTCAGCCGTAGACTGGAGATCTGGTCCGCGATGGCCTCCAGCTTATTGCGGTGGATGAAGTGTTGGAGTGGGCGGATCGGTGGCTCATCAAAATCAATCATTGTGAGAAAACGCAGGCTATATATTGTACCAAAAAGCTTCATCGTGGTGCCCCGTTGGAGGTCTCAGTGAACGGTACTCTGATTCCATGGGAAAATTCTGCCAAGTAGCTCGGAATTACCCTGGACAAGAGTATGACTTGGCAGAAGCACACTGAATCGTTAAAACAAAATTCGAAATTACGTTTGGTCAACTCTACCCTATGATATTTAGAACTTCAAAATTAAGTTTGGTGAACAAAATTAGACTATACAAGATAATTATTATTAGACCAGCAATTACCTATACGCATGTGCGGCTTGGTGTTTTCTCGCCAAAATGCACATGGGAAGCCTGCATCAGGTTCTGCAGAGCTTAACATTACAGATAATCACTAACGCCCCATGGTATGTTTCTAACGGTACTCTTCACAGAGACCTAGACATCCCTTATTTGAGAGATTACATTAAATAGCAAGCACAACGACGTTATAGTCAAGCGGAATCGCACAGCAACCCTCTGTTGCGTGAATCGGTGAACTACACAGTCGAGCAAGTTCGCAAGCACACAAGGCCGCGACTCGCATTGTGATAAAAATTAAATCGTGTGATTTTAAAAACTATTTTTTTCATTTTAGACATGGAACCTCAAAATTAACACTTTTCGTTAAATCCAAAAATTTCCGAACTCTAATATCTACTATGTCCAGCTAAATCCTCCAACTGACGAACTTCCTCTTCTTTATACTGTGTAAGGCTTTCGCGGCCATCGTCCAATGAATTTGTGGTTCTTGGGTTTTTAGGCCGGCGTCGTTTAGCGTTAAAGCTTGACGTTTCGCCAGCACGAGTGGATGGCATCTTCAGAAGCTATTTCACTTCGGCGACTTCCAAAATACTGACGGCTGGTGGATCTTTACCTGTATTTATACCTGCTAATGGTGACGTGGCCCAACCAGGTAGCGTTGGTAGCCCCGCCCCTTCGCGATATGGTAGTGTCTTCAGGTCCTTTAGGATGGGTATCCATGTCCGGTTGACTTTCTGTGTTTCTTCTTTCCTGTTGAAATTATTATGATGTTTCTGTATTTCGATGGCTTCTCTTTGAAGTCTGGCATGGTATGAAGACGTTGCGGCAAGAACCTGTGTTTCTTCAAACTTGATCCTGTGACTTCCCTCCTTAATCGCATGTTCGGCTACCGCTGATTTGTCCGTATGGCCTAGTCGACAGCTAGCCTTATGTTCTGCAATTCTTGTGTTTATAGATCGCTTCGTTGTTCCTATGTATACACTCCCACATGTGCATGGTATGCGGTATACCCCCGGTGTTGTGAGTGGGTCTCTTTTATCTTTCACCGTTCTCAAATATTCCTGTATCTTTCTTGTGGGCTTGTAGATCGTCTTGACGTTTTCCTTTCGTAACATTTTTCCTATTCTGTCTGTTATTCCAGGCACATAGCAGCAAGAATTATTAAAAAAGCAAAACCACCGAAAAGTAATCTGAAAGCGAAGGAGTTAAAAGCATTAAGGGACATCAATAGGGACACAAATGTCACTGTTCTGCCTGCAGATAAAGGCAACGCCACAGTGGTGATGGACACCGAAGACTACAAAAATAAAATAAAAGCATTGCTAGATCCAGGCACCTACCGCACTCTAGCAAAAGACCCGACCAAGACCATATTGAGAAAAACTAAAACCATGGTGAAGAATTCAAGCCTTGACGAAGAAACCAAAAAGAAGGTTTGCAAAAGTGAAGCACTGACTCCTAGACTTTATGGGTTACCAAAAATACACAAGCCAAACGTTCCACTTCGCCCGATAGTAAGCGCAATAGGTTCGCCTACTTACGAATTAGCAAAACACTTAACTACATTACTGCAGCCATACGTTGGAAAAACCGACTCGTACATCAAGGACTCAGCCCATTTCATTACGAAAATCAAAGACATACAGCTGGAAGAATCAGACATGCTGGTCAGCTTCGACGTGGTCTCATTATTCACAAAGGTGCCATTAAACGATGCAATAGAACACATCAAGAACCTATTTCCGGAAGACATTACAAACCTTTTCAAGCACGTGTTAACGACAACCTACTTCGTTTGGGACGCCAACATGTACGAACAAATTGAAGGTGTAGCCATGGGAAGCCCTCTAAGCCCGGTGGTAGCGAACTTTGTAATGGAGAAGGTCGAACAGGGAGCCTTGAAGAGCGCTCAATACAAGCCCAAGATATGGCTCAGATACGTGGACGATACGTTTGTCATATGGAATCACGGAAGAGAAAAGCTCGAAGAATTTCTAGAACACCTGAACAGCGTGCATGAAAACATCAAGTTCACCATGGAGGTAGAAGAAAACAAAAATCTCGCCTTCCTTGATGTTCTTCTAACAAGAAAAGGAGCTAGATTAGGGCACAAGGTATATAGAAAGCCAACTCATACTGACCGGTATTTGCATAAAGAATCAAACCACCACCCATCTCAGAAGTACGGAATTATTAGAACTTTGACGGAACGGGCTAGAAAAGTGTGCGAACCAGAAGAACTCGACACCGAACTGGAACATCTAAAGAATGCTCTTAAGGCAAATGGTTACACAGAAAAAGAAATAACAAGGACAATGAGAAGAAATAGGGCAAAATCAGAACCTAAACCGATAGCAAAAGCTTTTCTACCCTATGTGCCTGGAATAACAGACAGAATAGGAAAAATGTTACGAAAGGAAAACGTCAAGACGATCTACAAGCCCACAAGAAAGATACAGGAATATTTGAGAACGGTGAAAGATAAAAGAGACCCACTCACAACACCGGGGGTATACCGCATACCATGCACATGTGGGAGTGTATACATAGGAACAACGAAGCGATCTATAAACACAAGAATTGCAGAACATAAGGCTAGCTGTCGACTAGGCCATACGGACAAATCAGCGGTAGCCGAACATGCGATTAAGGAGGGAAGTCACAGGATCAAGTTTGAAGAAACACAGGTTCTTGCCGCAACGTCTTCATACCATGCCAGACTTCGAAGAGAAGCCATCGAAATACAGAAACATCATAATAATTTCAACAGGAAAGAAGAAACACAGAAAGTCAACCGGACATGGATACCCATCCTAAAGGACCTGAAGACACTACCATATCGCGAAGGGGCGGGGCTACCAACGCTACCTGGTTGGGCCACGTCACCATTAGCAGGTATAAATACAGGTAAAGATCCACCAGCCGTCAGTATTTTGGAAGTCGCCGAAGTGAAATAGCTTCTGAAGATGCCATCCATCGTGGTGGCGAAACGTCAAGCTTTAACGCTAAACGACGCCGGCCTAAAAACCCAAGAACCACAAATTCATTGGACGATGGCCGCGAAAGCCTTACACAGTATATTTGCCGCCTCTCTGGGGAGGAAGTTACGACATTATACCGTCAACTGGAACATCTACGGAAGAAGAAGGCACATTTCCTAGCCTCTTTGGCATTCTTGTCACGGTGCAGGGATGAAGGAGTGATACCCAAAGCTGTACACATAAGACCAGTAATAAAATCTGAACAAGCCAGGAGAATATTCGAACGTACTGAACGAGCACTGCTAAGAGAACGAATTCATAATACCAGATCTATTCTAGACAGAATTGGGAAGAAACTGTTGAACATCCACTACCGGTTAAGCACAGAACTTCACAGAACCGACTGGGATAAGATCGACTCAATAACATTTAGAACCATGGAAAAAGAACGAGAGAAATACACAAACATCCAGAAGGAAAAGTTCGAGAGACTGGCAAGTAACAAGAAATCTACACCCGGACTGGACACCAAAAGAACAGTGGTCAACATAAGCAAACGCAACCTGTCTGAAGATGAAATTTCTGTTTTGGCGAAAGGAGGCAACTTTGCAATTACACCAAAAGAAATACCAACTGAAGAGATTATTGCTAATCTGGAATCGGCTATACGATCATTACCTGCGGAAAAAGCACAGGAAATCCGGGCAGAATCAGCAAGAATTATTAAAAACGCTACCTGGTTGGGCCACGTCACCATTAGCAGGTATAAATACAGGTAAAGATCCACCAGCCGTCAGTATTTTGGAAGTCGCCGAAGTGAAATAGCTTCTGAAGATGCCATCCACTCGTGGTGGCGAAACGTCAAGCTTTAACGCTAAACGACGCCGGCCTAAAAACCCAAGAACCACAAATTCATTCCTCTTCTTTGCTCTTTTCTTTCCTTCCTTTCCCTTCCTTTCCTTACTTCTCCCTGAATTTGACCAGCAAGAATGGCTTCTATTTTTCTAGCTCAAGTGACAATTTACAAAGTAAATTGAGTGTTCATTAGCAATTGTGCTTCCAATAAAGGACATAAACAGAAGTGGGTGAACGTTATTCCTCATATGGGCTGGTTATATTTATAAGAATAAAGACAATACTTTACAAACATTTCAAAGGATAAGACCCATTTTAAAGCACAATGTGGTACCTACAATGTTTTCTGGACCTCCCAAATAGCACAGAAAAATACAGCTAATAGAACTCTTCTGGGCATGCATCTGGGCATACCTACGAAAAGATTTTATAGTGAAAGGGAATCAAGACCAGCAAGAATAGCTTCACAGTGACCTAATAGTGAATTTTTATAGCTCAAGTGATAATTTACAAAGTAAATTGAGTGTTCATTTAAGTGGAAGTGGCAGCAGGAAACAGGTTGCGTTTATTTTTATTTTGTAGTATTTGACTACGATGAACCAGATATCAGATGTAAGTGGTATTAGTAGTAGTAGTTCTAAAAAGTATTTTTCTTAATTTATTAACCGAAATGAACTCTAATACATATAAAATGTAATAATTATTCTGAAACTATAGGCCCACTATTTGACAGCTAAGCCACGTTGCCACATCTAAGGCTCCGGCCTAGTGTAGAGTCGGCCATGCGTAGCGACATTCAAGGCGGCTAGTATTTATTTGACTGATCTGCCTGGCAACACTGCACTAGTCCTAGCGTAGTGACTAGTGACAGGTGAGTGACAGTGATCTTAATCATCAGGGCTGTTCCAAATTACGGTTCTATCACCGTCCCAGAACTGTTTTCATCATGCTCCGCCCATTTTATAGTTCTAAAAACGGTGATTGATTGGTCCGTCAGTGTACCAACCAATCATGGATTCTAGAATCACAAAATGGGCGGGGCACGATGAAAACAGTTCTGGGATGGTGATAGAACCGTAATTTGGAACAGCCCTTTTCATCTCAAAAAGTGACAAAAAGCTAGCAAAAAGTTAACCTACCTTTTCTCTTTTATAGGATTTTACTTTCACTAATAATTGTTTTGCCTCGTGGCAGTTTGTTGAATAAAAACATATGCATTTGATTGTCACTATTGTTCGCCAGTGCTTTAGATATAAACATATAGCAAATAACAGTTTCACAACTAAGTGCTTATCTTACTTCACTTACTCAAAGTCTTTCCATACCTCTATTTGCAAGAGCCAGTGGGGAAAAAATAAAAAAAATAGACATATAAAACTACAGTGGTACGTAAATACAATGTCTGATCCTAATATTGAAGAAGTTCTGGCACCTCTAAGGTGGAGTGTTAAAGAACAAGTAAGTAAAAAATCGAACTAGTTGTTTGGAATTTAACTATTGTTATCTTAAGGGTGACTTAGTACGGAAACTAAAAGCAGAAGGAGCTCCAGACATAGATGTTAAAAAAGCTGTAGCTGAGCTCAAGGCAAGAAAAAAGGTGCTGGAAGACAAGGAATTGAGTTTAACACCAAACATTACATTTGATCGTGCAAAAATGGAGGATTTACTGAAAAGGCGATTTTTCTTTGACCAAAGTTTTGCAATATATGGAGGTATTACAGGTCAATTCGATTTTGGACCAATGGGATGTGCTTTCAAAGCAAACCTACTACAGTTGTGGAGGCAATTTTTTGTACTGGAGGAGCAAATGTTAGAAGTAGACTGCTCTATACTTACTCCTGAACCTGTCTTGAAGTAATTATACTTGAATATAATTAACAATATAATTATTTAGACTATATAAAATATGGGTTTATGGATATCTCAATTGATGCAAGATTCAACTTTTAGGTACTTTTATAACAAATGTATGGCTTACTCTGTCCATTGCATTTCTTCACATTATCTGTTTCAACCTTTAGCTACATGCACCTTGTTTTAAAACTTAAGTAAAGTATAAACGAAGTCACTTGGAACAGCAAAAAATGCTTGGGCGGCTTCTCCTTTGTGAAACGCCCCCGGGATCCTGTATACCTGCCGCGCACCGACGATAAACCGAGTGTCGGTGCTGCCGCCTTTCACAAAGGAGATGCCGCCCAAGCATTTTTTGCTATTCCAAGTGACTTCGTATATACTTTACACATGTGGTGTATTCTGTTCACCACCTACAATTATAACTTGGGTAATAAATGCCAACAAACTAATTGCACAATTGGTATCAGTACTATTAACAATATTATTACAACAAAAATCATACCTTATGACAGGAATAACATGGTGAATAATATATATTAGACTAAATACTTTTTTGTTTCACAAATACATACCTCACATATATGACACCAGATGCAGCAACATTATATAAAATATTGTCACCATTATATTATTACACAACAAAATATTATGGAATGCTGTAAATAATTTACATATTAGATCAAGAAAGGTTGTTTCGATACCTGCATCCTTATGTAATGTTAATGAAATCAATGATTACTTCTGTTCTGTTTTTAGCCCTCCTAATAGCTGTTCTAACACTGGTCACCTTCAAAATGGATACCGACGCGAATTGTCCTTTACACTTAAGCTTGCCTCGTTGGAGGATATTTGTGGTATAGTAGCTCACTTACGATCTAATTCCTATGGAAGTGATAATATATGTGCGCTCATGATTCAGCTTTGTTGCCCTGTAATCTCTGTTCATATATTACTTATTGTGAACTGTTGCATTGTGGAAGGATATTTTCCAGAAAGCTGGAAAATATCTATTATTAAACCTTTACCCAAACAGGCCACTCCAAATTCTTACTCTGATCTAAGACCAATATCAATAATTACCACTTTTAGCAAAATTTTGGAAAAGGTAATTCAGCCACAATTGTATGACTATATTACTTTAAACCAAATACTACCATCTTCTCAATCAGGCTTCAGAAAGCAATATAGTACGATCACCTCCTTGATTAATACATCTGATGATATTAGTGCCGCTGTGGACAAGGGAGAAGCGACGGTACTCGTCCTTCTTGACTTCTCCAAAGCCTTTGACAGGTTGGATCACAGTTTATTATGTGCTAAACTTAAGTTTTATGGTTTTGATTCTACAGCTATATCTTTCTTCAAGTCATATCTTTCCAACCGAATGCAACAAGTGATACTAAATCATTCTGTGTCGGACTTAAAACCTATATCATCCAGTGTTCCGCAAGGCTCTGTATTTGGTCCTATTTTATTCTTAATATATACGTCCGATCTTTTCCAGTGTATCAAAAATTCAAAAGTTCAAGCATATGCAGATGATATCCAATTATATTATTCATTCAAACCCTTACAAGTCGCAGCTGCAGCTGATAATATTAATTCAGATTTAGAATATATCTCCAATTATGCTGCAGAAAACTATCTGAAATTAAACATTAACAAATGTGCAGTCATGTCATTTTGCCCAAAATCCAACAGGCAGCTGGTAGATACTAATCTCAATTTGAAATTGAATAATAATTTGCTAACTCATGTAAACAATGCTTAAAACCTTGGTATACTATTTGATAGTGACATGCGTTTCCATAACCATTTGAGTAATGTGATAAAAAAAGCTTACTCAGCACTTAGACCTCTTTACAGCAACTACAACATTAGGTATTAATTATAAGCTATGGAAAAAATTATGCGAATCATTGGTTTTACCTATTTTGAGCTATGGTTTAGTTGTCTTTTATCCTTGTTTAGACAGATTAAGCCAGCTTCGGTTGCAAAGGATTCAGAACTGCTGTTGCCGTTACATCTTTAGACTTCGAAAATATGATCATATATCCGCGAAGTTTAATGAGCTTATGTGGCTTAATATGGGTAATCTATATAAATATAGTCTGGGAGTTCTAGTGTATAAAATTCTTTCTACATCCTCGCCTCCATACCTTCGTGATAAATTTACTTTTCGTCATAACACGCATGACGTAAATCTTCGTTATGTCAATCGTCTTTCCTTACCGCGGTATAGGACTACACTTTTTCGACGTTCATTTTCATATAATGCAGTCAAAATATATAATGAGCTAGATGACGGTCTCAAGTCGGGTCCAGTAAACAGATTTAAACGTATGCTAAAATGTATATTTACTAATAACAACCTAGTTTAGGCATTCCTATCTTATTTTTATTGGACTCATCTTGTTTATTTTTGCCTCAGGTCATTATTCAATCTCTTGATGCAAACGTTTGTTCTTTCCACATTTGCCTTTTCTCTCTTTGTTTTGTCTAATATAACTTACTGCAATTTTCAATATCAATAGCTTTACATCTTTGTTTGTCTTTATTATGTTTTTGTATGTTCATTTGGAGTCTGCTTCCTTGCTCCCATCAGGTGCTTTGGGTCCATATACTGAATAATACAATACAGTATTCTTCGTTTATCACCTGAAGTGTCAACTTTGGTGCGGGGAGGTCGGCTCGAAATCGATGTACAGTTCTTTTTGGGTTAAGTTTGAATAGCTTGACGGCCTATTTGTAAAATTTTACAAATAAAGTCCTTTTATTATTATTATTATTTATAGCTTTTATATTAAAAAGGGTTGTAGGCTCGGTTGTAGGAATTAAAAAGTGTATTTATAAAAAACCCAAAACAACTGAATAAGTTTGTTAAATAATAATAATACATTTTTTTGACATTACATGTGCAGTGTATTGTAGGCACCAGATGGACTAGCACTCAAACTTTACTTGCTCAGCAAAGATTGCAAGACAACTGACAGTTTGAACTGCATAGGCAGTGCCTTACAGCTTTAAAGTGGGTGTGACATATGTACGAACTTTAAGTACGCGGTTTTTGGGTTCGCGAACTTACTCGGCTCGATGTCGGTGACACACGTGAAGCTGAAATCACTCATTTTCATAATTTTCCTAAATAAACAAAACTTTTAACAAATGCCAAACACAACAAGCGTTGCGCATCGATGGCCTGCCGAAACAAAGTGGTGGCTCGCGGCTCGCAGTACGAGCCTAGACCAGCTACGAGCAAGATTTCAAACCAGTTGGATCGCCGGCGGTTTGCGCGACGGTTTTAAAGTACACGTACTTAAGGTGACACACAGGCGAAAAAGGTCGTCGAGCCATAAGTACGCGTACTAGCTCGTACGTGTATCACACGTTTAAGAAAATTCAACATAGTTAAACCTGATACTGTACAGGGTGTCCCATTTTGGGCACTTTTACGGGGTATCTCGGTTGTTTTTGAAGATAGAGAGTTGCAGTTTTCGCGACAGTGCGCTACTTTTTCGTGAAACTAAATATGCCTTCAACAAAATTATCATGGCCCTCTTGGTTTTTGAGATACAGGCTGAAATCGAAAACTATCGATTTTGGGACCACCTCGTAACTCTTGTCTTTTATCTTATTGAAAAGTTTAAAAAGAGTCTTATAGAATTTTTGCTGTAGAATCCTCTGTTTTTAAGTTTAATAGTTTAAAACTAAATATGCTTTTGGAACAATGATCTTACTGGACCACAAGTACGTTTTTTGCTCTTTTAAAACCGAGAACCGCATTTTTCTGTCGTGCTTAGTTTCCCAGATATTAACGTTTTTTGTAAAGTACTACAAACGTCAAATTTTCTAAAGATTGCTGAATAATTTCGAAAGTAGGCTTCGTAGACATAAACTATGGTTAACAAACTGGACCTTAAAATCCATGCTGACTTCAAAAACGTAATAATATACAGGGTGTTCTAATTAAAATAAGGAAGTTGATGCCTACTTCCGGTATATCCGGATGTCGGCCATTTTTCGAAGTATTTTCTGCCAGTAGATCATTTGAAAAGAACCGTTTTTTTATTTGAAACATTTTCTTCTAATTTAAATGGTAAGGCCGCCAGAGAGCACCGCAGGCTTATCGGACCACCCTGCATATGAGTGGTACAAATATGACAATACCTTTTAGTGTGTTCTGTCATATCAAATAAATATCATTTAATTCTCCAAATACAATTTGTGATGGTTATGTCAGTGTACTTAAACAAAGCAAGAAGGGTTACTTGGTATTGGTTCCTTGGAACAGGTTTTATGGAAGAAAACCATTTGAATAACCAGCGATCACCACCAAACAGGTGCAGTCTCATTTATCTAAATGACATTTTGTTAGGTGATGTTTATGATACTTCTATGAAAATTAATATAAATCAACAAATTCGAATACACAATCATATTAATGCAGGGAGTTTGTACACAACACTTAAGGCTGTACTTCTATCTTATACATTACATATAATGTAAAATTTGCAAAGATTTGCTGGATGAGAAAGGCAGCAATGAGGGCAGAGCATAGAGACTATCCTTAGTATCCTTGCTATATACATATACAGAGTCGGCTGCCTTTTACTCCCTATGGACGTCTACTGTGAGTAAGAGAAGGACCGTCTGAAGACCGTATACGAGACCGTGTGTAAGAGAAAGACAACAAAGTCAGCTGGTGATAAACGAGAGAGTACGCGAATATTCCATCCTGCTTCTCTGGTCCAGGCCATCGCGGCGGCGGCGCGGCGGCAGCGGCAACGGCAACGGCGGCGGCGGCGGCCGATAGACTAAGATACAACCTGTCATACAACGTTGTCGCGCGTTGAGCATTTTCTTTGAACTAGGATTTTCCGTTTTGGATCGGTATTTTAAAAAACTAAAAACAGAACGGAATGCGTGAATGTGAACTCATCATTGTAAAAATCATTATTTCGTATAGGAGATGACATTGTTCGATCGATCTTACAAATACGCATTTACTAGCATTATGTAGCCGTTTACTCCCCATGAACGAGGCTGTAGTAAGAGAAAGATCGTCTGAAGGCCGTATACGAAACGTGTGTAAGAGAAAGACAACAAAGTCAGCTGGTGATACACGAAAATATAGAAAGAGTACGCGAAATTCAACTGTTAGAATTTTCGTCAACACCAAAACAAGGAAATTTGGCAAAACTGCAAATTGGTACAACTAGCTTTTCGCCGATGTATCAGTTATAGTAGTACTATTAGAAATAATGTTTAATATAGTTTATTTGTCAATAATTTTATGAGCAACACTTAGAACTCAGATAGTGGATACCTAGAAACCATAAAATGTTTGATTAAATTTGTTTCGATCCCTTGATTATTTTACCCAATAATTGACCATTTCCAAAATATATTGTCGGTTTCTCCTAAGCTCGCAGTCTAGTAATAGTAGCATAAAAGTAAGTTTAGAATTAAATAAATGACTAAGATATTTTGTAACCCGACCCTGGCTACATGCCTGAGATACCTAATTACGATAAAACCTTGATCGATCAATTAAACTTCCAAGTCCAGAAAAGTCAACAAGAAATTTCTGCTCGACCAGGTTTGGCAACAGTGCAAATCGTCTGTGAAACAGACTATTTAGACATTTTCTTCCTCATTCTAATTGTAAGATTGAGATTGTGACTGTGACTGGATGCCGACGGTGAAGTATAGTCCAGTCAAATTAGCACTTTGAGAAATTGAGTAATCAGATTGATTTTACAGTTTACGGAAAATCGTTTCAACTTTTGATAGCCAAATTATATTTTATGGTTTAGTAAAGGTAATGACGCGTAATTTTAGTGTCGAGAAAGAAACTGGATGATGCTTGATATTTGAATTCTAGAGGCACATTGGAAACTTTTTTGTCATTGCACCATAACTCCAAAATGGGAGAGATTGGAGATTGAGAGGGATGTTAAAACGTGCAAAAAAATCGTTAAACAACCGAATGAAAATGCGCTACCATTTTAGTACACTGACCAACTAATGTTACAGAAAATCTTTATCCGAAATCTACGGGCGGTTTGCGCGTACCAATTTTTTTAAAATGAAAAAAAAAGAATCGTGACTAAACCGGTCGAAACTTGCTGGAAAATTCTTTGTTTTGCAGATAACACAAAAATACTGTCATCCGTTTCTGTTGGGCACTTTTATGACACATTTGATTCAAAGTTAGATCTTTCGCGACATTTTCGTTTAGAATCCCAAATATTTTTTAATAGCGTTTAATTCAGATGACGGTTTTTTTTTATACATGTTCTTGGGAGGTTCAACTATGACGTGCATCAATGTCATCTGTTTTTATTATGTTTATTTCAATTTTCAACTGCTATAGGGGTTGACATTATTGAGCGCCTCCCTTATCCTTTCAGAACCGTTTCTAACCTGGTTTTCAAGCTTAATATCACACGAAAATAGCTAAGTTAGAATAGAACTATCAGATTGCATGTTGCAATTGGCCTCAAATATCAACCAAAGCATGGAAACACTAACATACCTATTTTCGTGTGATATTAAGCGTATAAGCGATGTTAGAAGCGGTTCTGAAAGGGAACGGAAGGTGTTCAATAATGTTACGCCCTATAGTGGTTGAAAAATGGGGTTAAACGTAATAAAAATGGATAACATTGATACATATAGTAAAACCACCCAAGAACACGTATAAAAAAATGTCATACGGTTTAAACGATATTAAACAATTTTTAACGATTTTTAACGAAAATGGCATGAAAAAACGAACTTTAAGCTAAAATTTCCCATAAACTGCCCAGCAGAAATGGATGACAGTATTTTTTTGTCATCTGCAAAAAACATTTGGTATGCGCAAACCGCCCGTTGATTTCGGATGACGATTTTTGGAATATTAGTTGGTAAGTGTACTGAAATGCTACCGCATTTACATTCGGTTGCTTAACGGTTTTTTCCACGTTTTAACACCCCCCCTCTATCTCCAATCCCTCCCATTTTGGGGTTATAATGTAATGACAAAAAAGTTTCCAAAGTGACTGTAGAACTCAAGTACCTAGCGTTTCGATACTAAAATTACGCGTTATTGCTCTGAATACTAGTTTCTTGCGTCAGTTAACTACGACCGCGTAGCGACCACGTAGAGCTGATTTAGTTTACTGTTTGCGTGTAGAACAGAAAATTTTGTTCTAGGCAACAATCAAGGTGAAGCTAAGAGCATATTTGAGGCTTTTATGCTAGTGAGAAATTTGCCTGATCATTGTGGTATTTTCTATTTGTACATAGGCATGTATGTATGTAAAGGTCTTTATTTTAGCTTTTATAGCTATTCTACCACTCAGATCCGGATTTCGAGGATGTTGCTCACCCGCGTCCCACGCCGCGCCGACGGCAAACGTGCGGTGTGATTATGAATATCACTTATTTCTTATCTACTTATATCATGTTACAAATAAAGATGGCAATATCAAGTTATCAAGTAAATATTTGCCAGCTCATCTCAATGTTTATTTTGGAAGTAGTGGTTCACAAAAGTACTAATTGCACTGTACTATAATGAAACATTTCTTTGGGCCGCCGCCGTTGCCATTGCCGCTGCGGCCGCGCCGCCGCCGCGATGACCTGGACCAGAGAAGCAGGATGGAATATTCGCGTACTCTCTCGTTTATCACCAGCTGACTTTGTTGTCTTTCTCTTACACACGGTCTCGTATACGGTCTTCAGACGGTCCTTCTCTTACTCACAGTAGACGTCCATAGGGAGTAAAAGGCAGCCGACTCTGTATGTTAAGTGTCTACAATTTATATTGAAATCATACTAAAACCAGTTTCCACGCCTACCTCATTACTCTGGATACTTAGAGAACTAACATTGCTTTACTGGAAGACATTTTTGATAATTATTCCATCTTATTGCTGCAAACTGTTTAGAAGGCACATCAATACAATGGAGGAGTTTGATCAAGAGAACCTATAGTATTATCTATTTGGTGCCATATCAGGAGCTAGTGCCACTTCAGTCCCAAATTGTAGCTCGATAACTTGAAGAGGGTAATAATATGAATCAAAATTCTCTTTTAGAGCATCGGGCCATGTAGATAGGTTTGCAGATTTAATGGTCAAGGATATAAAAACTGGAGAATGCTTCAGGTTGGATCATCTCATAAAAGCACACTTGGAAAAAATTTGTGCTGATAAAAAAACAACACAGGATATTAAAGATGACTGTCAGGATATTATAATAAAGGTACTTAACAAGTTCTATATAATGTGTTATTACTTTCTAGAGAGAAACGTGGCATTGCATATATAAAAGTATTTGAAAATTGTATTACGTAGATTCCAGAGATTTCAAGTGCTTAAATGTTGTAGATGAGAAAGGACTGTATCTTCATTTCATAAACATAAACAAATATAAACATTTATTTTTCCTCCGTCTGCCATTTGATAGAATGGATTGGATATGTCATATGTGTATAAAATATATGTATAAATAGATAGATGTCCTGAGTTCATAGAGTTCAGTAGTTACAGAAACTTATTTTGTTGTTGTTGTTTTTGGTATGCAATATATAAAGCAAAATATCTGAAGTAGGGCGGGTTTCTTAATGTCCAGTTAAAGTGTCAGATAGGTATCTGCCAGATAGCGTTGCTATGGATACAACTGTCAGATAAATTTATGTGACTTCGTAAGTTTAGCCTTCAATTGTTTAAACAATTTATCTAACAGTTGCTGTAAATATTTAACTGGACATTGAGAAACCGGTCCTAAGTAATTTAAATTTCTATTTTTGAGTAGTAAGCATGAGGGTCAATCTTGCAAATTGCTAATCATTATGATTTTGAAGGATTGCTATGTTTTAGCTAGACGGAATGAATAAGGCAGAAATGAATGAGGTGATGAAGAAATTCAGCATGAAAAGCCCTCTCACAGGGAATGATCTAACAGAACCTATTGAATTCAATTTGATGTTTGGCACACAAATTGGACCATCTGGCCTTATCAAAGGGTATGTAAAATATCTCAAAATGTATCTAGCATTTACAACACTTACCTAAATATCTTCCTCTAGATTTTTGAGACCTGAGACCGCACAGGGAATATTTGTGAATTTTAAGCGTCTTCTTGAGTTCAACCAAGGGAAATTACCTTTTGCTGCAGCTCAAATTGGTAAGTTTGTTTCACCGATGATAAACCTCCTAGAAAGGCGCCTCTTAAGAAGTAAAACCGTCATTATTACTAAGTAAACTTTAACAATTTCTCACAAAATGAAACAAATCAAGTCCAATTGATTGGCTCTTTATGGTGATACCAGTTTATTATTTTCCTGTAGCATAAAGTCAAACAATGTAATTATTAGGGGTAGAGGTTCAATTGCGAACAACTGGATATTCGCTTTAATTTATTAAAGATTGTATGATTATGTGACGTGTCTCTGACAGATAGATAATAGACGTTCCTTAGAGCCTGTGACGTGTGACGGTTAGTTAGTTGCACATGTTAGATATATGAAAATGTTTATACCCGTTTTACATCAATAACAAATCTATGGTTTAATTTGTGGATTCAGATCGTAGGAAATGACAAGGGTAACAGCGAATTTGAGGTCAAATAAGACCATGGATTTCTTGACGGATTAACCTGTTCCAATTTGTGATCAAGTTTGCCGTCAAATTCGGTAGTGCCAATCATAAAATCATATGATGCATGTCATGCATGTTGCATACCCGTCTATAATATTAAACATTATTTAAATAAAATTCGCAAACAAATTTAGAGTTTTACTGTTTAAAGGTCAGAAAAAGA
Organism: Callosobruchus maculatus; assembly: GCA_951848785.1. Classification (NCBI taxonomy): domain Eukaryota; kingdom Metazoa; phylum Arthropoda; class Insecta; order Coleoptera; family Chrysomelidae; genus Callosobruchus; species Callosobruchus maculatus. The sequence continues at coordinate 13,092,945 of CATOUR010000056.1, forward strand.
TGCGAATTGAAAAGATCTTGCGAGAACCGCCAAACCATATGACAGTAACGGTGTGGGCAGCACTACATACTTTCACAAAATCAATGGTTTCATTCACAGATGTATTATAAAGCATAATCAGTTTGACCTTGAAGAAGACCATAGATAGGGTATTACGAATTTAGCATTTAACCGTCTAGCGGTGGCACAATGTATCAGATACAATTTGAATGAAACTTGTTTAGTTTGTCTTTCCATTGATGTAAGTGGTTATCTACTTTCAGTAAATTGTAAACAGGAAATGCCCTAAATAATCTAAAAGCAGCATAGCTACATTGAATAGAGCTTTTACTTTATACGTCATGGTCGAACGTTTTTAATGCTCTGATAGTTTGACTTCAAAAATGTATTTTTAAATTGTTAGTCAATGAGACTACCGCTTCAGCACTTAATTTCAATTAAGTTTATTTTCCAATGTCCAGGTAATGCCTTCCGTAACGAAATCTCTCCTAGATCTGGCCTGATTCGTGTTCGAGAATTCACGATGGCTGAAATAGAGCATTTCTGTGATCCTAATGACAAAAGTCATCCAAAATTTAAAGATGTTCGGAATACTGAGCTACTTCTCTATTCAGCATGTAACCAAATGGATGGGAAACCTGCTGAACGAGTAACAATTGGTTCTGCTGTAGATACGGTAAGTTCCTGTACCAGATACTGCTTTTACAGGGCTCAGAAAGATATTCATTAAAAAGTTCCTTAGATACCTTTGAAAAAATACTTAAAAAATAAGGAGATACTGAAGTAACTACAGGGTGAGTTTTTAGTACCGGCTCGGTCGATAACTCCACTACTGTAGAAGATAGCGAAAAAAGTTGTATATAAAAGTTGTAGCCACGGATATGATCCTTGCTCAGAAAATATTTTGATTTATACAGGGTGATCCATAACTATGTGGTGATGCAAACATATATTTTTTTTAAATGAGACACCCTATATATTATTCCATATTTAACTTCTAATAATGATTTCCGTTCTTCCAATATAGGGTATTGTTACATTATACAGGGTATTTCAAAAGTTATGACCATTTCTATCTCTAAATCGCTGTCAAATGAACGAACTGTATATCAAAAAGTGATGAATCAAAAATCATATTTTTCACACGGATGGATAAAAAATATCATCTAGTTTTAAAATCGGCTATAAAAAATGCCCGCGACGCATATCCGTATACAGGGTGATGTAAAATGCAAAATCCATATTTTCTCTTTTTTTCAAATCTAACCCCCAATATTTTATTATACCAAAGAATGGCTTTTAATATGCTCTTTCATCTTTGTATAGCTTTTGTTGTACCTGCGTCCATCAGTTTCCGAGATATTTCGATTTTTCGGTAAATTTAAAGTATAGCTTCTATTTGTGTACTGAAATTTATTTATTTTGAGAAAGTACTATCGAATTTGTTTTTTATTTAACGAGCAACTAAATTATAAGGTCATGATAGTATTTGATAAAGTCAAAACCCCGAATCATCGAGATAATGAAGTCAAGTATGCTGAGGAAACAATGTTGTAGGCGTCAGCATAATTATCAAGCAGATTTAAATGGTATGCTTTAAAAAATTGACGGTTTTCATAACCTGCTCAATAATTCCGTACTATGTGAAAAACGAGCTTTAAAAATTAATTTTTCTATTGAGGGTATTTAGGAGAATCTTTCAGAAATTGCCTACTTGCCTCTGGAACGTATCAACTATGAACAGCAATATCCAGAACGGAGGCACTCTAAAATTAATGCGTTTGAAAGAATGAAGAATCGTTTTATTAGGACGTATCGTTTAATATTATAATATCTTAGGACGTATCGTTTAATAATATAATAAAATATTGGGGGTTACATTTAAAAAAATGCATGTTTGCATCACCACGTAGTTATGAATCACCCTGTATAAATCAAAATGTTTTCTGAGCAAGGAGCATATCCGTGGCTACAACTTTTATATAATACCTTTTTTGATATCTTTTATAGTAGTGGTGTTAGCGACCGAGCCGGTACTAAAAACTCACCCTGTATATACTCTTTTATAAAAGTATTTGGAGATAGAGAGGATCATGTGAACCCAATACCCTAACGTTCGCGGTCTGGGCCTGCTAGCAATATAAATTTTAGGTATATACATCCAAATTTGGTTAAAGATCGTAAGATTTCTCAGTAATCCTGAGAATGGTAACTGCCCAAAACCAATTCCCGCGATTTACTTAAATTTTAGTAGTTCTTAACTTTTGGCCTAGTGTATGTGAATAAATCACCCAAAACCACTGACTCCAAATTAAGCCCATGAGCTATCTAATATCTGTCTGATTTCAGTAATGAATGAAGCTCAGCTCATTCATAAACTGTATGGCGCTTTTATCAGTGCAATAGACGCGTGATTGTTCAATGAAAGGCTCTGGCTGTAACCATTTTTGACACTATACAGGGTGTCCCAAAAAATAGTGTCAAGCGGAAGTCCAGAGATAGAGTACACCTAGAAGTATATGAATCACCCCCATGTATGTTATGCAGTTGTTTGTAGTTTCCGAGTTATGAATTTTTTTCTAAATTTCGGACAATTCTCTACCTCGACAACTTAAAACTGTTCCAAAAGAAAAATTAAAAGACTTTTCCAAATTATCTTTTGTGGTAATTAATCTCCAAGAGCTTACTGTTGACACATAAAGTAATCGGCTTCGGAACTTTGATGAAAGTCATCAAAAATTTTAGTGTAAAGTGAAAAATTTACGATCTGATAATTATGACTCAAATAGTCGACTCGCAATTAAAAATCCAAAGAGGTGATTTCATGATTTCTAAGTCGGTCTAAAAACTTCTTCAGACTCTCAGCTATCACAATCATTGAAAAAAATTAGTACTTAATGGGGATACTTTCACTCTAATTGACCTTCAAAGACAAGAGGCGAAGATTTTTTGAAATTAGCGATGTGTTTTTCAATTCATCAATAACTTATGTTAACGCGTTAATAGCAGATTGATTGTCAGTACAGCAATAATAAACGTTAAAAAGGTTGCATAAATTTAACATCTATTAAAAAAGATCCTATTTCTTGCTAAAAACCACAAAGAGCGCATTCTTCAAAATCGATTTTTACCTGAGCGCCAACAGAAAGGGCTAACGCTAACGCAGTAAACGATGGCGATGTTAGAAAGAGATAGCTATGATATTGTTCTGATGTCTTTTCAAAATGTGTCATTACATAGGTTGTTTTCGTTGTCTTTATTCAGTCGTCTGCCTGTCTTTGCGGCTTAAAAATGATACGCTTTTGTTTGGATTGGTGTTGTTTCTGTTGTCTGACTACTTGGCTATTCCTAGGGACCTTGAGTGCACGACAAATGAATTTAACTATGCTGTTTTCTGCAAGAGACTATGCAACAAATGGATAGGTCGTGGTGGACCCACTGAATGGCCGCCACGGTCACCTGACTTAAATCCGATAGAGTTTTTTGTCTGGGACTACTACAAAAAACTAGTTTATGCTAAAGAGTGTCGAAACATCAGCGAATTACGCAACAAATTAACATAGGCTAAAGAAACAATAAAAAACAATCGAAGAGCTTTTGTTAATTTAAAAAACAATTTTTTCAGAAGATGTAGATTATGCATCAAACAAGAATAGATATTTTGAAAATTTCTTGTGAATCTTAATAAACTTAGTGAAGAAATTTGATAATTTCGTTTCATTTTACAATTTCCCACTTACAGTCGTACATGTAAAAAAATCTTAGCAAAGTGACACAGGTGGTCATCTATCGATATTCTGGTCGCACTGAATGTTTTTTTATTGCGGCACTGACAATCATTCGGCTATTAGCACCCTAAACTTAGTTATTGTTTCATTTAAAATCCCATCGCTAATTTCAAGATATCCCCACCTCTAGTCGTTGAAGGTCGATTGAAGACAAAGTAGCCCCATTAAGTACTCCTTTTTTTAATGATTATGATAGATGAGAGTCCGAAGAAGTTTTTAGACCTGCATAGAAATAATGAAATCACCTCTTTAGATTTTTAATAGCGAGTCGAAAATCTAAGTCATAATTACCAGATCGTAAATTTTTCACTTTACACTAAAATGTTTATGACTTTCATCAAAGTTACGAAGCTGATTATTTTATGTATGAACAGTACACTCTTAAAGATTAATTAGCAAAAAAGAAAATTTGGAAAAGTCGTTTAATTTTTCTTTTGGGACAGTTTTAAGCTGTCGAGGTAGAGAATTCTCTAAAATTTAGAAAAAAATTCATAACTCGGAAACTACAAAAAATTGCATAACATATATGGGGGTGATTCAGATACTTCTAGGTGTGCTCTATCTCTGGACTTCCGCTTGACACTATTTTTTGGGACACCCTGTATATTAATAATTTGTGGCACAAAAACGTGGTTTTCGTTTTCTCAATCTAGGCTAATGTCGATCAAGATTTTAGAATAAGTTTATACAGGGTGATTAACGAGACCGTGAATTTAGTCAAAAAAGCGCCACATTTGGCTATTTTTTAATAATTCTGTTAGGAACTTTGGAAAGATACGTCGACATTTGCCTAGAACTACCCTTTTTCTTCATGCTCCTATTTTTTTAAGTTCAGTAATCTCAAAATTAATAGTCAAAAAATTGTTACAGACGAACCATTGCAAACAGCTCTCATGTACGTACTATAACCTCCTCTCAATTAACAGGCATTCGCGATAGGTACAAACACCGTTGGGTATAAGCCCCCGTTCACATCGGACGCGCCTCGCATGGAGCATCGCGCTTTGCTTACCGCCTAGCGTAAAGCGAGGGGGAAACCAACCCATACATTTAGATGCAGCTGTTCACATCGAGCGCATAGTGCTACGCTTACCGCCTAGCGTAAAGCGAGGGGAACCAACCCATACGTTTAGATGCAGCCGTTCACATCGGGCGCATAGCGTAGCGCTAAGCAAGGCGCGATGCTCCAAGCGAGGCGTGTCCGATGTGAACACGGGCTTAGAGCCTCTGCTAATGGGTCGATCTGGTCGACGCGTTTATAGTCGTACGAGATGCTCGTTCTGCTCGATCCATGGGACAGGCGCGTCTGCCTTTCGCACGACGCGATCGGCGACTTGATGCGAATTTCAGTTTACCCTAGACCTTTATTTTAATTAACGATTACACGTGGAACCTCTTGATCCCAGAAGCTTGTTACGTTCTCATATTATTACACATACTTTTTAACGCCATTGTTGACTTGCCCAATAAATCAGACGTCAGCCCGTCACAACTCATCCGGCTAGCGTCAGACGTTTAATATGAGTAAAGGGAGTGGGTAAGGCTCTAACGCATTTTTACATTCAGGCATGGGTAAGGTTTCCCATGTCTGAAGTACAAAGAGGTTAGTAAAGTTTCACAACCCTAACCAGGTTGATCTATCATAATAGTACGTCACTGTATGGTTCAAAAATCTATGACTAAAGTTAATTGAAAAAAATTGATATACTTAGAGAAATACAGTAGTTTTACCTTTTAGCGGAGTGTAACGACTGTACTGCAAGAAGTAGTGGGGGAAAATAAACAAATGTATAAAGTTTCAATGTTTACTAATCTAAAAATGTAAATGACTAAAATAAAATAGGAAAATGATCAACGTGGCAATGATGATGGTAATTGTAAACTGCAGACCAATCAGTGGACTCTGCTGTTTTTCCAAGTTATTAGAAAAGATAATCTATAACCAGATACTTCCTGCTGTAAAAACACGTATTGCTTATGAAGCATGATTTTTTTCCAAACCGATCACTTGAAACAAACCTAATGCGTTATATTGATTATATAACGGAGGCCATTGACAATAAGGCTCAGGTTGATTCCATCTATACCGACTTCAGTAAGGCGTTCGACAAGGTGAGGCATAGCTTACTTGTGCGTCAACTTGCTGAAGCCGGGATAGATAACAGACTGATACACTGGATAGAGTCATATCTCGGTGAGTGTAAACAACTAGTAGCTATCAATGGCTATAAATCTAAATATATTGAATTCACTTCAGGAGTGCCACAGGGAAGTCACCTGGGTCCATTGTTGTTTTTAGTATACATTAACGATATAACCAAGGTACTGAAACATGAAAAATTGTTGTTGTACGCCGACGATATAAAGATGTATCACACTGTTAAAGGTCCTGACGATTGTGAAATAATTCAAAACGATCTAAAAAGCTTTTGTAATTTTTGTAACGATAATGATCTCTTTATAAATATAGACAAATGCTGTTTCATAAGGTTCTCACGAAACTCTAACATTATCAAGTATGATTATAAGCTTAATGACACTTACTTAAAGCAGACTAATGTAGTCAAGGACCTGGGCGTCTTCTTTGACGAGAAATTATGTTTCCAATATCATATTAACACCATGGTAAGCCAGTCGAATAAGATGCTGGGATTTATAAACAGAACCTGTAGGGAATTCAAAAATCCTAAAGCTTTGATAACTCTCTATCACTCTCTATCATGCCTACGTTTCAAGTAAATTATCTCGCCTCAGTGATCTGGAACCCTCAATATGTCACTTATGTAAACAGAATTGAAGGTGTACAAAATAAATTTTTAAAGTCGTTAAGCTACAAAATTGGAACACCGGTAGTAAATAGTGACTGTGGGTGTATCCGAAAAAAATTCAATGTAATGACGTTAGAGTCCAGGAGACTAATGTACGACTTATGTGCGGCTCATAAAATTATAAATAAATTCGATTGCCCTTACTTACTATCTAAAATAGGATTTAATGTCCCTTATAGGAACGTTAGGCATAGGCCATTCTTTAAGGTGCCCTATTGTAGGACGAATCTAGGTCTAAACTCTCCACTTGTGCGCATCCAAAGGACTTACAATAATGCCGCGGCTGATCTGGACTTGCTCAACACCTCGGGACTGACTTTTAAAAACTATTTGAAACAGCGCTTAATATAAAGACTGTAATGCCTAAATTGCCTAGAATGTCTCTCTCAGTTCACTATGGTTCTGCCTCTGTCTCAATCCGCTTTCCAACACACTTAACAACACAAAATCAATCATCTTCTCTACATGGATGATATAAAACTGTATGCCGCCACAGAAGTGCAACTGAGAGAATTACTCAGAATAACAGAAGCTTGTACGTCAGATATCAAGATGGAATTTGGCATGAGTAAATGCAAGGTGCTTCACATCAATAAAGGCCAATGGAAAAACCATCCCGAACAGGAAGTAGTAACTGGTCAGGCGCTAGACAACATGGACAAGGATAAAACGTACAAGTACCTGGGTATCAATCAAAACGTTAAGAGCCCACAAAAATCAAATCACAACTAACGCAAGAGTTTAAAGACCGCCTTATTAGACTGTTAAAAACGAAACTAAATTCTAGAAATCTTACAAAAGCTATCAACACATTTGCTATACCAATCCTAACATATTCATTTGGCATTATCAAGTGGTCGCACACTGACATAGAAAACATCCATATACTCATCCGAACAGAACTCACAAAACACAGAATGTCACATCCCAACGCATGCAAGGAAAGGCTCACCATAGACAGAACAAGGAGGCAGAGGAATTATAGATATGCAGTCACTTCATGCAAAACAAATAAAATCACTCGGACATTTTTTCCACGGTAAACAAACAAACTTACATAAAGCAGACAAAAACTACACACCACTCGCCCTTTCTTGTTCAGACCACGCAGCAGACGCACACAACCACATACAAGCAAACAAGAAAAAATAAACACCTGGTCGCAGAAGGCACTCCACGGCAAACATAGATACCGTGTTACACAAGACCACATTAATGAAAAGCAGTCATACACCTGGCTGCAGGATGGCCAGCTCTTTCCGGAAACGGAAGGTTTTATGCTTGCTATCCAGGACCAAGTGATTGCGACACGAAATTACAACAAGTACGAGTACATAATTAAAGATCCACCCATCTCTGATGATAATTGCAGAAAATGCCACCAACAGAAGGGAACAATAGAACACATAACTAGTGGATGCAAAACTCTCGCTGGAACTGAGTATACAGCCAGACATAACTCTGCAGCCAAAGTCATACACCAAGCACTAGCCACAACAAACAAGCTAATTGAAAACACAGATCCATATTATAACTATACACCGACCTCAGTACTCGAGAACAATCAATTCAAACTATACTGGGACATTGAAATACATACAGATAAAACCATGCCAGCAAATAGGCCAGATATAGTTTTCCAGTCAAAGACAGACAAAGTGACCTACTTAATAGATATTGCGATTCCCAATGATATGAACATCCAAAACACCTACGCTGGGAAGATATCTACACACACCGATCTCGCCATAGAAATAAAACGACTATGGAAACAAAACAAAGTTGTCATTGTCCCCCTCATTATGACGGTCTCAGGCCTTACTCCAAATACATTTACGCCACACCTGCAACAATTGGGCCTGGATGAAAAGTTACATAAAACCTTCCAAAAATCTGTAATCCTTAAGACCTGTAGCACTGTACGGTCCTTCCTGAATTCAGAATAATAATAGGTCAGGTATTGACTTGGCACAGCCCGTCAATACTTGTTACTACCGCAACCATGCGAGAAAAAATAAGAAATGAGAATAATAATAATAACGAACTTTTGGAGGGACATTTACGAACAACCCAAACCTTTCTCAGCAGACACTCCGGCCTTGGCGCAGTTTGAGTCCGTTTGTAGGAGGACTCCTAACTTGAATGTACTGCGACACCCGATAAACACGGAAGAAATTCTTGACGCCTTACGAGGCGCAAAGAATTTCGCAGCTCCTGGCCCGGATGGCATAAACACCTACTGGTGGAACAAATTCCCCAGTTGCCACCGGCATTTAGCTAGAGTTTTTAACTCGCGGCTAAATCAGGAGCAGCCAATTCCGGCTTAGTTTGTCGAGGGTCGAACCGTGCTTCTCCCGAAGACCGGAGATTTGTCTGATCCCAAAAACTACAGGCCAATAACATGTCTGAACGCATGTTACAAGCTCTTCACCAGAATCTTGTACATGCGTATCCTTCAAGCTGTGAATCCTGTATTTCTCGACGTGTATGAACAGAGAGGGTCAAAGAAAGGAGTAGCTGGCTGCAAGGAGAACCTGTTGATTGACCGATGTGTCACGCAGGACTCCGTGCAGTACAAGCGAAACCTTTCTATGGCCTGGATTGACTATCGCAAGGCATTCGACAGCACGTCTCATGAGCTCATTGTGCGGCTGTTGGAATGTCTTTCGGTGGATAATCAGATAGTGGGATGGCCAACGCGAACTACAACAATCGCTGAGGGTGGTGCAGAAGTACAGTCATGCTATCGGAATGGAGTTCGGGACAGACAAATGTGCATTGGTTCATCTCAAGAAAGGACGAAGCGGAGATAGTGGAGATGAGGAACAGCTCATTGATGGGAGCATTTTGCGACAACTGCATGCCGGAGATAACTATACCTACCTTGGAGTGGCGCAGCGTCATGTCCAAGAGGCAGAATTGGTCAAAGAGTGTCTCCGCCGCAAGTATTTGCACCGACTCCGGCAGATCTGGTCATCAGAACTGTCCGGCAAGAACAAAGTCGCTGCCACAAACATGCTTGCGGTCCCATTGTTATTATACACGTCTGGTGCTATACACTGGAAAGTCCCGCGAATATACCTCCCGCGACACCTGGGAGGGCGTGGACTATTGAGTTTGGAGCGTCTGCACAACAGGGTAGTATTGGCCACTGCCTGCTATGTAACGAACAGCACCGATCCCCTGATCCGCTTTGTGCGAGAGCACGAGAATGCGGGAAAAGGAGTCTTTCTTTTTAGCGCAGCGAAACGAGCAGCCGAGGAGCTCAGCCTCACACTCGACTTCAAGCGGAGGTGTCAGCAGTCCATTACGGAACTTGCTCCCGCAGAATTAAAATCCCACATTAAAACTGCCGAAGTCGACTTCCTCTTAAGACTTCATAAAGATAAGCCAATGCATGGAATCTTCTACAAACATCTAGAAGAACATGACTTGTCTGAGCAGTTGACCTTCTCTTTCCTAAGGTCTAGTGGGTTGAAGTCGGAGACGAGGGCTTTATAATGGCTTGCCAAGACGGTGTCTTCAACACCTTGGTGTACCGTAAAAGGGTTATGGGTGTAGATGTACCCGACACCCATTGTAGAGCTTGCCGACAGGCGCCAGAGACGCTTACGCACCTCTTGTCGGCGTGTAAGGTGTACGCTGGCACAGCCTACGTCCATCGGCACAACGCGGCTCTAGTGTGCTGTACTATCATTTAAGGCACTCATACGGTATCGATGAGACACCGGTGCTGCCATACGCTCCAGGGGATATAGAGTCCGTTGTGGAGAACGAGAGATGCCGGATTTACTGGAACTACTCGTTCCCCACGCTCGAGCTTGTACAGACAAACAAGCCCGACATAGTCCTTCTCGACCACCAACAGAAGACGATGTTCGTTATTGAGTTTTCGGCGCCTGCCGAGGTGAACATCGTCTCTAAGGAGGAGGAAAAGCGGACCAAATATCAGGAGTTGCTCGGACAGGAGTTGAATATTTACAAAAAAACTGACTGTGTAAGGAAGATGAACCGTAGGTGAGAAAGGTAAAGATGTTAAGGTGTATTAAAAAAGGTGACAAAAGTCCTTTACCTTCTAACCCCGAGTTCATCCCCTTGACAATAAAAAATTGAAGAAACGCGGCATTGCTGTATTTGTTCGATGTTAAAAATAAAAAAAATCATATGTATGCCCTGGTACTAATAAAAGGTCTCTGCCTCACCGAACTCGCTGCTGCTGGAAAACATTGTAGAGGTGTGCCGACGCTGGGGGAGTTCAGGAACCGATTCGTGGCGTTCTCAACCCCAGCGTCGATGACAAGCCAGAGAGTTAGGTGACATTCGCCCTCAGACAGCGACAAACCCAAAGGGAGACACCAGGTCTAAGCATGCTCCCAGATAGTGGAGACAGGGAGACCTCCAAGATACTGCTAAGACATCTCAAATTTTAAGATGCTGCCCAAAATTCGTTCTAAGACGTTCCTAAGAAAGGGACTTCTAAGGAATAGACTCGTAAGAAGACACTGAAGATACTCCTTAAGACACTGCCATGTGGAAATATCCCATCCTAATTCACTACTCCATGGTCACTTAGGAGTTATCACCGAAAATATAAAAATGAGAAATACTCTAGTGCCAGGGACCGAGGGTCCGTTACAAATTATAAAATTAAGACTGATTTGACAGTATAACCTCAAATATTTGCTGCCATCAGGCGCACGAAACACACTCGACGACCCGTTAGTGACCCCCCAATACTTTAATTGCAACCGAGTGGACGTGCGTTGAAAATCGCGTTGACAACATCTGTACAGACTCGTGTACGGAGGCGCATAGGGGCCCAAGAGAACTGCCAGTAGAGTCAGTTTTCTAGCACAACTTGTTTGTAGAGCAACATTTTTTATACAAAATGAACAAATACATCTAGGTATTACTGTCTAGCATTCTACTTTAATGTAGCTTCTAAAACTTTTTGGTCTATAGCAGATAGGAGAGGAGGAAATGAAAAACGCTGCATTTTTCAATTTGTCGAATGCCTTTTGAGTTCATATTTTCACAGATTTCATACATTTTATGCTTGATTTTTTTACATATTGGTGGAACTAAATATATCGTTTACAATTTTATCTTCTGGTACTTTGATGATAAATATTGGTTAAATTCAGATGGATGTGACCGCTATTAACCGCATCTTCTCTTAGGAACCTCCCCCTCTCCTGAAGTCGAATCTCTTGAAAATTGTCTTATTCTGCCAGAAACTAGCGGATCGACACCAAGACGGGTTATTTGGTCTATTGTTTGAGGCGGAGAGCATTTTAGCTTGGATATCTTTCATCATCTTATGAATATAACTTTTGGAGACCTCACAATTTACGTTATCAGGTATTCTTGTAAGGAATAACCAAATTCGCCGAGGATTGTTTTGACCTTCACCAAAACCATCTTCAGCTTTTCCTGCAATTCTTCTTGGTCTTCGTCTATTAACAAGTTGGAAATGATCGTTATTTCTGCGTCATGTTCCAACGTCATTCGACAAATTCATTGCGTTCGAGACAACGATTCCGTTGATGTGCCTCTAACGTTGTTGTTGTGTTTATGTAATACTTGGCTTATTATGTTGATTGGCATCAGGACTGATCTTCTTGATAACGTCCAAGTTTTCTGATGTTTTTTAATAATTATTTCTCCTATTATTTTGAGTATCACGATAAAAAATTAGCAGTTGGGTAAGATATTCAAGACTACGTTTATCTACCAGAAAGAAATTAAAACCTCATGAGCTGCGGTCCACCCATTCAATCTTTTGTTGACTTAAACAAATAGATCATATTAGATTGTGTTTGTCCGAATACATAACATCATAAAGTAATAATTACGCAAAATGTAGATAGAGTGCGTGTTTCCAAACATGACGAACCACCTTGAGAACAATAATTGCATATTTCAAAAATGTTTACCTCTTATGTTGATGAAAAGTGATAGAACTTATTTTTAGGGGCTAGTGGCCAATGAAACTTTAGGGTACTTTATGGCGAGAATTCAACAGTTTCTTGTGAAGTCTGGAGTAGACCCAATTAGGTTGAGGTTCAGACAGCACATGTCGAACGAAATGGCTCATTACGCCTGTGACTGCTGGGATGCTGAATGCTTGACAAGCTATGTAAGTGACAGGGTAGCAAAATTATTAGCAATAAATATTCACATATTCACAGTGCGGGGGTAATTTGCAAAAAAAAATTCTAACAAAAAAAAACTACTGCATAATGTTTCCTTACGAATCGTTGAAATAGCTTAAATGTCTGATCTTATGCTCTATCATCATATAATTTGCATTCATAAGTTGCTACTCACATCTTGGTGAAAAAATAAATCTTCGAATAAAAATGAACAACGAAGTAATTTCTGGAACTATCATAATCTATTTGCGCCTTAGCAAATCATTTTTCAGCTTAAAAAATGTTGCTTGCACGTACCTATTATCTTCTAAAATAATACGCGATTCAAACATTACTCTCCAGTGCATTTATTTATATCTTAAGCAGATGAGATTGAGATATGATAATTAACATCTTGCGAGTTCTGTTTTTTGCAATGGACTAGTATCATGAATTTTTTATTACTGCAATATGATAGAGTATGGCATAACAACCTTCTTATATTTTTCCGCGATTTTTTTGGGCACGGGAAAGTCGAGAAAATGAGGAAAATATTTGAATCCTCCCTCTAGACGCGTAACGTCATGGCACTATATTAGAACAGCCAATCGGATGACGGGTATGTGCCGGGTTGCCGTTCTATCTTAAGTACCCAATATTCATTGCATACCGATATATGATGCTCTACACCTGCTAAATAATACATAGTTTGATATACAGTGACTGAATGGGGACAGTGGCGACAATAGGATGTCTTATTTTTGATTGGTTCATCCAGCTCCGCCTTGTTGAGGCAACTTTAACTTTAACAGCATACGACAAAAGCTCAATTTTTACACCATGCAAGCTGAAACAAAGGAATAATTAGTAAATGATTATCAGTAGGAACATGTGATTATTCTTATTTTATATAAAAACAAAAACAAAATGTTACCGGAACCAGTAATATTCTATTTATGCTCCATGTTCGCGTCCCTAATTGGCGTATATGCGAAGTTCGGCAAAACGTTAATACAGGCAGGCTGGCGTAGTGGTAGCAAATATGTCTACCGTGCAAGAGGTTGCGAGTTCGAGAAAAAATACAACGAAAATTTGTCTATATGTAAATCCATTACAGATCAACATATCAGCTAAATCTTTGAAACTGGTCAAAAATATTTTTTTTTAAGTAAAAAATTTAAACAAAAAACTAAAAGTACCTACCCATTCTCGAACTTGCAACCTCTTGCATGGAAGGCATATCTACTACCACTGCAACAACCTGCCTGTAGTAATGTTTTGCCGAACTTTCCATAAATAATTCGATTAGGGACGCGAATATGGAAGGCAATTTTAATGGCGCGTAAATAGAAAATTACTGGTTCCGGTAGCGTTTTTTTTTGTTTTTATTTAAATAAAAATAATCATGTGCTCCTACTGATAATCATTTACTAATTATTCCTTTGTTTCAATTTGTATTTCGTAAAAATTAAGCTTTTGTCGTATGCTGCTAAATTGCGTCAACACCGCGATTTGAAAGTTGACGAGGCAACAATGCACTGCTGATGTATGGCACGCATCACACCGATTGGCTAAATTTAAATTCATTTCTTTAAACTTTAAAATGGAATTTGTAGTAAACAAAACGATGCAGAGTAACGAAATGCAACAGTACACCCATTTTTGTATACACGAGGTTAATCATTGTTTTCAAACCCATGATAACTAGTCCATTGCGTTGATTTTACTTCCGTTTTGCTTAGGGTTGGATCGAATGTGTAGGCTGCGCTGATCGTTCTGCGTACGACCTGACGCAGCATACACAAGCCACTGGCATCAGGCTTGCAGCTGAAAAGAAACTGCCAGCACCAAAAATTGTAGATATTGTAGAAGCTACACCTAACAAGGGTGTTCTCGGAAAAACTTTCAAAAAGGACGCTAAGATAATTTCCGATGCTTTAGCTGCACTATCTTTGCAAGAAGTTGAGTGTTTGGGACAAAAGTTGGCGGGTGATGGGTGAGTTCTACATGCCATAAGCACAGAGGAGGGAAATACCAGAGCGGACACTCAGACAAGGGAACGAATATTAGAGAGAGCTAGAGCAAAATATCCAATTTAAAGGTCCAGGAGTCGGTATTGCCACGTATTGCTGTCGTTACGTTACTTTCTTGTAATTATATTTCACTTCTTAATAGACTTAACTGTTATAGTTTCCCGTTCAAATAAAAAGTCTTCATTTGTTAAGATGATAGGACGCTATATGGGAACATGGCATTGGGTAGTACTGATATTGACAATCAGCGGGTTGGCGTTTCAGCGCCATTTTATTTTGTCTAAGAAAAAGTGAGGTTATAGTGCTTGGGCAAAGGCAACATCGCATTTAAGAAAGATCTTGTAGATTATTGTCGGTTTGTCAACAAAATATCCAATTTAAAGGGCCCAAGGTCAACGGAACGGACAATTTGTCCGAACATCAAAGAGAATCCTCGAAGTGTCCGCTCTGGTATTTCTCTCCTCTGTGCCATAAGAAAACATATTTATACTATTCGAAAACTTCGTCAGTGATTAGTTACGCACCCTATATTTTGAAATTTTCATATTGAAACGCAGTGCCAGAACATAGTGCACAATTACTTCATTACTAATAATAGTAATTTCTAGGACTTTCGATCTACATATAGGGGATCAGGCATTCAGCATTAGCAAAGATATGGTCGATGTGAAAAAATATCAGAAGACAGTACATGTTGAGGAAATAATTCCCAGTGTTATAGAACCTTCATTTGGTAAGTTTTTTTCAGTAAATGGGGTATTTTCCGAACAAAATTTTATGACGGAATATTGATGTTACGTCCCCAAAAACCGTGTAAGGAACATTGTTACGTTTTATTGTGAACGCGAAGTGGGTTAAAATCCCCTCCAAAGTTCAAACATAAAATTTCGCGCCAAAGCTGTGACGTAGTAAATCTTAGCGTGACGTAATAAGTCCTTCGTGGTGCTATCCTTAGAATGTGACTCTACTTTGTCGTCTGACCTCCTTTTCTCCATCTACAAACATAACCTCCGCTTCGTATTGACATTGACAGATATTTGTTTACATCATTTCATCATGGTTAATTTTCATACCGTGACAGTCGTTAGACCAGGGGAGGTTATGTATGGCATGACACTAGTGACAGGCTGTTAAAGAATGACGAGTAAAATTGTGAATGTGTGTAATATTAGGTCTGTTTTTACAGAGAATCACAAACCAGTCAGAGCCAATCAGTATTCCCTATTGCAGTTGTCAAACTATTTCTGACTAGTACTGGCCAATCAAATTGACGCTGACTAGTTTGTGATTGCTGTAAAAACAGACCTATAGTCACATCCTATCTACATCCGGCATAAAAATGACTTTTGATTGGTTGATTTCTTAGGCGGGAGGTTTAAGATATTTAAATGAACTTTTTTAAAAGGGATGATTTTCAAACTCTATCTTTACTCCACGTGGGCAGAAAAAAAATGAGCAAACAGTGCCATCATTACAAATTAGATACAAGCAATCCATTTCAGCCATTAAACAGGCAATATTAGGAAGTTGAAAAATACTCCATTCATAGGTGTACAAAATGCGTAATCGAGCATTATTATTATAGCATAAGAGAATATTAGACGGTGCATTGGTGCCGACTGAGCATTGATGTTGAAAAATGAGTGGTAGAGCCATACTACTCAGCAGTTGTCTTCCCCTCTCAACCATTCTGGAATATGATCCAAACCCCAAACCACCGTTCGGTGCAGGGGTACTGAACCTATGATACTTACCGCCTACTTGTATACTTTTGTTTTGTTAGTAGTAGTATTGTTTAACTTTAACTTCCAGAGTTTGCGGAACCATATATTTTACCTTCGGTGGCAGCGATATGCATGCTCCAGCTGAGCCTGCCCCTTCGGCGCCTGAAAGGCCTGTTGACCTGAAAGGTCACTGATAAATCTCGATCAGAGGGAAATCGACGAAGTCGTCTCACCTAGGGGTTTAAATAACAACAAGGGGTCTGTTTCGGATTGAATGGACTGTATGCGATAAAAGGAAATTATAAAGTGATGTGGTGTTGAGCCAGCACTTACCACTTATGAAGATCTGACAGCTCCTGGAGTGCACTCAAAAGGGGGTGGTGATCACTTTCACCGTTGCGTAGTCTTTTCGGTTGCGGTTTGCGGTTTGCGGCAAAAAGGAGGTATTTTTCTGCGGTTTGAATACTACCGTGTGATGGCGAGCTCTCTTATCACGATAATGACCTCTATTCGACTGTCCCCTAATTATATCTTCTTCTGGCAGAGCCAGAGGCGTAGCATCGTGAAGACTCAACACATATTATAGTAATATTGAAATGAAAAGGATATTCTGATAGATTACCTGATTGTATAAAACAAATAAAAGCGAAAGGAATAAAAATAAATGAACGAATCGTGAACAGGGTCCTTCTAGCTGGCAGATTTGAAGAGAGAATTGCGGAATTTACGCAGCTGCTCCGAGGCTGGAGGCTTTGGAAAAATACTATGGACGGATTTTTGCCCAGTTCGACAGGAGCTATGACAAAGCCTCACAAAAAGAGCGAGAACAGCAGAAATAAAAGAAAAAACCTTGTAAGAAAACAATGTCAATGAACAAATCCACATCAACTACAGATTAATGAACGGGCCATAGTGACCTCAAGAACACTTATCGACGCCGAAAAAAAAAGTATTTGCATCGATTCCGGAAGATCTGGTCCTGTAAGAACAAAGTCGCTACCACAAATATGCTTGCGGTCCAATTGTTATTATTATTCGACACAAAGACCCGCAAAAGGATGAATATGAAGAGAAGTCTCAAGCCCGACTTGACGTGGAGGAGACAGCAGTCCGTTATAGAACTTGCTCCCGCACATTTGAACACCCGCATTAAAGCTATTGCAGTCAAATTATTTTTAAGACTTCTCAAAGATAAGCCAGTTCACGGAATCTTATACAAACATCTAGAAGAGCATGGCTTGTCTAAGGTCTAGTGGGCTGAAATCGGAGACTGAGAGCTCTATAGTATAGTATATTACCACTCTTACATGTTACGTGTTAGCAGTATTATTATTAATACATCACTTAGCGTCTAGATATATGTGTGTAAAATTCATGTACAGAGTAAAAGCATTCGGTATGTAAGAACTTTTTGACAAACCTACTAAATTGGTAAACATTCATAGCATGTATATCATCATTTCTATGGTATCTCAAAAAGATATTGTACATATCAACTAGATGCTTGTTTACAGCTGCCATGCGTATGCGCGATCGGGGTACTGCAAGGTCAGTGGCGTACCTCGTATCGTACGTATGTATATTGCGTGGGTTGTAAATTTGTAAATGTTTTTATGTATGTAAAGTAACGTGTCATGTATGAATATGCACGGGAGTGGAAGGATCCTATTTTTCTTAAACAATGAACGACAAGGTGTGTTGTAAGGGACACCTTCAATAATCCAAACACACAAACAAACACAGACAAACGCCCTGTGGGATCCAAATGAATTTCCCCATAATAATGTGCCATACGTTAGATGATAATGGCTTGCCAAGACGGTAATTTAACACCTTAGTGTACCGTAGTAGGATTATGGCATGGATGTGCTTGATATCCGTTGTAGAATTTGCCAGAAGGCGCCAGAGGCCCTTACGCACCTATTTTCGACGTGGCACTGCCTACGTCCTTCGGCACAACGCGGTTCTACGAGCCCTATACTTACGGTAGCCATTGGATAGCAGCAGCATTAATATATCTCCATTCCGTATTTCAGGTGTCGGAAGAGTCATGTATGCCATATTTGAACACAATTTCAAACAACGAGAAGGAGATGAACAGAGAACATTTTTGTCATTGCCAGCTGCAGTTGCACCTCTGAAATGCAGTGTACTGCCTCTTAGTTCCAATGCTGAATTTGTACCATTCATCAAAAGAATCTGTGAGTATATATTTTGTATTGTATTTATTGCTTTAGTTGCAGTAGTCATGTAAGCCAAGGACCTGAAATTTAAACTTGTTCTATCCCTTCGCTCGCTCGTGGTGTAAGAATAGTCTATGGCCAGATTTCGCCCTAATAAAAGATTTATTATTATAGAGCAGTAAAAAATAACATTGATGACCACCAAATTTCTCTGTTTGTTCATGGTCGAGCATATCTTCTATTTATTAAATCATTTACTATGCAATTAAAAAAAATAAGTTTTGTATGATAATAGTACCTTGTTAGGAACATGTAACATTACATGTGATTTTTCCGCGTTATCGAAACAGTTCCAAATAGTAATAAGTGCTAATGTAATGCATTTTTAAACATCATAAAAGTGATAAAAAGCATATTCACTGACTGAATATTGTGCATTGCAATGTATCATAATATCATATGAATTACTTGTACTTTTGAAACTTTGTCAGACAGTGTAGAATAGTTGCATGAATATAGTTTCAGTTCAAAATGCATAATTTTTTATATACTGTGATACACTCCATTATGTCACTGTAACTCTTACATGCCGCGTACCACATTATACAGGGTGAATCAACGATATATATTGAAGTTCATTATCTTATTTGTTTCGAGAACTACGAAAAAATGTTATACACGGTGGTCCAATAAGCGCGCGGTGCTCTCTAGCTGCCATACCGTATAAATTAGACGAAAACGTTTTAAATAAAAAACGTTTCTTTTCAAATGCTCTACGTTTAGAAAATAATTTCAAAAATGGCGGACTTCCGGATATACCGGAAGTAGGCATCAACTTCCTTATTTTAAATGGAACACCCTGTATATTATTACGTTTTTGGATTAGCATCGATTTTTAGGTCCAGTTTGTTAACCATTGTTTATGTCTACGAAGCCTATTTTCGCAGTTATTCAGCAATTTTTACAAAATTTGACGTTCGTAGTACTTTACAAGAAACGTTAATATCTCGGAAACTAAATGCGATAGAAAGATGCAGTTTCCGGTTTTGCAACAAGCAAGGAACGTATTTGTGTTTTAGGAAGATCGTTGTTTCAAAAGAACATTAAATCAATAGCAATTTTCAAATTTGGAAAGTTAAAAACGTTAAAAACATTTTTTTTCAAATGGCATGGGATGATAAGTTTCACATCGGTGGATGCGAAATTAAATTCTCTTCCACTTTCATCCAGCCAGATGTGGTTCTGTCTTTGATGGTTTTTAAGATATTTACGGTTTTGTAATTATTGCGTAGGAATTGGAAAAATCGTAGGTGGCGTGGCTCGCAGACAAAACAATAGGCAGGAAACCTTTCATACAAAGTGTTTCGACTAAAATGTGCTTTCGCTCCAACCACATTATTCTTAAAAACTCCAGTGGTGAATTTTTCAACAGGATTTCTAAATTTTCATTTAGAAAATTATGGAAAACATTAGTTTATTATGAGATTTCTAATAATACCAGCCCAAATGCTTAGACTCCATGCTAGTTGTCAACAAACTTCTCAAAATTTGGATTTACGTGGGCGTAAAATATGAGAGAAGGAAACATGTACTAGTAATATATGAAGATAGTGAGTTTGAAATTCTCGCAATTGTAGCTGAAGGTCCGCATAGCAGTACTACACAGCAGAAATTAGTCGCTAAATGGGCATTGGTCAAACATCTGTGAACATGATCTTAACGGAGCTAAATCAAGCAATTGAAAGACAATACTTTGAAACTGAATGAATTTTTGTAACTGAAGTCGTGCTCGAGTGTAAGAAGATGCGCTCCTTTTCAACAGTGTGTTGTTTACAAATGAAGCTATATTTCTTATGAAATTATTTCATTTTCTTTTTTATAAGATGTAGCTACAGCATTATCATTAACGACCATGTAAACTGGCATAATTTACATTTTGATACCGACGTAAATCCAAATTTTTAGAGGTTTGTTGACAACCAGCATGGAATCTAAGCATTTGGGGTGGTATTATTGGAAACCGCATATTAAACTAATGTTTTCTAAAATATTCTAAGTGAAAATTTCGAAAACCTGTTGGAAAATTTACCACTGGTGTTTTTAAGAATAATGTGGTTACAGGTAGATGGAGCGAAAGCACATTTTAGTATTAGAGACCGAAACACTTTGGTTGAAAGGTTTACTGTCAATTGTTTCGTCTGCGAGCCACGCCACCTATGATTTTTCCAATTCCTACGCCATAATTACAAAACCGTAAATATCTTGAAAACCATCAAAGATAGAATCACATGTGCTTAGATAAAAGTGAAAGAGAATTTAATCTCGCATCCACCGATGTGAAACTTATGATACTATCCCATTTGAAAAAAAAGTTTTTAACGTTTTTAACTTTCCAAATTTGAAAATTGCTAGTCTATTGATTTAATGTTCTTTTGAAACAACGATCTTACTGAGACACAAATACGTTTCTTGCTTGTTTTAAAACCGAAAACCGCATCTTTCTACCGCGTTTAGTTTCCGAAATATTAACGTTTCTTGTAAAGTACTACAAACGTCAAATTTTGTAAAAATTGCTGAATAACTCCGAAAATCGGCTTCGTAGACATAAACAATGCTTAACAAACTGGACCTAAAAATCGATTCTGAATTCAAAAACGTAATAATATACAGGATGTTCCATTTAAAATAAGGAAGTTGATGCCTACTTCCGGTATATCCGGAAGTCCGCCATCTTTAAAATTATTTTCTAAATGTGGAGCATTTGAAAAGAAACGTTTTTTATTCCAAGCATTTTCATCTAATTTAAACAGTATGGACGCTAGAGAGCGCCGCGCGCTTATTGGACCACCCTGTATACAATGGCTTTAGACAACGCTAAAGGCCCGATCAAACAGAGGGCGTTCTAGAATGCGGCGTTACGGCGTTCTCTAACAATACAATGGAACGCTGTAACGTGGCGTTAGAGAACGCCGGAAGGCCGTGTTCTAGAATGCCCTCTGTTTGGCCGGGCTTTGAGTTCATCTATGTTTGAATCGCTAGACATTTTAACCAAATTGGCGTAACGCTTTTGCTCAACCCGTCAAACAGGCCTGTTTGGTACAAACAACGGAATGCTATAACGCGGCGTTAGAGAACGCCGTAACGCCGCGTTCTAGACCAGCCTCTGTTTGACCGGGCCTTAAGGTGCACACTGCACAGTTTAAAAATGCTTGAGAGTATACAGGTTGGCTCAATAAATAGTAACTAATATAACATGTCTTTGCCGATTAAACACCCTAATTTGTAATTTATTTCTATTTTTAGATTCTTTATAAAGTTTCTTACCTTTTTTATTGATGTTTTTGCGAATTTCCAAAACTTTTGTGAGTCATCGACAGTCACGTCTTGGACACATGAACATTCCGACTATTGGTTCGCTAATCTGGATAGCAGTTACGGGGTATACAAAGTTTAATTTCAGGTGCTTTAGATTGCCAACAAGGCAAACAAAATAAAATCATAACAAGTGTCTTGCTACAGCTGTTGAAATTTCTTGTAAGTTTGTATATACAGGGTAGCCCACATGGTGTATTTTTTTTCTATGAATTAATCAGTCCTCGAATACAAGCCTGTCTGGGAGACCTGCCGCTTTTCGTCGACTGTATGGCGGTCGTCCACTGATCAATCGTATGACTCATTACACTTTAAAAAATTTGCACTTATAATAGGGTCGTTGTCTCTTAAAAAAATCCAAAAATTGGCTCACACGTCCTCTAGAGGTGAAAGAAAAGAAACAGGTAAAGAAATTTGAGGTATATGCTACAGTCTTAAAATAAAAATAAATTTGGATATTTTTAAATTGAAAAATCACGATGTTTACAAATGGTACATACATGTATGTTATTATTTCATCTGATAGATCCAAGAAAACGCTTCAGCCAGTGTTAAATAATTTATGTCATATACCTATTTTTGATATATTTCTATTTATTTCAAATCCTATTCTATTTAATCTTATTTTATCTAAATACAAATATAACAAGAAAATTATAATTTAAAAATACTCCCGCCTACTTGAATATAGGTGTTTAGTCTTTTCACTATGTTTCTGTCACTTTCCTTAGCATTTTCTGTTGCTTCAGGCGCCATCTCCATTTAATGAAGGTTTGCGACAATTTCGGCATACTTATTTCGGTCCTGAGTGGTACGAATTAAGGATGATGTGTTCATATCAGTCCAATCGCGTTTTGGTCTAGGAGCCCGCTACGTAAAAAAGTTCACTCGGTAAAGTGAAAATTTTGTCATTTACAGATTCGGTAGGTATCAATATAGGGATAGGTGGGTCGTCAGAACGCGCTGTGGGCGGATAAAGAAAGGGTGGGAGGTTAAATATTTAAATATGCAATTTTTTTCGCATAATAAATTAATGATGAAGTACAGCTCTGAAAATTTGCAATACTTAGGAAAGTAGGAAAAAAATTGTCAAAAGTGTAGGCGAAAGGTAAAGAGCCGTCAGAGGGCGCTGAAGTTGCGAGAAAGTTTGCAGCAATTATGTCACTCGGTGGCTCGGTACACTTCTGACAATAGGGTACTTGCAGAGGTCGTGAAATCGCCTCGGGAGTATACATAGCGTAAAGAAAACCATATCAAGAAGCAGTAGGAAACAAAAAACACGATTTTACTGACGGCCAAAAAAGGATATTTGCAAAATAAAATAAGAATATATTCAAAATTTTCCACGTGACTTAACACAAGGGCTGACGTCACAGGTATCTTATCGATATCGACAATCGATACTGCTACAGCGCAGGTCAGTGAGATTCAACTGCAAACTAGAGATGATCTGAATTCTTTAACAATGCGACTCAATTTATTGATAGTAAAACATATTTGAAACAGGCAATTAACCCACTAGCATTTTCGTTGCAATACATTTTTATATCTGATAGATATCACAGTTCATCCTGTTTGTGACCGAGATTCGCAACTAATCGGAGCCATCATTTTATTTTGGCGCATCCCATCATGAATGAATCCAAAGATAGAATCTAATTCAAGCCCATCCCTACAAAGTGAATTAGTAATCTAGCCTAACTTTTATTCTTTTGACTTTTGTACTTTTGTGTGTGACTGTGTTTTGTGGTTATAATGATCGATATCGAATATCAGTACTTTACATCCCATCACTATAAGATATCCCTGACGTCAGAGGTTGTTTGCGCGGCATTTTCCGGCATTTGAAATAATTTTTGGAATATCTCTCACAGTCGATTCCAAAAAACCAAACAAGTGATTTTGTCATGTTTACTAGGCTCTAAGGAACGCGTAAACGATATAATATTTTTTTCTGCAAGTACCCTATTAACATACTCATTCTAGGAGACAAAATGAACCTAATTACAAATCGTCAGAAGGCTAGATGGAAGAGTATCGGATATATTATCTATGCTAAGAACGTCGGTTTATTTATCATTATATCTACCGGACTATTCACGTTCTCCGACACGGACACGGGAAAAGAAAACAATCGTTTAGGATGGATAGTTTAGCTGTAAATCACCATTTTCGGTATGAGTAGATGTCAGAAAAAAATTGAATATCTCAGTGCTTATAAAATTTAGAAGGCTGTGACTTTGGCATATTACTAACCATAAAATGCGTCAGCTTAGGTTAGACGGTCAAATTTGAATTACGTTTGTGCTTGGAGAATTCGTTCAACTACTTTAAGGAAACACCAATCAGAGATAACTTGATTTTTTCAAATGGGAATACCTGATTTTTTTATACGATTAAATGTAAAATTTGATAGCCTTTCTAATGATATAAAGTTGTGAATATCAATCTCTAGTAGTTTTCATTTAATTTCAAATATTCAATCAAATCGATATTTTTCAATTTTCCTACCTATAGGTGACCTAGCAGATCGCGAAATATAAACAAAAACCTGTTCAGATAGAAAAAAAACAAACAACTAAACAGAAAAATAAAAGAACTAGACTAAAGAGAGAAGACTATAAAAATTACTTACAACAAATCGCCTATAAGTAAAAACAACGGCTGTAACATATCAAAAAGAAGCTGGAGTACGACAAAAATGGATATGGGATGGAAGGTACTTGCTTACTCCGCAAGATGGAGATGATTCCAGAAAAATCGGGAAAATGAAGGGTACCGGCTGGATTCGAACCAGCGTCTCCGACATTCTAGGCCAGCGCGTTTACCAACTGCGCCACGGTACTCCGCACCACAGCCGATACACAGCACTCACGACCTGTTGTCGACTCCACCGACACCCACCACTCCCCCGTAACCTCCCGTGAACCATGTATTTCAGTCATCCAGAGACATCTAGTCGGCAGTTGAGTGAGTGTGAATCTCTCGCCGCTGTTTTGCACGACAGCTCTCTATGTTACTGAAAACTACGACTACTCAGTCGTCTCATGAAATCCTTCCTCCTACTTCGTAACAGTTGTAACTAAAATGTATATTCGCTGCAACATAGGCGATGAATGAAGTTTGTAGCTCGAGGCGAAGTCAACGATCGAAATAAATATCTTTTTGAATGTTTGAAATTAGATCACAAATCCCAGTAATAAAGTACCTAATCAAATATGTACCATTGAGGCGATCCTTTGTACAAGATTGTGGGTGGCCGAGTATCGCTTGGTATCGCTGTATTCGTGGGTGGTGTTGGTTCGAGACCCAGCCCGTACAACTCCTTTTTTTATTTTTTTTATCCAAAATATTCATTGATATGCTTTTTACTCATGTTATATCATTTTTATGTACATGTACCATCGACATAAAATAGTTTTTGAATCAAATAGTATTAGATGTTTTACTAGTACAACAAAAATTACGAATAATTTTACTTTTTTGGAATAATTTCATTTTGACACCGCTATCAGAGCAATAAATTGGCGATTGATATTGACGGATAAACTTCACTTCCACTGACTGAATTCTCCACCGCCTCCGGTACTTAGCTTTTGCAATATGTCAGGCGATAGGGTGTCGACCACTATGCCACTCAACCACCCACAATCTTGTACAAAGGATCGCCTCAACGGTACATATTTGATTAGGTACTTTATTACTGGCATTTGTGATCTAATTTCAAATATTCAAAAAGATATTTATTTCGATCGTAGACTTTTGTCTCGAACTGCGAACTTCATTCATCGCCTATGTTGCAACAAATATATACTTGTTACAACAATAGTTTTGTTATAAAACTTATATAGGATATGATGAAAAGTGTCATCCAGCTTTGACGTTTTGTTTTCAATATTGATAAAATACTATTGGATGATATTTATTAACCTAGCCCGCAATACCCAACAGAAAGCTTTTGCTAAATAACATCCAATAGAAAAGCTTTGTTAAATTCTTTGTTAAATATGCATGTTGATAAAATCGGCCCTTAGTATATCATACTTGTTGTTCCGGTATATGTGGCCCAGATAAGCGGTCTTTGTCCGTTTTATTGTAGTAACTCTCTTTTCCTTGGCATACGTCTAAGGTCTAAGCACTTCATCGTTAGATATGTGTTGAGTCCATGATATTTTTAATAATCTACGGAAGGTCCACATCTCAAAATCTTCGAGTGTAAAGCGAGGCGCGTCCGATGTGAACACGGGCTTAGGCTTAAGTTCAAGGTTGCGTTAGTAAGTTTTTTATCTTTAGGAACGTGGCTCTGGCTTGTTCTATTCGTGATCTTACTTCAACGTCAGGGTCTACATTTGTCGTTATGCAGCTGCCAAGATATTTGAATTTCTCAACTTTCTCTGTTGCGGTGTCAAAGATGTTTATGTCCAGTTGTGGGTTTGGAGATTTTGTTATGGTTATTAGTTTAGTTTTGTTACATTAATTGTCATGCCTAGATGATCTCCTACCTGTACAACTTACGGTTCGGTCACGTCCGCCCTCAAAAAGTAGGTAACCGATACCATAGATGAACAGTGGAGGCAAAGTGAGGGATGCAGGCAAGCCAAGGATTTATAGCCGGACTGAACACATCTAGGTCAGCATGGCTGCGGAACTAAGGCCGATGGGCCATCAAAAACCTCGTGGGTGTTCTGACAGGGCACTGTAGGCTCAGGCGGCATCTGTTACTATTAGGAATTGAAGACGACTCCCTATGTATGGGTTGTGGAGAGGCCGATGAAGCGGCCTACCACTTCCTTGCGGAATGTGAGTTGCTAGGCGGGCTGAAATATGAGATCTTTGTAGAGGAATTTACATAAACAATTTCTTTAATATAGCCCCACAAAAAAACCAAAGGGTGTTAAATCTCAGAATTGAGGACGCCATTGAAGGAATCCATCTCTACGTATCTATTTTTGTGGGTATCTATATTTCATCCCTTTCAAGGCCATCAATTTCAACAAGTAATTCATTTTGCGAAACAAATTAAGTATCTGGGCTTGTTAAGGGGTTAATGGAAAAAATATGAGTCAATCACTTGAAAACTTAATATGCAGGGTGTTCCTAAATATCAACAAAAAAGGACAAACGAAATGACAAGATTTTTTTTGTTTTTTTTTATAACTGAAATTTCATACAGACATATGTCCGATAACGCTTCGTTATCGATCTACAGGGTATAGAAATTTCAATATTTTGTGGTTTTATCTCAAATTTGAAATATGCAATACGCAATAGGAGTTACATAATTGCAGATGTCAAACGGTTGGCAGAATCTACAGGGCGATATTTTTTCAGGGGTAATGCCCCTTTCTCTTACCCTGAACTTCTTTTCGGTGCGCCACTGGTAAATTCAAAAAACAAATCATTTGTCCATTTTTTTTCAGAAACTTTTTATTATCCTGCATTTTTTTCGTATCTCCGATCCTTTTCGAGAAAAAAAAGGATAAACCAGGATCCTCTGCAATTAGCTAGATGAAACTTAACTTCGATACGTACCCTGAACATTTTTTGCCTATTATTTGAAGTCAAATATCTCAGAAAGTATAAAAGATTTTTATACGCACGGATATTCATAATATAAATCTTCGATTTAGGGGGCTTATTTCTCAACCCCGTCATTGCACAGCTATGTTCACTAGATCCTTTTCACATAATATATATATAAGTTGTACAACCAACTCCCCACAAACCTCAAATCCTTGCCTGTGTCTATATTTAAAGTCAAATTTAAACATCTTCTATTTCTCAATAAGTAACTGTCACCTGGATATCTTTTTTTTGCAATTAAGTATGTATGTCTATATGGGAATTTATGTCAACCTCAAATGCTGCCTGTGTCAACATTTAATGTGAAATTTGAACATTTTCTTGTTTTTCATTAAGTCATTAAGGGATAGTCACGTGGATGTTTTTTCTTTTCTTCTTAGGTTTAAGTGAATTTGAGAATTATGTTATGGGGCTGGTACTTTGATCAGTCTCTGACTGCCTACCAGTCCTTTTTGCAGCTGTTTACATATATGCTATAGATCTATTTTATTTTTTTGTTATATATTGTTGCTGCAAATAAATACTTATTATTATTATTATATGAGCTTCGTAGCATGTAAGGTTGCATGTCAAATTCAATAAAACAAAACAGTTATCCAAATAAAGCCATAGCCTACTAGACCATATTTCAAATACATTATTTTGATCTACTTAATAACAGAGAATCCTGGTTTGTTTTTTCCTCGATAAGGATTGGAGATATTAAAAAATTACAAGAGAACAAAAAGTTCTAAACAAGATGGAAAAACCATTTTGTGTTTTTGAATCAACCTGCGGCGCACCGCAAAAAGTTCAGGGTAAGAAAAGGGGGCATGACCCCTTAAAAAATAACACCCTGTAAATTCTGGCAACCGTTTGACATGTGCAATTATGCAACTCCTATTGCTGCTATTTGAAAAAGCCAGAGAGCATTATTTTTCAGCTTTTAGCTGATTTGTGGACTATTCTAAGGCGTTTGATAACGTAAGGTGGCCTAAACTGTGGGAAATCCTCATCTCTATGGGAGTTCCTTATCACCTAGTGTTTCTCATACAGCAACTCTACGAGTCTAATTCGGCTTGTGTAAGAACCTGTCTGGTCAAACTGCAACCAGAAAAGGAGTTCGTTAGGAATGTGTATTATCTCCGATGTTATTTAACATTTACTCTGAATTTGTGATGAGACAGGTATTGGACAACTGGAATGACGGTACAACTATTGGTGGAAGCAAAATATCCAACTTAAGATTTGCTGACGATACAACCCTTGTTGCTGCTTCTCAGGAAGAACCTAGTAGCTCTATTAAACATCTTAGAACAACACAATGCAGCGTGTGGTCTTGGTATTAACTACAACAAGACTAATGTTACGATCGTAGATAGAGAGCACGATAATCATCGAGCAATAAAGTCAGCAGGCCGTTGTGAAGTAGTTCAAAGTTTTGTGTACCTCGGTTCTTTGATCGACAATTCGGGTAGCTGTGGAAATGAGATTCCACGGCGCACGTGTGGCCATGACAAAGCTTACTAAAATATGGCGTGACAATAACATCGTTCGAACAGTCTCCTCTTGTGTTCTCCATATTTTTGTATGCCTCGGAAACTTGACTGTTAAAAAGGCAGATCGAGCTCGCATAGATGCTTTTGAAATGTGGACGTGGAGGGGAATGCTGAGAGTTCCTTATACCGCCCATCGAACTAACGTTTCCATACTGGATGAGCTCGGTAATCCAAAGAGACTATCCTCCATTGTGTCGACGAGAATGCTTACATTCTTCGGACATATACACAGAAACGATATATGGAGAAACTTGTAGTTCAGGGTCATGTCCCGAGTGGGCGGCGCCGTGGCCGTTCCCCTACACGCTGGGTGGATGCGACGAAACAGTTGCTGGATATGAATATCAAGAGCGCCACTGAACTGAGAGTAAATCGCGAACGATACCGAGCTACAGTTCTCAAAACTACTGATAATATTCGTGTCGGCAATACTCTAGCTCCGACTTAATGCATTTTACGAGTTCACAACATGTCTGTTAAGACATTGTGACTACGATGATGATTGCGTATTGTATATTCCAAATTTGAGATACATACCTCAAAAATTGAGAGTTATTAAGAAAAAAATGAAAAAAAAAACATTGAAACTTCAACACCCTGTAGATCGGTAAAGAAGCGTTTGCGGACCTATGTTTATTTAAAATATTAGTCCTTAAAAACACCAAAGAATCTTCTCCCTTCCTTTGTATAGTGTATACGAAGTCACTTGGAACAGCAAAAAATGCTTGGGCGGCTTCTCCTTTGTGAAACGCCCCCGGGACCCTGTATACCTGCCGCGCACCGACGATAAACCGAGTGTCGGTGCTGCCGCTTTCACAAAGGAGATGCCGCCCAAGCATTTTTTGCTGTTCCAAGTGACTTCGTGTACACTTTACATGATATTTATGTATACATGCATTGAGCGACCAATGCAATGGTTCTGGTTTTGTACCTTTCGAACCCAAAGTGGCGTTTAACTGTTCCATCACTACGAAAAGTAGTCTTATACGAAAACATTATTCTAATAAAAAAATTCATCGTCCTCGATTGTTTCATCTATAATATTGCAAAAGTGAATTTTCCGGTCTTCAAGCTCTTGATGGAGTTCTATATGAAATGGATGATATGTTTATTTCCCCGTCACTCGATTAGTCGAAGATTGGGAGGTGGAAACTATGATAAATGATTTCTCAACTGCATTGTTTTAAAAAAGCACATGAGACTGTGGTAACTAGAATTTTTAATTTCCTAGCCGCCGAATTGACAAGGGTCGACGTATCTCATAAAGTTGATGACAGTTCTGGATCCATAGGAAGAAGGTACGCGAGGACGGATGAAATAGCTATTCCTTATGGAATCACTATTGACTTTGACACTTTGAAGGAACCACATACTATAACACTGAGAGAAAGGGACTCCATGGGACAAGTTAGAATACCAGTAAGTACGCTGATATTTGAATGATATAATCATAATTAATTCTAAATGAATATGGAATTTCATGGTGATGTTTCAATTATTTCACAAATCCATGTTTACTGAAGATATATTTCACTCAAAATTTCTGTCTTCCAGCTTGATGATATTGCAACTGTTGTTCACAACTTATCGTACAGCAAACAGTCATGGAGCGATATTGAAGCTAAGTATCCCAAATTTGAACAACAGGAAAGCAAAGGAAATTAACTCGGAAATTAACTTCGTATACATTTTTCATTACACATGCTTTTTACGTGTAAGCCTATTGTATTTATATAAAAATATAAGGATAAGTAGTTTTAACAGTAAATTGTATTTTATTCAATCACTTTGTTATGTATTTAATAATTTCTTCCACAATGCTGGAGGGAATGTTTAGTAAGATGCTATTTCCATTGAAGTAACAAGTGGTGCTCAAGGCCGCCTGATCCCTTAGGAAGTCTTGTATTTCCCGGATAAAAACTGTTGAGATGGAAGCGATCACAGAAGTTTCACCCAAAGTGGGCTTAAAGGCGATGTCAGGCTACTAAGAATTCCCATAGTAGAACTCATTAATAAGAACACGATTTCTGCTGTGTCTTTATTGTCTGCTAGTCTAAAAAATATACAAAATATGTTAGGCTGCAATAATATGTAAAAATTACTCTAACCATAAACAAATCGGTTTCTTATGTAGCATCTCAATATTAATACTTCATTCTGCAATATTTTAATTCGAGTAAAGTATATTTGAATATATTTTTTTAAATCTTAAAGTACCTCAACCTTCAGAATCAAGCATTAAGTTACAAAATTCCGTTTCTCCTGAAACTTCGTTCTTTCTACGGCCTTGCATTAGAACACTTTTTTATATAACATCCTATGGAGAAGGGTAATAGTACTTAGGATTTATGTCATTGAAGTTTGATACAAAAAATATTGTGGTATTTTTTCTTAATTCCTTTGTTGCGCGCGCAACTCATATTTTGTATAACAATCCTCATTAGTGGATTACCATATTCAAGTCGATTGAATGTCAAAACTTGGTTACGTCGAAAACTCTACTATGTACTACTAAGTTTCATATATTCATATGAATAGTACATTATATAGTTTGCCAGGTTTCAGAACTAAATTCATTTGAGACATAAATATAGTATATACTTACCTAGGTATACTGGTAACAGTAGATGTAATTGCAATGTGCGTGGTCAAATTATCCAAAATTATGATTGTAATGTATTCCCAGTCGTGAGGAAATAGTATAGGAAGATGTCGGGCAGCGTTAGAATATGCATTACAGAACATGTAGGCTGGTGCGAAGATTATGGCTTTGATGATGTAAGCTCCTACTATCCACTTGGAATTTTTATGCTAGAAAGAAGTAGAGGTCAAAAAACATTTTTTAAATATATTGCCGTGGAAAAGTTATTCAGCAGATGAGCAGCATAGGGTAATTTTAGGGCAGATGCGCACTAGACGCACCACGAGTCAAGTGAAAAAACCTACGAGACGACTTATGCTGCAGTGGTCAGGCTATCCAGAAAATGTCGGTGGACTACCACATTTTTAATAATATGAAGAGAGAAAATCTCATACGCCACTAGTAGTATCTGAAAGAGATTGTCCCAGAATATATAAATATAATACATAATAAAATGCATACCAAGTTTCTACCCAGGATACTAAATACTTTGACAGTTATTTAAAAAACAGTTTGTTTTCTTCAAATGGGTTATTTTCTTTAAGTTAGCCCACAAATTTTTTGGGGGAATATCATTTCCGTAAATAGATGTATATTGGAAAATAATTGATGTCACCTACCGTAACGATTGGTCTAGCCAAACATCTTGCAGCTAAGGCGACCAGTTCAGAGAACAGAAAGGTTACCACTGGTACGAAATACTTGTCTGAAATATGGAAGAGTTAAAATCAAATCGAGGTCATCAGCACTTCAAACTCAGAAGTATAAAAATATAATATACAAATACAAATGTACAATTTTGAACTATCTCTCCGGTCTGATGTTAACACGGAAATTACCATTTTGGAATATATATTTGTATTTGTTTATGAAAGTAAGAATTCATTTGGCCAAAATCAACCTATGTTTTGGAAGTGAATAAAATATTTGTTGATTGCTGAAAATCACGGCGTACCCGACCCCTGTTGTTGACGTCGAAGCGTCTGTGAAAATTAGTTCGAAGTCCTGATGAAATTCGATAATGCTTTTGTATTTGTTGTGTATGAGCTTGTGGATGGTTTCAGCTTTCTAGTAGCTTTTAAGGGTGGTATCAGAATTTGGTAGCGTCCAATGTGGAAGGTGTGCAGAACAAGGGGTGGCATCGAGGAAGTGATCGGTGTTAAAGTTAAAGCGTAATTCTTTCTACTATTGGCAAGTGTTTGCTGTTTTGAATCAAGTTTGTGTTATTTCTAGTGATTAAGGCATTTTAGACCGGATTTTCTGGTGTGCTTGCAATCCCTGGCGCGAAACATAAGTTGAGATATTGTCTCTGGAGGCTTAATGGAGGTTCGTTAGCCAGTACTGTGTGACCATCGTAAATTGACCTGCGCGGCTTGAGGAAGGGGAGCGGGAGGTTCCCACAGGTAGCCATCGTCATTATCATGTCGAGTTTAAAAAGAGTAAGTATGACAGGGACATCAAATATTGTCTGCTGTGATTATCCAATCCCGATGCTGGACCGTCTTTAGGGTGGGGAAGGGGAATAAAATCTGCTGTTGCCACTTGTTTTATAAGTTTTATGAAGTAGATAAATAGGGTATTAAGTGAATATAAATTATATGCCGTTTCCTTGACATATCAAATAAAACAAGTCGTGAAAGATGGATATTTCCATTCCATCCATCGGTGAATGTTGCCATAACTCTTACTAATTCCAATAGGATAGAATTAGTAAGAGTTATGGCAACACTATTGGAATTAGTAAGAGTTATGGCAACACTAACTGAATTCCTTTCGCTGGTCAATTTACGTTGGTCACACAGCACGTGTATGCTGTCAATAGAACTAGTTTTTAGTAGCCCCATTGCAGGTCTTATCGCGGTGTGTTTTCGGGAAAAACGAGTTTCTTGAGTAGGAATTTGGTTGCCATTCCATAGCTAATACTACTGTAATCTATTTGACTTCGAATGGTAGTGTGGTACAATCTGAGCAAGGATGTGGTGTCACGACCCCAGGATTTATCAGCTAGAATTTTGATAACAATTGATCAAATACGCGGACGTCTCGCTATGATAGTCGTCTTGTACCTCATTCTTATATTGGTTGTATTATAAACATCATGTTTCTGATAACATATGACTTACCGATCACCTACCATTCCACAAATTACCATGTCCATAATACTCAGAAACGATCAGACTGGTGATATTGGGATGACCTGAAGGCATGAAAATAACCAGAACCGCGAGCATCGCAATTGGTTGCCACGTCTTCGAGGCTGCAGCTTTTATCTGTATCAATGTATGCACCGGTCTTTCTGTGTCTTTAGTTGTGTCACCCAGGTAGTAGGTATAAAACGGCAATCGTTCGCTAATAACGGCCAGAATGAACGTAAACAGTATCACCTATATTCAAACGGGATTTATTAACGAATAGATTAACTGTGCAATATTGGGGGGGGGGGGGGGGGTTTGGCACAATAGTTAGAGAGAGTTCGATTCTCGTTAGAGGAGGAAACTTATTTCTGGTTCTTTCAATCAAAAATAAATATCCGTTAAAAAAGGTTCAGCGAGAATCCCCACCCGAGGCTTCTAATTAACAGTGCTGTTCCTACAGTGGCGCTGGGAGACAGTAACAAAGCCTACACAAAACACGAGGCAATGACCAGAGCAGTCGATGCCGATGACACAGAAGTAAAAAAAAGCTGTGCAATATTCATTATTTTCATATTGGATATTCCTTTACTCGGCAAGGCCTGATATGCCAGGTGTTTGCTAATTATAAAAGCTTTTCGAAACGGTTTAATCGAGCTACAAGAAATGGAAGACAAATTTAAATACCAAAAATATCTGCAGTGTAAGCATATCTTTCTATATGCGAGTATAATCGTCCCAATCCAAGAATACTGTATTTTCAATCAATGCATTGGCGGGAAGGTTAACCTAATCTTTTTCAAAATTGATGAAGTCGAGGAAATAAGACTACCAAAATCTTAAGTCTTGAAACTAAGATAACATTATATCTTACCTATAAGGATACTATAATGTTGACTGAAGTATTTTATAATGATGCCATAAACAATTTTGTTCTTTTTGCAAGAACGTAAGAGCATTTGTTTAGGTATTCATTCATTTTGGTGAGCTGTGCGGTCCTTACAACCTCAGCCACCGAACTGTTTATCCAAGCTCATTGGGTTTGACAAAATGTGTCGCAGGTGAAATAACAAATCATAATGAAATTACAAAATGAGGTGAATGTGCATGACACAGGAAATCGCCCAGGACCAGAAATGGACCGGAGGTTGTTTGTAAAGTAAAGGAGGCTCTATTGAAAAATAAGACCGTATCGAAATCTTAGCTGTGAACAGAATTATATTATTGTTTAGTATATTTTTCTGTATATCGAACATTGAAATCTAAAACCATTTTTCTTTGTTCAAATGAACCATAATGTTTTCATAATGGTTTCACCAACACATAGTCATGTGCAGCTATTAGTCAATAGCTGCAAAGAGGAGAATAACTA
This sequence comes from Callosobruchus maculatus, assembly GCA_951848785.1. Lineage (NCBI taxonomy): Eukaryota > Metazoa > Arthropoda > Insecta > Coleoptera > Chrysomelidae > Callosobruchus > Callosobruchus maculatus. Next base: position 13,128,273 of record CATOUR010000056.1, read on the forward strand.
GAACATTATTAAACTTCTCTTATATGTTCACCTAAACAATTTTGCCCTACCAGACAGAAAAAAAAACTTCTGTTATGTATTAAGGCCGATTCCCGTTGAAGCTGCATCAAGTAGAGTCTCGCAGCGCAGCGCAGTGCAGAAAAATGCTGCTTCGTATCCTACTGGAGTTTCTTTTTTTATTTTTTATTACAGAGGGTTTAGGAAATCGGCTTGATCGCAAGGACGGAAGCAGAGGTGTGAGAGAGAGGTCTACCCGCCCGACGTTGAACCAACTTGAGTCCTTTGATCACTTGTCCAACGGACGCAATCGCGTCCATCCGACGTGTCACCATGGCCCGACCGGCTAAAACCCGTTCCCTCTCTCCTTACCTCCTCTATCTCCTCCGCATCTCGTTACCTCGGAACTGTCAAAGGTTTGACACGTATTCAAGGCAACGGGCTGTCCTGACCTCCTATTCGTGTCTGCTCTCTATGTCGCGGGGACTAGAAGTTCAGTAACCTATCTTTCCAGGTTCTTCGGCTTATTAGCTGGACGCCACCTACCTCAACCTGTCTTCGTCTCTTTTTCTGCTCATGACTCGGCTCACGAACTATTTTATTCTGGTCCATTTGTGCCTGTTGCTGACCATTGCTCCGATCAGGTTTTGAGCGTTTAGATTGTTTTCAAAATGATGCTGCAGTTCAGCTCTCCATGCCACCCACCTCTCGCATATCAATATAGTATGCTCTGGGGTATCTTCAGCCCCACAATAACCACATAAGCTGGTCAACGAGATGTTTATTCTTTTAGTATAGGTACTGAAGTAACCGTGACTAGTCAAGAACTGCGTTAGGAAGTAGTTCAGTGTCCGCTGTTCTTGTTCACGATGCCGAGTGGGTATGGTTTTTCTAGGTGTCTTGCCACATGCTTAGCTTCACCTCTCTCTCCCCCATCCTACTGGCGTAGGACGTCGTTGCTGCTTCCAGTTGCTTACGTGCTAATAATTGACAGCGTTCCCACTTAAAGAGGTCATAGTACGTACATGAGAGCTGTTTGCAATGGTTCAACTGTAACCATTTTTGGACTATCAATTTTGAGATTTCTGAACTGAAAAAAATATGAGTATGAAGAAAAAGGACGGATCTAGAGAAATTTTGAAATTTTCTAATAGACAATTAGTAAAAAATTGCCAAAATTGACGTTTTTTTGACTAAATTCATGGTCTCGTTAATCACCCTGTATAAAATTATTCTAAAATCTGGATCGACATTTCTCTAGATTGAAGTTTTAAGAAAACGCAAATCAGGTTTTTGTGCCAAAAATTATTAATATACAGCAGGGTCAAAAATGGTTACAGCTAGAGCCTTGCATTGAACGATCGCGCGCCTATTGGGACACTGATAAAGGCGCCAACAATACAAAAGTATGTAAACTACAGTTTATGAATGAGCTGAAGTTCATTCATTTCTGGAATGAGATAGATATTGTTTTGGGCATCAACTAAAGATGTAGTCGGTGGTTTTGGGTGACTTATTGATATACACTGCAGGCCAAATGTTAGGAACTACTAAAATTTAAACAAATCGCGGTAATTGGTTTTGAGCAGTTATCATTTTCAGGATTACTGCGAAATCTTACAATTTTCAACCAGATTTATAAGTAATTAAAATTTAAATTGCTGGCAGGCCCAAGTCGGCTCACACTTTTTTGCTTCGCGAATAGAAATTACATTTTTTACTTTGTAACATAAACTGATAAAAACCTTGTATTTTCATTAACGTTTATTCATTCCAGAAGTCATATTCCTTTGCTAAGTTCTCCACTTTCACGATTTTTCGTGTTCAGACGGCAAAGTAGCAATAGTAACTTTTTGTGACATGGAACTGCCACTGAACCTGATAAAACCAATAATTGTGGTTTTTCTTTAACGGACTACGAGGGCTGCTCTATACATACCTCCGTCAATCCACCAGTACGCAGACAGCTGTTTCACGCTTATTAGCGATCATCAGTGCGCCATAGGTCGATTGACGGAAATAGAGAGCATCAATTTTTCCATGTTTACTAAACATGTGAAACATGTGAGAGCAGACAGAAAGAATTCTGCCCGCGCTCTCTGGTGGCCAAGCGGACACACCTTGACGTCCCACCAAGAAGTCTACTGCTGTGAAGCAGCGATTTCCTTGGTTTGCCGTTACCTTCGGGTACTAGATGGCGCACCGCAGAATTCTTTCTATCTGCTCAAGAGAGCGTTAAAGATAACGCACTATTTTTCATCCAAAAAGTCATTTTTCTTCTCTGAATACCTTCTTCATCAGGTGTCATATATCAGGTAAAATAAGGACACCATCTTGGTGTGGCAGCATTAGAGGTCATATAGGCATCTATTATCCGCAATTAATACTCGCATTTTTTTATTAATCGCTCAGCATCAGAGAAAGCAAATTTTTCTTTTTCTTCAGAGTACACAATCGTCTTGGCATAGGTGCATAGGTATATCTGTATTGGAGGTGTTATAGATTCCACAAAGTTGTTAAAATGCGTCCTCTTTTTGAATACTTCATCGAAATACCGAATTTGGCGGCTGTAATTCAGAATGCAGGTAGATATAGTTTGACTATGGAGGGATATATTTTTGGACGCCTACCGGTGGGGGGAGGGGGGTAGGCATAATTTGGTTTATTTTTCTGGAGTTTGTTGTGAATCCAACAATAATTTTGCTGTCGCCTTCTGCGGGTGCTATAGGCAAAAAGTATGAGACATGATAGTTTTTTTGATGTATTGTTCCAAGGGGGGGGGGAACACGTCCCCCCTGTCCCCGTATTTACGCCAATTCTGTAATACGTTTACATCTCTCAGTTTTCCAACGGCATTGGCATGTCTAAAGAACTGCTCAATGTAAAGTCAACTTCACTGAATTTAGCTGCTTTACAAATAACATACACGCATAATATTGTCATTGGTACTTCTTGTTGATTTTTCATATTTTCACCTTATTTTCCGTCTTATTTTCGCTCTTGTACATAGGATAAATTCATTTTTTGTGTGACAACTCAGTTGCACTTATAAACAACTCTTTATACTCATATTTTATTTATTATGTTATTATGTATATGCCTGAAATACACAGAAGAGGGATCAACTGTGGTGCCAGGTATAAATTATACAATGTCTATTTCTCAACGACGGCGACGGATGATCTAAGCATTGGGACGTGGCCAGGATTTGGTTTTGGGGGGGGGGGCGGTCCAGATGGGTGTCACTTGGTTGACATTTCGGGGGGGGGGGGGGGGTCCAGATTAGAGTTGCCCCCTTAAATCCTTAAATTTGCGAGGGGGGGAGGGTGCAAATTTGTGGATTCCATTTTTTAGACGACATTTTATAACGTTTCGGGGGGGGGGGAGGGGGGGTCCGAACCCCCTCGACCTACTAGCTGACGGACAAGTGTGAATTGACATCAAATACATGCAGCGATCTGTATTTGCCTTAGTTTGTATAATAGTGTTCTACGTTGCACAGTACGAATGGACGGCGGAAAAAATAAGTGGCTAGTATACCGAATTATATCATATGAGTAATTAAAACTATAGTAATCAGATGAGAAGAGAAAACATATTTTTTTCAGATGACTCTGTAATATTTATAAAATTGTCTTTCATCATTCTGAAGTCACCTTAAGGGTGTATAAAGTTCACCTCCCTCCAACCTTGCACGAAATCTCATGCACCCAATATTTTCTTTTCCTTTTTCTTTTATTTTCTTCATATTCATAGCATGAGCTGTTAAAAATATATCGTGTGATGATGAAGAGGTAGACGTCTTCTTCACTGTCGACGTCGTTACACCACTAACCCGACTGACTATTTTTGCTGCTTGTTAGCTCATTTTGCTGCTAAACGCTGCTAAAGTGAGAATATCTCAAAAACGCTGCTAGAGTGGCGCTGCAACGCGCTATTTGATGCTGCATCAATGGAATTGGCCTTCATACTGCCACTATCTCAAGAGACTAAAGAAACGCCTTGGGAAAAATATTCGCTGTAAACAGGTGCAAGAAATCTTACCGCAGTTCCACATCCGAAGTACAGGATAGCTACCTGTGTAGAATTATTGCCTATAGCTAAGCATATTATTTGGAGCACTGCACTGAATACTCCTTGTGCCCCTTGGCCATATAAATGCCATTTTATGTACTTTGGAGGCAATCTGGCAGTTAGTACCGTTTGGCTCATTGCAAGGATGGTGAGGCATGCTGAAAATTTGGATTTATATGAATTTAAATGTTTGCCAATTGAAGGGCCCAGCGTAAAAAGTGCCTAAGTCATATTTTGCAGTTTTTGAGAAAAACGCTTTTAAAGTTTATATTTCTCTCTGGAAGTATTACCTTTTCGAATAATCATTTGATTTGTTATAATCTTGTATTTTATTACTTTTAGAGTGAGCCATATTAAGTAAAAGCTAGTTTAGTGATCTACTTTTTATGATTTTGTTTTTTTTTTTCAAAAATGAGCTTAGGCACTTTTTTCTTTGGATTTCAAAAGGGTAATAAAAACTGTAACATACTTGAGAGTATTTTTATTTTATGATATATGAAAATACAAAATACATTACAAATATAAAAGTTATAAATAAATATCGGTGTCATAAAGAACGTCATTTTCTCGACCAGGACGCACATCTATAGGTCAGATAGGTGATATACAGGGTGTCCCACGACGACTAAGTCAAGCAGTAGGTATATTGGAACTGGGCAGTAGTAGCGAATTATTATTTTGGGGGTGTAAATTAGAGCAAATATAGTATCTTTTCTTATTATTGTGTCACCCAATGAGATATTTGTTTTTGGTCACGTGACGTCCGATTCAAAATTTTTAATGGGACACCTTGTATATTTGTGACTTTTTGTGCTCCTCCCGATAAAACAATTCCAACAAACTAGCACACTTGGGATCTAAAGTGATTAGTTCAAGAGCTACAGGTACTTAAAGGACTGTGCCACTACCATTATGAAACACTACCAAAGTAATTTAACTGTTAGTACATGTTATAATCAATGGCAGTGGTACCATCCTTTAAGTACCTGTAGCTTTTGAATAAAGAATAACTAAACCTCTATTACTTTTTAACAAATATTTTTTAAAAGAGGAAACATTTGACCTTGAAACTGAGCATTCGTTACATTTATTTAGCGTATATTATTTATAACGAATATTAAATAATTTAGGACGCATATGAATTTGGCATGTAGAAATTCTTTTATTTGTCAAGCATCTATTATTTTTATTGAATGGTTATTATTTTATGAAGCAGATAAATTTTATGTCGGGAGTTCACCTATACTTATCGAACGTTTATTATTTTTATAGATTTAGTTTCTTGTCATGCATATGAATAAATTAACTGGAAAATATAATACGCGTTAGTATTAAAATATTGATCATAATATGATCTTATATTATTAGATGTTCCCATGTATTTGACCCTGTTGTTTGAGAGGCCGAGATAACAGTAATGGAAGGCTAAACCACAGCAAAACATTTAACTTGTTATGTTGTGGCTAACCTCTGATCTGATGATTATATACAGGGTGTCCGGATATTCGACCGACAACGCTTGACAGGTGATAGACATTACATTTTTATGAACATTGAGATATGAACATAGAGCCTTAAAATGCTTAGTTTTCAAGATACAGGGTGTCAAAGTTTTACTTTCTTTTTTTTGTCGTTTTTTCTCAATTGAAGCAAGAAGTGCCTAAGTCACGTTTTCATCAATTATAGACTATCAGTGCCATCTATGAGAAATTCTTGTTAGCATTCTGGTAGTATATCTAAAATTGTTGTAAGATGTATTAATACCTAAGTGATACTCATATTTTTAAAATAGTATAAAATATCTTCAATAGAAGATGAGCCTAAGTACAAAAATTGCCTTAATCCACTAGCATATTATTTATGCTTAGTTTGTGGCTTACAATTCGTTTTTCCATTCACTGAAAGAAACGTGCTCCTAGTAATCTATTATTTCACTCAATTTATCTAATCGTTTATAGTTAGAAAATGTGGAGAAATAGTACAAGAAACACAAGTGGGTTTTTTAATATTGTCGATAATATTCTGTTTGTATAGGAAAATCCTGTTTTATGCTGAGATTCCTACATAGATCCTAAAAATTTTATCATATAAAGCAAAACTGTCAATTTTTTCAGTTTTTGACGAAGCATTAGACTCTGAGACTGATATTTTTATGAAAGACTTTTGTATTTGTAGTGTGTTTTGTATTCCCATATATTATAAAATAAAAATACCTTAAACTATGTACAGGTTTTTATCACCATTTTGAAATCCAAAGAAAAAAGTGCCTAAGTACATTTTTGGAAAAAACAAAATTTTGGAAGGTAGACCACTGAACCAAGCTTTTACTTAATGTCGCTCACTGTAAAAGTAATAAACTACAAGATTATAACAAATCAAATGATTATTCGAAAAGTTAATATTACCAGACTGAAACATAAACTTTAAAAGCGTTTTTCTCAAAAACAGAAAAATGTGACTTTAGGAATTTCTTGCATTGGACCCTTCAATAATTGCTCCGCAATAAAACGGGACAAAGTCTCAAGTACACGCGACGTGTTTACTAGCTACTAGCCGGCTTTTTTACAAGCCGCTCGTAAACTATTTATAGTCCAGTGTACTGGATGCACTCGCTCCATTAGCTGATTGTAAAAACGCTCTGGAAAAAGTTGAACTGCCGGCGAGCTTTTCACAAGCTGGCTTGCTAGCTAGTAAACTCGCCGCGTGTACTTGAGGCTACAATGACCTAAAAGTACATGGGGGCTTTTAAGGCGAGAAATTCGAATTCAGCCACGGTTTTGCTATCATGAATAAAGTGCGCCACCTAGTGCACATTGGACTCATTTAAATTATTAAAACTTTTTCCGGTTTGGTGCTTCAATGTGAATTTTAAAAGAATCGTTTCCTCTATTATACAGGGTGGGCCAATAGTGTATGGACAGAATATATTTTAGAAATCTGTCACTTGATCATGGTAGGGAACCTTGAGGGCTATAACATAAAAATAATTTCACTTAAATTTTGACGTTTATACAGGGTTATTCACGTTATTCGACACGGAGCATTATGGCTAAAGTATATGATACAAAAGAAAATAATAACTTAGGATGGATAGAGACCCATAAAGGCTACATTTTAAAAATATTTTCATGTTATACAGGGTGTCCCAAAAGCACGAAATGTATCAAAGTTATGTTTTTTTAAATAGAACATCCCGTATATTATTGCATATTCAGATTCCTTGGTGAATTCTAGTGTGACTTTATGTATCATACATGGGACTTAAAGCGAACCGTTTAGGTGTAAATCACCATTTTCGGTATAAGTAGATATCAGGAAAAAATTGAATATCGCAGAGATTATAAAATTTGGAAGGCTCTGACTTTGCCGTATTACTAAGCATAAAATGCGTCAGCTTTGATGAGACTGTCAGATATAAATTACGTTTATGCTTGGAGAAATCGGTCGATTAATTAAGGAAACTTCGATCAGCGACAACTTGATTTTTTCGAATGGGAATGCCTAATTTTTTTTATACGGTTAAACGTAGAATTTGATAGCCTTTCTAATGATATAAGGTTGTGAATATCAATCTCTGTTAGTTTTCATTCAATTTTAAATTTTCAAACAAATCGCCGTATTTCAATTTTCCTACCTATAAGCAACGTAGCAGGCCATGAAATATAAACAAAAGCCTGTTCAGGTAGAAGAAAACAACTAACTTAGCTGAAAAATAGACACGAACTAGACTAAAAGGACAAGATTATAAAAATTACTCACAACAAACAAAGTCTAACCAAAAACAACGGCGGTAACATATCTTTGGGCAAAGAGAAGCTGGAGTATGGCAGAAATGGATTTTTTTCACGGCCTACTAGCTACTGCAATATACCACAGATTGACAATTTCCAAAACCATTTGAAAATTTTGAAATAAACCAGAAACTACTAGAGAATGTTGTAAGCAGTTTATTATTTTCATAATAAAATTTCACATTTAATGATATAAAAAAGTATGCAATTCTGTCAAAACTCAAGTCAAAAGTACCTCTGACTGGAGTTCTGAAAATTCTTCAGTACCTATTGGCTAGATCGCAGAAAATGAAGAATGAGTTAAAATTTGTTCAAATTATAAAACATAACTTAAATGGCAGAAAATTTAAATCTGATTTGTCAGTATTCCTTTTTTGCAATATTGCTAATAGATATTGAAAAATAGAAGGGCTCCAGTCAGAGGTATCGACTTCGACGCAAATTAGTACTTTTTTACACCATTACATATGATTGATAGTTGCGTGCTGGAGCAACAGTCGCTGGTTGTTTTGTTTCATATCAGGGTTTTTAATTTTCTTGGAAATTTTTAACCTCTAGTAAGTTGCGGTAGCCAGTAGACTGTAAAAAATATCTATTACTGCCATACTCCTGCTTCTCTTTGACCTTAGCAGTTATTTCTGGGAGAGTTGATTTGTTGTAAGGAATATTTATAATGTTGTCCCATTTGTCTAGTTAGTGTGTAATTTTCAGCTAAGTTAGTTGTTTTCTTCTACCTGAACAGGTTTTTGTTTATATTTCATGGCCTGCTACGTTGCTTATAGGTAGGAAAATTGAAAATCGCCGATTTGTTTGAAAATTCAAAATTATTTAAAACTACCAGAGACTGATATTGACAACCTTATATCTTTAGAAAGGTTATCAAATTCTACGTTTAACCGTATAAAAAAAATTATGCACTCCCGTTTGAAAAAATCAAGTTATCGCTGATCGAAGTTTCCTTAATTAATCGACCGATTTCTCCAAGCAGAAACGTAACTTAAATTTAACAGTCTCATCAAAGCTGACGCATTTTATGCTTAGTAATATGGCGAAGTCACAGCCTTCCCTATTTTATAATCTCTGCGATATTCAATTTTTCCCTGATATCTACTTATACTGAAAACGGTGATTTACACCTAAACGGTTCGCATTAGGTCCCATGTATGATACATAAAGTCACACTAGAATTCACCGAGGAATCTGAATATGCAATAATATACGCGGTGTTCCATTTAAAAAAACAACTTTGATACATTTCGTGTTTTTGGGACACCCTGTATATCATGAAAATATTTTTAAAATGTAGCCCTTATGGGTCTCTATCCATCCGAATATATTGTTTTCTTTTTTATCAAATACTTTAGCCATAATGCTCCGTGTCGAATTGCGTGAATAACCCTGTATAGGGTGATTCATATCAAACTTACATTTTTTAGATTCGAAGCCCCTATACATTATTGCATATTTGGATTCTGTGGTCAATTCTAGTGTGACTTTATGTATCATACATGGAACCTTAAACGAACCGTTTTGGCGCAAATCACCATTTTTGGTATAAGTAGGTATCATAAAAAAATTGAATATCGCAGGGATTATGAAACCGTGACTCTGCGGTATGATCAATCATAAAACGCTTCGCCTTAGATTAGACGGATAAACTTGAATTCTCTTTATAATTGGAGAAATCAGTAGATTAACTAAGGAAACTTCAATCGCAGATAACTTGATTTTTTCAGTTGGGAATGCCTATTTTAGTTTATAGAGTCAAATGTAAAATTTGATTACCTTTCTAACGATATAGGATTCAATATGAATCTTTTTTGGTTTTCATTTTATTTCAAATTTTCAGTCAAATCGGTGTTTTTCAATTTTCCTGCGTGCAAGCAATCTAGCAGGCCATGAAAAATAAACAAAAGGCCGTTAGTATGGAAGAAACCAACTAACTTAGTGGGATGATGCGAACGAACTAGAGTAGCGAGGCAAGTTCATGAAAAGTTCTTACAACACATCAGCTATAACCGGATACAACAGCGGTAAGATATCTAATGTCAATGAGAAGCTGGGGTATGACAGAAGTGTTTGTTTTTCATAGCCTACTAGCTATTGAGGTCTACTAGAGCTTGGCAACTTTCCAAAACGATTAAAGCTTTGTAAACAAAAGGAAAACTACCAGCGATTTTTGCTTACAGTCTAGCATCTTTAGAATGATATTTCACATTTAATGGGATAAAAAAATTAGTCATTTCCGTTTAGTTAAGTCAAAAGTGAAGATATCTCTGATTGCAGTATTCTGAACATCTATTGAAATGATTGCTATAATTTTTGAATTACGCTATGTTGTAGTTGTGTTTATTTCATGTAGTTTTCTACAAACTAAATTATGTTTTACAATTCAAACAGACTGCAATTCAAGTTTCATTTTACGCGATTTTGCTAATAAGTAGAAATACCTCTTGAAGAATTTGAAGGGCTCCAGTCAGAGCTATCATTACTTTTGACTTACGGAAATAGCTACTTTTTTATGGCATTGAATGTGAAAATTTATTCAGAAGACATAGCTAGACATATTTGGTTAGGATCCCCTATATATCGCGTACTAACGACGCGAAAGTGAATAGATATAATAGTAACGCCTGCAAAGGTTTTGACAAATCTGCCTTTTGATAATTTTGTCAGTTTCACTCAGAAAAATTTCTAAGATAGGATATAATAAGGATGTACTAATTTTAAATTCAATTTAGATGAAAAAATATGTGAATAATACTAATATCTTACCTGTAACAATTATGATCAGGGCCATTACTATAACGAAAAATCCTAGTTGCCCTGAAATTAAAAGTCATCTAAGAGACCAGACCACTAATGACTAAACAACAGAAAGTGCTGTATAATAATTCTTTCTGTTACGAAGATAGATAAAATTTGATTTGTCGAAATTAACAATTATTATTGGTCTTGAATTTTGATCTATCATTAATAATAGTGATATAATTTAGTTCTGACTGAACGCCTTTGTCGATAAAGAATGATCTTCCTACGTTTATCGGACATTGAGAAAGTATGAACGAAGGAGATGGAATTGGGGTAATCTGGTGACAATCACCGGCGGTGATTCACCGCAGATCTCAGGGCAGGTCTTTTTGCACCTTTCACGGTACTAGTACCCAAGACTGACTTTCTAGCAAAAGCTAGTACGGTCCTGGATCCTACAGTTTTAAGTCTTCCGGTTCCACAGTTTTAGATACCAAAAAGGTCTGCCCCTGGATACCGTGGTACCTAACAGCAACATAGAATATTTGCCAAGGATTCTTCCTTTTAGCATCATCGTTCACACACTGGGTCATTATCATCTCACTTGGCTTGGTATTGAAATACACTCAACTTTAATCAAAATATTTGCGAGCAGTTTAATCGATTCTAAATTCACAGATGCATCATTCTTATATTGAAGGACCTTTAAAAAACGAAACGTTACATTGTAATAGTCATTGGCCAATGTTACTGTTATTTGACATTCTATGTACACCGTGTCCCAGGACGAATTTCAAAACTTTAAGGGGTCATTTCTGGCACCGACTTATGTTATATAATACCTTGAAATTATATAATGATCGTTAAAAAGTTGAAAAGTACTTAATTGGATGGCGATATAAGTATCTATCGCGTAGTATCATATTCTTACGTAAAGAACATCTGATAGTTGACGTTCATTTTTCTGTAACAGAATAATGCGAATTTAAGAATAATTGCTTTTGATATCGGCTTCACATTGCGAAACCCGAGTGCGATTTCTTTTTTTGGGATTCGTCATGGGACACATTATACTTTTGTGTCAAATAACCCCATCATATTTAGTTCTATCGGATGTGCTGCTCTTTATCCACTGTATGTTTTGGTATATTTTCAGTGGGCGCTGTCGTTGTCAACAACGAAATCGGTCTTGTCCTCAAACGCTTTAAAGGGGTATAATGTGCGGCGATTTCTCAATAAGTGCACATGCTCACGTGCACTCCAGAATTTTACTCAAAAATATAAATGGAACCATATAATTCATTCTTAAAAATCTCAGCATAAAATATAAAGCATGATGAGGTTTTAATACTTTTTAGGCGAAATTTTGGGAGGGCCATATGTGCACATGTGCCCTTATTGAGCAGCTGCTTATGAAGGGTTCAGAAAACCAAACTCAGAAAACTAAATATTCGTCATTAGTTCGAATTTCATCTAGAAAATCCGTTAATTTCGAAATTAAACATTAACAGTACTGAAAAAATCCGTTGCACCTCAAATTAACAACTGCACTCTTTATTTAATATAGCACTAAGTCTTACATATTTCGCATGAAGATAAATATTCATTAAATAAATTTACAAAAAGAACCAAATATTTTTTAAAACTGTAGGGTTTCTAGATTTATTGGTGTCGTGATTATACCACGCAACCCACCAATACTTAGGTGAATTAGTTATTTCTTGAATAATTCAGCTTACAGGAATTTTTCAACTAAAGTGTGTTCACTATATTTGCCGATGAATCTCCAAAAGAAAAAGGATGTACAGTGGTCGTGTGAAAAGACTAAAGTTTGCATCCTATTATGCTGTATGCATGGTAACAATAACGAACCTTATTGAAAAGAAATTCTAACAGCATTATTATATTGAAGTTCAGGCGGTGACGCATTGACAATAGGAATTTAGCTAGTAATCTACTATGTGACCATCGTAAATTGACCAGTGCGGCATGAAGAAAGGTAGCGGGAGGTTCCCAAAGGTAGCAGTCGTCATTATCATGTCGAGTTTAAAAAGGGATATAAAACATAAGTATAAAAGGGGACATTATCGTCTGCTGTCCAGTCCCGATGCTGGACCGTCTTTAAGGTGGGGAAGAAGAATAAAATCTGCTGTTGCCGGTTGTAGATGTAAGTTTTAAGAAGTAGATAAATAGGATATTAAGTGAATATAAATTATTTGCCGTTTCCTTGACATATCAAATAAAACAAGTCGTGAAAGTTGGAAATAGAATAGAATTATTATTAAGAGTTATGGCAACGTACTTACTTTTTTCGCCGAATTCTTTTGGCTGGTCAATTTACGTTGATCACACTCACACAGTATATCATCGTTGCACTAAATGTTAAGGGATCTGGCACTCCTCAACACACAAATAATGCCCGTGCTGTACTTACTATGTTAACAACTATGTATATAGAGAATTGCTGTTGCGTTGGAACGAAATGGCTTAAATCTGGTCTGATGATCTGATGATTCTAACTTTTTGTTTGTTTGGTTATAATATTTAAACAACACTTCAAAAGCTATATTCAGGACTACTATTCACTTTTGTGTATGACATTTTTTCTAACATGTCGTTTGATGGCTTGTGATGACTTGTATCTTGGCGGTGACGTCATGTCCAGTGCCGACGTTACTCAACCTTAAATGCAATCTATTCATGTATGTTATAAGTTCATATAGGCTTGATGCAACAGCCTGCTTCCTGTAAAATTTATCCTTAAAAACTGTGACAGTTAATGTACACTACTACATTCGTTGTTATGTGGTGCTTCTCCCATACATGAACAGCTGCATTACGTTTTTTTTTTGAGGATATTGCGGAGGTTGCAGGCGCATAGACTCAATCTTAAAGCGCAATATCTCCCTTATTACTTCAGAAACTATCTACGCTTCGGCGTAGAGGCTCTTTCTGAGTCGTTATCTTGCCGGAGTTGCTCTACTGGAATGTATAAAGCATTTGGATATCCGGGTTTCCACAAGCCTTTTTTAAGCTTACATTCCTCTTCTGGTCCGGATGTTGTATATCTGTAGCTCGATTGGTGAGAGTTCTGACAACTCTTTTCTCTCAGGTTAACAGGTGAGTCGGAAAGTAATGTAGGTAATGTTTCTTTCCTGAACACCATGGTTTCTATTCCAGTATTCCTTCTAGTAACCAGAATATCTAGAAACGGAAGTCTGCTGCTGACTTCGTCGTAAAATGTAGTCCTTAGTTAACACTTTCAAGTATCTAACTTGTTTAAAAATTTCAAGCAACACTTAAAAATACTATTTCATGAAGTATAAAGACTTACATTCATCTGTGGGCACTAACACAAATATACTAAGTGCAACAAAAGTAGCCAGCATAATTCCCAAAGTCCAGAGCATTCTCGTTCTTAGATGAATCTTGTGTCCATACCGCATGACTACCATGGTCACTATGAGACTAGGTATGGCCTTGCATATCGACACTGATGAAGCGAAATAGGCTTGTAGGCTAGTCCTGTGATTTGGATCTGCAGTGGCATATTGAGGGTCTCTGAATTTGTACATCCAATACTACAAAAATACGCAATGAGAGAATAGAGCTTTCCTATGTGGTTTGGTTTGGGTTTTAAATATTAGAGCAGCTCTCCCTTGGAGAAAAAAATGGAGTCAAGTTGATTAACTCAGTACTTACCACACATTACGGTGATACCAGTTTATTATTTCCCTATAGCATGAAGCTATAGTCTGAGATTCCCTTGCTACCAAAGCATCGCCCACCGGCCCGCAAAAAAACAACTAACACAAAAACTCTCGTAAATAATTCCTAACATCGCTCTCCGTAGGAACTAGGACGACACAGTTTTTATTCTGCAATCTTAAACTTTTATCTTAAACGCATGGCATGCCGATTTTTCGATATATAAGTGGGGGTAATATAATGTGTTCCGGGGTTTCCCAACCATCTTATCCAAGACCTCATTTTAAATACTTAAAAATGCAGAAAACGATCAGAGATCCCTAAAGTCCCCAAAAACAGAGTTTTAGCGGCTTTTATATTGTGACTCTATCGATCTCTACGATGGCCCACATTATGGTTTAGAAATTCCGTTTCTATCAGTTCAATAAAATACATTACAGAATTATCCACATTAATATAATTTCAAAAGTTATTTTTTGTCTAAGGTAGGGCAGCATTTGGATAAAGCTGAAAAGTAAATTATGTCGTTCCTTTACAGGCCAATGAACAGCCCACTACGGATACAACAAATTTTTCAGTTTCACAACTCCTCACCTCCCAAACTACCCCAATTTTACCCTCTCTAAAAAATGTGGCAAACGATTGCCTTAAAACGACGTTTGAGCTGTTTCTATATTTTCAATTTTTTCATTGCTGCGCCGCCACTGACACGACTTCTAAAAACCATACACGTTTTCCCCTCGCCACGGTAATACTACTGTGTCAAAATTTCATTTAAATCAATTCAACAATTTCCACTTTACATAATATCGAACGATCTTAAGCGATACACGTATGCAGACATTAGATAATTCTAAGTCCCTTGGTTTCTGTAACAGGTAAGACAAAGTTCGGATGGACCTAAAATAGTGTATTATGCCTCTAGGTCTTTCTTTCACAGGTCAATATGAACAGCCAATTTTCATCCTCACCCAAAAAAGTAGAAAATAATCAGGAACCCCTAAAACGCCTAAAAACGAAGTTTGAGGAATATTTGATTTTTTTTGTTTTTTTGCTAATTACGCCGCCGCCCACGCGCCGATTTTCAAAATCATAGCATCTATACCTACTATTACAATACCCCTCACCTATAGGTGTGAGAAGTAAAAAGGGTATCTCAGAATCGCTGTTTCAGTATTTGGAAAAAAAGGAAAAATGTTGCGTTCTAAATAGAGTGAGGGACCCAAGAATCTACACACATGTAGACACATGTTGGGAGTAGTCAGACCGTGTCATACATCTCTGAGCAGCACAACTGTTAGTGACAACACTATTGGTTTGACAGTGGCTGGTTAAGGAGATTGTATGATACGCAGGTGTGTAGGTCAGTAGAGTGAATCGATGCGCCGCTACACGCTGTACAAACAATTCCAAAAATTATTCTTTATGGAGATCATATTTCATGAAAATTTTGTAAATTTATCCACAACGGATCATATTCTTCGAAAATCTGTAAATAGATTCAAGAGTTTGCTATGTATTCAAGATAAATTTCAAGCTGTAAAAAATTGGTGTTTCTTAGTAGTTTTATCATAGTAGCAATTATCATGAATCTAGATAATATAATATACCGGGTTATTCACGTTATTAGACACGGAGGATTATAAACGCCCTATATATTTAGAATCCTTGGTCAATTATAGTGTGACTTTATGTATCACACATGGGACTTAAAGTGAACCGTTTAGGTGTAAATCACTATTTCCGGTATGAGTAGATGTCTGAAAAAAATTGAATATCTCAGAGATTATAAAATTTAGAAGGCTGTGCCTTTGGCATATTACTAAGCATGAAATGCGTTAGCTTAGGTTAGACGGTCAAATTTGAATTACGTTTGTGCTTGGAGAAATCGTTCGATCATTTAAGGAAACATCAATCAGAGATACCTTGATTTTTTCAAATGGGAATACCTGATGATTTTTTTATACGATTAAATGTAAAATTTGATAGCCTTTCTAATGATATAAAGTTGTGAATATTAATCTCTGGTAGTTTTCATTTAGTTCCAAATTTTCAATCAAATCGGTGTTCCGATAGAAGAAAACAACTGACTTAGCAGAAAAATACAGATGAACCGAACTAAAGAGGCAAGATTATGAAAATTACTTGCAACAAGTCAACTCTAAGCAAAAACAACGGTAATATATCTAAGGTCAAAGAGAAGCTGGAGTACGACAGAAATGGATATATTTCATGGCCTACTAGTTACGGCAAAGTACCAGAGATTGCCAATTCCCAAAATTAAACAGTTTGGAAAAAAGTAAACTACTAGCGATTGTTGTAGGCAGTTTATTACTATCTTCAAAATAAAATTTCACATTTAATGGTATAAAAAAGTATTCAATTCTGTCAAATCCAAAGTTACGATTACTCTGACTGTAGGGCTGGAAATTCCTAAGTACCTATTAGCAAGATCGCAGAAAATAAAGAATGAATTAAAATTTGTTCAAATTATTAAGCATAATCTACCTGGCAGAAAATTTAAATCTGATTTGTAACAATTCCTTTTTTTTCGATCTTACTAATAGATAGTGAAAAAAATAGAAGGCCTCCAGTCAGAGGTACCGTTACTTTGACGCAAATTACTAATTTTTTATACCATTACATGTGATTGATTATTGCATGCTGGGACACAACAAGAGTTTCTAGTTATTCTTTGATTTCAGTGTTTGTAATTCTTTTGGAAACTTATAATCTCTAGTACATTGCAGTAGCCAGTAGGCTGTGAAAAATATCTATTTCTGTCATACTCCAGCTTCTGTGTGATCTTAGATATGTTACCGCCGTTGTTTCTGGTTAGAGTGGATTTGTTGTAAGGTACTTTTATAATCTTGTCTCTTTACTCTAATATTTGTCTGCATCCTTAATTCTGAGTTACTTGTTATCTCCCATCTGAACTTTTTTGTTTATATTTCATGGTCTGCTAGGTAGAAAAATTGAAGTACAGCGATTTGACTGAAAATTGAAAATTAAATGCAAACTACCAGAGGTTGATATTGACAACCTTATATCATTAGAAAAGCTATCAAGTTTGACATGTAATCGTATAAAAAAATAGGCATTCCCAGTTGAAAAGTTATTTCTGATTGAAGTTTCTTTAATTAATCGACCGATTGCTCCAAGCACAAACGAAATTCAAAATTTGACCGTCTAACCTAAGGTGACGCATTTCATGCTTAGTCACAGCCTTCTAAATTTTATAATCTCTGTGATATTCAATTTTATTTCTGACATCTACTAATACCGAAAATGGCGATTTACACCTAAATGGTTCGCTTTAAGTCCCATGTGCGATACATAAAGTCACACTATAATTCACAAAGGAATCTGAATATGCAATAATATATAGGGTTCTATTTAAAAAACATAACTATGATACATTTCGTGTTTTTGGGGACACCCCTGTATAACACGAAAATATTTTTAAAATTTAGCCTTAATGGGTCCCTATAGATCCGAAATTATTATTTTCTTTTTCATCAAATACCATAATGCTCCGTGCCGAATAACGTGAATAACCCGATACATTATTTATAGAATACTTACATCATTTGCAGTGATGAAAAATGAGAGTGGCAAAAATGATCCTAAAGAGTAAAACAGAATTGTTATTTTTACCAGTCCAAACCTATCTGTAGGTGCGACTTCACATTTCTGTGTTATTTCTTCTTTATGTCTAGAACATTGTGACAGAATCGACACTGGAATTTAAAAATTGGATGGTTATTTAAAACAAATATGAATTTCATATAGAACAAGTAAACAAACATTTTTACAAAAGCAGATTTATTTCCATATTGTCGAAAGATGTCTAACGTTGTACTTGGCGTTGAATAGATTATTAAATCTCACTTCGACTACTTTTTTTTACCACAGTCTCAGGTTAATCACGGGCACTATAAAGAGAACTCCAGTCAAATTTCTGATAAAAGACATAAGATACCGTATCCAGCCATTCATTTGCAAAATACCTACTGTCTATAGTACCACACCCAACATATTACATATCAACACGACAGTTTGTTTTGATTGATGCCCCAAACTGAAAATACCGGTGATCTAAAAATCGGAAAGAGAAGTCCTTGCTGAATTGGCCGATAAATAAAATTGTTTTGAGGTAATCAAACACAGAGCATTGCTTCTCTGTCCTACCTAGGTTCGTGTAGATTTGTTGAGTAAGATTTCTAAAACTTGTATTTCTCACTGTTGCTCGATTGGTAGTATATTGGTGCCAAAACCAAACATAAATGAAATTCGTATTCTAACTCTAGCTTTTTGTTCGCTTCGTCTAAATTGCCTTTAGTCAGATGAAGGCGAATCTGGGTGACGAGATTGATACCAGAACCCGAGAATAACAAATCTGATGGGAAGCGACAGCTATAATTTCGATCCTGTATGTGCAGGCCCCAAATATGCTGTGTCAGCATTTGTTCGTCTAAAGTGTCAGTATTCATGTCATGGGCTCCCATACAGCAGCACAATATGCTGTTTTAACGTCAAACGAAAGCTTTCAAGTTCATCGAAAATTGTACCTTTGGCACCTAAGGAAGTTCAAATAGGCTGCCGCCGGGTGTTGCCTTTTGTTGGATTTGCTATTCTCGCATACTTCATATGCATTTACATGCTCCAACAAAACTATATGTACATGACTATTAATTCACGAACTAGATTTTCTTGGAATTCTCACATAATGCAGAGCAGGTCGTGATCTATGTGATATAGCAATTTTAACGAATGAATAAGGTCGAAAACCCTAATAAAAAATGAGTTCGAGTGGCTAGACTCAGTACATTTTCTCGGTAATGACAAACAAAATTTTGAGTTACAAAACTTCACCTCAATACCTAAGGAAACTATGTATATTAAACAATCAAATTTTATTGGACAAATGTACGACATGGAGGTAGTAAATAATCGGGAGAGGATTAGGAAAAAGGAAAGGCGTCGGTAACATAAATAAACGTAGTACAACAAATTTTCCAAAAAGATGTAGGTATGTACAGGTCTGCTACGTTATAGAAGATCATACATTTGAGTTTTTTTATACAAATCTATATGGAGATACCTAGTTTATGTTCCATACCTTTGTCCTCAGATGTAAACCGTTAAGTAGCCATTATTTTTTGTTGTTTTGTCATGACAACCTAATAATATTATGCTAGAAATACGATAAATTGTATGTCAAGACAGTCAAGTCAGGACAGTGGCGACTGGCGGATACAGACTGCTTATTTGTTGAAGGGGAGGAGGCGATTAGGGCCGATTAAAAAATTGAAGTCATGAGAGGTTTTGTTGGGTCAGGCTTGTAAATAATGACGCGTCTTACGGGTAGAGAGGGTAATTACCCCCACCCCTCCCCCGAATAACCTGCTCCCGTACGAATTATTTTGTAGGTTATAATAATTTATTGTTTCTTTGTGTTTAATAAAACTATTAAAAACCTGTTGATACCTGCGTAATATTTGTGTTTTGGTTGCGTAGTTGTGCTCTATAATAAAATTATATGAAAACGTTGGAAAAATAGCATACAAAATGCAACCAATGCAATATGTTTTTAAATGCCATTCTATCAATGGGACATCTGGCGCACCATGTATCAGGTATTAGGTTCAGTGATGAAAATTATAGTTAATTTAAAAATTTTGTTTTATGATGCTTCGACTTAATTTGTTTGTTCAAAAAAAAATAAACAGGGCTGAGGAGGGTGATCGCCACCCTCGCCCTCGCTTTGTATACGCCACTGAGTCACGATAGGGGCGTTTTTAATATTATCTGCTTTTTGGTGAATAGTCAGCAACTACTTGCACGATACGCAGAGACAAAAAATTTGGAGTTTTTATTATGGTAGTAAAAAATATTGGCGTACTTATAACCTAGAAATGATCACGGACCTCAAAAACATCTAAAGAATACAGTTTGAGCATTTTTTATAGTATACTACGTTTTTTAAGACGCACTGGGACTATGCCTTATAGGATTATAAATGCATCGAAAGTCCACAGCCTTCAGAGGCAGTGTTCGGATAGGTCTGTAAGGTATATAGAACATCGCAAAAATGAGTCCTTTCTCAGTTCAAAAAAGATTGGAACGATCTCATCACACCAGATTCGCCACCCACCGAAAAAAATGGAAAATAATCAGGAAATGATGATGTTTCTGAGTATATATTTATATCTTTTGTTAATTTTGCCAATACATCGATCTTCCATAAATTACCTACCAGCATTACCTACTTTAACCATACAACATAACATCATACCCCAAATTTTATCAAAATCACTAACGTGGTTGCCGAGATTACACGGATACAAACGTTCAATAAACTTATTACCTCAAAACCGAAAAATTTTGCGAATGTTACCCATCTCACCTATGGTATGGAAGGTACCACTCAAGTTCAAAATGACTGTATTTCTAATATCTTTTCAATTTTGCATTTTAATAAATTAAGAAGCATTCACATTGCGTTTTGTGTTTCAACCTATACATTTATTTAATCATAATGAACTTTTATTTGATATGTTATTTATAAAAAAACACATCCTTTATCTTCGCATTAATATAAACAGGATTCGAATTCATTTCAATTGTTTATGAATATCCTGGAATGATTCTGAAATAACATTGGTTATAATATACATATATACCTTTCCTAACTTCAACCTCGGATGTAATATCACTTATTGCACTCATGTCTATACAACGACTGCCAAGGGTATCGTGAAGTTGTTAGCTTATTTTTAGTGATCTTTATTTTTTATTAAGGTACTATATCGGAAATCATATCAACAGATCTCTGAAATCTTGCATGTAATCTCACTTATCTTCAAGTAGTAGTATTCCTTAGATTTGGCTCAGATCAAATGAGTATAAACATTAAGTGCTATTGAAAATACACTTTAAACTAAAAGTGGTTTGAATGAGAGCATCGGTTGAAGTAAACACATTTTGCTACAATTTCGGCTACCTCTGCGGTAAATGTATCTCAAAGCACAAATCGTTTGACAGAAAGAAAACGATAGTTGTTATTAAATCTATTTGGCATAAATGACATTAATTATTCCAAATTATCACTTTTCGTCACGCACATAAAAACCTGGATAGAAAACTTTGGAAATGATTTGACAAAATGAGTATAAAATTCCTGTGCGTACCGTCATAAACTGAAAGTCCAAATAGCAGACAGAGCAGCATCAGAAGCAGCTGCCGAACCAAGTGTATGTTAATGTTAATTAACGGATCAACAGCCTATACAACCTATGAGGATGTTGAGCAAATAATAAAACATCAACTCACTTGTCTCTGAACAACAGTAGCAAATTACACGAAATTTGTTTTCAAACTTTTATTGTTCATTATACACTTTTCAGTTACATATATTTTTTTTCAATTCACTAAGCAGTGTATAGCAACACTAGTAAAAACTATTCAATGCAAAATTACAGAAGCGACAACATTATAATACTAATTTCGGTAATTTGACAGAAAAAAACACCATCACCCGCACCATCACACACACACACACACACCATCATACACCTTTTTGTTTACGATTTTATTCGACAATTATTGGAATAGCTACAACTTGACAAACAAAGCAAAATGACTTTAAAATTACCATAATTTAAAATTATTCCGAAAACACCGTGTAGACGCACTTTTAGCATCAGCACCCATATAATATTATTGAGGAAAGTTAAAGGAATATATTAATTTGGATGTATTACCTGCGACCTTGCAAATTCAGAAATTAATATAAAATGAATTGTAACGTCGCAACCTATTCCAGAGATGTCTTAAGCTACGTTTTCCTGAAAATTCGCCAGTCGTTGGTAGTCGCGGCTGGGTAGCTGCTACCAGTTCGACACATCGGCTAACGTAAATTAAATACAACTATAGGTACTGTTCTCCTACAAATTCGCGAGTCGCTGCTACCAACGATTCTTCGCCCGTCGCTGGTCGTCAGTAGTTTGACTCGCCTGAGAGCAGTGCAGCGTCCTAGTCGCAGCGAATTTATCAATATTTCTGTTGAGCTTCAAAGGTGACTTCTAATAATGAGTGTATTTACTGTAGAAAATGATGAAACACTTTTTTATCTTAGTTAGTAGGTTAGTAACAACCCAGAATTATATGATTGAATATCACGTTGTATCAGATTTAAAATATAATTAAACGGATACCGCGAAATTGTGAAAAATTCTTTAAATTTTCTTTCATTATGATGCTTTTCAATTAAAATAGACTGGGAGCCTTCTATTTGCATGTTTTTAAACATGGCTAGTTCTTTCCGCCTGTGCCTCTCATCTTGTAGTGCCAAAAGTAAAATTTAAACTTTCCTCTTCGGCCTGATAATGTAACAACATTAGGGTAACTGTCCTTTTACTAATATTCATTTTCAATATGCGACTTTTCCGTTCACTAGAGTTTTGAAGGATATTCAATATGTATGTAGGAAAACAATCTTGGCAACTGTACACCTACCAGGTAGTGGCTACCAGTGACCAGCAAATCTGTAGGAGAACATAATAATTGTCGTAGCGATTCGGTAGTAGCTACTCAGTCGCTGCTATCACAGACTTACGCATTTGTAGGAAAACGTACCTCTAGGTTTACATATTAATGATGAAAACTAAACAAGGTTAACAAAAATATTATGGTTCCGTATAAAAAAATCAAGTTGATCAGTATCCTATTTCCCGCAACACCTAGTATATTTCAAAATATTTTTAGGATATGCTTATTAAGCAACAAAAGAATTTCTGCATTTGACATTTTCTTCATATAGAGATATCGAAGAATCAAATGGACACCTGTATTGTCAAACAACTGCAACGACAGTTTTTTTCACGGCTACGTTGCAAGTGAGGCAGGATATTTGAAATTACATCAACTTTCTTGACAGAGTGTATCTAAATGATGCTGAATTGTCCAACAAAAAAATTACCTTGACTACTGGTTGTTGAACTGGCCACCTTCTTCAGCAATTCTTGGTATTGTGCAGTCATTTCGTCTATTTTCCGCTCCTGCCTTGCTATAACGTCGCGCGTCGCCTTGAAATAGGATACGTTCATCAAAATTTAGGATAATCACCGGAGGCTTTTGTCACCATTCATAATAATAATCTATTATTATTATTATCTTACCTCAACTTCCTCCTTATTTATATTTTTGCATCTGCATTTGCACGCAGATGTGCACCCTTTAAGGCTTTAAGGGTCTTTTGGGAGCCACACTTTTTACTGCAGCTGGCCGTCTTACACGCGCAGCGCCCGGGAGACCTTTTGTTTGGCTATAATAATAATAATAATAACCTATGCAAGTATCATTATTATCATCTTACCTCAACTTTCTCCTTGTTTGCACATCTCCATTTGCATGTAGATGTGCACCTTTTAAGGTTCTTTTGGCAGCCACACTTTTTAGTGCAGCTGACCGTCTTACACGCGCAGCGCCCGGGAGACCTTTTGTTTGGCTATAATAATAATAATAATAACCTATGCAAGTATCATTATTATCTTCTTACCTCAACTTTCTCCTTGTTTGCACATCTCCATTTGCATGCAGATGTGCACTTTTTAAGGGTCTTTTGGCAGCCACACTTTTTAGTGCAGCTGGCCGTCTTACACGCGCAGCGCCCGGGAGACCTTTGTTTGGCTATAATAATAATCATAATTATTATTATTATTCATAATTATGTATGTATAATGTTATTATACACCTTTGGTGCTATACACTGGAAAGTGAACGAGCTGAAGGAAATCGACACGAAGACCCGCAAAAGGATGAATATGGAGAGACGTCTGCATCCTAAGTCCTCTGTCCCGCGAATATACCTACCTCCCGCGACACCTGGGAGGGCGTGGACTATTGAGTTTGGAGCATCTGCACAACAGGGTAGTATTGGCCACTGCCTGCTATGTAACGAACAGCACCGATCCCCTGATCCGCTTTATGCGAGAGCACGAGAATGCGGGAAAAGGAGCCTTTCTTTTTAGCGCAGCGAAAGGAGCAGCCGAGGAGCTCATCCTCACACTCGACTTCAAGCGGAGGTGTCAGCAGTTCATTACGGAACTTGCTCCCGCAGAATTAAAATCCCACATTAAAACTGCCGAAGTCGACTTCCTTTTAAGACTTCATAAAGATAAGCCAATGCATGGAATCTTCTACAAACATCTGGAAGAGCATGGCTTGTCTGAGCAGTTGACCTTCTCTTTCCTAAGGTCTAGTGGGTTGAAGTCGGAGACTGAGGGCTTTATAATGGCTTCCCAAGACGGTGTCTTCGACACCTTGGTGTACCGTAAAAGGGTTATGGGTGTAGATCGTCCATCGGCACAATGCGGCTCTACGAGTGCTCTACTATCATTTGAGGCACTCATACGGTATCGATGAGACTCCGATGCTGCCATACGCTCCAGGGGATATAGAGTCCGTTGTGGAGAACGAGAGATGCCGGATTTACTGGAACTACTCGTTCCCCACGCTCGAGCTTGTACAGGCAAACAAGCCCGACACAGTCCTTCTCGACCACCAAAAGAAGACGATGTTCGTTATCGAGTTTTCGGCGCCTGCCGAGGTGAACATCGTCTCTAAGGAGGAGTAAAAGCGGACCAAATATCAGGAGTTGCTCGGACAACCTCGCAGGTTCTGGCCAGACTACACTGTAAGTCCGCTGGTTATGGTCATTGGATCCCTAGGTGAAATGAGGAATACGCTGCTCTCTGCACTGCGCAAAATACCGGTGTGCCGTACGGCGGCGCACATCTTAGCCGCCAGAATGCAGAAGGCAGTCATCCTTGGGTCCCTTCGTCTACTTAGGGCGCACGATTCGCGGACCCAGTGATTGCTCACCTCACGGTGTGAGGAGTAGTCATTGGGTAATGGAACAGCAGCTCGGTGTGTCGGAGCCCGGGCTGCACTTTTTATTTTTGAAATATAATAATCCAAGGTCATCCACCAAGCACCCACAACAAACAAACTAATAGAAAACACAGATCTGTCTTACAATTACACTCCGACACAAGTACTCGAAAACGATCAATACAAACTATACTGGGACGTTGAAATACATACAGACAAGACTATCCCAGCCAATAGACCAGATATAGTTTTCCAATCAAAGACCGACAAAATTACCTATTTGATAGATATTGCCATTCCTAATGATGTGAATATCCAAAACACCTACGCTGGGAAGATATCTAAATACAAGGACCTTGCCATGGAAATAAAACGACTTTGGAAACAAAACAAAGCACCATTATCCCCCTCCTTATGTCTGTACCAGGCCTTACATCAAACTCGTTTACACAACACCTTCAACAGTTGGGCCTGGACGAAAAGTTACACGAAGTATTCCAAAAGTCTGTAATCCTGAAAACCTGTAATCTTGTGCGATCCTTCCTAAATTCCGATCAATAATAGTCCGGGTGTTGACTTGGCACAGCCCGTCAACACTTGTTGTTACCGCAATCATGCGAGAGGAATTTAGAAAGCCAGATAATGATAATACCCCCGCGAGGGGTTGCTAGATTCCCTCAGTGGCGCCGCCCCAAGGTGGCGGATAAGGGAATGCCTCCCAGATATGGGTGGTACCGGGGAAATGAATTACCCGGGGCGGACCAAAACTAGCACGGTGGAATAGCGTCTGCATCCAGAGGATCGGCTATTCCACAATAAATAGGACACGACGGATCTCCATGTAAGGAGTGGTACTCCGACAGCGTCTGACTCCACGTTAGGGGCGGCTGGTACCAGACACCCGCAGGAAGCCACCCAACATCAGTAGGCTATCCGGTGCGTGGCGATACCGTAGGGTATACCAATCCAAAGGATGTAAGCCGGCCGGCAACCTTCACAGGTCCATCCTCAGGAGGTAATTTGGACGGCTGCCTCCGGAAATGTCGGCTGCGGGCCCTAAGGCTAACCACCTGACGGGCGCTATCTTCGGGTTCGGCCACCTCGAAGGAAAAGCACCCACACCGAGCCGGTTTCGGAAGCCGGTGTTGGGCAAGGTGGCGGTGCTTTGAGTTGCCCTGTTGACAACCCTCGCAATGACATGGACCGTTTTAGGTGGACGACGGAGCTCAGAGATGACCTGCTGAGCCGCTACGAGAGCAGTAGCTCGCGCCGTAGGGGATACATGTCCCGCATGTATGAGAGGTGGTGTGAAATGCACCCAGAGCATAGCACGCTTACCTCTCAAAATTTGCGAGATTATGTATCGTACCTCCGGAGGCAGGGATATGTCCGTGCTCCAGCTCAGCCTGCCCCTTCGGCGGACGGAAGGCCTGTTAACCTGGCTGAAAGTTTTCCGATAAGGCCTGCTGAGAGGGAAATCGACCTAGTTGACTCACCTGGGGATTTCAGAGACCGAAGGGCCTTGCGTAACAACGAAAGGTCCTTCAACCTGGCAGATTTGAAGAGAGATGATGAGGCTGTGGGTGAACGTCTACCGGAGGCCTCTGACATTTGGAGCATCAATAGCGAAATTTACGCTGCGGCTCTGAGGCTAACTAGACAGGGGAGAGTGAGAGACTCTTCTGTTGAGAGAGCACAGAGACGGGTGCGCCAAATGGAAGCGAAAAACAGTTGGCTCGCCAGAAAGCATCCCGTATCAAGTGTGTGATGGAATGTAGAGCGGCTGGGAAGCCTTTTGCGCGCCGAGTGCGCCAGATAGCCTACGGGTTGAGGCGCGACCACCATACACTTAGTCAAGTGGTATTGGTTGTTGTCAAACAACACTGTCTTGATAGGATACGGATGCTAATCGCTGCTAAACGATCGTTGGTGGCGCGGGTGAGGGGTCTGGAGCAGAACAGAATGTTCTAGGAAAGACCTTCTCAGCTTTTCCAACAGCCGCCTCCAGCCATAGAGCAGCCGCCAACTGCTGAACGCGTGGAGGTCTTCTGGAGCGACATTTACGAATAGCCCAAAGCTCTCTCAGCAGACACTCCGGCCTTGGCGCAGTTCGAGTCCGTTTGTAGGAGGACACCTAACTTGAATGTACTGCGTCATCCGATAAACACGGAAGAAATTCTTGACGCCTTACGAGGCGCAAAGAATTTCGCAGCTCCTGGTCCGGATGGCATAAACACCTACTGGTGGAAAAAATTTCCCAGTTGCCACCGGCATTTAGCTAGAGTTTTTAACTCGTGGCTAAAACAGGAGCAGCCAATTCCGGCTTGGTTTGTGGAGGGTCGAACCGTGCTTCTCCCGAAGACCGGAGATTTGTCTGATCCCAAAAACTACAGGCCAATAACATGTCTGAACGCATGTTACAAGCTCTTCACCAGAATCTTGTACATGCGTATCCTTCAAGTTGTGAATCCTGTATTTCTCGACATGTATGAACAGAGAGGGTCAAAGAAAGGCTGCAAGGAGAACCTGTTGATTGACCGATGTGTCACGCAGGACTCCGTACAGTACAAGTGAAACCTTTCTATGGCCTATCGCGAGGCATTCGACAGCACGTCTCATGAGCTCATTGTGCGGCTGTTGGAATGTCATTCGGTGGATAATCAGATAGTGGGATGCATCAAACAACCGGTGCTGCCTTACCCTCCAGGGGATATAGAGTCCGTTGTGGAGAACGAGAGATGCCGGATTTACGGGAACTACTCGTTCCCCACGCTCGAGCTTGTACAGGCAAACAAGCCCGACATAGTCCTTCTCGACCACCAAAAGAAGACGATGTTCGTTATTGAGTTTTCGGCGCCTGCCGAGGTGAACATCGTCTCTAAGGAGGAGGAAAAGCGGACCAAATATCAGGAGTTGCTCGGACAACTTCGCAGGCTCTGGCCAGACTACAACGTAAGTCTGCTCGTTATGGTCATTGGATCCCTAGGTGGAATGAGGAATACGCTGCTCTCTGCACTGCGCAAAATACCGGTGTGCCGTGCGGCGGCACACATCTTAGCCGCCAGAGTGCAGAAGGCAGTTATCCTTGGGTCCCTTCGTCTACTTAGGGTGCACGATTCGCGGACCCAGTGATTGCTCACCTCATGGTGTGAGGAGTGGTCATTGGGTAATGGAACAGCAGCTCGGTGTGTCGGAGCCCGGGCTGCACTTTTTTGTTTTTTAAAATAATAATGTGATATATGGGTGGTACCCAATGAAATGAAATGAAATACCCGGGGCGGACCAAAACTAGCACAGTGGAATAGCGTCTGCATCCAGAGGATCGGCTATTCCACAATAAATAGGACACGACGGATCTCCATGTGAGGAGCGGTACTCCGACAGCGTCTGACTCCATGTTAGGGGCCGCTGATAACACACCCGCAGGAAGCCATCCAACATCAGTAGGCTATCCGGTGCGTGGCGACACCGCAGGGTATACCGAAACCCAAGGATGTAATCCAGCAGGCAACCTTCGCAGGTGCATTCTCAGGAGGCAATTTGAACGGCTACCTCCGGAAATGTCGTCTGGGGGCCCGAAAGCCAACCACCTGACGGGCCCTATCTTCGGGTTCGACCACCCCGGAAGAAAACCACCCACACCAAGCCGGTTTCGGAAGCCGGCGTTGGGAAAGGTGGCGGTGCTTCGGATCGCCCTGTTGACGACCCCCGCTATGACATGGACCGTTTTAGGTGGACGACGGAGCTTAGGGATGACCTGCTGAGCTGCTACGAGAGCAGTAGCTCGCGCCGTAGGGGATACATGTCCCGCATGTATGGGAGGTGGTGTGAAATGCACCCAGATAATAGCACGCTTACCTCCCAGAATTTGCGAGATTATGTATCGTACCTTCGGAGGCAGGGATATGTTCGTGCTCCAGCTCAGCCTGCCTCTTTGGCGGACGGAAGGCCTATTAACCAGGCTGAAAGTTCGCAGGTAAGGCCCGCTGGGAGGGAAATCGACCAAGTCGTCCCACCTGGGGATTTCAGAGACCGAAGGGCCTTGCATAACAACGAAAGGTCCTTGAAGCTGGCAGATTTGAAGAGAGAGGATGAGGTTGTGGGTGAAGGTCTATCGGAGGCCTCTGACATTTGGAACATCAATTGCGAAATTTACGCTGCGACTCTGAGGCTAGCTAGACAGGGGCGGCGCACATCTTAGCCGCCAGAATGCAAAAGGCAGTCATCCTTGGGTCCCTTCGTCTACTTAGGGCGCACGATTCGCGGACCCAGTGATTGCGCACCTCACGGTGTGAGCAGTAATGGAACAGCAGCTCGGTGTGCCGGAGCCCGGGCCGCACTTTTTTGTTTCTTGTATATAATAATAACACCCATCAGGTGCTAGAACGTTGTCGTTCGTTTGGGAGCTTAGCGAGCGACTTTTCGATAACCGAGCTGCGTAGGTTGATGGCTCAGCGGGGGTTTTAATGTCACCCCAGAGCTATGATGTCCGCGGGGTGTGTGTTCAAAAGGTCACTTCAACCAATGCTAGCACACCCAGGAAGCTGGGTGCTCGGTAGATTTTACATACCCTACCTAGCACAAAGCTCCTTCCCCCAGGCTATCCTGGCTTCGCTTTGCTTGGCAAATCCGGGGACAGATGCCACAGAGGGCTAAGCGCCGGCCCTTCACACACCGTTATTGCGCCCCACACTTCAGCGACCTCAACAAGGCGTGGCTGGGGAATGTTGTGAGGGATACGCAACCGGGGGGCTTGCCTTAATCGGCCGGCTCGCGAGGAGAAAGCCTCAGCAAAACCCGTCAGTAACGTCGCAAATCCTCCGGAGCACTTTGGGCCAACTTCGGAGTAAATATAAGTCCCTTCTCTCCTGGAATGGGCGTCACCCGGGAGAGCGACTGTTAGATCGTCCCTACTCGTGGGAACGCGATAGATAAAGTGACTTTTACAAAGAACCAACAACGGCCTAGGGTACGTCGATTAAACTCACCTGAACCTCAAATCCAAACCCCAGAACAACCAATAGCACCCAACTCAGCTGCGGATGTTTTGCCGGTACAGGCGGCAACCACCAAAGCTGGTAAATCAAGACAGCGCTTACAGTGGACCACTGACATGAACAGATCTGTAATGCACTTTTACTATACCGCCACAAAACTGGAAACCATTGCCACAGGCTACAGACATGAATTTCACAGGTTGTTTACAGCACAATACCCACACCTCTCAACACGTGTAACTGAACAAAGATTGATTGACCAAAAACGAGTCATCACAAAAAACAACCGCCTTACACCTCTAGAACTACAAGAAATAAAGAATCTTGTAGCAGACGAAACAAATACAGTTCAACCGAATGATTCGCTAGCTTCTGAAGCAGTCACGGAGACGCAACACATACATACCCGAAATAACCAGTCCCCAAACACCGATACGACCAACAAAACCAGAAAAAAAAATCCGGTATCCAACGAAATAAATATGGTTGGATCGGCTGCCTCCGGAAATGTCGTCTGCGCACCCCGCGGACATCTTAGCTCTGGGGTGACATTAAAACCCCCGCTGAGCCATCAACCTACGCAGCTCGGTTATCGAAAAGTCACTCGCTAAGCCCCCAAACGAACGACAACGTTCTAGCACCTGATGGGGGTTATTATTTTATTATTATGTTGTTTTGCATTTCTTATTTTTTCTCGCATGCTTGCGTTAGTAGCAAGTATTGACGGGCTGTTCCAAGCCAATACCTGACCTATTATTATTCTGAATTCAGGAAGGACCATACACTGCTGCAGTCTTGAGGATCACAGACTTTTGGAAGGTTTTATGCAACTTTTTATCCAGGCCCAATTGTTGCAGGTGTGGTGTAAATGTGTTTGGAGTAAGGCCTGAGACCGACATAATGAGGGGGACAATGACAACTTTGTTTTGTTTCCAGAGCCGCTTTATTTCTATGGCAAGATCTGTGTATTTAGATATCTTCCCAGCGTATGTGTTTTGGATATTTGTATCATTGGGAATCGCAATAGGTCACTTTATCTGCCTTTGACTGAAAAACAATATCTGGTCTATTGGCTGGGATGGTTTTGTCTGTGTGTATTTCAATGTCCCAGTATAGTTTTAATTTATTGTTTTCGAGTACTGAGGTCGGTGTGTACTTATAATATGGACCTTTGTTTCCAGTTAGTCTGTTTGTTGTGGCCAGTGCTTGGTGTATGATTTTAGCTGCAGAATTATGTCTGGCTGTGTAATCAGTTCCAGCGAGAGTTTTGCATCCACTTGTTATGTGCTCTATTCCTTCTGTTGGTGGCACTTTCTGCAACTATCGTCGGTGATAGAGGGATCTTTAATTATATACTTCTTGTAATTTCGTGTCGCGATGACTTGGTCCTGGATAGCAAGCATAAAGCCCTCCGTTTCTGGAAAAAGCTGGCCATCCTGCAGCCAGGTGTATGACTGCTTTTCATTAATGTGGTCTTGTGTTACACGGTATCTATGTTTGCCATGGAGTGCCTTCTGGGACCAAGTATTTATTTTTTCTTGTTGTGAATGTGATTGTGAACGTCTGCAACATGGTCTGGACAAGAAAGGGCGAGTGGTCTATAGTTTTTGTCTGCCTCTTTTGCGGACGGAAGGCCTGTTAACCAGGCTGAAAGTTCGTAGGTAAGGCCCGCTGAGAGGGAGATCGACCAAGTCGTCCCACCTGGGGATTTCAGAGACCGAAGGGCCTTGCATAACAACGAAAGGTCCTTGAAGCTGGCATATTTGAAGGGAGAGGATGAGGTTGTGGGTGAACGTCTATCGGAGGCCTCTGACATTTGGAGCATCAATTGCGAAATTTACGCTGCGGCTCTGAGGCTAGCTAGACACGGGAGAGTGAGATACTCTCCTGTTGAGAGAGCACAGAGATGGGTGCGCCAAATGGAAGCGAAAATCCAGTTGGCTCGCCAAGAAGCATCCCGTATCCAGTGTGATGGAATATAGAGCGGCTGGGAAGCCTTTTACGTGCCGAGTGCGCCAGATAGCCTACGGGCTGAGGCGCGACCATCATACACTCAGTCAAGCGGTACTGGTTATTGTCAAGCAATACTGTCTGGAGAGGATACGGATGCTAATAGCTGCTAAATGATCGTTGGTGGCGCGGGCGAGGGATCTGGAGCATAACAGAATGTACGAAAGACCTTCTCGCCTTTTCCAACAGCCGCCATCAGCCATAGAGCAGCCGCCAACTGCTGATCGCGTGGAGGCCTTTTGGAGGGACATTTACGAACAACCCAAACCTCTCTCAGCAGACACTCCGGCCTTGGCGCAGTTCGAATCAGTTTGTAGCAGGACTCCTAACTTAAATGAACTGCGTCATCCGATAAACACGGAAGAAATTCTTGGCGCCTTACGAGGCGCAAAGAATTTCGCAGCTCCTGGCCCGGATGGCATAAACACCTACTGGTGGAAAAAATTCCCCAGTTGCCACCGGAATTTAGCTAGTTTTTAACTCGTGGCTAAATCAGGAGCAGCCAATTCCGGATTGGTTTGTCGAGGGTCGAACCGTGCTTCTCCCAAAGACCGGAGATTTGTCTGATCCCAAAAACTACAGGCCAATAACAGGTCTGAACGCGTGTTACAAGCTCTTCACCAAAATCTTGTACATGCGTATCCTTCAAGCTGTGAATCCTGTATTTCTCGACGCGTATGAACAGAGAGGGTCAAAGAAAGGAGCAGCTGGCTGCAAGGAGAACCTGTTGATTGACCGATGTGTCACGCAGGACTACGTGCAGTACAAGCGAAATCTTTCTATAGCCTGCAAGGCATTCGACATCACGTCTCATTGGGCGGCTGTTGGAATGTCGCTCGAGCTTGTACAGGCAAACAAGCCCGACATAGTCCTTCTCAACCACCAACAGAAGACGATGTTCATTATTGAGTTTTCGGCGCCTGCCGAGGTGAACATCGTCTCTAAGAGGGAGGAAAAGCGGACCAAATATCAGGAGTTGCTCGGACAACTTCGCAGGCTCTGGCCAGACTACACTGTAAGTCCGCTGGTTATGGTCATTGGATCCCTAGGTGGAATGAGGAATACGCTGCTCTCTGCACCGCGCAAAATACCGGTGTGCCGTGCGGCGGCGCACATCTTAGCCGCCAGAATGCAGAAGGCAGTCATCCTTGGGTCCCTTCGTCTACTTAGGGCGCACGATTCGCGGACCCAGTGATTGCTCACCTCATGGTGTGAGGAGTAGTCATTGGGTAATGGAACAGCAGCTCGGTGTGTCGGAGCCCGGGCTGCACTTTTTTGTTTTTTTTGTATATAATAATAACACTCATCAGTTGCTAGAACGTTGTCGTTCCTTTGGGGGCCTAGCGAGTGACTTTTCGATAACCGATCTGCGTAGGTTGCTAGCTCAGCGGGGGTTTTAATGTCACCCCAGAGCTATGATGTCCGCGGGGTGTGTGTTCAAAAGGTCACTTCAACCAAAGCTAGCACACCCAGGAAGCTGGGTGCTCGGTAGACTTTACATACCCTACCTAGCACAAAGCTCCTTCCCCCAGGCCATCCTGACTTTGCTCAGATAGGGGTTTGGCAAATCCGGGGACAGATGCCACAAAGGGCTAAGCGCCGGCCGTTCTGTCACACACCGTTATTGCGCCCCACACTTCAACGACCTCGGCAAGGCGTGGCTGGGGAATGTTGTGAGGGATACGCAACCGGGGGGCTTGCCCTAACTGGCCGGCTCGCGAGGAGAAAGCCTCAGCAAAACCCGACAGTAAAGTCGCAAATCCTCCGGAGCACCTTGGGCCAACTTCGGAGTAAATATAAGTCCCTTCTCTCCTGGAATGGGCGTCACCCGGAAGAGCGACTTTTAGATCGTCCCTACTCGTGGGAACGCGATGGATAAAGTGACTTTTACAAAGAACCAACCACGGCCTAGGGTACGTCGATTAAACTCACCTGAACCTTAAATCCAAACCCCAGAACAACCAATAGCACCCAACCTAGCTGCGGATGTTTTGCCGGTACAGCCGGCAACCACCAAAGCTGGTAAACCAAGACAGCGCTTACAGTAGACCACTGAAATGACCAAATCTGTAATGCACTGTTACTATACCGCCACAAAACTGGAAGCCATTTCCACAGGCTACAGACATGAATTTCACAGGCTGTTTACAGCACAATACCCACACATCTCAACACGTGTAACTGAACAAAGATTGATTGACCAAAAACGAGTCATCACAAAAAACAACCTCCTTATACCTCTAGAACTACAAGCAACAAAGAATCTTGTAGCAGACGAAACAAATACAGTTCAACCGAATGATTCGCTAGCTTCTGAATCAGTCGCGGAGACACAACACATACATACCCGAAATAACCAGTCCCCAAACACCAATACGACCAACAAAACCAGCAAAAAAATCCGGTATTCAACGAAATAAATATGGTTGTATCAACTAAGGCAACACAAAACACTCAGTCCCGAAATAACCATACTCCAAACACAACCACAACCAACAAGACCAACATACACCTTGAAATTAACGCGAACATACACCAGATGCACCAAGCACAACATTCACTAACTCACCTTCCACAACCACACAAAACCGAAACATTAATCGGCCGCCTTCTATCACACAATCTGCCGAACAAGTGATGAACATACAATTCAACAAATGGTGTGGCACCAACCGTACACTACGAGATCCACTGCCCCGACTAATTTTTAAGAACAACACCCAACAAATATTACACAATACACTCAATAAATGCTAACGTAATATCACAATTTATAACAAACGACAGTACACTAGAAAACATTCATACCGTTATATATGCTGCCGCAGCAACTACACTCATACTTAACGGCCAAAAGCTTCCAAAACGGTCTACAGACCGCACAACCGAAAGATCTAAACCTAAATGGCAAATAAGAATTGAAAATAAAATTAGCACAATTAGAAAGGATCTGGCACACCTCGCGCAATACACCAACAATAACAACCCTTCGAAGCGCGTACAAAGAACTGTTAATATACTCAAATCCAAGTCACCACAACAGACAACACCAGAAATAGCTGATACCCTTAAACAGAAGCTTGCAGTCTATGCAGCTAGACTCCGCAGATACAACGAGTCCAATGCCAGAAAGGATGCTAACAATCTTTTTCAGAAAAGTGAAAAACAGTTCTACCAAAAGATAAACCCCGACAACCACAAACAAGAGTTAACTGAGTTTTGGGGAAGCCTATGGTCGGAACCCAAAACACATAATGGTGATGCTCCATGGATCAAACAAGAAGAGGAAAAACATCAACACATAGAGGAGCAGCGAGACATTATTCTTACACCAGAGGAAATAGCTGAGACGATAAAACATACCCACAATTGGAAGTGCCCAGGCGTGGATAATGTGCAAAATTTCTGGTACAAGCAATTCAGTGGAATATATGGAATGCTTGCGAACCAAATCAATAAAGCCATAATCCAACCTGAAAGGTTTTCCAAATTCCTCACACAGGGCATAACGTATATAAAACCCAAAAACGCAGATACAAAGAACCCTGCCAACTACCGCCCAATCACTTGTCTTCGCACCTTATGCAAGACCGTCACCGCAACAATATGCAGAAGGATTGAACAACATCTTACGCAAAACAGCATCCTTTCTGAAGAACAGAAAGGATGCAGAAAACAAAGCCAAGGTTGCAAAGAACAACTGATAATTGATAGCGTGATCGTGGAGCAGACTAGAAAAGAACACAGGAATCTTCATACCTGTTTTATAGATTATAAAAAAGCGTTTGACTCTGTACCCCACAGCTGGCTAAAGAAAACGTTACAAATATATAGAATCAACCCAGGCCTTCGTCAGTTTCTTACAAGAACCATGGAAACATGGCGCACCAACATACACCTCAAAACTCAGCACGGCCATATGCAGACGGATGAGCTACACATAAAACGCGGTATCTTCCAGGAAGATTCTCTCAGTTCACTGTGGTTCTGTCTCTGTTTAAATCCGCTCTCGAACGCACTCAACAATACAACCTGTGGTATCGACATTAGACACGAGAAGGTTAATCAACATAATATAATAATATATTTTATTTATTGACATACACATACACGTAATATACGCATAAACAAACATATCAATAAATATAGTATACCCACAAAAGGCATAGCCTTGTGCGTGGGTTATGAAACTACTTATAATTACTCATGTCTACATGATATAACTAAATGGTAAATAATATTTTAAAATGAACAAATTTACATAGTACATACATAATATACTCATACATAAATATAATATTACATAGTATGTCTTGTAAGATCCTGACTTTAAACGTAATTTTCTGAGTACTCAATCCTTATAATTGTGTTATGAATATCTCTTCGTGGTACTTGTGATAACCATAAATCAAGATGCTTGATCGAACAAGCTATTGATATATAGTAGAAATAATAACGGACCCAAGACAGATCCCTGTGGTACGCCATATGTTACAAGTGTTTCACTACTTACAACATCTTCTATCATTACACATTGTGTTCTGTCTGTTAAATAACTTTTCATTAAAGTATAAGCATTTCCTCTGAATCCCATAGCTTACATCGCATCTAGTAGATCGGAGTGATTAATTGTGTCAAATGCCTTGGCCAAGTCAATAAAAATACATAATGATGGCTGAGACTTATCTATGGCAGCATTTATTTTGGTAGTTAAAAGTGAAATGGCGTCTTGCGTAGATTTGTTTTCTCTGAAACCATACTGCTTATTTGACAGTATATCATATTTTGTTATGAAATCCAAAAAGCGTGATTTTAGAACTTTTTCAAAAATTTTTGATATATTTGACAGAAGCGATATAGGTCTGTAGTTATTCACATCACATTTATTTCCTGATTTAAACAAAGGTTTTACTTTCGAGACTTTAAAACACTTTGGAAAGACTCCTTCATTTAAGCATCTATTTATGATGTAGGTAAGAGGACCAATAAGATAGAGTGAATATTTTTTTAAAATTTCTGCACGTATACCGTCAATGCCAGGAGATATATTGGCCTTTAGGCTGTGAATTATCTGATGTACTTCTTTTTCTGTTGTATTTGTGATATATATAGAATTTGGGTACATTTTATGTGTCAATAAAGAGCTGTCCTTAATCTGGCTTGCTAACTTCTTGCCCAAAGTACTAAAATGTTCATTGAAAATTTCTGCTATGTCCACAGGATTTGTAACGTTTGTAACAGATTTAATTTCTTTTATGGTATTATTCCTATATTTACCATGCATTTTTTTTATGTATTTCCACAAAGATTTAGTGTCGCCAGTGTAATCTTTAACTATGTTTCTATAATAATTAGTTTTTGCAATTTTTAATAAGTGATGTATCTTATTTCTGTAATTTTTGTAATCGTTTATCAGTGTGCTATTTTCAGGATCTCGTTGTAAATTTTTGTACATATTATTTTTCGTATTTATTGACTTGACCTGGGCTCTTGATATCCATGGAGATCGTTTCTTTTGAGATCGCTTAATTTTTACTTTATTTGTGCATATCTTAATTTTTTCTGAGATTGTATCTACAAAAGATTGAGCAGCATCGTCTATATTACTCTGCAAAACTGAAAGCCAGGTTTCATTTTTAAATTGTTGTTCTAACTTTTTGTGGTTAATATAGTACTTGTAATTACAAGCATTATTTTCCTGTAACTGAGATTCGAGACAGTATTGCAGAATAATAGGAAAATGGTCAGTAATTGGTGACTCTAAAACTAAAGGTAAACAACATTGTTCATTTTTGGTTTTAACAAAAATATGGTCCAAGCAAGATTTTGATTGTCCTTTAATTCTAGTATATTTATTTATGGCAGAGGTATATTGATGTTCTGCCATAATATTCAAATAATCATTCACATAGTCTAGTCCTTCATCCAAAATATTTATATTAGTATCCCCCACAATAACACTCAAATCAGCTTCTTTTTCACAAGAAATTTTTAGAAATGTGTCTAAATTTTCATTAAATGTCTTTGGACATTGAGATGGAGGTCTATATAATGAAATAACACACACACTTTTTGATGCAAATCGTATACTACTCTTTATTGCTTTTATGTTACCGATATACACTATTTCATTATCAGAATTTAGTTCTTGCTTTATGTATACCACTGTACCGTCAGATTTATTTATATTTCCTTCATTGTAAATCACATCGTAGCCAGGGATCTTTAGCGTATCTGTTTCTAATAATGTCCATGTCTCAGTTACAGTTATAATATCAAAAGATAAAGACAGTTCATTTAAAGATACTTGTAGTTCATTTAAATTTTTCGTTAGGCTCCTTATATTTGTATGAAATATTCGAAAACCCATACTTTTATTTAGGCCATTATTAAGCAATAATTTACATTCAAAGGTATCTTTGGCTATTGTTGTTTCAATTTGTCTGTTTTCAAAGTCTTACGTAAGTTTCCATTTTACTGAATTATGACGAATAATAGAGATAATACATATATAATTTTATATAGCAAAATATATGAACTGATGTATGTTTTAATTATATTGTATTTTTGTTAAATATTCTTGTTGAAAGTATTGAAACACTGGGCAATTTTTATCTGTGATCGAATGGTTTATATTGTCTGTCTTATTGTATTTTAGGTTAGAATATATACAATTTCCACATGAAACATTCTCAATTGTGCACGTTCGACTGTCATGTTCTTTCCCACATTTGCAACAAATTTTTGTATTTCTACACTTAATTGTACTGTGGTTAAATCTATAACAATTTTTACATTGTGTCATAAAGTTATTTTCATATACTCTGAGACTTTGAAACTCGACAAGAAGTTTAGCCCCATTGTCATTGAAAATTTGTTTGAAAACTTTTCCACTCACCTCTGCATATATGGTATAATAATTTCTTTCTGTTATATATTTTGTAAATGTAATTTTGATGTCTTCTTCCTTGATGTAATAATTTTCTTTGACGATTTTCCTCTTGATTTTTTCTGCCGAAGGCTCTTCGTGTGTTCTGTATCCCACGATTTTAATTCTTGGTTGCAACATCTTCTCCTCTATGACTTCGTACTGTTTTGATAGTTGATTTTCGACTTCGTTTTTAAATTTATTGTAGTTTTCTTTGCGCATCTTTATATTTATCCCTCCATCTTTGGTATTAGTGACATCTTCAATTTTTAATTGGAGCTTTGATAAATTTATTTTATCACTTAGGTCTTTCTTTGTCGTTATACAATTTTGCTTATGTTTGGGTTTAATGGTAAGATTTTTTAATGTGTCATGTTTATGGGCCATCGATTTGTCAGTTACTGCTTGTGAATAGGTTTTTGCTGTCGCATTACACTCTAGGTTTTCCAGTCTTTGAGTTATTTTGTCAATTGTTTCAACAATACCATCTTTCTCAACTATATTAGAAGTTATGAGGTTATACTGCGAAACTAGCCTCTCGTTTTCCAACATTAGTTGCTCATTTAACTTCTCTTTCTCAATGAGTAAAATTTTTGTTGTTTCGAGTATTTGTTTCAACTCCTCATTCTCCTTTAGCACTTCTCTTAAATTTGGTGTTTATGTTATACAGTTCATTATTGAGCAGTCTGAGCATTCTTCCTGTGATGCGGTAGTACACTTAGTTTTCTTCTTTTTGCTCATGTTAGATTACCTTATATCATCCTGTAGTGATACTTCAAAAGATGTTTCAATGATTGACCCAATTGTCAAAATGTCAATTGAATATTAATATGTCCGCGCTCCTTTGCAAACCTCCACTGCAGGACCCTTGGAATATTCCTTTAGGTAGATGTTTGACCAATCCTCCAGGTACAGTAGAAGATTTGAATTATTGTAACATAGGTCTTGCACCAAAACGAAATTTATGCAGGAACAACAGTAAGACCTATTAGTGTAGATGAACCAGTATATGGTAAAATCAATCATCTCCTCTACATGGATGATATAAAGCCATATGCAGCCACTGAAGCACAACTGAGAGAATTGCTCAGAATAACGGAAGCCTGCACATCAGATGTAAGGATGGAATTCGGAATGAGTAAGTGCAAGGTGCTCCACATCAACAAAGGTCAGTGGAAGAGCTATCAAGAACGGGAAATAGTAACTGGCTAAACACTGGACAACATGGACAAGGACGAAACATACAAGTTCCTGGGTTTCAATCAAAGTGTTAAGATAGACCACTCACAAGTCAAAGAACAACTAATACAAGAGTTTAGAGACCGCCTCATTAAGCTACTAAAAACAAAACTAAATTCCAGAAATCTTACAAAAGCCATTAACACATTCGCGATACCGGTCCGCGCATACTCCTTCGGCATCATCAAGTGGTCGCACACTGACATAAAAAACATCCAAATCCTCATACGAACAGAACTCACGAAACACAGGATGTCACACCCGAACGCATGCAAAGAAAGGCTTACCATAGATAGAAAACAAGGCGGCAGAGGAATTATAGATATACAGTCACTCCGCACAAAACAAATAAAAACACGCAAACATTTCTTTCAGAGCAAACAAACGAATTTACCTAGGGCAACAGTCAAAGCAGACAAGAACTATACACCACTCACCCTCTCCAGTCCAGACCACGCAGCAGACACACACAATCCCATAGAATCACAACAAGAAAAAATGAACACCTGGTCGCAGAAAGCACTTCACGGCAAACATAGATACCGAATTACACAAGATAACATAAATGAAAAACAGTCATGCACTTGGCTGCAGGGTGGCCAGCTCTTTCCAGAAACGGAGGGCTTTATGCTTGCTATTCAGGACCAAGTAATTGCGACGAGAAACTACAAAAAATACATAATTAAAGATCCATCCGTAACCAACGATAATTGCAGAAATGCCATCAACAGAAGGAAACAATAGATCATATAACAAGTGCATGCAAGACCCTCGCTGGAACCGAGTACACGGCCAGACATAACTCTGCAGCCAAAATCATATACCAAGCCCTGGCCAGAACTAACAAACTAATCGAAAACACAGACCCGTATTATAATTATTATACACCGACATCAGTACTTGACATCAGTACAAACTATACTGGGACGTCGAAATACACACAGATAAAACTAACCCAGCCAATAGACCAGATATAGTTTTTCAGTCGAAGGCAGACAAAGTTACCTATTTAATAGATATTGCTATCCCTAATGATACGAATGTTCAAACCACCTACGCTGGGAAGATATCTAAATACACAGACCTTGCCTTAGAAGTAAAACGTCTCTGGAAACAAAATAAAGTCGTTATTGTCCCTCTAATTATGGCGGTCTCAGGCCTTACACCTAACACATTCATACCACACCTGCACCAGCTAGGCCTGGACAAAAAGTTACACAGAATATTCCAAAAGTCTGTAATCCTTAAGACCTGTAATATAGTACGATCTTTCTTAAATTCCGACCAGTAATAGTTCAGGTGTTGACTTAGCACAGCCCGTCAACACTTGTTGCTACCACAGTCATGCGAGAGAAACTTGAAAAATCAGAATAATAATAATAATAATATTGACCGATGTGTCACGTAGGACTCCGTGCAGTACAAGCGCAACCTTTCTTTGGCCTGGATTGACTGTCGCAAGGCATTCGACAGCACGTCTCTTGAGCTCATTGAGCGGCTGTTGGAATGTCTTTCGGTGGATAATCAGATAGTGGGATGCATCAAACAACTGATGCCGCTCTGGAAGACCCGGTTCACTACAACATCAGGTGAAACTCGGGTTCAGACAGAGTTGGTGTCTTCCAAGGAGACTCCTTGAGTCACTTGCTGTTTTGCATCTCACTTTTGCCTTTGTCCATAGCGCTGAGAAATACTAAAGGATACAGCTGTGGCACGCCCAATAACCGGAGGCACCAGGTCACTCATCTGTTTATATGGATGACCTAAAACTTTACGCCTCCGGTCAACGCGAACTACAAAAATCGCTGAGGGTGGTGCAGGAGTACAGTCATGCTATCGGAATGGAGTTCGGAACAGACAAATGTGCATTGGTTCATCTCAAGAAAGGACGAAGCGGAGAGAGTGTAGATGAGGAACAGCTCGTTGATGGGAGCATCTTGCGACAACTGCATGTCGAAGACACTTATACCTACCTTGGAGTGGCGCAGCGTCATGTCCAAGAGGCAGAATTGGTTAAAGAGTGTCTCCGCTGCAAGTATTTGCACCGACTCCGGCAGATCTGGTCGTCAGAACTGTCCGGCAAGAACAAAGTCGCTGCCACAAACATGCTTGCGGTCCCATTGTTATTATACACCTTTGGTGCTATACACTGGAAAGTAAAGTAAACGAGCTGAAAGAAATCGACACGAAGACCCGCAAAAGGATGAATATGGAGAGAAGCCTGCATCCTAAGTCCTCTGTCCCGCGAATATACCTCCCGCGACACCCGGGAGGGCGTGGACTATTGAGTTTGGAGCGTCTGCACAACAGGGTAGTATTGGCCACTGCCTGCTATGTAACGAACAGCACCGATCCCCTGATCCGCTTTGTGTGAGAGCACGAGAATGCGGGTAAAGGAGCCTTTCTTTTTAGCGCAGCGAAACGAGCAGCCTAGGAGCTCAGCCTCACACTCGACTTCAAGCGGAGGTGTCAGCAGTCCATTACGGAACTTGCTCCCGCAGAATTAAAATCCCACACTAAAACTGCCGAAGTCGACTTCCTCTTAAGACTTCATAAAGATAAGCCAATGCATGGAATCTTCTACAGACATCTAGAAGAGCATGGCTTGTCTGAGCAGTTGACCTTCTCTTTCCTAAGGTCTAGTGGGTTGAAATCGGAGACTGAGGGCTTTATAATGTGTTGCCAAGACGGTGTCTTCAACACCTTGGTGTAACGTAAAAGGGTTATGGGTGTAGATGTACCCGACACCCATTGTAGAGCTTGCCGACAGGCGCCAGAGACGCTTATGCATCTCTTGTCGGCGTGTAAGACGTACGCTGGGACGGCTTACGTCCATCGGCACAACGCGGCTCTACGAGTGCTCTACTATCATTTAAGGCACTCATACGGTATCGATGAGACACCGGTGCTGCCATACGCTCCAGGGGATATAGAGTCCGTTGTGGAGAACGAGAGATGCCGGAACAAGCCCGACATAGTCCTTCTCGACTACCAACAGAAGACGATGTTCGTTATTGAGTTTTCGGCGCCTGCCGAGGTGAACATCGTCTCTAAGGAGAAGGAAAAGCGGACCAAATATCAGGAGTTGCTCGAACAACTTCGCAGGCTCTGGCCAGACTACACTGTAACTCTGCTGGTTATGGTCATTGGATCCCTAGGTGGAATGGAGAATACGCTGCTCTCTGCACTGCGCAAAATACCGGTGTGCCGTGCGGCGGCGCACATCTTAGCCGCCAGAATGCAGAAGGCAGTCATCCTTGGGTCCCTTCGTCTACTTAGGGCGCACGATTCGCGGACCCAGTGATTGCTCACCTCATGGTGTGAGGAGTAGTAATTGGGTACTGGAATAGCAGCTCGGTGTGTCGGAGCCTGGGCTGCACTTTTTTGTTTTTTTAAAATGATAATAATAGGTAGATCTTACTTACCCTGCCTAGCACCAAGCTCC
The DNA here is from genome assembly GCA_951848785.1 of Callosobruchus maculatus. Classification (NCBI taxonomy): domain Eukaryota; kingdom Metazoa; phylum Arthropoda; class Insecta; order Coleoptera; family Chrysomelidae; genus Callosobruchus; species Callosobruchus maculatus. Next base: position 13,172,109 of record CATOUR010000056.1, read on the forward strand.
TTTCCCCAAGCTATCCTGACTTCGGTTAGATAGGGGTTTAGCAAATTCAGGAAAATATGCCACAGATGGCTGAGCGCCGGTCCTTCTGTCACACACCGTTATTGCGCCCCACACTTCGACGACTTCAGCAAGGCGTGGCTGGGGAGCGTCGTGAGGGGTGAGCAACCGGGGGGCTCGCCTTAATCGGCCGGCCCATGAGAAGAAAGCCTCAACAAAACCCGACAGTAAGGTTGCAAATCCTCCGGAGCACCTTGGGCCAACTTCGGAGTAAATCTCTTCTCTCCTGGAATGGGCGTTACCCGGGAGAGCGACATTTAGATCGTCCCTACTCGTGGAAACACGATGCATAAAGTTATTTCTACAAATAACCAACGACGGCCTAGGGTACGTCGATTAAACTCACCCAAACCTCAAACCCAAACAGAACATCCCATAGATCGCAACTCAGCTGCGGATGTTTTGCCGGCACAGCCGGCAACCACCAAAGCTGGTAAACCCAGACATCGCTTACAGTGGAGCACTGAAATCAACAAATCTGTAATGCACTGTTACTACACCGCCACAAAACTAGAAACCATCTCAACAGGCTACAGACATGAGCTGCACAGGTTATTCATAGCACAATACCCACACGTCGCAGAACGTGTAACTGAACAGAGACTCATTGATCAAAAACAAGTCATAACAAAAAACAACCGCCTTACTCCCGAGGAACTACAAGCTATAAAGATTCTTGTATCCAATTAAATAAACACTGTCCATCCAAATGACCCGCAAACCTCAAACACACCCACAACCGACAACACTAACTCAGAGATAGATCCAGAACATGAGCATACACAAGATATACCAGACACCGCTGTCCAACCTAAAGATTCGTTAGCTAATAAATCAATCACAGAAGGACATGCCATTTATACCCGAAATAACGAACCTCTAAACAAAGACACAACCAATAATAGCAGCATATACTTAGAAATAGATCTACAACATGATCATACACCAGATACACCAGAAACAACATGCAGTAACTTACCTTCCACAACCACACAAAGCCAAAACGTTACTACACCGCCTGCCATCCACTATCTGCCGAACAAGTGATGAACACACAATACAACAAATGGTGTGGCACCAATCCGGTACTGCGAGATCCCCTGCCCAGACTAATTTTTAAAAACAACACTCGACAAATATTACATACAATAAATGCCAAAATAATACCACAATTCCAAAGACAGTGACCTAGAGGACATCCATACGGTTATATATGCTGCTGCAGTAAGCACACTCATAGTTAACGGCCAAAAACTTCCAAAGCGATCTAAAAACCACACAAGCAAAAGATCTAAACCTAAATGGCAAATCTGAATCGAAAATAAAATTAGCACATTCAGAAAGGATCTCGCAATACACCAATAATAACAACCTCTCAAAACGCATACAAACAACAATAAATAAACTCAAATCTAAATCACCACAACAAACAATACCCGAAATAGCCGATACACTCAAACAAAAACTTGCAGTTTATGCAGCTAGTCTCCGCAGATACAACGAATCCAACGACAGAAAGGATGCCAACAATCTTTTTCAGAAAAGCGAAAAACAGTTTTACCAAAAAATAACACCAACAACTCAGATAACAACAATAGAACCTCCAACTAGACAGGAGTTAACAGAGTTTTGGGGAAGCCTATGGTCTGAACCCAAAGCACATAATGACAACGCTCCATGGATCACACAAGAAGAGGAAAAAGAACAACATATACCGGAACAGGGAGACATTATTCTTACACCACAGGTAATAGCTGAGACAATAAAACATACCCACAACTTGAAGTGCCCGGACGTGCAAAATTTCTGGTACAAGCAATTCAGTGCAACCTATGAAGTGCTCACAGACCAAACCAATAAAGCCATACTCCAACCCAATACGCTTCCCAAATTCCTCACACAGGGAATAGCATATATAAAGCCTAAAAACGCAGACACCAAGAACCCTGCTAATTACCGCCCGATCACTTGTCTCCCCAACTTATACAAGATTATTACAGCAACAATAGGCAAAAGGATTGAACAACACCTCACGCAAAACAACATCCCGACTGAAGAACAAAAAGGTTGTAGAAAACAAAGCCAAGGTTGCAAGGAACAACTTATAATTGATAGTGTGATCATGGAGATTATAAAAAAGCTTTCGACTCTGTACCCCATAGCTGGCTAAAGAAAACTCTTGAAATATATCAAATCAACCCAGAGCTTCATCAATTTCTTACAAGAACCACGGAGACATGGCGAACAAACATACACCTTCAAACTGAGGACGGCCATGTCCAAACGGATGAGCTACACATACGTAGTGGTATCTTCCAGGGTGACTCTCTCATTTCACTATGGCTCTGCCTCTGTCTCAATTCGCTCTCTAATACGCTTAATAACACAAACTGTGGTTTTACCATCAGACACCAGAAAGTAAATCAACACAAAATCAATCATCTCCTCTACATGGATGATATAAGACTATATGCGGCAAGAGCGCACAGAAGTGCAACTGAGAGAATTGCTCAGCGGAACGGAAATGTAAGGTGCTCCACATCAATACGGGCCAATGGAAAAACCATCCCCAACAAGAAGTAGTAACTGGCCAAAACGCTCGACAACATGGAGAAAGATGAAACGAACAAGTACCCGGGTTTCAATCAGAACGTTAAGATAGACCACACACAAGTCAAGGCACAACTAACACGAGAATTTAAAGACCGCCTCACTAGACTCTTAAAAACAAAACTGAATTCTAGAAATATTACAAAAAGCCATTAACAGGTTTGCGATACCTGTACTCACATACTCCTTTGGAAACATGAAGTGGTCACACACTGACATAGAAAACATTCATATACTTATCAGAACAGAATTCATGAAACACAGAATGTCGCATCCGAATGCGTGCAAGGAAAGGCTTACCATAGACGGAAAACAAGGGGGCAGAGGAATTACAGACATACGTTCACTTCATACAAAACAAATAAAAACACTCAGACATTTTTTCCACAGCAAACAAACAAACTTACATAAGGCAATAGTAAAAGCAGACAAAAACTATACACCACTCGCCCTTTCTTGTCCAGACCATGTTGCAGACGTTCACAATCACATACATTCCCAGAAGGCACTCCATGGCAAACATAGATACCGTGTAACATAAGACCACATTAATGAAAAGCAGTCATACACCTGGCTGCAGGATGGCCAGCTTTTTCCAGAAACGGAGGGCTTTATGCTTGCTATCCAGGACCAAGTCATCGCGACACGAAATTACAAGAAGTATATAATTAAAGATCCTTCTATCATCGACGATGGTTGCAGAAAGTGCCACCAACAGAAGGAAACAATAGAACACATGACAAGTGGATGCAAAACTCTCGCTTGAACTGAGTACACAGCCAGACATAATTCTGCAGCTAAAATCATACACCAAGCATTGGCCACAACAAACAAACTAACTGAAAACAAAGATCCATATTATAAGTACACACCGACCTCAGTACTCGAAAACAATAAATTAAAACTATACTGGGACATTGAAATACACACAGACAAAACCCTCCCAGCCAATAGACCAAATATTGTTTTTCAGTCAAAGGTAGATAAAGTGACCTATTTGATAGATATTGCGATTCCCAATTATACGAATATCCAAAACACCTACGCTGGGAAGATATCTAAATACACAGATCTTGCCATAGAAATAAAGCGGCTCTGGAAACAAAACAAAGTTGTCATTGTCCCCCTCATTATGTCGGTCTCAGGCCTTACTCCAAATACATTTACACCACACCTGCAACAATTGGGCCTGGATGAAAAGTTACATAAAACCTTCCAAAAGTCTGTAATCCTTAAGACCTGCAGCATTGTACGGTCCTTCCTGAATTTAGAATAATAATAGATCAGGTATTGACTTGGCACAGCCCGTCAATACTTGCTACTAACGCAAGCATGCGAGAAAAAATAAGAAATGCAAAACAACATGATAATAAAATAATAACCCCCATCGGGTGCTAGAACGTTGTCGTTCGTTTGGGGGCTTAGCGAGTAACTTTTCGATAACCGAGCTGCGTAGGTTGATGGCTCAGCGGGGGTTTTAATGTCACCCCAGAGCTATGAAGTCCGCGGGGTGCGTTGTCAAAAGGTCACTTCATTGCTAGCACACTCAGGAAGCTGGGTGATCGGTAGGCTTTACATACCCTACCTAGCACAAAGCTCCTGTTAAGTTAACTTGTTACTTAAACTTAGTTTCAATACTTTCAATCTATGTCTTAAACCTGATAATCGACGGTAGTACATGTCATTACATGAGTCACTACGCACGGCATCAGTCATTGTAACATTCATTCAATAAAAAATCAAAATACAGTCCACGCAATCAATCATTCATCGACACACATCATCATTGGTCCTTCGAGCCGGATTAGCAGCAGCAGCAGCAACAATTCCCGCTCGAGAAAGGAAGCAAGAAATCCAACTGGAACACCCAGTACAGTGGGCGCATCGAAATCCAAGAGGAAATCAGGTTGGAGCAGCCAGTACAGTGGGCGCATCCACCATTTCATCGAATCCAATTCTAGAACATTCCATTGTGTCCAGCGGCAGGGCAACAAAGGGGAACCAGATAAGTGTCAACCTTTCCCTTCGTTTCTTAGGCAAACTTCATCTGAGCATTGATCATTTGAACTCAAAAACATGACTGAAACTTTAGACAAACAACTTAAAGAACTGAAAATCTCGAAACAAAGCATAGAGTCAAAATTAACTCGTTTCAAAAGTTTCTTAACTACATTAGAACAAGATAGTACTAGGGTAGATCAGTTGCCTCATAGATTCAGGGATGTTGAGACAGCATTAGACGTATTTTCTGGTATTATAGTACAACTTCAAGCTTTCGATGAAAATACAGACTATGAAACAGAGCTTATCAATTTTGAAGAATCCTTTTATGAAGCTATGGCTAAGGCTAATTCTTTTAAACAAAACGATATTGAATCGACCTCCAATAGTTTTGGCTCCCAGCAGGGTGTGCATATAAATCAAAATTCACCAAACATGAACAGTCAAACAGACATTGCTCAATCAAGTGTAAAACTACCAGTCATAAACTTGCCATCATTTGGGGGCGACCAATGCAAATGGTTGTCATTTTCTGAAACATACGAATCATTGATTCACAACAATACAAGCTTAGACAAGGTAAAAAAAATTCATTATTTGAAATCTTGTGTACAGGGTGATGCAGCTACTATTATATCATCATTAGATATTTCAGCTGCAAACTACGATGTCGCTTGGAATCTATTAAAGAAAGATATCAGAATGAAAAAATTATCATATTTACGTATATTAGAAACATTTTTGAACTTCCACCAATTTTCAAAGAATCTGCCACACATTTGAGAAAATTTGTAGATGAAGTAAACAAAAGTTTGCGCGTTCTCAGGACATTCAATCAACTTGTTGAGATTGCATCATCATTTATCTCTTAACTACTAAATTGGATGCAACCACGAGACGCAAGTGGGAATCACAACACGTTGGCAAAGAAATGCCCGACTTACAAGATTTTTTAAAATTCTTAGATCGCAGATGTCAGCTTCTTGAAACATTAAGTCAATCGTTTCGTTCAGGTAAAGGTGTTACTCGCTCGTTTTATACATCTAATGAAACTACCCAAACCAAAAAATTGAGCTGTTTATACTGCAAAGACAATCATTTAATTTACTATTGTACAAAGTTTTTACAGCAATCCGTAAAAAACAGAATCGAAACAATCAAAAGGCTTAATGGATGTCTCAATTGCCTCAAAGCATCACATGACACAAAAACTTGCCCATCAGGTGTTTGCAAATATTGTTCGCAAAAGCACAATTCTCTATTACATTTAGATAATCGACATTCTACTTCATCAAGTTAATCAAATGACTCCAACATACATGCACAAAATACAGTAACAAACCAAGTTGTAGAGGTATCAGAGGTCGAAGTAAACGAAGTCCCTCCTCAATCGCAGTCAAATGGTATTTCGCTACATTCTACAAATTCTCAACGCAATGAGGTTTTATTATCAACTGCGCTCATATACATTACTGATGTAAATGGTCAGTTACATGAAGCAAGGGCACTCCTTGACTCAGGATCACAATCAAATTTTATTTCAAAGGAACTATGCGAAAGACTTCAATTGTTCAAAGAAAAAATAAACATTCCAATGTCAGGTATCAATCAGGGAATAACCACAATTGAACACACAACAAAGGCTAACATTAAGTCAAAATTAAACAACTTCAATGTTAGTCTGTCATTTCTTGTCATTAATAATTTGACACAAAAATTCCCTGTTCATTCAATAAACTGCAAAAATATAAAAATACCTTCAGATATCAATCTAGCAGATCCTTACTTCAATATTCCAGATAAAATAGACATTTTGCTAGGTGCGTCAATTTTTTATAACTTATTATGTATTGGCCAAGTCAAAACAAACCACAAAGAACCTGTTTTTTAAAAAACTAAATTAGGTTGGGTAATCTCAGGTAACGTCAGTCCACAGCCTAACAGATTACAAGAAAACAGTAACCTTGTTTCGAATCTATGTTTATTCTCAACAATACTTATACAAGAACAACTTCAGAAATTTTGGGAACTCGAAGATTGCGGAAAACATCGTAAATTTACAAGAGAGGAAGAAGAGTGCGAGGAAGAATTTGTAAATTCTTTAGAAATAGACAAAAACGGAAGATTTGTAGTACCATTACTACTCAAAGACAACATTCACCAATTAGGAAAATCTCTAGATACAGCTTTAAAAAGATTCACAGCATTAGAAAACAAATTACAGACAAATCAAGACCTCAAAAAACAATATGTTGCCTTTCTGGAAGAATACGAAAGCCTAGGTCACATGAAAAAATTGGACAATATGGAAATAGACAATCCAGTTTATTACACGCCCCATCATGGCGTCTTAAAAGAATCAAGCACCACTACAAAACTACGAGTAGTATACGATGCATCAGCTAAGACTAGCAGTAGAGTATCACTAAATGATAAACTTAAAGTGGGACCAACAATCCAGCAAGACTTGATAAACATTCTAATCCGCTTTCGACAACACGATATCGTCATCACTAGTGATGTGGAGAAGATGTACAGACAAGTCAACATTAAACCTCAACATCAAGATTTACAGCGAATTCTTTGGCGATCTGAACCAGAGCAAGACATTGCATACTACAAACTCACTACGGTTACCTATGGAACAGCAAGTGCTCCATCTCTTGCAATTCGATGCTTGCACGAGGTAGCCAATCTTTGTAAAAACACTCACCCAGTGGTTAGTCAAGTAATTTCAAGAGATTTCTACGTCTGACCTGATCACAGGTGCATCCTCAGCACTAGAAGCCAGTCAACTAAAACGAGATCTACAGTTCGTATTGGAACAACATGGATTTGTTCTCAGAAACTGGTTATCGAATGACGACAATGTCATAAATAATGACCAAATTCAAGACTTCAAACAAACTCTGCATACGTTATCAGGTAACACTCCAAATAAAACTCAAGCTTTGCTAGCGCACATTCGTACAAAGTATTGGATAATCTCGGGAAAAACAGTCGTTAAAAATGTCCTGAGGAAGTGTATATTTTGTTTTAGAGCAAAACCTACATCATTCACAAAATTAATGGGTAATTTGCCAAAAGAGAGAATCACAATCACGACCATTTTTACACGTAGGCCTCGACTACGGAGGTCCATTCACTGTCAAAGTTCACAACGTACGCAATTCAATGCTAATGAACGTGTATTTTCATCTGCTTATGCACTAAAGCAGTACATCTGGAGACGATCTGCCATTTGAGCACCGTTGCATTTCTAAATTGTTTAAAACGATTCATCAGCCGTCGAGGCAAAAATTATACCGACAACACAACCAACTTAGTTGGTGCAAATAACCAATTGTCATCATTTATAAAACACATTTCTGACGAACCGACTCAAAATGACATCCAAAGTTATTTAGCGTCTGAATCAATCAGCTGGCAATTTATACCCCCCAGATCACCTCATACGGGCAGATTGTGGGAAGCTGCCATTAAATTGGCAAAATACTATTTAAAACGTGTTTATAATTCACCGTTGACATTGGAAGAGTTCAATACGATCATTGTCCAGATCGAAGCGTGTCTGAACTCCCGTCCAATCACTCCCCTTACGACCGACCCAGATGACCTATCCTGTCTGACACCTGGACACTTTCTAATCGGCTCAGCGCTCACCAAAATCCCGGAGCCAAACGTTCTTGAGACACCAAGCAATCGCCTCAAGAATTTCCAGCAACTAAGTAAAATCATCCAAGATTTCGGGGCGAGATGGTCCGTAGAATATATGACATCTCTCCAGCAAAGAAACAAATGGAAAACCAAAGGTAAACAAGTACTTGAACCAGGCCAACTAGTACTGATCAAGGAAGACAACCAGCCTCCATTGGAGTGGAAACTAGGACGTATCGTTCAAGAATTTCCTGGCGGCGATCGAGTGACACGTGTAGTGTCAGTGCGCACAACCTCTGGGGACGGGGAGTGTTCATAAACTATGCCCCCTACCCATCATAGACCCCCTTTTTTTTTGTTTTAGTCTTAGCCACCAAGCCGGTCGGACGCGTTTTGTGTGAGCTCCGGAAAGTAAATAGAATCAAGTGCTCCAATGATGACACGCACCAAAGCCGCGTGTAAAAGTGATAGCAATGACGATAAAAGTGCATTTTTATCAGAGGAACTGCGGAAATTTTTTTCTGAAATGCTGGATCATCAAACAGCAACAATTCTGAAAGAACTGGAGGAAGTGAAAAAAGAGCTGAAAGACATAAAAATGCTGAATGAACATCTAATTACTGAAAACAAAAGACTTGGTGAGTCACGCTCACATCTTAATAAATCCTTTGAGGTTTCACAAAATTCCGATGAATTAAATAGTTCGACCAGTAGTACCAGTGCCATAATAGAAAAAGTTGCCACGTGCGACCCAAAGAAAAACGTACCACTGGTAAGAAACCCAAACCACAGCCCAAACAAAAGGATGGATCATTTTAACAGCAGAAGAACGAAAACCAACAAACCGACGGTGGGGACTGGCAGCACAACTAGCAACTTCGCCGCGGCGCCTAAACGCCTTTGGATGTATATCGGCAAATGCAGACCACACTCAACAGCGGATGGCATACGAGCGTACCTGGAAGAAAAATCGCCGGGTCACACATTCGACGTGGTTCAATTGAACACGAAATGAAATAATCATTCTTATCGAGCATACCCAAGAAACCAATCGGCCCTTTTAAAGCAACTACAACCTTCACAGTAATTCATGTTAACTGTCAATCTATTATGAACAAAATCAATCAAGTTGAGGTTGTACTTACAAAAGAAACTCCCGATGTTATGTGCATCACTGAATCATTTTGCAATGATATAAATGTCGGAAGCCTTAGTTTTGCAAACTATGCTGTAGCTAATTCTTATACTCGACAAAGCCATATCCATGGTGGTGTACTTATATTATCAAAAAAGACACTTTCATATAAAAAAGTAAATTACGCCGATAGTATCTCAGAAGACATAGATTTTGAATGTTGTGCTATAAGTTTTTCAATAAAAAATGTGAAGTTCTGCGTTGCGTCTATATATAGGTCGCCAAGTGGAAAAATTGAATTATTTATAAATAAATTGTCACTCTTGCTTGAGTACTGTACCAAACATTATATCCATGTAATACTATGTGGAGATCTTAATATTGACTTCTGTGTAAATAGCTTTAATAAAGAAGTCTTCCTAGATATTGTTAACAGTTACAGCTTTTCAATAATTAATACAGAGCCTACTAGAATATGTGTTAATAAAAACGGCTATAGATCAGAAACTAAAATAGATTACTTCATAACAAACCTTACTGAGTGCTTTTCATGTGATGAAAAGGTAGAAGACCTACTGCTAGGTGACCATCTCAGTCAAATTTTTAAGTTTACAATTGAACAGAATTGCGGCACCAAAGATTTGGAGCCTACTTCTATAAGTTATCGTCATTTATCTACAGAAAATCTAGACCAATTAAAACACGTATTATCCATGGAAACCTATGAAAATGTCTACAGGACACTTTGCATTAATAATAAATTTCAACAGTTCATGGATATTTTACTATCAAATGTTGATAAAGTGTGTCCCCTTGTAACAAAAACTGTTAACAATAATCTGACTAAGAAGTCTTGGGTAACAAAGGCTGTTAAAGACATGGGCGAAGAGTTGAAAAACTTGTTCTGGCTCATGAAAAATTGTGATAATAAGGTGCTGAGGGCCATGTGTATGCTGAAAAAGAAAGAATACAATCAAACTATTTCCGCAGTTAAAAAAGAGTATTATCAAAGCATGATTGAAGTAGGACGAGTAAAACAACAAGCAGTTTGGGCCATAGTTAGACAAAAAAAAGGTTTAAATAAAAATCATAGCAATATTAAGTTAAGTACTGATGATGCAATAACATCTGACGTCAAGGATGTAGCACAAACTTTTGGACATTACTTCTCTAGCGTGGCTGAAGATGCAGTACAATCTCACTTTGGTAATATTTCTTCAGAAAGACCATCACCTTCGATCAATCATAATTCATTCTTTTTCCATCCAGTAACTCCATCAGAGGTATGCGACATCATTCTTGGTCTCAAAAACTGTACTTCGGTTGGAATTGACTACCTATCTTCAAAGCTTGTAAAACTCATTGCAGAGGAAATTGCTGAACCATTAGCTAGTCTAATTAACGACTCTGTTCATGAAGGAATATTTCCCGATATCTTGAAGGTAGGTAAACTGATTCCAATTTTCAAAAGTGGTGACAGTTTGTGTGTTAATAACTATAGGCCTATCGTAATTCCTACAGTTATCTGTAAAATTATTGAGAAAGCTGTTTATAACCGCATGCTAAGTTATTTAACAAAGTACCATATTATCAGCGATTGTCAAAATGGTTTTTATCCTGGCAGATCGACAGAGACGGCTTCTTATTCTTTTTTTAAATACATTTACAACTGCCTATTCACAATTAATTGGTGCACTATTTTTCGATCTGTCAAAAGCGTTTGATACAATTAATCCGGACATTATTGTGGAAAAATTATTTAGCATTGGGTTTCGTGGTAACATGTTATCATGGCTTAAATCGTACCTATACAATCGAAGATTTATGGTGCACTTAAACAACTACACTACAGATGAGTATAATGTCTCACTTGGTGTACCTCAGGGGTCAATTTTAGGTCCCTTAATATTCATTCTTTTTATCAACGATCTGCCTTCTAATATAACAGCTAACACCACGATTATCTACGCTGACGATACTACAGTAGCAATTAATGCTGAAACACCTGAAGAGCTGCATAGTAGGATGGATGCAGTAGCTGCAGAATTCACAAGGTGGTGCAAAAGAAACTGCTTGATTGTTAACACCAACAAAACTGTGTGTATGCAATTTAATGCTACGTCTGGGTCATGCCGTAGAATTCAAGACTTAAACATCCGTGTCAACTCAGATACACTTAGTATCGCTAACACTACCAAATTCCTTGGTCTACATCTCGATAGCGACATGAGTTGGACCACACATGTTGATAGCGTCTGCAAGAAGTTGAACAGCAGCTATTATGCAGTTTTTCAGTTGAAACATTGTTTAGTTACGTCTCAGCTTGTGAATATATACTACGCAATGGTCTATTCCCACATATCATACCACGTGATATTGTGGGGAAACTCATCTTTGGCCACGCGAGTTTTTATTGCACAAAAAAGAATAGTTCGTCTTATTTTTAATTTAAAATCAACACAATCATGTAGACTATACTTTAAATAACATAAACTGCTTACATTGGCATCCATTTATATTTATAAGTGTATAAACTTTGCGAGAACTGCTATGAATAGCTATGAGAAAAATAGTGATTTATATAGCTATGACACTAGGTGCAGCAGTTCGCTGAGATCAATCCGGCACAAAACCGCCCTATATGAAAGAAGTCCATTTTACATGGGCCATAAGCTTTTTAACTCTTTGCCCTCATATATAAGAGGTGTAACTGACAACAAACGTTTTAACTATATACTAAAGCAGTTCCTCTTGGACAATCGTTTTTATTCGGTACAGGAATTTTTAAATGTTTACTCCTCTAGAACTACAAGCAATAAAGAATCTTGTAGCAGACGAAACAAATACAGTTCAACCGAATGATTCGCTAGCTTCTGATTCAGTCACGGAGACACAACACATACATACCCGAAATAACCAGTCCCCAAACACCTCTCTCAGCAGACACTCCGGCCTTGGCGCAGTTCGAGTCCGTTTGTAGGAGGACTCCTAACTTGAATGTACTGCGTCACCCGATAAACACGGAAGAAATTCTTGACGCCTTACGAGGCGCAAAGAATTTCGCAGCTCCTCCGCAGGAAGCCACCCAACATCAGTAGGCTATCCGGTGCGTGGCGACACCGCAGGGTATACCGAAGCCCAAGGATGTAATCCAGCCGGCAACCTTCGCAGGTGCATCCTCAGGAGGCAATTTGGACGGCTGCCTCCGGAAACGTCGTCTGGGGGCCCTAAGGCCAACCACCTGACGGGCCCTATCTTCGGGTTCGACCACCCCGGAAGACCAACAAAACCAGCAAAAAAGTCCGGTATCCAATGAAATAAATTTGGTTGGATCAACTATGGCAACACAAAACCTTCAGTCCCGAAGTAACCATACTCAAGACACAACCACAACCAACAAGCTCAACATACACCTTGAAATTAATCCCGAACATGAGCATACACCAGATGCACCAAGTACAACATTCACTAACTCACCTTCCACAACCACACAAAACCCAAACATTAATCGGCCGCCTTCTATCACACAATCTGCCGAACAAGTGATGAACATACAATTCAACAAATGGTGTGGCACCAACCCTACACTACGAGATCCACTGCCCCGACTAATTTTTAATAGCAACACCCAACAAATATTACACTCAATAAATGCTAACGTAATACCACAATTTATAACAAACGACAGTACACTAGAATATTTAGTAAAACAATCTTGGGATACGGTCACTTATTATATTTCCAAAATAAAAAATTTTACGACGTTTCGACGCTTCTATTAGGCGTCATCATCAGGTATTAAAACTAAAATAAAATATCACAATTGGAAGTGCCCAGGCGTGGACAATGTGCAAAATTTCTGGTACAAGCAATTCAGTGCAACATATGAAATGCTTGCGAATCAAATCAATAAAGCCATAATCTAAACTGAAAGGTTTCCCAAATTCCTCACACAGGGCATAACGTATGTAAAACCCAAAAACGCAGATACCAAGAACCCTGCCAAATACCGCCCAATCACATGTCTCCCCACCTTATACAAGATCGTCACCGCAACAATATGCAGAAGGATTGAACAACATCTTACGCAAAACAGCATCCTTACTGAAGAACAGAAAGAATGCAGAAAACAAAGCCAAGGTTGTAAAGAACAACTGAAAATTGATAGTGTGACCATGGAGCAGACTAGAAAAGAACACAGGAATCTTCATACCTGTTTTATAGATTATAAAAAAGCGTTTGACTCTGTACCCCACAGCTGGCTAAAGAAAACCTTAAAAATATATAAAATCAACCCAGGCCTTCGTCAGTTTCTTACAACAAGCATGGAAACATCCAAGTCACCCCAAAAATCGATACCAGAAATAGCTGATACACTGAAACAGAAACTAACAGTTTACGCAGCTCGACTACGCAGATACAATGAATCCAACGATAGAAAGAACGCTAATAACCTTTTCCAAAAAAAGTGAAAAGCAGTTCTACCAGAAAATAACTGCAAACAACCAGGAACCAACCATAGAACCACCAAGTAGACAAGACTTAACTGAGTTTTGGAGTAGCTTATGGTCAGAGCCCAAAAGACATAACCAAGACGCTCCATGGATCAGACAAGAAGAGGAGAAACACCAAAATATAATGGAACAGGGTGACGCACTCAACAACACAAAGTGTGGTTTGAACATTAGACACGAGAAAGTTAATCAACATAAAATCAATCATCTCCTCTACATGGATGATATAAAACTATATGCAGCAAATGAAGTACAACTGAGAGAATTGCTCAGAATAACGGAAGTTTGCACGTCAGACGTAAGGATGGAATTCTGAATGAGTAAGTGCAAGGTGCTCCACATCAACAAAGGTCAGTGGAAGAGCCATCAAGAACGGGAAACATTAACTGGCCAAACACTGGACAACATGGACAAGGGCGAAACATACAAGTACCTGGGTTTCAATCAAAGTGTTAAGATAGACTACTCACAAGTCAAAGAACAACTAATACAAGAGTTTAGAGACCGCCTGATTAAGCTACTAAAAACAAAACTAAATTCCAGAAATCTCACAAAAGCCATTAACACATTCGCGATACCGGTCATCACATACTCCTTCGGCATCATCAAGTGGTTGCACACTGACATAGAAAACATCCAAATCCTCATACCGACAGAACACACGAAGCACAGGATGTCACATCCGAACACATGCAAAGAAAGGCTTACCATAGATAGAAAACAAGGTGGCAGAGGAATTATAGATATACAGTCACTCAGCACAAAACAAATAAACTCATTTCTTTCAGAGCAAACAAACGAATTTACATAGAGCAATAGTCGGAGCAGACAAGAACTATACACCACTTACCCTCTCCAGTCCAAACCACGCAGCAGACACACACAATTCCATAGAATCACAACAAGAAAAAATAAACACATGGTCGCAGAAAGCACTTCACGGAAAACATAGATACCGAATTACACAAGATCACATAAATGAAAAACAGTCATACACTTGCCTGCAGGATGGCCAGCTCTTCCCAGAAACGAAGGGTTTTATGCTTGCTATTCAGGACCAAGTAATTGCGACGAGAAACCACAAAAAATACATAATTAAAGATCCATCCGTAACCAACGATAATTGCCATAGAAGTAAAACGACTCTGGAAACAAAACAAAGTTGTTATTGTCCCCCTAATTATGTCGGTCTCAAGCCTTATACCTAACACATTCACACCACACATGCACCAGCTAGGCCTGGACGAAAAGTTACACAAAATATTCCAAAAGTCTGTAATTCTTAAGACTTGCAATATAGTACGATCCTTCTTAAATTCCGATCAGTAATAGTTCAGGTATTGACTTGGCACGGCCCGTCAGCATCTCTGCTACCGCAGTCATGCGAGAGAAGCTTGAAAAAACATAATAATAATAATAGTGTGATCATGGTGCAAACCAGAAAAGAACACCGGAATCTGCATACATGTTTCATTGATTATAAAAAAGCTTTCGACTCTGTACCCCATAGCTGGCTAAAGAAAACTCTTGAAATATATAAAATCAACCCAGGGCTTCGTCAGTTTCTTACAAGAACCATGGAGACATGGCGAACAAACATACACCTTCAAACTGAGGACGGCCATATCCAAACGGATGAGCTACACATACGTCGTGGAATCTTCCAGGGTGACTCTCTCAGTTCACTATAGTTCTGCCTCTGTCTCAATCCGCTCTCTAACACGCTTAACAACACAAAATGTGGTTTCACCATCAGACACCAAAAAGTAAATCAACACAAAATTAATCATCTCCTCTACATGGCTGATATTGTGCCAGTTCGGCCCTGTACGTGAAATCCGTGCCAAAGTGTTTATTTGCCCAATCGGACTAAAGACTTGTAACAGTGGTGTCAGGTGTGGGGTTGACTGATTGATTGGGCAACGTGGTACGGACAGTTAAGTGAATAAACTGTCAAGATGGTGAGATTCAGTGAACTGAAGGTTGTGGATTTAAGAAGAGAGCTCGATGAACGCGGTGCCGATAGCAGCGGGCTGAAGGCCGTTCTCCAAGATCGACTCCGACAAATAGTGATTGAAGAGGGTGAGGATCCAGATACCTTCGAATTTGAGTCACCTGAATTCGAGTGGGCTAAGAAGCTCGAATCAAAAATCGAGGCAAGCTCCAAATCTGCTCGACTGTCGCTCGAGTCAAAAATCGAAGCAATCTCCTAACAGTCGGAATCTGCCCTGAAGATGGAGATTACTGCTTTAAAAAAGGACTTTGAAGAAAGAATCGGAACCAGAATCGACATCTTAGAATCGAAGATGGAAGAACAAAAAGAAGATCTGCGAGACAACATCCGACGCCTGGACGCAGAGATGGACAAGCTGCGGATGGAACTTCAGGCTGCGTAACAACACCAAGTGACCTGAAGGTAGGAGATTCGTGCAGGCCGAGACTGAAACCTCCTCAGTACGATGGGAAAACGTCCTGGGAGAATTACCTCCTCCAGTTTGAAGCGGCCACAAACGCAAATGGTTGGCTACCTGGTGAGAAGGCAACAGCTTTGACGTTAGCACTGAGAGGTGAAGCTACAGATGTCCTTCAAACGCTATCACCGGCAGAACGGGGCGGACTACGAACAGCTAGTCAGGCATCTGGAAATGAGGTTTAGTCAAGCCAGATTCGGTCACGTCTTCCACGCTCAGCTGAAGAATCGCTCCCAATGACCAAACGAGACGCTGCAGGAATTTGAAGCAGATATAGCCCGCTTGGTTCGACTGGCATATCCGATGGCTCCACAAGATCTAATGGAGCGACTAGCTGTGGAGGCATTTGTGGGTGGTCTTCATAATGCCGAAATGCGTCAAGCTGTAGCTCTCGCACATCCGGAACGTCTGGTGGATGCGCTAGCCAGAGTTTTAGAATTTGAGGCAATGAAAAAGGCTTACCAGTGCCAGGCTCGAATTCGGGAGTGTGAAGGTAGGACAGATGTGGCGGCCCTAGTTGAGGAACTGCGGGGGGTTATTAGTGAGTCCCACCCAAAGAAGAAAGAAGACCTGTTGCTAAGTCGGGCCAAAGAGAAGAGGCGATGCTCCACCCTTGTCTGGAAGAGCTTAAGAAGAACTGCTCGTGAGGCCTACGTGGGGCAACAGGCGAACAGTCTGTATGTGGATGGCTTCGTGAACGGCAAGCAGAAGCTGATGCTTCTGGATACGGGTGCGACGAAGACCATCGTTCGATCTGATGTACTCCAGAAAAGTGCTGATGTAAGACCAACAAGATGGCGGCTGTGCACTGCTACCGGAGAGCCCGCAAGCTTAGGAACACCAAGATCAAACATCGAGTTTTGGTAGCCGACATCGAGTACGAGATGATAATTGGAATGGACATCATGGACACCTACGGATTCCAACTGGACCTGAGACATGGTACCCTGCTAGTCCAAGAGGAAGAGGTAGTCCTCCACCGACGTTAAGAAGAGGCTGTCCAGGTGGTGCTCTCAGCAGAAACTGTCATCCCAAAAAGATGCGAGATGGTAATTGAAACCTGCCTGATTGATGACGCTGATCGAGGGAGCGTCATGTTGTTTGAACCTAAACCGGATGATGAGCTGATTGGCCGTGGCATCGCCATTGGAAAATGCCTGGTACGAGCGAATGATGCAGTTCCGGTGAGGTTGCTGAACGCGAATGGCTTTCCGGTACACCTCAAGAAGGGAACACCACTGGGTTATTGTTCTCCAGTCTCATCGGTGGTGAGAACTGTAAACGCATCAGACCAACGGAATGAGCGGCTGCATGAGAAGCTGAGTGAGCTGGTGGCTGATTCGTCGAAAGGCTTGAACAGGGAATAACAGAAGAGGCTGAGGGTATTCATCACAGAATACCAGGATATCTTCGATGTTGGCATTGGAAAGAAGGGGAGGACAAATGTGGTCCGACACAATATCCACACGGGCGATGTACCACCTATTCGGCAACCACCAAGGAAGCTACCATTGGCCAAGCGAGATGAAGCGGATAGGATCATCAAGGAAATGGAAGAAGAGGGAGTGATCGAGCAATCTGCGAGTCCTTGGTCATCGCCGGTCGTACTCGTGAGGAAGAAGGACGGGTCGACACGTTTCTGCGTGGACTATCGGCATCTCAATAATGTAACGAAGAAGGACAGCTACCCTCTGCCAAGAATTGACGACACCTTAGACACTTTGCCGGGTTCTAAGGTGTTCTCTACGCTTGATTTGAAGAGCGACTACTGGCAAGTCGAGATGGACCCAGGGGATAAGAAGAAGACCGCGTTCACCGTCGGCTCAGGGTTATGGCAGTTTACGGTTATGCCGTTTGGATTGTGTAACGCGGCAGTTACGTTTGAGAGGCTGATGGAGACTGTCTTGAAGGGGTTGTCTTGGGAAACCTGGTTTACCTAGATGACATCATCGTGGTTGGGAAATCTTTCGACGATCACCTCAAGAACTTGGAACAAGTATTTAGGAGGCTGCGCCAATCAGGCCTCAAGCTGAGCCCCAAGAAGTGCCACCTGTTCCAGAAGAAGGTGCAATATTTAGGACATGTGGTTTCCCAAGAATGCATAGCAGTGGATCCTCAGAAGATCGAAGCTGTAAAAGGATGGCCGGTACCTAAGAACAAACATGACGTAAGAAGCTTCCTAGGTCTGTGTACCTACTACCGCGATACGTGGCTGGATTTGCTACCACCGCCAAGCCGCTGACTAGGCTTACGGAAGAAGGCCGCAGGTTCCAGTGGGGAAATGACTGCCAGCAAGCTTTCGACCTGCTGAAGAAGGCTCTCTCGACGGCTCCAGTGCTAAGCTATCCCCTGCCTACTGGCAAATTTGTGTTAGACACTGATGCGAGCAACGTGGGGATAGGTTCAGTTCTGTCGCAGATACAAGATGGTCGAGAGGTGGTGATCGGCTATTTCAGCAAGACGCTATCTAAGCCCGAGAGAAACTATTGCGGCACTCGGAGAGAATTTCTGGCCATCGTCAAGTCCGTGGAGCACTTTTACAAGTACTTGTACGGGAGGAAGTTCCTGCTGAGGACGGCCCATGCATCCCTGACATGGCTACTTCGGTTCAAGGATCTAGAGGGACAGGCAGCCAGGTGGATCTAGAGACTGCAGGAATTCGACTTTGACATTGAACACCGTGCTAGCAAGTCTCATGGGAATGCGGATGCTCTTTCGAGGAGACCGTGTCCCGACGACTGCGCTCACTGCAACCGAGCCGAGACGAAGGACGCTATAACCAGGAGAACCACCGTTGTGGATGATCGCTGGCAGCCTACCGAACTCCAGAAAGACCAAGAAGAGGATCCCAACCTAAAACTGATCATCGAGTGGAAGAGGGAAGACCAACGACCGAGTTGGAAGGAGGTTTCACCTTACTCGCCTACCGTCAAATCCTATTGGGCTCAGTGGGACAGTCTGGTGATGGAGGACGGCACCTTGCGACGAATACTTGGGGACAAAGAAGGGGCCCAGGAAAGAAGACAGACCGCGGTGCCTAGGAACCGCGTGGCCGAGGTACTTGGGGAAATTCACAGCGGAACCAGTGGAGGTCATCTGGGCGTGGCCAAGACCCTGGAGAAGGTTCGGGAGCGATTCTACTGGTTTAGGTGCAAGGAAGACGTCAAGGAATGGTGCAGGAGGTGTACAGTTTGTGCCGCCAGCAACGGTCCACAGAGGCGTAAGAAGGCTCCTATGCGCCAATACAACGTCGAAGTCGAAGTCCCTTCGAGAGGATCGCTATTGACGTAGCAGGACCTTTTCCGGAAAGCGAAGCTGGGAACAAGTAGATCGTCGTGGTGATCGACTACTTTAGCAAATGGGTCGAAGCTTACGCTCTGCCAAACCAGGAGGCCGCAACCGTTGCTGATGCTCTGGTAAAGGACTGGATTTGCCGTTTTGGAGTTCCGCTCGAGCTGCATTCGGACCAGGGAAGGAACTTCGAGTCTGCGCTCTTCCAGAACGTGTGCAAAGCTTTGGGAATTAGGAAGACTGGGACCACGGCGTTACATCCTCAGTCGGACGGCATGGTGGAGAGGATGAACAAGACGGTGAACCACTATTTGGCCAAGGTTGTCTCCGACCACCAGCGAGACTGGGACAGCTGGCTCCATCTGTTCCTGTTGGCGTACCGCTCGGCAGTCCATGAAACCACGGGAAAGACACCAGCCAGTATTGTGTTTGGGCGAGAGCGCCGGCTACCCTGTGACCTCATGTTTGGATGCAAAGCAGGGGACTATGTGGCAGGCGAAGATTACGTTGCCAACCTTCGCAGGAGAATGGACGAGGCCCACGAGAAAGTTCGCCATAATATTCGCACCGCAAGCGACCGCATGAAGATGACGTACGACGTAGGGTCCAGCGAAACAGCGTACCAACCTGGAGACCTGGTCTGGCTGTACAACCCTCAGAAACGCCGTGGCTTGTCACCGAAGCTCCAGAGTTCCTGGGAGTGGCCCGTATGAGGTCGTCAAGAAGTAATCTATCGTATCAAGAACGACAAAGGTGGAAAACCCAGAGTCGTACACTTCAACAGGTTGGCTCCGTTTGCTGGAGATAATGCGGAAGTGCAAGTTAGAGAACTCCAGCAACTCCACCCAGAGCTGAACTTCGAGGATTTCGTGGCCACTCACACTGGTACAGCGAAGGTTTGGCGTGACTCGTGAGGAACATCGAGATTTGTTCACGGTGCCGGATGAGTACGCGTTGGCACATTGTGTCGCAAGAGATCTTCGGATGTCCCGAGGGATTGCCAGTAAATTCCAACGTCTGTTTGGCCAAGTGGACGAACTGAAGAGACAGGGTGGACGAGTCGGACAAGTGCTGGAGTTACGAAGTGGCCTGAGGCGACTCTACTACTTGATTTCGAAAGAGAAGTCCTATCAGAAACCGACGTACCGGACTGTATGGGAGGACCTCAGAGAGAAGCTGCCAACCGCAAATGTTTTGAAGCTGGCGATTCCTAAGCTAGCTTGCGGACGGGACAGCCTGGATTGGAGGATCATCCGAAACATGCTAGAAGTCCTCTTCAGGTTCACGGGAATCGAAAGTTTGTACGTCAGACATGAGGATGGAGTTCGGAATGAGTAAATGTAAGGTGCTCCACATCAATAAAGGCCAATGGAAAAACCATCCCCAACAAGAAGTAGTGACTGGCCAAACGCTCGACAACATGGACAAAGATGAAACGTACAAGTACCTAGAAACATTACAAAATCCATCAACACATTTGCGATCCCTGTACTCACATACTCCTTTGGAATCATCAAGTGGTCACACACTGACATAGAAAACATTCATATACTTACCAGAACAGAATTCACGAAGCACAGAATGTCGCATCCGAATGCGTGCAAGGAAAGGCTTACCATAGACAGAAAACAAGGGGGCAGAGGAATTATAGACATACATTTACTTCATACAAAACAAATAAAAACACTCAGATACTTTTTCCACAGCAAACAAACAAACTTACATAAGGCAATAGCCACGCAGCAGACACACACAATCCATAGAATCACAGCAAGAAAAAATAAACACATGGTCGCAGAAAGCACTTCACGGCAATCAGATACCGAATTACACAAGATCACATAAATGAAAAACAGTCATACACTTGGCTGCAGGATGGCCAGCTCTTCCCAGAAACGGAGGGTTTTATGCTTGCTATTCAGGACCAAGTAATTGCGACGAGAAACTACAAAAAATACATAATTAAAGATTCATCCGTAACCAACGATAATTGCCATAGAAGTAAAACGACTCTGGAAATAAAACAAAGTTGTTATTGTTCCCCTAATTATGTCGGTCTCAGGCCTTATACCTAACACACACCACACCTGCACCAGCTAGGCCTGGACGAA
This sequence comes from Callosobruchus maculatus, assembly GCA_951848785.1. NCBI lineage: Eukaryota > Metazoa > Arthropoda > Insecta > Coleoptera > Chrysomelidae > Callosobruchus > Callosobruchus maculatus. The sequence goes on from CATOUR010000056.1 coordinate 13,193,956, forward strand.
AAGTTACACAAAATATTCCAAAAGTCTGTAACTCTTAAGACCTGTAATGTAGCACGATCCTTCTTAAATTCCGATCAGTAATAGGTCAGGTGTTGACGGCCCGTCAGCATCTATTGCAGTCATGCGAGAGAAGCCTGAAAAAACATAATAATAATAATAATAACAATAATAACCCCGCGAGGGGTTGCTAGATCCTCTCAGTGGCGCCTCCCCAAGGTGGCGGATAGGGAAATGCCTCCCAGATATGGGTGGTACCGGGGAAATGAAATACCCGGGGCGGACCAAAACTAGCACGGTGGAATAGCGTCTGCATCCAGAGGATCGGCTATTCCACAATATAAATAGGACACGACGGATCTCCATGTAAGGAGCGGTACTCCGACAGCGTCTGACTCCACGTTAGGGGCGGCTGATACCAGACACCCGCAGGAAGCCACCCAACATCAGTAGGCTATCCGGTGCGTGGCGACACCGTAGGGTATACCGAAGCCAAAGGATGTAAGTCGGTCGGCAACCTTCACAGGTCCATCCTCTGGAGGCAATTTGGACGGCTGCCTCCGGAAATGTCGGCTGCGGGCCCTAAGGCTAACCACCTGACGGGCCCTATCTTCGGGTTCGACCACCTCGAAGGAAAAGCATCCACACCGAGCCGGTTTCGGAAGCCGGCGTTGGGCAAGGTGGCGGTGCTTCGGATTGCCCTGTTGACGACCCCCGCAATGACATGGACCGTTTTAGGTGGACGACGGAGCTCAGGGATGACCTGCTGATGAATGTTTCTCCTTCCTTCATAAAGTTTGCCTAGTAAGAAGAAAAAATGAAGCCATATTGCTGGAAAATTTGCAAGCACGGAACACTGATAGTAACCAGGAAAATTCAATTAAAAGCCAGCTTTATGGGAAACTATACAGTGACCTATCTAAAACACTGAGAGATGATTTCTCTAATATTTTTAACAACTTTGAACTCAGAGTAGGTAAAAAGATTGAATCTCTGCTTAAACAAAATTCTCCTACAACTGCCATACCACATGCTATACCATACTACTATACCATCAGGTGGAACTCGGGTTCAGACAGAGTTGGTGTCATTGAAGAGAGGTGTCTTCCAAGCAGACTGCTTGAGTCCCTTGCTCTTTTGCATCTCACTTTTGCCTCTGTCCATAGCGCTGAGAAATACTAAAGGATACAGCTGTGGCACGCCCAATAACCGGAGGCACAAGGTCACCAATCTGTTTTATATGGATGACCTAAAACTTTATGCCTCCGGCCAACGCGAACTACAACAATCGCTGAGGGTGGTGCAGGAGTACAGTCATGCTATCGGAATGGAGTTCGGGACAGACAAATGTGCATTGGTTCATCTCAAGAAAGGACGAAGCGGAGATAGTGGAGATGAGGAACAGCTCGTTGATGGGAGCATTTTGCGAGAACTGCATGCCGGAGATAACTATACCTACCTTGGAGTGGCGCAGCGTCATGTCCAAGAGGCAGAGTTGGTCAAAGAGTGTCTCCGCCGCAAGTATTTGCACCGACTCCGGCAGATCTGGTCATCAGAACTGTCCGGCAAGAACAAAGTCTCTGCCACAAACATGCTTGCGGTCCCATTGTTATTATACACCTTTGGTGCTATACACTGGAAAGTGAACGAGCTGAAGGAAATCGACACGAAGACTCGCAAAAGGATGAATATGGAGAGAAGTCTGCATCCTAAGTCCTCTGTCCCGCGAATATACCTCCCGCGACACCTGGGAGGGCGTGGACTATTGAGTTTGGAGCGTCTGCACAACAGGGTAGTATTGGCCTCTGCCTGCTATGTAACGAACAGCACCGATCTCCTGATCCGCTTTGTGCGAGAGCACGAGAATGCGGGTAGAGGATCCTTTCTTTTTAGCGCAGCGAAACCAGCAGACGAGGAGCTCAGCATCACACTCGACTTCAAGCGGAGGTGTCAGCAGTCCATTACGGAACTTGCTCCCGCAGAATTAAAATCCCACATTAAAATTGCCGAAGTCGACTTCCTTTTAAGACTTCATAAAGATAAGCCAATGCATGGAATCTTCTACAAACATTTCTGGAAGAACATGGCTTGTCTAAGCAGTTGACCTTCTCTTTCCTAAGGTCTAGTGGGTTGAAGTCGGAGACTGAGGGCTCTATAATGGCTTGCCAAGACGGTGTCTTCAACACCTTGGTGTACCGTAAAAGCGTTATGGGTGTAGATGTACCCGACACCCTTTGTAGAGCTTGTCGACAGGCGCCAGAGACGCTTATGCGTCTCTTGTCGGCGTGTAAGACGTACGCTGGGAAGGCTTACGTCCATCGGCACAACGCGGCTCTACGAGTGCTCTACTGTCATTTGAGGCACTCATACGGTATCGATGAGACACCGATGCTGCCATACGCTCCAGGGGATATAGAGTCCGTTGTGGAGAACGAGAGATGCCGGATTTACTGGAACTACTCGTTCCCCACGCTCGAGCTTGTACAGGTAAACAAGCCCAACATAGTCCTTCTCGACCACCAACAGAAGACGATGTTCGTTATTGAGTTTTCGGCTCCTGCCGAGGTGAACATCGTCTCTAAGGAGGAGGAAAAGCGGACTAAATATCAGGGGTTGCTCGGACAACTTCGCTGGCTCTGGCCAAACTACACTGTAAGTCTGCTGGTTATGGTCATTGGATCCCTATGTGGAATGAGGAATACGCTGCTCTCTGCACTGCGCAAAATAACGGTGTGCCGTGTGAGGAGTAGTCATTGGGTAATGGAGCAGCAGCTCGGTGTGTCGGAGCCCGGGTTGCACCTTTTTGTTTAAAAAATAATAATAATAATAATAACCGCGAGGGGTTGCTAGATCCCCTTAGTGGCGCCTGCCCAATGTGGCGGATAGGGGAACGCCTCCCAGATATGGGTGGTACCGGGGAAATCAAATACCCGGGGCGGACCAAAACTAGCACGGAGGAATAGCGTCTGCATCCAAACGAACGGCTATTCCTCAATAACTAGGGCACGACGGATCTGCACGTGAGGAGCGGTACTCCGACAGCGTCTAACTCCATGTTAGGGGCGGCTGATAACACACCCGCAGGAAGCCACCCAACATCAGCAGGCTATCCGGTGCGTGGCGACACCGCAGGGTATACCGAAGCCCAAGGATGTAATCCAGCCGGCAACCTTCACAGGTGCATCCTCAGGAGGCAATTTGGACGGCTGCCTCCGGAAATGTCGTCTGGGGGCCCTAAGGCCAACCACCTGACGAGCCCTATCTTCGGGTTCGACCACCTCGAAGGAAAAGCACCCACACCGAGCCGGTTTCGGAAGCCGGCGTTGGGCAAGGTGGCGGTGCTTCGAATTACCCTGATGACGACCCCCGCAATGACATGGACCGTTTTAGGTGGACGACGGAGCTCAGGGATCACCTGCTGAGCTGCTACGAGAGCAGTAGCCCGCGCCGTAGGGGATACATGTCCCGCATGTGTGCGAGGTGGTGTGAAATGCACCCAGAGCATAGCACGCTTACCTCTCAGAATTATGAGATTATGTATCGTACCTCCGGAGGCAGGGATATGTTCGTGCTCCAGCTCAGCCTGCCCCTTCGGCGGACGGAAGGCCTGTTAACCAGGCTGAAAGTTCGCCGGTAAGGCCCGCTGAGAGGGAAATCGACTAAGTCGTCTCACCTGGGGATTTCAGAGACCGAAGGGCCTTGCATAACAACGGAAGGTCCTTGAAGCTGGCAGATTTGAAGAGAGAGGATGAGGTTGTGGGTGAACGTCAGTAGAGTGTAAAAGATAGTTCTGAAACATACCCCCCACTCTCCACGCCTGTAGACCCCCCACCATTAGCCCCCCACCCATACCCCCTCTCCACAAATTCTGAAACAGACCTCCCACTCTCCACGCCTGTAGACCCCCCACCATTATCGCCCCACCCCCCTCTCTTCACAAATATAGCCACCTCTCTGATGTATTAGAATGTAGTATATCCTCCCACCACCGTCTTAGAACATAATTAAACCTCTCTCCAATAAGAATGCCACACCCCAAGACCATTAATTGATAACCGGTTTGGGTGGAGGTGAGTGGGTTTTCAGTATAGGTTCAAGGGAACCAAAATGAAAGAAGCGTAAGCCGGTTTGATCGAGTTCAATAAACTGTTGAATGATGGTCATGCACCTGAGAAACCTGTTTGAGCGGATGTGAACCGGTTTGATGGGGTTCAAGAAGATTCAATGAACTTGCTCTCCGAATGCCACACTCCTAGACCATTAATTGATAACCGGTTTGAGTGGAGGTGATTGGGTTCTCAGTATAGGTTCAAGGGAACCAGAATGAAAAAAGAGTAAACCGGTTTGATCGAGTTCAATAAACTGTTGAATGATGGTCATGCACCTGAGAAACCTGTTTGAGCGGATGTGAACCGGTTTGATGGGATTCAATAAGATACAATGAACTTTCTTTTTGATGTATTAGAATGTAGTATACCCTCACACCACAATCTTAGAAGATAATTAAGCCTCTCTCCAAGATAAACACCACTCCCCTTAATTGCACACATACCAAAAAAACACACGTATGAGATGGGTAGCCACCAAGGAGAATATTTTTGTTGTGAGTGTAATTTACAGTATATGTCGCTGAGCAGTAGAATGTATCTTTTTTTGAAATATATAAAAGTGCTATTTTTTCTATTATCACCGCAATCAATGTGTGGTAGGCTGTGAGCTGTTTTTACTCCACTGGATAAACTAAGTGAAACTGTGACATGGGAACAATGTAATTAGAGAAAAATACTGTCCAAATCAAGAGGAATTCAAGAATCACTTGGATTGTCTAAAAAACTTAATGCAATGATTATATACAACATATAGTGTAACAGACGGAAATGAGTCATAAGAATTACTATACCCAAAAAAATACTGACGAAGGCTCTACACCTATAGCAGCTGGTCATTGTCCTAACACCAGACAAAAAAATACTGCCGACTACATAAATGCATCGATGCAAGGTCAAAAAAGTAACAAGTTATGATGGCTACAACCATGTAAGGAAAAATGAATGTACCAGACTGCTTGAAGGTACATGGAAGTAAATTGTTAAATTAAGTACCTGAAAAAGCAATCAGAACACCAGTGCACTTCAAAACTCGATGCCTGTCTACAAAAAACCAAGGATGTAATGCTTATTTAGCAAGTGCATTGCTCTCTCATAAAATGAAAAATCCCTCGACGTATGGAAGGCGATTTAATTTATTGAGCCATTAAGAAACTGCCTTATGACAGGAGATACATATATGGAAATCCGTGAATAATAAAATTAATGAGTAGTAATAAATTGAAACCACTAGTGGTAGAATGCAGGTAGCACTAATTTGTTTGCATTGAACAGGACAAAAAACCGTACTGGTATATAAAGGCACTAGAACTGTTCTCGTCCTCGTACAAGATATTTGATATTTTGTGAACATGGCAGCGATCAAGATTTTGTCCCACATGAGAAGGCAGGCAGAGGAAGAGAGTTTTGAGGAAGTTGATACCAGCTTCGAAGTTATCTCTGGAAGGCTGGAAGACATCAGACCTTTAAATTCATCCACCCCGGTAATTAAAAAAACTATTTAGTCAGTTTAAACCTCTACTCTTTAGTGATGTTTTTTGTAAGAAAGTGTTGTGTACCCAAAAATTATCCAAAAAACTATTTAGTCAGTGTAAACTGCTACTTTTTAGCGATTTTTGTGAGATTATTTAGGAAATATTCATAAATGAATAAGTACAGTTTTAAAGCTCTATTAATTAAATATATGATATAGTAAGAGTTATCAGTATTTGATCTACTTTCAGTGCTTCAAACCTTACCTCAAGACTTGAAAAACAATATTAGGATTTTGTTAGATCAATCTCTTAGGTTTTTACAATATTAGGATTTTGTGAGAATAATCTCTTAGGCTTTTTACAGGAACAGAATTCTTAGGAATAAATTATTTTTATTCGTTATAGATACGCAGTCGTCAGGACCACGCAGAAACTGAGGAAACCGAGGGGGAAGATGAATTTAATACGACTATAAGCGATGAGGCAGAAAACTTCCTGCAGGAAGTGAACAATTTAAAAAGTAGAGGATTACAATTAGCTAGAAAACATAAAAAAAAACAGATGGATATTCAAAGAAAAATTAATAAACACAGAATGAAAATTTTAAAATTAGAAAGTAAATTAAAAAAAATTGATGATTTTATCAATTTATGTCAAAATTTAAGCACGTAGTTTTTTGCTGATTTTTTATTTTTGCTGATTTTTTGAGAAATTCATTTCGCTTTTTTATTTTTTTATTTTATAGATCTCAAAATTTCCATCTTTTCTTTATTATGGTTTCTGTATAGTTCTTATTTTTAAGTTGTTATTTTTAAGTTGTTATTTTTAAGTTGCTTTTTAAGTTGTTATTTTTTAATTGATAATCTTAATAAATATTTTTAACTGATAACTTCGTTTTTGATTTAACAAAACAGAAAATGCGTTCAGAGTGTTATGAAAAGAGTACTATGAAAAGAAGATTGACAAAGAGATGCAACAACAACAAATATGGCTGAACTTCAAAAATTGATTTTGTTATGTTATTTCAATAAATGAAAAAATCTCTGGTCTACCATACATTAAGACAAGATTGTCTTTCAACTAAATGGGTGAACAATTGTAAAGTCACACTTACTCGAAAGAAGACTGGCCTCTATATACCACCACAAAAACACATCATAACTAATTACAATAAGTCCCACATTCTTCACGTTGTATTGGAAAACGACAGCGAATCCACGGCGCGACGCATTGCGATGGGTGAAACGGTGGTACGGTTAGAGTGAGAATCAAGACTGGTTATCGAAATTCGGCGACCCGGGGCCGGCGACCGAACAACGGGTCCTACCTACCTGCAGCTGTACCAGTTTTGGTTGAGGTGTATAATAACGGTAATTTATCACCCCAAATCCATGACCACAAAATGGAGCTCAGTAGCGTTGTACGAGGGCAAGCTGAGTAATATCTACACTACGAGGGGAAGCTGTGTAAGATCTACACTATGTGGGGGAGCTGAGCAATATCTACACTACGAGGGGTATCCTTTATGTTCCAACCACCCCTCCCTCAGCAACTTCCACCATTACGGTAAACGCGACCTCGTAATACGGTTGACGACAAAGCAGAACAGGTTTAACAGGTATGCTAAAGTGATTTTTTCGTTTGGATTGAAGTATTATAAAATGGGGCTCCAGCGCAGATCTCTCAGTAGTTGTATAGATATAGCTAACAAATGGCGAACTCAACCAATGTTTGTGATGCGATCAAAGCGCAAATAAAAAATGAGTTTGACGAGTGGCAATCTAAAACAAATATTCCAGAGCGATTTACAAAGATGGAACAGCTCAAAACATTGTACAACGCGGTTAGAGATTTTGAAGCTGGTTGGATATGTCAATGTGATTTAATCAATAGTATTAAATACAGTGAAAGGGCGGATTTATTTTACCCTCAGATGAGTCGACTGCCACCAAAGTTATACTGTTTTTTAAAAGAACAGTTTGAAGCTGAGGATCAACAAGTTCCCGTACGTACAGCAACCTCTCTACAAGTCACAGTGTTGTCAGATGGAAGGCGACAAGTTTGTGCTTATGAATTGTAAGCCACAGGAAGAGGAGTATGTGAAGACCCCCCCTCCACCATCTTGTAACATGAAACATGTTAGTTTTTGTGACGATAACATCACAAGATACATAGTTGTGTGGTCCACCGCGGCAAGATTTGCGCGACAAGGAACGTGGCAACAGACTTTAGCAGACCGGTGTAGATTTGAGCAGCGCGTGACGCAAACTGCACAGGTTTTAGACAGAGTGTTGTGTGGAAATCATAGAGACAAAGTGTATAATGAGCGATTTGAGAATATAAGTGTGTCAAGTATATTGCAGGGTTATGCCCAGAATGTTATATCTAAATTGAAGAAAAAAATGGGGCAATAATAATACATTCATACATTCCAAACCCACACAGATCTATAACAATGGAGGGAGGCTTTCAGTTTTGTAATTATTTTTGATATGTATAATTGGGGGTATGAGTTGTTTTATTATATCCATTGTAGACATGTTATGTATGTACATTTCTTCACGTGTTAAGACAAGTTGTTACATTTAAACCTCACCTCTTGTAATTCATCAAGTAGAAATAAAAAAAGACGTTGAATACAATTATGCTTTTTTATTAAAAATTAGAACTCAATTGTTACAGCATCAAAACATACAATACTTTCACTTATACAAATCTTTCTTGTCGATCCAAGAAGACTTATTTAGCCCAAACCATGAGACTAAAACCTTCGACCCCTTCCGTTTCAAAATTTTTTCAACCAAGTACACGTCTGGATATTTCACTTTCTGAAGTTCGGGGGTATAAAAAGTACCCAAGATATCTTGACCATCTTCGTCCTCCAGCAGGTAAGTGGTAGGGTTTGTATAGCGAACTTTTCTGATTTTAAAGACTTCATTGGACCAGTTTGGTGTGTAGGCCTTATTGAAGGTTGTTCTATGTTTGCTAACCCGCACATGAGTACCTGCTTGATATTTGACGCCCTTGGGGTCAATGGTCTTCAAACGCTTGTACACCGTATTCAAGAGGAGTTTGGCGTTCTTTTTGCTAACATCTTTTGGCCTCATTCGAATTGTGCGATGTATTGTGGCATTGTATGCGTCAGTTATCTTCGGTAGAAGGTCTAACCATCTGTATGATCCTTGGAGACTGAATTGCTTCCACATATGGTTTTTCAACGTACGATTAACTCTTTCAACTACGCTTGCTTTCATTGTAGAGTATGTACTATAGTGATTAATTTTGTAGTGTTTCATTAATTTCTGAAAGTCATTATTGTAAAACTCTTTCCCCAAATCCGTCTGCAAATTTTTTGGTATATCTGGCATTTGCGCAAGAATGTTATTCATGGCTGCTGTAACTTCTTTTCCTGTTTTTCTTTTAACCGGTTGCGCCCACACAAATTTACTAAAGACGTTGATAACAATTAAGATGTAACGAAATCCTTTGTTAGTCTTCCAGTATGGAAGCATTTCCACGAGATCTGCCTGTAGAAGATCATTTAGCCCCTTTACAATAACTCGACGACGTCGGTATGTTTTTCTAGCGGGTTTATGTAGTTCTTGAACAATTTGTGTTTTAAAGTTCATCATTGTTTTACTAGTGGGCATCGAAGTACAATGTGAGCGTCGAGGTTGGGTTTAGGGTCTCGACTTGTGTAAAATTGTAATATGTCACCTTTTTGTAATATAGTATTGGCGGTAATCGAGCGTGAATCACGTGTTACCCTAACTTTTTTTGGTAGAGAAAGACTATCCACGATCCCTGCCACCGGGACGATATAATCTTTTTCATTATCACCGAATGTATAGAACATCCCTTCAGATGTAGTAGAATAAATAGGTAATGCACACAAACTATATAAGTTTGCTGTTAGAAAATCCGTGAATAAAGATGAAATAATATTGTTTTTTGAATGAAAAATATGTCTTCCAAATTTATCGACAGGCATTGTTACAGTGTAGCTGTCCAAACCTTAATGAAGAGATTTGAGTCCTCACATTTATTTTATAATTTTTAATTCCCGGAGCTCCTCCAGTATAGAAAGTATCTCATTCTGATGTGAATTGTTTCCCGCTAATTTTGAGGCAATTAAAATTCGAAGGCGGGGGATCAACTCATTGGGGTCATTATAATAGACATAGTCAATTGGATTATTCGTAAGGCGAAGCATTCCTTTTCCTTTAAAAGAATGTACTCTTCGTAACCGACCTTTCGGTGGAGCAGGTTTCTCAAATGATTCTGGTCTGTAATCCGTCACACCTTTTAGTATGTTGTGTTCTTGTAAATATGGTTTGATTATATTCCTATACTTAGGTATTGTGGTCCCCTGTATTTGAGTATGGGGCTCATTATTTCTCCGGTATGTATTAGTACGGGCTAGCATATCCATATATTGAGTTAAATCATGTTGTGTGAATCCAATGGGGTTCTTTTTGAAAAGTAGTTCATAGAGACCTGGCGTACCTTTATATTTTATCTTTTCAACTACTATATCTGGTCCATCGAAAGTGACTAAGCTTTTACCCAGATTAAACTTATCGGTATCAAGATCATGCGTTAAGCCATAAGTGCGATCGAAATCTTTTTCATCTCCGCGCAGAGACGCATCTACATACTGTCGAGGTAAGGGGTCAAAACTTTCAAGGTATGATTCATATCCAGGTGCATCAATCAGTTGCTCTAATTCTTGTCGAGCATTTGTGACAGCTTGATTGATTGACTGATTTTCTCTATCGAATATTGTTGAATTAGGATCATACTCCTCTAGTGTCGAAACGGTGTTGGGATCTGGGAGATTGGAATATGTGTCCTCCAGAAAGCTTACTCCTACCGGTGGTAGATATCTTGTGTACAAATCTTCTTTCAATTCTTTACGGAGTGAATCCAACTTTCTAGGTGTAGATGTTGTTGATTCTACTTTTGTCGGTTCCTGTTTAATTTTAGGTACTTCAACCTTCTCAAGCAGTTGCTGCAAGGGCTCTGATATAGGTTTGAACCGCTTGTGTAGCTCACTTTCTGTATCAGCTATATCTGATTTCAGAGCCAGATATTTTTGCTTGACAGCTTTTCTTGTTTTGATCAACTCTTTTGCTAATTTAGGATCCATGTTTCTATACGAAATGTTTGTTTTATACTACGAAAATGGTTGAGTAAACAATATTTATATACGATTTCTAAAAACTAATGTTGCTGGTGAAACACTTTCTATACCGTCCTGAGTTCCTGGGGGCATCCTTGTCGATCACTACAAAACTGTGTGGCTCTTGCCAACATAACGAACACAAATTTTTAAATTCGTTAAAAGACATATCCAAACTTATGTGATCATCATAAATATGTTTCAAATTCAAATTGTCTTGTGGGAATAAAATCAACAGGTTGAGATTGTCTCTCAAATTATGCTTGGGTGTTGCAGTATACGTTTGACAAAGATAGAAGCAGTCTGTATTTCGGTGTCGTCCAAAACTGAAATATTGTCTAATGATATTTTGACTGCAGGAGGAAACATCATCGAAAATAATAACAGCGTTTGGTTTGATGAGTTCTGGTGATACAATATTCTCATCCTCACTATATTCAAAGTACCCTATTTGCTTCAGTGGTTTGAATAAGGTGCGTAAATACTGATATTTAGGTTGGTACAGTGACTTGCAGTATAAGTATACGTTTTCGAATCGCAATCCATTTGGGTGTGTCAACAAACTTATCATGACATTTGTTTTCCCTGATCCACTAGGACCGACAATTAAGGCTCGCTTAGAAGCTCCATTGAAAAGATGACCATGTTTTCTAAGCAGATGTTCCTGAGCAATTCCGTCATAATTTTGCACAGGTAATTGTACGACTGATGGTTCCACCTTCATTCTTCGAAGCTATAAATAGTACTGATGCCAAACTTCTCAGGATACTTAACTTTATACCTGATAAAAAGTATAAAAATGACGATTCATCGCAAGTTACTGAACAGTAACAAACGAGCAGTGGCAGCGAAAGGTACCGGTTTATTGGACTCTGTTATAGATAAGCTCCCTTTTGAATTACATCTACCCTCCTACAGATTTTGCGGGCCAGGTACTGCCCTGCAACAACGCCTTGAGCGAGGTGATACTGGAATAAATCCACTCGACAACGCCTGTAAAAAACACGATATTGCTTACGCATCATCCAAAGATAGCAATACTCGTCGTCAAGCGGGCACAATCTTACGTGATCAAGCTCTCCAACGAGTAGTGGCATCTGACTCATCAATAGGTGAAAAGGTAGCTGCACTAGGTGTCACAGCTGCTATGAGCATCAAGAAAAAGTTAGGTCTTGGTATGCGTAAAAAAAAGTTTAGCCGTAAGGCGAAAAAGACTGGGCATGGTCTAAGGAAAAAACGACGCAGTGTGAAAAAATCTCGACTGCTTCCGATTCCTAAAACAGGAGGATTCCTACCTATACTTCTCCCACTTCTGGGTGCACTAGGTGCACTTGGAGGGGGGGCAGCATCAATCGCAAAAGCTGTTAATGATGCAAAGGCTAGTCAGTCTCAGCTGGCGGAACAGAAGCGACACAATCTAGCATTAGAACTTGCTAAACAAGGAAAAGGTTTATATTTGGCACCATATAAAAAAAACTGCTAATTAGCCTTCCTAGACATGCTCTAACGAACATAGATTTGATGGAATTTGCAAAAAAAATGAAGATTCCAAAGTTTAGGGGGGTTTTCATGAGAGACAGTTTACCTAGGAGAATTCGTGCTAAAGAGTGTGGTATCATTAATTTAGATGTCTCAACGGGTAGTGGTTCTCACTGGACTGCCTATTTGAAAAACAATAATCATGTCATATACTTTGATTCTTACGGTAACTTACGTCCTCCGAAAGAAATTGTTAAATACTTTTACAGCAATAACGATGTCACAGATATAGAGTACAACTATGAGACTATTCAATCATTTAACTCACACAACTGTGGGCAGCTGTGCTTGAGATTCCTATATAAGGTCAGCCCAATGCTCCTCCACTGAATATTGCTACATCATGTCAATGACATTTACTCTTACCGGTAATTCTTCTACTCTCCAAGCTGACTTCAATCCTCCAATCGAGCTAGCTGATGATGCAGAGTATGAAATAGGTTTATGCAACTTTGAATCATTCAACGTAATTCCTAATATCAATGACTCCAACAATACGTTCATCTACTCGACGACTTCACTTGAGACAGATAGGGTGTCGTTTAAAATTCCTGTTGGTACATATGAAATATCAGACAAGTTGCTTTTCTTCAACGCAAACTTCCAGCTGGGTTGCAAATAACACTTACTGCCAACCAGGCGTCATCAACCGTCACTTTAAGAGCAAATTTTGATATCGATTTTACTCCAGCAAATACTATTGGACGCTTGTTAGGTTTTCAGCCCCAAGTATTACAAAGGAACATGTTCTATGATTCCGATTTCCCCGTTGAAATTTTGAAAGTAAATTCACTGTGTATCGATTGTAGCATAGCAACAGGTTCCTTCACGAATGGGCAACCTAGTCATATAGTTCACCACTTTTTCCCTGGCACCGGTGTAGGGTATAAAATCATAGAAGCTCCACAAACTGTGCTTTATTTTCCTGTGACTGTCAAGACTATCACCACGTTAACTTGTAAAGTGCTTGATCAAGACAACGATCTTGTGGACTTCAGAAACGAAACTATTACTATCCGTCTGCACTTACGTAAATCAAATAATGGTAATTAGATACAACGTTCCATACCACACGGAAAAAACCTATAAAAACCTGAATCGAAGATTTTACGACATCAGTGTTGGACCAGTCAACGCTACATCACGTCGTCGCACCTTGACCAAGGCAAACAAACAATATTTAAAGTCATTGGGGCTTCAACTGCTGCTCTAAAAATGAGTATTTTAAAAGTTACCGAATCACCACTGATCGATAGATCCATAACAGATCTGGAGTACCACACCTATCAACCATATATTAATGCCAACTTTGATCATAACGATGAAATTAGAATTGGTATCCAGGAGCTGGACGCCATTACTTTACCTTCTCAAAGTTTTGTATACATTGAAGGAGCCTTAAATAAGGCTGATGGTTCACCATCTACAAATTTGAAATTCATCAACAATGCCTTTAGCTTTTTGTTCCGAGAAGTTCGGTATGAGTTGAATGGAGTGGTAGTGGATTCGGTTCGAAACGTGGGACTCACTTCAACCTTGAAGGGGTATCTGTCTTACAATGAAAATGAGAGTTTGCGGCTACAAAATGCTGGTTGGTTTCCAAAAGAAACACACTTTTCCAGTGCTGGTAAATTTAATGTTTGCAATCCATTAAGCATGTGGATGGGATTTTTTGAAGACTATAGAAAAATAATTCTGAATATGAAACAGGAACTAGTTTTAATTCGTAGTAATGATGACGTTGATGCAGTTGTTACAACTGCAGATGAACAACCCAAAATTACTATAGAGAAAATTCAGTGGCGAGTACCCCACGTTTCGGTTGATATACCAGAACAGTTAGCTCTAACAAAACTGGTAAACAAAAATGTTGATATACCGCTTTACTTCCGTAGCTGGGAGCTTGTAGAGTATCCCTCCCTACCACAAACTACCAGACATACTTGGCCAGTTAAAACTAGTACCAAACTAGAAACCCCTAGGCATGTGATAATTGCTTTTCAATCAGATAAAAAAGGTAAATTGCAATCCAATATGTCAACATTTGACCACTGCAAGCTAACCAATATTCGAGTTTTTTTAAATTCGAATCGATATCCTTATAATGATTTATATTTGGACTTTCCAAATCAAAAATTTGCTGCCTTGTATGACATGTTTTCAAAATTTCGTCATTCGTATTATGAAACTGGAAATGAACCACTTTTCACCCCTAAGGACTTTGCAACTACTGCACCACTGACACATATTGATTGTTCTAAGCAGAAGGAAAGTATTCAAACTGGGTCTGTTGTTATGCGAATTGAATTTGAAACTAGCGAGAATGTGTCACCTAACACCTCAGCGTATTGTCTCCTGCTCCATGACCGGCTTTTTTTTTACAACCCTCTAACAAAGATAGTTAAACAGCGTTAGACTATAAAATCATTAAGCTACCAGACCAACCACTCATTCAAATCATGAAAGCGTACCGAAAAGCTTTAACAAGGCATCTGCAAAAGCTCAGGGCTCTGAGAAAAGCACTAAACTTTTATTGCTTGAAACAGCGTGTTGTCAGACAGTTTGCTGATTTAAAACTATGAATTTAATTGTGGACATACAGGGCTTCAAATTGGAGCACAATAAGTTCATAGTGAAAGAGCTGGCTGCCTTTGATGGAGTTAAAATCTGTCACTACATTTTTAAACCACCGTTTCCTTGGGACCTATTACCACGTGACCTGCAAACGCAAGCTCGATGGCTGATAAATCATCATCACTGCATTCCATGGGCTTCTGGATTCACACCACTTCATAAGGTATCTACTATCCTCCAGGAGTTAACGTCCACAGCAAACCAAATTTTTGTGAAGGGGAGAGAAAAAGCAAACTATGTAAGGCAGTATTCAGTAAAACCGATAATCGAACTGGATGAACACCCTCGCCTACCGGAAGGTCCAGCGCGCTGCTTTTACCACGTCAAAGATACATGCATATGTTCCTTATCAAATGTCTATTTTTTATATGATACTTTCATTATGTCATAGGTTATTCAAAAAATAAACTGTTTTTACCATTCTTATAGTTTTATTTACAGCAGAAATGCTGAACTAATATCTAACATTACATTTATTAGTGGCAGTTACATTCTTCTTTGAAGGTGTTCTCATAGACGTACAGGAACTCAATCGCCATGGTAGTATTTTCTGTTGGAAAACTCTCTGCTGAATGTAGTAAATTGGCTGCATTTGTGATAAGATCCCCACCTTGAGTTTGAAGCCCGTTCTGTAACACTCTAAAGTAGTTTCCAAATTTTTGTAGTTTGAAGAGTTCAACGGTGTGATTCACAACTGGTAGCAAGTTCCACAGCGATGCCAAAGATTCGTATCCCAGGTATATCACTGAGCCATCTTTTGTCAATTTTAGAACTGGTGTACCGGAAATGTGTGTAAAGTTGATGGAGCAACAGCTCGTCAGAATTGGTGCACTTGCATCCGTTGCATACATGTTATGGGATATAACGTTTTGATAATCCAGGAACTCTTTCCACTCACTTTCAGTAAACACGATGTTATCACCTTTAACCCCCATCAGCTTAATTCCAGGCGAGTAATTGTATGCAGGATAAACTCCAATGGTCACATGTTTGCTTTTTGATTTGTTTAACGGATATCTTCTTTCACCTAGTACCACAACTGCATTATGGCTGGTCTGAGTGCTGCTGTCCACCATGTTGTATGAATAACTCTCTTTCAACACTGGATTTTTTTGCTGGGTAAACATTTCACTAGTCGTTGAGTATAGTTGGCTGATCCACTGTTGACTGTACCACTTCACACTGTCTTCACCACTTTTGAACCAGTGTCTAGTCATCGTTTGATTGTGGGGGGTATATACCGGTGCACTGCTGAGAAGTGGGAGGTATAAAACCAGCAGTACTAGGGTACACAACATCGCTGTAATCACAGGAATCCTCTGAAGTTTTGAATAAACACTAGTGTTCTCCTCCTCCTTCCGCACACACATGCGTTGTAACAGTTTATTGATGTGTTTTGCATAAACACAACCTTTTGTATACTTAACATGATCCTTGATAGGACAATCACCTTTTCTCCAATTATACAGTTTAACTCCACAACAAAATGCTTGACATATGTCACCCCTTCCAGTGTAAAAGAATCCAGCTAGAGCGATAGGTAGGGGGTCGACGTGATTTGGCCACTTACTAAATGTTAATAGACGTTTATCTAAAGAATTGAACTGCTTAAAGTTCACTGAGTGATCTTCACCACACATGACTTACAGTGTTTTCGAGACAACTAAGCAATCATCGATATGTTACATCAATATAACTCACTATCTTTAGTGGAGGGGGGTTGTGACTGTGCAATTACGTACACGCTCTGTATCTTTTTATTCTCACCGTAATTGGAGAGTGAGTATTGATAGTGCGTGAGTATGACAATAACAACACATAATGTTCTGTATCACAAATAGTTTTATTGTTTTAAAAAAGAAAAAACCATGCCATAATCAAACATTATGCTTCTTCTCAATCCATTACACTTGTTGGAGCAAGTATATCTGTAGACTCTGGTGTTTCTGATAGACCTGATGCCTCTGCTGGACCTTGTGTATCTGTTGTGCCTTGTGTCTCTGCTGGACCTGGTGTCTCGCTGTCTTCAACACCCTCAACTACAGTCTGGATTTGTTGTCGACACTCCAACTCACAGGTGGCTGGTTCCTCAGGAAAAGCGATTCGTATTTGAACATCTTCAGGTAGAAATCGGAAGACTTGTCTGATTTCTGGAAAGTATGTTTTCAGGCGAATGATGGCTCCTATCCAACATTCTCCGCAGATCTTCCCTTCTTGGTACAGTTCTGTAAGTTCGAGCGCTGTACCTTCCAGTTTTGCTCGTTTCTGGCACTCTTCCATCGACCACCATCGCTCCATACCGTAAATTGCTTCGTGGTCGTACTCCCAACGATTTTTACTGAGTTCATCACAGAGGTAGTCTAACGCGCTGGTGAAATCCGTCACAGATACTGTATGACTGTATGCACGCCACATGTTTGCTGACTATGTGTACCATGAATGACCGCAGGCCTGTTAATACATCTACGTCTGTATAACTGGAGGGGGTGAGATGTAGGAGGGGATGTGGTTAGTGGTGGGAGGTGTTAAAGCAGTTTCAAGTCAAACTCAGCGATATAAAATTCTTCTTCTTCTTCGTCTTCTTCTTTGTCTTCTTGTTTATCATTACTTTTAGGTTGGACAAGTGTATCAAGCATATCCCCAAACTCTATCTGGTTTTCGATTTGTCTGTATCTTTCCATTACTGGGATTGCGTGATGCCCCCAAGCCATAGTATGAATACTGCCAGGAACAAAATACCTTTTGTCATCTACACTCGTCAAAGCTACCTTGTTCTTCAGCTCTGTGTAAATAGTGTGCAAACATGATTTAAAGACAAACATTTTCTTGTACAAGTTTCCTCCTTCCTTAACTATGTGCTTGTAATCAGCTACAGTTAACTCTTTGATAGCACTATTTCTCACACCTTTTGCTTTTTTGATATCACCGTCCTGTAGTTTTATACAATATGTTTTTGCACCTAAGCCATAAAATTTGTGAATTGGAGCTCCCGCATATTCATCTTTCATTTTTCCAACCACAGATGGGGTCTTCGTAATTCCATGTATATTATTTTCTGGAAAATTCGATGTATCAAAATAGTTGATATTACTTCTCATATCATCATAAAAGTTATCTGTTCTTATATGCATCACTAACGAATCTGTATCTGTGTAGCATAGTACAGCATCATCACCATATTTTGCTTTGATATAGTCATAGTAAAAGCTGTACATTATATTTTTGGCTATCTCTAATACAGTGAAGCCCACAAATAATGGTTTGTCATAAGTAATTTCTATGGGAGACATTTGCACTGCGACTAGATTCTCGGAAAATATGGAAACTGATTTGAAATTCGGCTTACTAATCAAATCTTGTGCTCCAACACTTCCTTGAGTTGACTCCCAGTGTGTACAAAGTCTGATGTCAACACGTTTGTCTGGATTCTCCATCGTTTTGCCAAATACTGCATTATTGAATAATTTGAATAAATCTTTCTCAAATTTGCTACTTGCTTTATTCCTCAAAATGGTATTTAGATCAATGTAACTTTTCAGCCAGGGTGATTGGTCAAATTCAAGAATTCTGTGTATTTTTTTTAATTGTAGCCCATGTTGTAAACACTGTTGTAGATTTCTGTAGTGGATGACGTACTTGGTTTTATTTTTCAATGTGGCCAGAAGCTTCTTGTGTTTTCCTTTGGGTGGCACAGCTGTTTCAGGGCAGAAAGGAAGGTCGTTGTGGAGGTCATGTAAATGCTTTGGATACAGTAAGTCAACTTCTAAAATATACCCCTTTTTACTGTTTTCATCGGCAGTGGACCACTTGCAGCTTTCAATCTCTCCTTCTGTTAACCATTTGAAACCTCCGGTTGGTAAGCACTGTGACATTGCTTTTCCATACAGATTCGTGGCATCGAGGTAAACTACATATGAGGAGGGTTTTGTTTCATCATAATCTGATATGAACTTGTTGTTTGCTTCTGCAGCTCTTTGACTGCATTGGCTCAAACCTCCTCTGATAGCCTTTCGAAAAAAGTGGAGCATATCCACATCTGTTAGCAGGTCCAACTCCACTTTCGTTTTACGCAGCATTGCATCCCATGCCAACGAAGGTGCTGTGAAGTACTGAGCTGGATCCAACTTGTACGTCGTCAAACTCACTATACGAAAACGTTCAAACACATCTGCTAAAAGCAGCACGTCTGATTTAATATACACATCTGAATAATCCCCCAACGTTTCGCACTTGAAAAGCTTCCAAACGTAGCAAGCTCGATTATATTCTTCAGTAGTAATGTTTTCACCCCGCAATATATCAAAAAACTCAGCTCTGCTAGGTAACGAGGAATCAACGTATGAATATGGAAAAATTCCTTTTTTTCTTATTTCATTGAATTCATCTTGATTTGAAAAAAATTTTTTTATTTCACAGCATTCCTCTGAGGCTAACGTTTCACTTAATTTATCCAGTGCGCTGGGTAGAAACCTGTATGAATCCAGGAATCGCAACTTCATGAATACATTGTCTTCTTTTTCATTTCCTTGCTCTACTAAAATCCTTTTTGAAAACGAAATATACTTTTCTTTGTTTTGTGCAATGACGTCTACTTTTTCTTTGTCTAATGCTAGTTTTTTTATAAATAGGTGACTATCGTAATTACTTAAGTTGTGCAGGAACACAGGCACAAAGCGTGGTAGCTTATAGTTGAGATTGCACACTGAATGAGCGGCAAACCTGTATTTCCCTGTCAGGTGACAATGATCTCTAACTTTGATATCTGCTTCTTGGAACTCTTTTTCACACACATGGCACACTGTGCTTTTCTTGAATTCATCTTCTTCTTGTGGTGTCAGTGGTAACATCTCTTTTGGTTGTTTCAAATATGTATGATATAGTCTAACTACGTGTTCTTCTAGTTTCTCTACAAATTTTTCAGCAGCATCGAGTCCTCTATATTGTACTATTTGTGATACAGAATCATCGAATGAGCATTTTATATAGAAGCAGAATGAAAACGGCACATGCTCGAACGTTTTTACTGAGAACGAATCTTCACTATTCGGCTCAGCATACTGAATAGGTTTCAGCATACTTTCGAAATCGGCATAGACTACAAAGGGGACTTTTAACTGCTTCTCTAGATTAGTGAATTTTAATTTGTTTTTTGGTATATACTCTCCATACTTGTTCAAACTCATATTTGTTGTTGGTAGCTTCGTTGTAACATGATTGCAATCATAAGTTTGATGTCGTTTCAATTTTTCCATTGCATCGTAGCATTGTAGACATCCATCACATATATAAATGCGACCCA
Organism: Callosobruchus maculatus; assembly: GCA_951848785.1. Lineage (NCBI taxonomy): Eukaryota > Metazoa > Arthropoda > Insecta > Coleoptera > Chrysomelidae > Callosobruchus > Callosobruchus maculatus. Next base: position 13,214,188 of record CATOUR010000056.1, read on the forward strand.
CATGCCGTGACCTTTGTCTGGAGATTAGTCGAGACATATCTTTGATCAGACAATAGTGATGTTCACCATTTTCTGTGAGTAGTAATAAATTTACATGAGTGGCTCTTCTTCCAGATGTAAAGTATAGGGGGCCAACAACCTTCCATATATTTGTTTTGTACTCATACTCCAATCCAAACACGTTGATGGAGATATTATTCTGTTTTTCAAATCTTGGTATGTCTTTCAGCTGTACAGGGAAATCTATACCATCAAAATTCAATAAACTTGAGAAATGTGGGTAAGATGTAGATCTACATGGATGCCCCATCGGTGGTATAAGAGCTGCTACAATCGAGTGCGCAAAACAACACTGGTCTTTGTTTTGGATATTCAGCACAGCCCTCTTGTATTCTATTTGTTTTGGTAGCTTGATGAAGCTTCCTGCTCTTAAAGGATTATATTGGTTTATATTTACCTCCAAATATAATAAACTCATTAACAACCACCCTGATTCTTTTTCTTCGAATGTTCCACACTTATTTACGATTTCTGTCTTGAATTCTTCATATATTTCATCCAACGCTGTTGATATCACAATAATTTTGTTTTTTGTATTAAAAGATTTTATATCTGTAGTCTGTTTCTCTGGTTTGCTATAAATACCAAAAAGCTCACAGTTTACTTTTAATGCCTGATATTCTGTTCGGTATTGTTTGATAATAGCAATTACTTTTTCTTTGACTCCTTGAAAAAATGCATCACAGTCCAACTTCACTTCTTCATTGGTTGTAAAACGATATGTACAGATCCTAGACTCGAATGCACTTGCTACCTTCTCCACACCTGGTGCTACAGCGGTTCCCGTTGCTTCCAATCGTCTCTTCCGTCGCCTTTGATTGTCTGCTCCCTGATCAGTTACAGATGTTGATGATGCATTGGCTTCACACCGTCTCCCACCCACTCTATCACTTTGGTTGTCTGCATTATGATCGAGCGTTGGTTGACCGTTGCTTCCCGATGTTGATGGTGTTGGATCATTGCTACTTCCAACCCTTCGCCTTTTGCTGCTCGACACTACATCAAATCTAAACGGACAGCTCTCTTTTTTGTGACGGCTAAGCGATGACTTCGATGCAAAAAGTTTGTAACACAATGGACACTTCATTTTACACAACACAGCAAATGTTCGCCTTTGTAGTCTATACCGATTTTTTCATATGCCTAATACTTTCAAGAGTTGCAGCTGTACTAACCTCCTTCCTTTTTAAAGCCATCTATATTCATCGCTGATGGAGATTATCCCCCACCAAACCTGTTTACTATTTTTTCTTTCTGCTTGATTTTCACTTCAAGTTCATTGAATCTTATTGAACCCCATCAAACCGGTTCACATCCGCTCAAACAGGTTTCTCAGGTGCATGACCATCATTCAACAGTTTATTGAACTCGATCAAACCGGTTTACTCTTTTTTCATTCTGGTTCCCTTGAACCTATACTGAGAACCCAATCACCTCCACTCAAACCGGTTATCAATTAATGGTCTAGGAGTGTGGCATTCGGAGAGCAAGTTCATTGAATCTTCTTGAACCCCATCAAACCGGTTCACATCCGCTCAAACAGGTTTCTCAGGTGCATGACCATCATTCAACAGTTTATTGAACTCGATCAAACCGGTTTACGCTTCTTTCATTTTGGTTCCCTTGAACCTATACTGAAAACCCACTCACCTCCACCCAAACCGGTTATCAATTAATGGTCTTGGGGTGTGGCATTCTTATTGGAGAGAGGTTTAATTATGTTCTAAGACGGTGGTGGGAGGATATACTACATTCTAATACATCAGAGAGGTGGCTATATTTGTGAAGAGAGGGGGGTGGGGCGATAATGGTGGGGGGTCTACAGGCGTGGAGAGTGGGAGGTCTGTTTCAGAATTTGTGGAGAGGGGGTATGGGTGGGGGGCTAATGGTGGGGGGTCTACAGGCGTGGAGAGTGGGGGGTATGTTTCAGAACTATCTTTTACACTCTACTAACGTCTATCGGAGGCCTCTGACATTTGGAGCATCAATCGCGAAATTTACGCTGCGGCTCTGAGGCTAGCTAGACAGGGGAGAGTGAGAGACTCTCCTGTTGAGAGATCACAGAGACGGGTGCGCCAAATGGAAGCGAAAATCCAGTTGGCTCGCCAGGAAGCATCCCGTATCCAGTGCGTGATGGAATATAGAGGCGGCTGGGAAGCCTTTTACGCGCCGAGTGCGCCAGATAGCCTACGGGTTGAGGCGCGACCATCATACACTCAGTCAAGCGGTACTGGTTGTTGTCAAGCAACACTGTCTTGACAGGATACGGATGCTAATCGCTGCTAAGCGATCGTTGGTGGCGCGGGCGAGAGGTCTGGAGCAGAACAGAATGTTCTACGAAAGACCTTCTCGCCTTTTCCAATAGCCACCTCGAGCCATAGAGCAGCCGCCAACTAATGATCGCGTGGAGGCCTTTGGGAGAGACATTTACGAACAACCCAGACCTCTCTCAGCAGACACTCCGGCCTTGGCGCAGTTCGAGTCCGTTTGTAGGAGGACTCCTAACTTGAATGTACTGCGTCATCCGATAAACACGGAAGAAATTCTTGACGCCTTACGAGGCGCAAAGAATTTCGCAGCTCCTGGCCCGGATGGCATAAACACCTACTGGTGGAAAAAATTCCCCATTTGCCACCGGCATTTAGCTAGAGTTTTTAACTCGTGGCTAAATCAGGAGCAGCCAATTCCGGCTTGGTTTGTCGAGGGTCGAACCGTGCTTCTCCCGAAGACCGGAGATTTGTCTGATCCCAGAAACTACAGGCCAATAACATGTCTGAACGCATGTTACAAGCTCTTCACCAGAATCTTGTACATGCGTCTCCTTCAAGCTGTGAATCCTGTATTTCTCGAAGTGTATGAACAGAGAGGGTCGAATGAATGAATAAGCACCAGAGGCTATCCAGCACGGAATGTGGCTGGTGCATAGGCCACACGATGGGCCCTTTTGCGCCTCTATCCGCGCTAGTTCCTAAGACCTGCCCTTTTGGCAAAGGCAAGTACATTCTTAGGTCCTATCCGTTTTATCTCTATTGGTTCCAAGGTTCTTGAGCCCAGCATAGTCTGCCTGTGATAACCCAGGGTTTCACAGCGACACAGGATGTGTGCCGAGGATTCTTCCTCTTCACCACACCACGTTCACGTTGGGTCGTTGACCACCCTCATCACAAACAAGTGACGCCTGAAGGTATTGTGACCCGTTAATAAGCCTACTAACAATATCAAGTTACTCCTATCCAGAGAGAGACAAAATCGTCCTATTCTCTCTGCAGGCCCTGCTAATAGCTCCCGAGCCTGACGGAGATGACCAGAGATGTTGTTCCATCTCAGAGAGTGTTGATTTTCGATCCACTCTCCTGTTGTTTTCCTAACCAAGTTTGCAGACAGTCCTAAGGCTGGTTCCGGGCCCACAAAACTGTTTTCGGATCCCATCCTGGCTAGATGATCCGCCATTTCATTACCCTTTACCCCAGCGTGCCCAGGTACCCACATCAGTGATACCTTGTGTTTAGCTGAGATGTCGTCAAGAGCCCTCCTGCACTCCAGGACCAGTCCCGACGTTATTTTCCAAGCACTCAGTGCTTTGATGGCTGCCTGACTGTCAGAGCAGATAGTAATCCGCCTCCTAGACCCGTCAATTTCCCGAATACGATTTACACAGGCAAGTATCGCATAGACCTCAGCCTGGAATACTGTGGTGTGCCCCCCAAGAGGGAATGAAAGTCTTGTACGGGGTCCGTAGACTCCCGAGCCCCAGCCCTCTCTAGCGAGTGAACCGTCTGTGTACCAGACCTGTCCTCCTCCTTCGATGAGCTGTCTTTCCCTAGACTCCCACTCTTCCCTTGACGGAAACACCACCGTAAATTTGCGATTGAAGCGACGCGTAGGAGAAACTGTATCGCTCCTCGCCAACAAAATAGGACAATCCTCATGCAACTCTGCTAGAATCGTCGAATGTCCTTTGCCTGGATTCATAAAAGTCCAGCTACCCTGACTCCAGAGACGGAACCCAGTTTTTCTAGCTTCCCCTTGGATTACCAGATCCAAAGGAGGAAGATTCAATAGTGTTTCAATGGCACTCAAAGGTGTTGTGCGCACTGCACTGGTTATACTAAGACATGCCAAACGTTGGACCTTATTAAGTTTGGCTCTTGTTGCCTCCGTCTTTATACAGGTCCACCACACTATGGAGCCATATATTAGTGACGGTCTGACTAGTGTAAAGCCAGTGCACCACTTTTGGGCTCAGGCCCCAGCTACTACCGACAACTCTTCTGCAGGCCCATAATGAGTCTCGAGCCTTGCTTACCTTATAGTCCACGTGCTGCCTCCAAGTCAGCTTGTGATCCAGTATGACTCCTAGATACTTTACTGACTGAGACAATTCAAGTGTCGTTCTGAAAAAGGTAGGCCTCACGAGGCCTTCCATCTTCCTTTTCCTAGTGAACATAACGAGCTCCGTATTTTCAGCGTTCACTGACAGATCCACCTCATTTCACCACGTTTCCACAACATGCAGCGCGCCTTGCATTACCTCGGAGACTGTATTAATGAATCTACCTCTGACCACTATGCTCAAATCATCGGCATAGGCCTGTACGTAGACCCCTGTGTTGCTTAGTCTCACGAGTAGGTCATTCACCACTAAGCACCATAATAGAGGTGAAAGAACACCGCCTTGTGGGCAGCCTCGCGCCACTGCAACGCTATAGTTTATGTCATTAAGCGTTGCAGAAGCCACTCGGCCCTCTAGAGTAGTAAGAATCCACTCCACTAGGATTGGAGCAATTCCATGTCTCTCTAGGGCGCGTCTTATCGAATTGAGGGTCAAAGAAAGGTGTAGCTGGCTGCAAGGAGAACTTGTTGATTGACCGATGTGTCACGCAGGACTCCGTGCAGTACAAGCGAAACCTTTCTATGGCCTGGATTGACTATCGCAAGGCATTCGACAGCACGTCTCATGAGCTCATTGTGCGGCTGTTAGAATGTCTTTCGGTGGATAATCAGATAGTGGGATGCATCAAACAACTGATGCCACTCTGGAGGACCCGGTTCACTATAACATCAGGTGAAACTCGGGTTCAGACAAAATTGGTGTCATTGAAAAGAGGTGTCTTCCAAGGAGACTCCTTGAGTCCCTTGATCTTTTGCATCTCACTTTTGCCTCTGTCCATAGCGCTGAGAAATACTAAATGATACAGCTGTGGCACGCCCAATAACCGGAGGCACAAGATCACCCATCTGTTTTATATGGATGACCTAAATTGATAACCTAAAACTTTATGCCTCCGGCCAACGCGAACTACAACAATCGCTGAGGGTGGTGCAGGAGTACAGTCATGCTATCGGAATGGAATTCGGGACAGACAAATGTGCATTGGTTCATCTCAAGAAAGGACGAAGCGGAGATAATGGAGATGAGGAACAGCTCGTTGACGGGAGCATCTTGCGACAACTGCATGCCGGAGATACCTATACCTACCTTGGAGTGGCGCAGCGTCATGTCCAAGAGGCAGAATTGGTCAAAGAGTGTCTCCGCCGCAAGTATTTGCACCGACTCCGGCAGATCCGGTCATCAGAACTGTCCGGCAAGAACAAAGTCGCTGCCACAAACATGCTTGCGGTCCCATTGTTATTATACACCTTTGGTGCTATACACTGGAAAGTGAACGAACTGAAGGAAGTTGACACGAAGACCCGCAAAAGGATGAATATGGAGAGAAGTCTGCATCCTAAGTCCTCTGTCCCGGAATATACCTCCCGCGGCACCTGGGAGGGCGTGGACTATTGAGTTTGGAGCGTCTGCACAACAGGGTAGTATTGCCACTGCCTGCTATGTAACGAACAGCACCGATCCCCTGATCCGCTTTGTGCGAGAGCACGAGAATGCGGGTAAAGGAGCCTTTCTTTTTAGCGCAGCGAAACGAGCAGCCGAGGAGCTCAGCCTCACACTCGACTTCAAGCGGAGGTGTCAGCAGTCCATTACGGAACTCGCTCCCGCAGAATTAAAATCCCACATTAAAACTGCCGAAGTCAAATTCCTTTTAAGACTTCATAAAGATAAGCCAATGCATGGAATCTTCTACAAACATCTGGAAGAGCATGGCTTGTCTGAGCAGTTGACCTTCTCTTTCCTAAGGTCTAGTGGGTTGAAGTCAGAGACTGAGGGCTTTATAATGGCTTGCCAAGACGGTGTCTTCAACACCTTGGTGTACCGTAAAAGTGTTATGGGTGAGATGTACCCGACACCCTTTGTAGACCTTGCCGACAGGCGCCAGAGACGCTTATGCGTCTCTTGTCGGCATGTACGCTGGGACGGCTTACGTCCATCGGCACAACGCGGCTCTACGAGTGCTCTATTATCATTTAAGGCACTCATACGGTATCGATGAGACACCGGTGCTGCCATACGCTCCAGGGGATATAGAGTCCGTTGTGGAGAACGAGAGATGCCGGATTTACTGGAACTACTCGTTCCCCACGCTCGAGCTTGTACAGGCAAACAAGCCCGACATAGCCCTTCTCGACCACCAACAGAAGACGATGTTCGTTATTGAGTTTTCGGCGCCTGCCGAGGTGAGCATCGTCTCTAAGGAGGAGGAAAAGCGGACCAAATATCAGGAGTTGCTCGGTCAACTTTGCAGGCTCTGGCCAGACTACACTGTAAGTCTGCTGGTTATGGTCATTGGACCCCTTGGTGGAATGAGGAATACGCTGCTCTCTGCACTGCGCAAAATACCGATGCGCCGTGCGGCGGCGCACATCTTAGCCGCCAGAATGCAGAAGGCAGTCATCCTTGGGTCCCTTCGTCTACTTAGGGCGCACGATTCGCGAACCCAGTGATTGCTCAGCTCACGGTGTGAGGAGTAGTAATTGGGTAATGGAACAGCAGCTCGGTGTGTCGGATGCCACTCTGGAAGATCCGGTTCACTATAACATCAGGTGAAACTCGGGTTCAGACAGAGTTGGTGTCATTGAAAAGACGTTTCTTCCAAGGAGACTCCTTGAGTCGCTTGCTCTTTTGCATCTCACTTTTGCCTCTGACCATAGCGCTGAGAAATACTAAAGGATACAGCTGTGGTACGCCCAAAAACCGGAGGCACAAGGTCACCCATCTGTTTTATATGGATGACCTAAAACTTTATGCCTCCGGCCAACGCGAACTACAACAATCGCTGAGGGTGGTGCAGGAGTTCAGTCATGCTATCGGAATGGAGTTCGGGACAGACAAATGTGCATTGGTTCATCTCAAGAAAGGACGAAGCGGAGATAGTGGAGATGAGGAACAGCTCGTTGATGGGAGCTTCTTGCGACAACTGCATGCCGGAGATACTTATACCTACCTTGGAGTGGCGCAGCGTTATGTCCAAGAGGCAGAATTGGTTAAAGAGTGTCTCCGCCGCAAGTATTTGTACCGACTTCGGCAGATCTGGTCGTCAGAACTGTCCGGCAAGAACAAAGTCGCTGCCACAAACATGCTTGCAGTCCCATTGTTGTTATACTTTGGTGCTATACACTGGAAAGTGAACGAGCTGAAGGAAATCGACACGAAGACCCGCAAAAGGATGAATATGGAGAGAAGCCCGCATCCTAAGTCCTCTGTCCCGCGAATATACCTCCCGCGACACCTGGGAGGGCGTGGACTATTGAGTTTGGAGCGTCTGCACAACAGAGTAGTACTGGCCACTGCCTGCTATGTAACGAACAGCACCGATCCCCTGATCTGCTCTATGCGAGAGCACGAAATGCGGGAAAAGGAGCCTTTCTTTTTAGCGCAGCGGAACGAGCAGCCGAGGAGCTCAGCCTCACACTCGACTTCAAGCGGAGGTGTCAGCAGTCCATTACGGAACTTGCTCCCGCAGAATTAAAATCCCACATTAAAACTGCCGAAGTCGACTTCCTCTTAAGACTTCATAAAGATAAGCCAATGCATGGAATCTTCTACAAACATCTAGAAGAGCATGGCTTGTCTGAGCAGTTGACCTTCTCTTTCCTAAGGTCTAGTGGGTTGAAGTCGGAGACTGAGGGCTTTATAATGGCTTGCCAAGACGGTGTCTTCAACAACTTGGTGTACCGTAAAAGGGTTATGGATGTAGATATACCCGACGGTTGTATTTGGTCGTTTTCTATCGTTTGCAGTTGTTATCTGCTTGCTTTGTGTTGTTTTTAGCTGTTTTCTGCTCTTTTCTGTTGCGTTCGGCTGCGTTTAGTCGTTTTCAATTGTCTAGCGCTGTTATCTGACTGCTCTCTGTTGTTATGGGCTTCTTTCTGTTCTATTCGGTTGTATTTGGTTGTTTTTTATCGTTTGCAGTTGTTATCTGCTTGCTTTGTGTTGTTTTTAGCTGTTTTCTGCTCTTTTCTATTGTATTTGACTGTGCTTAGTCGTTTTCTATTGTTTAGCGCTCTACTTGCTTTCTGTTGTTATGGGCTGTTTTCTGTTCTATTCTGTTGCATTTGGTCGTTTTCTATCGTTTGCAGTTGTTATCTGCTGACTTTCTCTTGTTTTTAGCTGCTTTCTGCTATTTTCTGTTGTATTTGGCTGTGTTTAGTCGTTTTCTGTTGCTTCCCGCTGTTATCTGCTTGCTTTCTGTCGTTTTGAGTTAGCTTTGACTTTATTCGGTTGTATTTGGTCGTTTTCTATCGTTTACAGTTGTTATCTGCTTGCTTTCTGTTGTTTTCAGCTGTTTTCTGTTCTTTTCTGTTGTATTCGGCTGTGTTTAGTCGTTTTCTATTGTTTAGCGCTGTTATTTGCTTGCTTTGAGTTGTTTTCAGCTGTTTCCTGTTCTTCTCTGTTCTATTATGTTGTATTTCATCCTTTTCTATTGTTTATCGCTGTTATCTGCTTGCTTTCTGTTGTTTTCAGCTGTTTTCTGTCCTTTTCTGTAGTGTTCGGCTGCGTTTAGTCGTTTTCAATTGTCTAGCGCTGTTATCTGACTGCTTTCTGTTGTTATGGGCTGATTTCTGTTATATTCGGTTGTATTTGGTCGTTTTCTATAGTTTGCAGTTGTTATCTGCTCGCTTTCTCTTGTTTTTAGTTGTTTTCTGTTCTTTTCTGTCGTATTAGGCTGTGTTTAGTCGTTTTCTATTGTTTAGCGCTGTTATCTGCTTGCTTTCTGTTGTTTTCAGCTGTTTCATGTTCTTTTCTGTTCTACTAGACGCTTATGCATCTCTTGTCGGCGTGTAAGACGTACGCTGGAACGGCTTACGTCTATCGACACAACGCGGCTCTACGAGTGCTCTACTATCATTTAAGGCACTCATACGGTATCGATAAGACACCGGTGCTGCCATACGCTCCACGGGATATAGAGTCCTTTGTGGAGAACGAGAGATGCCGGATTTACTGGAATTACTCGTTCTCCACGCTCGAGCTTGTACAGGCAAACAAGCCCGACATAGTCCTTCTCGACCACCAACAGAAGGCGATGTTCGTTATTGAGTTTTCGGCGCCTGCCGAGGTGAACATCCTCCCAAAGTAGGAGGAAAAGCGGACTAAATATCAGGAGTTGCTCGGACAATTTCGCAGGCTCTGGCTAGACTACACTGTGAGTCTGCTGGTTATGGTCATTGGATCCCTAGGTGGAATGAGGAATACGCTGCCCTCTGCACTGCGCAAAATACCGGTGTGCCGTGCGGCGGCGCACATCTTAGCCGCCAGAATGCAGAAGGCAGTCATCCTTGGGTCCCTTCGTGTCGCTCGTTTGGGGGCTTAGAAAGTGACTTTTTGATGGGCAAGCTATGTCGAGTGATGGTTCATCGGAGGCTTTAATACCACCGCGGAGTTGTCATGCCGACAGGGCTCGTGATCAAAAAGTCATTTCAACCAAGGCTAGCACACTCAGGAAGGTTTGGGCTAGGTAGACTTTATACACCCTACCGAGCACAAAGCTCCTTTCCCCAAGCTATCCTGACCTCGGTCAGATAGGGATTTGGCAAATCCGGGGAGAAATGCCCCAGAAGACTGAGCGCCGGTCCTTCTGTCACATACCGTTATTGCGCCCCACACTTCAACGACCTCAGCGGGGCGTGGCTGGGGAACGTTGTGAGGGGTACGCAACCGGGGAGCTTGCCTTAACCGGCTGGCCCGCGAGGAGAAAGCCTCAACAAAACCCGACAGTAAAGTCGCAAATCCTCCGGAGCACCTTGAGCCAACTTCGGAGTAAATATAAGTCCCTTCTCTCCTGGAATGGGCGTCACCTGGGAGAGCCACAGCCGGCAACCACCAAATCTGGCAAGCCCCGACAGCGCTTACAGTGGACTACTGAAATGAACACATCTGTAATGCGCTGTTACTATACCGCTACGAAACTAGAAACCATCTCTACAGGCTACAGACATGAGCTGCACAGGCTATTTATAGCACAATACCCACACCTCGCAGAATGTGTGACTGAACTCATTGACCAAAAACGAGTCATAACAAAAAACAACCGCCTTATACCCCAAGAACTAGAAGCTATAAAAAAACTTGTAGCCAACGAAACACTGTCCATCCGAATGATTCGCTTGTTACTGAATCAATCACGGAGACACAAAACACCCATACCCGAAATAACCAGACTACAAACACAGCCACAACCAACAACATTAGCATACAGTCAGAAATAGATTCAGAGCATGAACATACACCAAATACACCTGACATAATATTAACTAACTTACCCGCCTCGACCACACAAAGCCAGCATATTTCTCAACCACCTTCAGTCACACAATCTACCGAAGCAGTGAACACTGCTCAACCGTCTTCCATCTCTGGCGGAACAAATGACGAACTCACGAACAACTCAATTTAACAAACGGTGAAACACAACCACACAGAGCCAAAACCAAAACGTTGCTCGATCACCTTCCATCACACAAACTGCGGAACAGGTGATGAACACACAATTTAACAAATGGTGTGGCACCAATCCTGTACTGCGAGATCCCCTGCCCAGACTAATTTTCAAAAACAACACTCAGCAAATACTACACACAATAAATACTAACCTAATACCACAATTCATAACAAACAACAGTAACCTAGAGGACATCCATACCGTTATATATGCTGCCGCAGCAACAACACTCATAGTTAACGGCCAAAAACTTCAAAAACGTTCTAAAGACCAGCGAAGCAATAGATCTAAACCTAAATGGCAAATGAGAATCGAAAACAAAATCAGCACACTCAGAAAGGATCTGGCACACCTCGCGCAATACTCCAACAATAACAACCACCTCTCAAAACACATACAAAGAACAATAAATATACTGAAATCAAAGACACCACAAAAAACAATACCAGAAATAGCTAATACACTTAAACAAAAACTTGCAGTTTATGCTGCTAGACTCCGCAGATACAACGAATCCAACGACAGAAAGGATGCTAACAATCTATTTCAGAAAAGTGAAAAGCGGTTCTACCAAAAAATAACATCAAGCAACCAGATAACAACAACAGAACCTCCAAGCAGAAAAGAATTAACTGTATTTTGGAGAAGCCTATGGTCAGAACCCAAAACCCATAATGAAAATGCTCCATGGATCAGACAAGAAGAGACAAAACATCAACACATAACGGAGCAGGGAAATATTATTCTTACAACTGAAGAAATAGCTGAAACGATAAAACATACCCACAATTGGAAGTGTCCAGGCGTGGATAATGTGCAAAATTTTTGGTACAAACAATTCAGTTCAACATACCAAATGCTCACAGACCAAATCAATAAAGCCATACTCCAACCTAATAGGCTTCCCGAATTCCTCACACAAGGAATAACGTATATAAAACCCAAAAATGCAGATACCAAGAACCCTGCCAACTACCGCCCAATCACTTGTCACTTGAACATCACTTGATGCAAAACAACATCTTGGCTGAAGAACAGAAAGGATGTAGAAAACACAGCCAGGGTTGCAAGGAACAACTTATAGTTGATAGTGTGACCATGGAGCAAACTAGAAAAGAGCATAGGAATCTCCATACCTGTTTCATAGATTACAAAAAAGCATTCGACTCTGTACCCCATAGCTGGTTAATGAAAACACTTCAAATATATAAAATAAACCCAGGACTTCGCCAGTTTCTTAAGCGCACCATGGAAACATGGCGAACAAACATACACCTTCAAACTCACGATGGCCATATTCAAACGGATGAGCTACACATACGACGCGGCATCTTCCAGGGTGACTTTCTTAGTTCATTATGGTTCTGCCTCTGTCTAAATCCGCTCTCCAATACACTTAACAGCACAAACCATGGCTTCAACATCAGACACCATAAAGCAGATCAACACAAAATCAATCATCTCCTGTACATGGATGATATAAAACTATATGCCGCCACTGAGAGAATTACTCAAAATAACAGAAGTTTATACATCAGACATCAGGATGGAATTCGGAATGAGTAAATGCTAGGTGCTGCACATCAATAAAGGCCAATGGAAAAACCAACCCGAAAAGGAAGTAGTAACTGGCCAACCGCTGGACAACATGGATAAGGACGAAACGTACAAGTACCTGGGCTTCAATCAGAACGTTAAGATGGACCATACACAAGTCAAGGCACAAGAGTTTAAAGACCGCCTCATTAAACAATTAAAAACAAATTTGAATTCTAAGAATCTCCCAAAAGCCATTAATACATTTGCGATACCAGTACTCACATACCCCTTTGGCATCATCAAGTGGTCACACACGGACATAGAAAACATCCATATACTTATATGAACAGAACTCACAAAACACAGAATGTCACATCCGAACGCGTGCAAGGAGAGGCTTACCATAGACAGAAAGCTAGGGGGCAGAGGATTTATAGACATACAGTCACTTCGCACAACACAAATACAAACACTCAGCCATTTCTTCCACACCAAACAAACTAACTTATATAAGGCAATAGTAAAAGCAGATAAAAACTATACACCACTTAACCTCTCTAGTCCAGATCACGTAGCAGACACATACAATCATATCCAATCACAACAAGAAAAAATAAACACCTGGTCGCAGAAAGCACTGCACGGCAAACATAGATACCGTGTCACCCAAGACCACATTAACAAAAAACAGTCATACACCTGGTTGCAGGATGGACAGCTGTTTCCAGAAACGGGGGGTTTCATGCTTGCTATCCAGGACCAAGTGATTGCAACACTTAACTACAAAAAATATATAATTAAAGATCCATCCATAACAGACGATAATTGCAGAAAATGTCAACAACAAAAAGAAACAGTAGATCACATAACAAGCGGGTGCAAGAGTCTTGCCGGTACCGAATACACAGCCAGACATAACTCTGCGGCCAAGGTCATACACCAAGCATTAGCCACAACAAACAAACTAATAGAAAACACAGATCCGTATTACAATTACACTCCGACATCAGTACTCGAAAACGATCAATACAAACTATACTGGGATGTTGAAATACAAACAGACAAGACTATCCCAGCCAATAGACCAGATATAGTTGTCCAGTCAAAGGCCGACAAAATTACCTATTTGATAGATATTGCCATTCCCAACGATGTGAATATCCAAAACACCTACGCAGATATCTAAATACACGGACCTTGCCATGGAAATAAAACGACTTTGGAAACAAAACAAAGTCACAATTGTCCCCCTCATTATATCTGTCTCAGGCCTTACACCAAACACGTTTACACAATACCTCCAACAGTTGGGCCTGGACGAAAAGTTACACAAAGTATTCCAAAATTCTGTAATCCTGAAGACCTGTAATATTGTGCGATCCTTCCTAAATTCTGAAAGATAATAATCCGAGTGTTGACTTGGCTCAGCCCGTCAACACTTGTTGCTACCTCAATTATGCGAGAGGAACTTAGAGAGAGAGATAGTAATAATAATAATAATAACAACCGCGAGGGGTTGCTAGATCCCCTCAGTGGCGCCTCCCCAAAGTGGCGGATAGGGGAACGCCTCCCAGATATGGGTGGTACCGGGGAAATCAAATACCCGGGGCGGACCAAAACTAGCACGGTGGAATAGCATCTGCATCCAAAGGACCGGCTATTTCTCAATAACTAGAACACGACGGATCTCCATGTGAGGAGCGGTACTCCGACAGCGTCTGACTCCATGTTAGGGGCGGCTGATAATACACCCGCAGGAAGCCACCCAACATCAGTAGGCTATCCGGTGCGTGGCGACACCCCAGGGTATACCGAAGCCTAAGGATGTAATCCAGCCGGCAACCTTCGCAGGTGCATCCTCAGGAGGCAATTTGGACGGCTGCCTCCGGAAATGTCGTCTGGGGGCCCTAAGGCAAACCACCTGACGGGCCCTATCTTCGGGTTCGACCACCCCGGAAGAAAAGCACCCACACCGAGCCGGTTCCGGAAGCCGGCGTTGGGCAAGGTGGCGGCGCTTCGAATTGCCCTATTGACGACCCCCGCAATGACACGGACCATTTTAGGTGGACGACGGAGCTCAGGGATGACCTGCTGAGCTGCCACGAGAGCAGTAGCCCGCGCCGCAGGGGATACATGTCCCGCATGTATGAGAGGTGGTGTGAAATGCACCCAGAGCATAGCACGCTAACCTCTCAGAATTTGCGAGATTATGTATCGTACCTCCGGAGGCAGGGATATGTTCGTGCTCCAGCTCAGCCTGCCCCTTCGGCGGACGGAAGGCCTGTTAACCAGGCTGAAAGTTCGCTGGTAAGGCCCGCTGAGAGGGAAGTCGACCAAGTCGTCTCACCTGGGGATTTCAGAGACCGAAGGGCCTTGCATAACAACGGAAGGTCCTTGAAGCTGGCAGATTTGAAGAGAGAGGATGAGGTTGTGGGTGAACGTCTATCGGAGGCCTCTGACATTTGGAGCATCAATTGCGAAATTTACGCTGCGGCTCTGAGGCTAGCTAGACAGGGGAGAGTGAGAGACTCTCCTGTTGAGAGAGCACAGAGACGGCTGCGCTAAATGGAAGCGAAAATCCAGTTGGCTCGCCAGGAAGCATCCCGTATCCAGTGTGTGATGGAATATAGAGCGGCTGGGAAGCCTTTTACGCGCCGAGTGCGCCAGATAGACTACGGGTTGAGGCGCGACCATCATACACTCAGTCAAGCGGTACTGGTTGTTGTCAAGCAACACTGTCTTGACAGGATACGGATGCTAATCGCTGCTAAGCGATCGTTCTCGCCTTTTCCAACAGCCGCCTCCAGCCATAGAGCAGCCGCCAACTGCTGATCGCGTGGAGGCCTTTTGGAGGGACATTTACGAACAACCCAAACCTCTCTCAGCAGACACTCCGGCCCTGACGCAGTTAGAGTCCGTTTGTAGGAGGACTCCTAACTTGAATGTACTGCGTCATCCGATAAACACGGAAGAAATTCTTGACGCCTTACGATGCGCAAAGAATTTCGCAGCTCCTGGCCCGGATGGCATAAACACCTACTGGTGGAAAAAATTCCCCATTTGCCACCGGCATTTAGCTAGAGTTTTTAACTCGTGGCTAAATCAGGAGCAGCCAATTCCGGCTTGGTTTGTCGAGGGTCGAACCGTGCTTCTCACGAAGACCGGAGATTTGTCTGATCCCAAAAACTACAGGCCAATAACATGTCTGAACGCATGTTACAAGCTCTTCACCAGAATCTTGTACATGCGTCTCCTTCAAGCTGTGAATCCTGTATTTCTCGACGTGTATGAACAGAGAGGGTCAAAGAAAGGGGTAGCTGGCTGCAAGGAGAACTTGTTGATTGACCGATGTGTCACGCAGGACTCCGTGCAGTACAAGCGGAACCTTTCTATGGCCTGGATTGACTACGTCCATTGGCACAACGCGGCTCTACGAGTGCTCTACTATCATTTGAGGCACTCATACGGTATCGACGAGACACCGATGCTGCCATACGCTCCAGGGGATATAGAGTCCGTTGTGGAGAACGAGAGATGAGGCTTTACTGGAACTACTCGTTCCCCACGCTCGAGCTTATACATGCAAATAAGCCCGACATAGTCCTCCTCGAGTATCAACAAAAGACGATGTTCGTTATCAAGTTCTCGGCACCTGCCGAGGGGAACATCGTCTATAAGGAGGAGGAAAAGCGGACCAAGTATCAGGAGCTGCTCAGACAACTTCGCAGGCTCTGGCCAAACTACACTGTAAGTCTGCTGGTTATGGTCATTGGATCCCTAGGTGGAATGTGGAATACGCTGCTCTCTGCACTGCGCAAAATACCGGTATGCCGTGCGGCGGCGCACATCTTAGCCGCCAGAATGCAGAAGGCAGTCATCCTTGGGTGCCTTCGTCTACTTAGGGCGCACGATTCGCGGACCCAGTGATTGCTCACCTCACGGTGTGAGGAGTAGGGTAATGGAACAGCAGCTCGGTGTGTCGGAGCCCGGGCTGTACTTTTTGTTTTTTGGAAAATAATAATAATAATGGCCCCCATCAGGTGCTAGAACGTTGACGCTCGTTTGGGGGCTTAGAAAGTGACTTTTGATGGGCCAGCTATGTCGGTTGATGCTTCATCGGAGGCTTTAATACTACCCGGAGTTGTCATGCCAGCAGGGCTCGAGCTCAAAAAGTCACTTCAACCAAGGCTAGCACACTCAGCAAGCTGTGGGCTTGGCAGTTTTACATACCCTGCCAAACACAAAGCTCCTTTCTCCAAGCTATCCTGGCCTCGGTCAGATAGGGATGTAGCAAATGCGGGAAGAAATGCCACAGAAGGCCGAGCGCCGGTCCTTCTGTCACACACCGTTATTGCGCCCCACACTTCAACGACCTCCGCAAGACGTGGCTGGGGAACGTTGTGAGGGATACGCAACCGGAGGGCTTGCCTCAACCGGCCGGCCCGTGAGGAGAAAGCCTCAACAAAACCCGACAGTAAAGTCGCAAATCCTCCGCAGCAGCTTGGACCAACTTCGGAGTAAATATGAGTCCCTTCTCTCCTGGAATGGGCGTCACAATGGAGAGCAATATTTAGATCGTCCTTATTCGTCCAAACGCGATGGATAAAGTTAGTTTTTCAAACAAACAACGACGGCCTAGGGTACGTCGATTAAACTCACCTGAACCCCAAAACCAAACACAACAACCAATAGCACACAAACCAACTGCGGATGTTTTGCCGGTACAGCCGGCAACCGCCAAAGCTGGTAAACCAAGACAGCGCTTACAGTGGACTACTGAGATGAACAAATCTGTAATGCACTGTTACTATACAGCCACAAAACTTGAAACCATCTCTACAGGCTACAGACATGAGCTGTACAGGCTGTTTACAGCACAATATCCACACCTCTCAACACGATGTAACAATAAAAGCGCAGCTTGGTGATGAGCCACCAACCAACATGGTGTCCATAGCAATCAGCAGCTCAGTCGGATTGTATGAGACAAGGGCCTGTGGGTGCATGCGTGAATCTAGCTAGCCGCCAAGAAATGAAAACAGGACAACAATGGTTTATAAAGATTCATTTCATATATATGAATGCAGTACATATGTATATTTTATCTATTTTTTCAAAAACAAGAACTTAGCTTCGGTGGGAAGTCCATGGTGTAGTTCTCGTGGTGCCCTTCCAAGAAAAGGTGGTGCCCCAAAGGAGTGTGGTGATGGCATCCCAAAGAAGTATGATTATCCGGAGAAGTGCTGGTGGCACCCCAAAGAAGGGTGGTTTTCCTGTGAATGAGTCATGGCTGGTATTAGAACCTTGTAGAGAACTTCACAGGACTTCACGATCTGTTTCTGAAGTATGGATCTTCATGCGTTCATTTTGATAAATTGCGTTCATATACTTCAGAAACAAATCTATGAATTAGCATGGGCATATTAAAAAGCCAAAAAGCAGACAACTTTCATATGTTCACATGGTAAAGAAAAAAAATTACATATATTTACAAGAGCGAACAGATAGAACAATAGTTAAAAGAAATCATAAATGCTTTACATTTACAGTCCTACCGGATCTTTTCGGATATATGGTGGTGAATAAAAAGAGTATATATAAAATATGTTCGAAAATCTACAACTTTTGCCTCACCCCTCGTAAAACGAAATTACACAAATGTCCAATAGATCTTTTAATCTTTATTAGCAAATCTGACTGCTAGGTATCTTTACATAAGGAATGTCATGAAAAAAAAAAATGTGAATCATTAAATACACACAAGATGAGGCATTTTAACACAAAAATATATGGCTAGAAACAAAGAATAATGTTCAGCGACTTTTTTGTTAGATAATTAATAAATATACAGTGCATTCCAAATTTATATGCTGCATTTATAGGCCACCAAGTAGTAACAACTACAAAGAGCTCTTCGAGAAGCTTTCAGCCACTGTGGACGCGCTGCAATCAGATCACCCTCATTCAGAGATAGTCTTTCTGGGTGACTTCAACGTTCACAACTCATACTAGCTGAAACACTCAAACAAAACGCATGACGAGGGACGTGAAGCTGAAGCCTTCGCTATCAGCTGCGGCTTGGAGCAGATAGTCAAAGAACCAACAAGGATTCCCAACCGACACGGAGATTTTGCTAGTCTGTTGGACCTATATCTCTCTCTCGGGTCTGGCATTACGGATCAACAAAGTGGGACGACCTAAGGGAATACTACCAGTCATTTCCCTGGAACGACGTCTGGTTCAAGTCACGAGACCCATCAGCTTGCGCCAAGAAATAACAGAGGTAATCATATCCGGCATGGAAGCCTATATTCCTTATGTCGTCAAGCATCCCTCCAAAAACAAGCCATGGTTCAATCAGCGTTGTAGAGATGCAGTTACCTCTAAAAGCCGGCATTACAGAGAATGAAGGAAAAATCCAAACGCTCAGAGCCACCGCAGTTTTATCGACGCCAGAAATCACTGTAAACGCGTGATTGACAGCAGCAAGTAGGAGCACAACCAAAAAATTAGGAACAAGCTCCTCTCATGTCCTAGTTCGTCCAGAACATTCTGGTCTGTAGCTAAGAATGTTAGCCAGAACTTTTCTTATTCGTCAATACCACCCTTGACCAGAGATGACAAATCCATCGCACCATAAGCGTGAACTCGAGAATGGCAGAGGTCAAATTTCAACATCGAGATGTAAAAAGCATCCTCCAAAAACTGAACACCAATAAAGCTACTGGTCCTGACCAAGTTCCAGCCATTGTCCTTAAACGCTGTGCCGCTGAGCTTGCACCTATTCTTTGCAAGCTCTTCAAACTTTCGTATCAACGAGGCGTGTTTCCCGCTTCGTGGAAGATTGGCTGCATACAACCCATCCCTAAGAGAGGCAAAAAACTGATCCTACCAATTATAGACCTGTGGCTCTTCTCAGCATCATGTCTAAGGTTATGGAGACTGTTATTAACACACAGCTCCTGAAATACCTGGACAACAATAACATCATAAATGATCGTCAGTATGGCTTCCGTAAGCACAGGTCTACAGGTGACCTCCTTGCCTACGTCACTCACTTGTGGAACAGAGCAATAGACAATCATGGCGAATCCCGTGTTGTTGCACTTGATATATCGAAAGCTTTCGACAGAGTATGGCATGACGGACTTCTGGTCAAGCTTGCTGCTTATGGACTACCACCTGGCCTGCGCCAGTGGCTGAATAGCTTTTTGAACGACCGATCTCTGTTTGTTGTAGTCGAGGGCTGTTCATCAGACATATTTTCAATAAACGCCGGTGTTCCTCAGGGATCTGTCCTATACCCTACACTGTTTCTGCTGTACATCAACGAGCTGCTGGAAATAACATCCAATCCAATCTACAGCTTCGCAGATGACAGTACATTAGCGTCGTGCATGGAACCAGGCAAGCCACTATCATCCCAGGAGACGGTACGTCGGTGACAGCAGCACGCCTCACAGATCAACGCAGATATCAAAACAATTGTTGAGTAGCGATTAGCAAATAAAGTACAGTTCAACGTACAAAAAACTCAGGCAACAACAAACACTTACAAAGTCTCACAATGGCTTACAAACCGTGGAAATGGAGGGTCACCCCATAGTCGAATCACCTTCCGTCAAGCTTTTGGGAATCAACATCAACAATAACATGTCCTGGTACGACCACGTCGTCAGTATTACTAAAACGGCATCCCAGAAGCTTGGAGTTTTGTTCCGCTGTAGGAAGTTGTATACACCAGAGCAACTGCTGCTGCTCTACAAGGCACAGATCCGACCATCGTTGGAGTATTGCTCCCATGTGTGGGCATGCGCTCCGAAGCACTCTCTAAAGCTTCTGGACACTATCCAGAAAAGAGCGATTAGACTAATCGATACGTCTAACGTCACAAAGGACCTCCACAGCCTGGGACATCGAAGGAGGATGGCTGACCTATCCCTGTTTTACAGATTCTATCACGGAAGATGTTCGACTGAGCTCTCTCAGATAATAACACCACAGGCCGTCTGAACCAGGAACACTAGAGAAGCTCTGTGAGCTCATCCTTACCAGGTCGAGGTCCTTACTCCCCGAACCAGTGTCCTCCAGCATTCCTTTTTTTGGAGAACTTCGACGCTGTGGAATCAGCTGCCGGGGAATTTGTATGTTTCCCGACGGCTACAACCTGCCACGTTTCAAATCTAACGTGAACCGATACTTATCCTCTCGCAGCGCTTCTACAGCGCCATAGGCTTTCAGCCTTTGCGGGAGGCCGACCATAAAAAAAACAAGACATTATTCTCAGTACGGATCAATCTGGTGTCTAAAAAGGGGACTGAGTGGTTTTCATCCTCTTTTTCCATAGTAAATTGTATGTGGGGGTCGAAGCTATTGAAAATATCGACAATGTTATTCAAACCTTCACTCGGTAGACATAGTATTAAGTCGTCTACATATTTTTTTATGAAAAATAGGTTAAATGGGAGTACTTGGATAACAATGTCCAGAAGATCATCCATGACATATTCAGCCGAAATTGGTGATATTTTGGCTCCCATAGGAGTTCCAAAAGTTTGTTTATAAATTTCATTGTTGAAACTGAAATAGTTGTTATTGAAAAGAAAGGTTAAAATCTGCAAAAAGGAATCAAGGGAGATATTGCAAAACTGCTCTATCTGGGACCAATGCTTACTTACGGCTGTTTCGCAAGCCTCAAAGTGAACATTGCTAAATATCAAGACTGATAACTACATGATTAGGTGGAATTTGTAACCTGTTAAATCGCTCTGATACTTCAAAGGAATCTTTTATATGTATAATATTCGCCTTTAACATGAGCTCTTGTTAGTATATCGGTGATTAATGTCCCCAAAGCCTGCGTAGCTGAACCAATTGAACTGACTATAGGTCTTACAGAAAGTGTGGGTTTATGTATTTTTGGAAGTGCATAAAATTTTGGAACAATAGAATTTTATTGCATGTTGTAAGTTTTTTCTTTTCTTCTAAAGTGATCTGATTGTTACTAAATAAATCTTTTGCTATTTTATTGCTTGATCTTTCTACTGAGGGGGTAGGGTCACTTTGAAGTATTATGTACGATGAGTCATTTTCGATGAGGTTAGATGCCAAATCCATCCATTGTTGCTTAAACATGACAACTGTCACATTACCTTTGTCTGATCTAGTGACAATTAATTCAGGATGTTCTTTTAAAAACTTTTTGGTTTTGAAAAGCAAGTTACGGTAGAAAGTGCACTTCTTATTTAAACTGCTATGGAAAAAATTAGTTGCGACATTAGTTGATCTTGTAATTAGTGTGTTTCTCAGACTTGGATCATCAATAGTAGATGTAATATGATAAACGTCAGCTAATATGGATTTAACTTCAACATCATTTTTGAATCATGGTTCTACGCTGAATTTTGGTCCAATAGAGAGAAATTTTAAAATATCTTGACTTGGGGTATATTAACGTCAGTAAGATTTTTTATCCAGTTAGGCTGGGTGTCAAGTAATGTTTTACACTGTTCATCTATTAGTTTATTTAATTTGGAAATATTTGTTCTTCTAACTTCGTCAAAAATTCTATTGTAATGTATTCTTTGAGCAGATTCAAAATTTGTGAAAACAAAATTACTAGTTGAAGCAATGATAGTTTCCTTAATGGAAAGTATCGTTGTTTTACGATTTTTTAACTTTCTGTAACAAGATTGAACCTCAATAGATAAAATTTTGTTCCCTAACCTTTCTAGTGCAGTGGTAAGTCCATATTGGATTCTCTGTCCATCAACCAAGGAGTCAAGGTGTGAGACTTTATGCTTGATGTGTGGTGGTAAGATACCCTTCTTCCTGCACTTGAGCAAGAAAAATCTTCGGTTTGTTTCACGTGCTAACGTCTTCCTTCTACTTATCCAAGACTTCTTGTGTCTAACCACGTTGTTTCCATATTGCTGTTGAATGTTGGCAAAATATCCGAGATCTGTAGACATTATAGGCAAGCCTAAGTCGTTTGCCGACTTTGTTGAGAAACAAAATTAGCTATAGCTGGGAGGCGGCAAAAATATATTAAAGCAAAATGTACTCTTTAAACTGAATTCCAAGCTTTCGGAGAACTATGCCTCCATCATCAGGGCTAAAATATTAAATTAACATAAGCAACAGGTAAGAAAAATGAAGTTTATACTTACAAAGTTTGTTGAGATTGTTGCTTAGGTTAGAAAATACGAAATGGAACATATTGGTTAGACTCGCTCAGAAATTTTTTAAAATATTATGATATTTAATAATATCCTCGTCAATTAATTCAGCACACACAACATTCAGGTTAAAAAATCTATAGATTGACAATTTAAAATTAGATATCTGTTTTGTTCGAAGACTGCTACCACAATGAATAGTTTTCCAACGCAAGACAGTAAGCAAGGTTATGAAATACCTGGAGTGGAGGATGTCAATCAAATGTCACTTCAGAAGTATCAATTATAATTCGAAACAGGTGTCGATCTTTCTTTCATAGTCCAGTAAACATAATACGAACCACAAAATAAAGATATTACTTGTACTTGCAATAACCTTTGAATTGATATCTAAAAACTTTTATAAGTGGTGCGTTTCAATTTTTTTCTGATACCTACTTATACCAAAAATGGTGATTTGCGCCTAAACGGTTCATTTAGTGTTCCATGTATCATACATAAAGTCACACTATAATTGACCAAGAAATCCAAATATGCAATAATATATAGGGGGTTCCATTCAAAAAATGTAAGTTTGATATGAATCACCCTGTATAAACGTCAAAATTTAAGTGAAAATATTTTTACGTTATAGCCCTCAAGGGTCCCTACCATAATCAAGTGACAGATTTTTGAAATATTTTTTAGTAAGCCCACAATCTTCCGTTCACGCACTATTGGCCCACCCTGTAAATTCAATATTAATGCTCATTTACTTCTTCCTTCAAATAGCTATATTTCACGAAAACGGAAAAATATTATCTATTTTGTTGTAATTACACAGGGTGACCGGAAAATATAAGAAGATAACGCAGAAGAGTATTCTAGGCCGAAAATAAATGCCACCTTTTCATATAACACTTCACTTCAAAATTTGATTACATTAAACCAATTACAAGAGTTTACAGTTACATTATATTTGCCATACCTTCTGTCGCGATCGTCATACCTATTTTGACGAAATCTCGCCGTATTTGAAGCTTTATTCGGGATGAGGAAAACAATAATGTGATTTCGGTGGGTAACCTGTCTCAACTCATCGGCCATTAGGGTTGACTTTGTATTTAGGTAGCGGGTACCTATCACACAAGTTTTCAAGAAATGCCTGAAAACCTGTTAAAAATCATCAGTGGTCAGAAAATAACGTGATGATTTTGATTAGTCTGTCTGCTTGATGTCCGATGTCGTCGTTTCACACATCCGCCATTTCTTCTTTCTATTTGTTCTCTATGAGCAGCTGTAGCTGGAGTACCAGGTCTCTTGCCAATCGCAGCACGTATTTTACGTCGTGCCTCTCTGCCGTTTCTGAAACAGTTATCATCAGCACTATTTGTTAATCATGTCCAGAAAGCCGATGCTTTTTTAATTAACAACAATAATAATAGTAAATAGCCTTTATTTCACTTTTTTCATAACTAACTAACTGAGCAGATCGCGAAGGCTAAGCCTAACTGCCAGAGTAGGAGGCCTTGATCTAGTGGGTAAATCAGCTGCTGAGAGCTGCTTGTACTACCAACCAAATTTACAAAAATTACAAATAATGTGATAAATTTTAAAAGGGACAAAAAATATCTTGGCAAAATTACATAAAGGTTTCCAGATAAAATCGGGTCACATCATAGACGATAAAAAACGCTGAAAGGATACACTAGTCACTTCATAACAAAAATATACAGTATCGCACAGGAAGTATGTAGTAGAAAAAAACATATGGTATGTTTGAACTAAAGACACTCTTATTCAACGATGAAACAAATTGATGCCGTTAGATGCATTATTCGCGAATGCCCGATCACAATCCAGTGCTCAGCTCGTCGCGACGGCGCCGTTAGTCCAAAGCAGCACTTAGCAGGGTGCTTGTCTCCAAGCACGTATTTAGAGGGGAGGTCCAGATGTCCGGACCCCCCGAAACGTCATATAATGCCGCTAAAAATGTAATATCCACAAACATGTACAACTCGACCAACATAGGAAGAGACTTGAGAATTTCGCCGGTTGCGCACTCGAGTGAGAACGCATTCGGTGAAAAAGAAATAGAAACACAGTGTACGCGTACACTCTTAGTAAACATTTAAACTTAGGAATACATTTGTTTCGTTAAGAAAGGTCCTCAATGTTGATGACAAATAATAAATAATTATTAGGTGGTATTAAAAGTCTTCAGTTCTGAAAGTTCACTTTCACTAGATCTGAATCATTTTTGAATCTGAAATTAGATTTTCTATAAATTCTGCATCATCACTGTCACTGTCTTCCTGCAAGTTTATTATTAGATCCTCCACAATCACATTCAGAAATGGTTATTTTTTGGTAAAATAGCGCTCGTAGGAAATTCCATGTTCACACCTTTTTTCCACGATTCTTGCGAAAATATGGAAAAAGACTCGTCGCAATATTTTTCTAAGTGTTTAAAATTGAATTCCACGTTTTTTTCTGTCACATTTTGCTTTAGGGATGCCTATACTAATTCAATTGGATACGGTGGAAGTCGTGAAACAGGATGATGACTTGCTTCAGTCATAATTTTAGCTATTTCATAGGTTTTGTATTTGGGTTTATGCATTATTATTAAACCGTATAGGTAATTAAGCTTTTAACATGTCTTCTGAAAATGGAATATTGCGCTGCCTTAACCACTCTTTATATTATTTTTCCTGGTTGCCATAGTAGGACATTTGTTCACTTCAACATTATGATAAGGCGCGTTATATCTATAACTAATACACTGTTTGCTGGCATATTTGGAATAAGTTTTTCTCGAAGCCATTTTTTAAAATATTATAATTCATTTCGCTGTAATAATCCTCCGACTTAGTGCAAGACCTAAATTTTTAACATGCATTTTCTATAAAACCCATATCATCCATTCACCATACGTGATTTTGCCCAGAGTGTACCGTTCCGCTACGAAATATCTGATGCAAATGGCAAATTTGTTCGCTGTCCACTGCGCATCGAGGGGCGTTCCTTATTTCATATTTCTCACGTCTCTATAGCTATTCTTGTCGAGGTGTATGTACACGTCTGACGGCAACCCTCCCCCCCCTTTCCTACCCGGTACGAATTTTTTTGTTTTGCTGATCAAGTCCCAGTCAAGCAAAATGAAAAGATCCTAGCTCTAAACTGGATCTCTCGATACCCCCCGAAACTAAATCGTGGATACGTGCCTGCTTATCTCAATATCATATGAAAATGATTCAAGTATGATGCGACAAGCGAAACTTGAGATGTAGATATTAAACGGATTGAATCCCTCCCAAATCAACGTTCAATGGACGCAGAGCTATTAACGTACATGTCGGACCGAAAAGTCGCGAAAAATAATGAACGATGACGGTGTTTGTTTGTTTGTTTGTGAGCGTGCGCGTACCCACCGTTAAGAATTTGGTGATGTCGGTGAAGTCCATCCCGTTGGAGCGGATGACGTCCCGGTAGGTCTCGAGCAGGGCCAACGCGATGAACACTCTAAAAATTGTTTTGTAAAATTACTAACAAAATCGTAGGTTATTTAGTGCCACCGATTTTGTTAGTAATATTACAAATCTGATTTGTAATTTCATTTAGCAATTTTCTGATATTGTAAATTCGCAAAAACGCATTTTTGTAATATCACAACATTTGTCTGTGATTTAACATGATAATTTGTAAAATTATTATGCGCTTTTACACAATTTTAAGGATATCATATTGGTTTTTTTACAAATATGTTTTGTTGTAAAACTATTTTGTAAGATATGTAATTTCACATAATTTACTTGTAATATCACTAGATTATATTGTAAAACCATTATACGTTTTATTACAAATTTTTTAATGATTTATTTTGTAATTTTACCCCATTTTATAAAATGACTTTGTAGTCTTACAAAAAAAATATTATAATAGGTTTTAAGAAAAGGCTGTCATTATAAACATATTTTTATTTTATATATGAAAATAAGGTAACCCAACATTAAAATTCTATACAAACACAAAATAGAAAATCAGCTGTTTCAGTCTTATCGGCTGACAAAAAGGCATATTATATCAGCTTGTTGGCCAGGCAAACAGCTAGTTAACGTGGCAGTTTATGAATAAAAGAAATTACTGTTTTCCTACTGGGAGTGTGGCCCAAAGTCAAAGTCAAGATGCACTTTAATAAAATATGTTTGAGTCATTTTCAAAGTTACCGAAACATTTTTTGGATTAATCCGGTTAGAATTTAAATATATGACAAATAGTATTTTTTTTGCTTCTTCAAAGGAACTTGCATTGATGAGCTGGATCTTTTGATTGTAAATGGAAATTTTCTTTATCCCTTCTTCATCTAAAATTAAAGAAAATATTGTTCTTAAAGTAAAGTAAATATTATGATTCGAAAACTTTTTCATTAATTAACCATATCATGTCGAAGAAAAATAAAAATGAATGCATCCCTAAATAAATTTGGTGTACAGGATCGCCATATTTCCAAGATGGCGGCGTACCTTGTTTAAATGCATTTTGTATTCATTTTATCCAATGAATCTTCAAACTTCAAACACAAATAGCACCACTACACGTTATACACCGGCACTTCCAAAACAAAATCCATAACATAACGACCCGCTGTTTCTCTATTCACACAAGCTGATTCTTTTCGCCCGCCAGTGTAACCTTTCATCGGCAACGCGTAATCTGTACTGAGGGCAAGTGGCCATATAAAGCGTTTCAGTCAAACTACCATTGATACCAACCTAAGAAATCAATTATTTTACTAACATTATTGAAGTATTTTTCTAAAATAATTATAAATTTACAAAAGAAGATTGTAAAAAAAAACAAACATTTTGTATAATGGCAATTACCTTGTAATTTTGTCTTACAAAAATGCAACACAGTTTTGTAATTTTACAAATATTTTGTGAAAAAATGAATTATTTGTATTTTTTCTGTAAAATGCTCAACCATTTTTACAAAATTTAGTAAATCTACAAAACTATTGTATTTTTGTTAAACTTTACTGTGGTTTTACAACATGACATAGTAAAATGGCTCCAATAATGCTTGTAATTGTTCTGTAAAAATACCCACGTTTTTTTCAGTGAACAGGACGAAATGTTGGGAGGCCACCTGTTGCGCCGCCCAGATCACCTCCCAGGCGGCGTTCACGTCCGCGTACACCAGCTCCCGTTTGAAGTCCAACAGGAACCACCTGCAACACGAATAACAAGACACCGATCACGCCATTGCTCCCTCCGCTCCGCCTGCTCTATTTACCTACTATACGTTTTCACGGGCTTTCAAAACTGTTTTCAAAACGTTTTGTGATTTTGGATTGTCGGTGTTTCCACGATGGGTGTCAAAACGATTTTCGGGACGCGTTTAAAACATTTGCAACTGACATTCTTGACAAACGTCATTTCACTCGTTTCCTAGTTTTTTAACCTCTACCTTGTTGTTTCTTATAACTCTTCAGTTTCAAATTTGAATAAAATTCAATAATCTAATGATAGCAACGTTAGGCAGCAACATGGGCAGCAAAGCAACGTATAGTGCATAGTTCATTTCAAAACATTTTGAAAGTGACAGCTGGTGTTTCCACGACATTTGGATCTCGATACGATCCCAAAAAATCGCGAGTCGACCTTGAACACAAAACGTTTTGAAAACGCATCCAATTGACGTTTCCACGATATATTTGAAAACTGAAAACGTTTTGAAAACGTTTCGAAAGCCCGTGGAAACGTAGTAATTATCTCACATTCCACCTCCACATCGGACGATACCATCGGCGACGTGGCAACGTCAGCGCTTTTCATTTCCTCTTTGATCCTCGAATTTGTTGTATACCTATTCATTCAATATCTGCATCTATAAAGAAATCGGTTATAAGGTAAAAGTATGAGCATGGCGTAGTTTGACGTTTCGTAGTGTTTTTTTTAAAACTTCCGTCCTGCGACTATATCTGTGATCCATAACGTATTATTGTATTATTTATACATAAACCAATCAAGCACATCAAAATTATTTGCTATAAATGTTCACTGATGTTTCGCTTTTATAATATTAGCACAGGGGCGTATCCAGCCAGACCTCAGTCTTGGGGGAGGGGGGGGGGGGGTAGCGGGGCATCAAGCTGAGTGTGCTTTACCATTTTACTTCCTACACCGATAGGTGATAGGTTAATCCAGGCATGGTGATAGTGTATTCGTAATGGGCTATCCATTGATATGTGAATGAAAAACCTAGCGGCATGATACACTTTTTTACGTCCATCCGAACGTTGCATGTTTATTATATTATTAATGAAATTTTGACATAGTATTACTCCCAAGGCGAGGATGGAAAACGCGTATGTTTTGGACAAATCGGGTCAGTGGCGGCGCGGCAATAATAAAAAAACTAAAAATATAAAAACAGCTAAAACTTTGTTTTTAGGCGTTTTAAGGTTTCCTAATCATTTTCTACGTTTTTTTGGGTGAGGGGTGAATTGGGGGTGGTTGGAGGGTGGGGGGTTGTAAAACTGAAGAATTTGTTGTACTCATAATGGGTTGTCCATTGATCTTTGAATGAAAAACCTAGCAGCATAATACACTTTTTACGTACATCCGAACATTGTCTTGCTTATTATAAAAACCAAGGGACTTAGAATTTACGTACGAGTATTGTTTTAGATCGTTCTATATTGCGTAACGCGAAAATTATTGAATTGATTTTAATGAAATTTTGACACAGTATTACTACCGCAGCGAGGATGGAAAACGCGTATGTTTTGGAAAAATAGTGTCAGTGGCGGCGCAGCAATAATAAAAAAACTAAAAATATGAAAACAACTCAAACTTACGGGTTCCTGATCATTTTCATTTTTTTTTTGGGTGGGGTGAAATCGGGGCGGTTGAGGGGTGGGGGATAATAAAACTGAAAAATTTGTTGTATTCATAATAGTCCGTCTACTGACCTGTAGAAGAAATACCTAGCGGCATATTACACTTTTTTAGGTCCATACGAAGGTTGGCTTGCCTATTACAGAAACCAATTTTGTGATTTGTGTATACGAGTTTTGCTTTATTTCGTTCTATGTATATTGCGTAAAGCGAAAATTATTGAATTGATGTTAATAAAATTTTGACACAGAATTTATTACCGCTGCGAGAATGGAAATCGACTCTGTTTTTGAAAAACCGTGTCAGTGGCGGCGCAGCAATAATAAAAAAACCCTCAAAAAAACCAAAAACATAAAATCAGCTCAAACTTCGTTTTTAGACGGGTTGGAGGCTCTTGATCGTTTCACATCGTTCAGTTCAAGCATGCAGAAAAAAAACTGTGGCGCCCTAATTCCTAAAGGAGGGTGACGCAATAAACTATTTACGAGGGTTTCTGTTTTGGATATTGTTTTTGCGGGCGGATAGGCGATAATTTAGTTGCAAGGGGATATTAGACTATAGCTTCATGCAATGGGAAATAATAAAATGGTATCATCATTATGTGTGGAAAGTACTGAGTCAATCAACTTGACTCCATTTTTTTGTAATACCTTCGTGAAGGACGTTAATCCAAGAGAACAGGAAAAAAATAGTATTAAAATAAAAAAGAAGATATAAACAGCAAGTGAAACAGTGGAGAATCATGTATTTTAGGGATATGAAATAAAAAATCTATTGATGATTTAATCAATTTTAATTTTACGGAATACAAATAATGTGTAATACGTATATCATCCGTCAACATTTTATTGACACACCATACAAAATTAAACGATCATGAACCCTCACCGAAATCTGTGAAATGTATCGTTGCATTATTTGACAATTGACAATCACACTGATTGGACCTATTTGATTTTAACTTAACCTCACATTATGATCGGTTTGGTCGAAAATGTCCAAGAAATATTACATGCAACAAGTAAACACCACAAGCAAAAAATAGATCACATCACAAGTAAAATAAAAAATAGGTTATGAAGGATCCCCGAAGCATGACATTTCTGATATCACTACCATAGTTCAGTCCCGTGACACACGCTGTTGCCGGA
The DNA here is from genome assembly GCA_951848785.1 of Callosobruchus maculatus. Taxonomy (NCBI): domain Eukaryota; kingdom Metazoa; phylum Arthropoda; class Insecta; order Coleoptera; family Chrysomelidae; genus Callosobruchus; species Callosobruchus maculatus. Next base: position 13,244,838 of record CATOUR010000056.1, read on the forward strand.
GACGTCTAACTTTGTAGCTTTTATTGGATAATACTGTCAAATAAAATTGACGGAAGAAAACCTGATCCTTTTGTACAATGATAAACCACAAAATAAGTATTATTGCCATCAAAATCATCACGGTTCTTTTCTCATTGTCGCTTAGTGGTTTAGACCTTATACCGCATGTAATCATATCGTACCGTAATTGGTTTTGGGGGGGGTCTAGATTATGGGTGTCGCTCGGTTGACCTTTCGGGGGGGTCCAGATTAGATTTCCGGGGGAGGGGGTGCAGATTTGTGGATTCCATTTTTTAGACGGCATTTTATAACGTTTCGGGGGGGGGGGTCCGGACCCCCTGGACCCCCCTAAATACGTGCCTGTCTTTCGTTATTGAAATGACATCAAAATGACCCATGCAACTTTACAGTCTAACGATTTCTCAATCCGATTTTTCGAACCCGACACATTTAGAGCATCCTCATCAAATCCCAAACCTGATCTCGCATAGTAAGCGATCTAAAGGATGCAATCGGACCAGAAGTGGCTGTAAAGGATGGTGAGAGATGATAATAATAGTGATATGGCGAGGTGAGGAAATTTAGCTGGCATACCTAACAGTGGCGTAACTTCAACTTGGGGGCCCCCCGCAAGATACTTACCGCCCCCCCCCCCCACCCACAAGAAATTTTCCGTGTTTTTTTTCATAATATATTATTTGTGTATATACAGGGTGAGCCTTAAGTTAAAATAAACATCTTTCTCGGATTACTTTTTTTCAGAAAACTGAAAAATAATCGAGATACAGAATCAAATCACCTAGTCTGTTTATGTTTAGTTTTTTATTCAAATTTTTGTCTTATCATCAGGCAATTAATGCACTAGTCGCATTCAGTTCATCGTATAGTTAATACTAAGTTGGTAAATACTAAAAGTTGCGTTCCTAATAATGTGCCGCTTTTAGGATTTACCAATTTAAAATCAACAAAGATAAACAGAAAGTGACTACTGCACTATCGACAGGTACAATGCCTAATCAGTAAGATAAATATCGGAGCAAAAAACTAAACATAGCAAAAAACTAAACATAAACCGACTAGGTTTCTTGATACACAAGCCCAGATTTACATTTTTTACTTTGTTTCTCGTTTATTTTTCAGTTTTCTGAAAAGTTACTTGATAAAGTAGTTTATTTCAACGACTTCTATGAACAGTTAGAAAAGTTATCAACTTAGGACTCACTCTATTCATATTAAAGAGAAAATATTGGGGTTGTGGCCAAAATTTTAAAAATAACGGGTCACTGCAATTTAACTCGGTGTCTTCCACAACACAGGTCACACAAACAACTAATACATATTATGTAGGTGCAAAATACAAACTAAACAACGACTTTTATATGTTTTAATCACCCGAAAAGTTACAGAATTCGTGGTATGAAAATACACATTTTTCGATTTAATTTTTTTTGTTTAGAATGTCGTTGTTTAGTTTGTATTTTACATCTATGGGTTAGTTGTTTGTGTGACCTGTGTTGTGGAAGACACCGAATTAAATTATCCAAAAAATTGTAGGCGTATGCTGTCTGCCCGTATTTTTCCATTTGCTACGGATTCTCGGCCGATTTTTAGGGTTGAGTTTAAAAGTCAATACTGTCCCACTTTACCACTGATGGGTATGCATCTTGGGGTTCATAGTTTGAAGTATTATTTGTAAAACATACTAACATACAAGGAAAGTGACCTTTTAATTTAGTACTTTCTTGTGGCACAAACGATGGTCCTTGAGGAGCCTGGGCGGACTACGGGGCTCATTATGGAATCAAAATATGCATCGTCGGTATTCACCTGGACGCACAGTAGCGTACCATCTCAAATTGGCCAACATCCGAATGCAAAGCAAATATTTTCAGAGTATCTAGAGCGGAAATCAACTAAATTTTACCTATGGTGAAGGCCGGATGCAACTACGAGTATTATAGCCGTGCTAACAGTTACTAGACGTTACGTAATATCTAAATCACGAAAAAGTGCCATTTTCGTGGGTCCATTCGTTGTTTTCTGTCCGTCTGGTAATACTTAGCTGCTCTAAAATTCAAAAATTACCTATAGATCTTTTTTGAACGTTGTTTCTTTCCTTTAACTTCTTTGTGGATCTCCAACTTAATACTCATACATATACCTACGAAAGAACACATTGACTAAAAAAAAAAGCGAGAAACGCTATATTGCTGAGTTTTCCAGGCCTCTTCAATTTTGAGTTAACAAAATCACAATTATATAACTAAAGTGGAAATATCAAAATCAGCCATAAGCGAATTCCAAAAAAAGAAATGACACTTAGATTTCGGAATGTGAAGTCGACATCAAAAGTAATTATTCTTAAATTTGCATTTGTTACACAGGAATTAATGTTAGAAGTTTTGTTAGTATTGGAACTTTTATTGCCCACGTTACTGAAAGCAAATCACTACTAGGTATATTTTAAAGCAAAAAGCGGAGAAGGTGGTTTAGTAGAGTTACGCTAACAGGCATTTTTAATGTATTTGTCGATAGTTTTCTTCAAGTAACAGAGGTTTATTACGGACAAATGTGATACTTTCATCGTTAAAGCCGCCAGACACTTATATATCTTTAAATTTTACGATCTAATTAAGGAATTTCAATTTTTTGACTATTTCAGATAAACATATAGTAAATTTACAGATATTGTAACACAAGTCGGTGCCAGCGGTCATATCTTAGTTTTCGAGATTCATTCTGGTCAGGGTGTACAGGGTGTCCCATTTTGGGCACTTTTACTGGATATCTCGGTTATTTTAGAAGATACAGAGTTGCGGTTTTTGCGATAGTGTGCTGCTTTTTTCTGAAACTAAAGATACCGTCAACAAAATTATCATGGTACGCTTGGTATTTGAGATACAGGGTGAAATCGAAAATTATCGATTTTTGGACCACCCTAGTATCTCGGTTGTCTTTTTCTTTATTGAAAAGCTTAAAAAAGTATCTTATAGAATTTTTTCCGCAGAATCCAGTGGTGTAGTTTGATTTTCCTTCGATTGTCCTCGATATAATTATACGTTGTAGTTTCCGTGAAATCTACTTGTCAGCACGATGTTCCTAAAAATAACAATAAACGAATAACCCCATCTCTATTTCATCCGCCTACCCTAGACGGTACTGCTACCGCTCCGAGGACCGACATTCCGTTTATCGTGCTTGTCAGTAGTATATGTTCCGCAGTTTACAAACTGTTTCGCAATAAAAATATGTCGAAAAGGGCAGTGTGTGTGCTCCACATAAGGAAATCAAGAGGCGTAGGAGGAAGCTACTACAAATCCAGTGTGAAAAGAATTAGGTTTGCCTATCGTCAGACAGTTCATCCGAATCATCTGGTAGGCCTTAATTTTGTAGACAAATATACTCTTTTTAGGTACGGAGGAGTCACTGTAGAGTTAATGCAGCAACCTCCCGTAAATTATACATACGCATCACTGCGGTCGCAGTGTGGGGCATATTCATTCCCACTTAAGATAACGTTCGTTGTCTTTTTAACATAAATAGAGTCGTTCGATTCTATTTATATGTGGGGTAGTAGAATTCATATGCATGGTAGCATAATATCTCCAGAAACTTGTTCAAATAAATAAAGTCGTTCGATTTTATTTATTTACGACCTTGTATTGGCTCGGCATTTTTTGCTAAACAAAAACAGAATTAACGTTCGTTAGTTCTGGCCAAAAGATCGAGTTGGGGGATGTGGTGAAATTATTTCTTTGTTTATTTGTTGATCCTGTTTTTTTTTCTGGATTAATGTGCGTTGGTCCAAAAAACAGTTTAGCAGAAGGAACACTTCGTAGGAAAGATAAGATTAGCGGGCGTTAGTCTTTATTCCTTTTTGTAATAAGTAATAAGCAGAAGGCATCTATTCTTCGAACAATTCTCCGAAGCTGGTGTGTTCCTGTTCTAATCTCAGACTCATCGGCAGATCAGAAAAGGCAAAGGCAGAGGCAAGTATCCCACGGCTTGTTTAGACCAATGAGCATGGACGCTTCACGCCTCAGAGCCGGAGCCGGTTTTTTCTTACTACCTCGGTTTCAAACCAAACTTTTAAGATAAGGTAGGCAAGCCAATTCATGACGAAATATCATTTCGTTCGAGTAGCTTTTGGCAGAAATGGCTGACGAAGAATCAAAGAGAGGAATTTTTGGGAGAATATAAGGTACCGAGTAACTGTAAAGCGTTACCTACTCCTCAAATTAGTGGCGAAATTATTCACTGCAAAAAAAAACATTAAAAATTGATTTGCAATTAAAAAAAAGTATAATACGTCTACTATAGGGGAACATTCCAAATTAATTGGTAAATTTGTTTCTACCAGTGTTTTCTCCTCTCCAGCTATCAAATTAAGGTTTGTCCACATAAAACCAATCAGAAGGTTAAATATCTATTTATAAGACTAAAAAACCAAACTTGTATTGAAAAATTGGTTATTTTAGAAGAATTATTGCTAGAACTACAATCTTGGTATACCTACAGGAATTGGAATAGGGCAAGATATTGAACCTATACCTTCTTCTATGGATTTTTTTTTCGGATGCATCTCCAACAGGTGGGGGAGCCTCTTGTGGAGAAAGCATATTAATTATCTAGAAATTAAGGCTGCGTAATCAGGTCTTGCGATCGAAAAATAAAACTAATATCCGTATACTACTCGTATTAAGAGTTGATAACCAGACTGCAAATTCTTGTATAAACAAATCATGTAGTATTGTTAAGTATCCACAGTTAAATGGGGCCGTGAAAGCGCTTTGGCAATGGTGTGAGGAGTAAAGTATATTAGTAGTATATGGTAGCTATACTTCTACTTGGAAAATAAAGAAGCTGATAAAGAATCAAGATCGTTTTCTGTAGATACAGAATAATACTCAATAAGTTACATAGTTTCGAACAAAATAAAAAAAATTAGAATCCCGAAATAAACTCATTTGCAAAAGAAAAAATATATATATTTCAGAAATGTATGTCCTGGTTTCCGGACCCACAATCCTTCTACCGACACATTTACAATAAATTGGGCTACACATACTACTTGTATGTTTTTCCCCCATTTTCAATAGAGTTCTGAAAAGGAAAAATCTTCAACAAAGGGCTTCAGGAATTGTTGTTAGCCTAGATTGGCCAACACAACCCTGGTATCGCCATTTTTTTTAACTATTAAAAAAAATAATAATAATAGTAACGTCATTTTTTAGCCTAATGAGTACGTACACTCACTTCTCCTTTTTCACAGAGTCATCCTCTGTACAAGCAGATTTTTCTACTGGCAGGGAGATTGTTCAGCGCTCTTTTCAGACAGGTACCAGGAAACGTTATAGAAATGATGATGATAGCCTCTTTAGTAGAGGGAACCCCGAAACAGTACTCAGTTTGTTTTGACAAACTACTGGAAATTTTGTAATTACAAACAACAAGACCCTTTTTTGTGTATAACTTTGAAGCATATCTAGATTAATTTCACCGAGAGTGAAACTCGTACTCAGTTTTTTCAATTCCTATAGAAAGGCATTAAACTTAATCTATAGTTCTAGCGAAGAAAAGATAATATGTAGAATCTTTAGAGGAGTCTTTTTATAGACATCCATCAAGACCCAAACATGACATAACCTGAAATCCAGATCCCTAATATGGGAAATGGTATCCGTCACACAGCTTATCATCTGATAATCTAACCTATAAACTTGTTACACATGTGGCTCCGATACTGCTAGAAGAGTTCAAGCCAACTTTATCGTCGGTGGTTCAAACACTAACATTAATGCAGTTCGAAAGCATACAGAAACTATCTGATAAAATTAAATTAAAAATACTTCATATCAAAAAAAAAAAAAAACGTCTGGACCGGGCAGATATCAACCGAATCTAATATTTTCTTATTTTAAAAATAAACCGGAATTGAATATCGCGTCTACTATAGAATTTTACATGAAAAAGGGTACCATATCGCCAGAAAGAAAAGAAAAACTCATGCTCACTCATGAAGTAGTGTTCCATGCAACTTGGTTATAGACCAGTATAAGTCGGTGTAAAAAAACGAGATGTAGCTGGAATACATACATCAAACATTGTTATATTTGCATTTCATAATAGATCCTTGAAAGATCCTAATAACTTTTGCTGAGACAATTGTTAGTATGTTTGTTATATGTGTGTACTATACATATGTACACACGTATATAATATAATATATTTTTATTGTTTTGTTGCTCTGTGATTAATGCTGTGGAATTAATGTTGTTGGTATCAGAAATACATGTGTAGGGTATGTTATTTATATTCAGAGACTTATACTTAGTACATATAATTATGTACGAATAGATGTTTTCATTGTAAATTTATGTTAAAAAAGAATATATTTTTTTCCATATTGATCTCGGATGATATTCTATATACCAATATATTGAATTAATATATGCTGTTCGAGAAAAAAAAATCGCCCTCTCTACTCTGAACCGCTACAACGTATAATTATATCGAGGACAAGCGAAGGAAAATTAATAGATTAATCGACTTACCTTAAGGAAGATTAATCCTAATTTTCCGAGCTTGTCCGAAGATACAATTACCCACCCGCCCTGTATCTCCCGTTGGTTAGGCGCTTTTTTCTCAATAGCACTTCAACGGAATGTCGGTCCTCGGAGCGGTAGCAGTACCGTCTAGGGTAGGCGGATGAAATAGAGATGGGGTTATTCGTTTATTGTTATTTTTAGGAACATCGTGCTGACAAGTAGATTTCACGGAAACTACAACGTATAATTATATCTTCGAGCAAGCTCGGAAGATTAGGATTAATCTTCCTTAAGGTAGGTAAGTCAATTAATCTATTAATTTTTTCTTACTCTTACCATTTTTCAGTTATGAAGCAAACATATATTTTTTTGAAGTCAATCGGAAATAAATCAAGCTTTTCAAAAATATATATTAGTATTCAGTTATTTTGAAAATTACGCTCAAAATTTGATTTTTCCAATTTTTACTTTATTTGTAGCAGTAGGCCATGGTTAATCAACATCTAAGCAGTTATTACTCTACAAGGGACTTCCTACTCAAATTCGAAAAAACAGAATCAAAATACATTTTCTAAATAATGTCTCATTAAAATAATGAATATTGTGTTATTATAATATTGAGTAGATAGTGGGCTATGACTCATTTATTAAACACAAAAAAGCAAATCTGTAAAAAACTTGCGAGACTGTCAGCTTTTAATTATATTTTTATCAAATATAGCTTTGTTGTTTCTGTGTTTTCATTTTAAATATTGTCAATTTTCTATAATAATGGCAGCTTAGATACCCAGAGAGACAGCAACCGTTTTCAGGTATACATATTTGCTCGTCTTTATTCAAACATGTCCTAAAACTTATTTCAAGGAGAATAGGGAGCATACAAACGTATTAGGACTATTAGGTTACATAGAAGCAACGCATTCATCATCTTGTAAGCAAAAAAAAGAAGCTGTAGGGGTACAAAAATCAACTGCAGAAATAATTTTAAAAAAATACAATTACCATCCATACAAGTTTAAGATACTTCAACATTTGCACAGGGTCCAACTTTGGGAATTTTTAATAGCCATAACACGAAGGAGACCATAATAATTCTTTTAAATGCCATTAAAATAATAAGAAATTGTGCGAGATTTGCATTCGAGAAAATAGTCTCCAACTTGAACCAACATCTCTAAAAGCTCCTCGATGTTTTTAATTTTTATTTTGGTTCAAATTCAAATTTTAATAGTGTGTTGATGTTCTTCAGATATAATGTTTGGTTTTAAGTAATGTAATACAATAAGTAATATTTACTGAACATTATCACAAATAGTAGTAATAGCGAATAATATACAATTAAATAATTGAGTTTAAAGTATTCAGTTTCTTGTATCTTAATAATTATTTACTTGGATATTGTTTTTAATAGATTAGTCATGGCCTACTGCTACAAATAAAGTAAAAACTGAAATTTTGAGCTCAGTTTTCAGAACAACTTCATACTAATACATATTTTTGAAAAGCTTAAATTATTTTCGATTGACGTAAAAAACAATATATAGGGTGTTCCATTTAAAAAAATATATATTTGCTTCATAACTGAGAAATGGTTAGAGTAAGAAAAAATCAAACTACACCACTGGATTCTACAGAAAAAATTCTATAAGACTCTTTTTTAAACTTTTCAATAAGATGAAAGACAACCAAGATACATACGAGGGTAGTCTCGAAATCGATAGTTTTCGATTTCACCCTGTATCTCAAAGACCGAGAGGGCCATAACTTTGTTGACGGCATCTTCAGTTTCACAGAAAAGTAGCACACTGCCGCAAAAACTGCAACTCTCTATATTCAAAAAGTGTCCAAAATGGGACACGCTGTACAGTTTTATATCATAAATAATATAATTGAAATTGCAGCTGCAGGAAGATGAGGCAGAGATGTCTGTTACAGTCAAGGATGAACCAAATGAATGGCAGAACATCTTTGCAAATTAGACAACGAGTGTGAATTGTGTGATACAAGTCGGGGGGAAGTAGTGGCGAAGTGGCGCTACTGTGTGAGTTCGCGCCGCCGCAAAAAAAGGTGCAGTCGGCAGGCAGAGCAGGGCAGAGCGTAATTTGCGAAACGTCTTAATCTCATAATTATTATTTGCCGCCACCGTTACGGCCGACACTGTAGCGGTTTGATTTAGGACCTCGCCGCACAATCTATAATTATTGCCATCACCGTCAGACAGACGAAGAATGGCGAAAGAATATACCGATGCGTCAAATGATCCAATGAGCCGAAGCGATGACAAGTCAATTCAATGTTGGTTGTCAGAGCGATCCGTGAAACCTTAGGTCGGTATCTACCTTAGACAAGGAAAGAGAGAGGACGGAACGCGCGACTGACATTTCTGTTACCAAATGGCACCAAACAACTACCAAAATCGATCGATGTCTGGCAAGTATGGGGTAACATCATCTTTATGTGAAGCTGGGTTTTTGGCCGTAGCTGTAATCAAGAACAAATATCGCTCAAGGATCAATGTGGAGCAAGAAATGAGAGTCGCAGTGTCGAATCTTATTCCCCGCTTTGAACAACTATGCTGAGATCACCAAACTCAACCGTCACATTGATTTGGCTGTAGTATTTTATTTTTGTTTTTCTTGAGTCTTTCTTTCTGTTTTCTGTTTCAATTCTGAATTAATAAATATAATGAAAACACTTCATTTCGTTTTGAGGACGTTTTTATTGTTTTGTCTACTATTATTATAGGTACCTATTTCTTTCGACTGTATCTATTATAAGGTAGGGCGCCGTGACAAAATACTAAACTTGAATGTGCGTCGCGGGCTGAGAAAGATCGGGAACACCTGTACTGTACGTTTGAATTTTGAATGACAAGCAGACCACAATAATACATTGAGACATACCGGTTTTCCCAGAATTTCTTTGACAGGTGATATTCTCGTAACAGAAAAAGATTTCAAACGAAAACTGAGTGGTATTTTTGAAAGCACTATATCCTAGTTACGATGCTTTCAAAACATTTTTTTATACTTCAACCTTTAAAACTCACACGAACTTTTTTTCAAACAGTACCCACTAGTTTTTATTACATAATGTATGGTATTTTAGACCCTATAGTAGCTTTAGAATTATAACTTATAGTTCTTGCTTGAACCGTTTTTAGTTACGAAAATATCAAGTGTCAAAAAAATTCTAGGACCCCCGTATATTACATTATTTGATATAATTCGTACTGTTCATACAAAATTTTCAAAATCTCAAGAGTTAAATAGTGTACCGTGTAAGGCTTTCGCGTACGTCGTCCAATGAATTTGTTCTAAGGGTTCTACGGTTTCTAAGGGTTTTTTAGGTGGACTCATTGAGCGTTGAAACTTGACATACTAGTATTTCAGAAGTGGTGGCGAAACGGCAAGTCTCAACGGCCAACGATGCCGGCCTAAAACCCAAGAACCACAAATTCTTTAAGTGTTAAAATTTAAAAGTAATTCGTAAATGATACTAAAAATTGTTTCACAACTAAAAAGGCCATTACTTTGTGAAGTTACGAATTACATATCAGAAAAGCTAGCAATGATTGTATCCGAGAACAGTTTTGCTTGGCTGATAGAAGCTGCAACGGTGGCGTGCCAGCGCCGGTGGTACTATACTGTAGCTGTGTATGTATACGCGTTTATGCGATAGTAACGGGGCATAAGATTCACCCGCGCAGTGCCGTTATTTACAATTGCCACCACTATAAAAGTTTTTCCAGTAAAACGGCAAAGCTATAAATCAACGATTTAATGAACCCACGGCACAACCAGCGATCGCGGTCGGAAGACCGAAGAGACTCAAGTCTCTAGCTTCTAGCAAATTATTCCTAAGGAGATAAAAGGCAGCATTAGCAGCATTAGCAAAGCGGCAGCACCAACATCGGTTACTCTCCGGGGAAGTGCATCATTAATCACATACATTGTACAGGGTGTCCCATTTTAGGCACTTTTACGGTTATTTTTGGAGATAGAGAGTTGCGGTTTTCGCGACAGTGCTACTTTTTTGTGAAAATAGAGATACCGTCAACAAAATGATCATGGCCATCTTGGTTTTTGAGACACAAGGTGAAATCGAAAAATATCGATTTTGGGAGCACCCTCGTATCTCGGTTGTCTTTTATTTTATTTAAAAGTTTAAAAAAGGGTCCTATAGAATTTTTTCTGTAGAATCCAGTGGTGTAGTTTGATTTTTTCCTACGCTAACCATTTTTCAGTTATGAAGCAAACATATCTTTTTTTTAATGGAACACTCTGTATATTATTTTTGAGGTCAATCGGAAATAATTCAAGCTTTTCAAAAATATATATTAGTATTAAGTAATTTTGAGAATTACGCTCAAAATTTGATTTTTCCAATTTTTAATTTATTTGTAGCAGTAGGCCATGGTTAATCAAATATAAATAATAAGCATCTAAGCAGTTATTACTCTACAAGAAACCACTCAAATTTGAAAAAACAGAATCAAAATACATTTTTTTAAATAATAATGTCTCATTAAAATGATGAGTATTGTGTTATTACCGTTTTCAGATAATATTTTCTCGTCTAAAAATAAATATAGTTAGGTACGGATCCTTTATCGAACCACGTCCTAAAACGTATTTCAAGGAAAATAGGGAGCAAAGGGAAACAAACGTATTAGGTTACGTAGAAGCAACGCAATCAGCATCTTGTAGGCACAAAGAAGAAGCTGTAGGGGTAGAAAAATCAACTGCAGAAATAATTATAAAAAAATAAAATTACCATCCACAGTAGTTTAAGTTTAAGATACTTCAACATTTGCACAGGATCCAAGTTTGGGAATTTTTAATCGCCATAACACGAAGGAGACCAATACTTCTTTTAAATGCCATTAAAAGAATAAGAAATTGTGCCAGATTTGCATTCGAGAGAATAGTCTCCAACTTGAACCAACATCTCTAAAAGCTCCTCGATGTTTTTAGTTTTTATTTTGAATCAAATTCAAATTTTAATAGTGTGTTGATATTCTTCAGATATAATGTTTGGTTTTAAGTAATGTAATACAATAAGTAATATTTACTGAACATTATCACAAATAGTAGTTAATAGCGTATAATATACAATTAAATAATTGAGTTCAAAAGTATTGAGTATCTTGTATCTTAATAATTATTTACTTGGATATTGTTTTTAATAGATTAGTCATGGCCTACTGCTACAAATAAAGTTAAAAATGAAATTTTGAGCTTAGTCTTCAGAACAAATTCATACTAATATATGTTTTTGAAAAGCTTAAATTATTTCCGATTGACGTAAAAATAATATACTGGGTGTTCCATTTAAAAAAATATATGTTTGCTTCATAACTGAGAAATGGTTAGAACATGGTTAAACTTCTCAATAAGATAAAATACAACCGAGATACACGGGTGGTCTCAAAATCGATAGTTTTTGATTTCACCCTGTATCTCAAAAACCAAGAGGGCCATGATAATTTTGTTGACGGCATCTTTAGTTTCACAAGAAAGTAGCACACTGTCGCGAAAACCGCAACTCTGTATCTTCAAAAATAACCGAGATACCCCGTAAAGGTGTCCAAAATGGGACACGCTGTACATATCCATTCTAAGAATAATTAGCGCTAATTATTGAGATGCTTACCACTTTACGTCTCCGACACATCAGCGCTGCGTCAGGCCTGCGAAATTCACATTTTGATATTTTCTCTATTCTGTATTGGCTGATCTGCCATGGTCATAGGCCCCATTATGTCTCTTGTACATCTTCTCAGAACTGTGCGCTCACCTAACTTAACCTAGCGAGAAAGGCTAGCTAGCTCAGAGTTCCTCCAGATTAGATTCTCGCACTGACAAGGCTTAGTTCAGATGACGCGCGTACGACGCGCGTCGACGTGGCGCACGTTTATTGCGTCTGTGTTCAGACGACGCGCGTAGGACTTCGTACAACTTTTATACTATACGACTAGGCAATCGAGTGTCAAGTGTATTTGTTGTTATTAACGAGAGTGGATGTAGGAGAAGCTGTTTGTGTTTGGTTAGCATATAGAAGAAGGAAACGACGTAGGAGGGAAAGGACACACTGGGTTCACCCAGTTTTAAGGAATAGACAAGTTTATACGTTACACTGTATCCCAGTCTGCGAAATCACGAACCTAAATTTTTCAACTTCTTCAGGAGCACAGTTGACAAAGTACTTTGTGAATGAAGGAAAACTAGAATGACAGGATACAATGATCTGAATTGCTGTATGAACTGTAAACACCTATTATAAATAAAGCAGTACCAAAAACCTACCTAATATTTTCTTTTTTTCTTTGTATCATGTATGCTACTTTACTTCAAGTCTTGCTTGCTGTCTGCTCTTCTATAAAACCTGCAGTACCACTGAACCAAAAGCCTGAAATACACCATACTGGAGATAACGGTGACTCTTAACGATTTGCGTAGCTGGAAGGTCGAGAGGAGCTGAAAACTACCCGCAACTACACATAATCGTCCAAATTTTAAAATAAAGGTTGACGTTTTTGCTGACAGACACAACAAGTAAGTCTAGACATAGCTTATATTTAAACATCCTACAAAAAATACAGAGTACTCTTTAATGATATGAGTAAAAAGAAAAAAGGGAAAGTGAATGAATGTAAAGGAGATGAACTAGAAGAATGTCTGACTGACATGGATAGCATAGCTCAATTAAAAAAGGAAAATAATTTACTTACACAGTTAGTAGAAGAAAAGGAGAGGTTTATTTATCAAGTTATCAACGAAAATCGCCGCTTACAAGATCAGTATGAATTAATAATATCAAATCTATCTGATAAAGAAACTATTATAGATAGTCTAAAGTTCATCGAGTCTAAAATAGAACAAACAAAAAATGTCCCAATAGTAACAACATACGCTGAAGTAGCCTCTGGCATCAAGACAAGGAACATTGAAAAAGTATCGCTAAAGAAATTACTGGTAATTCCGAAAGAAAGACAAAATAATCTTACTACTAAAAAAGACCTAAACAAACACATAAGTTTATCAAAAATCAAAGTTAAAGTGCATGCTGTCAAGGATGTAAATGATGGTGGAATAGAGGTTAAAGTTACGCAAGAAGATCTATCGACATTAAAAGATGAAATACCGAAACAACTACCGAGAAAGTACAACATAATTGAATCAAAACCATTAGTACCAAGAATCAAGATCACCGGATATAAGGCAAATGAAGAACCGAGTGAAGAAGATCTGATAAATGACATAGTTAACCAAAATCCAAGTATTGAAAAAAAATGATATAAAAATAACTTATTTAAAGCATAACAAAGAAAAAAATAATTACGCAATATTTGCAGATGTTAAAGGTAAAGTTTTAGACATCATTGAAAAAAATGACGGAAAAATATTATTAAGTTTTCAAAGTTTAAGAGTATTTCAAAACAATTTTGTCAGCCAATGTAAGAATTGCTTTCGTTTCCGTCACTCAACGGGCAAATGTAAAAACAAACAAACATGCAGCAACTGTGGTGAAGAACATACATCCCAATCTTGTAAATCCAATCAACCAAAATGTCTAAATTGTGTATACAGTAATACCAAATATAACAAAGACTACAATACTGCTCATAATGCAACTGATAGAAATTGCCCATGCTATAAACACTTCCAAAATGAATACCTCGCCAATATAGAATACTCATAACTTCGTCTCTAAAAAAAGTCAAATTTAATACATTTCTCAAATTTTATAATATAAATATGAATCAATACATAAAATCAATTTCAAATTCAAGATATTGAAACAAAATCTATAAAATATACAAGTCAGCTAGATAATTGGCTAGATGGTCTTAACCTTTCGCTTTTTCACATGAACATTAGAAGTATCAACCAAAAATTTAGATTCTTTAAAAATAACTATGAGTAGTCTTAAAAATAAATTTGATGTGATAATACTTACAGAAACATGGCAGATAGGAGATATATCATTGTATAGTTTTGAGGGATATGATATGCATTATAACTATGGTTCTTTAAATCAAAATGATGGTTTAGTAATATACATAAGAAAGAATTATAATTACACATGCAATACTATCACGTTAAAAAATGGTATGAAAATAATAGAGCTCATTCTTACTTTGGAAATAAGCAAGATGAAAATATCGGCAATCTACAGGCCACCATCGACAAATGCAGATGAATTTATTGAATGTTTGGAAATGTACTTAGATAATGAAAATATACCAACAGCTCAACATATAATTATTGGTGACCTAAATATAAATATTCTTGATAACAATAGAGTTACAAATAACTATCTTAATGTTTTATATAGCAAGGGATTTTTTTCATACATTAATAAACCTACTCGAGTATCCAAAAAGTCCGCTTCTTGTATCGACCACTGCTTTATTAAAAATCCTATACAGGCCTTTGACTATATTCCTATGGTACTAGAAAGTGAAATAGCCGATCATTTTTCTACGATTTTAGTAATCAATAAGATTTTAAAAAATGGATATCAAGATAATCGTTGCCAACCACCAAATTACAGAAAGTTTGTTGATAATAATAAATTAATCAACTACGCTAATTCAGAAAATTGGTTTGATATATGCTCCACTTATAAGGTAGATCAAGCTACTGACCTATTAATTAAAAAAATACAAAAAATCATAGAGAGAAGTACAAATTTAGTTAAAATTAAACGTAACGAGAAGCCTAGGAAATTTTGGATCACGAAAGGACTAGTAAAATCAGCCAACGAAAAAGAAAGGTTATATAGACTAATGAAAACGTCACCCAGTCAGCATAACATTGATAATTATAAAAATTACAAGAGTATGTTTTCAAGACTAATACAGATAGCTAAACAAACATATTACTTAAGAAACATAGAAACCAAAAAACCAAATTCCAGCAAACTATGGTCTACAGTTAATGCAATGATTAACAAATCTGACGGCCCAAGTAATCATATAAATGAAATCAAACTCGACAACCAGCAGACTACAAAGGACAAAAAAGAAATAGCTAATACGTTTATTGATTTTTTTACTGAAATTGGGGAAAATTTAGCAAACAGGGTACTTAAGAGTCCAACATCTAAACAGTTTCCAACAACAAATATACTCAAATCCTTTGTTTTGGAGGAAGTGGCAATAAATGAAGTTAATGAGACTATCATGTCGCTTAAAAATAATAAAAGTCCAGGACATGATGGATTGAAAGCAGAACATTTAAAAATTATTGCACGATACATTGCTAAGCCTTTCACTCATATTATAAACATAAGTTTTTCATCAGGCGAATATCCTATAGCATTCAAAAAAGCACTTATAACACCAGTTTTTAAAGCAGGTGATAAGTTAAATGTGACTAACTATCGACCTATTTCAGTAATATCTAATTTAGCGAAAGTCTTTGAGAAATTGTTAGAAAAAAGGATGAGCAATTATTTAGAAAAATACAATGTATTATCAAAAAATCAATATGGGTTTTCAAAAGGCAAATCAACGACAGATGCTATTTTATCAATAATAAATGATATAAATAAAAACATTGATTTAAAGATTCCGACTATTTGCGTGTTTGTTGATCTTGCAAAGGCATTTGACACCGTTAGTCATGTGCAGTTATTAGGTGTATCAGAAAGAGCTGGATTCAGAGGAACATCATATAAATTGATAAAAAATTATCTATCAAACCGCGAACAACTTGTTAAAATTTCAGAAGTACATAGTCATGAACGAATTGTCAAATACGGTGTTCCTCAGGGCACAGTTCTTGGACCATTATTTTTCAATATATACCTAAATGACTTATTCAAATTAAAAAGTGAGGGTAAAATAGTTAGCTTTGCTGATGACACTGTGATATTATACCAATCAAGTAACTGGATAAATTTAAAACATGAAATAGAAAAAGACTTGAAACAAATATCACAGTGGTTTAGCAGCAGGTTACTAACCATAAACTATGATAAAACCCACTTTGTTGCCTTCAATTCATATACAAATTATTTACCAAATTATACTTCGCTTTCGTTTAATATCGGTAGAGAACAAATAGAAATTCAAAGATCACCCAATACCAAATATTTAGGAATATATGTTGATGAACACATGAAATGGGATATACATATTAAATACGTAGTAAAAAAACTGAGATTCATTTTACACAAACTAAAATATATATCGAATATTCTTCCTGAAAATTATTTACGTATTTTATATTTTGCTTTAGTAGAAAGTCATATGACATATGGGATTTTAGCTTGGGGGGCTGCTAGTAAAAACCATATACATGAATTAGACATTATACAAAGATATATAATTAAAATGATATTTCATAAATCGCGACTATATCCCACAACAGCTCTGTATGAGGATACTAAGATATATGACGTTCGACAGCTGTATTTCTTACATTCCAATTTACATTATTATAAGAATAAGTCTGATCAGTTAAAAATTATACATACCTATGAAACAAGATATAAATTATCGTCCAACTTTGTTTTCAAACCGCATAAAAGTATTATGTTTAGGTCATATGTTTACTTGTCCACAAAACTATACAATGTATTACCATCAGTTATTAAAGAAATTCGAAGGTTAAGCCATTTCAAAAAACAAGTAAAAAATTGGATTCAAGAACTTCCCCGCTACCAAATACATAAATATATAGAGATTATATAGTACCAATACTAGTGTACCTAAATTACCTGGCTATGCAAAACACCCTAATTAGACTCAAAATTACAATTATGATCCTTTACCTAGTTATATAAAACACCCTAAGTTGATTCAAAATTAAAAAATTATGACCCTTAACCTGGATATTATATTTATTATTACATTTAATATTATATGTTCATTTTCATACACCACGTACAAGTGATGCACTTTTGTGGTAATTCGTTGTTTATATCCTCGTATTACTGTTGTTTTATTTGTTTATGTTAATCAAGTATTCTTGCAATGTATATATATTTTCTTGAGGAATAAACACTATTATTATGTTTTTTTTTAAACTTCTCTCGCATGACTGCGGTGACGACAAATGTTGACGGGCTAGGCCAAGTCAACACCTGAACTATTACTGATCGGAATTTAGGAAAGATCGCACTATATTACAGGTCTTAAGGATTACAGACTTTTGGAATGTTTTATGTAACCCTTCGTCCAGGCCTAACTGTTGTAGATGTTGTGTAAATGTGTTCGGTGTGAGGCCTGAGACCGACATAATGAGGGGGACAATAATAACTTTATCTTGTTTCCAGAGTCGCTTCACTTCTATGGCAAGGTCAGTGTATTTAGATATTTTCCCAGCGTAGGTGTTTTGAACATTCACATCATTGGGAATAGCAATATCTATTAAGTAGGTAACTTTGTCTGCCTTTGTCTGAAATACTATATCTGGTCTGTTTGCATTGATGGTTTTGTCTGTGTGTATTTCAACGTCCCAGTATAGTTTGTAGTGATCATTATCGAGTACTGATGTTGGTGTATACTTGTAATATGGATCTGAGTTGTCGATTAGTTTGTTTTTTGTGGCTAATGCTTGATGTATGATTTTGGCTCCCGAGTTATGTCTAGCCGTGTACTCAGTTCCAGCGAGAGTTTTGCATGCGCTGGTTATGTGGTCTATCGTTTCCTTCTGTTGGTGACATTTTCTGCAATTATCGTTGGTTATGGATGGATCTTTAATTACGTATTTCTTGTAGTTTCTCGTCGCAATAACTTGGTCCTGGATAGCAAGCATAAATCCCTCAGTTTCTGGAAAGAGTTGGCCATCTTGCAGCCAGGTATATGACTGTGTTTCGTTTATGTGATCTTGCGTAATACGGTATCTATGTTTGCCATGGAGTGGTTTCTGCGACCAGGTGTTTATTTTTTCCTGTTGTGATTGTATGGGATTGTGTGTGTCTGCGGCGTGGTCTGGAGATGATAGGTTGAGTGGTGTATAGCTTTTGTCTGCTTTTGTTATTGCTCGATGTAAATTTGTTTGTTTGCTTTGGAAGAAATGCCTGAGTGTTTTTATCTGTCTTGCGCGGAGTGACTGTATATCTATGATCCCTCTGCCTCCCTGTTTCCTGTCTATGGTGAGCCTTTCTTTGCATGCGTTTGGATGTGACATTCGGTGTTTCGTAAGTTCGTTATTATTATTATTATTATTTGCAAAACATTAGGACCAGTTCCTCCCAGGCGCTCTTTTTTGCAGTCTTATTTAAATATAATTTGGAATGCATGTCCCAAATCATAGGTATCTTCTTTTTTTTTTGTATTTCCGTATGACTCTTACAGAGTGTTGGAAGATAGTCAACAATTATAATAATATATATAAACGAACAGCAAACAATTTTCACTAGTGAATACATTGTTGCAAGAAATAACAAACAACAAACAGATAAACAAAGAAACAGTGAACAAAAATATAGCTGCCTACATAGGTATTATGCGACGTCAAGGGTACAATTCATATATTCGTCAATTGAGTAGAATGAATGCATAAGTAGTAATTTTTTGACCTCTTTATTGAAAGTGTGGATAGAGTTTAATTTTTTGATATCTAGCGGTAATTTATTGTACAGTTTTATGGGCATAACATAAGGACTCCGAGATGTTAATGACAATCGATGGACAGGAATATTCAAATTGAAATTCTTACGTAGGCTATATGAGTCCGAGCGATGCATAAACTTATCAATATTTACTTTAATATACAAAACACACTTATATATGTACAGTGAATATACTGTCATAATTCTCAATTCAAAAAACAATGAACGACATGAATAGTTATATGGTTTGAATGTCATAGTCAATTTAGAGCGCTTCCTCTGACACCATAAGCATGAAGCTTATGTAAAAGGATAGTGTGATCTACTACGTCAAAGGCGCGGGTGAGGTCAAAAAATAGTCCTATAGTCTTTAGTTTACTTTCAAGATTCGTCAGTACCTTGTTCTGTAGCGAAATTATTGCGTCTTGAGTAGAACGTCCCTTCACAAAGCCGAATTGCGAGTCTGATATTAGTCTGTATTTCTTGGAGAAATTGCTGAGTCTAGCATAAAAGGCTTTCTCGAATATCTTCGAAAATGCAGATAGAACAGCAATGCCACGATAGTTGGATATGAGAGATTTTTGCCCTTTTTTATATATAGGGACCACAGCAGCTGTTTTGAGGGAAGATGGAAAAGCGCCTTCCTGGAATGATAGATTAATAAGAAAAACTAGTGGATTCACTATCAAGTCTGATATTTTAGCAAGTAAGGAACAAGGTATTCCATCATCTCCACTTGAAGACTTTGATGATATATCTCTGATGTACCCTAAGATTTCAGTCTCATCAACAGGATGCAGAAATAGAGAGTTAGGCAATGAATTGCGTTCAGCTGGATGCTGTATATCTTTAGAATGAGTACCCCTTGTATCGTGTATTATCGTTTTGACGGAGTTAATAAAATACTCATTGAATTCATGTGCAAGCTTATTGATATCAACAGACTGACCCTGCACACATAAAAAGAAATTCTCAAGTCAAGAATTGTGATATTCTTGTAAATACATACTCACAACAAGAATATCGGTTCTCACTCTAAGAAAGAATATTTAATGAGAAAATTATAGAAAATTTGTATCAAGAATAAGATATTTTTGATTTATATACTTATTTTAAAGAAATATGCTACGAAAGAAAATATAATTTTCTTGCAACCAAGGCTATAATAATTTGATGACAAATATTTCATAATTTTATATCAAGATTATAATTCTTTCCAGCGGTGTCCAGTTTACCACTATCAAGAATATAGACAGCTTGAAAATGCGAACCTTCATTTACAATATGATAATCTTGGTTTGAAAATGAACGCTGTTTCACAAGCACACCTTATATTGTATCAAGTAAATCATATATTTCACGTCTACCAACGTCGGAGTGCGCAGGCGCGCAGCGTGTCACTGGTCAACGCTAACCTCGCCATCCTCTCTACTCAACAGCCTGTTGCCCGTCCGCGACCGCGCCGCCATTATCAGTTTTCGGATTTCGGATTGTCGCATTCGCCGCTGTCTTTAGCACCGTAGCGTAATACCTGCATCCTGGATCCTGCATAATAGCACATAATAATATCTAGTCAAACTGTTAAATAAATTGCCATTGCCACGTGTGATACCACCGTCAACCATCAGTCATCGAATCTGCCGGTAGTGCTGGTCCACCGCCATTTGAGTCGCGCCCCAGTTCCCATCAGCTTCCTTATCACTGGATCTATCCAACCATGAATGAGCTATTAAAAAAATTGGGATGCGAAGACCTGACTCAGGTGTTCCTAGATAAGTACTAAGTATATTAAATGCGATTTAAGAAATTTTGCAGAACTATTTCTCCAGAAAAATTTCTACATGCTCATAGAAGAGTTTGAATGCTCGAATTAATACTATTATATTCCTCATCCAAGAGTATCACAATTTTAGAATAAAGTTGAGCTACTTGGGTCAAGTTTATGAAATGCTCCCAGTTAAGATTATGAAATGCTTCAGTCAAGATTATGAAATACTTCGGTCAAGACTACCATATGCTTGATTTAAGATTTTGGTATTTTTACTATCAAGAATTTCCCAGTTTTGCAATGAAGATATTTTCTCAATCTAACTCTTATATGGACAAAGATATCGTATTCTCACTTTAAGATTAGCATTACTTTGCGCGTATAGGAAGTTATGGTATACTTGAATTAAAGCATCTGTGCTCCATCTAAGAAATTATTTTTATGTGTGTGATCATCCAACATTTGGGTAGGATAGCAACTAGGATTATTTGAATTAGTATGATATTTCACTACCTGCCAGGAAGCCCTCGAAATGTTTTTTGAATTAGATATTTTTTCACTGAAGTATATATAGCTTTTTTGCTTCAACTATCTTTTTTGAATGGCTCTTTTTTAATGACTTATACATAGTGTGGATACGTTTATCATTCTCAGACTTATAGAACCTGAAAACATCTCGTAAAAATATTCCTTCATTTATCATTTCCTCGGTAATCCATTCATTTTTTCGTTGCTTCCGCTTTTTAGTTTTACGCAAATTAACAGGAAAAGCTTTGTCCAAGTGAATGAGAAATTGGGTAAAAAATGCATTAAAATTTTGATCACTGGTGCCGCTAGATATCAAAGTAGGCCAATCTTCCAGTGAGAGCAGGTACCTAAAATAATTTCTCTCAATTTCATTAATGAATACATCTGTGTTGAATTTTTCTGTTTCCATTTCAATAACATACGTGAGAAATAAATTTTTGCAGAGAGACACCAGGTATGTCGACTGGACGCTAGAAAAGACGCGTGCCAACTGAACAGGCAACGCTCGTTTTGAAAATACACATAATTAATTCAAGCTGTTCACATGGACGCGCGCACGACAAATTGTACGCGCGTACGACGCCACTAGCCTCAGAGAATCTCAATACGCGCGTCGCCGCTGACCGACTAGACGTTCCCATTGCCTGTTCAGTTGGCACGCGTCTTTTCTAGCGTTGAGTCGACATACCTGGTCCTTCTCTGCAAAAATTTATTTCTCACGCATGCTATTGGAATGGAAACAAAAGAATTCAATACAGATGTTTTCATTGATGAAATTGAGAAGATGCCTACGATTTGGGACGTGCATTATATTATGTTATTATGCAATTAATTCAAATAAGACGGAGAAAAGAGCGCCTGGGAGGAACTGGTCCTAATGTTTTGCAAATCCGTGATTTTGCAGGCTGGGATACAGTGTAAAGTATAAACTTGTAGAAAGTCTATTCCTTAAAATTGGGTGAGCTCAGTGTGTCCTTTCCCTCCTACGTCGTTTCCTTCTTCTATATGTCAACCAAACACAAACAGCTTCTCCTACATCCATTCTGGTTAATAACAACAAATAAACTGACATTCGATTGCCTAGTCTCACTCTATATAAAAGTTGTACGAAGTCCTACGCGTGTCATCTGAACGCAGACGCAACAAAAGTGCGCCATGTAGACGCGCGTCGTACGCCCGTCATCTGAACTAAGCCTAAGTCAGCTGAACAGTCGCATACCGATCATATAGAAAAGCTGGTGCTAAAGATAGACAGTTTTTTTATTAAATAATTTGAGGGATGAGGATCAATATGACGGGATAAAGAAGTGTGATTATTAGGGATATCTGCTCAAAAATCGAAATTTGATTAAAAAAGAACATGTAAAACCTGTCAACCTTGCCAACCCACAAAACATGTAGTCTTTATATTGTAAAAGTGATAATTGTCTTAGTCTTCCTGATGCATATATATACATACATGTATGTATTGTACGTATAGAAGAGTATTTAGAAAATTTCAAAATAGCCAATGTTAAAAGTGACATGATTTAGATAAGCCGATCGGTTTCGATATTACAGTAGACATCCCACTTTACGACTCTGCTACCTATTACAACTTTTTCGTATTGGTACTCCTTTTACGACCCGTCAGCTTAACTCTGTTCCAATGCTAAATCAAAAATTTACGGCAGCCTCTCAACTTTTCAAATCGGCAAATTGGCGTCGGGAATTAGACAGTCATAAAAACTTTATTTCTGAATCATCGACTCGACAACATTCTTTGGGCACGAACGTGAACATTATACGAGTAGGTATCTTCCAGTAATAGTACCAAAATATACTAAGTGACATAGAAAACAGAAATAAATAATTGTAGAATGTGCTTCATCCGTACTGTTTTCTATTTAGATATATTGAGGCATCTCTCTCTAATTTTCAAAAGTATTATTCCTTCGGACGCGTACAGCATTTTTGATAATTACCATGCCCTCGAAGATTTTTAGGGTGATGTAGGGTGTGAAACACGGACGGACGGACGGACGGACGGGACGATGCGAGCGTTTAGTCGCGCGGTGTCGCTGACGCCGCGCCGCCGCCGCCGATGTCACCTTACCCGATTGCCTAGGGAAACAACTTTATAGCGATCATTAACAGATCCGATGCACATTCCTTATACGGACGACAACAATCCACGCTGGGTATTGTTGTGTAGCCGTAAAAATGTTCATCCTGGATACTAGATGCCTGTTTGGTTTCGGTGATCCATACATCTAGAATAGTTTACTTAGCCCAAAGCTCAGAAAATCATATTTTGTAACGGTCAATATGGATTGTTAATTCATGATTCATGATCTTTTTTAACTGCATAAAGATATTTTATGCATGATTTTAACTATCGCCACTAGAAATATGAATTTCAGAAGAAAAACCGGCATTCAAACATCTGAAAATACCACAGTAACATAAAATTGCACCGTTTTCAGGATTACTTCACCACGATTTTGAAAAACTAATGGTAATAACATGCTAAACCAAGCGAGCTTTTTCCAAATCCCCAGTTACAAAAAATTCCACACAACCACACAGGCTTAGTAAGAATATTTAGATAAGTCTGTAAAGTACAGAATAGTTATTGCAAACCGGATTTAAATAAAGGCCTATCCTATTTAGGCCAGCATTATGGGTACCTTAATAAGGACACAAAATAAAGTTATCGCAGCCACTGACAAATGACATTTATTTTCGTAGTTTTGTTCTCAAATCTGTTTTGTTGAAGTTTGTTTTTGTATTTATATTTTCTAAAATCATTGTTTGGAGTTTGTTTTTGGGGCCAGCTTTGTTTTTTTGCTTCTACCTGTACCAATTCATATTATTATAGATAATACATTTTGTTGCTGCTATAAGATACGTTTTTATTTCGGTCCGCAAAAAACACTCCCTAAACTACATTTTATTTATTTATCGTATGGCTCAAAAACATGACAATAGTAAATATGGATTAAAAACTATTATAACCTATACTAAAATAAAATATATACAGCTACAAACTAAGATACATAGTCTTTGGTATTTACAGGATGATGTCAAGTTCTTTCAACCACTTCAGCGCCAACGGTGTGGCTGTGAAGAACTCTTCTCGCGATCCCTGAAACGCACGCAGTTCATATTCGCTCGTAATATGATTTATAGTTTGGCGGGGCGCGCCACAGTCACATAAGGGAGATTGCACATAGCCACACTTGTAAAGGGAGTCGGCACATCTGCCGTGGCCTGTTCGGACTCTATTAAGTTTTACCCACTCTTTACCATAAATGCGCATCGCGAGTGATGTTCCGCAAAACCTTCCCACTGGGAGCGCCATTGGTTTAAGGAGTCGAAGCTATTGGTTTTAAGCCCTTCTGCATCCCTTATTGGTGGTTGTCGGGATTTAAGTCTGTTTATCTGCAACGGGGGTATTGCTCGGTGGATGGGCAGTTTGTTGTTGGCCGTAATCTTGTTATACTCCCTTAGAAGGGCGTCAGTCCTTCGCAGCTGCGGTGGGGCTATTCCAGAGAGTACAGGCAGCCATTGAGTTGGGGTTGTCTTAACTGCGCCTGTAATAAGTCTCATAGTGTGATTTAGTTGGACGTCAATTAGTCTGGTATGATGGCTGTTAATCCAGACAGGCGCACAGTACTCAGCACACGAATAGACAAGAGCTAGTGCACTGGTTCGTAGAGTTGGAGCATTGGCACCCCACGTCGTTCCACACAGCTTTTGGATAATGTTGTTGCGTGTTTTGAGTTTTCCTGCAGTGTTTGCGAGACGTTTCTTATAGCAGAGGGTGCGATCTAACGTTACTCCAAGATATTTTGGGAAATGGTTATGCTTCAGGGGTTCGCCTGCAAAAAGTACCTGCAGTTCATATTTAGCTAGTTTGTTATTCAGGTGGAAGCAAGAAACTTCGGTTTTGTGGGGGCTCGGTACTAGTCTCCATTTCTTGAAGTAGTTTTTTAGAGCTAACAAGTCGTTAGAAAGAGTATGCTCAACGTTCTTGAAGCTCTTATCGGAAAAAGCTATGGCTATATCGTCCGCATAGCAAAACTTGTAACTGACTGTTTCTGGCATGTCAGATATACAGGGTGTTCAAAAAGTCCCGGACCGGATGAATAACTTGGGAAGTAGGGGCCACACAAAAAAATGGTCAAGAGTAAAGTCGTAGGAAATTATCCGAGCCATCCGATGGTGACCTTGACGCTGACCTTGAGCTTGACCTTTAAGGTGATTTCAAGGTCAAGTTGATTTTCTTAAATAGTAACTCCTATTTTTGACACCGGAAATGAAAAGTACGGAAAATTCTACGACCAGATTATGACTTTGACCTCTTGAAAAATTTGACCTTGAACGGTTAGGTCAAGGTCAAATTGTGAAGTGCAAGGTATCTTGAGAAGTAGGGGACACACAAAAAAATTGTCAAGGGTAAAGTCGTAGGAGCTTTTCCGGGCTATCCGATAATGACCTTGATAGTGACCTTGACTTTGACCTTCAAGGTCATTTCAAGATCAAGTTGATTTTCTTAAATAGAAACCCCTATTTTTGACACCGGAAATGAAAATTACGCAAAATTTTACGACCAGAACATGACTTTGACTTCATGAAGAATTTGACCTTAAACGGTTAGTCAAGGTCAAACTGTGACATGCAAGGTATCTTGGGAAGTAGTGGTCACACAAAATATGGTCAAGCGTAAGGTCCATTTTCTGGGCTATCCGATGATGAACTTGAAGGTCAAAGTCAAGGTCACCATAAAGATCACTATCGGATAGCTCGGAAAATTTCCTACGACTTTACCCTTGACCATTTTTTTGTGTGGCCCCTACTTCCCAGGTTATTCATTCGGTCCGGGACATTTTGAACACCCTGTATATAGATTGAAAAGTAAGGGGGCCAGTACTGAGCCTTGTGGAAGTCCGTTGTTCAATTGGCCCTGCTTGCTTGCTTTCTCGTTTAGGATTACTTGGAACTTTCTGTCGCATAACATGTTGTTTATGAGTCTTGTGGTGGCCTGACAGGGAATCACCTGCAGCAACTTATATAGGAGACCCTCCCTCCAGACCGTATCGTATGCGGCAGTGAGGTCAACAAACGCCACTCCCGTCTTCATGTTTTGCTGGTAGCCTGCCTCTATATGCGTTGTGAGGGACAGTACTTGATCACAACAACTGCGACCCGGTCTGAAACCAGCCTGGGTTATCGGGACCCGGTCTAAGATAGTCGCGCTCAATCGGTTGTAGACGGTCCTTTCTAGCAATTTATAGGAGCAACTGAGCAAGGCTATAGGTCTGTAGCTGGCGGGTTGATCGTTCGGTTTACCGGGTTTTAATATTGGTATGACCTTCGTTCTTTTGAATTCCCGTGGGAGATTTCCCGTATTAAGGAGGTTCGTGAAGAAGAGAGATAGCCACACTCTTGTTTGCTGACCTGCGTGAATGAGAAATTCCGGCAGGACGCCGTCGAAACCAGTAGCCCTTCATTAGTCTATCCTCATAGGATAGGTGAATCTAAAATTCTACTTTCTCACCATTTTGAAATAAAATAATAGCCACAAATCCCAAGTAAGCGATAATTGAACGAGAGCTAACTAGTACGTTACACAAAAATTGTTTGCAAACCAGGTAACCAGGGCTATGAAATACAAATCACGATACACAGCAACGCAGCGTTAATCCGACAATACTTTTTAAATCCAGGTTAGGTAGAAAATAACGCAATCACGAACATATCCGGTTGATGCCGATCAACGGAAATCGTAAAATAGGGCAAAAATAAGAGATACATTTGCATTTTTGAGAAGGCCATTCTTTAGCCTAATTAGGGTTTTCCTTATCGCAAATCACGTCTACGCTGGCGTAGATGTCCAAAATAAGGTTGTCCTTAACAAGGGACAGGGCTTGCAATAACCCTCTAATATCACCAAGGCTATTTCTTTAAGATAACATAGAGTTCATTATGAATACAAAATACCAGTCCGCAAGACTGGTATACATACTGTTACAAGTCTTTAGTCCGATTGGGCAAGGAAACACTTGGTATGGATTTCACTATTTATTTTCACTAACTATGTACACTACGCCTAGCCTAATACTTAACAGTCTAATTTATCTAAAGTCACTACACTAATTTATATTGGTTCTTAACTTTACTAATTTATGTCACAGTTCATTTACTTCGCGCGCGCCACTGGTACGTCGCGGACTACTGCACTGCATTGATTGTTGACTCTGACTGTTTTCATCTCTCGTGCGACGGCGCTTTTATGCTAGGCGGCGCCATCTCTGGAACGTTCGCGACAGCTCGCGATCATGACCGATTGGGAAGGAAGGAAGGAACTTTTCTAGACTTCACGTATATGGCCGGACGTCCAGGACCGAACTGGCACAATACATATATGGACTACACCCCAAATTATATGAAAATCGGCCTTTAAATAAATCGTAACGTCCAAGTGACTTATTTACTACATTTACATGCGGAATTCAATTAGAACTGAATTCGATTTTGGTATTGAATACTAAATGTAAACACTGAAAAATTTGGATCGAAAGTGAATTGAGCAAGGTCGATACGCTCTTTTCTGGGACCGAATGTGGATGGTGTCGGACTGAATTTCATGTAAACATGCAGCTGTATTGAAACCGAATCGGTGACAACGCATACGGCCTCTCTCAATCTGTAATATTTTCTAAATAAGAAAAACACAAATAAAACAAAATTGTGAACACGGAATGCTTTCAAAGTTCGTGTACGTCGGTTTTTTTATTCTTGGTCGGGTACTCAAAGAAAACTAGGCTAGTTTGGGTTACCTATGTGAGATTTAATATTATTATTATTTAGGATAGTTTTGACATGTTGCTCGCCTCTTCACGAAATGGATTCAAATCGATCTGAAAACTAAACATGTAAACGCATGAACCGCCGGATATGGTATCGTATTCAATTCGAATTGAATCCCCATGTAAACGTAATAATCAATAATCATGTCCCATTATGCCACATCACTACAGTGTGAGCCATAAGAAAAGCATGGATTAAACACTTAACATGAGAAACATACTGGCTGCAATTCTACTACGACTACATACAAAAAATGTGGAGGGATCTGATGAGCAACTGGAATGTTTGGTGTGTGGCAAGCTTTACATATCTAGCTATGTGTGCGAGTGTGTAGGTGTGAATTGTCCAGGCTGTTAACGATCTCCGTGTGATGCGAGTACGATATATAGCACATGTCTGTCTGTCTTTATGTGCGTTCGGCGACGGCGACCGCTGGCCGTCTCTATCATCATTTGACGTTGTCGATGCCGAAGATCCGATCGATCTGATTGGACGATTGCATTGGACCCACCACAGCTCGATCGAATTATGGCCCTTTCCGGAACTATATGTATATCCAGGGCCGTGCCTAGCCACCCGGTGGTGCAAGTGGTGCAAGGCACCAGGGCGCTGGACGTTATGGGGCGCAAAATTTTTTAGAACAGACAAAATTAAAGTATTCCTTTTTGCGATCTTGCTGAGGTGTCAGAGGTATCTTTACTTTAACACAAATTACTACTTTTTACACAATTACATGTTATTGATAATTGCATGCTGGAGCAACAATCGCTGGCAATTTTTCTTTCATTTCAGGATATCTGTTTTGAAAATTTTTAACCTCTAGTACATTACAGAAGCCAGTAGGCTGTGAAAAAATATCTATTTCTGTCATACTCCAGATTCTGTTTGACCTTAAGTATGTTACCGCCGTGATTTCTCTTAAAGGTGATTAGTTGTAAAGAATTTTTATAATCTTGTTTCTTTACTCTAATTCGTCTGCATATTTCTTCTAAGTTAACTATTTTCTTCCATATGAACATGTTTTTGTTTATATTTCATGCTTTGCTAGGTTGATTATAGGTCGGAACAATGAAAAACACCATTTGATTGAAAATTTGAAAATAATTGAAAACAACCAGAGACTGATATTCACTCACTTATATCATTAGAAAGGTTATCAAATTTTGCATTCAATCGTATAAAAAATTAGGCATTCCCGTTTGTAAGAATCAAGTTATCTTTGATTGAAGTCTCCTTAACTAAGCGACCGATTTCTCCAAGCACAAACACAATACAAATTTGACCGTCTAACCTAAGCTAACGCATTTCATGCTTAGTTATCCGGCAAAGTTAGAGCCTTTTAAATTTTATAATTTCTGCAATGTTTAATTTTTTCAGACATCTACTTGTACCGAAAATGGTGATTTACACCTAAACGGTTCGCTT
This sequence comes from Callosobruchus maculatus, assembly GCA_951848785.1. NCBI lineage: Eukaryota > Metazoa > Arthropoda > Insecta > Coleoptera > Chrysomelidae > Callosobruchus > Callosobruchus maculatus. The sequence goes on from CATOUR010000056.1 coordinate 13,274,532, forward strand.
TAAATCCCAGGTGTGATACTTAAAGTCACACTATGATTCACCAAAGAATTCGAATATGTAATAATATACAGGGTGTTTAATTTAAAAAAATGCAACTTTGATACGTTTTGTGTTTTGGGGACACCCTGTATAACATGAAAATATTTTTAAAATGTAGCCTTTATGGGTCTCTATCCATCCGAAATTATTATTTTCTTTTTCATCAAAGATACTTTGGCCATAATGCTCCGTGTCGAATAACGTGAATAACCTGGAATATAACAAGTATATCGATTTTACTGATTTTAGATCTAATCCATCTACACCCCATTTTATCTCCCGCTATGCAAGGGGCACCAATTTTTAGCTTGCACCAGGGCGCGTGTGAACCCAGGAACGGCCCTGACTGTAACTACACCATTGTGACTGACGGCGCAAGCACTAGTTCTCAGCCGCTCAGCGGTTGCTACGACGTCTTGGAAAATCCCTTCTTCAAATACTATCCATAAAAACGTTGCTTGTAAACCTACGCACAAATAAAGTTATTCTAAAACAAGAACACACAGTCATGTTCTCTTGAAATTCCAAATTTTATTAAAGTCGCTGGTTCTTCTAATGTTTCGAATCTCAAGAGAGTATGTGTGCTCTTGATTCAGTATCACTTGTCGTAGGTGAGACAATAAGATTTTTGAATGTTTGATGATGTCTTCATCACAAGAAATTTATGTCAGTCATTTCCGTCGGTATGTCTGTCTGTTTGTTATTGCTTTTCTACAGCGTTATATAAATCAGGATTTTACCGGTTCTGATGTTATTGAACTTCTCCAAACTTTGCTTTTAAATATTTAAGGCGGTTTTGGTTGTTTCCGCGAAAGGGGGTAACATCGGTGTTATGTGGATAAAAACGATTTTGCTTTAGGTATTCCCAAGGACGTTAAAACAATAGCATCTACCATTTTTTCCCGAAGGCAGTGAGTACTGGCGATGGAATTCTTTACGAGTCTATATCTGTATATTGCCTCTGAAGATGTATGAGTGGATTTTTTTTATTACAAATAAAATTTTATAACCTGCAACTTGGAAATTTATAGCTTGTTTGTTCAGTATTGGGACAACCTTATCATGTATCCTTACAATTGTTGTTCTGATCTATACAAATTAATAAAATGAGAACCGCTTATTGTTACTTTTTTGCTAAGTGCTGCCGCACTCGATCTTATTTACGATTTTTAAAAACAAAAAGTAATTTCGAGCCGAAATCCTATGCAGCCCTTTTCCAATACCCATTATTTGTTTAATACATATTTTTTGCATTTAGTTTCCACTGGTACTCTAGTGTTGGGGTAAAATTGGCATGCTTGACGCTACTTATTTGTTACATTATCTACATCTAAAGTACACTGGAGGATCAGCAAGGATACTTTTGGATTTTAAATTTTAATCTATTAGTTTTATGAAATACCTTTGAGCAAGTCACGTCGTACCACCAGCTGTTTGGGCGAACCTTTGTTAACGATATTTTACGTTACGTTAAAACATTTTCTACCGAAATTCCGTGCATGCGGAAAACGGTAAGATTCAATGACCTTTCGCCCCGTACACTATAAGAATGTTTAACGTGACGAATTAGCATGGCTTTTGGTGGGCCCATCCTTTAAACAGTCATTCCAAATTCACCTGTCTCGCCATAAAGCAAAATCTGACGAATTTTTAGCATATCTGCCTTTGCGGGCTGGATTTAAAAACGCTTATAAAAGATTTATTCGTCAAGTTTCACTCACACATCCATAAATATGTAGTAGCTATTTGATTCGGAATATTTTCGGCGGTATATATACATTATACAATATATTAATACTACCCAGGGAATAGCGGCGTGGCACTGATGAATTAATGAAGATTTATGCGACGTGACGGGCATTAAGAAGCTAGAGAAGAATACCTACAAGATATTCTTTATGGATAAAGCCGTGCCACATAACAAAGCGTTATTCGCTTTTACGCTTCTTCGCCATTTTTTGTAAAATACATATATAGAACCGGTCAAACGGTATGTGAAATGTGAAATATGAACTACTTATTTTGATTTTTCAGACATTTATGTTAGGATGTAACAAAACAACACGCCCGAGCTTTTATTTTATCCCAAGTACTCTTACATATTTCATTAGTCCCTTGTCCACTTTTCTTTTTTTTTTATTTTCTCCACTGTTGGTTAACTTGCGTTCTCAAATTATGTAGCTTCCTTTGAATTTCCGCTGAAGAAGTATTAAATAAGTCGGCCTATTTTTGTAATGCATTCTGCTTTTTGAATCTGTCGCTTAAATTCTGGAGCATAATCCATAATTCAGGATATAATTCAAAATTTACTATTAGAAGACACGTGCTTTCTCTCGTCCAGTTGAACTTCTCTCTGATTTACAACACTTCTTGCTGCAAGACTTTCTAAACATGCTCGAAATTTTTGTGGCAAACTAATTTCTTAAGAGTAACCGTGTACACTACAAGCTCTCAGCAAGTCGCAAGTCCTTTGTGTGCAAGTGATTTTGCTGCAATATTTCTCTAATAACGTCGTGTATACGCTACGCAAGTGACTTGTGAGAGTAATTCTAGCAGTTTCATTTGCTAGTGGACACGAGGCTTTAAGCAGACTTAAGGTGTGGGAACATCAGCGTAGCTTCTAGATTACACAGTTGGTCGGCGTTTAGCCACAGCATAATAAACAACCACACAACCAGCATAGTATCTCTGAGGATTTCCTATATAAAAATAGTTCCCACAAAATTTGACCTTGGGAGGATTTATGGATGATTTAACGGCTGTGAAGTTTGGGTAGAGATGCGAAAATGAAAATATCGATACCGGTACCAACTCATTTTTTAGCCAAATAGGCGCGTTTGGTTCGTACAGAGCATTTTGTGCAACTGATTACACCCCTCAATAATTACATAATTATTTTCGATACCGATACAAAAGTATCGATACCAGCTTAGAATGCCTCAAAAAGTATCGATGACAAAAATACTTGATATAAGCAAAGTTTACGGAATAAATATAAGTTGGATCACTCTCCGTCGGCACTTTGAAGATCTCACATCAAAGCGATGCCGCGGCCGCACGCGCCAGTTAGTTTTTGCGTTGGTTTTTGCCCAAGTACGAGGGTCTTTTAGCGGGGACTTGCTAACGCCAGGGTTTTACGTATATACGAGGGTCATTGAAAGACTATGTATTGGCAGCCGATTTAGACATACAAATACAAATATAACGTTTATTTTGCTAATACACTAGGTAACTAAAGTAAAGTAAAACTATTGCTAATGAATCTCAAATGATTTCACATATTGTAGCTGTTTCGTAGATAGGTAAAAATTGGTTCAAAGGTGCTGAAGTATTTTTACCTTAATGTTTTGTTTATTTGGCATATTTTTGAGACCACAGCTTATAAAATTTATGGTATAATATATAGGAACTCGTATGTACAATTTTAAAAGATAATGATGTGGAAATGCTTTACATGGATGTGAATAAATATTATTGACATTTTGCTTTTCAGTGTCATTCCAATTGCTACTGTAGAAACTAAATTGTTGAAGTTATCAATAAAAATATTTCCGAGCTCTAAAATATAATTCAGAATGTCTCTAGGTGGTATGGTAAGACCACCGAATGAATATTTTGTCTCACTATACGCTTTTAGTGTGATACAATCCTTTAAGTACCTGTAGGCCTGTAGGCCTTGAATTAATCACTTTAGACGTGTGCTAGTTTGTTGGAATTGTTTTATCGGGTGGAACACAGAAAGGCACAAATGTACAGGGTGTCCCATTAATAATTTTGAATCGGACGTCACGTGACCAAAAACAAATACCTCATTGGATATATAATTCTCTACTACTGCCCAGTTCCGACCTACTGCGTGTCCTAATCGTCGTGAAACATGTATTTATATCCTTTATATTTCAAGGTTTACCACAAAATAAGGATGGATATGATTGTCATTTTCCATCCGTTAATAAATTTAATTGATAAAATCAAACTTCTGAAAATATTATCCATTTCCTGCAAACAAATCCGAGATAACAAAATCCGATATTTTTGAGACACTGTATACACTTCGCGTTACACACGTTCAACCACTACTTTGCGCCGCCCCGTATCTCCCGGCTGACGTCGGTATACTGCTACCGGTGGACCGGGGAGACGGGGCAAGGGGCAGGCTGTTTTGATATTTTTGCGGAGTGATCCAACTTATATGTATTCCGTAAACTTTGATATAAGTGCAGAAGTATCGAAGTATCGTTAGCATGCCTACAAAAAATCATCCAAAAGTGGGGATGCGCGTGTAATTTCCGCCAATTAGAGTTATTGTGCTGGTTGTTTATTATGCTGTGGTTTAGCGTTGGTTTTGACATACGAGCTGTCAAGCCGTAAAGCTCCTCCCTCCCCCCTCCCGCGCTACTTGCCATCATCCGCGGATACATTCCGCCACCCAGAATTATTGTATTAGTTTAATGTTTGTTAACTGTGCCGTGTCTCGTATCTATAGTGGCGAAGTGGCCGTCCCGTCCCGTCCCGTCCGTAAACAAATTTAATATGTCCTACGTAAAACGACCTTAGTTAGTAGTTTATTGCCGACATTCAGCGATAAATCTTGCGGTCTGACCCGGGCTAGGCCGGCCGTGTCGTAGGTTTGCACAGCGGATTTTCATAATAAATTATAGGTTTATACTACTATTATCTATGCGACATGCCGTGTTAAGGCTGCACTACACTACACTACTTCTTCCAAGAATTACAACAAAAAATATTTTGTTAGAGCATTTTATTTGTATTACATTGTCTCAACTTATTGTTCAAGATATACCTAGTTCAATATTTTGGGCATTTCGGATGTCAGACTTGTAAATGTCGATAACCGTATAGGTTAATGTTCTGTATGATGCAACAAAACATGTGGAAAATATCAAAAACCAAAATAGCTGTTGTTGAGATTGTATTTTATGGTTTTTGTAATATCTGTTATTATTCCATCATTTTTAATCCACAGAAAGAAATATCGTATTAGCATCTTCATATTTGTATATGCCTATTGCGAAGAAAGTGGATATCTACATCTGTGTCCCATCCCATACGCTTTTTTAAACTATTTTGTGCCTTTGTCTTGTGATTTATTCGATGGTTTACGGTTCATTTTGCATCATGGTTGTCGAGTTGTCGCGCTGTACGATGGGCAAGTTGGCCCGCTACGAAATGATGGAAAATTACATTTCCAACACGCACGCACCCACCCTAAATATTGAATGAAAATAGAGCATAATCTACTTTCCAGACAATTTTTGGTTCAATTCACACTTTTGAAACAATTTACGGAATAGTGTAGACAAAAGCCATCTTTAAGCAGTCGCGAACATTTACAGCCTTTTGCCGTTTGGAGTTTATTTTCTACAACACCTTCCTTTGCTGTGTGATTGATTTGAAATAAATATAGATCTATTGATGTGTGTTGGTTTTCTGTGTACAGAACCTTCTGTTGTGCGTTTCAGCTTTTCCAATACACACAATAAACTCATCCAGTCATTTGGCGAGGCTCATGTCGTTGCTCTCGATATTTCAAAGGCATTCCATCAACTGCGGTCGGTTCGCAGACTTCCTCTCAGGTCGGAAAATTCCTGTCGTGGTAGACGGCTTTTCCTCTTCCTTCCATAGCATTAATGCTGGGGCTCCCCAGGGATCGGTATTGGCTCCGACATTGTTTCTGCTTCACATTAACGATCTACTCTCTAGCACTACGAATCCAATCCACAGTTTTGCAGATGACAGTACGCTGCATGCAGGCATCATGAGCAATAGACCGATCTCTGTGGTCGAGCTGGAATGCAGAAGACTGGCAGTGACAGCTTCACTTTCAAAGGATCTCGACAGTGGCGGCTCGTCCAATGACGCAGGTGAAGCGCTGCTTCACCTCTCATTTCCAGGCTTAACATTTTCCATCTAGAAAATTTCTAAGAAAAAGAATTACACCGTTCGCTTCCATGAAATTACATTATGATATATTTGATCATTATAATGTTATTATTTTATAGCGCAGTGAGAACCCTTCTACAACCCGTAACGCGCTATCTGGCTTATCTTGCTGTAAAGCAGTCCGAATGCCCGAATAGTCGTGCGTGAAGCAGGTTCCTCGCATCGTTTTAGCTGCATCACGTAAACAAATTCAGATTGGGCGGTTACCATGGTAACGGCACGAGGCACAGCGCGCTGTCGATTCCCTACATATGCCAAGTGAAGCAAATTTTCATTCTGCGTACATTACCGATATTGTCTTACCGGGATTCGGATATTGTTTCTGTGCGGTGTGTATCTGTTTTCATTATTCTCACAATGTTTCCTGAGTATGATGTAATTTGTGTTTTACTGGAAAAACCGTTTTCGGGGTGGAATGACGATGACAAAAAAGACTTTTTAAACTCTGAAAAGCCCTCCCCCATATTAAACGTAAATAAAATGGCTAAGGTTAAAGACAAGGTGTACAGTCGGAATTTCAAAAAATCCTGGTACAGTGATTATGAATGGTTGTGTGGTAGCTACTATTTAAATAAACTTTTCTGTTTGCCGTGTATCATAATTAGTTGTAAGTCAACAGTGTGGTGCAAGTATGGTTTCAATGACTTCGGAAATGTGACACGTGCTCTTCGTAAACATGAAGGTTCGTCAGATCATATGCGTTGCGCACTAGGATTTTCCAAATTAAAGAAAAATTTGACTACCATTGAGGATGCTTTACGCGAAAATTCTAGACTGTATATCAAACAGTTCAACGAAAACGTGCAACTCAACAGACGTTTCATGGAACTACCAATACGTGCAGTCCTTTATTTCGGAAAACAAGAACTGGCCTTCCGTGGCCATGACGAAGGCACATCTTCAGCTAATCGTGGAAATTTCAAAGAACTTTTGGAAGTCTTTATATCCATAAGCCCTGTCGACATTCAACAGCACTACAAAAAAATTGCTTCAGTATTCGCAGGCAATTCTAAGACGATCCAAAACGAAATAATCGACTGCATTGCGACTTATCTTGAGGAATACGTAGAAAAGGAAATAAAGGATTGTCGATTTTTTTCTATTCAGGTGGATGACACCACAGATATTGCCCAGAAATCGCAGTGCAACATCATAATTAGATATGTCAATCTTGCTGGGAAGTTGGTGGAGAGATTTTTGGGTTTTTATGATGTAAGCTCCAGCAGGACAGCTGAGACATTATTTAGCTTAGTGTCAGGGTGTCTGGAAAAATTCAATTACAAAACAAAACTCATTGGACAATGTTTTGATGGCGCAAGTGTGATGTCCGGACATTTAAATGGCCTGCAAGCTAAAATAAAGGAACAAGCACCCCAAGCAGTTTTTGTTCATTGCCTCGCACATCGCTTGAATTTAGTATTACAACAAAGTTGCAACAGTATTTCAAAGTGCCGCATTTTTTTTTGCAACTATCAATGGTTTACCGACATTTTTCCACCATTCTCCGAAACGAACTCATACCGCTGACATAATAATAGGACGTCGAATACCTGTCTCCGTTATTACGCGATGGACATCAAACTCAAAAATTGTCGGTCTTATTAATAATGAGTGGGATTCCCTAAAGCAAGTATTTGCTGAAATTATTGATGATCCATCTTCCGATCAAGCCTCAGTTAGACAGAGCGACGGCTTCCTGAATAAATTCAATGATTTCGAATTTGCGCTTTTGGTTGTTGTTTTTAACGAGATTTTTGGGGTTACAGATGTACTGTTCGATATTCTACAAAAGAAATCATTTGATATACATTTTTGCAGTCTACAAATCAGAAATACGCAAACACTCATAAATAACAAAAGAAGTGAAGGCACATTTATGAACATTTTTGATATGGCTGCATCAAGAGTAACTGTTCCAACTGAACATCGTGACGGCAGAACAAGGACGACGTTGACACGAGATCAGCTTGTTGACAAATATAGAGTCCTGTATTATGAAATCCTTGATACCATTTCATTGCAAATTACAACCCGTTTCGAAGATATGGAAAAGCTCCTTTTTGTCACGTTGATGGATACTACCAAATTTCAAATCTATTCTGAAAATTTTCCCAACCAGGCTCTGAATAATTTGAAGGAAATGTACCCAAATATATTCACAGACAGTCAGAGGTTGAAAAATGAATTACAACTGATTTATAGCGATGACCAATATCATAATATGGAAACGCATAGATTAATGGAAACATTATTTGAGAATAACAGCATCTTTAAGGAGGCTTATAAGCTATTAGGCTTAATAGTGACTATTCCGTCTACTAGTGTGTCAGTAGAACGCAGTTTTTCGTGTCTGAAACGAATAAAAACCTACTTGCGAAGTACCATGTTAGAGGATAGGCTCACAAACTTGTCAAGAATTTCTATTGAAAAAGAACTATTAAATGAACTCATAGTTTCGCAACCATTTTACGATGACATTATAAATAAGTTCGCAAATTTGAAGGACAGACGAATTTCTCTCACATACAAACAATGAAAGTGTAGTCGTGCACCTACTATCTACCCGATATTTCGCAGATGTCACTGAATTTAGGTAAGTTTTTTTGTAGGGTATTTAGATAACTAGCGTAGTAGTTTCACTTTATTGATATATGTAGACTAGGGTGACCGGAAATTCATACCCTAAATTCGCGTCCGGGCGGAATCATAAAATTAATTAAAATGTCCGAAATATTTCGTACATTATATAGCAAAATTAATTCTTAATGAAGGCCAAAAAAGCACAACGTATGATCTTTTGAAATAGATTTTTTTCAAACACCAGTGTTAGTGTAGACTATTAAAAAATAGTAGGAGCAATTCTCAGGCGACTCTGCGTCACCTATGTGAAAAGTCACGAGCCGCCACTGGATCTCGATACCATTACCGCTTGGGGGCTCAAGAATATATAAAATTCAATGCTTCCAAGACCCAGTATTGTACGCTATCAAACAAGAAGTACCCAAGCCAACACCAGATTCTAATGAACAACCGGGCACTGCCAAGGAGTCCCTCCTTCAAGCTGTTAGGAGAATGCATTACAGAAAATCTGATCTGGCACGAACACGTTGCGTCAATTGCAAAAGCTGCTGGTAAAAACTTGAGCTTCAGAGCCAGAAAGTACTTCTCACCATATAACCTCCTCACGTTATATAAAGCCCAGATAAGACCTGGCCTGGAGTATTGCTCTCATGTCTGGGGAGCAGCTGCCCCTACTACCCTGTCTATACTTGATGCCGTCCTGAGAAGGGTAATTCGACTAATTGGCGACCCGGCCTTAACGCGCCACCTCCAGCCACTTTCTCACCGGCGTGTTGTTGGTGACCTCTCGCTCTTCTACAGATATTCAAACGGAATCTGCTCTGAGCTATCCTCTATCGTTCCGCCGCTCACCGCTCCTATCAGATGCACCCGCGTGACCGCTACCTCCCATCCCAAGGCGCTCGTTTTTCATACATCAAGAACCGAGCGGTACAACGGCACATTTATTCCCAGGGTATCCAAGGCTTGGAATGGGCTGCCAGGAGATGTATTTACTGGGCCTGCGGGTATTGGCCCATTCAAATCCCAAACTTCCCCTAACATAACCCTTTCACAGCAGCCGCGGTATTTAGGCTCTGCCTACGCGATCTGCTCAGTTATAAAAAAACTCATTTGATTGAAATGAATGACTAAACTCGTGATCCCACCGCAATGTGGAATGGTTTCTAGCTTGCAGCGTATCCGTCTCATTCTCTTGTCACCAGCTACACGCCCACCACCATTTTCAGAGCGTTCCGATGAGCCCAATCGCTCCAAACACGATTATATACGTGTGACCTCTTCCCTTTTTGCTTGGCTTCGCGCAGCCTCGTCTTCCACTGCCTACTGCCTACCGCATGTCATGCTATGCCGGCGTTATGCATATTCTTAAATAGCTACAACGGGATAGGAGGCCTTTGCGATTCAACTACTAACTACAAATAACACTAGGCAAAGTACAACGGCAAAACGAACAAAAGTACGGCTCGTACAGGACGTCGCAAAATTATTTCGAAATATGTATACGCGCGACGCGACGGTGCTCTATAAGTCCGCTGACTGCTCTTTGCCGGTAGACTAGCCTAAAATTATGAACTAACTGCGTCATTTTGTTTATGTCTGGGAGCATTTGAAAGCAGAAGACGACCTCGTCAATTTTCACCAAAAATGAAGTCAAATTGATTGACTCAGTACTTCCCACACATTACTGTGATACCAGTTTATTATTTTCCCATAGCATCAAGCTTTAGTCTGAGAGCCCCTTGCAACCAAATCATCGGCAGCCCTCCCCCTAAAATTGTCTTATGCATATGTCTTTTCTTCACAGAACAATGCCTATTATCAATACTACAGACTTTTCAGTTTTATAACACCCCACCCCCCAACCACCCCAGTGTCATCCCCACCCAAAAAAAGTTAAACTTCTAAAAACGAAGTTTGAGCTATTTTCATATATTTAGTTTTTTTATTATTGCTACACTGACACGATTTCTAACAACCATACGGGTTTTGCATCTTCACCACGGTAGTAATACATGTATAATACATGTCAAAATTTCATTAGAATCAATTTAATAGTTTCCACGTTACACCATACAAAACGATCTAAAGCAATAAATACTCGTATGTATACAGGAAATTCCTTCGGTAATAGGCTAGGCAATGTTCGGATGGACCTAAAAAGGTGATTTATGTCGCTAGGTCTTCCTTCACAGGTTACTGGACAGCCTATTACGAATACAACAAATTTTTCAGTTTTTCAACCCCCCACCCCCCAACAATCTCAATTTCCCCCCACCCAAAAAAACGTAGAAAATGATCAGGAACCTCTAAAATGCTTAAAAACGATGTTTGAGCTGTTTTCATATTTTTAGTTTTTAAATTATTATTTCTGCACCGCCACTGGCACGATTTATAAAAACCATACGCAATTTCCATCCTCGTCACGGTGGTAATACTGCGTCAAAATTCCATTAAAATCAATTCAACCGTTTCCTCACACAATAGAACGATCTAAAGCAATATTCTTATGTTTACACCAGAAAAATTCTGTTTCTGTAATAGGTAAGGGAATGTTCGGATGGACCTAAAAAACCAACAAATTTTCCAATTTTACAACCCTCCACCACCCCAATTTTACCCCAACCCAAAAAAAGTGTAAAATGATCAGGAACACCTAAAACGCCTAAAAACGAAGTTTGGGGAATATTTGAAATTTTTCGTTTTTTGCTAATTACTCCGCTGCCAATGCACCGATTTTCCAAATTATAGTAGCATTTACCTACTATGCTCCCACAGCATATTGCTGCCCAATTTTCATCAATATCCATGTAGCGGTTACTGAGATTATGAGGCTAGCAAGACGCGCGCAGACAGACCGACAGACAGGCAGATCGACGGAAATGGGTGACGTGGATTTTCGTTGTCTAGGCATCATAAAACGCCCAAAAAGTGCATTATCTCAAAATCGAAAATTTTCGCGATCACAATACTACCCTCAGCTATCGGTGTGGGAAGTAAAATGAGAAGAATGTGTACTTGTGTACTTTTTGGGTCACTAAAACCAAGAAGCTTGATAAATACTATATGAACACTCAGCTTCAGCACCACCACTTTTAACGGTTACAAAGTGACTTACTGATCGCACGTCGTTACACAAGTGACACGCTGGCCACCCCAAATAAAATAATTATCTATAAAACTCAACCAACTCGAATTCGTTGATAAAACCTATTGGAATGTTATTTGATGATCGAGGATTGAAAGTGCGGGAGTTGATTGAGGCATTGAGGTTGTCAAATGCGCCAGAATATTTAGATATAAGAAAGTTGTCTGAGCGATGGGGCACTCGATTCATCATAAAACAATCGTGTGTCTTCGTCAAAGGACTGTTTGGATATATTCATCCATAATCCAAATGAGTTGCAGTGTCATTTATACCGATTACCTCGAAGACGGTAAATTGATCATCGGCTATTACTCACAGCTGTAGGACAGATTTGACACTATTTTGAGACCGGAATGGCCGCATTTAGCGAGGACAGTACAGGGCTGCATGGTCGCAGACATGTATTGTGTACTCTCAATGGCATATATTCACCAATTGGCCAAAGAACTGCTAACTCATATATCCATCATAATCCTCCAGATTTAGCCCCCTGCTCCTACTTAACTAACCAAAAGAAAATATCGTTGTTGAAACAAATGCTTATTTATGAAATGGAAAAAGTAAAGCCCTTTTTGGCTCAAAAAAAAGAATCTGTAATTTTGTTTTGTACCTATTATAAAAATATTACAAATTATAATAAACATTTATCGCAACAACATTTTTTTTTAATTAAGCAAAAACCTAGCCGCATCAAAGGTGCGCGTGATTATAGCGGGGCAATTAGATTAGTTTATAATAACCGATAGCTTTTAAGAATTTTGAGGTAGTCTTATATTGTTTTGTAAGGGTACTTCCAAGCTTTGTCGGCACTTCACAAGTCACCCATTCACTACTTAGGACAGTCCATTAATATGTGTTTGACAGTTAGTCGGATATTAGACATAGCGCACTGCGTTTCTTCACCCATGTTCAGGATGTACCTATCCATGGGTTGCAAGGGTGTGGCCTGTTCTAATCCGGGAAAACGCCACCTGGTCTCTTCTGGTACCGGGAAGTTGCAGATCGGTTCTCACATTTGGAGATATTTCAAACAGCTTGTTGTTCTCATTCTGCCATCGGTCCCAAACCCTGAAAGAGGACTTGATGTCTCCATGTGAGATTTCCTGCACCGTTTATGCTACAGTTCTGTCTGCTTCCTCGTTGCCAGCGATGCCAATGTGAGATGCTATCCAGACAAATTTCACAATCTTATCCCTTGATATTAATTGGTTTAGCCTTTCGTGCACTTGTCGTATTTGTGGGTAATAAAGCCAAATGCATTTCCAAATAAGATTTTAGAAGATATTTTGAGGTGCAAAACCGTACTACAGCTTTTAAACGTGCATTTAGTTTTCATGAAAAATGTTGTATGCTTGCATATTGAGACGCTCTGTAAAGGTGCGCTAGTAAGATGGCTAGACGCCAAGCGGTTTTGGTCAATTTAGTCTCTTTAATGATAATGAGTGCGGTAGGGTATGGTTGCTCGGTGTGAGGAATGGCAGCGGACGCCACACTCGCAACGTTTCACTTTGTTGTTTCACACCAGGAACAGTAAGTTGTTGCCTTGCTGCCACCTTCAATAGCGTCCTCAAAACGCCACTACGGCAACACTACGAATCACGAAAATCCATATTAAACAGATACATCCGTCACAGAAGCTGTACAGCATTACGAGGTACTGAAAAAATGATGAAGTAGCTTAGCGATTCATGACTGACACACCTAAGCTCTAGACTTATGTTTTTTTTTTGTATGGCGCTTGTTTATGTAGCAAATACAACAGCATCCCATACTACATGGCATATCATATCGCAAACCTTATCAAAACCAGTGCAGCTGCTATTGGAATTATGCGGGTAGAAGACTAATGACAAACAGACAGAAAGACATCGACCGAAATTAGTAACAGAGATGTTCGTGACGAAGACCTGTCCAAAAATATATTGTCCTAAAATCACAATTTTTCACAATTACAAGCTCCTAAGTAAAATATTACAGTATTCAAATATTATAGGTCGAGAGTTAAAAGAAAGGTGATCTTGCATAAAAATATCTTTAATAACAGTGTCAAACACAAACATACGTAGCATACCTCTTAACCTTCAGTGTAGTGTATCTAGTATTTACACCGACAATAAACCGAGTACTCGGTTTATCGTCGGTGAGTATTTAAGTTGTTCACACGGTGACAGTGACACGGTGTTGCGGTTTACTTTTGAATTTTTTCGTGACGCCGAGTCACATTCCAGCAGTGCCAGCGTTTCAACAGCTAACAGCTAGCAGCTCAGAGATAACCCATCTAGGCTATGCGCACTGCACACTCACTGGTACTGGCAGGCAGCTAACTGACGTACTCGGTCACCGTCGAAATGCCGGAGAATATTTTCAATCGGAAAGATTTATGGATATTCCTTCGATACGGTTCTGCCTCTGCACCGTCGCGTCGGTCGCCTTGTTCTATTCTAACTCCATCCTTTTATTGTCCAGGTATTCCAGCGATTTGCGATTCGGTACTGACCAGAAGGGAAAGACCTCTTTTTATTCACCAGAGTAGAAAGTCAGATGATTCTGATGAATTTGTGGTTCTTGGGTTTTTAGGCCAGCGTCGTTTAGCGTTAAAGCTTGACGTTTCGCCACCACGAGTGCATGGCATCTTCAGAAGCTATTTCACTTCGGCGACTTCCAACATTCCAACCATTTGCCTTAAGAGCATTCTTTAGATGTTCCAGTTCGGTGTCGAGTTCTTCTGGTTCGCACACTTTTCTAGCCCGTTCTGTCAAAGTTCTAATAATTCCGTACTTTTGAGATGGGTGATGGTTTGATTCTTCATGTAAGTACCGGTCAGTATGAGTTGGCTTTCTATATACCTAATGTAACTCCTTTTCTTGTTAGAAGGACATCAAGGAAGGCGAGTTTTTTGTTTTCTTCTACCTCCATGGTGAACTTGATGTTTTCATGCACGCTGTTCAAGTGTTCTAGAAATTCTTCTAGCTTTTCTCTTCCGTGACTCCAAATGACGAACGTATCGTCCACGTATCTGAGCCATATCTTGGGCTTGTATTGAGCGCTCTTCAAGGCTGCCTGTTCGACCTACTCCATTATAAAGTTCGCTACTACCGGGCTTAGATGGCTTCCCATGGCTACACCTTCAATTCGTTCATGCATGTTGGCGTCCCAGACGAAGTAGGTTGTCGTTAACACGTGCTTGAAAAGGTTTGTAATGTCTTCTGGAAATATTCGTTTAATGGCACCTTTGTGAATAATGACACCACGTCGAAGCTGACCAGCATGTCGGATTCTTCCAGCTGTATGCCTTTGATTTTCGAAATGAAATAGGCTGAGGCCTTGATGTACGAGTCGGTTTCTCCAACGTATGGCTGTAATAATGTAGTTAAGTGTTTTGCTAATTCGTAGGTAGGCGAAGCTGTTGCGCTTACGATCGGGCGAAGTGGATTTTTGGCAACCCATAAAGCCTAGGAGTCAGTGCTTCACTTTTGCATACCTTCTTTTTGGTTTCTTCGTCAAGGCTTGAATTCTTCACCATGGTTTTAGTTTTTCTCAATATGGTCTTGGTCGGGTCTTTTGCTAGAGTGCGGTAGTAATGCTTTTATTTTTGTAGTCTTCGGTATCATCACCACTGTGGCGTTGCCTTTATCCGCAGGCAGAACAGTGACATTTGTGTTCCTATTGATGTCCTTCAATGCTTTCAACTCCTTCGCTTTCAGATTACTTTTAGGAGGTTTTGCTTTTTTAATAATTCTTGCTGCTTCTGTCCGGATTTCCTGTGCTTTTTCCTCAGGTAATGATCGTATAGCCGCCGACTCCAACTACTACTACTACTACTACTACTACTACAACCTGAGTTTCTTCAAACTTGATCATGTGACTTCCCTCCTTAATCGGCAGCGGCTGATTTGTCCGTATGGCCTAGTCGACAGCTAGCCTTATGTTCTGCAATTCTTGTGTTTATAGATCGCTTCGTTGTTCCTATGTATACACTCCCACATGTGCATGGTATGCGATAAACCCCCCCCCGTGTTGTGAGTGGGTCTATTTTATCCTTCACCGATCTCAAATATTCCTGTATCTTTCTTGTGGGCTTGTAAACGGTCTTGACGTTTTCCTTTCGTAACATGTTTCCTATTCTGTCTGTTATTCCAGGCACATAGGGTAGAAAAGCTTTTGCTATCGGTTTAGGTTCTGGTTTTGCCCTATTTCTTCTCATTGTTCTTGTTATTTCCTTTTCTGTGTAACCATTTGCTCAAATGTAAATGCACCTTATCAAATTCGAATTTTAATTTATATGTCTTGTTTTATCGATATTTCCATGTGCAGATAGATATCAAAAAAGAGGTAAAACATGATGGTAGCCTACGACGGTTTATGATGGTGTATGCTCTGGTGAATCGACGGTACCCGACAGCTTGTTCATGGAAACCAGAAGCGGTTCGCCTCTATCGAACCTAGATGAAAGGAACGACTCTTAGCGACCCTTCTTGGCTTGTCTACCTTCGGTGGTGTGGATTGCTGTGGATATAGAATAGTCACACTTTCGCATTCAGAGTTCGAGAGTCGCATAACTCGCACAGTCGCATCGGTCATCGGTTGTTTATTACCGTCGTGTCGTCACTTTGAATGCATATCAGTCGACGAGACGACGGACGTCTCGTCGTTCGTCTGCCATTCTTCGGAAAAAATGGCATTCTTTTGTGAAACACGTCAGTCTAGAGTCTACTGTTCGTCTGCTGTTAGCTGTTGTTTCTCAGCTGTCTGCTGTCCGGTTAAGAACTTTATTAGGTTCTACGGCAGGTTGGATGGCGGGGCGCGCTGATTTATTCGAAACGGGAGTACATCACTCGCATCACAATTACTGCTATTCCCCGATCCCATCCACGACTTGAAGACCGATTGCGGCATTGCTCAGTCAATAAAGCGAGTTGTGGTGTCTGCTGTCGAAGGCAAACATCTATCAATCATCCATTCTTATCATCTTTGTTTTTGTAGATATACAGGGTGAGTTTTTAGTACCGGCTCGGTCGATAACACCACTACTGTAGAAGATATCGAAAAAAGTTGTATATAAAAGTTGTAGCCACGGATATGCTTTTTGCTCAGAAAATATATTGATTTATACAGGGTGATCCATAACTACGTGGTGATGTAAATATGCTATATATTATTCTATATTCAAATTCCACTAATAATTTCCGTGCTTCCAATATAAGGTATTGTTACATTATACAGGGTATTTCAAAAGTTATTTTTATATCCAAATCGCTGTCAAATGAACGTACTGTATATCTAAACGTGATGAATCAAAAATAATTTTTTTACACGGATGGATAGAAAATATAATCTAGTTTTAAAATCGGCTATAAAAAAAGTCCGCGACGTCTATTCCTATACAGGGTGATGTAGAATGCAAAATCTAGATTTTCTCTCTTTTTTTAAATGTAACCCCCAATATTTTATTATAGCAAATAATTGCTTTTAGTATGCTCTTTTATCTTTGTATAGCACTTGTTATGGCTGAATCCATTAGCTTCTGAGATATTTCGATTTTTCTACAAATTTTAAATATACCTTCTATTTGTTTACTAAAATTTATTTATTTTGAGAAAATACTATCAAATTTTATTTTTGCTTAACAACTAAAATATAAGGCCATAATAGTACTTGATCAAGTCAAAACACTGGATTAACGAGATAATATAGGTCAAGCGTGCTGAGGAAACAATTTTATAAACGTCATGCATAATTATCAAGCAGATCTAGCAGGTAGGCTATGAAATATTAAGCAAAAACGGTCCAAATAAAACAATCCTTCATTCTTTCAAACGCATTAGTTTTAGAGTGCCTCCGTGCTGGATATTGCTGTTCATAGTTGATATATTCTAGAGGCAAGAGGACAATTTGTCAAAGATTCTCCTAAATACCCTCAATGGGAAAATTAATTTTTAAAGCTCGTTTTTCACACAGTACGGAATTATTGAGCAGGTTATAAAAACCGTTAATTTTTCAAAGCATACCTGTTAAATCTGCTTGACAATTATGCATCACGCCTACAAAATTGTTTCCTTAGCATACTTGACGCTATTATCTCGATGATTCAGGGTTTTGACTTCATCAAATACTATCATGACCCTGTAATTTAGTTGTTCGTTAAATAAGAAACAAATTCGAGAGTACTTTCTCAAAATAAATAAATTTCATTACCTACACAAATAGAAGTTATATTTTAAATTTACAGAAAAAACGAAATATCTCGGAAACTGATGGACGTAGGCACAACAAGTGCTATACAAAGATGAAAGAGCATATTAAAAGCAATTCTTTGATATAATAAAATGTTGGGGGAAACATTTGAAAAAAAAAAGAGAAAATCTGGATTTTGCATTCTACATCACCCTGTATACGAATATGCGTCACGGGCTCTTTTTATAGCCGATTTTAAAACTTGATGATATTTTTTATCCATCCTTAAAAAAATATATGGTTTTGATTAATCACTTTTTGATATACAGTACGTTCATTTGACAGCGATTTGGAGATAAAAATGGTCATATCTTTTGAAATACCCTGTGCAATGTAACAATACCCTATATTGGGAGAACTGAAATCATTAGTAGAATTTGAATATGGAATAATATATAGGGTGTCTCATTTAAAAAAATGCATGTTTGCATCACCACGTAGTTACGGATCACCCTGTATAAATCTAAATATTTTCTGAGCAAGCAGCATATCCGTGGCTAGTACTTTTATATACAACTTTTTTCACAATTTTCTACAGTAATGCAGTTATCGACCGAGCCGGTACTAAAAACTCACCCTGAATGGATATGTAGACTCGCGATGTATTAGGATACCAAACATAATATTTGGTACATAGCCATGTAGGTATATATAATATTAGTCGAATTCAATGTCTAAGCACTGTGGTCATATTTGAGAAGCTGACCGCACATGAAGGTTTGGAAATGGCGAAGAAAGCAATTTCATCGCTCGATTGCAAACAGCTCGCTATTTGCCTTAGTTTTTTGAAGAGTATCTGGTTAACTGATGTGTCACTGCAACAGGTAATAGAACTAATATACGATCATAGGTGGATCATCTTAAGGTTGGTTTTTTAAATATATTGTGTAAGACTTTCGCGGCCATGATCCGATGAAATGTTGGTTCTTGGGCTGTTCGGTCGGCCGGCGTCGACACACTTCGCCGTCTTGGCTGCGGCGCGCTGCGCTGCTAGACGTTTCGTCAACACGAGTCATGGTCGGCATCCTCAGAAGCTGATATCACCTGTTCGGCGTGTTCTGAGAGACGCAGTCTGAGTCTGAGTCTCTCGCCGAACAGGTGATATGAACTTCTAAGAATGCCGACCAGTCGTGTTGGCGAAACGTCAAGCAGCGAAGTGCGCCGAAGCCAAGGCAGCGCGGCGCAAGGAACCAACAGTTCATTTTTAAATATACTTAAGAATTCAAATTTAAACTAAACTTTCAGAGTTAAAACTTAACATGAAACCCATCAATGCATTCTGAAATAGTTGGACAAGCAGCAAGTGAAGGCATCGAATGTTTAAAAAAAATCCAGTACGGTGCACGATTATGCTGCACTAAGTTCGACGATCGTAAAGTTGAAACGCGGTGATTTGTATTCAGAAATACCTGTACGTAGGTACCTTGTATATTCGACATGGTCCGTCCACCGCACCTCCCGGCGCCCTGCCCCGTGCTGTGCTCAGTGCTCACGTTAGTAGGCATGCACAGTAGCGGCAGTTAGAAGCGTTGGAGTGCGTTAGCCAGCGCCGAGTCCCCTCGGCAGGTAGAAGCAGGCCAGCGCCGGTTCCGCACACAGTCAAGGTCACCATCAGTGCATGGTACAGTGAAAACAGACAAGAAAAGAGTACAAAGATTGACCGGTCGCATCTAGACACGGTATAGGAAACATGCAATAAGGGCTCAAAATATTGCCCATTATTGGCAAAACAATGAGGGACAGCTGCAAAAACACTGGAAATTATTCCCATGAGGGGCTAGAGGGTACAATGGGGTGAAATAGTTTTTGGTTAAAAAGTTGTCTCTCTGGGCAAATATTTTGACGTGTCTTGACGTTTTTTCGTTTAATCAGCGGTTTGTGATAAATCCGTGGTGGGAAGTTGTCAAATGAACTATAAGTACATACACATGTAGATTCACATAATATACATTAGAACCATTTTTTGAAATTTGTCAATCAGATGAATATGTGACTGATACTGTACATGTTCAACGAATTCTTGTGCGCGTCTTAGGTAGAGACTGTTTGAATCGCTTTGTAAACAAGTTTTTGGTATCAAAAGGTAGAAGTGTTGTATAATTTTGGCGCTAAATTGAGATATGACCGCCGCATGACTGATTTGTCTGGTTTGCGAATTATTGTGGCACCTAGCCTATATCTAGTGTTGTGGTTGTGTATAAGAGCTCTTTCAGACGAGGATACCGTATCTCAGATACGCGTATTTGAGATACAGATAATCCATACATTCAAATGAAGCTGTTCAGACGGCTCCGGCGACGCATACAGTATCGCCAAAGTATCGCGATACTGATTCGAGTATGTCGTGCCATCCAGCCGCTGGCGACAGAATGCGTATCTCAGATACAATATTACCATTACGTTATACCTAGTTGTTCAGACACGCATACTTTTGCAGCGGATTCCATAGGCTTTTTATTCTTTTGTTAGAAGTTGAATTAGCTACACGCATTAGTGCAAGTAACCAAATAATGTAGCATGCCATATTTGATAATGAAAAATTTATTAGTTTGGTGGAGCCAAATCTATGTTTGTGGGACACAGCCCACGAAGACTATTGTAATAAAAATAAAAAACAGCAATGCTGGCTAGCAATCGCAAATCAAATGTCCGACAATTTTGGAAGCATGACGGCGGTACAGCAGAATGAACATGGTAAGCATTTGAAAATATTGTTATTTTAATCACATGATGTTTAAATGACTGGTAAACAGCGGCGGTTAAAAAATCTCAATACATTTTACAAATAGGTTAAAACAACGTTGGTTCATTTTACTTATACTGACCGCTAATTGAAATCACATAAATGATGAAAGACATTATTTATTAACATTTCGGTGATATACAGAGCTCAAATGTAACTTTTTTGCCAGGATAATACATCACAATCCATGAAATATGCAGCAAAATAATCACGAACGCTGATCTTGAGGAATTTGCTCCGGTATTTGTAACATCTTCATCATAAAGTCCTTGGATGGATAAGGTGTCTTCGTGTCTATATCCATCTCGTATGCGCACAAAATTGTGGAGAACACGATGTCTTCAGCAAAACCTATTGATACGATGAGAGGTCTGTGGAATATCCTTCATTTATTAGAAAGGACTCCAAAAGTACACTCGATATATCTTCGTGCTCGAGTCGAGTGTACCATAGGATGAACCCACAATGTACGTCTCCTTTTCAATTTCTTTTTCTTTTTATTCACTACATACCACAGCACAATGCACGCCTCAATATCCATAACTTGAAATAACCAGTGCACTGCACTGCCACTGTTTCCGTACTGATGCAGAGTTACCTGTATGCGATACGGTATCCAGAAGTATCACTCACAAATTCTGTATCTCAAATACGCGTATCTGAGATACGGTATTCTCGTCTGAAAGAGCTCTAAATGTGTTATGCTCATTTGAGTATACGTATGATACTAAGTGATAGTACGTAGTAAATACAATTGCCTAACGTTATATATTTTGGTCTCGTAATATCATTGGTCGGGTACATTGTTATTTTGTTAAACATTAATATTAGAATAGCTTTTACTTCCGATACACACCAATAGGTGAGAGGAGTATCGTGATCGCGAAAATTATCGATTTTGAGATAATATGCTTTGTGGCCATTGGGAACAACACTGACATTGGACGTGCTACATAAGGAGGCTTCTGCACTTGGCAACGCAGCAGGAACGACCTGGGTTCAGTGGGATTTCCGTGTCGGACAGATTCTTTGGGCTGGCCCGCCAGTTATAAGATAATTATAACATTATTAGATGCCCATTTTGTTACCTCATTTATTTCACGTTTTGTATCATTCCTTTAACATATTTACATCATATTCATACTATATCTGTATCAGATTTCTATCATATTGATATCATTGCTTTATCATATTCAACCATAAGTTTACCATATTTATACTGTATTTTTAATAACGTTTATCATTAAAACTTGTTATCGTTAAATAGCCCACTTTGTAATATCTAATATCGAAACAAACCAACATATCGAATATCAGATATATTTAAAGTATATACAGAAGAATATATACAGTTTGAACAGGAATCTCGGGCTAGAAAATGGATTAGACGTAATTACCAGTAAATGCCTCCAAATGAGGCCAAAACAATTCGACATATATGTTAAATATTTTGCAGAGCACCTTTTATCTTATCTATCACTACCACATTTATAACAAATTTCTTGATGTATTACCTCAGTTCCAAGCTTATGAATATATCCAAATAATTATTGTACATAAACTAACCGTCTACTTTCATAACCACACTAATTTCCTTTTAATATTTTTTGTCTTTTATTCTAAATAGGGGTTTTCGCAAACACTGAAGCTATAAGTAACTCTTTATCGATACTCATATTCGACCGGCACAGACGAAACCACGTAGCAAGCTAAATATCTGTTACTACAAAGGCGTTCAAGCGGGCTTCCGACGCTTGTAAGCGGTCGAAAACACAGTTGAGCAGGTTAGCCTGCATGCGGTACTTGCACGCCTTCGCACGCAGTTGCACGCACACTAAAATGCCCTACTGTCTTTGCGCACTTAGATCGCTGGTTTACTTGACGATCGAAACGTACACTCAACACGAGTATTATTCGTTTCGCATCTCCATAAATTGATAAAACGTCTACCGTGTCACTTTCGAACAAACTAAAATTAAACACTAGTTGTGCTAGCGAACTTGTTGAAACGCTGTAGAAAATTTTGTTATTCCGGGAGCAAGATGCATCTGATTTGCGTTAAACGCCGATTGTAAGGGGCATCCTTAGCCTCAGGGCACAACGAAGATAGTCTCAATCGCCAAACGGCATACTGACATTGTTGTCTTACATTCATTCGCCGTAACAAGAGACTATATCTGAAAGCTGAAACAGATGATGTTTATTCAACAAACTCAAGCTTTGATGAGTAGCATTCACATCTTTTTTATTCTAGTAATTTAACTCTATGGAATCGACTCAAATTATTATTCTCATAACAGTTGAAAAAGGGGCTATGTGACTTGCAGAAAGAGAACAATTTACTTTTTTGGGGCCTACATAGCACGTTTTAGGCCCTTGTCATGTGTTTGCAAAGGAACTGATGGTCCAATGTACATAATCCTGTTATTGATACGAAAAAACTGATCTGATGAACTTTCCATTTGTATAATACTATAGTGATTCGTAATATCCCACATAACACTATATGGATATGTACATCCATAGAATGTCCATTATATATTCCAGTTTGAACATGTATATTTTGAATCTCCATAGGACGTTAAATGTACATATGAAACATGTAATGTAATATGCTATGTATGCTCACGTAGGTATATCCATATGTGAATATACATAAGATGTTGGTCTATGTATTATATATACATCTAGTAGTCTACGCCTGCGCGAAGTACAACTAGTGCACTAGTGCCGCCATTGCAGATTTCTAGTCATTCGGTCGTTCGACTCGTTCGCGTCCTTCGCGTGTGTGCTGGTTCTGGTTGTGCCTGATTACATGATCGAGTGAAATATTGTACAATGTTACTTATCTTCTCACTACTGATAACGCTCACATCCAGAGTTTGACGGTAAGTCACAAGCGGAACAAACCACCGACAAAATTTTATAACCTTGATATCTTTGTGATTTTAGACATGCCATTCAACAGAAAAGAGATAACAATCACAGTAATCGATTTTGCCAAGTATTATTATTGTAATTAGAAATTGAATTAATAACAATACATAATGAAAGCATAGTTTGTTTATCTTACTGCCTCTACATTGAACTTTCATACACTATGCATGTGCATTAAAAGTACATGAATGTACATTTAATGGATATACCATGGATGTGTAAATTCGTGACAAACGTACATGAATTGTAATTTTTTTATGTCTATTTTACATATCCATTGTATGTACAGTGTATATACTATGCATGTACATTTGACATCCATATGTACATTCTATGGATATGCCATCGATGTGAAAGTTCGCGACAAACGTACATGCAATGTATATTTTTTTGATGTCTATTTGACATCCATTGGACATTCTTGCTTCATTTGTGGATATACATATCCATTGATTTGATATCCACTGTATGTACATTGTATATAGGTACTTTTGTTATGTGGGATTCGTATCTCGAACACAAATACAATTCTGGCCTCAGACAGTGTAGCAGTTGACATTTAGAAACTTGAAATTATTTTCCCAACAAACTGGGATTGTAGTTAGGCCTTTTTCGACCGAACCATGGAAATATGACAGGAAATTTAAGTAAAGAAAAACGAGAAAGATGGACCATAGGCCAATGCACCGTTTGTGTCAAATTCAAGCGGTTGGCTTATATCGGCCAACAAACAGGTGGTGCTGGCGGCACGGCGGCAATGAAAGTACGCCAGTACCGGCAGTACCGACCGATGATGAGAAAGAAGAAGCAGCAGAAGCCCAGCGGTCGGTTCTTGTCGGATCGATTGCAGCCGCAGCCGGCGCAGCGTGAAGTCGTCAAGTGAACTGGATACTGGATAGTGGATACTGGATTCATTGAAGAGAACCGAAACGGGTCTTTCTTTGCTCGGGTTCTGCCACCGCCGCCTGCGATTACGGCTGGTCACTCATCGCGAAACGGCCAAACAGGCTCGCTCGCAAATCCTGATTTTGCGGTATATTTGCCATTTGTCCGTTAACCAGCATCGATGGATTTAAATCCACTCATCTCACTTGTATTCCCACACCGTTGCGTTGGTGAATATCAATTTTTTTCTAATCAGTAAGAGGTCTATTGTCTTACAAAAATCACGTTGCTGATATTCTATTCAAGGTGTCCGAAATTAATGTCAACCACAGTATGAGAATGTCGGCAGCTATAAAAGGTAGACTGACTATTAAATGGGCAATAATATTTGTAATTTATTGCCACTTGTAGAATGATTTTGTTTCTATTCGTTTTTGAGATATTTTTGAAAAACCAACACGTCTCTTTTTCTTGGATTGGCTCTATATTCTTTATTTCTCAACATTTCTTCAAATTTATGAAATGTATTTTCACAGCACTTTTTTACGTAGAATAAGATTATTCAATTAGATTTTACATCCATTTTCCTACTATAAGATGAATTACCGATTAACCAAAACTGTAATAACAATGTTTAATCATAATTATTATTCCTTAATTAATTGTTATTTATTTAATTTAGCTTTATGACGATTGATAGTTTTGCGAGCTTAAATATTAGAACATTATCTGGAAATAATTTATTGTGATTTTTAGATGAGAATTTTTTAAATGTTGCAATAATGTTTACCACTGTAAAATAGAGGTAAAATTAAACATAAACTTGATACATTTTTTGGGCCGTGCAACAAAGTTCGACAAATAATGGCATCAGAAGGCTGTGAAAGGTGAATAACCGTACAAATAAATGTTTTTATGCGATGCTGCTATTATAAAGTTGCATACAACTGCATTACCAATGCGAACAAAAACGGCCTGATAGCATTTTGTTTGTGAATAGAACAATAATGTTCCTAAAAAGATGTGCCCGTAGGTGTGTTTTGACAATGTTTGACGAATTGTAACTTCTGACGATGATTCGCATTAAGCCTTGTATACTCACTAGTAGACGCGCGATTTGTCTATAGACCGTCTAGAGACAGTCTAGAGACACGATCTATAGACCGTCTAGAGGTACCATTTTTTGTCTCAACTAGCGTCTACACTACAATGTGCAGATTTAGACGAGACAAAGAATTTCTCATCAGTCTCATGTCCGCTGTGCACTATTGAGGACATTGCACAATGATATTGACGCAAAAAACAAAATTTAGAGAAATAATTCCAGTTTCTCTTTGACTCGCAGTCACACTGCGTATCCTACCAAGTGGAGACTCATTCACGAGCCTTCCACTCTGTGAATCATCCAAGTCTGTGTTCCGGCTGCCCTTTGATTCGTTCGCTGGTTGCAGGAATTGCAAATGCTCGTACGAAAACCATGTGGACCTTTTCGGAGAAGATACAATTGTCCAAGTATTTTTCCGCTCCCTGTTGAACGATGTTTTTAAATTATTAATTTTCTTTTCGTCTTCCGCCACTATCACATTGGGCTTTGTAGCCAGAGATTCCAAAGGCTAATTTTCTTTTTACCCGGTTTTTGTAGTCGGGACTTGTCACATCCTACAAACAACATGCTTGGAAATCTTCAATCACTTTTAAAACCTCCTCGTTCGACCACATCTTCACGAAGCACTATATAAAAACAAAAAATAACGAACCACACCAAGGGCACACAAACAGTCGAACGATGACACTCGGTAGTTGGACTCAGACATGGATATCTCGTCTCTAGACTCACACGCTTCCCATCAGAGCAGAGTTCCGCTGGCTGATAATCCAGCAACGTTGCTAGGTGGGCAGAGAGCGGCAGAGCGGCAGAGCGGCAAAAGCAGCAGCCGTTCATTTGCTGCCGTTTCAGATCACTTATCAAATAATGCCGTTCGATATATCAAGAGCATACCACTCGTCCATTCATAGTGATATAATATTCATAAAACATATGTAGTCATTTATACGTGTCTCTAAGTACCGTTAAATTGTATATTCGCTAATTTACAGGGTGTCGTTTGTGGAACGACAACGACGCCGACGGTTACATATTTTTTATCAGGAAACTCGTTTAGAAAACGTATGTATAAATACGCATTATCTTTAAAAACATTTCAGCTAAACTTATGTACTTTCTGAAACTTGTCATGTAGTTGCCTCTCTGTTTCGTCGCGCTTTATTGATAGCAATACCACTTGTGCTGCTAAATCAAGTTTAGTGACATCTCGACCATCTCTGTGGTGTTTTTTATCAAAGTACAAAGTTTGACACGTTAATTTTGAATAAGTGACGTTCCTTAGCTGAGTCAGAAAACAACCTTTGTTTTTTTCAAAACAACTTGCTAAAACTGAGTCTGTTATGGTGACATCTTGAAGAAAGCGAAGTTTTAAAACTTTCAAGTTACGAAATATTTTAGCCGCGTAAGAGCGCACATAGGTGTTGGTGTAAGACACCTTAGTGCAGGGTTTTATAGCAACACTATACATAACAACTACATAATCATTATGATGTCCAATCCAGTTAAGGAAGACGTGTAACTCCATTGATGAAAAAAGTTGCATAGTAACCTCTTCGTCATTTTTACTGAAATAGATCACTTGCATAGAATCTTCGATTTTTGCTAATTATTAGTTCATGGCCACTGTACCAATCATCAAAAATATTGCAGATTTACCTACTATGATTTCACAGCATATTACAGACAAGAAGACGGAAATAAGTGACGTACATTTTCAGGATATACAGGGTGTCCCACGACGACTAAGACAAGCAATATATCCGAACTGGGTAGTAGTAGCGAATTATAATTTTGGGAGTGTAAATTAGAGCAAATATAGTATCTTTTCTTATTATTGTGTCATCCAATAAGGTATTTGTTTTTGGTCACGTGACGTCCGATTCAAAATTTTTAATGAGACACTCTGTATGTTTCTAACTTTTTGTATTCCTCCCGATAAAACAATTCCAACAAACTAGCACACTTGTGGTCTAAAGTTATTAATTCAAGAGCTACAGGTACTTAAATGACTGTACAACTACCATCATGAAACCCTACCAAAGTAATTTAACTGTAGGGGTACATGTTATAATCAATGGTATAGTGGTACCATCCTTGAAGTACCTGTAGCTCTTGAACAAATAACTTTAGACCCCAAGTGTGCTAGTTTGTTGGAATTGTTTTATCGGGAGGAACACAAAAAGTCACAAATATACAGGGTATCCCATTAAAAATTTTGAATCGGATATCACGTGATCAAAAACCAATACCTCATTGGGTGACACAGTAATAAAGAAAGATACTATATTTGCTCTAATCTAAACCCCCAAAATTATAATTCGCTACTACTGTCCAGTTCCGATATATTGCTTGTCTTAATCGTCGTGGGACATCCTGTATATGTCATAAAACGTACAAAAACATGATTATAGCAAAGTCTAAAATGTTTAATGGTAATATCTTTATAAACAATAGTATTTTAAAGTCAAGTATAAGTAGTTATAGTTGCAGTATATAGTAAGATCAATTTTAATCTAACCTGCTCATAATAACTGTTCATCAAATTTGTCTTTTGTGCGAATAATTGGAATAGTTGAAATTGAATCAGTTTTGTTTTCATATATATAGGCAGTATAGGACAGGCGGCGGATGCTTGGTTCGAGTAACACCTTCGTTTCAAACACAACCTGTATCGTATATCGTACTGTTAAATATACATCATATAGACAATAATCAGTTTCGTCTGGTAGCCGCTGGCTGTTGATCAACCACCCAATCCACCATGTGTTAGAGAGAAAGCTCAGGTCTATATTCCGCGTCATATATTATATTTGACTAGATACGACGTACGACGCTTTTACATAAGACATTTTTCCGGCCCGGACACCTGATTATTTATACTTGTACATGTGTCGCGTTTTGTTTTACACGAACGAGTCTGCCTGCTATCGTCTTTTCGTTTTTACTGTCGCTGACGCTGTTCATGTTGCATAAGGAACGGACGGACATTCTCTTTGCGTTTGTCTTCTTGCTGTTGATCAATATGCTGCCTCTTTACTCAATACTGCAGCGTCTAACGTGCACACGCATATCCATATATCTCTCACTTGGACCGATAAGGTATACCACTCGATTTAAACGCTTATGCAAATTTCACTTTTCCTGTTGAGTACTTTAATCGTACCTGATGCTAATGCCGCTACCGAAAATACTTAGTTGCAGCTACTGTTATGACATATTTAGTATTTTATATGATAGGTTTACTACTGCGCGTGAACAAGACGGTACCTAACTCAAAAAACTTCAACATAAGACAATGAATTGAAGCTAAAGTAGTTAAAGCCGAAATAATGTTTACCCGGATACTTAAAACTATTACTTGTGTTACTCGACCGAGTATTCGACAATGACCAATTATTTATTTGGTTACTTCTTTTGAAAGTACATACAAATGATGTTGCTTGTTAATCCTACTTTTGTAACAAGCAATAATCATCAACATAGAAGTGCTCTAATGTTTTTGTATTAAATACGCGATGTAATTT
Source organism: Callosobruchus maculatus (assembly GCA_951848785.1). Classification (NCBI taxonomy): domain Eukaryota; kingdom Metazoa; phylum Arthropoda; class Insecta; order Coleoptera; family Chrysomelidae; genus Callosobruchus; species Callosobruchus maculatus. The sequence goes on from CATOUR010000056.1 coordinate 13,303,691, forward strand.
TCTGTTTACAGTGCGAGCCGCGATCTTGTGTGCTTGCAAACTTTCTCGACTGTGCGCATTAAACTGTTACAGTATACTACATAGGAAATTAGTAATACCGATACTTGTTTGGAAGCGATTTTGATATTTAAATGGCTGCGCTTGGCTGCTATGCGAACGCTTCCTGCAATTTTCATATCACACGTTGTTGCAGTGGCGCTTCTAGGAAGTCTGGCTGGGGGGGGGGGGGGGGGGTAAAGTAGAGCCCAGAGATATACCATTTGTGTACGTTTTGCGCTATATAAAAACTGCATACCATCTATTAGTACAGTTCAGCATTTGGAATAGATACAGTTTTGATAATATTCAATGGTTACCATTATTTTACTTTCGTACTCGTAACCAATTCATGGAATGTGCTTTTAACCAATTTTCCAACAAAACGTAACCTTTCAGAATGGTGAAAATGAAACACTAAGTTGTTTTTGAACGTAAATCTGACGGATGACGTTCACTATGTATATTTTGACTGAACTATGATAAGACCGACACATTCCAGGATTATTAGCGACTTCATCGATGAAGAGGACCGGACTTAGTCAAATTGTTTAGGCAGGTATTGCTACCGTTATTGACAGCAACGCCAATCTGCTTTTCTGTCTGAATCGGACGTTTTTTTCGGAAGTGTGACAGCTAGAGTATGTTTCGGCCTTGGGAAGATAATGAGATTTCACAGCGATGTGAATTACCCTGCAGCAGTGAAGCTACGTCGGCGGTTTGTCATTACGGTGGTGAAAGTAGTGACTATAATACGGACACTGATAATGAATTTGAACAGAGGGAGGTGGAGGTAGACCAATTAAAACCTCACAAAAGGTCACATCTTAGCGCAGATGCAAAACAAATAGTACTAAATGATAATGAACTAACGAAGGATCCGGAGAATGAAAATAAGGGGAATATGATCAAAAATACGTCAATTCTAACACACGTTCCATATCCAACAGTATGTGAAATTTTGAGAAAGGGGCCACAAAAGAGGAAGCGTAGGTTTGATGCTGGTGTTTCAAAAGAACTAGATCCCACGATCACAAAATTATTGAGGAATATTGTGTACGAAAAGTACATAATTAATGAACTACCCACAATCGAATCCGTTCAAAGACAATTGGCTAGAATGGGGTAACAGTATCCAAGGAGTACATTGCAGCGATGGATTAGGAAGATTGGGTTTAGGTACAGAACTGTGAACAAACGAATGGCTATAATGGAAAGTGCAAGGATTGTGGGATGGCGGCACGATTACTTGCATAAGATAGAGCAATACCGGAACGAGGGGAGGTCAGTGTACTACCTCGACGAGACCTGGTATGATACCCAGGATACCGCTAAAAAGGGATGGACCGACGGTACAAAGAAGTGTTAGCTAAAAGGCGTTCCACCAAATAAAGGATCCCGTATAGTTATCTTACACTGCGGATCATCTGACGGCTAGGTCGGAAACGCACTCAAATTATGCGGAAAGAAAATTGAAGACTGCAATATAGACTACCACAAAAACATGGACTCGGGAATATTTGAGCAATGGTTTGAGTATACCCTTATTCCCAATTTAAAGCCATTTAGCGTCATCGTAATGGACAACGCAAGCTATCACTCCAGACAAGGGTACAAAATTCCGAATTCAACGTTATCGAAGGCGGAAATACAAGATTTTCTCATAAAACAGGATTTGTACTCTGAAGAAACTTACAAAAAAAACTGAATTATTGGAAGTCCTCCACACTGAACAGTTTGAGAAACAATATGTCATAGAAAGCATAGCTAAAAGTATGGTCATGATGTCTTAAGGTTGCCTCCCTATTTTTGCATTTTCAGTCCTATAGAATTAATTTGGGGACAACTAAAACAACGAATCGAACGTTAAAATTGAGTGTAGAAAGGAATAATTTACCATATGGTTTATACGGTTATATTGAAATGTCTCTACCATATATTTATTAACAGATAATAAAGTTTCAAACATCTTGTTCAACCAACTGATGTATGAGCACTTTATTGGATGGGATGAACATTTTCGTTGTTGCCCACTCCAACGAATTCGAATGCCCAGTCCGACCCCGTTTCCTTTCTCTGTCGGTACTTTTTGCGGAGATCTTCACTTTGTAAACAAATGGTATATCTCTGGGCTTTACTATAGTTACTGTATGGATAATGTAGTGAGCGCCGCCAAGGAGACGGGGGGGGGGGGGGGGAAGGGTACAATAAACATCTTGTCAAATGAAGATATAATGCGGTAAGGGATGAATATTTATGAGATTAAAATTTTTCAGCCGCAAAGATCAAATTTTACACAGGTATTTTCCATTTTGTTATTATAAGGAAAATTAGCAAAACAAAACACATATAATAAAACCAAACTTATTATAAATAATGTAAACAGAAAAATATATTTAAAGCAATAAATATAAACAGTTAAATTTCAATGCATCTTATTGCATCTTATTTTTAATTAGTCAGTTTTTTTCCGTGTTCTGGGGGGCGTAATTACGCCCTCTACCTCCCCCCTTGGAAGCGCCCTTGCGTTGTTGAAACTTAGTGTGCATATTTCACGAACTTGAATCTTGCGGCGGCGCGCGGCGGTTTAGTTGGTCTTGACTCATTATTCGATAGTGAGGATCACGAGTTCCAAGTACCCATAGTTCACCTGTCAGGTGTCATCCAGGCCGCCGATTTAGGCACAAAACAAGCCGTTTATGAATCGAGCACCAGCGATTGAGTCATCGGATGGCAACGGCAACGGCCGATACATCACACGGGACGGGACGGTTTAATTCGGGGCGATGCCATAAATTTTGGCAGAAAATCACGGGCGCAAGGTTCGCACGGTCTCTTTACCATGTTCGGTGGTTGCACCGCGCCGTCTTTGGCCTCCGGTCGCAGCCAATGTTGCCAGATCCTTCACCTCGGCTCGACTTCCGCACTCGAAATTTCAAAACACCCCATTTCGGAAAAAATCCCGCAAAAAAGAAGGGAAATGCATTTTTATCTTTTGTTGATTTTGATTTGTTATGCGTGGGTTTTGATCAATTTTTTTGTCAAAATAATTTGAGTAATGGCTATTTATCGTTTTGAATATGAAATATCTGTTATTTCCCTGTGAATTAATAAATTTAATATTAATCTGAATAGCGGTAGGAAATATTGAAATTTACTTCCAAAGTGAGGCTTCTACCCAAAAGTTAAGCAATTTGCGATGGCCTCCGTCTCATTTAATCAAAAAAAAAAAAAGAATACAATCAGAAAACTCTAAGGCCTGGCGCTGACCAGCAATTTTCTATTGCGCAACTGTTTGGTCGTGATTGCATGCAAATCCCGCACACAGACGCAACTGGATTGATTGTTTATTGAAACCGCGCACACATACAACTAACCGTTTAGTTTCAAAATGAACTTCAACGAGGTGGCAGTAGTATGTGCACTTGAATTAAGAAGAAGGAAGAGAAGTCAACGGAAAAAGAGATTCTAGCTGGATCCAATGACTGCCCAATGGTCAAGCAAAGGAGAGTTTCAAAAATTATATGACGACTGCGAGTTCATCCGGAAAATTTTTTCAAATACTATCGGATGAGTGCGGCCAGTTTTGTTGCTGATACGATTCAATATATTACTAGTTATTCAAGTACTGTGTGTTTCTTAAATTAACAAATTTCTTCTCAAAAATAATTTAATTCGCCTTACATCACTGTTCTTGTGACGCCATCGTGCGATTACATGAGCGTTGGTAGTACAAGTCAGTTTGAGTTTTACTTGTTTACAAAAAGGGTGGCTTCATCGGCACCGGTCACTTGCGCGCCAAAAGAAAATTAAGCTTGGTTATTCCTAATGACCACATCCATTTTATTCTTGCGAACTTTCATCTGTCTTTTTACGACATGCGGTAGCTTACAGTTGCTTCTTAGATTATTTAAATGACTATCCGGCTTCTGTAGTTATATATAAAACTACCCTTAATGAAAATATTTCAGTAGTTTGCAATCCTTAGTTGCTGTTTGTGAGTATTGTTTGTGTTCTACTTTTTCATCATGGAGACTGTGTTAAGTGTGAAAGGGAAGAAGTTACTAGTCCTTGAAGAGTATACATTCCGAAGAGATAAAGAAACCACCCGTGGTCCGTGGTGTAGCCTACAGATGCTCTAGAAGAGAATGCGTAGCATCTTTACTGATGGATCAATCGGAAGAGATTGTTCTTAAAAGATATGAGCACAACCATGATGCTCCCAAAAAACAAGCTGTTAAGATAAATTTCTCGGACTTTTTTTTGCATCGTCAAGAAATCGATCAAATTTGTGGCAAATTAGACCACGTTCTGGTTAATTAAAATTTTTGGGGTATTATAAATACAATTCGGTCTATTGACAATACCAACTTCTTTATTTGCATCAATTATAGTGATCAGATTAACTTCAGAACAAAATTTCGCATCTAGTAATATAAAAAAGTAATTCATTTCTGTCAAAAGTAATGATACCTCTAACTGGAGTTCTACAAATTCTTCAGTAACTATTAGCAACATCGCAAAAAAAGACGAATGAATTAAAGTCTGTTAAAATTATAACACATAAGTTTACCTCGCCACCCCGCGCGCTGGTGTCCACATACCTGCCTATTATCCAAAATATTTTGGGGGCTTCTGACCGGTGGGATTAGGACAAATCTGACCGCGGCGCGCTAGTGTCCTATGGCCCATCTGGTGATCGAAATATTTTGCGCGCTTCTGACCGGTGGGATTAGGACCAATATGACCGCGGCGCGCTAGTGTCCTATGGCCGTAGATTCGCATTGCATGTACTGTTACTCAGGACAGTTGCGCGCAACTGTGCGACTATATGATTTGAGCCCAAACACAAACTAAATAGTTGCACCAATTTTTAGTTGCAAATCAACGTGCTTCCGTTTAACTTTTTGGTAGTCACTCATGCAACCAAACAGTTGCGCAATCGAAAATTGTAGGTCAGCGCCAGGCCTAAAGCTGCTAAAATCGCAATTTTTAGGAGTTCTAATTTTCAAAAGTATTGCAGCGATGCCAAATCGTCTATACACAAAAAGATATAGATTATATGAAATAATATAGGGGATTATGTATTCTTTAATCAAAATTACAGTTCTTATAAAAAAACGAAGTTTGTAGCAGTTCTGATAATTTTTCTTTGATTTGTGGTAATTAGTCCGAGGCCAATGTCCCGATTTTTTAAAATATAGCAGTAATCAATATGTACTTTCGCTCATTTAGCCTTTATAATAGGGTGATAAATCATGAAGCGCGTAAGTAATAATTAGCGTCGTTGATTAAGAACAGTTGTTGAATTGTCGAGCATAGTGGGTGTTGGTTTGCGAAGAGTGTACCTACCTACGAGTGTATAGTTACAAATTGGGCCGATACGTCATACGTGACAAGCGGACCCGCGGGCACGGTGGGTGCAGGCCAGTCTGTCTGTAAAAATGCCGCCGCCAATCGCCAATCGCCAATGCCAATACGTCGCGTCGTCCTCGTCCACCTTCCCTCGATCCTTGGATGTCTTCTCGTCACGTCCCTCCAGGCGAAAACTCCTTAAATCTTACTCGCCCAATTTATAGAGCCGAACAGATCGTAAAGGTCGAAGTGTCTCTCTCTTAGCCTGTCCGCACACGGGTCGATTCACTCCACTCAGATGATTTAAACTGAAAGAACCGTGTCAGTTAGTTAACAATTGCCAGTTTCAGCGATGAAAACGTGTGTTTTTGTGTTATACTAACAATAAAGAAAACAGAAGGCCATGAAAAATAAAGAAAAAGCTGTTCGTATACATAGAAAAAAACAACTGTCTGAGCAGAAATATGCAAATGAACGTGACAAATTTATAAAAATGCTTTGCAACGTATATCAGCCCTAACTAGAAACAACAGCAGTAACACATATTATCTAAGGCCAAAGAAAAGCTATAGTACGACAGAAATGGTTGGTTTATACGGCCTACTAGCTACTGAATTTCCAACATGATTAAAAACATTTTGGAATGAAATGGACACCACCAGAGATTATTGCTAGTAGTCTTATATCTTCAAAATAAAATATCATGTTTAATGCTATAAAATAAAATAAAATAAAAGTCAAAAGTAACCACAGCTCTAACTGGATCCTTTTCAAAAATATTTTTTAATATATCCTTATAGCAAAAACGGTGGACCTAAACGATTCATCCCATATTATATGTATAAAGTCACACTAGAATTGACAAAAGAATTGAAAAGTGCAATGCAGTAGGTTTTGTTTAAAAAAATGCGGAGTGCTAAATCACGATTCTCTGCGAAGCCCGAATTCCAATGTCAACCTTTCGTTGATAAGCATTACGAAACAGAAATTTTTGAAATGGCTTTCCTGAAAAATTGTACTTTGCTTGTATACAAACGATGTACCTATCTGAATTATAAGATCAACTAGACAACTTGAAGCATTTTTCTTTTTCGCGTACAAGCGGGGGGAGGAAGCATCGGCGGTGGCTTGGACGCGACTTAGCGACCGACGGACAGACAGAGCGGCAGTCGACAAAGGCAGCAGAGCGCAGAGTGGCGCGCGTATCCGACTTTCCGACTGTTCGTGTTTTCCACCACTCGCGTTGCGAACGGCGGACGACGAATCTCTTCGGAACTCCGGAGGTTCGGAGCACCTTCGTCTAAGCTCATTCTGCGTCCCGCGTGCTGCGTCTAAGGACTCTCCGTGCTGTTGTGGTTTCCGTCGCCAAACTTGCGTCGCGTTTTCGCAGTGCCGCGAATTCGCGCCCTGTGTGATTTACCCAGTGATTGTAATGCCTTTCTTAGTGGTCCCCTCTTCAAATAGTGTTTGATCATCTCTAGTGATCTTGACACGGCACACGCCCTTAGGGATTTCACTCACCCGCCGGCCGCCGGTGAACTTTTAGGGGATATCTTCCCTTTTCCTGGGACCATTCCAACAACTATAGCTGTTATATCAAGTACGTACATTATTAGCACATTCTTATTATATTTCGTTTATTATCTACATTCTCATTAATCAACAACCACAACTGTTATTACTCTTCACTCATACGTTGCTTTAAGTAAAACGAAACTCTGTGAAACTAGACCACAGTCTATCGGCAAAAAAATCTCAAAAAATATATTTTCCTCCTATTGACATTTTAATTTTCTGCCCCTTGTATTTCAAAATAATTAGAACTTTTAAAGCATTACATGGATTCGTTGAAATAAAAACATAAATCATGTCTAATAACAGATGCTGCTTAGCGAATAAAACAAGAGTAATCAGTTTCAGTTGTTCATATTATCTAGGGCTAGGGGCACACACGTCTGTTGGTCTGCGTCTGACGTTTAGACAGTATTGTACCAGAGCCGGAGGGTAGCTGCTTTGATACGAAATATTTTGAGGACCTGTGGTGCTTGAATGAAATGCAGATGTACCTATTTTTCTGAAAAATATATGCCTACCATGAAACTTGTTTATGCAGTGTTGCGCTGTGGGTGGCTTAGACAAATACGTTACCTAATTGAGTGTCCCTGTAATAGTGACAAATAACGTGAGAGATGCGTTTCCCCTGAAATTTGGTGAGACGACAGCTACATAAGGGTACCACCGACCGGTAATTACGTGTAAACCTAATAAGAAGTGAACAACACACACACAATTGATATTAATGATTTTCCATCACAACGTGTACTTGTAGATAATGCAATACGCTGGTTGGTAGCTTGGAAATGTTGAACATGCTTGTCTAGACATCGTCTGCTAATCACGATAATCAAGAGCATCACTGGTTGATGGTTGCAGCCCGCACAACGATTTCACGGCGAATGTCAAGGAATTTATTCAGTTCATTAATCAAATTTATCGTCTTATTACCCGTTGTATGTTTGCTTGGTCATGGAACAGCTAAGCTGCAACTTTCCGACTTTTCCATTTTCCCATTGGATCTTCTTCCGGCCTACAGATTTACAATCTGTATCTACATATTTAGTGGTGGAGAACTATCAATAGCTCTGTTGGTAATTATAGATCATTTTTATGAATTATTGAGTTTTCGATAATTGCTCTGTTACGATCTAAAAAAATGGAGAATACGAAGGATTATGTCTAGAAAATATTTCATTCAATATCAATATACATCATATAAATCTCAGGATGAAAATCATTTAAAGTAACCACACAGAAAAAAATACTGTCGCGTTTCCAATTAATTGTTAGTATTTGGTTGCTTTTCCATAGCTTTAAAAATATATTTACAGTTGTTTCAAATCCATGTCATTCAAAGAACTCAATCCTTATACTCAAAGTAATCACAAGTACGCCAATAAATTCAAAATAATTTTATATTCGTTCTAACGATATGTATAATCCTTCGAATACCAGTATTGACATATAATGCAAACAAAACATCCTTTTGTTTTCGAAATTTACCCTATGTTTCATTTAAGCAAAGCATACAATCTATTCAATGTACAAAAATTATTACTGCAACAGCAGTTTGTGATAATTCATATGATAAAAATTAATTTTGTTTCAAAGGCCCTTGTCGTTCGCTGAACTATAATCAGTATTCGGCGGTGCTCCCTAGCGGCCATACCGTTTAAATTAGGCAAAAATGTTTGGGATAAAAAACATTTCTTTTCAAACGCTCTATATTCAAAAAATAATTTAAAAGATGGCCAACCTCCGGATATACCGGAAGTGGGCATCAACTTCCTTATTTTAAATGGAACACCCTGTATATTATTACGTTTTTGAATTCAGCATCGATTTTTAGGTCCAGTTTTTTAACCGTTGTTTATGTCTACGAAGTCGATTTTCGGAGTCATTCAGCAATTTCTACAAAATCTGACGTTTGTAGTACTTTACAAGAAACGTTAATATCTCGGAAACTAACCGCAATAGAAAGATGCGGTTTTCGGTTTTGAAACAAGCAAGAAACGTATTTGTGTTTCAGTAAGATCGTTGTTTCAAAAGAACATTAAATCAATAGACTAGCAATTTTCAAATTTGAAAAGTTAAAAACGTTAAAAACTTTTTTTTTCAGACGGGATAGTATCATAAGTTCCACATCGATGGATGCGAAATTAAATTCTCTTTCACTTTTATCTAAAAACATGTGATTCTGTCTTTGATGGTTTTCAAGATATTTACGGTTTTGTAATTGCGGCGTAGGAATTGGAAAAATCGTAGATGGCGTGGCTCGCAAACGAAATAATTGACAGGAAACCTTTTATCCAAAGTGTTTCGGTCTCTAATACTAAAATGTGCTATCGCTCCAACTACCTGTAACCACATTATTCTTAAAAACTCCAGTGGTAAATTTTCCAACACGTTTTCAAATTTTCATTTAGAAAATCTTAGAAAACATTAGTTTAATATGCGGTTTCCAATAATACCATCCCAAATGCTTAGACTCCGTGCTGGTTGTCAACAAACCTCTCAAAATTTGGATTTACGTGTAAATTATGCCAGTTTACATGGCCGTTAATGATAACGCTGTAGCTACATTTTCTAAAAAAGAAAATGAATGAATTTCATAAGAAATGTAGCTTCATTCGTAAACAACACACTGTTGAAAAGGCGTGTATCTTCTTGGACTCGAGCACGACTCCAGTTACAGAAATTCATTCAGTTTTCAAAGTCTTGTCTTTCAATTGCCTGATTTAGCTGCACGTGATAGGGATCCTATATCAACTCCGTTAAGATCATGTTCACAGATATTCAAATTTGAAAATTGCTAATCTATTGATTTAATGTTCTTTTGAAACAACGATCTTACCGAAACACAAATACGTTCCCTGTTTGTTTCAAAACCGGAAACCGCATCTTTCTATCCCGTTTAGTTTCCGAGATATTAACGTTTCTTGTAAACTACAACAAACGTCAAATTTTGTAAAAATTGCTGAATAACTCCGAAATTAGGCTTCGTAGATATAAGCAATGGTTAACAAACTGGACCGAATGCTGAATTCAGAAACGTAGTAATATACAGGGTGTTCCATTTAAAATAAGGAAGTTGATACCTACTTCCGGTATATCCGGAAGTCCGCGATCTTTGAAATTATTTTCTAAATGTAGAGCATTTGAAAAGAAACGTTTTTTATTTAAAACATTTTCGTCTAATTTAAACGGCATGGCCGCTAGAGAGCACCGCGCGCTTATTGGACCACCCTGTATATGTATTAAATTTGTCTTAATCGTTTTATCCCTTTAGGTGAACTGTAAGATTTATATTTGGTAGGTATTCATATCAGCTTTTGTCAGGTGAAATTAAGTCATATAATAATTTAATTTCTTTGTATTTAAGCCGTCATTAAAATTACTTGATGCTAACCTCAATGGCTAAGTGTAAGTGTAGCGCTAACTCAATTTCGCCAATGAAGTTTTTCTATAGTTTTTGTTACCACGTAATTGATGCGAAATACAGATGAATATTATTATATGTAGAATGATAGAGTTATTGAGAGCGTTGTATTGTACCTGCCTTGAAGCTGACTCGACAAATTGGTGGCAGTGCAATCGCTTCAACTGATTGCTATGTTTACTCGGCTTTTATTGTTATATTGACCCCATACTTAGCTGATAGTTATTCGCTAAATTTATAACCAGCACACAGCAAAATGCAAGATGCATTTTTCAGTCCTATTTTTTACGGGCGCTCTGCACGCGATCCGCCAATTATCCAATCAGCGGCTACGATCTATAATCTTTAGTTCCGTCCTTCTACCAGCAATGGAAATGGTGGCGCTCGCGATATAAGGATACCATAAATGAGCCATCTGTTGTCTGATAACAACATCCCTAGGTGGCACGGACAGATTTATATACAAGGACCCACCTGATCTTCGAACGTCAACCTGATAACGAATCTAACATGAACCTATCAGGACACACTCGTACGAGTTCCTTGCCATGTTAGTTGTCTCAGGTACATCGTACCACGATCCAAATTTCAATCCTAAAACTAAATATTGGAGAACAAAATGAGCAGAAAAATGTCTCCGCATTTTCTACTGTGCGTACTTTTACGTCTAATTTGTTCAATTTTTTACCTCCCGAAATAAAATATTTCTAGTTTGCTTGAAATATTTTCATACAACGAGAGTAACTATAATCCGAGCTATAATCGTTCCCATTTGTATCATAACCGTTGTTAAATTTCATGTCCCATATTTAGATTTGGATCGCCTTAAGGATAGTTTGGTCGACTATTAGGTAAAATATTCGTTGTTGATGTCGAAAAAAGTTTTGAAGAAGAATTGTAGGGTTCTAAAGTGTCTGCATACTTTATATTCTTAACAAAGACAGTATGCAACTTAATGTACCAACATTTAACCATTCCAGAGCTTTCGACCTTCCATTCTAAGGTTAAACGCCTTATACACTAATATTTAAATAAAATTATGAAATGCGTTACAATTTTTAACACCGTACTTTGGGCGCTAATATTTTTTTACAATATTAGTTCCAAGACAAAAACTATGATCTACATATAAAACAACAGCCCATAGTATATGCACCTACGGCTCTGAAACATGGGAACTAAACAAAAAAGATCGACAAAAACTCCTATCTCTTGAAAATAAAAATAAGAAAAGTACAACATTATTATTAATATCAGAAAAGATAGGACAGGAAAAATCATGAAAGTGGAGCAGACTAATTGATACTGTTGAACAAAAACAACTAATACGGTATGGTCATCTTCAAAGGATGGATGAAGATAGGTGGGCCAAGATAGTATGGCACTGGACACCCCCAGAAAGATGGAAAAGGGGAAGGCCATCTAGAAGCTAAAAAACTGACATACAAGTACAAGACTCCATGGCAGCCAGAGGATTCCAAGAAGAAGACTGGCATGATAGAAAGCATTGGAAGTTGAGATGCGAGAAGCGGCAGCTTGCGGCCGTAACCAACTCGCGTGTATATACATTGGGCATCATTTTACAAAAATTACATGTTCTATTTAAGGTTGTTGTCAAATTTTCATGTTGGTAATACTGAAGGGTTTTCCAATAAGAGGTGTTATTTTGATATTCAAAGAAAAATGGCATGTTCTGAAATATATGATCGGATGTTTATTTCAATGTAAAGAGGAAGGTTTGCCATTAAGAATGGAAAATAATATCAGCCAAATGGCCACCACGACTACGCTTGCAGGACCATATCCTTTTCATGAAATTGAATCGACGCTGGGCTGTTGGCGTAGACCTTATCTTTCACTTGGCCCCAAAGGAAGAAGTCGCAAGGTGTTAAATCACAAGATCTCGGTGACCAAGTGTGATCACCTCTTCGAGAGATAACACGGTCCGGAAACTTTCTCTGTAAAAGAGCTATGGTTTCGTTGCTTGTGTGACACGTAGCGCCGTCTTGTTGAAAGTAAACGTTGTCCAGATCAATATCATCCAATTCTGGCCATAAAAAATGATTAATCATTTCTCGATAGCGCAATTGAGTCACCGTAACTGTTGCTCCAGCCTCATTTTCGAAAAAGTAAGGGCCAATGACCCCGCCTGACCACAAACCGCACCAAACAGTTACACGTTGAGGATGGAGAGGGTTTTCAACAATGATTCTTGGGTTTTCCGAGCCCCAGACAATTTTGCTTGTTGACGTAGCCAGCGAGATGGAAATGGGCCTCGTCAGTCCAGATGATTTTTCGATAAAATTCCGGATCATTTTCATGCATTTCAAGGACCCAATCAGCAAAGACACGACGTTATTGATGATCGGCCGGCTTAAGTTCCTGTGTTAACTGAACTTTATAAGCCTTAAGACCCAAATCTTTATGCAAAATACGGTGTAATGACGTTTGTGGAATGCCCAATTCCAATGAACGACGAGGAATAGACAAACCTGGGTTTTCTTCAACACTTTGGGCTACAGCAGCAATATTCTCCGTTATTCTTGAGCGACGTGCACGATTTTTATTCTTCACATCACTCACTTGTTCCAACAGCTCGAATTTTTGCACCAATTTCTGTATTGCGGATCGACAAGGTGCTGCATGATGACCAAAAAGTGTTCTAGTTTTACGAACCTTCACTGACAAATTTTCAGCATTTTTATAGTGGATTTTGATAATTTCAATGCGTTGTTGAAGTGTGTATCGTTCCCTTTTTCTTAATGGCGTTGGTTCTACTTGTCAAATGTCAAACAACTGCAGCGTCAAAACTGACGTCTACCGAAATAGCCAGCTATTCAAAATAACACCTTTTATTGGAAAACCCTTTATTAGTATCAGGAGTACTATTTGTCGTCTTAGAAACTCCATTAATTTGGAGAAATTAACAAATAATTCAACTAATCAATAATATATTATAGGAGCGTATGTGAAGGTTCGCCGGACTGTACAGGCCGCCAATTGAAAAACCATTCAATCGCCTGCGCAGGCCGTCTTTTGATGCCATGCTTGCTAGAACTGAACTGAACTGAAAGGTTTCCTGAGCGTCTGTGAAGGAGGGTGACGTATTCAGATGAAAGTGTAAGGGCTTTCAGGCCAGGACTGTGCAGTTTTCCTCTTGAGGAGCCGCTACATAGGATGATCCTTTTTAAAAATGTGCCACTTTATGACAAACCAAGCAATTTTTTTCACTTTTACAGACCCTAAAACTCCTATTTCAAACATTTTTGATACCTTGAGTATTTGACCTAATAATCTACCGCCTCCAAACTTTTATAGAACACTAGATGTTGAACAACACGTGAATACTATATTCAGAAAAACAAATTAACAAGAATATGCCGAGAAAAATAAATCTCCTGTTAGTATTGCTTTTCTTCTCAGAATAAACAGCACAAAACTTAATCAATCCAAAGGTCCGATTGTTGCTATCTGCAGTATTTATATATCCAGTTATTTTCAGAAAAAATGAAAAGTACTCTCCAGCCAGCGCGATGAATCAGCAGCAAATGTAAATATTACAAACGCTCCAGCAATTTGCAACAAATTTCGCAAGCGCGCGCGATGCACCTTGTTACAAACGAAAGTGCACATAAATAATATTTATGATATTTATGACCGCCGTAAAATAGTTAGGCTAATTTTCTTCGACATCAGTCCTGACTCCGGCTGCCGCTGAATGTTTTTCAGGGTGGACGAAAATTTAAAAGCGCGACACCGACCGACAGACAAGATCGTAAAACACTCTCTATAGGCCGATTCGCTCGCCTCGTCTCTTTCGAACTTCACTGATTTACCGATTCTATAAATACCGCACGTTCTACCACTATTGCTTTGAACATTTGCATTTGTCGCAATTGTAATTACAACGTTATTATTTTTAATGTATAGGTACACATAAACATGCTCAGATAGGCGACGCGTACTATTTTTTTTTTTTAGGGGCTGATACTACAAGGAGACACCAGTTTACTGTGGTTCAGCTTTACTCGTTATTTTGCTATGCATTTTCAAATTTGTACACTGAGAAAATACGAATATAAAGAAAAAGGATTGTCCTAAATACTCACAGTCTTGTTTCTTACTGTGTATACAATAACTCTTATTCTCTAAAATCTGTAAAGCTTCGTGTCCACTAGCAAATAAAATTGCTAGAGTTACACTCACAAGTCACTTGCGTAGCGTATGCACGATGCCATTAGAGAAATATTACTTGCACATAATGGACTTGCGACTTGCTGAGAACTTGTAGTGTACACGGTTACTCTCAGGAAATTAGTTTGCCACAAAAATTTCGAGCCTGTTTCGAAAGTCTTGCAGCAAGAAGTGTTGTAAATCAGAGAGAAGTTCAACTGAACGAGAAAAGACACGTGTCTTTTAATTGAACATTTTGAATTATATCCTGAATTATGGAATGTACGTACTACAGAATTTAAGGACAGATTCAAAAAGCAGAATGCATTACAAAAATTGGCCGACTTATTTAATACTTCTACAGTGGAAATTCAAAGGAAGCTACATAATTTGAGAACGCAAGTTAATTAGCCAAGAGTGCAGAAAAATTAGAAAAAAAAGTGGACAAGGGAATAATAAAATATATAAGAGTACTTGGGAGTTCTTTGACTAATTAAAGTTCATGTATCACTAGAGTAGTTTTACGCCGAATCCACCCTCTCATCCAACATTTTTTCCTCTTTTAACTATGTTTTTCTCGTGTTTTTTTTTTTTTAATTTAAATATATCACAACTACCACAGCAGCTACAGATTTTGCATACGACGTCTTACCTATAGTGTACACGGAATCAGAACAATCAAGCCCAAGTGAAATTGCAAGAGCAATTACCTAGATTAAATTTGCGAATAATTAAAAGATAGTGTAGACAAACAAGCAAGTACTTGCTGCAAAAACTATCACAAGTTACTTGCAAGTGGACACGAGGCTTTGCGATACCATTTTAGATTGGGGTCTAACGAACACTCAAATAATCTTTTTTTTAAAAATTAATACTTTACGCTGATAACCACCATAAAGTACGCACCTTTAGTCTCTTGGAACTAAAGAAATTCAGCTGTTCTGCTAAAATAGTTTATAATCTCGCAGACTTCAAACAGCAACAAAAAAATAACATGACGAGCCAGACCATGAATCGAAACAATAGCGAGCATTTGGCAGAAAATGTATCGGCTATTTTCGAAAGTAGTTAAATTTAAAATATGGACATACACGATACTGTAACACACAACATGATACATGAATACGTTTATTGTCTTTCACTCACTTCAAAGAAAACCTATATTGTTCGCAGCTCCTAAAACTTCCCAGTCAACAGGCACAGAAAGAAAATGCACAAAGTGTAACCGCAGTGCTTTTAGCAGGACATAAAAATACACAATATCGTTACAAAAAGACCATACGTTATGTAGAAGAAGGTTTGGATTTTAATGAAATTCATCAACTAAAGAAGTTTTATTATATATTGTATCTAGCACCATTGATTAACACATTTATACCTTTACTTTAATCGATGCTAGCACTTAATTTTTGTCTCTTGTATAACAAGTTGAACCGCCGCCTTGCGGTCAAAACCGAGAAAGTCGATGTTTGCATAAGTTTTTGCATAAAATCAGAATTTGCAAATGTCGCATTTTCATTCTTTTCTATAGTGCGCAACTGTAAATTGTATTTTCCGTAATTGTTTACCGACATCGAAGGAAATAATTTCTGAGCAGAAGCTTTACTGGGCATATGTCCAAATCTATCGAGAATTATTGTCCGGATTAAAGAGATTATACGCGTCTGCTTTGAAAATAACTTTACATACATTATTTTATAAAATAATACGGTTTCTTTGTCGGTGTCCCAAAATATACGGCCTAGAGACAATATATGATGGTTTCTTATAACACTTTTTATTATAATTTGTCGCAAAAACTGATCTTAGATCTTTGGATTCAACCCGTCTGTCTGCCTGACAAATTTATAGCGACCGCTTGTGTCAATTTCGTCTACCATGCCGTATTTAATGTACACTTTCAATGTTTCTGGCAAGTATAATGTTTGTTATCATGTAATCGTATTTTATACAGTTGTGGCGATTGGTGATATTTCAAGCGGATGTATCTTAGAAATGTAAAAAAAAAATTGCTAGTGAAGAACTGATAACTGCAAGTCTAACTGTAGGATCTCTTTGTCTTCTGCAAGTATATTTTCAACACAGGTTTTACGGGCTTTATGTATTCCATATTCTTTTAAGAAAATATCTTACTTCCTATTCTTCAGCAAAGTGAACAAATAACAACGCCATTTTTTACGTGGTTTGAGAGGAAACTGGTCATCAACAGCTGTGGCAAAAATTGTCAAAAGTATCCCGATTCAAACACTACTTTCCACACGCAAGACCTGGTAGCAAAGATGTAAAGACAAATATTTCGAATTCGAATCTCATACATCACAAGCTAATCATTTGAAAACGGTAGTCATTATCTCTAGTATAGTTGGTAACTATTATGCAATTATTATCGTCTTAAAATGTCTTCAATCGGACGAAATTGCAGTTTTGTAATAAATGGTTAAATTTGGCGACGCAGGCAGAATGCCGAAAATGAAAATTTCCAATTCCATTTGACAAGTAGCCAGTAAAGGAGTTTGTTTGAACATTTCCACGAAGTATAGATAGACAGACAGATAAATACACTTTATTGTCTAAGAAATTACAATATTCTTCTTGAAAAAGCTATATAACAAACAAAATTTGGAATATTAACTACTCGTCATAGATCTCATCTAGTGTGTAATAAGGTTTTTGTAACAAAACATTTCTATGTTCTGTGAAACATTTAAGATCTTTTTGAATTTTAAAAGAATGAGGAAGTTTATTATAAATCTTAACTCCAATGTATATAACTGAATATCTAGTTATTGATGATTTGGGGTTGATTAATTTAAAATCACTTTTTTGTCTTATATTTTATATTTATGACCTCAAATTTTGTTTTATTTTTGATGATTAGTGATGTCGTTTCCAAAATAAATAGTGCAATTACAATCATAATTTTGTATTCTAAAAATAGTGGCTGGCACGAAGTTCTAAGTCTATTCTTGGGAATGCATCTAACTCAACGACGTTGATCTAACTGCTCGGTTCTGTGAGACTAATAATTTATTTAAGTAAGTATGAGAACATACATCCCAAAATGATGGGATGCCGTAACTCAACCTACTTTGGAATAATGCAAAATAACAACTTTTGGTGGTGTTTCTTCTCGACTCGATATTACCGGTTCACCTATAAGACGTTTTGCCCCCTCCTGCTTCTGTCTTATTATAAAGCCCGGGGAATACCCTGTATCGTGCCTATTAATAATCTAAAATTGAATGAACGTGAGGAACCAGATCGAAAATAATGATCGATGCGCGTATATGAATAGCCTTCAGCTGCAATGTATATGGATGACCGGGGTACTAAAATTTTTAAATAAATCCCATTTGACTTTGTCTAGACTTGTAAACAGAGTTATAAACATGAAATTTTATGGAGTGTAAATGACGAACCGGCAATTGATCAAATAAGGGAAAAAGGAGGAATTAACGCCAGACCAGTTTATCGTTAAAGGAATTGACGTACGTATAAATACTATTAAATTCGGTATACTTTAAAAAGTATGCAATTATGCAGCCAATTTGAGACTTGAATATTTATAATAACTGATGGCAACTACCACAGATTAATGACATCAAAGAGGCATTTGGATTCACAATCGTATAATTATGTATAAAAAATCTCCCAATGTCAGAAAAGAATAACGAAGGATTATTCTTACTATATCAAAAATCAACGTTATTATTATAATACATTTTTATCTAATTTTGTGTGATTCTTTTGAGGCTGCATTTTTTTGATTATAAGGCATAACTAAAAAGTAGGAAATGAGAAATATGTATCGATGCGTGCGTATCCTTTTGACTGCATTTTCTCGTTATCTCATGGAAAGAGAAGAAAAAAAAAGATTACACCACCACCACCAAATTGATAGTTTTCGCACCTGTAACGTGGCCGATCTTTCAGTGAGAATTAAGGTGGTGGATGTTTGATAAAGTTCAGAATAGGAAAATCGGCCGTATCAGGTATATATATGCAAGAGTGCAAGAAGCTTCGTGGGTTGTGTCGGTTGGCTATTTTTAGGCTGGAGCAGCAGCCATAGCCACAGCCACCGTGTTTTGGCTGTTCTTCGTCTGTTCGCACTCCATACGCCATCCACATTGCTGTCTACATAAGGGGAAGTCCGTTGGTGTTGGCATCGTACGTGTTAGTTACTACGTGAACTCAAAATGAGGAGAAGTGGGGCAGGTCCGGAGATATATCTAAACGTTACATATGCATTTTCATCACATTATTTGGGCATTAGATGGATGACTAGAGACTTTTGTTCACAGATTATGCATTCTCTGATCTTAGTACAATTTAAGAACCTGTTGTAGGTTTATTAAAAAGGCACCTGACAATATTGCTTTTGCTCAGTTCCTCAGTTAGTACTCACTTGGTGCCATCAATTGTGATAACAAGGTATAAATCAGCGTCTTAGGAACAATTAAACTCAAAGAACATCAGAATTACGTAACTACAGTAGTATGATCAAAATCAGCCCTTAGCGGATATGTTTGGAAATCAGGACACACTTTGAAATAGGATCAAATTTACTGACCAACATAAAAGTTGCTGAACTAGAAGGTGGCTAATTATTTTGTGCTTCACGGCATTACCTACCAGTAAATTGCTTTGGTAACATCCATAGACGTTATCGAGATTCGAGATAGCAGTTACAACTGCCCTAATTTGGAAAAACATAAGACAAAATAAGCATAAACACTATTCAGATATTTCTGGCAACAACTCAAGTTTTAAATGCCTGTCTTAATGTTATCTCAGCTTTATATCACCGACTTGGTTAGGAAGTTAGTTCACAAAAAAACAAAAGCTGTTCCTTCGCGGCACAACTTTCAAAACAATCTCACTTATTCTAAATTGATTTCTTGTCAAACATTTTGTATTTTTCAGCACAGTAAGCGCGATGGACGAGAGAGATAACTTTCAGAAGCTGTCGTGTTTTGTCCGCGTATCGAAAATTCCATATAGCTACGAAGTACACGGTGCAACGTTTGAAAGTGTAATAATTATCGACTTGGACTGCCGGACTGGGACCGTGGCGTGGTGGAGAAACAAAAAATAAATTGACCGAGGTTCGAATTGTCAATCGAAGCGGGGCATTTGGCCACACTCCATCGCTTCCTCATTCGCAGCATTTAAACACGCTGTGATACTGGCAATCATACGCTCGAATGATAAGCAATCAAATCGGATTCAGACGTTATGCCTATTTTTGATAAAATAGTTTTATTCAGCATTGAGTCCTCCAATATGCAAACATTTACGGAAACATGTCCTGAACGATTCTCAGCACAATTTTTGAAAACTCGTTTTTGCTTGGAAACAACACGGCAAACTGAACTTGCAGAAATAAAACTACGACGTGGCATGCTACAGTAGTCCACCGAACATTGTCATTTTTCAAATGTCTTAGGGCGGGTATAACTAGCACCGAAGAATTTTCATTTAATAAAGTGAGCAACCATTTCCTTGGATGTTGTTTACCAGTACAGTTGAATATAAAGCAACGGGGAGATATTGGCGTAAAAATGAAGGAATTGAAGAAACCTCCACGTAACACATCGTTCAATCTGTCGATAAACGTTAACGACCGTCATGTTTGCGCAGATACACCAATGAATTATTCAGCAGGAGACACAGTCGATAATGATAATCTTCTCGTATAATTTCTCGACAGTTTTTTCTTTAAAATGCCATGAAATAAGTAATCGAAGATCCGTGGAGAAATTTCAAAAAAAAAAACGTTTACGCTTGGCATACATACATTGATCAGGGTAAGTCCTGATAATGTTGTTAGTGAAGCTAGTAGCACGATCAACGGTTTGAACTTTGATCTCCTTAATTCATTATTCTACTATAAAAATATACAGGGTGTCCCACGACGATTAAGACAAGCAATATATCGGAGCTGGGCAGCAGTAGCGATTTACAATTTTGGGGGTGTAAATTAGAACAAGTATAGTATCTTTTCTTGTTATTCTGTTACCCAATGAGGTATTTGTTTTTGGTCACGTGACGTCCGATTCAAATTTTTTTATGGGACACCCTGTATATTTGTGACTTTTGTGTTCCTCCCGATAAAACGATTCCGACAAACTAGTACACTTGAAGTCTTAAGTGATTAATTCAAGAGCTACAGGTACTTAAAGGACTGTACCACTACCATTATGGGACACTACCAAAGTAATTTAACTGTAGGGGTACATGTTATATAATAATCAATGGTAGTGGCACCATCCTTTAAGTACCTGTAGCTCTTGAATTAATCACTTTAGACCCCAAGTGTGCTAGTTTGTTGGAATTGCTTTATCGGAAGAACACAAAAATCCACAAATATATATCGGGTGTCCATTAAAACTTTTGAATCGGACGTCACGTGACCAAAAACAAATACCTCATTGGGTGACAGAATAATAAGAAAATATGCTATACTTGTTCTAATTTACACCCCCAAAATTATAATTCGTTACTATTACTACTGCCCAATTCCGATATATTATTTGTCTTAATCGTCGTGGGACACCTTGTATATTGTCACATTTTTATCCCGCGCAACCTGCTGTTCAAATACCATGATACAAGAGATACAGAAGAAGAAATCAGAATTCGCTTTCACGTTTCTAATAATTTATCATTGCGGTTGTCAAGCCTATTATTATCTTTATCATTTATTAAAAGCGGGGTGATTAAAACTCGTTCGTTTTATATATCTCTGTTATTAGTACTTATATTAAGACGTTAGAGGCCGTTTATTAAGCGCTAGACCCATAAAGTTAATTCCGGCACCATATTTCTTCATTTAATGGCCACTGTGAATTATTATTGTCTCTTTTCTGATTTGTTCACTCTGATCGTTGAATACATAGTCTGTAGGTTTTACTAATATGATCTGTCTGTTTGCATGATTGATTTTACATTTGAATGTTTCTAATTAATTCATTCGTATTTGGACAGTGTATTCAAAGAACGAGGGGGGCTACTCACGAGCCAGCATATAAGGCGAGAAAAACGATATGTCTGCCCTTTTAATATTATTCAAAAAAATGATTGGTATTACTAAATTCCTCACTTCATCCCCATAATGCCAATTTCACCACCGTACATGCGAACAGTATCTGTAAGAAATAATCGAAAATACATCCCCGAAAATGATTTTCCGAAATTGTTAATAGGTTCGGGAGAGGCATCAAACAGCAAAAAACAGATGTCTCGTCGCAGAGGTAAATAAAGAGTTCAATTCAAGTGCAGGTTTTTCATGGGGTATTGATTTTATAAAATTGCATATGTTACACGTAGTTGGCAAAATTTTGTCGAATTCATGGAATAGGCATTCCATTTAGCAATTACAAGAAATAAGCAATGTTTGTGCATCTTGCTGCATAATCTACGTAATGGGCAAACTAGCTATATCACTATCTAATGGTTAAACGACGCCAGACTCTAAGGGCCGATTTTATCAACAGGCGCATTTTAACAAAGGCTTTGACCAATCAGAGCAGCCCGTTCAAGAACATGCATCTGCCAAAGTACTCTGAAAACTATTGATTTCTCTTGAAGTTTACCTCAAAAAGGTTAAAAATGACATGCTTTATATACAATCGACCATTAGGTACCATCTAGTATCTTTTCCAATCTGATTTTCCATCCTAAATGGGTGAAAAATTGCATTTTCTTGTTTAACAAAAAGTTTAACAATTGTTAATTTCAACCAATCAGAATCCGCAAAAACTGTAGATTTGATCGCCGGTTTTTTCTTCTGCTAAATGATGATGACAAAAAATTAGGGTTTTGAATAATTTTTTTCTGATAAATGGAGAGATCAAATATAACTTTTACAACAAAACTGTTTTTGTTTTCTTTTTTTTCGCAATAATTCAAAAGTTATATCAAAATAAAAATGGGTTTTTGAATCCAGAACCGAAAACACACTGACGGCTCCCGAACGCGTATGTCGTAGGTACTTCGTGAAAATGCTTGTAACAGTTGTAACTAAAATGTATATTTGTTGCAACATAGGCGATGAATGAAGTTTGCAGCTCGAGACGAAGTCAACGATCGAAATAAATATCTTTTTGAATGTTTGAAATAAGATCACAGATCCTAGTAATAAAGTACCTAAACAAATATGTTCTGAGGTGATTTTTTCTCTAACATGCTGGGTGGCCGAGTGGCATAGTTGTTGACATCGTATGACTTGGTATCGCTGGTGATGTTGGTTCGAGACCCAGCCCGTGCAACTACTTTTTTCTTATTTTTTTATCCAAAATATTCATTGGAATGCTTTTTACTCATGTTATATCATTTTTTTGTACCATCGACATAAATTTGTTTTTGAATAAAATGTTATTAGATGTTTTACTAGTACAACAAAAATTACGAATAATTTTACTTTTCTGGAATAATTTCATTTTGATACCGCCATCAGAGCAATTGGCGATTGATATTGACGGATAAACTTCACTTCCACTGACTGAATTCTCCACCGCCTCCGGAACTTAGCTTTTGCAATATGTCAAGTAAAATGTCTAATAAAATTTGACTCAAAAACATGTTTATGTCGATGATACAAAAAAATGTGTGTAACATGAGTAAAAAGCACCTCGATGAATATTTTGGATAAAAAGAATAAAAAAAATAGATTCACGGGCTGGGTCTCGAACCAACACCACCACGAACACAGCGATATCAAGCGTTACGATGTCGACCACTATGCCACTAGGCCATCCAGCATGCTACAGAAAAAGTCGCCCCAGAACATATTTGTTTAGGTACCTTATTACTGGGATTTGTGATCTAATTTCAAACATTCAAAAAGATATTTATTTCGATCGTAGACTTCGTCTCGAGCTGCAAACTTCATTCATGGCCTATGTTGCAACAAATATACACTTGTTACAACAATATTTTTGTTATAAAGCTTATATACGATATGATGAAAAATGTCATCCAGCTTTGACGTTTTGTTTTCAGTATTGATAAAATACTATTGGACGATGTTTATTAACCTAGCCCGCAATACCCAATAGAAAGCTTTTGCTAAATAACATCCAATAGAAAAGTTTTGTTAAATTCTTTGTTAAATATGCATGTTGATAAAATCGGCCCTAAATGTTTTTGTTGCAAACTCAATAATAATGAAATACACATTTCTAAACCTTTTATCACTCCTGCAAAGTTTGATAAATAATTTTAACTCTTTGTGTGATCAAATTTGCTATCTCAGACTTCTGTTGACGTTAAGTTTCTGGCTATTTATGACTATTAGAATTTTCATTACTTTGTTTTCTCGCTTTTGTAGCCACAATTGGCTCTTTTTCAACGCATTGTAATGACATACAATTTATTATGCAGTTTTGACGAACGAGAATAACGGAATGACGTTTTGACCAAAACAACACAATATAAATAAAATAACACAGCCTATATTACATTCAGCTTACTGCATCCGCGTAATAGGACTCAACTTATATGCTGAATACATGTAATCGCCGATGCGTTGGACATTTTCATGGCATACGCAGCGACGTTGCGGATTCCACGTATTAGGCAAAAAGTTGCCTAAAACATGGCCGACTCGGTCTAACAAAGGCCTAACATATACACCAGCACTATTTGTAACGACTAACGATACACCGCAAGGGTGTTCCGCTACTAGACAATCAAGCCAGCAGTTTGCAAGTCCCAGGTTATATAATTAAATATTGTGTAATATGATGTATCAAAAAAATCTTCCATGGCAATATTCGGATGGGATGGGAATGGAAAGTATAACCTCCAGTCATTTTTAAGGTCACAATAATCGTATACTCAAAAATTGAATCTCCCTCGTACAGCAGTAGCCTTCCCGCTATGCCAATTTCTTCCCGTTCCGAAAAAAAAAAAATGAAAATGATCATGAATGCGCAAAACGTGTAAGAACGAAACATTGACAGATTTGCCGCCACCAACCTTCCGCTTATTGCCTTGTAAGTGTGTTGTGTAAAGGGAAATATGGTCAGCTCATTCTCTTGTCTAGCGCTAGAGCACCGGCACCGGTGTGAATCCGGCTTCTTATTACCTTTGCTAGATAATCTCTGTTTATTTATCTATTCAACACCAAATTTGTCGTATAAAAATATATTTTTATGTAGAATTTTAAACTCTACAACTTTCATATTAAGAGTTTTATGATATTCACAATAGCTTTCGAATTATTCGCAAAAAACACTAATCGCCAGTTTTTCTTTCGCGGAATTTTCACATTTCCCGGACGTTCCTCGGCCTGCCAATTGTGTTTTCGGAATCCTTGGATCGCAATTGAGCTAAAAATCTAGTTGGCAGGGTTTATTATAGTTTTCGACTGCAAGGCTCATTTGATTGGACTAGTCACATTTTAATATGGCAGTGGCGAGCAGCGAGGTGAGAATCGCAGCCGAACCGAAATTCCCACTCCCGAATCCAAAACGTCCACCAGCCAGCGGTCGCAAAGGCTAATATACCCATTACGTTCCGATACTGCTATTAGCAATTTTATTGGCGAGTTTTGCTGATCGTGCGTCTGCTTAGCCGATATTTGGCAAGAAACAAATCGACAACAAAACTATAATGTCAGCAAGTCGCGTCCTGCATGCTTTGAATGTTTCCAAACCAATAAATAAATAAATGACTTCAACTTGTTTGGTTCGGGCACGGCTAAAAAACATTGCAAATTGATGTATGTGCGCACACTCAACATTGACGTAGACATATACTGCCGCCCTTAGCGGAAACGCAGCAACTCCAGAAAAGTTGAAAATTAAGGTTTTTTTGCCATTCTGATCTTGAGGTTCATATTTACCTTACATATTTAAAAAAACGCAGCAAATTCAGCCAAATTCGTTAAAATACGTGATGATTATGAAGTATTTGAAAAAATACGTCAGTAGGTTAACATAAATGCAGCATCTTACAAATACTACAGAAAAATGCAGTGTTAGAACTTCAGTTGCTGCCTTCTCCCTAAGAACGCCGCGGTTACGGCGCTTTGGCTAATCATTTTAGATCAACCTTTATTATGAACGAACAAGTAAAAATGCAGTAATGCAGTCTTTTTTCTAAGCAAGCGGAATTATATTATTAAAATTTGCTTAGTAACTATGCAACAATCACTGTTTTTGAAAAAAGTATCTATTTTTGTGACAAAACTATGTGCTGGAGCTAATTCTGTGCCTCTAGCTACATTGGTTTCTAACCTGGGGGTAATTACCCCCGCGGGGGTAAATCAGGTATTTTACGGGGGTAACGAGGAACCTAATAATTAGGGTCATAAAATAAAAAAAATAGGTACAGAAAAAAGTTACATAGCACTACGCACTACCGCACGTGGCAAATATCACTAGTTTTTTATGTTAGAATTAGTTTCACTACTATTTAGTGTAACTGGGTATTATTAATCCGTTTATACATATACAGGGTGAGTTTTTAGTACCGGCTCGGTCGATATCTCCACTACTGTAGAAGATAGCGAAAAAAGTTGTATATAAAAGTTGTAGCCACGGATATGCTACTTGCTCAGAAAATATTTTGTTTTATACAGGGTGATCCATAACTACATGGTGATGCAAACATACATTTTTTTTTAGACATCCTATATATTATTCTATACTCCAATTCTACTAATGATTTCCGTTCTTCCAATATAGGGTATTGTTACATTATACAGGGTATTTCAAAAGTTATGACCATTTTTATATCCAAATCGCTGTCAAATGAACGTCCTGTCTATCAAAAAGTGATGAATTAAAAATAATTTTTTTTACACGGATGGATGAAAAATGTCATCTAGTTTTAAAATCGTCTATAAAAAAAGCCCGCGACGCATATTTGTATACAGGGTAATGTAGAATGCAAAATCTAGATTTTCCCTCTTTTTTTAAATGTAACCCCCATTGTTTTATGATACCAAACATCTGCTTTTCATATGCTCTTTCATCTTGTATAGCACTTGTTATGGCTGCATTCATTAGTTTCTGAGATATTTCGATTTTTCTACAAATTTTAA
Organism: Callosobruchus maculatus; assembly: GCA_951848785.1. Lineage (NCBI taxonomy): Eukaryota > Metazoa > Arthropoda > Insecta > Coleoptera > Chrysomelidae > Callosobruchus > Callosobruchus maculatus. The sequence continues at coordinate 13,330,303 of CATOUR010000056.1, forward strand.
ATCTACCTTCTATTTGTTTACTAAAATTTATTTACTTTGAGAAAATAATAACAAATTTTATTTTTGATTAACAAACAACTAAAACATAAGGCCATAATAGCGCTTGATCAAGTCAAAACACTGGATTCATGAGATAATATAGGTCAAGTGAGCTGAGGAAACAATTTTATAGATGTCATGCATAATTATCAAGCACCTCTATCAGGCAAGCTAGAAAATATTAAACGACACGGTCCAAATAAAACAATTTTCCAATATTTCAAACGCATTAGTTTTAGAGTGCCTCCGTTCTGGATATTGCTGTTCATAGTGGATATATTCTAGAGGTAAGTAGGCAATTTCTCAAAGATTCTCCTAAATACCCTCAATGGAAAAATTAATTTTTAAAGCTCGTTTTTCACACAGTACGGAATTATTGAGTAGGTTATAAAAACAGTCAATTTTTCAAAGCCTACCTGATAAATCTGCTTGATAATTATGCATCACGCCTACAAAATTGTTTCCTCAGCATACTTGACTTTATTATCGTGATGATTCAGGGTTTTGACTCCATCAAATACTATACTATCATAATTTAGTTGTTCGTTAAATAAAAAACAAATTCGATAGTACTTTCTCAAAATAAATAAATTTCAGTACACAAATAGAGGCTATATTTTAAATTTACCGAAAAATCGAAATATCTCGGAAACTGATGGACGTAGGTACAATAAGTGTTATAGAAAAATGAAAGAGCATATTAAAAGCAATTCTTGGGTATAATAGAATATTGGGGGTTACATTTAAAAAAAAAGGAGGAAATCTGGATTTTGCATTCTACATCACCCTGTATACGAATATGCGTTGCGGGCTTTTTTATAGCCGATTTTTAATCTAGAGGATATTTTTAATCTTTCCATGTACAAAGAATTAGTGTTGACTCATTACTTTTTGATATACAGTACGTTCGTTTGACAGCGATTTGCATATAAAAATGATTATAACTTTTGAAATACCCTGTATAATATTATAATACCGTATATTGTTGGGAGAGAAATTATCAGTAGAATCTAAAAATGGGATAATATATAGGGCATCTCATTTAAAAAAATACATGTTTGCTTCATCACGTAATTATGGATCACCCTGTATAAATCAAAATATTTTCTGAGCAAGGAGCATATCCGTGGCTACAACTTTCATGTACAACATTTTTCGCTATCTTCTACAGTTAGTTATCGACCGAGCCGGTACTAAACTCACCCTGTATGTAAATTAGTTAAAATTGTAAGGCTGTTGTGCAAATTGTGATAAATAGAGATGGTTGTTTTTGCTTGTACTAGTTATTCTGATAACATTTTAAAGGGGGGAGGGGGGTAAAACCAGTTTTCTTCATAGGTCATAGGGGTAACAATACTGAAAAGGTTAGGAACTACCTCGCTCTAGCAGGTACATAGAAAAAGTATAAAAAACAATATTTGAATTAATCTACAACGGTGAAGCCTTTTAACAAAAACCCATTTAACTCAATCTCGACTTCCTTGCAGATACGACGCTTTGGTTAAGTAGGGCAGAATAGGGAACATGCTAAGCCCTGCCCTGCCCTTTTACCCTTTGTACAAGCTGCGGTAACAGAAACAAAGGAGCGAGATCATCTTTGCGGTTTGTCGAGTTGCGTCGGTTCATCATGGCCATACATTATTTATTTAGCAATGTTCGAAATGGTAATGCAGGTAAGCGCATTTCATCAATCATTATTATTATGATTGGAACCAACCGCAAACAAATGGGTGAAAACCGCAGAGATCGGGATCGGGAGCATCAGACGTCGCGTCGGTCGCCGCGTCGCGTCGCGAGGTTTTTATTGCGAGCGCCGACAAGACGAAAATATCGCCGTGCTTCGGCGCCTATTCGCAGATAATACACGCACACACTCACACAAGATAGAAATAGAAATGGACGAAAGAGACGCGCCTCCTCAGTTCGCACTTCTTCGCTATAATTACGCATAATATCCGCGCGCCACGTAACCGTTGATAACAACGAATTCGAATGTTGATAGCGCATACATACGTACAAAAAAAACTAGCATAAATTCATTGAATTACAATTTATACAGGGTTATTCACGTTATCCGACACCAAGCATTGTGACTAAAGTATTCGATAAAAAAGAAAATAAAAATTTCGGATGGATAGAGACCCTTAAAGGCTACATTTCAAAAATATTTTCATGTTATAGAGGATGTCCCAAAAACACGAAATGTATCAAAGTTATGTTTTTTCAAATGGAACACCCCATATATATTATTGCATATACAGATTCCCAGGTGAATTCTAGTCTAACTTTATGTACCATACATAGGACTTAAAACGAATCGTTTAGGTGTAAATCACCATTTTCGGTATTATAAGTAGATATCAGGAAAAATTGAATATCGCAGAGATTATAAAATTTGGAAGGCTGTGACTTTGCCGTATTACTAAGCATAAAATGCGTCAGCTTTGGTGAGACTGTCAAATTTAAATTACGTTTATGCTTGGAGAAGTCGGTCGATTAATGAGGGAAACTTCGATCAGCGATAACTTGATTTTTTCAAATGGGAATGCTTAATTTTTTTATAGAACGTAGAATTTGATAACCTTTCTAATGATATAGGGTTGGTAAATATCAATCTCTGGTAGTTTTCATTTAATTTTAAATTTTCAAACAAATCGGCGTTTTTCAATTTTCCTACCTATAAGCAACGTAGCAGGCCATGAAATATAACAAAAACATGTTAATTCAGATGGAAGAAAACAACTAACTTAGAAAAAAGATACAGACGAAATAGAATAAGAGACAAGACGATAAAAATTCCTTACAACAAATCAACTCTCCCAGAAATAACTGCGATAACATCTCAAAGGCCAAAGAGAAGCTTTTACAGTCTACTGGCTACCCCAATTTACCAGAGGTTAAAAATTTAAATAAAGAAAATTAAAAACTCTGATATGAAATAAAAACAACCAGCGACTGTTGCTCCAGCACGCAATTATCAATCATATTATGTAATGGTGTAAAGAAGTAGTAATTTACTTCGAAGTCGATACCTCTGACTGGAGCCCTTCTATTTTTCGATATCTATTATCAATATTGCAAAAAAGGAATACTGACAAATCAGATTTAAATTTTCTGCCATTTAAGTTATGTTTTATAATTTGAACAAATTTTAATTCATTCATTTTCTGCGATATTGCTAATAGGTACTGAAGAATTTTCTTCTGTTCTGAAAGAAGTGCATACTTTTTTATATCATTAAATGTGAAGTTTTATTATGAAAACAATAAACTGCCTACAACATTGTCTAGTAGTTTTCGTTTTATTTCAAAATTTTTAATGGTTTTGGAAATTGCCAATCTCTAGTACATTGCAGTAGCTAGTAGGCCGTGAAAAAATCCATTTCTGCCATACTTCCGCTTCTCTTTGACCAAAGATATGTTACCGCCGTTGTTTCTGGTTAGACTTTGTTTGTTGTGAGTAATTTTTATAATGTTGTTCCTTTAGTCTAGTTCGTGTATATTTTTCTGCTAAGTTAGTTGTTTTCTTCTACCTGAACAGGTTTTTGTTTATATCTCATGGCCTGCTACGTTGCTTATACAGGGTGAGTCAAGTTCGACGCCTCGGACTCTTGTGACCAAACGATACCACTTTTCGAAAAATCGACTTTGCAAGTGTATGTAGGTCGAGTCGGGCTACATTTTAAAAATAATGACTTTTATACAGGGTGTCTAATAAAAGCGTGACATATCAAAGTTATGTTTTTTTAAGTGGAACACCCTGTATATTATTGCATATTTAGATTTCTGGGTGCATTTTAATGTGACTTTATGTATCACACATGGGACTTTAAGCGGACCATTTAGGTGCAAATCACAATTTTGGGTAAAGGTAGATGTCAGAAAAAAACTGAATAACGCAGCTATTATAAATCTTAGAGGGCTGTGACTTTGCCGTGTCACTAAGCAGGAAATGTGTCAGCTTAGTTTAGACGGTCGAGTTCGAATTACATTTGTACTTGGAGAAATCGGTAGATCAATTAAGGTAACTTCAATCAAAGGTAACTTGATTTTTTCAAATGGGAATGCATAATTTTTTTTTATACGATCAAATGTGCAGTTTGATAGGCTTTCTAATTATGTCAGGTTGTGAATATCAATCTATGGCAGTTTTTATTAAATTTCGAGATTTCAATCAAATCAGTGTTTTTCAATCTCCCTACCTATAAACAAACTAGCAGGCCATGAAATATAAACAAAATCATATTCAGATGGAAGGAAACAACTAACTTAACAAAAAGATCCAGCAGAACTAGAGTAAAAGAACAAGATTATGAAAATTCCCTACAACAAATCAACTCTAACCAGAAACAACGGCGGTAACATGTCTAAGGTTAAAGAGAAGCTGGAGTACGACAGAAATGGATAATTTTTACAGCCTACTAGCGACTGCAATGTATTAGAGATTAAAAATTTCCAAAATCACTAAACACTTTGAAATGAAAGAAAAACTTTCAGCGATCGTTGCCGTCAGTCTAATATCTTCAGAACGCAATTTCATATTTAATGGTATAAAACAGTAGTCATTTCCGTCAAAGTCAAACATAATGAGATACCTCTCACTGTCGTCCTTTAAATTTTTCAGCATCTATTAGCAAGGTCGCAAAAAAAGGAATACTGACAAATCATATTTTAATTTTCTGCCAAGTAAATTATGTTTAACAATTTGAGCAGATTTTTAATTTATTCTTCATTTTCGGCGATCTTGCTTATGAGTATTGAAGAATTTGCAGAACTCCAGTCAGAGGTATCGGTTACTATTTTTTTAAATCATGAAACGTGAAATTTTATTCTCAAGCTATTAAACTGCCAGCAATATTACGTGGTAGATTTTCTTTCATTTCAAAATTCACAATGGTTTTGTGAATCGTCAAGCTTTAGAATATTGTAGTAACCGGTATGCTGTGAAAAATACCCATTTCTGTCGTACTCCAGCTGCTTTTTGACCTTAGATGTGTTATGTCTGCTATTTCTGCTTAGAATTGATTTGTTGTAAATCACTTTTATAACTTTTGGGGACACCCTGTATAACATGAAAATATTTTTAAAATGTAGCTTTTATGGGTCTCTATCAATCCGAAATTATTATTTTCTTTTTTATCAAATAATTTAGCCATAATGCTCCGTGTCGAATAACGTGAATAACCCTGTACAATAAATTACCAGAGTCATTAAAGAAACTATCTAAGAATAAATTCAAAATCTCTATAAAAAGTTTTCTATCATCACAATGTTTTTATTCAACACAAGAATACCTCGACAGCAGTTTCATATAACATAGGCACTTTTGCTATTCTGTGCTATTCTGTTTTTTATTTTGTCTTTTTATGTTGTTGTTGTTATTTGTTTAATGTAGGTCATACGTATGTATGAACCACCTTTTAATGTTTTATTTTCTTTTTTGTAACTGACTTGCTATAATGTATATTGTACAAATATTAGTCAATAAATACTCTACTCTATTCTACTCTACATTTTTATTTCCCTTCAGGGATGAACGGCGTATGATCTCTTTGGAGCCACGCTCATGCACGGATGTGGCAATCGAAAATCCCATCACACGCAATCACGCATACAATAAACATAACTATCCTACAAAGTCAAGCCCTCCCCCCCCTCCCGCATAACTCGCAACTGCCGCGAATATCCGCACCACTTCGCAATTTATTGTTTTCATTGCATTTAAGGGGACAAAGTCAAAATAATTTGGTATTTTCCATTTTGAGTGTCATTTGTCTGCGATTTCGCCCGTACGAAAACTGAGTTGGCGTTTTTCGATGGTTTCGCAGAAGCCTTTGAAATCAAATACCCAATCGAAGTTGAAAGAAATAGCGACACAATTGACGAAACTGATTATGGTATTGAAAGAAGCTCCTAGACCTGAATAAGGACCCTCCAAACCACCAAATCTAGTCTGTATCCAACAAACACATTTCAATCAGCACTTGTACGAAGGTTAGTTGGCACACAGTTGACATTGTTCTGCAAAATATTAACGACGAGTGATTTTTGCGCCTGCAGATAAGAATAGCGTTCAGTCGGTGTTCGCGCCAAAGCAATATTATCCAGATTGAAACGTTTTCTCACCTTTCCTCACCATTCACTTCTAACCGCGCTGACAGGCTGTCACTTCACGCTTCTAAGGCTAGGCGCGCACTTGCAATTTTCTGTCGCAGCAAAAACCGGACTAAAAGTATAAGAGATAACATCATTGTTAATATACTACTGATATTATCTCTGATTAAATGAAGAAGGTGAATCTTCACTTGATTTTAAGACGAAAATGTAGAAATACATTTTCGGAAGCAAGATGCATAACAAAAGCACATGGTATAAAACAGAGTTGTAATTTTTGCAGCTATATCCAGAAAGAGAAATCAAAAAAATTAGTGGCGTATATTTTTCTAGGTCATGGAACATTTCCCTCACATCTAGCGAGGCTAAGAATCACCAACTCTAATTTGTGTGAACACTGCGGTGTTGAGTGTGACTTGGACCACATAAATATTGGCTTAATATCCATAAATACAGCTTACATTCTCAGTGTTAATAACAAGATGGTCATATCCAGCTTAATCACATTCATTAAAAACTCTGCTATTTGGATATAATTAGGAGGAGGCATATACAGGGTGTCCAGTTAGTGGGTAATTCTTCGATATCTCGCAAAGTATACACGATGGAAGAAAATGTTAAATACAAAAGTTATTTGGTTACTTAAGACACATATTCTAAAAATATTTTGAAATATACAGGGTGTTGCTGGAAAGTAGGCTAGTGACCAACTTAATTTTTTTATATGGAACTATAACTTTTTTTTAATTCTCTTAGTTTCCATCATTGATCTCTAATTAACCCTAAAAATATTTTTGGGATAGGTTGCGATGTTGTCAAGTTATAATTTATTTTCTATTAATTTCCGGATTTGCAAGGTCGCAAGTAATACGTCCAAATTGATACATTCCTTTAACTGTTCTTAATAATATTATACAGTGAGTTACTTGATTATTAAGTGGATATTAGTTTGGATGTTACCAGCAATTTGTATCTACAGGGTGTTTTTGGCAGAATTTTAAATTACAGCAACTTGAAGGTCATTTTACTTTGTTTTTTTAAATATAACACCCTGTATTTCTTATTTTAAATCGAAATAACTACTAATACCCTATCTCGCCTTGTAATATTTTTTTTTGCGTTTGCGACGTTGCCAAGTTATAAATTATTTTTCCAAATTTTTAAACAAATATCCCCGATTTTAATTTATTTTAAATAGAATCCTCAACTTATTTTTATTGCAATGAATTGCGCAAGTCGAATTTAGTAAGATCTCGCAATTTCAAAATTTTGTTTCTATTAATTACTGAGATACGGCAACACCGCTTTTTCAGTAAACGGTACCGGAACGCTTAAATATTTCCAAAACCACCACAGCATACTTGGGGGTTTTTGAACATACAGAATTAAAAAACACTAACTTCAGTGTTGTCAGATTTACCACTTTTACGTTAGACTCCATAAATAAGGCATTCCATTCAAAATTATGACGTAAAATTGGTAAATCTGACAACACTGCTGTTAACGCTTTTGAATTATGTATGTTCAAAAACCCCCTAGTATTGAATTTCAGCTCTCCAGCTGTGGCGGTTTTGGAAATATTTAAGCGTTCCGGTACCGTTTACTGAGAAAGCGGTGTTGCCGTATCTCAGTGATTATTAGAAACAAAATTTTGAAATTGTGAGATCCTACTAAGTTTGACATGTGAAATTCATTGCACTAAAAATAAGTAGAGGATTTTATTTAAAATAAATTAAAATCAAGGATATTTGTTTAAAAATTTGGAAAAGTAATTTACAATTTGGAAACGCCGCAAACGCGAAAAAAAAATACAAGGCGAGATAGGGTATTAGTAGATATTTCAATTTAAAATACAACATACAGGATGTTACATTTAAACAAACAAAGTAAAATGACCTTCAAATTCAAATTTATAATTGTGCCAAAAACACCCTGTAGATACAAATTGCTGGTAACATGCAAAATAATATCCACTTAATATTCAAGTAACCCGCTGTATAATATTATTGAGAAAAGTTAAAGGAATATATCAATTTGGGCGTAGTACTTGCGACCTTGCAAATCCGGAAATTCGTGGAAAATAAATTATAACTTGGCAACGTCGCAACCGATCGCAAAAATATTTTAGGGTTGAATAGAGATCAATGATGGAAACTAGAAAAATTTAAGAAAAAGTTATAGTTCCATCAAGTGGATCACTATTCTACTTTCCCGCAACACCCTGTATGTTTTAAAATATTTTTAGAATATGCGTCTTAAGTAACCAAACAACTTTTGTATTCGACAATTTCTTCTATCAAGTAGGTATACCTTGCGAGATAACGAAGAATTACACACTAACTGGACACCCTGTAGAATAGTTTATCACCTGTGTTACATTATTACCCTACAAACCGTGGCCCAGTGTTGTTTGTCTAAATAAAGGAAAAGTCTTGGCGGGCCCCTCGGCGAGAAGTGTGTGACCTGGCCATACCCTAATACTATCCCATTTTTCCCACTGCTTAGCTTAGCGTTTTCTTCATATTTGGCCGTCTTCTAAGACGATCTTTTTTGAAATTCATATTTGTTCTGACTTGTTTCTGGCTAATGGGCCATGTACCTAGGGCCATTGAAAAAAAAATAATGGACAAGGGGCTTCTCAAGCCGCCACTGGACCTGACAATGTTCATCTATTTATGGATAAATAAGCCTCTTATCACTTCAAAAAACTTAAACAAAAATTTCAATAAAATCGGTAGGACAGTAGTTAAAACAAAAACAAAAAACCGATTCTGAAATAAATTTTGAACACTTTGTATTTCGATAACTATGCGATCTACGAGAAAGTTATTCCACATTTTCGTCTTAAAAGTAAGTGGAGATTCGCCTCGTTCGTTTTGTCAGAAAGGTTAGGAACCACTCTGTATGCCGCGATAGTATTTAATTGCTACCATCGAAAAGATGGAATCGATTTAAAATTGTACATTTACGATTGAAGCGATGATGCGCATTTTATCGTTTAGACAATTAATTAACGACAAGTCGCAAACTGCAGCGATTATTACGATGAGCAAAAGGATTTGATGGAATGTTTTATTGTTTAATATTAATTCGTCGACCTTGGGGTTCATTAGTAGAAATCAGGGATCAGTGCAGTGATTTGTTTTACATCAATAATACGACTAAGTGTTTATAGAATAATAAAAAGGCCTTTAAAATTAATTAAGTATTACGTCATGTCATTGTCATTACTTCACTTCCTGAGACCATTTCTATGTGATTTAAAAATTTAAACAAGTGGTTTCGCAATTTGTTTGAGTTAGGTAGGCTTGTTGCTTGTTGTTCACGCACTATCCAAAACTTTGCGATTGTAAATCAATAAATACTCCAATAACAAATTTTATAATCTTGTGCTGTTATTGAAATACCCTTTGTACAGTTGGGAGCGCCTTGAAATAACTCTTTGAAGCTTTCCATGAACTCCCTTTTATGGGTCAATACGAAGGTCCATCTGCAATTTGCTTATTCTACTTATTTAAATAACGTATTAGTGAGATTTATGTACGCATTTTGCAAGACGGTCTAAACGACATTGCATACACAAGCAAAAAAAGAGTCTCGGCCAAAACAACCGTTTTCTTTTAACTTCTACAGATGACCCAACATTTTCCGCTCTCTCCAATGACGTACTTATCTTGGCGCTACAAGGCCTCGCTCGCCAATACAAAGTCAATTTTTTACTTTCGCTAAACAGGACAGAGGACACAGACTGGACACGGAAGCTTGATGCGTAACCCTCGCCTCATAACCACCCTCAACAAATCCTTTTTCTATATTATGTTCTACTCTCCCTGACGCAAAATTTTCCGTCGAATTCAATGGCGTTTCTACAACGATTCACTGCCTAGTAAAAAATAATTTTTTACCCTTCCTAAAAATCCGAAGCAACCAAAGTGCCAAAAGCGACTGGACGTCATTTTGTACAATACACTCTTCCTCGTGATAGGATACCTTTGGTGAATCAAACGCTCGCTGGGTGGTCGCAGAGAAAAACAAATGAAGCTATTAATTTTAACGACATCTCATAATGACACATTGGAGTATTGTGAAGAGTCATCCAACCGTGAAACTGTTTACGTGGTCGCGAATTAACTGCATTAAATATGTACCTACATGACCGATGTCTATTTGAATAAATTTCTATGCGAAAAAATGCTAAGTCGGATATATCGAATGCTTTCTCATCGGATCATTTTATCTGGCGTCAAATTGGCCGTATTCCTTATAAACATCGGAGTTATTGTCATTTATGATACTTATTCTCTCATTTATACAGAGTCACATATGTCGGTTTCACGTTTCGACCACATCTGTGGCCTTTATCAAAGTATAAAAGTTTAGCAAAAAGTAGTTTCGAATAAGTTTAATAGCTGCACCAGGAAAGGGTTTAGTTCAGTCCCGTTCCACTGAAATAGCATACAGTCAGTCTACCTTTGTTCATTCAACTTTTTATGGTTTTGTGCTTGTATACTATTTTGACCAATGAAGTGCCTATACCTATGGAATTCCCATTTAAACAATGTATCACTTTTTCGGACGACATAAGAAAGAGAGGTCGGTGAGAAAGATAGAGCTAGACAGGGAAAAAGCATGCATAAGAAAGAGAGGTCAGTGAGAGAGATAGAACTACTCAGGGAAAAAGCACAGCCTCCTCCAACCAGCTATGTGGCGCGTCGGCAAACAGTGTTGTCACAGCCGAAATTTTTTGAGAGCGAGAAAAATCATTCGAAAAGAGCGAGATTGCGGTTGAAATAGCGAGATTTCAAAGAATGCAATGAATAACGGCTATTGTCGACATGATTGTAAAATTGGAAAGGGAATAAATGACGAGCTAATTTTGTCAAAATACCTATTCCTTAGTATGAAGAGTATCAAGACTGGCGCCATGTCTAACCAATTAGTAAATTTACTACTTTCATTATAAATACAAATTATACCTTCGGTTTACAAATCTTTAAAAATATACAATTGATATGCTATATAGAAAAAAGCGTCAGTCAGCTTTTTTATAATGTATCTTGGTCAAATGTTTGAATGGTTGAAAAAGAGCGAGATTTGACGAAGAGGAGCGAGGGAGCGGATCAGGCAAAAAAGAGCGAGATATCGCTCTAAAGAGCGAGCATTTGCAACGCTGTCGGCAAATCTTCTACCAGCAGCCCTGACTAGCGCTATCTCATTCTAGCCGCAAACGAGTGCATGCATGCTCCTTCCATAGGTATTGACACTTCATTGATTTCGACGCATTGTCGTTGAAGATCTGTGAATAAAGATGATGGTTATCAAATTTTCTCGATAAATACACGAAGTTCATTCATGACAAGGACATTTCATTCACCATTTTCATGGACAGTGAAGAATCAATGGGTATTTCCAAATGCAAAGCAACTCATAAATAACCTTCTGTTACTGTACCACCAGCAAACCCAATTTTTAAAAATGCGACTACGTAAAGGCGGGAATACACGTATACCTCAGCCTGTATGTGACAGAATTGACAGGAATTTTTGCCTGCAAAAAATGTATATTTTCTACCGTAACCAGCGTACCACTTTAGAGTAGACTTGTTTCAGTTGTCACGTCTACCCCTAAGCGGTATAGTGGTGTCTAGTTTTGGAAAATAATTTGTTGCAAGCGTCTATGTACATGCGCTTGCGCTGTAGAGTGCAGTTATGGAAGAGTCCATAAGATTATGATAGGATTATATTTTCTCTAAAGATTACTATGACTAAGATAAACAACAGTGGTTTGAGTAGCAGAGCTTGTGGTGACATCATGGTTGGGAATTAGAGGTATTCATGTCCTGCCTGTTACAAGGAACGTTAATGTTGCTTGTTGGTCGCTCGTGTGGCGAAATAGACTTTATTTATCATGACAGTATCGGACTTCTGAATTGAAGGAGCACTCCCTGATAGTAGCTTTAGAAGAGTTCCCTCACCAATTCTTAAATAATATCGATAACATCATTGAGGCTCCAAATTAAATCATTTCAGTCGAATTGTATTAGTTTTTCTTTAACAACCATCTTTTACGTCAATATTCATTCATCAATTTCGAGGTTTTCTTTTATTTCTCGTGATCGAATTGTCGTGCGCCGGTGCCAAGAGATTTTTCGAAAAGAGTTTAACTCGAACAATACCATTTGCGTGTACCTTGTCGTGTATTGCCCCCTTTAGGGTTGACCGAACGGTCGCCGGACGGACAAGGGGGGGGGGCGAAGGGGCACTGGGCACCCATAAAACTGTCACAATATTTCAATGTTTGCACTTGTGCAGAGTGCACTGTGCACACAAACGCGTGCTGTTTTGGAAACACGGCTAATCGTTACCGAGAAGTGTCGGGGCAGGTACGCACTGGAGGTCCGCTCTGGTCTGTTCCTCTGTTAGCTGAATGGGGCCATGCTGTTCTCGGAATATCGACGTAAGTGGTCTCGGCGGTGGCAAAGGGCACTAGCCATCTATTATACCATCTACTTCTCCATTGTTCATTGTCCCGCTTGCTGTAAGCACACCAAATGTGCCGCCGAACGCGATCCCAGATCATTCACTCCGTTACTCCACAGTCCCCAAATGCTAGACAACATTTAGTGTAGATAAAATAATTTTATCAAGCAACATTTTTATTTGTTCAAATAATATAACGAAGTTGTAACCAACAAGACCACTCTAGGAATAAGAGGTGCAAACATGCCATTCTACGGTTCAGAGCCAAGCTATAGGAGCCGCGGGTTTAGAGGGGGGCGTACGCTCCTCTTTAGAGCTGTACGGAAGCATATTATATTTATATATATACCGAAGGTTAAGCTGTTTTTTGCTACTTAGAGCGCGACAGCACTGCTCCGTCCCTCCCCCTAGACCTGCAATGGATAGAGTAATGGAAATACGGAATATTTATGCAAGTAGCAAAAGTTGGCCTGAGCCCTTTTTTGCTCTTTGGCGCGTCCATGTTGGTGAATTTCCAGCCATCATGGAATTCGAGCGCCCCCCCCCTTATCCTAAATCCACCCCTGAGCTGTGGCATGTTCGAACAAGGAACAAACATTAGTCCCCTGAATGGAAACTATTGGTTGCACCCGAAAAATGTAAAGAACAAAATTATGCAGAATTTTGTTCTTTTCATATATCATTTGAAGCCTTTTTCAATATCATTTACCAAAACGAAGCTATTTTTCGAAAATCGCCGCGAAGCAGAGTTTTCATCCCCCACCCCTTGATCGACAACCCCCCGTTTCTGTCTGTCTGTCTACCCTCCCACCAAATTTCATTTCTTTCCGACCTTTTGCTGTCAAAAGCCTCTTTTTACGACGACATAACTATTGGACTAATAGGTTAGGTTAGGTTACGTTAGGTTGAAAGTGAGTGGGGCAGAGCTGCCTCCTTCCACTGCGACTCAATTGTGTCTATTGTGGCTCACACCTTTTTAAAGTTCACCGTACAGTCCGCACCTCTTTACGAAGGCGATCAACGTGAAGGGTGAAACTTCCTTGAAGTCATGAGGTTCCAGTTGGGCAAATCCGAATGTCTGGAACCTAGCATTATCCAGTACTGGACAGGAGCAAAGAATGTGCTCCGCTGTTTCGTCCTCCACGTAGCAGAAGCGACAGTCTGAAGTTTGTTCAAGACCCAACTTCCGCATATGGTACCTTAGATGACCACGTCCCGTCAGCAGACCGACCAGAATGCGGAGGTCGTACCTATTACATTCCATGATCCTCAGGGGGGCGTGACTCGAGGGGTATCTTATAAACACCTTCGAGTGCAATAGCCCTGGTGTATCTCGCCAGTTCAGGAGTGCTTTCCTCACTGCCCAGTCCAAGATGGTCTTTTTAGCGGTGCTTTTTGCAATGCCCGCGAATGGCTCTGGTCCTACGAACACAGATTCAGTGCCTCCTTTTGCTAGCGTGTCGGCCAATACATTGCCTTCCACTCCGCAGTGACCCGGAACCCAAATCAAGGATGCCCTGTTTCCCGTTCCGAGTTTGTTGAGGAGGTGCATGCAGCTCCATACCAGTCTTGAATCAACCCGACTGGAGCACAGTGCTTTCAATGCAGCCTGACTGTCTGAAAAGATTTTTATAGATCTGTTTGTCAGGGGCCTTTTGATTAGTTCCCTGACTCCCAGCTCTATGGCGATTATTTCTGCTTGGAAGACTGTGGTATACCTCCCAAGGTTGACTGAAATTTCAACTCTTGGATTGGTACCCACTACTCCCGCTCCTGCCCCCAGTTCAGACTTGGAGCCATCTGTAAATAGCGCAAGATCAGAGGGTGATATAAGTCCCTCCTCCATTCGTCCCTGCCTGGGAAAAGGACGTTATAGGATTGCTCTATATGCGTTTGGGGAACCATACAGTCCGAGACCATTCCAAGTACATGATGATGGGTTATTTCACCCATTATACCCGTTGTGCCTGTACCTAGTTCCGTTTTGTCAGATCTGCCGGTTGATAGCAGTCTGTAGGCGACCACTTTGCAACTCTTTCCACCTCAATGGTGCAGATGTGTTAAGTTTAGAAGGGTCTCCATGGCTAACGTTGGTGTGGTAGACATGGCTCCAGTGATGGCCAAACAGGCGGTGCGTTGCACCGCCGCCAGCCTGACTCTGGCTGTCCGTTGTAGGCATTTCTGCCACCAAACAACAGCGCCATCATATACTACCATGGGTTTGACCACCGTCTGATATATCCAGCAGATCAGTTTAGGACTAATGCCCCAAGATTTGCCGCAAATCCATAAAGGTGAGTCTTTTGTCCAATATAAGACCAAGATATTTCACCTCCTCTGCAAACTGGATTGACTCACCCGCTATTCTAGGTAAGCAGAGCTTTTCTAATTTCCGTCTTTTGGTGAACGGAACGACAACTGTTTTATGGGGGTTTATCGACATTTGTTCCCTCCGGCACCAGCTGTCGATTGTGTTTAACGCTTGTTGAAGAAGTTCTTCATACTTCCCCCTGACTACAATAACGAGATCGTCCGCATAGCACTGCACGTACACACCACTGATGGAGAGCTCGTTAAGCAGGTCATCCACAAGAATGGTCCACAGAAGGGGTGAGAGAACTCCCCCCTGGGGACATCCCCTGGCAGGCCTAAACCTAATCGGCTCGCCATGCAATGATGTCAAGACATTCCTATTTGCCAACATGCAACTGATCCAGTTGCAGGTGATCTTCTCCACGCCTCTTTTTGCAAGGGCTACCTGGAGCGATTGAGGGAGTGCGTTATTGAACGCTCCTTCAATGTCTAGGAAGGCACCCAACGCAATTTCTTTGTTTCCCAAAGACTGGTCGATTTTGCCCACTAGGTTGAATAAGACAAGGTTAGTCGATTTGCCTGCCGTGTATGATTGGACTAATGGACAAGCACCAGGCAAAAAGCTACTTACTGTTACAGATCCAAATAAGTGGTTCACTAGCTGTCAAGTCAAGCTCAAGAAAAGAGATATTACGCAGGTTATCCCTCCTATTACTGGACATGGCCACTTCTGACAACATCTCTACACTCTCAGAAACATCATCAGAGAAAAAGAGTGTAGACTTTGTCATGGGTCTCAAGAGATCATAAATCATGTTTGACTGCGAGAAGCTAAGAGCAAGGAGCAGGGCTCTGACATTCAACTGTCCTAATAATGATGGGTCGCTTTTGGATAACGCACGCCACTGTGCAACAATTAAGACATCGCATCGGTGCGAGTCAGTCTCCATTCGCCAGTCTTTGGCGAACGTCGAGGGCCCGTCGTGAAGTGGTACTCGGAAGACATTGTAATATGGTACTTATAGTATGTAGAAGAATATCTGCACGGCATGCCTGTCGTACCTGTTGCAATCCATGTCGCCGTCATCGCCGATAAGGTATGCACCAGCAGCCGTCGTCCATTGTTTGTTCAACACGACCGACAGACAGTGAATAGGACCGCAACGCAAAGGAAAATGTGGCGCCAATCGCCTCTTCAAATCAAGACAGCGTCATTCGCTCGAAAAAAATACGTACATCAAAACACGAGGCGCGAGTTCACTTCCAACAAACACTAAGTGAAAAACAAGGCGCCAAGGAGCTTGAATCCGTACTTCCGACACATTCTAGATATTTACGAAAAATCCAACCACCCCAATTTCACCCCCACACGATGCTTTTACATGCGTACTACTTCTTAATTGAAAATTGCTTTCAGAAATTCTTTCGGAAGTAGCAAAAAAGTGACACGCCACAAAGGTAGATTACAATGTAACCTCGATTATATAGATTTGCAATTGTAAAATGTCTATTACATTTTACGACACACGGAAAAGATGTCGAGATACTAAGAAAACAAGCCAGTTACAGGGAAGACTACGAACTGTAATATCTATCAAAATATTTTGAAAGTGGGATAGATAGATAGATAGATAGATAAATATACTTTATTGTCTAAGAAATTACAATATGCTTATTGGCAAAGCTATATACCAAAGAACATGTGGAATATTCACTAAAACTCGTCATAGAACTCATCTAGTGTGGTAGTAGTATGTAATAAGGTTTTTGTAACAGAAAATATCTACGTTTTTTACGGAAATCTTTTTAATCTTTTTGAATTGTAAAAGAGGGAGGAAATTTGTTATAAATCTTCACTCCATATTGAATTTAATCTTTAATTACGGTCATAATTTTGTATTCTAAAAACAGTGGCTTGCATAAAGTTCTAGCGCCCGTACTCTGTAACTTAGAAACGCGTTTCTATGCACTATGTACTATAGGATCGGGTAGCTTCGTAAACATGTCAACGTAGTAGACACCATAGCATAGTAAACAACCAGCACAATAACTCAGGTTGGCGGAAATTACACGCGCATCCCCACTTTTGGATGATTTATTGTAGGGATGCTAACGATACTTCGATACTTCTGCACTAATATAGAGTGTTTTTGTCATCGATACTTTTTGAGGCGTTCCAAGCTGGTGTCGATACGTTTGTATCGGTATTGAAAATAATTATATAATTATTGAGGGGTGTAATCAATTGCACAAAATGCTCTGCACGAACCAAACGCGCCTATTTGGCTAAAAAATATCTAGCTGGTACTGGTATCGATATTTTCATTTTCGCATCTCTACCCAAACTTCACATCCGTAAATACCTCCCAAGGTCAAATTTTGTGGGAACCATTTTTATATAGGAAATCCTCAGAGAAATTATGCTGGTTGTTTACTATTATGCCCGATCGTCATGGTCGGCATGGTGATAGAAACATGTTTCTATCTCTTATGTTACAGAGTACCGGCGCTGGTCTACTTTTTCTATAAATATATACAATGTTCATGCAGAATCAATTTATAGTTTATAAATAGCTACAGCCCGGGTTTATGACATTGACATTTGAAAATTATATTTCTCAGCATATCGTTGAACACAACAGACTTGAGTGCATCGTTCGTGGCTCGTGGAAGATTGTATAACTGCAACGCATTCATCGATTCCTTATACATAAATGTGTACAAGACAGTCATTATCTAAATAAGAATTTTAATTGTATCCTCGTATATTTCATCGAGAAGACGATGGCGGCCTCTGAAGCTGACTCGTCAATTGAGACTAATTTGAAGATTTATTGTACGCTCTCCGTTCCGTTTGTTGTTATCCTTTCAATAGGCATGCTTATCGCTTATCGTAAAAATAAACGCCGTCCAGTCACTGACAGAAAGGTAGATGAGTATCTTCTTATCTTGCACAACAAGAGGCTGTGTTTTCTCAAGGAAAGCGGGGTGCTGGTTTAAAACGTCTTATCTGCTTGAACAGGCCACTAATGTCTGACCTTGTCTATATTAACCCACTTTGAATACTTGCAAGCCTTTCAATGAGTGTTTTTTTAAGATTTAAAACAATCTCTTTAGGTTTCCCACCAAAAAAAGGAGGTATTCTTGATACCTAACAAGTAAAAGGTTTCCAAGTTGCAGGTTTTATGACTATAAAGGATAACGAATAACTAGTGTTGGGAAGAGCGAACTTTACCAAGCGGACGTTCCCATAAATTCCGTAATTTACGATAAAGTTCGCTATACTTGAAGCGAAAGTTCCCATTTGGGGAATGTTGAGAATAATATTTTTCCTATTGGCGTGGCATTTGAGAAATCTCGCTTGCACTTTTTAGTGATAAGGTAATAGGGCATAAATAATTAAAATATGCCGAATTATAACGGTTTTGTTTGGGCAGCCAGGCAAGTGGGTCAACTTTGGCCCTTTTGCCAATCCCGCCACAACCAACACTGAAAACAATAAAATTCTAAGCATCGCCGATATCGACCCGATGCAGGGGCTGCCGGCCCCTAAAATCGACTAGTAATTTGCGCCCTCAAACGACCTAAAAGATGTGAATGCATTCCGTATACTTGTCAACTTATCATCAAAATCCAACGACTTCAAATCTACCTAATTTCCCAGCATATTTTACTCCCTGGATGCTGCACTGGTAGCAAGCATAACAAATTGGATAATTTCCACGATGATCAACAGACTGTTAGTCAGAAAGTTTTCCGTCAGCAATTAATAACACCATAAAGAAGCCGATAATTTATCAGGAAACAGGTACTGAAGTGTTAGCGATAACTGGAAAATAATAAATTAGGAAATTTTTCAAATACATCCTGAGAATTTATAGCATCTCGTCCCGTCCCATTCCACACTTTTGATAGTTTTCTTAAATGCCGCGTAATGGTAGTGCACGGTCGTTAAACAAGTATGAGACGGAGTTGAATTGAGGTAGACATAGGTGTAGACAAAGGGTCGGCAACCTCTTGTGTCGGAAGAGTAAAAAATTACAATTTACAAAATTTCAAAGTTTTTAAAAAGCCGCAAATTTTTCCTTATCCACAGTAAATAATACTTCCATAAATAAAGTTTTTTTAAGAAAAAAAGGGTACCTATTTACTCATACATATATAGGTAGTGTTTTTCACAACAAATTAGAAAATATATATGGCATTAAATAATTACTTATTATTCAACCAAAAAATTAAAACAAACATTTACTTACAATGTGTACTTCAATAAGCAACAACTTAACAAACAAATGTAATGGGAGGGATGGTTTTGCATGGTTATTCAAGTACAAAATTTAAACTTCATTAAGCAATGTTAGTTGTGCTCAAACACAAAACAATTTCATACATTTGAGTAAACATCAATTTTTCTCAAAAAACAGACCAATTCTTCTACCAAAACATAGGTTGGGTCTTTCTTCCCTTGCAGTTTTAGATTTAGCTCATTTAATTTCGCAGTGATATCCACCATAAAGTAAAGTATTTGAAACCATTTGTCGTTCTCTAATTCAAGGTGATTGGTGCCTCTTTCATTGAGGAATGAAGATGGAGGTCGGAATATTGGGCCTCCATTTCATTTAATCATTATTACCAAATTCATGACCTCAACTATTTCAGGCGGAAATGTTTGGGCACAAAGCACTTCTTGGTGTATTATGTCAATGAACAATATTTGCGTATGGAATTAAAGAGCCGCAGCTTCACATCAAAACAGCCGCATGTGGCTCGCGAGCCGCAAGTTGCCGACCCCTGGTGTGGCCCTGTAAAGGTCTTCCAAGATTATTCTGAAGTAAAATTTTTCTATCGAATTTTTTACTTAACCTATCATGAACAACGTATGCATTGTTGTATTATTTCACTCTCATCAGATCTCCAAGAATACAAAGTGTGAGAATGTTTTTGATTGTGTAGATCTGATCTTCTATACTGTACAGACTGTTTTCTACACACCTCCATAATACTTGTAATTTGGAAACCGGTAGCTTGGTTGTAATCAAATTTTGACACCAGTATATTACTATTGGAAAATTGAAATAGGAAACACTTTGCAGTTTTTGAGAATTGTACTGAAAATTGTGAATCAACTTAAATTGTTTCTCGATCTTTCAAGTTGTAACGTTCTCCTAGGTATATCTATCCAACAACTTACTCCCGACTTGCCCTATCATGAAATAAGCTCGTAGCCAGCCCCTAGCTACAGTGAAGATGGGCTAGGTCCAAAAGAGTAGAATACCGATTTATGAGAGAGCGCCACTTGGTTTTACGCTACGATGCTTATTTTAGAGAACACTATTGGCAAATCCTTGATACCGTTACTCAAAAACATTATTTTCAAATAAAAAAAGAAACTGTTTTTTGTTTTTTCAATTTTTTGTTTACATTATTATACAGGGTTATTCACGTTATTCGACACGGAGCATTATGGCTAAAGTATTTGATAAAAAAGAAAATAATAATTTCGGATGGATAGAGACCCATAAAGGCTACATTTTAAAAATATTTTCATGTTATACATGGTGTCCCAAAAGACGAAATGTATCAAAGTTATGTTTTTTTAAATGGAACACCCCGTATATTATTGCATATTCAGATTCTTTGGTGAATTCTAGTGTGACTTTATGTATCATACAAGGGACCTAAAGCGAACCGTTTAGGTGTAAATCACCATTTTCGGTATAAGTAGATATAAGGAAAAAATTGAATATCGCAGAGATTATAAAATTTGGAAGGCTGTGACTTTACTGTATTACTAAGCATAAAATGCGTCAACTTTGATGAGACTGTCAAATTTAAGTTATGTTTATGCTTGGAGAAGTCGGTCAATTAATTAAGGAAACTTCGATCAGCGCTAACTTGATTTTTTCAAATGGGAATGCTTAATTTTTTTATACGGTTAAACGTAGAATTTGATAGCCTTTCTAATGATATAAGGTTGTGAATATCAATCTCTGGTAGTTTTCATTTAACTTTAAATTTTCAAACAAATCGGCGTTTTTCAATTTTCCTACCTATAAGCAACGTAGCAGGCCATGCAGTATAAACAAAAATCTGTTCAGGTAGAAGAAAATAACTAACTTAGCAGAAAACTACACACGAACTGGACTAAAGGGACAAGATTATAAAAATTGCTCACAACAAACAAAGTCTAAGCAGAAACAACGGCGGTAACATCTCTAAGGTCAAAGAGAAGCTGGAGTATAGCAGTAATAGATATTTTTACAGTCTACTGGCTAATGCAATTTACTAGAGGTTAAACATTTTCAAGACAATTAAAAACCCTGATATGAAACAAAAACAACCAGCGACTGTTGCTCCAGCACGCAATTATCAATCATATGTAACGGTGTAATAAAGTACCTAGTAATTTGCGTCGAAGTCGATATCTCTGAATGGAGCCCTTCTATTTTTTAATGTCTATTAGCAATATTGCAAAAAAGGAATACTAACAAATCAGATTTAAATTTTCTGCCATTTAAATTATGTTTTATAATTTGAACAAATTTTAATTCATTCTTTATTTTCTGCGATCTTGCTGATAGGTACTGAAGAATTTTCAGAACTCCAGTCAGAGGTACTTTTGACTTGAGTTTTGACATAATTGCATACTTTTTTATATCATTAAATGTGAAATTTTATTATGAAAATAATAAACTGCCTACAACATTGTCTAGTAGTTTTAGTTTCATTTCAAAATTTTTAATGGTTTTGGAAACTGCCAATCTCTAGTACATTGCAGTAGCTAGTAGGCCGTGAAAAAATCCATTTCTGCCATACTCCAGCTTCTCTTTGACCGAAGATATGTTACCGTCGCTGTTTCTGGTTAGACTTTGTTTGTTGTGAGTAATTTTTATAATCTCGCCCCTTTAGTCTAGTTCGTGTGTATTTTTATGCTAAGTTGGTTGTTTTCTTCTAGCCGAACAGGTTTTTGTTTATATTTCATGGCCCGCTACGCTGCTTATAGGTAGCAAAATTGAAAAACGCCGATTTGTTTGAAAATTTTAAATTAAATGAAAACTACCAGAGATTGATATTCACAACCTTATATCGTTAGAAAGGTTATCAAATTCTACGTTTCACCGTATAAAAAAAATTAGACATTCCCATTTGAAAAAATCAAGTTATCGCTGATCGAAGTTTCCTTAATTTATCGACCGATTTCTCCAACATTTGATTACCTTTCTAACGATATAGCATTCTCGATATCAATCTTTTTTAGTTTTCGTTTTATTTTAAATTTTCAGTCAAATCGTTGTTTTTCAATTTTCCTGCATGCAAGCAACCTAGCAGGCCATGAAAAATAAACAAAAGCTCGTTGATATGGAAGAAACCAACTAACTTAGTAGAAAGATGCAAACTAACTAGAGCAACGAGGCAAGACTATGAAAATTCCTTACAACATATTAGCTCTAACCAGAAACAAAAGCGGTAACAAGAACGCTCATTTTTCACAGCCTACTAGCTATTAGCCAATTTCCAAAGTCGGTAAAAAAATATTTAATCAAAGGAAAACTGCTAGTGATTGTTGCTGGCAGTAGAATATCTATGTCTTCTGAATAAATTTTCATATTTAATGCTATAAAAAAGTAGCCATTTCCGTCAGCCAAAGTAATGATACCTCTGACCGAAACCCTTCAAATTCTTCAGTAGGTACTTCTCCTTATTAGCAAAATCGCGGAAAATGAAACTTGATTTGCAGTCTGTTTGAACTGTAAAAAATAATTTAGTTTGCAGAAAACTACATGAAATAAACACAATTACAACATAGCATAATTAAAAAATTATTATTATTAGCAATTATTTCACTAGATGTTCCGAATGCTCCAGTTGGAGATATCTTCACTTTTGACTTAACTAAATGGAAATGACTATTTTTTTATCCCATTAAATGGGAAATTTCATTCTAAACATGTTAGAGTGTAACTAAAAATTGCTGGTAGTTTTCTTTTTGTTTCAAAATTTTTAATCATTTTGGAAAGTTGTCAAGCTTTAGTAGACCTCAATAGCTAGTAGGCTGTGGAAAATAAACACTTCTGTCATACCCCAGCTACTCATTGATATTACATATCTTGCGGCTGTTGTATCCGGTTAGAGCTAATATGTTGTAAGGAATTTTCTTAATCTTGCCTCGCTGCTCTAGTTAGTTTGCATCTTCCTACTAAGTTAGTTGATTTCTTCCATATTAACTAGATTTTGTTTATTTTTCATGGCCTGCTTGGTTGCTTGCACGCAGGAAAATTGAAAAACACCGACTTGACAGAAAATTTGAAATAAAACGAAAACCAAAAAAGATTGATATCGAAAATGCTATATCGTTAGAAAGGTAATCAAATTTTACATTTGATTCTTTAAACCAAAATAGGCATTCCCATTTGAAAAAATCGAGTTATCTGTGATTGAAGTTTCCTTAATTAATCTACTGATTTCTCCAAGTGCAAAAAAAATTCAAATTTAGCCCTACGACCTAAGGTGACGCATTTCATGCTTAGTCGTACCGCAGTCACGGCCTTCTAAATGTTATAATCGCTGCGATATTCAATTTTTTTCTGATACCTACGTATACCAAAAATGGTGATTACGCCTAAACGGTTCGTTTAAAGTTCCATGTGTGATACATAAAGTCACACTAGAATTGACCAAGGAATCCAAATATTCAATAATATATAGGGGGTTCTATTAAAAAAATGTAAGTTTGATATGAATCACCCTGTATAAACGTCAAAAATTGAGTAAAAATATTTTTACGTTATAGTCCTTAAGGGTCCCTACCATGATCAAGTGACATATTTTTGAAATATTTTTTAGTAAGCCCACAATCCTCCGTCCACGCACTATTGGCCTACCCTGTATGCACACAATTTTCAATTCATTTATAGACAACTGTGGATGGTTCAGATACAATATGGAAAACAACCATAATCTATAGTCGCGGTCACTTACAAAATAAAAAAAGCTCTCAGTGTATTGCACGACGCGGCGCACATGGTCATGGTACGTGTAAAATAAACGGTTTTGATAATATTTCAGAAACAGACAACACAAAGATAGTGAACGAGGTACTGTATGGTTTCTAATAAGTGGAGGATTAGCATGTAAATGTATCCTTGTACGTAACTTATCACGAAGAAACGTGAATAGCGTCATTTTTGGTGACGATTTTTCGATACAGGTGTTTAGATATGAATGAGGATTTCGTAATTTGTCGCGTCGTCTCTCTGGTTATGCTAATCGACATTGCTCTTCTAATTAAATATGATGGGAAATTATTTTGTAACTAGAGAGCTAATGAAGGTTTATCTCTCTTTTTACAGATATTCTCCAGAAATGATATCTATATTTTGACTGGATATTCTGTGTGACGATGGGAATCTATCAGTATCTTTTTCAACGGACCAAATGTCGCATTATACTTCTTCTATGGAGAGTTTTCGTCGAGTTACGATGATAATTTGGTGGTGATTTTGAATTTTTCCTCAGTTACTTAAGGGCAACAATGCTTCTATTAACTGCCATGTGTCAGTAGACTCGCCTAAAATGTTGATCATGCTGCATCATTTTTTTAACTCAACTCGACGATTCACACAAAAAAGGAAAAAATAAATTTCGTCTGCTTATTAAGCATTACTCATTGATTAAAAAAAAGATAATGAAACCGGCAATAAGCTTGATAAATATTATGGTCACTCTTTTGCATTTTCATTTTCAATCGTTAAAAAGTTGTTTATAGAGTTCAGTTGCACGAATTTGCCATTGTCCCCACCTTAAAAAATCTTATTATACAAGGTGTAACTAAATAAGTGTAAAACCTTGAAGGGAAAAACAAAGATAGGATCTTTCATATAAAGAAACTTCATTGGGGCATCCCTTGTTAAGATACAGCCCCTTAAAGGGGGTACATAAAATTTATTTAACAATTTTTTTCACACGCACTAAAAAGTTGCAGTACTGAAATTAACCTGACATTTTCTACTACCAAAAAGACACTTAGCCAGTAATTTATCGCAACGCAACCCCTAAAATTTATTTCCAATGCAACTTGTTGTTTTATTATTTGTTTACCATTTAAAAATTTATTTCCGATAGCCTGTTTCATTCTAAACCAGAAATGTCTCTTGAATCTAGAAAATGTCAGGTTAATTCCAATATTGTGACTTTTTCAGTGCTTGTGAAAAAAATTGGTAAACAAATGTTATGTATCCCCTTTAAGGGGCTGTATCTTAACAGGGGATGCTCCAATGAAGTTTCTTTGTATGAAAGATACTATCTTTTTTCCTATGAGTTATCGCCCCTTAAATGTCTTACACTTGTTTAGTTGCATCCTGTATGTATATGTTAAAGGAAATAAAAAACTAGAAACACGTCAGACTAAATGTATCGAGATACAAAACGATTTTTTGTCGGAAAAAGTTAGTCACGGACTTACCAAAACACTGTATCACAAATGTAAAGCCTTTCTGGCAAAATCGCTCACAAATCTTTCCGCAAAGCGGATTTCTACCAATATTTTAGATTTGCTCTGGCTCATAGTGACCAGTGTCGTAAACTCTTTTACGAACGTCATTAACAAATAGTATACTTTTTCAAAGGTAGACCAAATTTCGAGAGGTATTTACGACAGAACAGAGTGTATCTGGAGACCGAAAACGTTTCCAAATATTATTGTTTATGGAAGTGGAGCTGTGAAAAAAAAGTCCGGCGGTTATTATTGGCCGGTCGTAAAGCGAGGCGTTACGGTGACTTTATAGTCACAAAATAGATTTTACCTATCGTAAAAGCCGTTTTATGTGTCTATTTAGACGAAATATTAAACATAATTAATGGCTCGACGTGATGTGAATACGATTACTACTATGGAGAACGGTACAAATGTCTCAATTATGAAATATCACCGTCACGTCGGTGCGAAACAGTAAAGTTGGCTAGATTGGCTTTGTATGATCATATATAATATGTATACAATGCCAATCAAAGCACTGAACATATAAAAGAATTAACGTAGTAAAGACTTGGAATTCGAAATGTCTAAAACTAAGAATTCAACGGTATTTATTTATTCAAACATGATCAATTGAACTTTAGCATCACCAAAAACCTACGTGCAAACGTGCCACGAAGTGCAACAAAACGTAATATGCTCTATCAAACATCATCTGTTTCCTGTCAGACGGACACGTCAAATAATCGCGTAATGCCGTATTCTTTGAGCAACCAAATCGAATAGTAAGCTGTTTCAGTGGCTGTTTTCACCTGGGCATCTAATCATACATAGCTTAGATATTTTGCACTTTTGAGATTGTTTGAACACAAGGTATGATATATGTAATAAATATAGTCTCTACTAGTAAAAACATAATACTGCCCTGCTAAGCTGAAATGATCTATCTGGCAAAATTTCACATTTCGTATTGAAGGTTTATCTGTGGTCCAGACATACATCTCAAACTATTTTCCTACCCTAAGGTGACATAATGAAACTTTCCAAAACTCGGATAGGACGGTACAGCTTAGTAGGGCAGAATAGATATTACTAGCAAGATCGAATGGGAGCGGCACCTCACAACAGTGAACTCTCCCTTGTGGTGAGTGGGCATTTCCACGAGAAAAGTATTTTATTTTTGTATTATAATTTATATGTTTTAGTCCATTCATTATTATTATTTTTTGTCTCCCGGAAGCGACAATGTGACGGGAGAAAGTCCTCCTTGTCACACACAAACAACAATCGATCGGATATAAACCTAGTTATCGAACGTCGCGTCGCCTGACAACAAACTCACCCGATAAATATCAAAGTTATTATCGGTGGCCATTGTAGAATGTACGATAAATCATCTTGTCGGATGTGTAATTGCTCGCGAAATTAATTCTACAACAAACTATAATATACGATCTGACGTTTAGGGCTGTGCCAGTGAAATCCATTCGTACTTAGACTTATACGGCGGTGTTGCACCCAATTAATGCATTAATCTCTGAAATACCATAATGTTCCAACAATCTCCACTGGCCTATCTATAAAACTGCATATACCGGAAGATAAGCTTCACTAGCGTTTCGGCCTGACTTTGACATTATTTTATTAAAGTAAAAAACTGTACCAGGAAACAGCTTTTGATTCTTTGTGGCTAACTAACTTCCGGACTAACTAACGGTTATCCTGAAATCTTAAAGAACACATGGCCCGACTTTATCAACAACCGCATTTTAACAAAAGCTTTGGCCAATCGGAGTAGTCCATTCAAGAATATGCATCTGTCAGAGTTCTCTGAAAATTATTCACTTTCAGTAATTTACTATATCGATAATAATTATAAATACCTGCAATATACTTTTGTATTAGGTATAGTAAAAGAGGGTTAAAATAACATTTTGTTGCATTTCACAAAGCTAAACACACGATTTAACTGTTGACCAATCTGTTTCCCAAGTGTGTATTACTGGTTAAACATAAACATAAACATATCCAAAAACATTGCCTATCCTTCTTAACGGCAAAGCTCGCAAGCTGTCGTATAACCTTATTTTTTGTAAACAAGAAACCTGTCTTATAACTCGTATAGTCAGAAAGTGAATCAGGTGGCTTATATACTTTTCAGAGAAAGGGGGTAACTAGCAGGAGGATTTTTATACATATGCATGCCTTACAATGTGTTTTTCACAGTATTTGCGCTACGGTGCCTTTTAAACAGTGTCGCTCGCTGCACCTTTATATCCTCTATGAATATTTCTATAAGAAGGTTTATAACAAACGTGCATCCAGTGTATGGAAGATTCTTCATGAAAGTATCTATTTGTCTATAAACCATCCGACTGACTGAGGTGGAATTATTAATTATCAAATAAGGTTGCTGTGATTGATATTCCTTTTATGATTTCTGTCACAAACTACCGCAGCTTGCAATTAGTAATTATACAGTAACTATAAGGTAAACATTAAAAGTCTAGCATTAATTTGCAAATCAATCGCTTTGTTCTGATTTTCTGCTATCATTTTGATCCATGAATTTCTAAAATAATTTTGACAAAAGTG
Organism: Callosobruchus maculatus; assembly: GCA_951848785.1. Lineage (NCBI taxonomy): Eukaryota > Metazoa > Arthropoda > Insecta > Coleoptera > Chrysomelidae > Callosobruchus > Callosobruchus maculatus. The sequence goes on from CATOUR010000056.1 coordinate 13,358,316, forward strand.
TCGTCCAGCTTTGAGTTTTGTTTCCAATATTGATAAAATACTGTTGGATGATCGTTATTAACATAGCCTGCAATACCCAATAGAAAACTTTTGCTAAACAAAATCCAATAGAAAAGCTTTGTCAAAGCTTTTGTTAGAATATGCAATTACGATACTATCTGATTTGAGTGAATAATACGATCCACAGACACCAACCTCAAGACTCGATAAACCGTATCTCATTCGGAATCCAACACCAAACCATGAGGAAACCCACTCTTTGCTTTCAACGAATTTTAATGGTTTTGTAGCATTTTTTGAAATTATTAGCTTTTCCTATCAAAAGTTTTGAAAACAAACAAAAACACTTCAGCCTTACGTAGTTTTTGTATTTTTTTGCAAGTAATATTGTGAATAAGAACTCGGTCTACATTTTTTGATATCGAATGTTTCGCAAAAGGAGGTGGATCCCGCGAAATTTTATGTTATGCTATACCCTGTGCTAAACACTTTCACTCCTAGAAATTCTGTAGCAAGTTTACGAATTTACCTTCAACATCTTCTCAAAGGTCAAGCAGTCATCTCAACAGAATCGATTTTTGATTTTTATATGTATTGACGTCCATCGTACATAAAATAATTAAATTTGTCGACATTACTTTGACATCCACTATGCTTGTCTTACGAAACATTAGGCCTTCAAAATTCCGACACAAACGAGTTATTACAAAAACCAAAATTTAAAGTAAAGAATATATGACTCGGATAACGTGCTATTAAGTGCAAATGTATTGGTGAAGGCGAAATGTATGTGTGTATTAGTGTTAATGATAGGTTACTAATCAGTTTCAGGATATACGCGTAGCGCAACGACTTATCTGTGTATATAAAATAAGATTATATAGTATGAACAAACTATGTAGCCAGCGATTGCAGTTTCTGTTCGATTACCATAATTATTGTCAGCAAATTAATTCGTACTACGTTGCATCATTGCGTATTTACATATGATATAACCTATTAAATTATATTACAATCTTGTAGGATGCTAGCAGCTTACATGGTTATAATATGTAAATATATTAGGCAGTATGCATTTTGAGCGTTCTATTTAACCAACTTTATTTTTAATGATATTATTGATTTTCATATAATTATTTGTACTTTCGTACAATTTGCGATATAGACTATACGTATACAAAGATTTTATAGTTAGTTCCAAGAATTTTAATAGTTTTGCAAGTGACTCCTAGGCTAATGCATCAATTTTTAAAAGTGTTGCAATATTAAGACAACAGACGAGAAAAATCACGACAGACAGGCAAAATGAAAGATATCAGAGATGTAATGTGGTGTGGGAAGTAAAATCTGCATGTAAACTGAAACAATTTTTTGTTAGAATACGATGTCGCTGCCCAACAAGCAAAGATGCACTATAAGTCGCGAGCAAAAGGACTGTTCAGCTGTAAAGTTGTTGTACTGTTGTTTCATAAACACTAATTTGCTGCTTAAATGCTTTCCAAAGTGCCACTCTGCTCCCCTCAGCATATTTGTTCTTTAACTAAATGTTTAAAACGTTCTTGTAGCAAGTTTATACAACATGCGATAAATTTAAAACTGTTGTATACACGTGTATTAAAGCATTTCTACGCAACAGATCACCTGCCTACATAAAATAGCTACGTAAGAGCTCTGTAAGAATGACCTTACGGACTGTTTAGTTCCTTTTATAGTATTTATACAACAAATCTTCATCTTATTGCTTTGGTATGCGAAATGTGTGTACTAATCAGCACATGGCTCTCAGCCACAGCTTTTATACAAGCTGCTGTAATAGCTGTTAAATGCTATTAATGCAACTATATTGGAGCGATTACCGAGCAGAAAATCTTAGCCCGGTATATATTTTTGTTGTTTAATATATCCAGAAACAGCCTTGTAGGTTAGGTTAGAGGTACGCAGGTGATCTGCTCTATAAGTTGTTACTGTTGTGAGTACGTTTTGCAAACGTTCTTACAACTCTAAAAGAACTGGAAATTGTTAGTTGGGCGGGCAAACTATTTGATTCAAAGGTAAATGTCTTATAAGGAATAGTATGAAAATCGAAGAATTCGAAGATACCGCCTTGCTCAAAAACAATCTTCGTCCTAAATATACATCGTAGCGACAACGATCACGTTTATCGTAAACTATGGTTCTTTTCCCGGATGGAACGAGCAACCATATCACACATACTCTGTACGTATCCCTGTACAACAACGGCAATTACAATAGCGGCCGGCGCGGCGAAGTGTCACTAGAACAGACAATAATTGTCCGCAAGGAAATAGGCACGTCAGCCATGCCATAACCTATAAATCTAATTAGCTGCGGTTTCAAACAGGACAGAGTTACTGCGTTCAGGCCATCTATTGTGTTCGAGTTCGATTATAGCAGTTCGCGATATACTTTATGGTCGCGCCATATTTATCACTGACGCTAGACTGCCACAAGGCAATTTTTCTAACGCTAACGCACCCGCACTTTGAAACACCTGGCGATGTCACTTATCAGTCATTATCATCTACGGGTACCATATCGTCCTTTTACGTTAAGTATTCAAATCGAATTTAAAAAATATTATTAATACAATGTAATCCCTAGTTATCAGAAGGTCCCGGGTTCGATTCTCGTTAGAGGTGGAAATTTAGTTCTGGTTTTTTCAAACAAAAATAAATATCCATAAAAAAAGCTCAGCGAGAATCCTCACCTAGTAGTCTAAGGGCCAGTGATCGGCAGACTTGGTATTAGCTGTAATCTTTGGTATTAGGCATTATAGCGTCTGCCAGTATATTGGAACCCACCTAAGTGTCTGCCGTCCAAAAACTACATTTATAATAATAATGTAAATAACATAATTTCATCATTTTCATCCTTGCTAAAATACCGTAACTTTTCATGAAGTTTTCAACTTTTGAAATTTTTTAAAACACATTAAAAGACGGAAGTGAACTTATACATATATTGGCGCTTTTGGACTCCTGCTCATGCCAAAGGAACGGTCGCCGGGGATAGTGAATCTCCATTTCGCCTATGGCATACGTAAGCGTAATAGTATACCTAACATCAATATGAAGTTTGCTAAAATACTGTAAGTGTGCCGATCACTGGTTCTCAGTCTATGAGCCTTCACTGTTGAATTTTGATTAACAGTGCTGTTCCTAGAGCGCCGGGAAACAGTAACAAAGCCTGTACAGAACACGAGGCTATAATGACCAAAGTGAAAAGAAAATCACATGAATCCCTGCCATCCGTCAAACTCTACGCAAGTCGAGTCAAGATTGCAGTACGTTTTGTGTTTCTGGCGTTTATCAGTTAATTCCCACCACGTATTTTTGAGCCTCAAAAGAGGAATCCGATGTATGATTGGTCTGAATAGTAAACACTGCTGCAAGGTATTTTTTTACGTTTAAGAGTTCTAACTCATTGATTATTTATGAGATGTCTGTATATCATCATCATTATCACAGTCATAATGTCTTAACAGACATGTTGTGAACTCGTAAAATGCATCAAGTCGGAGGTAGAATATTGCCGACACAAATATTATCAATAGTTTTGAGAACTGTAGCTCGCCATCGGTCGCGATTTACTGTCAGTTTAGTGGCGCTCTTGATATCCAGCAACTGTTTTGTCGTATCCACCCAGCAGCATCTAGGGACGGCCACGGCGCCGCCCACTCGGGGCATGACCACGAACTACATGTTTCGCCATATTATCGCTTCTGTGAATGTCCGAAGAATGTAAGCATTCTCGTCGACACATCCAGTATGGAAACGTTAGTTCGATATGGAGGATATGGATATGGAGGACACAAGAGGCTGAACCAGCGACATTTTTGTAGCTTTAGTGATGTTATGGTCACCCCATATATTAGTAAGCTTTATTATAGCCACACGTGTCTGTTGTATGCGACGTCGAATCTCATTTTCACAGCTACCCGAATTGTCGATCAAAGAACCGAGGTACACAAAACTTTGAACTACTTCACAACGGCCTATTGACTTTATTTGTCGATGTTTATCATGCTATCTATCTATGATCATAGCCTTAGTCTTATTGTAGTTAATAGTGTTAATACCAAGACCATACGCTACACTATGTTGTTCTAAGATGTTTAATAGAGGTACTAGTTCTTCCTGAGAAGCAGCAATAAGGATTGTATCGTCAGCAAATCTTAAGTTGGATTTTTTGCTTCCGCCATTCCAGTCATGCTCTGCAGTAATCAAATTGAAGATCTTTACGAGGCTTTTGTCAAATCCAATGTAGGTAAGAAATCGCCCGATATACTGGGACTTAATAAATTGCCAGAAACATTAAATAAATAATAAATGCTCGTATAAACGAATTGAGGGTGATGCTCAAACATTTTCCAGTTCCTAAGCGTTTCTATGCCGTCTCTAGCTTGTTTGTTTGTGATTGCTATATATTTTTGTTTGTTCCATATATTGCTTTCATAGCTGTACTTATAGATTCATTGATGGGAAAAACAATCTTTTTAATAGGTACCCTTATACATACGTCCGTTACAATGTATTATCGAAAATCACAAAACACTAAAAATACTGCTGTCCCATATGTTTTGTACATGTACACTCACAGCTTAATATTCCGATCCAAATATCGCAAGTAATTTGCTTGATTCAGAACTTCACATATTACGTCTTGTCCATGATATAAAAATGCAATCTAGTTGATTGACTCAGTACTTCCCACACATGACATTTTACTTCCCACACCGATAGGTGAGGGGAGTATTGTGATCGCGAAAATTTTCGATTTTGAGATAATACGTTTTTTGGGCGTTTTATGATGTGTACATAACGAAAATCCACGTCACTCATTTCCGTCGGTCTGTCTGTCGGTCTGTCGGTCTGTCGGTCTGTCTGTCTGTCTGTCGCGTTTTTCTACCCTCGTAATCTCAGTAACCGCTGCATGGATTGTGATGAAATTTGGGCAGCGGTATGATGTGGGGTCGTAGTAGGTAATGTTCGTATAATTTTGAAAATCGGTGCATAGGCAGCGGAGTAATTAGCAAAAAACAAAAAAATTAAATATTGCTGAAACTTCGTTTTTAGGCGTTTTAGGGGTCCCTGATCATTTTCTACTTTTTTTTTTGGTGGGGGTGAAATTGGGGTGGTTGGGGGTTGGGGGGTTGTAAAATTGAAAAATTTGTTGTATTCATAATAGACTACCCACTAACCTATGAAGGAAGACCTAGCGACATAAATAACTTTTTTAGGTCTATCCGAACATTGCCTTATGCCTATTACAGAAACTAAAGGACTTAGAATTTTTTCCGATGTATACAGGCTGTCCATTTAGTGTGTAATTCTTCGATATCTCGCAAGGTATAGCTGATAGAAGAAAATCTCAAATACAAAAGTTATTTGGTTACTTGAGATGCATATCCTAAAAATATTTTGAAATATACAGGGTGTTGCGGGAAAGTAAGGTAGAGATCAACTTGATTTTTTTATATGGAATTATAACTTTCTCTCAAGTTCTTCTAGTGTCCATCATTGATCTCTATCCAACCTTAAAATATTTTTGGAATCGGTTGCGACGTTGCCAAGTAATAATTTATTTTCTATTAATTTCCGCATTTGCAAGGTCGCAAGTAATACGTTCAAATTGATATATTCCTTTAACTTTTCTCAATAATATTACACAGCGAGTTACTTGAATATTAAGCGGATATTATTCTGGATGCTACCAGTAATTTGTATCTACAGGGTGTTTTTGGTGGAATTTTAAATTCCGGCAACTTAAAGGTCGTTTTACTTTGTTTTTTTAAATGTAACACCCTGTCTTTTTTATTTTAAATCGAAATATCTACAAATACTCTATCTCGCCTTGTAATATTTTTTTCGCGTTTTCGACGTTGCCAAGTCATAAATTATTTTCCCAAATTTTTAAAACAAGTATCCCCGATTTTAATTTATTTTAAATAGAATCCTCTACTTATTTTTATTGCAATGAATTGCGCATGTCGAATTTAGTAAGATTTCACAATTTCAAAATTTTGTTTGTATTAATTAATGAGATACGGCAACACCGCTTTTTCAGTAAACGGTACCGGAACGCTTAAATTTTTCCAAAACTGCCACAGCTGAAGAGGTGAAATTCAATACAAAAGTTTGTATTATTGATAATAGGCTGTTCATTGACCTGTGCAGGAAAGACCTAGCGGCATATGACAATAATTTGGGGGGGGGGGGGGGGTACTGGCGATGATTTTGTTGCAAGGGGATCTCACACTAAATCTTTATGCTATGGGAAAATAATAAACTGGTATCACCGTAATGTGTGGGAAGTACTGAGTCAATCAACTTGACTCCATTTTTTATTTTCCCTATAGCATGAAGCCACATCTGAGATCGCCCACGCGACCAAAAAGAAATGTGTTATGCCGCTAGGTTATTCTTTCACAGGGACAGCCTATTATGAATACAACAAATTTTTGAGTTTTACAACCCCTACCCTCAACCACTCCAATTGCATCCCCATCCAAAAAAAAACTAGAAAATGATTGAGAACCCCTAAAATGCCTAAAAACGAAATTTGAGGAATATTTGTTCTGTTTTTTGCTAATTATTCCGTCGCCCATGCATCGATTTTCAAAATTATAGAAATATTATCTACTACGACCCCACAGCATATTGCTGCCCAAATTTCATTACAATCAATGCAGCGGTTATTGAGATTACAAGGGTAGAAAAACGCCACCAGACAGACAGACAGATCGACGGAAATGAGTGACGTGAATTTCCGTTATGTACATATCTTAAAACGCCCAAAAGACATATCTCAAAATCGAAAATTTTCGCGATCACAATACTCCCCTCACTTCAACGGTGTGGGATGTAAGAATTTTGGAATGCAGACAAAATCGGGAATGTTTGTCAATTGAGAGAAGTGACCGCTTGGCACGGGACGTCAACGATACCCGACCATTAAGCCATTACGATAACAAACTCGTAACGACTATTATATAGAGTCACAACTTTCGGCATAATCGTTTACTAAATAATTTGAGAGGACCACCAGCAAGACTATGGCTGCATTCTTTCATAGTTGACCTAAGGTCAAATGAAGCTTTTTCGGCACCCAAAATGTTAAATGGTTGATATTTTTTCATTCTTTCTTATGTCCGTTATAATTATTTTGATTATCTGTCCAACATTTCAGAAAAAATGGGAGTCAAGTTGATTGAATCAGTACTTCCCACACATCACCGTTATATCATTTTATTATTTTCTCATTGCAGGAAGCTATAGTGTGAGATCCAGCCTCCCGCAAAAAAATATGCAACACACAAGCTTTCGTAAATAGTTTCTTGCATCTCCCTTCGTAGGAACTAGGACGACACAGATTTTATTCTGCAAGCTCTGAAACCCCCAAATCGCCTAAACACGAAATTTTATTCTTTGTATCTTTCAGTTTTTTTATTATTGTTGCATCGCCATTGGGACGATTTTTGGAAACCGTATGCGTTTTCCACCTTTGCCACGATAATCATACCGAGTCGAAATTTTATCAAAATCAATTCCAGGTTATACAATACATAACGATCGAAAGCAATATTGGTATGTATACATTAGAAAATCATTTAGTTTCTGTAGTAGGCAAGGCAATGTTCGGATGGATCTAAGAAATGAAGTTAAGTTGATTGACTCAGTACTTCCCACACATTACTGTGATACCAGTTTATTATTTTCCCATAGCATGAAGCTTTAGTCTGAGATCCCCTTGCAACCAAATCATCGGCAGCCTCCCCCCTAAAATTGTCTTATGCCTTATTTCTTTCCTTCACAGGTCAATGGACAGCCTATTATCAATACTAGAGATTTTTTAGTTCTACAACCCCCCACCCTCCAACTGCCCAATTTCATCCCCACCCAAAAAAAGGTAGAAAATGAGCAGGACCCCTAAAACACCTAAAAACGAAGTTTGAGCTGTTTTCGTATTTTTGGTTTTTTGATTATTGCTACGCTGCCACTGAAATGATTTCTAACAATCATACGCGGTTTCCATCCTCATCACGGTAGTAATACTGTGCTAAAATATAAAAATATATAACAATAAATACCTATGTATACCAGTGGCGTATATGAGCCACGCATTCAGTTTTGACGTCTGGAATAGGCTGAAGTTAGGATTATGATACGCCAATATTATAACGTATGAAAATTTTTACCAATTGCCCCCCCCCCCCCCCCCCGAAATCGATTTCTATATACGCCACTGATGTATACAGAAAATTCTAAGTCCCTTAGCTTCGGTAATAGGCTAGGCAATGTTCGGATGGACCTAAAAAAGTGATTTATGTCGCTAGGTCTTCCTTCACAGGTTAGTGGATAGCCTATTATGAATATAACAAATTTTTCAGTGTTTCCACCCCCCACCCCCAACCACCCCAATTTCACCCCCACCCAAATAAAACGCAGAAAATGATGGAACCTCTAAAATGCTTAAAAACGAAGTCGCATCAATCGCATTTTCCATCCTCGCCACGGTGGTAATACTGTGTCAAAATTCCATTGAAATCAATTAACAGTTTCCTCGCTACAAACTATAGAACGATTTTTTGAAAGTGTACTCCTATGTTTACACCAGAATAAATTAAGTCCTTTGGTTTCTGTAATAATGTTCGGATGGACCTGGATTTATGTCAGTGGGTCTTCCTTCACAGGTCAGTGGACAGTCTATTATGAAAGCAACAAAATTTTCAGTTTTACAACCCCCCACCCCCCAACCACCCCAATTTCACCCCCACCCAAAAAAAAAGTAGAAAATGATCAAGAACCCCTAAAATGTCTAAAAACGAAGTTTGACGCATATTTGAAATTTTTCGTGTTTTTCTAATCACTTTGCCGCCCATGCACCGATTTTCAAAATTGTAGCAACATTATCTACCACGACCCTACACCATATCGCAGCCCAAATTTCATCAAAATCTATGTAGCGGTTACTGAGATTAGGAGGTTAGAAAAACGCCAACAGACAGACAGACAGACAGACCGACGGAAATGAGTTACGTGGATTTTGGTTACGTAGACATCATAAAACGCCCAAAAAGCGTGTTATCTCAAAATCGAAAATTTTCGCGATCACAATACTCCCCTCACCTATCGGTGTGGGAAGTAAAATGCACGCATTTAGCATCTGATTATACAAATCGTTGACATTGATTAAAGAAATCTAAGTCGCAAGCCACATTTTGTCGAAGCCTGTTGCATAATTTTCAAGAAGAAACAACGGTCGATACGACATAAGAAGGCATGGACACCGATAGATAAATATCAAATCTATCAATTTAGTCAACAACTAAAAACGTTGGTGTTTGTTGGTTGTGTGCGGACACGTCTGAAGAATGCAATGCCTGTGGTGCGGTGCAAGACGCCCTGCTGCGTCCACAAATTCACTTTCAGCCAGTGATGTTAACACTCCAAACGTACTTTTCCCTATGCGAACTTGAAAATTTCCCTACATTTCCCTACGTAACTATTTCTGTGTTTTTTATAAATGTTTTGTCGTTTTGTGTATGACTTACCAACAACCACAGACACACAGAGCGATGACAAATGAAGAGTTGTACACTATTTGCTAATAAAATCCGCTAGAAAAATGGCCGTCCCGTATCTAAGCACGTTCTAGGCTATGGTCTTTCTTTCCATTTGTAAATATACCGCCGACCGCCTAGACGGCCATTTTTTTGGCGGACTTATTCTCAAATACATTTTTACGACTGTTGTACAAAAAATGGTGTTGAGGCCTATTGCATTTTTTGCACCACTAGGTTTCTGAATACCATATTATTTTTGATCTGCTAATAATAACAAAGATAATTCATTAAAATACATATATTACAAAAAACAAGGTAATATTCTCACTCACATTCTCTCAAGCACAGAATCTCATGAGCCGCGAGCACACAGAACTAAAAACTACTTTGACATTTGCCCCTTCACTAATTTCAAGTTCTGTGCATTGAATCCAAAAGGACGGGTTCGCGTTAGTTGAGACGGTGTTGTGCGTTGTACCCTGAAGATAAAAATTTCCCTACAAAATAGAATTTCTCAAATTTCTGTCCCTTTTTCCCTATCATCTGTTTTTAAGACGATTTTTCCCTACGAATAGGGAGTTTCCCTACGAGTTAACATCACTGCTTTCAGCTCCTTTGCTTGCACTGTTATTTGCTGCCGATGCTGCTACCGATGAGGACTAATGAGACCACGAGGCCATTCGGAAACTGTTCGGATTTTTCGCTTGTCGGTAGCATATTATTATTTATGCAGATACCGCTGCAGGTATGAGGTCTTCACCTTACCCCTTTTAAAGCTCATTACTCTAATAGGTTTAGACACGTCCGTATACATTTATTTATCAAGCGCCGTGTTTCATCTGACAACTTTTGCAAAGCCGATTAGCAAACTCGACTGTCTGGCGATGCAGCCTTCGGAAGTCCTCGTTTCCGATATCGTTGTTGGGAAACAAAAACGCCCCGTGACAAAACTTACAACTTGAAGATTTATTTTCGAAAACGTTGGTTTGTGTGCGACTAAAAAATTATGAGTGGAACTTAGGTAACCTAACCGTATGCTTCACCGACGGATCGCTCTTAAAGGAGTCAGGATCCGGGGGAGCGGGCTTCTGTCTGGAGGGTAAAGAAGTGCGGCGGAGCTTCGCTCTGGGAACCTGCACGACTGTCTTCCAGGCGGAAGTGTATGCGATATTGATGGCGGCATACTCGACGGAAGTCGAAAAGTGTTCTGAACAGAGCATATATATATGCTCTGACAGCCAATCAGCTCTGAAAGCGGTGGCAGCCTCGAGGGCTAGATCAGCTCTGGCGCAAGAATGCTCTGTCGCCCTTCAGAAGGTGGCAAGACATAAGAAGGTGACCCTACTGTGGGTCCCCGGACATATTGGTATACCGGGTAACGAGAGAGCGGACCGATTAGCTAGGATAGGGGCCAACAGCCCCTGCATTGGCCCAGAACCTATGCTGGGAATTAGTAGACGCCAGGTCAATGTGGCCCTGGATAACTGGGCCTACAAGGAACTGGCGAAAGCCTGGTTAGAGAGAGACGACTGCAGGCAAGCCAAAAGATTCATAGCAGGCCCGGATAGGGGCCGAACGCAATGGCTTTTGAGTAAAGGCAGAGAGACGCTCAACCTTCTGGTGGGGGTCCTCACTGGCCATTGCCGGCTGAATAGACATCTGTCACTTATGAGAGTGGTAGGGGACCCCATTTGCTCCAGATGCTGGGAGGAGGACGAGACAGCGTTCCACTTCCTGGGCAGATGTGCAGTTTATCGCAACCTTAGGGTTCAGATATTCGGCACGACGGAGTTTGGGGAGGAGCCACTATATTCAGCGAAATGGTCGGACATACTGACTTTCGTCAGGAGGTCTGGTAGGTTCGACAAGGAGCTTTCTAGGGTGTAGAATTTTAGTGTTTTCAGTGATTGGTTCAGTGGGGTTGGCAAAAAGGGCCAAAGGTGGCCTACTTGCCTGGCTTCGCCTCCCCATCACTACTACTAGGTAACCTAGGTAAAGACTGTAAAGAACAATTTTGGGGAGTACTAGAAAACGGATTACCAAAAAAAAAGGGATATGTCGAATCGTGGAAAAACGTCGTCGGCGCGAGACGGTGAGTGTTTCATTATGAGAGAACGGCGTAAATCATTCGATAAAACATGCAAGTTACGCCGTATGATATATGCGCATGTTGTGTCTGGTCGTTGGTTTAAATATTATATTCGGTTCGGACCTCCCACACGGACCACGATGATCGTAAATTTGCGGCATTTTGGCGAATTTGCGCCGACATCGCCCCGCTGTTGCCGGATTTAGGGATTTTCCCAAAAAAATTGGGGATTTTTATCCTCTCGGGAGTTTTTTTCAGGAGATTTCACCAGGGACTATTTAAATACAGATACACAGACAAACGGTTGAAAGCAGGGCTGCCAGCTTTAGAACTTTCTCCAAAATATACCTTTCCGGGGATTTTCTCTGGAGTAAAATAATGTTCCTCTCCACAGAAGATCTTATAGGTTTGACATTATTAAACTCGTATACGTTTGTAGGTGGTGGCCAAAAATGAGAAAGGTCAATTCGATTAGTTTTCGGCGAATCTGTTTGGTAAAATCGTAAGGTAGTTTGGATTTATTGGATTCGCAAAATATGGGTTAACCGCTTAAATTACATTATAGGCATAAGATTCTCTTGGCGTGCTTTTATGGCAGATATTATGTATCTTATGCGATGCAGTTTTAGATCACAGATCATCGAACTAAACATAATATATTATATTCAATTCATTAAGAAGTTTACCTATTCAATAGTAAATGTCACAAGATATTATGGTCTGCAAGTTATACCTTGCACTATGAGTTTCTGATCTCCTACATAATTATCATAATTAGATGAGCATGAATAAGAATTGTTCTTGCCAAATTTATCTATATTTGCACTATATATTATAATATAAATAAATAACCAGTAATTGTAGATTTCTTTATTTATTTTTATTCAGTAAAAATATTGAGGTCCAGGAATAAAAAAATCATAATATCCAAAAAAGACAAAAAGACTCATTTTCCAGGAATATTTTCTTCAAAAAAAAAATTTTTTTGAATTGCGAGTGTGGCAGTGGATCCGAATGAACTGGCAACGTGGTGTATGGCTGACCGTGACCGCTGGTCTCGATCAGCACCTGTTGCCTTCTCAACGCTCAACGGCTCAACGCTCAACGCGCTCGGCTCTCCACACCGCGCACACATACAGGGTGAAACAAGCCAAACATTAATTTTTAGCTCATCTCCACCTACAGTGCTTATTCCATATTTTGCTTTACTGACTAACCTCTAAATGATAAGGTTTTTTAGTATTGCGGGCAACAAATTAACCTTGCTAACTAGATTTCCTATATAAACTTCTAGTATAGCTTTAATAATTGTAATTCATATAATCGTAAGTAATTTCAAGATGATTTCTGTGACATAATAACTATTGACTTTGGCAACTTTAGATAAAAAACAAATGAAAAAGGTTATCAGAGCTAATAAGTAAAATATGTAACTTGTCGAGAAATTCAAAATATGCATAGGGTCCTAAGAGGGTTTTTTAGTAAATTCAGGATTCAGAATAATATTGTATGTTTCGAAACTTAATAAATGGAATTAGCTGCAGTGATCGTAGGAAATATTATAGGGTTATAGACGTTCGTAGGTAAAGCAGGTTTCGGTTGGTTTAGAATAGTAGTATAGCATAACTCAGTATAAATGTTCCCTTGAAGATATTAGCATATCAAAAAAGGGGTTCAAAACATCGTTTTGCAGCATGGCTATGTCCGGAGTAGCGTTTGTTGCCCCCTTGAAAACATGGAAGAGTCGTTGCGAAGGGCCAATTTGACAATCTGCCGATGTTCTTGAATACATGTGGAAGGGGCCACCCATCATCTCGATATTATTATGAGCAAAATTTCGTGACATTTCCATTTAAAGGTGATTGTTTAGACCGCCCGGTAGATTATATCAAAAATAAATGTGAACGCGTCGGCGTCAACGTGAAAACATAGTATGCCTGTATATCCAGCGTATTCAAATTAAATTCCCTATGACAGATTTATGGAGCAGTTGTAATAAACCTAATGAAATACGACTCGCAAATATACATATAGTATATTCGCGCTTCCACTACTATGTTATAGTCCCCCCATGTTGAGGCGTTTTTTTTACTTTTCGGCTTTACCGTCTCGAAATAGACGCCGCTTGCCGTATTATATTTACGATTGTACGATCGATTTAGTTTTCAACGCTTTAATGGAATTTGATCAAAATGCCAAACACGCAAGGAGTTTCAATAATTGATCTTTTCTTAGAAGTTATTTATTATGCCTCTTTAAATTCCTTAGTTCTTAGTGTACCGTTTATTAATATTCAAGTGGTTCTTTTTTTTCCTTCACCGCATATCCGTTGACTCTTTAGTTTTGAAAAACTTGACATTTTACAAGCGAATGTGATAACAAAAGTTTTTGAACATGCGTTTTAGTTTGATTTCTTAAACTTACCTTGCGGTTGTCTTTTTAATAAACACGTAAACAATTTTTCGCCCACTTCCCTTTTTTGCGAGCTAATAAAGCGAGATTGATATCTGTTTTATTGCTGCTGAAATATACTTAAAAACTGCGAATAAATATCATTCATTGTGTCAATTACAGGTAAATAAATGTTAGATATTATATCATTAAGCGGAAGGTTGAAAAAATTGCTGCAATCCGCTATGATGGTGATTAAGCTGTCGTTCTCTCATTTGGGTTCTTTTTGCCCAATCAATCACTAGTATGGATAATATTATGTTGAAAAAGCTAGAACATACAACCTATAACTTTTAGATTTTTGAAAAAAAATTCCTCATCCAGAAATTCTAACTTATTTCTGTGTCTCTAACTTCCACCTTAGTTATTTAACTAACTGATTGTATTTTCTTCTATCTTATGGAGTGTCTCCTGTTCATTGCGCGTGCGGACTGACAATTTGGTTTAATGACGATTACAAGGAAATAACGTACCTATTATAGGAGATAATGAGCGATTATCATTCCGAATTGCATATACACGCACAGCCAATGCAACCATTACAAGTTTTTTGTTTGCTGTTTTGCGGTTGGTCGTACGAACGTTGAATGAATCCGTCAATGAGACTCCTCGATATACATTGAACGCGTCTACAAATCTGTATAACTGAACAATTAAAGGAACAATATGCAGTTTTGCAACCAGCATACTTATAATATCATAATACTTATACAGCATACCAACCACGCAATGGAAAACCAAAAAAATTAGCAATAACAAAAATCAGAATGAATATGAAACGTATAAAAGAGCCTTTGTCTAGGTCTCAGTCATATCTTCAAGGAACATACTCTATCTGCTACATAACTTCGACATACAACTTTAGGCTTCACTTTTACTGCACTTTTAGAAACGCAATCAATCCGATCAGCAGACATCATTTTGTATTGTGAAAACCTGAGTGTTGATTCATTCATGCTGTAAAGATGACGTACTTTTAGCGTCGAAACGTTGGACATTATTTTTTTGGATTACAACGGTCAGAATACAACAAGTAAGGAAATCGTTCTGAAAAAACGTATAAGTACAGCTGAGCAGGCTGTTTGAAACGTACATATTAGCAAGTTGTTGAAGATCCGTCCTGCCGCAAGTGCGGCCGCATAATCGGTTATTTCTGCAGCCAGTGAAGGAAAAATATTGTAACATCCTATATATTACATTGCTTATTTGGATTTGTTAATGTTTCTTTCACAATGATTAGGTTGCTAGAGGAAACATCCAGTCTGCCAGTGACAGAATGAAAGCCAGATACGATCTGAAAGCAAATAGCCCAAAGTTCGTCGAAGGTGATCTGGTATGGTTCTACAATCCACGACGGAGAAGGGGTAGATGTCCGAAGCTACAATGCCACTGGGAGGGACCCTACGTGGTGATGAAGCGCCTCAACGACATAGTCTACAGGATACGTATGGGTAGTGGAAAACCGAAGGTCGTCCATAGCGATCGCCTATGGCCATACAAGGATCGAAGCGAACTGTTCGTCGAGGACGCCGAACGCTAAGGGGGGAAGAGTGTAACATCCTGTATATTACATTGCTTATTTGGATTTGTTAATGTTTCTTTCACAATGATTAGGTTAGATTTTTTTGATGTGTAAACGTCATCGAATCATCTGGAATTTTCTAGACTGACAGATCGACACTCTCGAATGTCATCTGGGTGTCTGGAATCTTCTAGATGGTTCGATGAAGTATATAAGGCACCACGAGTAGCGTGGCAATAGTCAGTTGAGCTGAGTTGTACTTGAGATAAGGTTAAGAGATATTGTATCGAGTTGTGAAGTAAAACAGTGAAAGTTACGTCGAGTTTGATTCCCTGGGTGAAGAAAAAGAGGCCGTCGTGACAATATGAACGCCGGTCGGTCGGCCGTTATCAATAAACATGAACTGGAAGGAGTGTAAGCGATCATAAAGATTGTTGTCTTAGTCTTAGTTGTCGAGAGAGCGTCTTTTCACAGAAAGGGTGTTCCATCCATCCATCCGCATTGGCGCGGCGCGGCGTAACCACAGAAATATCTCGGGTGTCATAAAATTCGAAAGATGGGTTCGTCCACTACGGCACGATCAACCGTCAAAATTATACTGGCATGGCATGGCGGTACTTCCTACGATCCAGTATTGTTTGCGAACTATGCTATGCGCATTTCCATAACACCTGTCTTGCCGTCTGGCGTTCTCTTCCATGCAAATTCACCTCTTGCAAAATGTGAAGATATGTTTTAATCAAGATAACATTTCACATTTCTAATTCGTTCTTGCAAAATGGCGAAGCTGTTTTTTATCCAAAATATATGTATGTATGAACGTTTCATCAGTTCGTTATTCATCTAAAAAGAACTTGCATCTAGCCGGACCGTGCAAGTTTCCAACCCGCAGTTCTGCATGCGCAGTTGTCATGACTACCGATATTGACATTGACAGTTTTATGTGCGGTTTGCAGAATTCAAAAAAGGGTGTTGTTTTGTAAGAACTTCTCTGTTTTCGTGGTGCTCTCGACCAGATGATATGGTTAAAATTGCTATTAAACTTATGTATCCACCATCCAGATCGAGCAGTGTATAATAAAGTGTTTTGAAAAATGTTTTCTACTTTTATTCTATGTGTAGAAAAGTTTAAAAATTCCTTTACCCCAAAATTTCGTTCTTATTGGCATTTTTTGACCAGTATATTGAACCCAGAGAACTTAGCTAGTGGGGGTTGAAATTCATTTTGGGTATCATAATTTCTGTCTCATATGTTTAATTAAAATTGAGGAATTTTTTTGGAGGCATTCCATTTTTTACGTTAGTATATCTAATATAAGGGAAAGTTGGTGCAAAAGGCAACGAGGAGAGTTACTTCTTCAGAACTGGGTCCACCTTTCTCTTATATTACGTTTGTATTACTAGAGGCAGTTTGTGAATTCTTCACTAATAATCCTTAAAAAGCAGTGATAGGTATATATTTACCACATTCGCTCTTTATACAGTAATCCCAAGTGACCAAAGATTCTTTTAACATCTAGGGTTAAGGAAGAATTTTTTTAATGTTTCTATAATTTTTTATAAGACGATAAATTCACTATTTATTGGATGCCCTACTTTAATTTTTTACATTTTGAGCTGTCAATAAAGGCACCTTTTATAGTTTTTCCCCTCGATGAAGCGTCTTTTCAGAGTAGAGAATATTCATTATCCAATAATTGACTTCAGTCCCTTCATTTAATAAAGTCTTAAATCATTCATGAAGAAAAGAAGACAGGCAATAACGTTACATTAGATTCAAATTTGGTACCATTGCGGCATTGGATGATAATCGGAAACCTTCGACGGTCTTCGGAACTGAGGGTTGGAAAGTTGCACGGTCCAGCTAGACGCAAGTCTAAAGAGATTGTTTGCAACCGATTTCAGAATAAACTAGTACTTTTCCTATCCGAAAAGTGATAGGATGGGCTAGTTTGCTTTAAGCTAACCTAGTCTGTTCTAAGTTCAATTAGGAAAAACTGATTTGTTCTAGTCCAAACTGTTTCGGACTGCTGTCAAATTTGTTTAAACTAGAAAAAGTGCAGCGGTCGAACATTCCAGCACAAACAGGCCAAAGTTTATGTTAAAATCGAACTTAGAAAATGAAACTTCTGAAATTACTAATACCTTATCGCTTGAAAGTGTGTATATTGTGAGGTTTCCATGCCTCATCTATTTCTATGTTCGTGTAAATTTCACGATCGCAAAAATGATGCCCTAAGGTCGGTAACTGAATACTAGTCGCTGTCGGCCAAGTATGCATATAATAGCAATAATGATAACCGGTCCCCGAGATAGCATCTCTACACGTTTATGTCCATCTAGTTAGCAAAATGGAAATGTAAAATAAATAATCTAATAACAGCGTCTGTGTGTGTGAGAGAGTGTAAAACGGCATCAAGATAAAAGTTTGCTGAATCCTGCCTGGCCTGCCTGCTTGCTCAACCATCAAGTCGAATTGGTGAAATAACCTAAGAGCTGACGATCACGATAGTTTTCTTTCAAGGAAATGCAATAACGTGATTGTATAGGATTATATAAATAATAGTTCCAAG
This sequence comes from Callosobruchus maculatus, assembly GCA_951848785.1. Classification (NCBI taxonomy): domain Eukaryota; kingdom Metazoa; phylum Arthropoda; class Insecta; order Coleoptera; family Chrysomelidae; genus Callosobruchus; species Callosobruchus maculatus. The sequence goes on from CATOUR010000056.1 coordinate 13,376,537, forward strand.
GTGAAATTGCAGCTTAATGAGGTTTTGCTTTCTTCCTTAGTACAAAAATGGAGTCAAGTTGATTGACTCAGTACTTCCCACACCTAATGATGATACCATTTTATTATTTTCCAATGCATAAAGCTATAGTCTGAAATCCCATTGCAACTATACTCTGTTACCTGATACTTTAAACTGGCTTGACGTCTATTTGATAGGTATCAGCTGACGAAGAAGTGTATCTCAAATTTAATTTTTTACTAGTGGTGTTGATTGGCAATCCTGTGTTCAGGACTGTATTAGTAATATTCTTACTGAACATCTCATTTTCAAAAAGTAATTACTATTTTTGTAAACAAGAAATTGCTTCAATATCCAGAAATTCGCTGCAAAAATGATTGGGTAAAAGTTATTTTTTTGATTTGTATATTGTTAGAGACTATCAAAATACTCCTATATTTAGCAATAGAGAGGATTCAATGAATAGCTTGTATCACTAGTGGGATATTTATTGGTTAAAACGTATAACGTGCAATTGGAAAAGAGTATAAAGTAAGTACATAGAGTAAAATTAATATAGGTAGTTTAACTGATCAGCTTGCATCAAAAATGTTTCTAATTAAACTACTAATTATTTGGTACCTCAGTGATGTTCAGTTCTAATTCAGGAAATCGAACCTGTGTAAACTCTCTGAAATAGCTCCATACATTTTTTACTATTTCTATAAAAGTTGCGCACATTACCCTTCAACGTTTTATTTTTCTTCAATTGCTGTAAAAAGAAATGTTAGGACCTCAGTGCTTGTATATGGTTAAGCCAAAAATGCTTTTATCTTCATTCTTACCTCATTTAAAGCGTAATCATCATCATTCAGACTAGCCATATTGATATACTGAAAGAAACTCCGGATTTTCCGAGAAAGTGTAAAGTAAACATAGACCTCAGAGCATAGACGAAAACGTCACCAAGTGTCAATTACTCGTCATTAGCAGAATTTGCACTCAGTACAGCCCTGTAAAGCTAAAATTGATACGTCAAGACTCAATCTGGGGTATTTTTAGTTATCACTAGCCGAACAGCTGTTCGCTGTTGACACGGCTGACAGTTTAAAGTATCGGGTAACAGAGTATAAATCATCACCCACCCGCCCTCAAAAAAAACATCCAACACAAAATATTTTTTGTTTTTTGCTAATTACTCCGCCCCCCGTATAACGATTTCCAAAATTATAGGAACATTACCTACTGTACGACCCCACATCATATAGCTGCCCAAATTTCATCACAATCCATGCAGCGGTTACTGAGATTACGAGGACAGACAGTCAGACAGACAGACCGACAGACCGACAGACCGACAGACCGACAGACCGACAGACCGACAGACGGACAGACGGACAGACGGACAGACGGACAGACGGACAGACGGACAGACGGACAGACGGACAGACGGACAGACGGACAGACGGACAGACGGACAGACGGACAGACGGACAGACGGACAGACGGACAGACGGACAGACGGACAGACGGACAGACGGACAGACGGACAGACGGACAGACGGACAGACGGACAGACGGACAGACGGACAGACGGACAGACGGACAGACGGACAGACGGACAGACGGACAGACGGACAGACGGACAGACGGACAGACGGACAGACGGACAGACGGACAGACGGACAGACGGACAGACGGACAGACGGACAGACGGACAGACGGACAGACGGACAGACGGACAGACGGACAGACGGACAGACGGACAGACGGACAGACGGACAGACGGACAGACGGACAGACGGACAGACGGACAGACGGACAGACGGACAGACGGACAGACGGACAGACGGACAGACGGACAGACGGACAGACGGACAGACGGACAGACGGACAGACGGACAGACGGACAGACGGACAGACGGACAGACGGACAGACGGACAGACGGACAGACGGACAGACGGACAGACGGACAGACGGACAGACGGACAGACGGACAGACGGACAGACGGACAGACGGACAGACGGACAGACGGACAGACGGACAGACGGACAGACGGACAGACGGACAGACGGACAGACGGACAGACGGACAGACGGACAGACGGACAGACGGACAGACGGACAGACGGACAGACGGACAGACGGACGGACGGACGGACGGACAGACGGACAGACGGACCGACGGACGGACGGACGGACGGACGGACGGACGGACGGACGGACGGACGGACGGACCGACGGACGGACGGACGGACGGACCGACGGACCGACGGACCGACGGACCGACGGACCGACGGACAGACGGACAGACGGACAGACGGACAGACGGACAGACGGACAGACGGACAGACGGACAGACGGACAGACGGACAGACGGACAGACGGACAGACGGACAGACGGACAGACGGACAGACGGACAGACGGACCGACGGACCGACGGACCGACGGACAGACGGACAGACGGACAGACGGACAGACGGACAGACGGACAGACGGACAGACGGACAGACGGACAGACGGACAGACGGACAGACGGACAGACGGACAGACGGACAGACGGACAGACGGACAGACGGACAGACGGACAGACGGACAGACGGACAGACGGACAGACGGACAGACGGACAGACGGACAGACGGACAGACGGACAGACGGACAGACGGACAGACGGACAGACGGACAGACGGACAGACGGACAGACGGACAGACGGACAGACGGACAGACGGACAGACGGACAGACGGACAGACGGACAGACGGACAGACGGACAGACGGACAGACGGACAGACGGACAGACGGACAGACGGACAGACGGACAGACGGACAGACGGACAGACGGACAGACGGACAGACGGACAGACGGACAGACGGACAGACGGACAGACGGACAGACGGACAGACGGACAGACGGACAGACGGACAGACGGACAGACGGACAGACGGACAGACGGACAGACGGACAGACGGACAGACGGACAGACGGACAGACGGACAGACGGACAGACGGACAGACGGACAGACGGACAGACGGACAGACGGACAGACGGACAGACGGACAGACGGACAGACGGACAGACGGACAGACGGACAGACGGACAGACGGACAGACGGACAGACGGACAGACGGACCGACGGACGGACGGACGGACGGACGGACGGACGGACGGACGGACGGACGGACGGACGGACGGACGGACGGACGGACGCACGGACGCACGGACGGACGGACGGACGGACGCACGGACGCACGGACGGACGGACGGACGGACGGACCGACGGACGGACGGACGGACGGACGGACGGACGGACGGACGGACGGACGGACGGACGGACGGACGGACGGACGGACGGACGGACGGACGGACGGACGGACGGACGGACGGACAGACGGACAGACGGACAGACCGACAGACCGACGGAAATTATCTCAAAATCGAAAATTTTCGCGATCACAATACTCCCCTCACCTATCGGTGTGGGAAGTAAAACAATTTGTTAATCTAACCAATCAACGACAATATCACCCATGAAACCAAATAGGAACATACACTTCACGACCAACTCAAAGCCGTATAAAAAAGCCATATCTTTTGAACCATTTCCTTTTTGATCTTCTTTTTTTTGTGGAACATAACAACTATACTGCTAATGAAACCGGTGTTGCCACAATGTGCCTCATTTCATTCGTCAAGCAAATGATGATAACTGTTGCGAACTTCAAAAAGCTTTAGAGTCGCAACATGTGTGTAGGTTACTTAATAGATGGTAGTATTTTGAATCGGTGACATCCCACTGTTAGCGGCAATAAATATTAATTAGCGTGCGATCGATTAAGGTGGACGTTGGATAAATAGACGTCCCGGCAGCGTTTAAAACCATCTAGGTAAGTACTAGCAGAACGGCCGATCATCGAACCGTGAGCTAATGAACTAATAGTCAGCCGGCCTACTTGCATCGTCCATCGCATCGTCCGGCTGGATTTATATCTCGATGATGCGATTTTACGGCTTTCGGTTTTTTGGATGCGCACCAACTCCCGAGATGGGATGGGAGGATTGGGAGGGGGACGTCGAGCGGCCCGCCCCCGTATAAACTTGGGGGCGGCAACCAATTACACGCTGGGATTAACAGCTCTTCCACTATCGCCGTATTTTACAACGTAGCTCGCGTTCATTTCTATACCTTTATTTTATTATATACACTACTCTCAGGTGAAATCCGAGCACTGATAAAACAAGGGTTGTTTTCGATTATTTTGATTTTAGTTTATATAAACATACAACAGATCAATGATGGGTGGGCGCTCCATGTTGACCAATGCACTGCTCTAACCTACGGCGGCATTTTCGTAATCTGGTTGTTGATAAACTCTAGAGGTACAGTCTCCTAAGCTGCCCTCACGGCATGTTCCCAGTTCGTCCAGCGTGGTCGCAGAATTGGGTAAATCGCCTATGAATCGACCCATCCAATCCCATGCTTTTTCAATTGGCGATGAATCGGGTGATCTTGGAGGCCATGGGAGTACCCTGACCTCAGGTTCCTGTAGGATTCTCATCGATACCCTTGCAATATGAGGACGTGCATTATCTTACTGGAAGGAACCCTCTTCGAGACCTCGGACATGTGGAACGACAATTGGTTCTAACACCGCATTCACATAACATTGCGCTCTCCTTATGCCACAAATCACAAGTAAAGGTGACTTGCTGTATTGAATGCAATGACACCCCAAACCATCAAACCAATAAGACGGTGTACATGGCGCTCAACAGCAAACTGGGGATCACGTCGTTCACCCCGTCGTGTGTCGTCGTCTTACGCGTTGGCGTCCGTCATGTGCCCCCAGACAAAATCTGTGCTCATTCTTAGTAGGCCGCCTGATGTTACTCAGCATGTTATTGTCGGTGTTCTTGACACCAACCTGACCGTTGGCGACGATGATTTGCTGTGAGTGGAAGCACTAGATGCGGACGATATGACCCTAAGCCCATTTCACTCAGTCTATGGTACACCGTGCGGATTCGAAAGGGCCTCCCTATAGCTGCATGCCAAGCGTCAGCAACAGCTCGAGTGGATCGCATTCTGTCTCGAAGGGCCAAAAGATGACGATCTTGCTGGTCTGTAGTTCTTCTACGTGCTCCAGAACCACTAGCTCACCGCATTCGGCCTTCTGCGATCCATGCGCGTCATGCTCCTACAACTGTAGCCACGCCAGGACTCATGGTTACAGCAATTATTGCTCTGAAAGAAGCACTACGTTCTCGTTGGCCTATAATCCGACCCCGTACAAAGGGGCTCAATTGCATAAACTGGAACTGTCGTCTTCTAGGGGGCATCTTTACATAGCTAATAATTAGTTTCTCGCCACATTTGCAACAGATATCGTTGTTCTTGAATGGACAAAAGGCCAGGCTTTGTTTTTACACGTCTAGTTTTTTTAGGGGTGCTATGTAGGTAAATAGCGTCTGACTGAACAAAAAGTTTTACATGTATACTACAGATGTTGCTGCCTAGCTGTGTACACATTTTCAATGCAAATATCCCTTTTTTTCTATTCAGGTGTTCGGATTTCACTTGCCAAAAGTATATTTATTTTATACAGGGTGTCCCAGAAGTCAACGTCAAGCCGCTACGGGGTGACAGGATTGGTTGTAACTGTCATGAGAAAAATCAGAAAAAAAATCTATCCCATGTAGTTTGAAAATTATGGGCATTTAAAAAAACCTAGAAATTTTCTCAAATTATAACAATTTTTCTGATGTTGTGGTTAACTTTTATTATTTTTGTTCATTTAAACTTTGGAACCGTAACCCTAAATAACATTTCTAGAAGCACAGTCGAAAATAATGAAACAATTGCCCCAAGTTTTCTAGAATGAGGACTATTTATTAAACTATGAATTTAAGATTTTCAAAGTTTGCCGACTTGGAAAGACCCTCCTTTGAAAAAAATGTACTAAAGTACCTTGGCAAGTGCCATTAAAAGTTGGCGCATTAAACCAGGATTGTAAAATGGTACAATACTTGTTAGTTTCATACTAAAAAAATCAAGAAAAAAATAAAAACCTCAAGTAACCCGATTTTTGCTAACCCATTTCACTCTGATCAGATGTCCTTTATTCGCACAAGCTTCTGGTAGGTTCTTAATTTCACGGCAAAATGATGAGAGATATGGATAACGAACATATTTGCTATGAGTGAGCGAGACAGATAGTGACGCCACTTTTAGCAAAGTCAACAAAAATAAGTAAAATTAATAAAATAATGAAAAATTTTGACCTAGTTTAGTTTAGGTTTATTGGAATAAAAGTCAGGCAATAAAATAATGTTCAAATTGTTTACCATCAACCTCAATGCACGCCCTACATCTTCTTATTTTACTACTACTATTTTACTATCTAATTTTACTTATTAGCCAAGCATACCCTCGAGAGTTGATTTTCTCAGCAGCTTGAGAAATTCGTTTACGCAGCTCGGCTACACTCTCAATGAGCTTTGAATAAACTTTTTCTTTGAGAACACCCCGATAACAAAATTCCAGGGGATTTAAATTTGGGTTACGGGCTGCCCATTAGATAGTGCCTGAACGTCCACCTCCACCTCCCGGATATTTTTTGTCAAGGAAACCTCTTACTTGCACTGCGTAATGCGCTGAGCAGCCATCTTGTTGATATCTCATGTGTCGACGATCTGTTAAGCGGTCTACAGACGTTGATGCATGCTGCAATTCAGGTATCGACTTCTACGTTTCATAACGCAAGTAGCAGCGTGCGTGGTACTGAATCACGAATTTGGTATCAGTTGTGGCTTGCAGCGATGCAGATTCTGGAATCCTATTATGGACGGTGAGCCATGTCGCCGAGCCGGTGACACTGATGCAGTGATGCAGGTTTCAACGTGTATAGTATTGCGTTGATGCAAAGAAATAAGCCCACCCTACTATTCTTGTGTTGCATAAAACGTGCATGAAATATCAAGTCGAGTAGGAACTTGTAACAGTAAAAATGTTGCTTGGTCATGAACGACCAGCCAACACTTTTATTACTCATAGCAACCAGTAGCTCAGTAGGATTGCATAAGACTAGGGTATGTAGGTGCGTGCGTGTGTGCGTGAATGTGTGAGTCTCGTTAGCCGCCAAGAAATGAAAACTAGGACAACAATGGTTTAATAAAGATTTATTTTAGTATGTATACGAATGCAGTACATTTAATTTTTTTTTTTTTTAAAAAGAACTTAGCTTCAGAAGGAAGTCCTCGTAGTAGTGCCCTTCCGAAAGGAAGGTGGTGCTCCAGAGAAGGCTGGCTTTTTGAGGAGTTCAGGTGGTGCCCCAAAGGTGTGGTGTCTTCATGGTGGCACCCCGACCAAGAAAAGTGGTCTTCATTGAGGCACCCCGCCAAAAAAAGGGTGGTTCTCCTGTGAAAGAGTTATGGCTGGTATTAGCACCTTGTGGAGAACTTCACAGGACTTCACGATCTGTTCCTGAAGTATGGATCTTCATGCGTTCTTACATTTTGATAAATTGCATTCATATACTTCAGAAACAAATCTATGAAGTAGCATGGGGGAATTAAAAAGACAAAAAGCAGATAACTTTCAAATGTTCACATGGTAAAGATTAAAAAAATATAGATATATACAAGAGCGAATAGTTTAAAAAAAAATTCTTAAATACTTTGTATTTTCAGTCCTACCGGATCTTTTCAGATATATAGTGATAAATAAAATAAATGTACAAAGTATGTTCAAAAATTTACAAACTTTTTCCTCACGCCTTGTAAAACAAAATTACCAAAATGTCCAAAAGATCTTTTCATTGCGTTCTCAATTAGCAAATCTGAGTGCTAGGTATTTTTACGTAAGGAATATCATAAAAAAAATGTGAAACATTAAATACACACAAGATACGGCATCCTAACACAAAAATATATGGCTAGAAACAAAGAGTAGTGTTCAGCGAATCTTTTGTTAGGTAATTAATAAATATACAGTGTATGATTGACTTGATATTTAAAGATTAAAATGTTCGCCATCACATGTTCATGAAAAGAACTGTATAAATCAGAAAAATCACATTCCTACACAAGATAAGATAAATATGCAGAAGCAATGAAAATGTGGGAAACCTTAGCAATTAAATCGTTATGATTACCTTGATTAAGACATAATGGCACAGACACAAAAGATTGTCTTAGAGAGACATAATTACATTAGCTGTTAACTGTTTGAGTTCAAAAAGCAAAAGGAAGGAGGTATGTGTTTCGACATAAAAGGTAACCTTGGTGGAGAGCAAGAGCATATCCCCACTCATTAGATATGCGCAGGCGGTGTAATATAAAAATCGTTCCATCTATAAGAAAGTAGAGATGGGAAAAAGGTAGGGGTGAGAAGCAAAATAGTTATAAAAATGTACTAGTATAATGAGGAAGCAGTAGCTAAAAATGGAAGTTGTAAACTATTTGTATATGGTAGCCAAGTAAATAATATAAAAATAATTTTGAAAACGGGTGAACCGTTACAAACTTATGCAACTGATGCAAGTTTCATGAAACCTAGAGTCGATTGAGGAATCGCAGCTTACATCAACGTCTGTAGGCCGCATTAATGGTACGTCTTCTAACAAAGTTGGTAAATTTTATCGTAAAAAATGTTGGCAATTCGTGCCATTCAAATTCTTAGGCAGCTCAAAAGGCCCAAAAATTTTGCCGTTTAAAATTCCGGTCCACAGGCTTACTTTAAAGCGATACTGGGATCCGTCTTCTCGCATTAGATTTGCCTGGCTAATAAGTAGATCTTTTTTAGGAAAATGTAGGACGTGTATTGAGGCTGATTGTACACAGTTTGAACTTTCATTGTAATAAAAACCTAAACCTAAACTAAGCTAGGTCAAGATTTTTCATTATTTTATTAATTTTACTTATTTTTGTTGACTTTGCTGAAAGTGGCGTCACTATCTGTCTTGCTCACTCATGGCAAACATGTCCACTATCCACCTCTCTCATCATTTTGCTGTAAAATTAAGAACCTACCAGAAGCTTGTGCGAATAAAGAACATCTGACCTGAGTGAAATGGTTTAGCAAAAATCGGGTTACTTGAGGTTTTCCTTTTTTTACTCGTTTTTTTAGTATGAAACTAACAAGTATTGTACCATTTTACAATCCTGGTTTAATGCGCCAACTTTTAATGGCACTTGCCAAGGTACTTTAGTACATTTTTTCCAAAGGAGGGTCTTTCAAAGTCGGCAAACTTTGAAAATTTTAAATTCATAGTTTAATAAATAGTCTTCATTCTAGAAAACTTGGGGCAATTGTGTCATTATTTTTGACCGTGCTTCTAGAAATGTTATTTAGGGTTACGGTTCCAAAGTTTAAATGAACAAAAATAATAAAAGTTAACCACAATAACCGAAAAAATGTTACAATTTGAGAAAATTTCTAGTATTTCTTTAAACGCCCATAATTTTCAAATTGTATGGGATAGATTTTTTTTCTGATTTTTCTCATGATAGTTACAACCAATCCTGTCACCCCGTAGCGGCTTGACGTTGACTTCTGGGACACTAGCTGGAAAGTAGGCAGGCTTGTCTTATTTTAGTGGAAATCTTTCAACTAAATTAGCAAGGAATGTCGATTAGCTTGTAAACAAATTAAAAAAGAGGCATCGCTAAAGTACAGACCACAAAACAATAACACAAATTATATAACCTTGGATTTTTAAGTAGTGTCAAAACTATCCTCAGTACTTGGATTAAGGATGAAAAGTTCGCACTTCATCCAAATACTGTGGATAGTTTGTAAACTACCCAAAGACTTTGGTTTGAACATTCTAGAGTAGATCTAAGTCACGGCTGATCTTTCAGGCTAAAATATTTTCAAAGTATATCTCTTTGTGTTCACATCAATATAATATAACTCCATGTTGACTGTGAAGACCAACATGGATTGAAAAAAATTTCGAGGCTTTCGAAGATGCGTACTTGCATCTTAAAATTCGCAGACGAAGCGAACAAAGAAAAAAAACGTTTCCCACGAAAATGGTCGTTTGCTTCGTATCAAAGACGACGAGCTACTCTTTATTTTTGACAGGTTGACACGAATCGAGTCGCTGGTATACGTTAGGCGTAAGTTCGAGCCGCTTTTTCACCGACTGCATGATAATATTTTCTTCGAAAGGCATTCATAAAAGTCAATCGAGCCGGTTTTTTCTACTTGTCTACGAAGCTAAATGCATCTTGAGCGCAAGTGCATCGTCAGCCACGTGAGATGAATTCGATGAGGGCCGCAAAAAAGTTCAACAAATCGCTGGGTGTTAATACTCGCTGCAGTCCAACCACTTCGCGTGACCTGCTTCAGACATGAAACCGTTACGCATCGTAACAGATAATCCTTTTATATATCTACGAATATGGCATATATTATGGCTATTCTGTCGTATTCATTTTTCAGGGTAGGTACAAGTTCATTTCTGCTGAAAAAAAGAATTATAAAAGAAACACAGTCCAACGTTTTCTAAAATAAATTGTAAATTTTATCGTAGGACGTTTTAGTTTCCCAACAACAATATCGCATAATAATTATGGAAGTCAACCATAATTATTACGGTTGACTTCCAAAGTCTACATCAAGACAGTCGAGTTTGCTAATCGGGGCTTGGCAACGAGTTGTCCGATGAAACACGGCGCTTGATAAGTAAATGTATACGGATGTGTCTAAACCTATTAGAGTAATGAGCTTTAAAAGGGGTAAGGTGAAGACCTCATACCTGCAGCGGTATCTGCATAAATAATACGCTACCGACAAGCGAAAAATCCTAACAGTTCCCGTCTCGTCTCATTAGGCCTCATCGGTAGCAGTAGCGGCAGCAAATAACAGTGCAGGCAAAGCAGCTGAAAGTGAATTTGTGGACGCAGCAGGGCGTCTTGCACCGCTCCACAGGCATTGCATTCTTAAGAAGCGTCCACACACAACCAACAAACACCAACGTTTGTCCCTTGTTTTTTTGCCACGCGTTTTACCCGTTGAGCGGTGGACATCAAAAAAAATGTATTAAGTACTTGGGTAAACCTCGCGGCAAGCTTTTATGATCATATCATCATCATAGTCACAATGTCTTAACAGACATGTGAGCTCGTAAAATGCATTAAGTCGGAGCTAGAGTATTGTCGACACGAATATTACCGATAGCTTTGGAAAGTGTAGCTCGCCATCGTTCGCGATTTACTGTCAGTTTAGTGGCGCTCTCGATACTCATACCCAGCAACTGTTTTGTCGTATCCACCCATCGTGTAGGGGGACGGCCATGGCGCCGCCCACTCGAGGCATGACCCTGAACTACAAGTTTCTCCATGTTATCGCTTCTGTCTATATTAAAGTGACCATTTTATTTCCCACACCGACAGGTGAGGGGAGTATTGTGATCGCGAAAATTTTCGATTTTGAGATAATACATTTTTTGGACGTTTTATGATGTCTACATAACGAAAATTCACGTCACTCATTTCCGTCGGTCTGTCGGTCTGTCGGTCTGTCGGTCTGTCGGTCTGTCGGTCTGTCGGTCTGTCTGTCTGTACGCGTCTTTCTAGCCACGTAATCTCAGTAACGGCTGGATGGATTGTTATGAAATTTGGGCAGCGATATGCCGTGGTGTCGTAGTAGGTAATGTTCCTATAATTTTGAAAATCGGTGCATGGGCGGCGGAGTAATTAGCAAAAAACGAAAATTTTAAATATGCCTCAAACTTCGTTTTTAGGCGTTTTAGGGGTTCCTGATCATTTTCTACTTTTTTTTGGTAGGGTGAAATTGGGGTGGTTGGTGGGTGGGGGGTTGTAAAATTGAAAAATTTGTTGCTTTCATAATAGACTGTCCACTGACCTGTGAAGGAAGACCTAGCGACATAAATAACTTTTTTAGGTCCATCCGAACATTGCCTTGCCTATTACAGAAACCAAAGGACTTAGAATTTTTCTGGTGTAAACATACGAGTATTGCTTTAGATCGTTCTATATTAAGTAACGAAGAAACTGTTGAATTGATTTTAATGAAATTTTGACACAGTATTACTACCGTGGCGAGGATGGAAAACGCGTATGGCTTTTATAAATCGTGCCAGTGGCGCCGCAGAAATAATAAAAAAACTAAAAATATAAAAACAGCTCAAACTTCGTTTCTAACAGTGGTTTGCACCAGTCATAGTTAAACCTTTGGCTTAACTAATTCAAGCTTAACTTTAATTAAGGCTTAAAGTTGTGTGTCTTTGCACCGGTCATGATTAACTTTAATTATGAGTTAACTTTTTCTTACAGGGAAATTTAACGAATTTCAGATTTTACGTTGGCAATCATGTCGTATTTTTGATGTTCTGTGATGGAAATGAAGGTTCATGTCACTGTCGTTGATGGCTGTCAAACATTATCTTTCAAGTTCAACTGAGGCTATTTGTTTTGATTAAGAAATTTCGGATTCATTTTAGTATTTTTAGTTTCATTTTCATTAATTGATAACCCATTATCGTAAATATCCAACTCACAGAATATAACAACAGTGGTAAAAGCAAATCCTTGAAGTAAATGCTCTTCTTTAGGCAAGATTTTGTCTATGAAATAGTTGATTGCAGTGACCCAACATTTGGTGGATTTTGGGTGTCTTAATTCTGGATTCTCTTGTATAGGAGTGGCTACAGAAGACATCAGAGTAATAACATTTATGCCGGATCTGTTTGTGGTAAGTAAAAATATAGAGAAATGTCCAAAGTGCTGAGGTCAACTAAAGACATCTTTATTATACATTTATAGTGTTAAACTAGCAAAATGTCCATTCATAGATAATCATTACAATTTTTATATGTATATATAGCTGGTTTCAAGGAATGAAACAATTAAAACAGTAATCTTTTGGCATAACCTTAAGATGAGTTTCCGGAACAAGTGATATAATATGCAACGAACAATATACATATTATGACTATAAACTTCTCTATTAAAACAGATTTGTGATATATGCACTACTACAAAATACTTTCTTTTTGTCATTGCAGGTGTGGAGAAAGAATTATTCAGGTTGCCAAGTATTTGAGAAAGAAGAGACAGTCTGATACCATGAGGCGAAGAGCACATAATGTTATGCATTTAGAGCTTCATTGTGATGGCTTTATAGAAAGTAAATACTAATATGTTCCACATACTGTGTAAATTAATAGAACCAATAAATGCATATGTTATCCATATATTGTAATTATATCTGTTAATAAAGGTGGAGAAAAAAAATCACTTTCTTATAACTTCTCATATAACAAAATCTAAAATATTTCATAGTATCAGTAGCTAATATGTGATATAAAATGGTGTCTAGATATAGAATGCCTTGTTAAAAATATGTATTTTAAATGATAGTTTGTATAACATGCTCACAGATAGTGATTAATTTCTGTCTTGTCAAACAAGGTGATTATTTAAAAAAACACTCATTGGGTGACTGTAAAGTTGCACCCATCAGAAGGTAAGTTTTATTACTTGAACAAAAACTACTGGTTGAATTCTCTTATATTTTTATTCTTTTCTTTCAATATATCAGGGCTTGTCCTGAATAGTAGAAAATTCAGTAATTAGGATAGGGTGATCGGTGGAACACACAACAGTGATTTGCTGCCGCAGTGCTCAATAATACAGTATGAGTCAATATTATTCAAATTACTCAGTTTTTGTTAATAAAGAGGCTTCAGTTTTTCACTAGTCCCTTAAAGTATTCATTATCATCCGTGATCCTGAAATAAACAATATTTTTATTAAAAATAGAAGGAAATTAACTAATGGGTGGTGAAGATGAATTAAATAAAATCCATGTGAGAACGGGAGGACACTTGCATTCTAATTTTTACAGTAATAACTACTACTGTGATAGCTATTCACATAATAATAGTGCATTTTGCAGCAGCAGCAAAATAATTCAAGCAGATCGATTTATTTTCTTTATATGGTAAAAATTGGGCAACTAAGATGCAGTATCAAACAACTGTCCCTAGTGAATGTGATAACTGTAATTTACAAATAAACGTTTTATCTTTACTGTTTTCAACATCCATCCAAGTTTTGAGCGCCCATTATCTCATAAATTACAGCATTCTAAATAACTGAATTGCTTACCTGCTAAGATAGACTCCTTGAACAAGACAGCTGTAACACAACAATGACCAAAAAGCTGTTGAACACGAAAAATCTCATAAACCATAACACGGTGTCTTACAACAGTGATATTTGTCCAATTCCAGAATCAGCTTTATATAGTTGTAGATTGAGGTTATGGTCGTATCCTCAGTTCCCCACGACTTGATATTGAATCCAAGTGATCTATTTTGATTCATAATTGCTTATAGGATATAGAAATAATTTTATAAAATATATTTCACAAACTAACCAAACTTATTTCTGTGGTGATCTGTCAGAATATGTTAAATCCACAAATGTCAAAAGTTAAGCCAAGAAACGTCAAAGTTAAACCCTACTTTGCCTTTGGCTTAAAGTTAATTATGAGTTTGATGCTAACTACAACCGGTGCAAAGCAATTCGTACTTTAATTAAGGCTTAACTTTAATTACAACTTTAACTATGACTGGTGCAAACCACTGTAAGTGTTTTAGAGGTTCCTGATCATTTTCTGAGTTTTTTTTTGGGGGGGGTGATATTGGGGTGGTTGGGGGGTGGGGGGTTAAAAAACTGAAAAATTTGCTGTATTAATAATAGGCTGTCCACTGACCTGTGAAGGAAAACGTAGCAACATAAATCAGCTTTTTAGGTCCATTTGAACATTGCCTTGCCTATTACCGAAACTAAGGGGCTTAAAATTTTCTGTATTACGAGTATTTATTGCTTTAGATCGTTTTGTATTTTGTAACGTGGAAACTATTAAATTGATCCTAATGAAATTTTGACACATCATTATTATTATTACTGTGGTGAGGATGGAAAACGCGTATGCTTGTTAGAATTCGAGTCAGTGGCAGCGTAGCAATAATCAAAAAACTAAAAATATGTAAACAACTCAAACCTCGTTTTTAGGGGTTCCTGACCGTTTTCTACCTTTTTTGGGTGGGGATGAAATTGGAGCGATGATTTGGTTGCAAGGGGATCTCAGGCTAAAGCTTCATACTATGGGAAAATAATAAACTGGTATCACCGTAATGTGTGGGAAGTACTGAGTCAATCAACTTGACTTCATTTTTTTTTCTAATGCCAATGCGGGACGGCGCGGCGCGTAGAAAGATCTAGCCCCGTCGGGGGGAGGGTATATGTGCGTGAATATAACGTTTCGTTCAAAAATGGTGGATTACCCGATACATTTACATAGTCTCAACACCAGTACAAGACAGTCTGGTCAAAACCGAAAAGAAGAATAGATAAGCAAAGCAGTAATCAGTGCGAAAAAAAGATAGTCACAGAATTTTGTATGTTACATTGTATTTATACGTTTCAAAAAACGGTCCCTCATTCGTGTCAGTATGTCTGTCTATTGTCACAACTTCTAGGTTCGGTTACTTTAATTTACATAGGTGCATGTTTGAGTGCCTTTCGTAATGGCCCTAGCTTAAATATGTTATATCGACATACGAAAGTTACATAACTCTCTTACTCCACTAGTCTTTTCCGACGTTCATTGGACATTTTCAGAATGGGCAACATGTAGCCTTTATATTTTTCAAAAATAATTGCAATGGTAATAATTTAAAAACAAATATTTATCGGCCCATTTTTATTGCGTAAAGGATTGCTAAATTTAACCCGGAACAATTAACAGGATAGATGAAATCATTTACTGTTTTTAAATATTGACCCAGTCGAGGCGGAGAAATAATAAAACGTTTTAAAGGTCTGTATTTTCCAATAATTGTGGAATGTTCAAAATTGATGAAGGAAGCAGGTTACTATTTATAACTTCATAGCAGTTATTTCCAAATCTAGTCGGACATGCCTTATTCATTTGCTTTCATTCAAAGAAACAGGATAATTTACCATATCTTTGTCACATCTAAGATCTTGTTTGATACATGTCTATATGTCCGAGGAATGGAAGCATTCTCGTCGACACAATGGAGGATAGTCTCTTAGGATTACCGATCTCATCCAGTATGGAAAGATTAGTTCGATGGGCGGTATAAGGGACTCTCAGCATTCTTCTCCACGTCCACATTTCAAAAGCATCTATGCGAGCTCGATCTGCCTTTTTAACAGTCCAAGTTTCCGAGGCATACAAAAACATGGAGAACACAAGAGACTGAACCAGCGACATTTTTGTACATGTATATGATCATATAAATTGTATATGCGCCCAAGAAATAACAGAGGTATTAATATCCGGCATGGAAGCCTATATTCCTCATGTCGTCAAGCATCCCTCCAAAAACATACCATGGTTCAATCAGCGTTGCAGAGATGCAGTTACCTCTAAAAACCAACATTACAAAGAATGGAGGAAAAATCCAAATGCTGAGAGCCACCGCAGTTTTATCGACGCCAGAAATCACTGTAAACGCGTGATTGACAGCAGCAAGGAGGAACACAACCAAAAAATTAAGAACAAGCTCCTCTCATGTCCTAGCTCATCCAGAACATTCTGGTCTGTAGCTAAGGCTGTTAGTCAGAACTTTTCCTATTCGTCAATACCACCCTTGACCAGAGAGGACAAATCCATCGCTTCTGCTCCTAAAGAAAAAGCAGACATCTTGGGGAAGCTCTTCGCAGCCAATTCTACTGTAGACTTTCAAGGAAGTGCTCCGACCACCACCATAAGCGTTAACTCGAGAATGGCAGAGGTCAAATTTCAACATCGAGATGTAGAAAGCATCCTCCAAAAACTGAACACCAATAAAGCTACTGGTCCTGACCAAATTCCAGCCATTGTCCTTAAATGCTGTGCCGCTGAGCTTGCACCTATTCTTTGCAAGCTCTTCAAACTTTCGTATCAACGAGGCGTGTTCCCCGCTTCGTGGAAGATTGGCTGCGTACAACCCATCCCTAAGAAAGGCAAAAAAACTGATCCCGCCAATTATAGACCTGTCGCTCTTCTCAGCATCATGTTTAAGATTATGGAGACTGTCATTAACATACAGCTCCTGAAATACCTGGACAACAATAACATCATAAATGATCGCCAGTATGGCTTCCGTAAGCACAGGTCTACAGGTGACCTCCTTGCCTACGTCACTCACTTGTGGAACAGAGCAATAGACAATCATGGCGAATCCCGTGTTGTTGCACTTGATATATCGAAAGCTTTCGACAGAGTATGGCATGACGGACTTCTGGTGAAGCTTGCTGCTTATGGACTACCACCTGGCCTGCGCCAGTGGCTGAATAGCTTTTTGAATGACCCATCTCTGTTTGTCGTAGTCGAGGGCTGCTCATCAGACCTATTTTCAATAAACGCCGGTGTTCCTCAGGGATCTGTCCTATCCCCTACACTGTTTCTACTGTACATCAACGAGCTGCTGGAAATAACATCCAATCTACAGCTTCGCAGATGACAGTATATTAGTGTCGTGCATGGAACCAGGCAAGCCACTATCATCCCAGAAGACGGTACGTCGGCGACAGCAGCATGCCTCACAGATCAACGCAGATATCAAAACAATTGTCGAGTGGGGATTAGCAAATAAAGTACAGTTCAACGTACAAAAAACTCAGGCAACAACACTTACAAAGAAGTCTCACGATGGCTTACCAACTGTGGAAATGGAGGGTCACCCCATAGTCGAATCACCTTCCGTCAAGCTTTTGGGAATCAACATCAACAATAACATGTCCTGGCACGACCACGTCGTCAGTATTGCTAAAACGGCATCCCAGAAGCTTGGAGTTTTGTTCCGCTGTAGGAAGTTGTATACACCAGAGTAACTGCTGCTGCTCTACAAGGCACAGATCCGACCACCGCTGGAGTATTGCTCCCATGTGTGGGGATGCGCTCCGAAGCACTCTCTAAAGCTTCTGAACACTATCCAGAAAAGAGCGATTAGACTAATCGATACGCCTAACCTCACAAAGGACCTCCACAGCCTGGAACATCGAAGGAGGGTGGCTGACCTGTCCCTGTTTTACAGATTCTATCACGGAAGATGTTCGAGTGAGCTCTCTCAGATAATAACACCACAGGCCGTCCGAACTAGGAACACTAGAGAAGCTCTGCGAGCTCATCCTTACCAGGTCGAGGTCCTTACTCCCCGAACTAGTCTCCTCCAGCATTCCTTCTTTTGGAGAACTTCGACGCTGTGGAATCAGCTGCCAGGGAATTTGTTTCCCGACAGCTACAACCTGCCGCGTTTCAAATCTAACGTGAACCGATACTTATCCTCTCGCAGCGCTTCTACAGCGCCATAGGCTTTCAGCCTTTGCGAGAGGCCGACCATAAAAAAAATATATAGGCTGTAAGTTGATAATTGACGTTTTAAAAGAAACTTTTTATTTTCTTCTTTTTAGAGCATTTAAATAAAAGATTTTTCTAAAAAAGTTTTTTTTGTGTTTTAATTTACTTGAATTTTTCGTAGTGTTAAAAATTTTGAGCACTTCAATGCTATAGCTATTCCTAGAGTCAACCTGCCCAATACCATCTTTCTCAACCTGGACAGAAAATACTAAAAGCATGATGGTACATTTTATGCGGAAAAGGTACATAATACCAGAATTCTCTTTTCTGTTTTATTATGCACGTAATGTATGCAATAGAACTAATTATAATATTCATATAAATTATGAAATACAAGATTTTATTTAATGGTAGAGAAATGTGAAAAATAGTGAAGTGTGATTTAAGAGCATAGGGATTCAAGGACCAGTCGTGTGTGTATTCACATAAACAATGATTTATCTACACTCTAAACCTGTCTGTTTATATCACGGCTTGCAGACAAGCTGTCCATTCTACATTTCCTAGTTACTTTTATTGTATTTATTGCAATTGCAGTTAAAACAAATTGATGGAGAACGTGTGTACCATCCACTTATACGAAACTAGACTCCAAAGTTTGCTATTTCTTATAGCAGCTGGCTGCTATCTTATCAGTCAACTGCTATGTGAAAATATGTTTAGTTTTAGTGATAATAATGAATTAGTTACTCAAAGATAGATATTCAAGCTCTTGGAGAAGCCAATCCAGTGTGCGTCATGTTCTACAATAATCCATTGATCTATTCCCATAAATATACCCTGTAATTTATACGAATACATATTCTACATTACAGCACTTGGCAACTATTTTGTTATTATTTCAGGTGTTAGTGTGAAGCGTGCCTTTTGAATGAATGAGGAATCAACATCTAGAAAACTGGGTGGTGAGTAGTGTCACGCCAAACGCCTAAAACCGCCAATATCAATCTGATCTCACTTCTATGCTCCACAAGACACAACGGTGAGTGATTTTTGAACAGTTATGATCCCCACTACCCTATTATAATAAGCTATATTTATGTTGAGCAAATCTTGCATTACCAAGTTTTTATTACATTATTCTCTATATTTTTGCATTATTTATAATTTTTAATTTCATGTCTATGACCATAATAACAACTGTGTTTCTGTATATCATCACAAAATGTTACCTTGTCTCCAAACGCCTACCGCCTCCATTGAATGATGCTATCATTTTAGTAATTTACGTGACAGATTTGAAAAATTGTTTTCGCGACTGTTTAGACTGCGTTCTGTTCGTGTCTAATTTGGTTACTTTTCTTTACGATTTTGTAATATCCTGTAGTATAGAAGAAGTCTTAGGATCCTGTCATTCCATCCAAAGATAACAAGTAGAGACTCGAAGAAGAATCTCAGCTATCCGATATGTAAGCAAACTGAGGTTGACGCCACCGCCGTTTCATATTTTGTATCCAAACAAAGATGCGTGTTTGTGTATGTTTACAATAGTTTGTGTTTGTGTGTGTCTCGTTGCATTTTTTTAGCGGTGATGATGGTGGTAGCGGCATAGATATTATGGTGCGGATGGTAGTTGGATGGATGGATGGGAAGCGACGATGGGGTTCTCGATCCTCGACGAAACATAAACAATGACCGACGCGGCGGCCGACTGCGACCGGGATGCTAATTTCCGTGAGAAAAACGAGGTGTTTTTAGAGACGGCTGTGGCGCACCCAACACCGACCGATTCCAATTAACACGTTCGAGTAACAGGCAGACAAGGTAGCAAACGGCCTGTTTTCGAGTGCTACGGAAACAAACCATCTTCTGTTTTATTTCATTATGTTTATAGACCTGTTAAAAGGAGGACTCTTTACACTTACAGTCTAAGAGTTGTCCGCTATACTCATGATACATTTACCACAGTAGCATTTACTATGGAATGCCGATCTGCCGGCAAAAAATTATTGGTTTCCGCTGCGGAACTCAAAGCCCTCCATACATACTCCAATAAGAAATTTACGTGCAATCAAATTTTGAGCCCCTCATACGTACGTACCCAGGCCCGTAGCCAGGATTTCTCTTTGGGGGGGGGGGGGCTCACTAGCTTAGTCATCTGACCTGCGGCAGGGGGGTAGAAGTCGAGAGCAGTCAGGTATCACCAACAATGTCCTACTGAAGGACGTCTTGAGCATCAGGAGTCGTTGGATATCACACTTTTTGGCGAGCAAAAAAAGGAGGATGGTTATTAGGTTTTCGTTTCTCAAACATCCTGGAGCAGTAAAGAAGCGTCACCATTACAGCAAAAAAAGGTTTTGTGGCTCCTACCCGCTACGAAAAAATCGAACAGGTGACGGCCCTACCTTGAGGGGACCTGTTCAGTATTCGAAATATTCAAAGCCTACCCCCAAGCACCTGGGGGCTTGAGCTCGATATCTTTTTTTGCTGGTTATTATCCATTCTTTGATGTCAAAAAATAAACTGTATGAAATATAGAAAACCAAACAATATAAATATAAGGTTGCATATTTTAATTGTGTTTATATTTTACATTATCAAGGAACTAATTTCAAAAAGATTGTATACTACTTGGATGTAAAGGTGAAAGATACAAATGATTTCTTCTCTGAATTCTGAGCAAAAACTGTATTCGACATAATACTGGTATGTGTACACAAATTCAACTGTTTCAACATTTTCTGATTTTCGTCAGCATCAAAACAAGGAAATTTGGCATAAACTGCAAACGTCGTACATATAGCTTTTAAACGATGTATCACTAATTAGTAGAACTATTAGAAATAATTGTTAATATTGGTTATTTGTCAATATTATTTAATGAGCGACACTTAGAGTACTTAGATAATGGATACCTAGAAACCCTAAGATTTTTGTTTAAATTTGTTTCGATCTTTTGAATATTTTACCCAATAATTGACCATCTCCAAACTTTATTAAAACGGTTTGATCTGAGCTCGTAGTCTAATAATTGTAAAAGTTTCAACAGTTTAGAAATATACAAGGTGTTATAAAAGTTCGGACTTTCCTCTTTAGAAGCAACGTCCCTTGAAACGGCAAAGCTAATGCACAGTGAACCAGCAGCAAACCAGTAAAAAAAATGTATTCACTACTTGGTTGCTACGAAGTTGTAAGTGCGGTCCTGTCGCAGGCATCTTACAGATAAAAGTACGATTCACGATGTCTTCTTCATTTTGGACCAAACGAGGTTGTCTAGGTCTTCCAGCGTATCCACCACGATGTAGATTCAGACATCCTGTGTCTCTAGCTGTTTGCACGAGCGAGACAAATCGACGAGGTGCAGGGTGAGTACGGTTAGGGAAACGATCGGCATACACTCTCGAAGCCGCAGCGGTATTTTGACCACACTCACCGTACATTAAAATCATGTCCACCAGTTCACCATTGTTATAAGCGTGCGCCATTCTTGTTGTTAAAGTCCGATCGTCAGATGTAGCAAGTCAAGCACTCTCGCACACTATGCCACAGCAACGCGACGTATGACGAACTACCTGTTTTAGTGTTTTCTCACCGGCATCGGCGTCGCTAGCGCTGCCTTGTTTATTGTGATTGTGCTATTGCCCAGGCACGGACTTAGAATTGAGGATTTCGTTAATGGTCAGTATCTTGTTTTCTCTAAATATTTCGTTTATATGTTATCGGGAAAAAAACACTCATTTTAGCGAGTACTATCCGCTGTATGAAAAAAGCCCCAACTTGTGAAGCACCCTGTATAAATCACTATATTTTGTAACTTTTGAATTTGGCGATGGTGGAAGATCTTTCAAGACCAACATTGAAAAATTGAAGGCGTATAACATGGTCTAAAATGAATCCCAGGTTTGAAAAGACTATTCTGGCAAACTAGAATGGTGAAACGTCTATTACATTCTATGAATTTCCTAAACGCATTCGTTCTGTTTTAACATTCGATTGAACAAACGGACATCAAGCTGATTAGCATATTATACACATCTCCAGAGATCATCTATTTCGAAACCCGGCAGCGCTACGATGCGTTATCAAAAGCAGTTATTAGAAAACATAAAAACGGTAATAGCCTCGCAGGTACACATACTTTTAAGATAAAATGTCGAAAATTTAAAAGTGTCCGGTAATTCACGGCACTTGATTAAGAAATAGCCAAATGTTCATTTACACTTCAAAAGTGTGATAGCTCTGCCATACCAATTTGGAATTTTTTTGTTGGATCAATTCATTCAATAGTAACTTTATCGGTTCTATATAGCATATGGTTTAAATTTCATTGTATTACCTGTAACTACTAATGTTAATATCTAACCATACTCTGATATTGCGACATAATGGTATTTTTTTGTTATAATATTTGTCATGTATAACGTAAAGTCAAAATGTTAGTTTAGAGTAACTGAGAGAAGTTAAGTTGAGATAAGGTTAAAAGATATTGTATTGAGCTGTGAAGTAAACTGGTGAAAGCTGTGTGATTCACTGATTCGTCCTGATAGGAAGCTAACTGGAGGTTTTCGATTTATCTGAAATTTTCCATTTTCGTCAAACGAAACTGTAACTCGAAACAATGTTCGGATTTGTAATCAGCGCCCTCAAATAATCCAAAATCTGAAGTTTCGTTTTGATAGAAAGCCAAATAAAGGTTTTCGATTTTTTAGTAGAACCTGAAAATTTGAAGGATGTGAAAATTCTCATTTTCGTCAAACGAAACTGTAACTCGAAACAATGTTACGCATCTGCACGAATGTACACAGGTGGATTGTCCTCAAATAAATCTTGTTCTTCCCGAAATGCCTCGATTGATGCCTAGCAGCTGCGTATAACGTTTATCTGTGATTGTTTTATCCTTTCGAAGCAACCCCATATAGTCACGCACTTACGAAACCACCATTGCATATATTCTCAGAAAAATCTTTGGACGAATGCCTTCAAATTTATTAATTTACCTCAATATTGACGAAAGAAATTGCTAAGGGCAGTTTGAAAAGGCTCGTCATGAAAAAGCCGTTAACTAATTGACAACTTATTTTACGATAGAGGCACAATAATAATTGAAGCCACTTGAATTGCTGAGGTGTTTACGCATACTTTCCTATCTGAAGTATGTGATAACGGTCACGCGGGCCGAATTCTGTTTGTATCTCGAATAAATTTAATGTTTAAGAGAAAGACTAGCTGCGGTAAATTGGGTTAACGAGTGGCCTATTGAAAATGCCTAAGGTAAAATAAATGGTAGATTATGTACTTTAGGCGCATTCGTTTTACACAAAATCTCAGAAAATCTCAGCTCACTTAACTTTACTCAGCTCAATACGTGTTCTTTTTATCCATTCAATTCAAACGACGTTAACGAAAATGTCCAAAACTGTAAATTTTAGGTTATAACCTAATTAATAATTGTGCTCTAGTGATGTACCGAATGTCATATTTTGGACATTCGCGGACGCGAACGCGAATCTCTGCTGCCAATATTTGCGAATACCAATATTCAGTTTTATATTTATTAAAATAAAAGATTTAATTTTATTTTTGTGTGATTAAAGTATTAACTCTTATGTAAAATAATTATATTTATATTTTATTTATTGTAGAAGGATTTACTGATTATCATTTTTAGTTTTGATGATTATAACATGAAAACTTCAGTAAAAATTCAGAAAAGAATTATTTTTGTTTGTTTACATTGGATTTAGTATATATTTTTTGTTTGGTAAATTTTTATTAAAATTGAATTGTTAAGCTTCACTACCCAAAGTTAAATAAATAAATGACACCAAGTGATAAACACAGGACTGATGTAATTACGATTTTAAAATACTTTTTTACACTAAAAAAACTTAAGAAATTAATGGGATTTGTTTTATTAACCTACTATTATATTTAAAAAAAATGATTCGCAAAACAATCGGAGTAATCTCGCGAATGCAATTATACAGAAATATGTGAATATCCGCAAATGCGAATATTCGTTACAGCATTACTGTGCTCAGCTGTTCTTTTTGAAAACCTAATAGAACTGATATTTACTGATTTGACGCAAAACGAATGCGGCTTTTGTTAAGGGGTTAAGGGAAAATATCATTATTGTTGCCACTCCATACCTTCTGCTACTTACAAAAGGTACTAGGAAAACTGAAACTTGGCTGAATTATTATGATGTACCGACTAAGGTTTAAAACAAAATTTGCATCTCTGATGACGAGGATACAGGGATTACGGAGCATGACATTTTGGACATACAGAAAACAGTCACAGCAAAGTGTATACTGAACCATGCCTGCCCATAGTCATTGGATATTGGGGTCTCTGAAGGACCTGCGCGTGGCCAAGGTCATGAGCGGCACCCTGTTTCCCCATTAGTATTGTGCCAGTCCGGCGGTCCTGTCTCTTACGTAGACAGGTAAACTAGAATCCGATCGTCCAGAATCTTTCTAGAAAGACGGTAGCGCCGCGCGAAGGTTCTCGGCGCTCGGCAGGCATCTATATAAGCGGCGCCGCTGCCGGCGGGCAGGCAAACAGAGTGACATAACAGTCAATAGAGTGACAGAACAGTCAACAGAGTGCAGTAGTCGGTGAATACGTGATATTCCAGTGGCACGCGCAAAATAAATATACAGTGACCTAAATTAGTGAAGTGAATTGAAGGACAAATACAGGGTTGGGATAAAGTATGGAACCAAGCAAATAACTTTGGAACGGAAAGAGTGATATTGCTGAAAATTTGCAGGCAAGTATAGTGACGTTTAGTGCATCCGAAGACATTATGCTAGCTATTAATGTACTTCCGGTTTAACGGGAAGTACCGTCAACTTTTTTAATTTAAATGGGACACCCTGTATATTTTTGCAGATTTTAATTCATCTTTTTTTTCCGAATACGTCCATAGTGGGTTTAGCATTAGTTTCTGTAAAAACGGGAAAGATAAAGCTTCTTTATCATTTCAGGTGTTTAAAATGCCGGTCATTCAATGTCGGTTTTGGCGGTCGCGTGAGAACTAACAAAGAAGTGTGTCAACTTTTAATGATTTACGTCCCGACAGGGGTCCTATAACACGTTTGACGGTGACTAAAAAAAAAAATACAAAAAAAATTACCTCAAACGGGAAGACCGCAGACCGCCCCGGACGAATTTGTGAGACAAATTTTTTAAGAAACAAATACTAAACCCACTATGGACGTATTCGGAAAAAAAAGTTGAATTAAAATCTGCAAAAATATACAGGGTGTCCCATTTAAATTAAAAAAGTTGACGGTACTTCCGGTTAAACCGGAAGTACATCAATAGCTAACATAATGTCTTCGGATGCATTAGACTTCGCTACACTTGCCTGCAAATTTTCAGCAATATCACTCTTTCCGTTCCAAAGTTATTTGCTTGGTTTCCATACTTCCATAATTAGACTGTTAAGTATTAGGTTAGCCGTAGTATTTATAGTCAGTACAATAGTTAAATCCGTACCAAGTGTTTTCTTGCCTAATCGAACTAAAGACCTGTAACAGTATAATGCTGCAGCTCACCACGCCAGAGCCTGTACCGAATGTTTGACCAGGACAGGACTGAAGCTCCTCCCCCACCCTCCCTACAGTCCGGACCTTGCTCACTACGACTGACTTTGTACTGTTTCCGCGTGTGGAAATGAAGCTAAAAGGGGGGTGATTTTCTAGCGACGAAGGCCTTGCGGGAGATTGGAACTAAGAGTGTAACTTAATCCCTAATGGCGCTCAGCAGAACAGGTTTGAAGAGTGGTTTCGGAGGACGGAGAGGTAGATGTATCGAGTGTAGAGGAGATGACTTGGAAAAGATGAAATAAGTATTGCGAAACTTTGCATATTGCAATATACAATGCGCGATAAATGCGGGTGAATTAACGGCGATGTTTGTCGGCGCAGGTGTCGCGTCGCCGTCTCCAAGTATAAAGAGCGCCATCGCACGTATCACGCATCGCCATCAACGTCCACCGTCCGATATAATAGCCCTAAATCACTTTAGCACCGATGGACATAATCGGATAATTGTGATAGGGGTATAACCCGATAATTTGCGACGGACGGGACGGGTCGCCCGAAGCGGCCTTCCTTAACGCAACTGCCGCGAGTGCGTCTGCGTCAGGTCTTCTTCGCTCTACTGGGACTCAAGTGGCCATTCGATACCATCAACTCTTTTTTTTTATAACTGAGCAGACCGCGCAGGCAGTGCCTAAATACCAGAGTACCACGACTGCTGTGAAAGGGTTACGTTAGGGGAAGTCTGTTAACGCAGGATTTTAATCGGCCAATACCAGCAGGCCCAATAAATACATCTCCAGGCGGTCCATTCCAAGCCTTGGACACCCTAGGAATAAATGTGCGGTTGTATCGCTCAGTTCTTGATGTATGAAGAACGACCGTCTTAGAATAAGTTGCAGCGGTCGCACGGGTACATCTGATTGGAGCGGTGAGCGGCGGAATGATAGAGGATAGCTCAGAAGGACAGATTCCGTTGGAACATCGGTAGAAGAGTGAGAGGTCACCAACAACACGCCGGTGAGAAAGTGGCTGTAGGTGGCGCGTTAAGGCCGGGTCGCCAATTAGTCAAATTGCCCTTCTCTGGACGGCATCTAGTATAGACAGGGTAGTAAGGGCAGCAGCTACCCAGACATGAGGGCAATACTTCAGGCAAGGTCTTATCTGGGCTTTATATAGCGTGAGGAGGTTACATGGTGAGAGGTACTTTCTGGCTCTAAAAAAGTACCCAAGCTTTTTACCAGCAGCTATTGCAATTGACGCGACGTGTTCGTGCCAGATCAGATTTTCTCTCAAGTATCCAACGATATTTATTCGACACAGCTCAAAAAATATTGGATTTTGTACACTACTCGCAGGTGAAATCCGAACAGTGAGAAAAAAAAAAGTTGCAGTTGATGAAATACGTTGGGACAGCATACAATAATAAACGAACTCATTTGCCATAATTAGTTTATAAAAAAATACAACAGACCAATAATGGGTGGGCCCTCCATGTTGACGAACGCACTCCTCTACCCTGCGTGGCATGCTCGCAATCTGGTTGTTGATAAACTCTAGAGGTACAGCCTCCCAAGCTGCCCTCACAGCATGTTCCATTTCGTCCAGCGAGGTCGGTGGATTGGGTAAATCGCCTATGTATTGACCCATCCAATCTCCTACTTTTTCAATTGGCGATAAATCGGGTGATTGTGTAGGCCAGGGGAGTACACTAACCTCAGCTTCCTGTAGGAGCCTCATCGATACCCTTGCAATATGAGGACGTGCATTATCTTGCTGGAAAAAACCGCCTTTGAAGCCTTCGACCACACCCATAGGCAGGATTTTACTTGGGGGAGGGGTGGTCTTACTAGTTTAATCATCTGAACTGGAAGCGGTCAGGTATCACCAACAACGTCC
Organism: Callosobruchus maculatus; assembly: GCA_951848785.1. Classification (NCBI taxonomy): domain Eukaryota; kingdom Metazoa; phylum Arthropoda; class Insecta; order Coleoptera; family Chrysomelidae; genus Callosobruchus; species Callosobruchus maculatus. Next base: position 13,404,319 of record CATOUR010000056.1, read on the forward strand.
TACTGAAGAACGTCTTGGGTATCAGGAGTAGGACGTCGTTGGGTATGGTATTACCATTATTGGCGAGCAAAAAAAGGTGGTGGTTATAGGTTTCCGTTTCTCAAGCATTCTGGAGGAGCAGTGAAGAAGCGTCACCATTAGAGCAAAAAAAAGGTTTTGTGGCTCCTACCCGCAATGGAAAAACCGAACCGATGTTGGCACTACCTAGGGGGATCTGATAGGTAAAAGAGGATAAAACTTCAAAAAATTGGGATCAATCTCGAACAATCGGGAAATATAGATGAAAATCATAAAACATAAATCAAGAAAGACTGGACAAACCTGGTAAAATCAGGATAAAAACAGGGAAAATTCGATAGAATCGGAGAAAAGTCAGGACTAATCGGTAAAAGCGGAAACTGTCGAAGAAACCCGAAGTAAAATTGATAAAAAACAATACAATTTGCAGATTCGTTGTACCCAAACACTTACGTTATAACATTTCCATGCATCCATATCTGCCTGTGAGGGTGTGTGTGTGTGTGTGTCTGTGAGTAAGTAAGAATATTTTGAGAGTAGATACAGTGAAATAGGCGAGAACAAGAAAGCAAGTCCATTAATTACTATCATACGGCATGTTGAACGCGTCTAACGCTTTGCCTAACCTAATAAATTACTCCGCCTTTGTGGCTCTGTGGCGATGAGCAAACAATACTACGTACCTACATACCATACTACTACCGTATCCTCGTAGCAAAAAATAGACTTCTACATACACTCTACAAGATCAGAAGCGGAAATCGCTATGCACATATTCCAACTGAGTTTACAACTCTTATTTCCTTCATTGCTTATAATACCACAGCGTAACTAGTAAGACAGGTATTGGACAACTGGAATGGCGGTATAACTATTGGCGGAAGCAAAATATCCAACTTGAGATTTGCTGACGATGCAAGCCTTATTGCTGCTTCTCAGGAAGAACTAGTCGCTCATTAAACATCTTAGAACAACACAGTGTGCAGCGTATGGTCTTGGTATTAACTACAACAAGACCAAGGTTATGATATCAGATAGAGAGCACGATAACCACCGAGCAATAAAGTCAGTAGGCCGTTATGAAGTTATTTAAAGTTTTGTGAACCTGGGTTCTTTGATCGAGAATCCGGGTAGCTGTAAAAATGAGATTTGACCGCGGATTCAACAGGCACATGTGGCCATGACAAAGCTTACTAAAATATGGCGTGACCATAAGATCACTAAAGCTACAAAAATATCGCTGGTACAGCCTCTTGTGTTCCCCATATTTTTGTATGTCTCAGAAACTTTAACTGATAAAAATGCAGATCGACTCGCATAGATGCTTTTGAAATGTGGACGTGGAGCAGGATGCTGAGAATTCCTTATACCGCTCATCGAACTAACGTTTCCATACTGGATGAGGATAAGAGACTATCCTCCTACCCGCTGAGTGGATACGACGAAACAGTTGCTGGATATGAGTATCAAGAGAGTCACTAAACTGACAGTAAATCGCGAGTGATGGCGAGCTACAGTTCTCAAAACTATTGATAATATTCGTGTCGGCAATGCTCTAGCTCCGACTTAATGCATTTTACGAGTTCACAACATGTCTGTTAAGACATTGTGACTATGATGATGAGCTAGTAACACTATACCTCTCACACCATAAACGATGTGAATATTTGCAGTTTAGGCGCATTTGATTAAGTCTAAATTACCGTCAGCCTCCCTGTGTTTCCCTCCAGTTTTTCTTAGAGTGCAATTTTAGTAACTGCTACACCAATAATACAGAGGATACTGCAGGCCCTGCACCTTGTTAAGGTCAACCTTATTTTGACATCTAGGCAACCGTCGATGCGATTTGCGATGAGGAAAGCCCTAATTAGGATAAGGCACGGCCTTATTAAAAACGCATTAAGCTAGCTGTCCTTATTTTTGTCCTACTTTACGATTTCCGCTGATCGGCAGATATACAGGGTGGGCCAATAGTGCGTGGACGGAGGATGGTAGGCTTACTAAAAAATATTTCAAAAGTCTGTCACTTGATCATGGTAGGGACCTTTGAGGGCTATAACGTAAAAATATTTTCACTCAAATTTTGACGTTTATACAGGGTGATTCATATCAAATTTACATTTTTTAGATGGAACACCCTATATATTATTGCATATTTGGATTCCCCGATCAATTCTTGTGTGACTTTATGTATCACACATGGAACTCTAAACAAACCGTTTAGGCGCAAATCACCATTTTTGATATAAGTAGGTATCAGAAAAAAATTGAATATCGCAGCGATTATAAAACTTAGAAGGCCGTGACTTTTCGACACGACTAAGCATGAAATGCGTCACCTTAGGTCAGACGGCTGATATTGAATTCTTTCTGTACTTGGAGTAATCAGTAGATTGATTACGGAAACTTCAATCACAGATAACTTGATTTTTTCAAATGGGAATGCCTATTTTGGTTTAAAGAATCAAATGTGAAATTCGATTACCTTTCTAACGATATCGCATTCCCGATATCGATCTTTTTAAGTTTTCATTTTATTTCAAATTTTCAGTCAAATCGGTGTTTTTCAATTTTCCTGCATGCAAGCAACCTAGCAGGCCATGAAAAATAAACAAAATCTCGTTAATATGGAAGAAACCAACTAACTTAATAGAAATATGTAAACTAACTAGAGCAACGAGGTAAGATTATGAAAATTCCTTACAACATATTAGCTCTAACCAGAAACAATAGTGGTAACAAGAACGCTCACTTTCCACAGCCTACTAGCTATTAGCCAATTTCCAAAGTCAGTAAAAAAATATTCAATCAAAGGAAAACTGCTAGTGATTGTTGCTGGCAGTATAATATCTATGTCTTCTGAATAAATTTCCACATTTAATGCTATAAAAAAGCAGCCATTTCCGTAAGTCAAAAGTAATGATACCTCTGACTGCAACCCTTCAAATTCTTCAGTAGGTACTTCTACTTATTAGCAAAACCGCGGAAAATGAAACTTGAATTGCAGTGTGTTTGAATTGTAAAACATAATTTAGTTTGCAGAAAACTACATGAAATAAAGACAATTACAACATAGCGTAATTAAAAAATTCTAGCAATTATTTCAATAGATGTTCAGAGTGCTCCATAAATGGAAATGACTAATTTTTTTATCCCATTAAATGTGAAATTTTATTCTAAACATGTTAGACTGTAAGCAAAAATCGCTGGTAGTTTTCCTTTTGTTTCAAAATCTTTAATCGTTTTGGAAGGTTGCCAAACTCTGGTAGACCTCAATAGCTAGTAGGCTGTGAAAAACAAACACTTCTGTCATAGCTCAGCTACTCATTGACATTAGATATCTTGCGGATGTTGTATCCGGTTAGAGCTAATATTTTGTAATGAATTTTCATAATCTTGCCTCGTTGCTCTAGTTAGTTTGCATCTTTCTACTAAGTTAGTTGGTTTCTTCCATACTAACTAGCTTTTGTTTATTTTTCGTGGCCTGCTAGGCTGCTTGCATGCAGGAAAATTGAAAAACACCGATTTGACAGAAAATTTGAAATAAAATGAAAACCAAAAAAGATTGATATCGAGAATGCTATATCGTTAGAAAGGTAATTAAATTTTACATTCGATTCTTTAAACCAAAATAGGTATTCCCATTTGAAAAAATCAAGTTATTTGTGATTGAAGTTTCCTTAATTAATCTACTGATTTCTCCAAGTGCAAAAAGAATTCAAATTTAGCCGTCTGACCCAAGGTGACGCAATTCAGGCTTAGTCGTACCGCAAAGTCACAGCCTTCTGAGTTTTATAATCGCTGCGATATTCAATTTTTTTCTGACACCTACTTATACCAAAAACTGTGATTTGCGCCCAAACGGTTGGTTTAAAGTTCCATGTGTAATAAATACATAAAGTCACGCTAGAATTAACCAAGGAATTCAAATATGCAATAATATATAGGGGGTTCCATTAAAAAAAATGTAAGTTTGTTATGAATCACCCTGTATAAATGTCAAAATTTGAGTGAAAATATTTTTACATTATAGCCCTCAAGGGTCCCTACCATGATCAAGTGACAGATTTTTGAAATATTTTTAGTAAGCCCACAATCCTCCGTCCACGCACTATTGGCCCACCCTGTATAGATATATTCGTGATTGCTTTTTTTCTACAATTCTACCTAACCTGGCTTTAAAGAGTATTATCGCTATGTTGCTGAGTATCGCGTTTTGTATTTCTTAGCCCTGGTTTGCAGACAATTTTTGTTTAACTTATTAGTTAGCTCTCGTTGAGTTATCGCTTACTTCTGATTTGTGGCTACCTTTTTAGTTCAAAATGGAAAAAGTCGAAATTCACGTATGAGAATGAACTAAAGTAATTAGTTAAGGGCTTTTTGTGAATAACCGAACAAAAATAAAATCGTATCTTATAGTAGTAACAAAATTGATTATCTATAACGATATGAATTTGTACTAATTAACTCAAGATTTAAAATGTTCCCAGAGTGTCATAGCGACTGTCAATTTATATCACAGAACCTACAAAAACGTCACAAAATAGATTATAGCGCTAATAATAATAAGTCAATAAAATTATCGCGGTATAGTTAACAATAAGACAAACAAACTCCTTGTGTAATAAATTCCAATTTGTAAAATTTGCCACGGCTGGTTTAGTTTGCACGGTCAATTTCCATACTTGAATAAATCAAGGGAGGCTGAGGTAGCAACAGCTATTTCAGTTCATGAACGAATAGTTCCTATATAGGCCATAAATCGAAAGTATGCGAATGCGTTTGAGGTTGCAGGTTGCAGGGTATTATGACGGTGATCAATTCGACCTAAATGTCGCCGTCTGTCGGTAAAAATCGCATTCACCTGTCAAAGCATGACCCTGACCCGCCCCGCCCCGTCCCCCTGATGGATTTGCGCTCATAAGTTGCACAATTGCCCATAAGCCAAAACGCACATCGGCGTATCATATGCTTCTTCAAGGGTAACGTCTGCTGCGGCGATCAACCTCTAATAAGTCTAATCTAATGTTAAAACAACACAAATTGGTTAGTAGATATTATACAAAGCGGATTCTAGCTCACGTGTCGCGTAAATTCCGAGAATCTCTCATTTCGGGCCTGTTGTTATCTACTCTTCTCTTCTGTTTTTCTCTACTGTTCTCTGTTGTTTTTTGCTGTTGTCTATTGTTATCTTTTGTTTGTTGTTTTCTGTTGAATTATATTAATTTCTGTTATCCACTGCTGTTTTCTATTGTTTTATGTTATTTCCTGTTGTTACTCATTAAGAAGGACTTCTATTTTGGAATTAGCTGTACTCATCTTACAACATACTTCGGCTATGTCACTGGGAGCTATGGCGAGTATTCCGTCATAGTATGTTACTCAACAAACACTCATAGACAAACCGGCTGCAATTGAGTTGCTACTTCTGATTAACATAATGAACACAGTAAATTCTAGCCTGAGTATGAAACAAAGTTGTATATTATTCGTCATTTCTAGAGCTAGCGACTAGCGACCGATTTTCAAACTTTCATCAACACACGATAAAGTTAAAGTATATAGGTATATCACCAAACATATTAAAACATTTTTTTTTTGGCTTGGGAAGTAAAATGGCAAAGAAGGTTCCTTGCAAATTTAACTACCAATTTTGTCGCGTGCAATGTTATTGTCGAAGTATTATGATTAAAAAAGTAAATGAGAGTTCCCCGAGGTCGCAAACTTAGGTAAACATTCAAGGGACCAATGCTTACCATCCCACCAAATTTGATTTCTTTCCGACCTTTTGCTGTCAAAATTCTCTTTTTACGACATAACGATTGGACTAAAATAAAAATATTTGACTATTTGACAAGAACTTCGAATTATCGGTATTAACGATGTACCAACGTTCAATTGGCATCAATTTGTTGTATTTAAGGGTAAGAGATACTGGGAGAAATGAGTATCGATATCAAATTTTAAAAAAAATCGGATATCGATTATTTTTACTTCCCACACCGATAGGTGAGGGGAGTATTGTGATCGCGAAAATTTTCGATTTTGAGATAATACGTTTTTTTGGACGTTTTATGATGTGTACATAACGAAAATCCACGTCACTCATTTCCGTCGGTCTGTCTGTCGGTCTGTCGGTCTGTCTGTCTGTCGCGTTTTTCTACCCTCGTAATCTCAGTAACCGCTACATGGATTGCGATGAAATTTGGGCAGCGTTATGCTGTGGGATCGTAGTAGGTAATGTTCCTATAATTTTGAAAATCGTTATACGGGGGGCGGAGTAATTAGCAAAAAACGAAAAATTTCAAATACGCCTCAAACTTCGTTTTTAGGCGTTTTAGGGGTTCCTGATCATTTTCTACTTTTTCTTGGGTGGGGGTGAATTTGGGGTGGTTGGGGGGTGGGGGGTTGTAATACTGAAAAATTTGTTGTATTCATAATGGGCTCTCTAATGACCTGTGAATGAAAAACCTAGCGCCATAATACAATTTTTTAGGTCCATCCGAACATTGCCTTGCTTATAATAGAAACCAAGGGACTTAGAATAATTTGTGACGTATACATCCGAGTGTTGTTTTAGTTTTAGATCGTTCTTTATTGCGTAACGCCAAAATTATCGAATGGATTTTAATGAAATTTTGACACAGTATTACTGCCACGGCGAGGATGGAAAGCGCGCATGTTTTGGAAAAATCGTGTCAGTGGCGGCGCGGCAATAATAAAAAAACTAAAAATGTAAAAATAGCTCAAACTTTGTTTTTCGGCGTTTTAGGGGTTTCTGATCATTTTTTACTTTTTTTTGGGTGGGGGTGAAATTGGGGTGGTTAGGGGGTGGGGGGTTGCAAAACTCAAAAATTTATTCCAATAGTGTCCATTGACCTGTGAAAGAAAGACCTAGCGGCATAATAGACGTTTGTTAGGTCCATCCGAACATTACCTTGGCTATTACAGAAATCAAGGGATTTGGTATTGGTAGGGGTAGGTATTGATTCAGGTCGTTCTGAATTTCGTAACATGGAAATTATGGAATTAATTTTAATGAAATTTAGACACAGTATTAAGGGCAAGGATGAAAAATGCGTATGGTTTTCAAAAATCGAGTCAGTGGCGGCACAGCAATAATAAAAATCTAAAAATATAAAAATAGCTCAAACTTCGTTTTTAAGCAATTTGGGGGTTCCTGATTGTTTCGTGCAGTTAAAGCTGAATTGTGTCGTTTTAGTTCCTACGGAGAGATTTAGGAAACTATTTACTAGTTTTTGTGTTGGATGTTTTTTGACGACAGGCGGGCGATGATTTGGTTGCAACTGTTATGTGTGGGAAGTACCGAGTCAATCAACTTGACTCCATTTTTTACTTCCCACGCCGATAGGTGAGGGGAGTATTGTGATCGCGAAAATTTTCGATTTTGAGATAATACGCTTTTTGAGCGTTTTATGATGTGTACATAACGAAAATCCACGTCACTCATTTCCGTCAGTCTATCTGACTGTCGGTCTGTCTGTCGGTCTGTCGTTCTGTCGGTCTGTCGGTCTGTCGGTCTGTCGGTCTGCCGGTCTGTCGGTCTGTCGGTCTGTCGGTCTGTCGGTCTGTCGGTCTGTCGGTCTGTCGGTCTGTCGGTCTGTCGGTCTGTCGGTCTGTCGGTCTGTCGGTCTGTCGGTCTGTCGGTCTGTCGGTCTGTCGGTCTGTCGGTCTGTCGGTCTGTCGGTCTGTCGGTCTGTCGGTCTGTCTGTCTGTCTGTCGGTTTGTCGGTCTGCCTGTCTGTCTGTCGCGTTTTTCTACCCTCGTAATCTCAGTAACCGCTGCATGGATTGTGATGAAATTAAAATATAAAAACAATTCAAACATTGTTTTTAGGCGTTTTAGGGGTTTCTGATCATTTTCTAGGTTTTTTTGGGTGAGGGTGAATTTGGGGTGGTCGAAGGGTGGAGGGTTGGAAAACTGAAAAATTTGTTGTACTCATAATGGGTTGTCCATTGGTCTTTAAATGAAAAACCTAGCAGCATAATACACTTTTTACGTACATCCGAACATTGCCTTGCTTATTATAAAAACCAAGGGACTTGGAATTTGTGATGTACATATATATACGAGTATTGTTTTAGATCGTTCTATATTGCGAAACGCGAAAATTATTGAATTGATTTTAATGAAATTTTGACACAGTATTACTACCGCAGCGCGGATGGAAAACGCGTATGTTTTGGAAAAATAGTGTCAGTGGCGGCGCAGCAATAATAAAAAAACTAAAAATATGAAAATAGCTCAAACTTTGTTTTTAGGCGTTTTACGGGTTCCTGATCATTTTCAATTTTTTTTTTTGGGTTAGGTGAAATCGGGGCGGTTGGAGGGTGGGGGGTAGTAAGACTGAAAAATTTGTTGTATTCATAATATTCCGTCTACTGACCTGTAGAAGAAATACCTAGCGGCATATTACACTTTTTTAGGTCCATCCGAACATTACAGAAACCAATTTTGTGATGTGTACATACGAGTTTTGCTTTATTTCGTTCTATGTATATTGCGAAAATTATTGAATTGATGTTAATAAAGTTTTGACACAGAATTTATTACCGCTGCGAGCATGGAAAACGACTCTGTTTTTGAAAAACCGTATCAGTGGCGGCGCAGCAATAATCAAGAAACCAGAAACATAAAATCAGTTCAGGCATGCAGAAAAAAACTGGCGCCCTAGTTCCTAAGGAGGGAGACGCAAGAAACTATTTACGAGGGTTTTTGTGTTGGATGTTATTTTTGCGGGCGGAGTTGCAAGGGGATTTTAGACTATAGCTTCATGCAATGGGACATAATAAAATGGTATCATCATTATGTGTGGGAAGTACTGAGTCAATCAACTTGACTCCATTTTTTTAATATCAAGTCATTTATATGACGATTTGAATCAGGCCAACCGTGGCACCTGCGACAGCCATGGCAAACGTAGGTATAATCGTATTTCGCATAAACCGTCGCCGCCGATCGAAAACAATAAGCCCATACATAAAATGATTGTATGTATATACATCCGTACGTATGTTTGTATGTTATGTTAAGTATTTGTCATTTTCATCAGCGTTCGTAGCCAGACGACCTTAAAGGCGCGCCACGGCTTATTTCTGTCCGTCTGATTCCTTCTCACCCATTCAAACGCACTTTCAGATACATTCGTACAACCAAGTCCACTTACAAATTCAGATCGTAGATGCAGATCGCACCTGAAGTTCTATTCCGGCCGCAATTTTGAATTTCATTCTGTTTTAACAAAAACTAAAAACTTTAGACTTCCGAATTTTCAAGTTCTCCTAGAAAATCAAAAATATTTGTGTGTTATCAATACGAAACCTCGTTTTCTCGATTATTTGAGGGCGCTAATTACAAATCCGGCCGCAATTTTGAGTTCATTCTCATTTAACAAAAATGAAAAATTTTCAGACTACCGAATTTTCAAGGTCTTCTACAAAGATCGAAAATCTTTGTGTGGATCTTTATCAAGACGAAACCTCGTTTTTTTTTGATTACTTGAGGACGCTAATTACAAATCCGGCCGCAATTCTGAGTTTCATTCTCATTTAACAAAAATGAAAAATTTCAGATTACCGAGTGATGCAACTTATATGTATTCCGTAAACTTTGACGAAACCTATTTTTTTTTTATTATTCGAGGACGCTAATTACAAATCCGGCCGCAATTTCGAGTTTCATTCTCATTTAACAAAAATTAACAATTTCAGACTACCGACTTTTCAGGTTCTCCTAAAAAAATCGAAAATCTTTGTGTGGATTTTTATCAAGACGAAACCTCGTTTTCGGGATTATTTGAGGGCGCTAATTACAAATCCGGCCGCAATTTTGAGTTCATTTTCATTTAACAAAAATGAAAAATTTTCAGACTACCGAATTTTCAAGGTCTTCTACAAAGATCGAAAATCTTTGTGTGGATCTTTATCAAGACGAAACCTCGTTTTTTACTTCCCACACCGATAGGTGAGGGGAGTATTGTGATCGCGAAAATTTTCGATTTTGAGATAATACGTTTTTGGGCGTTTTATGATGTGTACATAACGAAAATCCACGTCACTCATTTCCGTCGGTCTGTCTGTCGGTCTGTCTGTCTGTCTGTCTGTCTGTCTGTCGCGTTTTTCTACCCTCGTAATCTCAGTAACCGCTGCATGGATTGTGATGAAATTTGGGCAGCGGTATGCTGTGGGGTCGTAGTAGGTAATGTTCCTATAATTTTGAAAATCGGTGCACAGGCGGCGGAGTAATTAGCAAAAAACAAAAAAAATTAAATATTGCTGAAACTTCGTTTTTAGGCGTTTTAGGGGTCCCTGATCATTTTCTACTTTTTTTTGGGTGGGGGTGAAATTGGGGTGGTTGGGGGGTGGGGGGTTGTAAAATTGAAAAATTTGTCGCTTTCATAATAGACTGTCCACTGACCTGTGAAGGAAGACCTGGCGACATAAATAACTTTTTTAGGTCCATCCGAACATTGCCTTTGCCTATTACAGAAAGCAAAGGACTTAGAATTTTTTTTTTGATGTAAACATACGAGAGTATTGCGTCAGATCGTTGTAACGAGGAAACTGTTGAATTGATTTTAATGAAATTTTGAAACGGCATTACTACCATGGCGAAGATGGAAAACGCGTATGGTTTTGATAAATCGTGCCAGTGGCGGCGCAGAAATAATAAAAAAACTAAAAATATAAAAACAGCTCAAACTTCGTTTTTAAGCGTTTTAGAGGTTCCTGATCATTTTTTGCGTTTTTTTGGGTGGGGGTGAAATTGGGGTGGTTGGGGGGTTGGGGGTTGAAAAATTAAAAAAATTCTTGTACTCATAATAGGCTGTCCACTAACCTGTGAAGGAAGATCTAGCGACACAAATCACCTTTTTAGGTGCATCCGAACATTGCCTAGCCTATTACAGAAACTAAGGGACTTCGAATTTTCTGTATACTATACGAGAATTTATTGGTCTAAATCGTTTTGTATTTTGTAACGTGGACACTATTCAATTGATTCTAATGAAATTTTGACACAGTATATTGTTACCGTGGTGAGAATGGAAAACGCGTATGTTTGTTAAAAATCTTGTCAGTGGCAGCGTAGCAATAATCAAAGAACGCGACAAGTATGAAAGCAACTCAAATTCGGTTTTTAGATGTTTTAGGGGTTCCTCATCATTTCCTACCAGTTTTTTGGGTCGGGGTGAAAGTGAGGTGGTTGGGGGGGTGGGGGTTGTAAAACTGAGAAGTTTGTAGTATCGATAATAGGCTGTCCATTGACCTGTGAAGGAAAGACCTAGCGGCATAAGACAATTTTAGGGGGGGGGGGGATTATTTGGTTGCAAGGGATCTTAGACTAAAGCTTCATGCTATGGGAAAATAATAAACTGGTATCAGCGTAATGTGTGAGAAGTACTGAGTCAATCAACTTGACTTCATTTTTTTACTTCCCTCACCGATAGGTGAGGGGAGTATTGTGATCGCGAAAATTTTCGATTTTGAGATAATACGCTTTTTGGGCGTTTTATGATGTGTACATAACGAAAATCCACGTCACTCATTTCCGTCGGTCTGTCGGTCTGTCTGTCGGTCTGTCTGTCGTGTTTTTCTACCCTCATAATTTCAGTAACCGCTGCATGGATTGTGATGAAATTTGGGCTGCGGTGTGCTGTGGGGTCGTAGTAGGTAATGTTCCTATAATTTTGAAAATCGGTGCATAGGCGGCGGAGTAATTAGAAAAAAACAAAAAAATTAAATATTGCTGAAACTTCGTTTTTAGGCGTTTTAGGGGTCCCTGATCATTTTCTACTTTTTTTTTGGGTGGGGTGAAATTGGGGTGGTTGGGGGGTGGGGGGTTGTAAAATTGAAAAATTTGTTGTATTCATAATAGACTACCCACTGACCTGTGAAGGAAGACCTAGCGAAATAAATAACTTTTTTAGGTCTATCCGAACATTGCCTTATGCCTATTACAGAAACTAAAGGACTTAGAATTTTTTTCGATGTATACATACGAGTATTGCTTTAGATCGTTCTATATTATGTAACGACAAAACTGTTCAATTGATTTTAATGAAATTTTGATACAGTATTACTACCGTGGCAAGGATGGAAAATGCGTATGGTTTTTATAAATCGTGCCAGTGGCGGCGCAGAAACAATAAAAAAACTAAAAATATAAAAACAGCTCAAACTTCGTTTTCAAGCGTTTTAGAGGTTCCTGATCATTTACTGAGTTTTTTTGAGTGTAGAGAGAGTAGATTATTTGGTTGCAAGGGATCTTAGACTAAAGCTTTATGATATGGGAAAATAATAAACTGGTATCAGCGAAATGTGTGGGAAGTACTGAGTCAATCAACTTGACTTCATTTTTTTCTGATTACTTGAGGACGCTAATTACAAATCCGGCCGCAATTCTGAGTTTCATTCTCATTTAACAAAAATGAAAAATTTCAGATTACCGAGTTTTCAGGTTCTAAAAAAATCGAAAATCTTTGTGTGGATCTTTATAAAGACGAAACCTCATTTTTTCCATTATTTGAGCCCGCTTATTAAAAATCCGGGGGCTGTTTTGAGTTTCGTTGTCATATGACGAAAATAAAAAACTTTAAAACACCGAATTTTTTATGATGAAACTTTATTGCTGATACAACATAATAATGATGAAAAAGATATTTATGTCGAAAATATACAGTGGTGTATCGTGTGTATTTGTTTGTTTATTAATTAATCAGCAAATGTAGCTATTTCTATTCGTCGTAGGTCTAATTACTATGAAAATGTTATGCGATGGAAACTTTATTCGCGCAAACATTATTAATATTTATAGTTGGTTATTTTAATTACATTGGTGTACACTCAAAGAATCGCGGCGAGGCGAATTTTTATTTAATAATTAATCGAACATTTTATCAAAAGGTATTGCTTGCTAATTATTATTTATATTAGCCATTAATTCATTTTCCAAGGCAAAGCCGCTATGTTATACATAAGAAACCGAGTATCGTAATCAATGTATGCGGTGTATATGTATGCATCTCATATACAGGGTGGTCCAATAAGCGCGCGGTGCTCTCTAGCGGTCATACCGTTTAAATTAGAAGAAAATGGTTTAGATAAAAAAGATTATTTTCAAGTGGTCTACTTCTTGAAAATAACTTCAAAGATGGCGGACATCAGGATATACCCGAAGTAGGTATCAACTTCCTTATTTTAGATAGAACAACCTGTATATTATTACGTTTTTGAATTCAGTATCGATTTTTAGATCCAATTTGTTAAGCAGTTTATATCTACGAGGCCTAATTCCGAAGTTATTCAGCAATATTTAGAAAATTTGACGCTTGTTTTACTCTACAAAAAATGTTAATATCTCGGAAACTAAGCACGACAGAAAGATGAGGTTTTCGGTTTTAAAATGAGCAGGAAACATACTTGTGCTTCAGTAAGATCGTTGTTCCAAAAGGATATTTAGTATTAGACTAAACATTTTCAGATTTAAAAAGCTTAAAACGTTAAAAACTTTTTTCAAATGGGATGGTATGATAAGTTTTACATCAGTGGATGCAAAATTAACTTCTCTTTCACTTTTATCTAGGCATATGTGGTTCTATCTGTGATGGTTTTCAAGATATTCACGATTTGTAATTATTCCGTATAGCAATTGGAAAAACCTTAGGTGGCGTGGCTCGCAGACGAAACAATTGACTCTATACTGTATTCACAGCCAAGCTAGACCAAATGAAAACAAGCCCGCGTGCGTGATCGGCTCATGTCGGTAGGGTCCCTAATAGTCCAGTACACTATGTGTGAATTGTATGTTATAATCCGCCAAGTAAAAACCCCCAAGACTGACTGGAAATCAGATCCAAATATGCGATGTCAAGTGTTTGTTCATTGCCTAAATGATCATTTCAAACTGGCAACTGGCTACTTTTAAGTTGCAATGGGTTAATAGGGCAACTCTTTTAAATAGTAATATAAATTTCCATAATTGCGTTCGCAGATGGCAGCGGACAGTAACCACGCTAATGCTGCATACGACTGTTTATGTGGAGTCTATCTTGGGATTGAATATAGTATAGTACTAAAACGTGCAGCAGCTCCATCTAACTGTAACCACATTATTCTTAAAAACTAAGGTGGTAAATTTTCAAGCGGGTTCCCAAATTTTCGTTCAGAAGATTTTCTAAATGAAAATTTGGAAAACCTGCTGGAAAATTTACCACCGAGTTTTTTATCAATAATGTGGTTACAGTTAGATGGAGCGCCTACACATTTTTCTATTAGACGCCGAAACACTTTAGATGAAAGGTTTCCTGCCAATTGTTTCATCTGCGAGCCACACTACCTACGATTTTCCCAATTCCTTCGCGCCATTACGAAATAATTACAAAATCGTAAATATCTTGAAAACCATCAATGGTTGAACCACCTGTGCCTAGATAAAGGTGAAAGAGAATTTAATTTCGCCATCCCATTTGAAAAAAAAGTTTTTAACGTTTTAAACTTTCCAAATTTGAAAATTGCTTGTCTATTGTTTTAATGTGCTTTTTAAACAATGATCTTACTGAAACACAAGTAGGTTTCTTGTTAAACTGCATCTTTCTATCGTGCTTAGTTTCTTAGTACTATAAACGTCATATTTTCTAAAGATTGCTGAATAATTTCGAAAATCGGCTTCGTAGACATAAACCGTGGTTAACAAACTGGACCTAAAATTCAATCATGAATTCAAAGACGTAATAATATACAGGGATGTCCGCCATCTTGGAAATTATTTTCTGCAAGTAGACCATTTGAAAAGAAACATTTTTTTTCGGGACATTTTCTTCTAATTCAAACGGTAAGGCCGCTAGAGAGCACCGCGCGCTTGTTGGACCACCCTGTATAGTACAGTGTAGTAAACCTGAAGTAAAGTCATTTGGCGTTGGTCATAAAATCTGTATAAATGCTTCCACACATCTTGCACTACTACCGACTTGTTGTGAGCATGTTAATACAGTTTATATTAATCCTGGTAGACCTTGCTTGGGTTTTACAAGCGTTAAAATGTCGGTTAATCATCATATTAACCAATTAAAATAGACGACAAATTACGTTTATGTTATTCCTAATAAAAATATAAATAGCCGTTTTACGAAGAAGTTCTATAAAATCTCGTTTTAATGGTCTAATGACTCTAATGCATAGGCAGCCGACAACACGTAGGTATGTTAATATATTGATTATTTGAATTTTTAATTCGATAATATTATCAATAAGTTAACAGAAGAAATGAAGTGAAGTAGATTATTTCATATTGATATGTACATAATATTTCATATTTTTGACAATTAGGCAATTCCAATCAGTGCCCAATGTCCAGTTTCGAGTTTTCTCCTGTTTCAGTAAAATAAAAAATTTCGAATCCGCATACAGGTACAGTAAATTTTTACTGAAATATAACACGTTGTAGAATCCAACTGTATACACGACTGCATTCAGCGGTAAATTTTTTGTCACCGAAAATATTTAGAAAATCATGATTTTCCTAAACCAGATAGTTCGAGGGCGCTGACCACCAATTTGGCATATGTTTCGAGTTTTTGCCTCGTTTGAGGAAAATCAAAAATATTGGGTCTCGCGCGTATTTTTACGTTCAGCAGAAATATTCCATCTGGAAGACCACAATAATTAAGGTTGCCAACTTTTTTTGCACGAGTATTGTAACTTTGTACCCAAAGATGTGTGACGGTTTTTTTCTAATGTTTTGATTAATCACATAGTAATGGTTTAGAAATCACTTTACCACCATTTGTGTTCAGTATATATACGAGTGATTAACGAATTCTTCTGAAACATTTACTGGCAAATAACTTCATTTTTTGCCAGTGCTCATGTTGGTAAAATTTTTATATAGCGAAAAACAGTATAATACTGTTTTTAACAGTATGGTAGCAACCCTAATTACATTGTATTTATGAAACGTCCAAAAAATAGTGGAAGAGACTCACTGTTTCAAGTATAAGAAAATCGAGAAAAAATTCCAATCAAAGGTAGGTATAACCTGCTAGTGGTCGGAATGAACTGAATTAAAAGTATAACCACCCCGAAATATTGGTTGAAAAGTAACTGGATCAAAAATGTGCTCTGTTTAGCAAAACATGTTCAACCGTTTTCTGATCGTCGCATCGGTAAGTGTTCGAATTTTTTAAAGGTACATCACCTGCCATACGCTTGATCGGATGGCTAATAGTATAAATGCTGCAGATTTGAATAAGAGGCGTTACATCGCATTCAAAGGAGCGTATGATACATGCAGGTATCTCGAAGTGACATTAATCCCGTATTACTGGATAGCGATTTAATGATTCCGCAGGAGTGCAGGCCTTCCATCAGTCGCAGAAGAAAGATCCTTTGGCGTCTGTCGGTTTGTCTGTCCTCGATTCGCCACACAATGATCGCCGTCAAAATGCGGGCGGAACGCACAACAAAAATAAACAATCACTAAAGCTGCCATACACTTTGCGTATGTCTCCAAGTTCACACCGCAAAGTAGATGAATTTATACCACCAACTTTCCAAGATATACCACTAAATACCTACGGGTTGTGAGATACTGTGGATGTAATCTACCGGGTAATTCACAGTATTCGACACGGAACATTATAACTAAAGCTCGGCGTAACAACTGAACATAGAGGTAGTAAACAAACCCCTTCAGCATGGCGTGCTCAAAGCCATCATCTTTGACACTTCAGCCTCCAAACATTGATCAGCTGTGACATCGCAGTGACAGTTCAAATTGTAAACAATGCTGTGTAACGACAACTAACCTCAAAATTCTTTCAATGCAACCCAGTTACAAACACTGCACCATTTTGGGTTCCATCTCGAAAAACTGTTAAACTATACTCGAATATAGCACAGCTAGTCCGTAAAGCTTCAGTACAGTTGCAAACAAATAGCGAATTCAGTTTTACTGACCACGCATAATAGACGCACAAACAAAATAAACGTTCGACAGTCCAGCTTTTACCGTGAATAAGTCGCATGAAAATTATATCGGCGTTGTCAGCTCCTCAAAATTTATGTAAGACTTCAGAATTTGCGTTTATGACGAAGAAATATGCAGTGACGCAGTAGAGGTCAACATATCTATTGATTTTTCTGTAATCATTCCTGAACCATCAAAACACCATCTTTTTTAACGTAGAATGGAATATTTCTGGATAATATACAATTAGTAGTAGTAGTAGACGATAGTAAATAATTATGATTGCCGCATCCGGTGGTCAATATGACAACGTAAGAAAAGATGTCGGCCTATTAGAATTAGTTGTTTACTACCTCTATGTTCAGTTATTACTTTGAGGGCTAAAGTATTTGGTGAAAAAGAAAATAATAATTTCGGATGGATAGGAACCCATTAAGGCTACAATTTAAAAATATGTTCATGTTATAAAACACGAAACGTATCAAAGTTATATTTTTTATTGCATATTCATTATCCTTGGTGAATTCTAGTGTGACTTAGTGCTATTGTAGATGTTTGAGAGCTTTTTTTGTGCTCCTCAGAAAATCGTAGCACCTTTTGGGTAGGTTCTGGTAGATTCCACCAACAAATCTGGTAGATTTCCTAAATAAAACCTGGTCACCATGGCGGCACATTATCTGATACATGCGCGAAGTGTATGGTCACTCACGTCAATCTCGAGCAAGCGGCAAATCGTTCGACGGGGTGTGAATTTTTTTTCGCTTATCTTGAGTGACTTGACTGATGAATGAAAATAAAGCGTGGCAGGTTCAGCTCAATTTACTATTCATGGCGCTGGCGGTTGAATAATTTGTATACGGAGACATGCCAATAACGCCAGCTTTTTATTCAGAACCGAAATGAATGAATTAATAAAAAGACGGGTGGGTTGGCTCCTCAGAGTAACAACTGAACATAAAGGTAGTAAACAACTAATTCTAATAGGCCGACATCTTTCCTTACGCTGTCATATTGACCACCTGATAGGGCAATCATAATTATTTACTATCGTCTTAATTGTATAGTATCCAGAAATATTCCATTCTACGAAAAAAAAGACGGTATTTTGATGGTTCAGGAATGATTAGAGCAAAATCAATAGATATGTTGACCTCTACTGCGTTACTGCGTATTTCTTCATCATGAACGCAAATTCTGAAGTCTTACATAAATTTTGAGGAGCTGGTAACGCCGATATAATTTTCATACGACTTCTTTACGGTAGAACCCCGACTGTCAAACGTTTGTTTTGTTTATGCGTCTTTTATGCTTGGTCGGTAAAATCGAATTCGCTATTTGTTGGTAACTGTAGTGAAGCTTTACGGACTTGCTGTGCTATATTCGAGTGTAGTTTAACAGTTTTTCGAGATGGGACTCAAAAAATGCAGCGTTTGTAACATGGGTTGCATTGGAACACAGCTGATCAATGTTTGGAGGCTGAAGTGTCAAAAATCCGTTTATTTACTTAAGATGATGGCTTTGAGCACGCCATGCTGAAGTGGTTTGTTTACTACCTCTATGTTCAGTTGTTACTCTGAGCTTGGCTCAGTGGTTAGAGTCGAGGGCTCGAGACCTGAAGCTCCCGGGTTCGATTCTCGTTAGAAGCGGAAATTTATTTCTGTTTTTTTCAACCAAAACCATGAAAAAGCTCAGCGAGAATCCCCACCTGAGCCTTCATTGTTGGCTTCTAATTAACAGTGCTGTTCCTATAGTGGCGCCGAGAAAACAGTAATAAAGCCTACACAGAGCACGACGCTAATGACCAGAGCAGTCGATGCCGATAACACACAAGTAAAAAAATAAATTAATAATGCTGCTACAATCCGATTTAGCTTTTGAATACCGAATTGCTTGGGTTTCTGAAAAAATGTAAAGTAAAATCAAGTTGAATATCAGAGCGGTTCGCAAGACTATAGCTCTTTAATCTTGAATCGTGGTATTAGTTTCTAAGAAATCTGTTAGGTCTCGAAGTCCGCCAGACAACGACGAAGAAGCGAAGAGGAAAATAAGGAAGACAAGTAGACAGCAGTTATGCTGAGGAAAACCTTTCAGACAAAAGGGCATTAGACATTTTTTTGAACGTACAGTGCATTTCTTTTAATTTTCGATAGTTAGCTTTGGTAGATGCATCGATTTCGCTTCAACTGAATTCACGGTGTCATTTCTTTGTTCACAGAAGTGGCGGCCCGTGGTCAACTTAGCAGGAGGGTAAAATCAATTTTCAAAAGAATATTGAATGCCGAAGATGCAACTACATATTTGAGTAATTGAAAAGTCATAAAATAATATTATAATTCCCCGACAAAGTCTATCAAACCACGAAATATTCTGCGATTTTCAGAAGACTCTATTTCTTCGTGCCCTCGTAACGCCAGTTCAAATAGCGCGCAAAATTTGTGACAATCAATTAATAATTATTTTATTTTAAATGTAGCGATTTTGAGACACAGTTTCATTGAAATCCCGAACCGATTTAAGATATGCGCTAGGAGTTGTACCCATAGTACTATAGCTCTAATCTAATTTCGTTGAGCAATAGGCGCTGACCCAATCTGTAGTGATTCGACGTAACACGTAACTTTTGCTCGTTTTACAATGAGTTGTCTATGTAAAATGAAAGGGTAATGAGAAGCTGCGGACCTGTTTGCCAGACTGACCTAAAGCGGTGATGCCGTGGTGCGAGGAGGCTAACGACGCGACGGCAACGTCTACGTTGGTACGAGGGAATGAGATGATTATTCGTCATGCACGAGGGCCGATCAAAATAAAAAATAAATTGCAAAGAATTGTAGCTGTTTGATAGAATCTTGATATCTTAATAGAATAATTGGGAGGTCATTGACCGAATGACCTTAATGAGGAGCCGCCAGTGGTTCACAGTACGCTCCAACAAACTTCCCCATACCTAATCCCTTCAAAGCAGTACCGGTACCTACTCTGGTATTTAGGCCTTATATGTTCTCGGCAACGTTGCTATCGATGTAAAAAAGCAAATAAATATTTAGTACATTGTTATGATAAGAATAATGTGTTTTTCTTCCTGCTGTACAGTAGCATTTTATTGTCAGTTCAATCCGATAGATAGAGCAATGTCGGTTGTCACCGCAGCGTACATAAAAACGCGACAATTATGTTTTAAATTTATTGCACAATCCGTGCTGAGTATTAAATGGTGGACGCAATTAGATAACAAAACTGTAATTACCACATTTAATGGCGGCCAACAATTAATTTATGTCGCGCTATTAATAAATAATAAAGCCGTTGGAAGCCGATACAAATATCGAATTACCTTATCTGCGGTTCGGTATCAGCACTATCAGCATTGCTGTTTCGACCAGTGACATGTTTATTAGCATCGCTCATTGCTCATTCAAATTTTTTTCTCCTTTTCCCTTGCTAATATCAGCTTCGGTTTCATACGCGCGTAAGTAAATTACGAATGTAATAACTTTATAAGTATGACAGGGAAAATTTATGGGACAACCTGAGGACTGCATAAATCCTTCACTTTTTATGCTGCTCAATTAATCTGTTGGTCATGTACAAGGATCTTGGAAAATTTCAAACGTCGCACTTGTAACTACTCAATTCATATACTTACTTTTTTTTAAATATCGAAAATTTGATGTCAAATATATTACTCGCAAGTGAAATCTGAACACCTAGAAAAAAAGGGATATTTGCATATGGGTTGCAAATATAGCGTGAGACCAGTTGGTTGTGCAAAAGAGATGAATTGGTTGTGTAAAGATGCTCCCTAGAAGACGACAGCCTCAGTTTACCCTTTGAATGGGGTCGGACTGTAGATCAATACAACGAGAACCTGGTGCTTCTTTCGGAGCAATTGCTGTAACCATGGGGCGCAGCGTGGCTACAGTTGTAGCAGTATGGCGCATTTAAGTCGCAGAAGGGCGAATGCAGCGAGCTAGAGGTTCTGGAGCACGAAGAAGAACTATAGACTGGCAAGATCGTCACGTGCGACTAGTGGCCCTTCGAGACAGAATGCGACCCATTCGAGCTGTTGCTGACGCTTGGCATGCAGCCATAGAGAGGCCCATTCGAATGAAGTACCACAGATTGAGTGCAATGGGCTTAGGATCATATCGTCCGCATCTAGTGCTTCCACTCACTGCAAATCATCGTCGCCAACGGTTAGATTGGTGCCAAGAACACCGACAATGGCATGCTCAGTGGCATCACACAGCCTTCTCCGACGAGTCAAGGTTTTGTCTGGGTGAACATGACGGACGCCAACGCGTAAGACGACGACGCGACGGGGTTAACAACGTGATCTCCAGTTTGCTGTTGAGCGCCATGTATATCGTCCCCTAGGTTTGATGGTTTGGGGTGCCATTACATTCAACAGCAAGCCACCTTTACTTGTGTGATTCGTGTCACAACAACTGCGCAATATTATGTGAATGAATTGTTGGAAAAAAATCCTGTTCCATATGTCCGAGGCCTCGAAGAGGGTTTCTTCCAGCATGATAATGCACGTCCTCATATTGCAGTGGTATTGATGAGGTTCCCACAAGTAGCTGAGGTCAAGGTACTGCCTCGGCCTCCAAGATCACCCGATTTATCGCCAATTGAAAAAGTATGGGATTGAATGGTCCGATACATACGCGATTTACCCAATCCTCCAACCACGCTGGACGAACTGGAACATGCTGTGAGGGCAGTTTGGAAGGCGGTACCTCTAGAGTTCATCGACAACCAGATTAGGAGCATGCCGCGTAGGCTAGAGGAGTGCATTCCATTCATTATTGATTTGTTGTATTTTTTTATAAACTAATTATGGCAAATGCGTTTTACCGCATTTCATCAACCGCAACCCTTTTTTTCTCAGTGTTCGGATTTCACTTGCGAGTAGGATATTTATTAGAATTATTCAATATGCACCATCTTCAGGAGCTTCAACTCAACATTTCGAATAAGGGTACAAAAGATTCTAACCGACGGACGGTTTCTGTAGATCATCCTGTATACAAAGGTGTATTTGTATAAAGTTGAGTGAAGGTTGCATTTTGGATTTTACCGTTGCGACCTTTCAAGACTCTAACGATAGATAGGCGGGTAAATATGAAAGCGTACTACACAGGAAAAAATAATTACATAACTTTACGTTGGTAATTTGTAACCAACGTAAAGTTATGTAATTTCACAGTTGTTCTGATGTAAAGACATTTTACATAATATGTAATGTATTTTTTTTACATAATGTATTCTGTGATTCTCCAGTACTTGTTCTGTGTTGGAATACATAACAAGTTATGGAAAAGCTATGCATTCTTTGTCGTTTTCCATAACATATTATGTGGTTGTTGTTACATAATATGTTGTGTTTCGTGCATAATTTTTATTGGTATTGTACATAGTTTATTATGGAATTTATTATGCAGGATGTGCCACTTACGTATGAATGCAGGTTCATATTTTGGGCATTGCTGAAGGGATTTTTCAATATTTTTGTTCGAAATTATATACAATATTGAAAAATCAGATCAGGGATGCTCGGGATATAAACCCACACTTATATGCAAGTAGGATACCCTGAATAATAAATTCCATAATAAACTATATACAATAACAATAAAAATTATGCAATGTAACATCATATAATAACGATGACTCAAATGTAGTAAATGATGTTATGTGGTTAATAATCGTACCTCGTCATGTATAGTAATTGAAATATGTTTCTTATGTGAAAGTCTATTATATATGTGGAGTCCTATAGAGGTTTGTCTTTCAAAAAACGCCATTTAGGCGACAATTCAAGTAATTGGTGGATATCATAAGTATTTAATGATTATGAGTCAAGAAATATATTGAAATGGTCTTAAAAGCTTTAAATTCAAATATAACTTTAAGGGGTGCTTATACCCTTCAACGAAATGAGTATTTAAACAATTAAGATTTACACCTTTGAGTTACAAAAAATATAGATATACACCTAAATAATTATAATTGCATAACTCTGTACAACAATAATACCTTCAAATAAACTTTGCTGGCATGCTTCTTAAATGGGGCATTCTTCATACATAGATAGTTACTGGATGTGCGATGTATTGACGGTGATATAAATACAAATTAATACATGTAAGATACTCTGATACTGCTTTATTTGTAGGTACAGTTTCAAAAACCAAAAATTATAATTTCTATAAAAAAATCTTAATTTAGGTACCCACATTTTGATGAACCAAAAATTAAAATTTATATAAAAAAATCTTCATATGATATGATGGATATGTATTATTGAAAATTCACTGTTTGAAATTGCTGACTAAGTCCAACACTTTCCTTTTACATGCAGCCACTTTTTTGTTTTTCAGCCAGCGTCAGCAAGCTTAAATGCTTCAATAAATGATTCGTAGAGGTCAATCAAATATTTTTCCACAAAAAGATAGAATCTTGTTTTGCCATTTGTTTCTGTTAAATCTGTAAAATAAAGCACATTGTAAGAGTAATGTAAATAAACATGTAAAAGAAGTGCGATAAGATATAACAGAATCGCTCTATTATACAACATAATTGTAAAATGGGACAGATTACTTTTCGCACTATTAAAAATAAGGATTTGGACTGTAGATATATTAGAATTCAGTCAAAACATTTCTGTAAATTCTCTAGATTTGAACGTTTACGTAGGACATTTTATCCCAACTTATCCTAACCTTAGTGCCAATAGCAAGCAGCATTATGTTGCGTTCGTTTTACATCAAGTGGCACATTCCATTCCGTGATATTTTTACATCAGTAAATTATTTAAACGGCATTCTGTTACATTTCATTGCAGGCAAATAAATTGTACGCCTTGCCAGTTCCTATGGACATAGGTACTGGTGGCTGTCAGTGTATGGCATTTGAACTGGCAAGTACAGCAAATAAACATGATGCTAATAAGCTTACCTTCAGAAACACAACCTTCGTCCTTCACAAATACACAATTACACTCCTATAAATCACCAAAACAGCAAAAGGTGGGTGGCGTCTGTTGTACGTTCTTTACGCGAAACTTGAGGTTTTAGGTTATGTGTTCATAACCTATGAATAGATGGCGCGCTTAGACGGCACGAAGGCGCTTCCATAATATGTTATGTGATTTCACATAATCTATTATGCGATTCACAGTGTTTGTGTGAATTTAAAGTGGACAGTTAATAGTACATTGTAACTTTATTTTTATTACATGTTTTCTAATGTAAAAATAGTTGTCTACATACTAAAACACAGTATTATGTAAAAGCACATGATAAATAGTGTAACATCATGAAAAACATGATATATTATGCAAAGTTTACGTAATACAGAATGTGATTTTACCCCCATTTTTTGCAGTGTAGTAGCTTTATGGACTGTTGAAACGAGAACGATTATCCATCTGGAAAACGAAACCGCCTTGGATTGATATGTGTATTTACTCTGGAGATGAGCAAAGCCACTGGGCATGTGAATAGTCTATCGTTTAGTTTACACACCATGAGTCTTTTTGTACATAAACAATATAAACATGGATCTTTCTGTTTACCAGATAGCTTTCGAAATAATTTTGTATCTGTTCCATTCATGAGTGTTTGAAGACAGGGTTTGTACATTTGCCATTTTAATATTCATTCATTGTTGGGAGATGAAAAAAAATTATGCCTTGATGTTAGATGTGAAGGATAAACTAAGGCAAATCACTGAACATTGTTCAAACTCCTGGTAGCCATACATTTAACGCTTTCCTGATTTGAGAAATAGTATATTTTACGTTCAGTGAAGATGAACCACGTTCTCCAGTTGGTTGTTTCGAAAACGCGAAATTCAAACCTATTTTCTCCTCCTCCAAATTTTGAGGGACGTCTAAAGCACCTCTAAACATAGCTTGAGTGGTTTCAAAACTTCTCGATATTTGCTGATTAGTGGCTACCATCGGCATCACAAATGTACAATCGCGGCAGTAACACGATGCCAAAATTTCATGATTCATTACTACCCACACCACATACATAGGTGAGGGGAGTATTGTGATCGCGAAAATTTTCGATTTTGAGAACACGCTTTTTGGGCGTTTTATGATACCTACATAACGAAAATCCACGTCACTCATTTCCGTCGGTCTGTCTGTCTGTCGGTCGGTTGGCGTTTTTCTAGCCTCATAATTTCAGCAACCGCTGCATGGATTTTGATGAAATTTGGGCAGCAATATGCTGTGGTGTCGTAGTAGGTAATGCTGCAAATTTTGAAAATCGGTGCATGGGCGTCGAAGCAATTAGTAAAAAAACAAAAAATTCAAATATTCCCCAAACTTCGTTTTTAGGCGTTTTAGGTGTTCCTGATCATTTTCTACTTTTTTTTTGGTGGGAGTGAAAATTGGGGTGGTTGGGGGTTGTAAAATTGAAAAATTTGCTGTATTCGTAATAGACTGTCCACTGACCTGTAAAGGCAGACCTAGCGGCATAAATAGCTTTTTTAGGTCCATCCGAACGTTCCCTTACCTATTACAGAAGTCAAGGGACTTAGAATTTTCAGATGTAAGCATTCGAATATTGCTTTTCACCGTTCTGTATTGTGTAACAGTGTAACGTGGAAACTTAACTACCTCTTAATGAAATTTTGACACAGTATTACTACCATAGCGAGGATGAAAGCGCGTATGGTCTTTATAAATCGTACCAGTGGCGGGGCAGAATTAATAAAAAGCTAAAAATATAAAAACAGCTCAAGCTTCGTTTTTAAGCATTTTAGAGGATCCTGACCATTTTCTACTTTTTTTAGGTGGGGTTGAAACTGGGGTGGTTGGGGGGTGGGGGAGCATCGCTTTAGATCGATCTGTATCGTGTAACTTGGAAATGACTGAATTGATTTTAATGAAATTTTGACACAGTATTATTACCTTAGCGAGGATGAAAAACACGCATGGTTTTTTGAAATCGTGTCAGTGGTGGCGCTGCAATAACCAAAAAACTAATAATACACAAACAGATCAAACTTCGTTTCTAGGCGTTTTAGGGGTCCCGGATCATTTTCCTACTTTTTTTGGATGAAGGTGAAATTGTAGTGGTCGGGTGGGGGGTTGTAAAACTGAAAAATTTGTTGTATTGGTAATAGGGTTTCCATTTACCTACCGGCTTGATACAATTTGGGGTGGGGGGCTGGCGATGATTTGGTTGCAAGGGGATCTCAGATTATAGCTTCATTCTATGGGAAGATAATAAACTGGTATCACCGTAATGTTTGGGAAGTATTAAGTCAATCAACTTGACTTCTTTTTTTTGTATTGTAATTACAGGTCTATAGGTTATCAAAGACTATCTTCAGATAATTTAAAGTTTTTCATGATTACAAAACATTTTGGTGCTCCGCTCCTACCCTCCCCACCTCCCCAATTTCACAGTAGCACAAAAAAAAAGGAAATTATTCAGTAATCCCTAAAATTACTAAACATGTGTTTAGAGCAGTTGTTTTGCTAATTATTCTGAATTCTGAATGCCATTGCAATAATTACCTACTACGGCCCCATAACATCACACCCCCAATTTCATCAAAATCGGTTACTGATTGTGCTAGAAGGATGGACCGACAGACAGACCGACGTAATTTTTTTTCTCAGAATGAAAAATGTTACTTGGCAGAATATCAATTTCAACCGCTGGAAAACAGTCTGGCCGTCTGTCTGGTCGTCATGATAGAAACGGAAATCAAGGCTAAATGTATCGGAACTAGAGTAACTGAATGTACATACATGTATAGTCGCAGGTGCAGGTATCCTGTCGCATTAGGGCGGACCGCGACGCCATGGCCGTTTTTGCATAATAACTACAGGCTGACGGACACACAGACAGCAGGCTGCCATTACACCCGACACAGGCAAAAACGCTGTAGCGAAGTGAATGCGCATAACGTATCCGGTGGTATTTATGTCATTATCGACCTGAAAAATTAAGTGACGAACAAAATACGGCTATTATTATAAATTCCTGCGATTCTATCACTTTGCATGTCGATTTTATCGCAAGTCAAACGGAAGAATTGCCGCAAGGTGTAAGATTCGATACATACCGTGTTTCGTTGAGTTGCACAAAACATTACATCAGATGGTTTAGTCCAGCGTTCCCTCAAATTTTGGGTTTGTAAACACCCCACCAGCGCAGGTCTGCATTCTATGCCTTCATGTATTTCTTAGTTCAACGAGCACAAGAAATTTTGTATTCCAAAATCTTCTATATGCCTTTAGGCTTAGTTCAGATGACGCGCGTCCGACGCGCGTTCGCTTGACGCTCGTTTTGAAAATACACATAATTAATTCAAGCTGGACGCGCGAACGACAAATTGTACGCGCGTACGACGCCACTAAACTCAGAGAATCTCAATACGCGCGTCGGTCAGCGGCGACGCGCGTATTGAAATACTAGACGTTCCTATTGCCTGTTCAGTTGGCACGCGGCTTTACTAGCATTCAGTCGACATACCGGGTGTTTCTTTGCAAAAATGTATTTCTCACGTATTCTATTGAAATGGAAACAGAAAAATTCAATACAGATGTTTTCATTGATGAAATTGAGAAGAGGCCTACGATTTGGGACATGCATTCCAAATTATACTCAAATAAGACCGCAAAAAAGAGCGCCTGGGAGTAACTGGTCCTAATGTTTTGCAAATCCGATGATAAAAATTTAGGTTCGTGATTTCGCAGGCTGAGATATAGTGTAAAGTATAAACTTGTAGAAAGTCTGTTCCTTAAAATTGGGTGAACCCAGTGTGTCCTTTCCCTCCTACGTCGTTTCCTTCTTCTATATGCTAACCAAACACACACAGACACAGACATTTTCTCCTACATCCATTCTCGTTAATAACACAGCAAATGAGCTGACACTCGATTGCCTAGTCTCACTCTATATAAAAGTTGTACGAAGTCCTACACGTGTCATCTGAACACAGACGCAACGAACGTGCGCCACGTCGAGGCGCGTCGTACGCGCGCCATCTGGACTAAGCCTTAAGTATAAGTATTTATGCCGTAATAGATAACTTCTTGAATTTGTATATATTTGGCTGATTCTACAAACGGTGGAATAAAATGGAGTGATTTTTAACCTTAACTTTTTTTAAGGTATTTTGACTCTGTGTGGTTTCACTACGGATAATTTTTCTATAAGCTGGCCAGACATTATATACGGAATTATACATCTTGTAGTCCTTTTTCAATTTTTGGAGGACAGGGAAGTGAGGATAGTCACAGGAATGTGATAATGGAGCTGAATTTTGAATTAAAGATGAATCTGTTATTGAGTGTTAGACCAGCCCATGGTATGTTTGTCATAAATTCATCTTGATAGCTTAAAAATAGTATGTTAGTATGTGTATGACTGCACGTAATCTAAATCTAGTCAATATAGTGATGTAAGTATAAGAAACACTCAGTATATAAACGTTTATTTACTGTACAAAATAAAATTGCTACAGTAAGAAGAAAATGCAATGACTGCACAAGTTCTCCTTGATTGAAAACAAAAAAAAATAGAAACTCCTTAATTACTATACAATTAAACATAGCTAGAGGACTCACTGTGTAGTAAAATCAAAATTATATATAATAACCGAATGTTTTGTGAAAAACAGAACTGAACTCATGACAGCTTAAACATATCCAAAGTTTTCTCTCTCTCCAAAGGTTCATGGTTCATAGTCACTATCTGGTGAACTCTCTTGGCATGTAAAGAAGATAGGATCGGTTGTAATACAACTGATCTGCGCCGATTCACGACGTACGACAGACACACTGAAACCAATCTTGTGCACTATTATCTTCGCAATAGAAATCTACACAAAGAATACAACGACAAGCATCCGATTCACTTCATTTCTTTTTTACTTCCCACACCGATAGGTGAGGGGAGTATTGTGATCGCGAAAATTTTCGATTTTGAGATAATACGCTTTTTGGGCGTTTTATGATGTGTACATAACGTAAATCCACGTCACTCATTTCCGTCGGTCTGTCTGTCGATCTGTCTGTCGGTCTGTCTGTCGGTCTGTCTGTTGGTCTGTCTGTCGGTCTGTCTGTCGGTCTGTCTGTCGGTCTGTCTGTCGGTCTGTCTGTCGTGTCTTTCTACCCTCATAATTTCAGTAACCGCTGCATGGATTGTGATGAACTTTGGGCAGCGGTATGCTGTGGGGTCGTAGTAGGTAATGTTCCTATAATTTTGAAAATCGGTGCATAGGCGGCGCGGCGGAGTAATTAGCAAAAAACAAAAAAATTAAATATTGCTGAAACTTTGTTTTTAGGCGTTTTAGGGGTCCCTGATCATTTTCTACTTTTTTTTGGGTGGGGGTGAAATTGGGGTGGTTGGGGGGTGGGGGGTTGTAAAATTGAAAAATTTGTTGTATTCATAATAGACTACCCACTGACCTGTGAAGGAAGACCTAGCGACATAAATAACTTTTTTAGGTCTATCCGAACATTGCCTTATGCCTATTACAGAAACTAAAGGACTTAGAATTTTTTCCGATGTATACATACGAGTATTGGTTTAGATCGTTCTATATTATGTAACGACAAAACTGTTCAATTGATTTTAATGAAATTTTGATTACAGTATTACTACCGTGACAAGGATGGAAAATGCGTATGGTTTTTATAAATCGTGCCAGTGGCGGCGCAGAAACAATAAAAAAACTAAAAATATAAAAACAGCTCAAAATTCGTTTTTAAGCGTTTTAGAGGTTCCTGATCATTTACTGATTTTTTTTGAGTGGGTGTGAAATTCGGGTGGTTTGGGGGTGGGGGGTTGAAAAACTGAAAAGTTTGCTGTATTAATAATAGGTTGTCCGCTGACCTGTGAAGGAAGACCTAGCGACATACATCACCTTTTTAGGCCCACCTGAACATTGCCTTGCTTCCACAACAATGATTGATGATACAAAAAGCCTTTTCACGCCACCAATGCACGTTATATTATACTGAAAAGTGAGTATAAATGATCTAGAAGAGCTGAGGTTTTTGATATGAAGCTTGAAGGATGACTATATTATTTGAAGTACTGTGTTAGTGGAAGAATTCTCACTTCCCTGATAGAATCTCACTTCCCTGTCGACGCAACTTCAGGGAAGTGATACACAGGAAAGTGAGATTTTCACGCTATTACCTCAATATCTCAAAAACTATATATCTTACTGCTGATAGCATATACGCAAATACTTCAGGTAATCAGCGTTAATGTACTCAACTGATAAAAACTTCGAATTAGTTGAAAATATTAGTATAAACACATACCAGGTGGGTGAGAAATTGACTGTCCTCTCGAGCACAACAGCTCTCATACACAGCGTTATTACAACAAACCGCTAACCGATTCAAACAAGACGGAACATTATGTTAACTTCACCCGGTGCTTTCAGTTGCCCGAATGGGAACATCGCTTATTATTTGATTTCTGTATGATTTTAACGAACCTTCAGCTGGCAGGGAGGTGATATGGAATTCGTGTCGCCTTTATTCAATCAAGGAAATTATGAAGAAATGTTTGAATCAGTATAACGCCGCTAGGTTTCTGGAATCAGTTAAATAATAGTGGTAATTTCCAAGATATTATAGTTCTGCATGAGGAACCCATTACGTTTATAATTAGTCCTTAGATTTTCAACTCGGGCATGTCGTCCCACAGGGAAGTGATAATTTTTGCTATAAAGTGGTGATTCTAAATAACAAGTATTTATTCAATTGAAGTGATTTTCAGTGCTCACTTTGAAATAGATCGGATACTTATTTTATATATTTTGTAAGTAGAAAATTTTGAAAATTGGAGAATTTACGAGCTGAGCGCACCAAAATTCCTCTATTTGTAGAACTGCCCGTTTATTTTTCACGATACACCGACAGAGTGTTCGATACTATTCGGCCAAACTAGTAGTTTAAGATACACCTTATTCCTAGAATCAAACAATTTTGAATACGAAAAGCCCCCATCCTTAACGTCACTCCTACCCCCTACTGCAAAAAGTGGATAATTATTAGAAATTCCTCTAAAAAGCCTAATTACGAAGTTTGGCATGCTAATTACTCAGATATCAGTGATCCGTTTTTCAAAAATATAACAGCCAATATCATAGCACACCCCAAATTTTCTGAATAACGGTGCAACGTATTCGCTCGTCATATTCGGTATACAAGATTTACATTTACGACTTCAAATGCAATGTTTGAATATGTCTATAAGGTAGATGTGTTTCTTGGTCATTATGATGTAGATAATAGCAAGCAAATAACAGCGGTAATCTTTATAAAACAAAATAACAGAAAACAAGCAGATAACAACGGGGAGTAATAGAAAACGCAAATACAACAAAATACAATACAACAGAAAAGAACATAAAACAGCTCAAAACAACAAAAAACGGGTAGAGGACAGCTGGTAACGACAGAAAACGACTGCAAAGAGCAGATTGAACCAGTATTTCTCATCCAATATCCGTAATTTGTCTGTTGTACGACAACTAAAAGGTGAACATTGACTGAACAGAGGCGACTTCCTCAATCTAGTGACACGAATTACAAATGAGATCTCACTTTCCTGCTGCTAACTGTAAATTAGACGTTTTTTTTGTCCAACTTTTATCGCCGGCCACGGGAAAAGGTTAATGAGAATTTATAGACCTGACCTTGTGTCGGCTGTCACGGAATTCTTAATGAGGATGGCTCTCGATTCGCCGATTTATCTTTCATCTTCAATTCATCGATTTGCTGAAATACGAAGAGTGGCTCTCTTAATTTTACTCTTTTATAAAAAAGAAATCAGACGGTAGTGGCTCTTAAATTTTTGAAGTGGCATCGGGAAATTAGCAAGAATTTAAAATTCCCAGAACTGTGCGCTGAACTTCGTTTTCAGAAGTTTTAATTCGTGGTTGTTGCCAGTTTTTTCTTGAACCCTAGTGGTATTTTATACTTCCAGAACATTGCTTTTAAATATTTTATCTGTAAGCATCGGAGACTTGTTCAATATCATCTGACTAAATAGTGTTTTCAGCGGGGGGGATGAGATTTGAACAAAAATTCAGAATACGACGTGAGTACGTGACGTAATATACTACTCGCAAGTGAAATCCGAACACAGAAAAAAAGAGTTGCAGTTGATGAAATGCAGTAGAATCTCTAGCTCGCTGCATTCGCCCTTCTGCGATCCATGCGCGCCATGCTGCTACAACTGTAGCCACGCGACGCCCCATGGTTACAGCAATTGCTCTGAAAGAAGCACCACGTTCTCGTTAGTCTACAATCCGAACCCGTTCAAAAGAGCTTAAATGCGTAAACTAGGGCCGTTGTCTTCTAGAGGGCATCTTTACACCACCAATTCATCTCTTTTGAACAACCAACTAGTCTCTTGCCATATTTACATAAGCATGCTATTAATGAGCAATTATTGCTACTTCGTAGCATGTGTATACGCGCCTTGCTCGAAATAAGCATCCTAATTTCGAGCATGCTCAAGAACCGACAGTCATGCGATTAAATGGAGATGTGTTATTCCAATAAGCATGCTCAATAAACATGCCATTTATGAGCATGTGTATATTATCGCATTTTCGTATCCTACGCTGAATACTACGTCAATTTTTGTTAAAGTCACTAGGTCTCAGACGAAAAAATGATTGTTCCTGATCGGATAAGAACGTGCTGATTGGCGGCATCGCTCGCAAAAACTTATCGCACCTTATTTGAAAGCGAATCCGGTAATATTATGCTAGTCAGATGTATTTGATTCGTGATAGATAGTGTTGGGACGAGCGAACTTTACCGAGCGAACGTTCCCATAAATTCAGTAATTTACGGCAAAGTTCGCTAAGGTTGAAGCGAAAGTTCCCATTTGGAAAATGTTGAGAAGAATCATTATTTGTGAGAAAGTGGGAAGAGATGCGACAGTAGTACCTGTTTTTTTGCCAGGGCATTGAATATATGCGTTTGATTTGCTGTACATTGTGCCAACTATTTTCGATTAGGGCTCAAATTCCCGGACATTTTGCCGATTTTT
Source organism: Callosobruchus maculatus (assembly GCA_951848785.1). Lineage (NCBI taxonomy): Eukaryota > Metazoa > Arthropoda > Insecta > Coleoptera > Chrysomelidae > Callosobruchus > Callosobruchus maculatus. The sequence continues at coordinate 13,437,381 of CATOUR010000056.1, forward strand.
GAGATTCCGCCCGGACACAAATTTAGCTGCAAATTTCCGGACACGGTCGGGATTTTCCGGATGAATGGTCATCCTAAACACTAGTGACAGAGCACAGATAGACAGACAGGCAGGTGAGAAAAAGAACACGGACCGACATACAAGCGCCTGTCTGGTTCCATGTCGCCACCGTCGGCGCCGGCGCCGGCGTCTCAACATCGAAAGAATGCCAACAATCTAAATAATTATTATTATTGTATATTATGGTGATTGTAATAAATATATGCACGTACGCCACCTTGCATATATGAGCACACATACACACGCATTATTATCGCCGTTTAGTCCGGTCAACTCCGGCACTCCGGACTTGACAACGCTTGGCAACCCGTGGCAAAATCACTCTGAAACGTTAAAAGCAAAATTCGACTATGTTTCGACTATTCTCCGTCAAAACGAAGTTTGGTGATTAAATTTTGAGTATACAAGAATGTCCGATAACACATAGGTACATATTATGTAAAAAAATAGCAAACACACACCAAAGAAAGCTGTCAGCAGTTACCACCCAGTTCTGATATGAAAGAGTGCTGATTAGGAGTATGACCTAGTTTAGAACATAAATGAAACTACACTCACCGGCACGAAAACCGAAAACACTTGAGATTTTATGACTATTTTTTTTTTATATAAATTTTGTAATGTTTCATTGTCCTAAATAAGTAAAACATCAATTTCTAATTTATTTGTAACAACAATCAACCGTTTATTTGAAAAAGAAAACTAGATTTAACAAAAAGTGTAGTAAGATGAAAATAGTATTGTATCACTCAAAATTGCATAGTTGGCCATGGGTTTGTTTGATTGTTTTTAATACATTTGACAGACGTTTTTCATGCTAAGCTTTTTATTAGTAGTGATACATAATCATAGACAAAGTAATTCAAGACGGAATGAGAAAAATATTTCCTCAGTCGTATTGTTATCAAGTTATCTCAGCAGAACTACAAGTTTGAAAGGAACGTTAAAGCAATTATGAATGTTAGTTTTTCTGCTAATGAACATTAATCAAATTTAATCATGCCTGGAATAAATCAATTATTAACGTTTCACAAAATGTTCAACTTTTGAAATTTTTTAAATCATATTAGGAATCGGAATGGGTGTCTGTCACAGGGTTTTTGTATAGGAATACAACATACTAAAAAACAGATCTGCTAAAATGGCGTAATAAAACTTACATTTTGGCGTTTTTGGACTCCCGCTCTCGCTCCAGCACTTCGGACTTGGATGAGGCAAAAACACTCCTCTGAAACGTTAAAAGCAAAATTCGACTACGTTTCGACTATTCTACCTCTACGTCAAAACAAAGTGTGCTGAATGAACTTAGAATGTACAAGAATATTCAAAACAACATTTGGAAAATAACAAACATACTCCAGCGTATCTAGAAAGCCGTCAGCCAATCTAGAAGAAGTGAAGCAATCTATAGAAGTGTCGGGAAAAGCGATCGTGTTTTTTTGCTTTAAGTTTCAGTTTAGATTCAATTGCAGATTAATTAAATACTTATTCGTACGTACGTAAACCTTGCGACAAGCTTTTATGATCATATAAATTGTGTATAATGAGGCTATAAGTTGATAGTTACAATTTTTAAAGGAACATTTTTTCTTTTTAGATCATTCAAATAAAAGCTTTTTTAAAAAAGGTTTTTTTTCTTTAAATTCCCTGGCTCTCTTTCTGAGTCTATTCATCTCATTCATCATTGGTGAAAGATCATTTGTTGTTTAATTTCGAACAATCTAACTCTTCAGTAAGGTGACGTTCTAACGATTTTATCCTACTTTTAGGGCCAGGTATGCTTTGGGCCTAAGTAAAACAACGGCGTGGTCGACTTACAATCGACATATTGGATTAAGAGTGATGTCACAATATTTTTCTAATTATTCCCAGCAATCCCTTTCGTTTGATAACCATATTGCAGAAGTGCATAAAAATAACTATTTCGCCATCTCGGCTGATCCGCCATATTGGATTCAGAATGACGTCACATTATTTCTCAAGTTACTTTCAATGCATAAAAAATAACTATTTCGCCATCATGGATGGTCCGCGATATTGGATTTAGAATGACGTCACATTATTTGTCGAATCACTCTCAACAAACCCTTTCATTTGATACCCATATCGTAGAGGTGCAAAAAAATAACTATTCCGCCATATTGCATGGTCCGCCATATTGAATTTAGAACGACGCCAAATAGCAAGATTCCACCGGAGCAAACAATAAAAAATTAAAACGCGACTCAACAGCAGTGAGATTCTTGTCTTAATGATTGGCTTTATATAATAGAATGGATTATTGATGTATTGATCTTTTACAGGATAATACTACGAAAAAACAATGAAGTCCCTTTTTCCCATTATTATTTTTTTGAACATCAAGTTTTCAAAAATGTTGCGGTGTGACCTGCGTCCTTGTCTTAGTAAATTTAATTCATGCATACTCATTTTTAATGCAACAAAATAAAATTACGAAGTTATATTTAAAAGTTTTATATATACACTTATAGTTAGTTATATTTCTAGTTTCTATAGTTCTATATTTCACATACAATTTATAATTCTTTTACATAATTTTTGTTTTTTTTTGTTTTTTGTATTTTTGTTTTTTTTTTTACTTCCCACACCGATAGGTGAGGGGAGTATTGTGATCGCGAAAATTCTCGATTTTGAGATAATACACTTTTTGGGCGTTCCATGATCTCTACATAACGAAAATCCACGTCACTCATTTCCGTCGGTCTGTCTGTCTGTCTGTCTGTCTGTCTGTCTGTCTGTCTGTCTGTCGGTCTGTCGGTCTGTCGGTCTGTCGGTCTGTCGGTCTGTCGGTCTGTCTGTCTGTCGCGTTTTTCTACCCTCGTAATCTCAGTAACCGCTACATGGATTGTGATGAAATTTAGGTAGCGATATGCCGTGGGGTCCTAGTAGGTAATGCTGCTAAAATTTTGAAAATCGGTGCATTGGCGGCGGAGTAATTAGCAAAAAACAAACAAAATTAGATATTCCTCAAACTTCGTTTTTAGGCGTGTCAGGAGTTCCTGATCATTTTCTACTTTTTTTGGGTGGGGGTGAATTTGGGGGGTTGGGGGGTTGTAAAACTGAAAAATTTTTTGTATTCATAGTGGGCTGTCCAATGACCTGTGAATGAAAGACCTAGCGGCATAATTCACCTTTTTAGGTCCATCCAAACATTGCCTCGCTTATAATAGAAACCAAGGGACTTAGAATTTGTGATGTATACATACGAGTATTGTTTTAGATCGTTGTATATTGCTTAACGCGAAAATGACTGAATGGATTTTAATGAAATTTTGAACAGTATTACTACCGCGGCGAGGATGGAAAACGCGTATGTTTTGGAAAAATCGTGTCAGTGGCGGCGCAGCAATAATAAAAAAACAAAAAATATAAAAACAGCTCAAACTTTGTTCTTAGGCGTTTTAGGGCTTTCTGATCATTTTCTACTTTTTTTTTTGGGTAGGGGTGCATTTGGGGTGACTGGGGGTGGGGGGTTGTAATACTGAAAAATTTGTTGTATTCATAATAGTGTTTCCATTGACCTATGGAAAAAATACCTAGCGGCGTATCCTTTTTTTAAGTTCATCTGAACATTGGCTTGCCTATTACAGAAACCATGGGACTTAGAATTTTGTGAGGTTTACATATACGAGGGTTGCTTAATTTCGTTCTATGTATATTGCGTAAAGCGAAAATGATGAATTGATTTTAATGAAATTTCGACACAGGAATTACTATCGCGGCGAGATTGGAAAACACGTCAGTTTCTGGAAAATCATGTCAGTGGCGGCGCAACAATAATCAAAAAACTAAAAATATAGAAACAGCTCATACTTCGTTTTTAGACGGTTTTTAGGCTCCTGAGCGTTTCCCATCGCATGCAGAATCAAAAATTTGGCGTCCTAGTTCCTAAGGAGGGAGATGCAAGAAACTATTTAACAGAGTTTTTGTGTTGGGTGTTTTTTTGCGGGCAAATGGACGACGATTAGGTTGCAAGGGGGGATTTCAGACTATAGCTTCATGCTATGGGAAAATAATAAACTGGTATCGTAATGTGTGGGAGGTACTGAGTCAATCAACTTGACTCCATTTTTTACTATTTACAGACAATTTTCAATTCATTTATATACACCTGAAGATGGTTTAGATACAATAAACCGAAACGTAGTGAAGAAAAATGCTAGTTTCAATGTTTGACCGAAACCCATGAAAAACAACCATAATCTATAGACACGGTCACTAGAAAAATAAACATAAAATATCCATGCGACATACGAGGGTTGCTCTATGTCTCCGTCAATCCACCAGTACGCAGACAGCTGTTTCACGCTTATTAGCGATCATCAATGCGCCATAGGTCGATTGACGGAGATAGAGTGCATCAGTATTTTCATGTCTACCAGACATGTGAGAGTAGACGGCAGAAAAGATTTCTTTGGTTTGCCGTTACCTTCGGGTGCCAGATGGCGCACAGGCCGCCTACTCAGACACGCTTCACATGCCTGGTAGACATGAACATTCTGATGCTCTCTATCTCCGTCAGTCGACCTATGGCACACTGATGATCGCTAATAAGCGTGAAACAGCTGTCTGCGTACTGGTGGGTTGACGGAGACATAGAACAACCCTCGTATATCGACTCTCATATATGCAGTTGGCATAGAAGCGCGCTCTTCTGGTCAGGCCAAGCGAACGCGGCGTGGCGTTCCACCAAGAAAAGAAGCTGCTGTTTAGCTGCGACTTTCTTTGGTTTGCCGTTACCTTCACGTATCGGGTACCAGATGGCGCACAGGCAGATCTTTTCTGCCTCCTACTCTCACATGCGACAGTTGACTTTATCGTCCAGACTAAAAAGTAACAGGGCCAGCACGGGCGGACGGACAGACGTACGTACGGACGTACGCACGGGATGTACATACTCGCACTTATGATCGTCCGATGATTTATATTGAATGAGTTCCAGTACGAGGCACACTTGAATGTTGCAGTGTGGCTTCTGGCTATTCATATTAATAATGGAGGTCGTATTTATGCGTGTGTGTCTGTGATTATGTATTTAAGTTGCGTACTACAGAACGTGCCTCGCACCGTAGGCGCCACATCATTATTATGGCTCCCTCCTTGTCTCCTGTCACTTTTTCTTTCCGATTATTAAATTTGACGCCGCGCCGGCACTAATGTGCCACTTCAGTAATACATATCAATTACCTGCCAACCTGTACAAGCTAACCTTGTAAATCTAACGTAAACGATGGGCAAGTGACTCAAGGAGCACCGAAGGCTGTGGAACATTTATCGTTTATGTTTGCCCTCAAAAGAGCCGCTTTTGAAGGTATATTTTTCCGTAAAAACAAAGCCTCAAATTGAAAATGTTCAAAAACAAAGATTAGTTCTTTGGACAGCACAGAGTCAAACTACTTGATATAATTATTTTTGTTTCATACTTCGCTACTGCATTAAGGTTGTGCACAAACTCGATACGTTTGTCCAGACAATATAGTAAAAGGACAATGTTCAATGTACACTTATGATCAGTGCATTGACGTCACTGAGGCATCATGGCAATAGAAGAAGTATGTTGTATACAGGGTAGCTTTACATTTTGATTGATGTTATGCTTATGAGGATGAAAGCGTCACATCTTAAAGTCAGTTTCACTTATACAGCGCATGCAATCATCGATTTTTTAAGTGAGTGGAGGGATTAGGTATAAAAAATAATAAGTCTAGTAAACATAAATAATATACCATCTTAATTCTCCTCGCTAAAAGGTAAAAAGGGATGAGCTGTCCTATACTGTGGCATAATCCGTTCCACAAAACGTCAGGCTATATATACATGTTAATGGAATAATTAAATATCTTAATAATAATTAATACCATACACATATGCACAGTCGTCGTATGGTGAGTGTATGAAAAATGCGTGAATAATGACAGCTATTAAATTGATTTAACGTGTAGAACAGGTTTACTGCTAACATTATACATACACCGGCGCGGCGACCGACGGACATTTTTTTCTACCGCGCGGCTGCAACATAAACGATTAAACGCGGATATTGTTCGCCATCGTGGCGTCCTGCACGGTTGCCAAACCCTTCCAATCTACTTCCCCAGTCGAAATTTAAATATTCTCCTTTTCTGACAAAATCTCCTGAAAATGTCACACAATACCAACAAGTTTAGCTGTATGGATCCCCAAATACTAGACAACTAGACAAATTTTCAATCCCTGCTAGAATCTGCGTCTGATTTGCGTTAAACGCCAACTAGTAGCGTTTGTTGCGAATAAAAATTACCCTCTCAAGGATAATTTATATGTTTTTGTTTACTTTTTTATGAAAATTATGTAAGAAATTACAATCCCAAAGCCAAAGTCATTTTGAATTAAATTGAACTGGTCAACTTCTGAATGCCTATACTTATAAGGTCTTTACACAACACACTCACAGCCTTAAGCCTTGTGTCCACTAGCAAATAAAATTGCTAGAGTTCGCTCACAAGTCGCTTGCGTAGCGTGTGCACGATGTTATTAGAGAAATATTGCAGCAAAATTACTTGCACGATTACTCTCAGGAAATTAGTTTGCAACAAAAATTTCGGGCCTGATTCGAAGTCTTGCAACAAGGAGTGTTGTAAATCAAATATGGAGAAGTTCAACTGGACGAGAGAAGACACGTGTCGGTTAATTGAAAATTTTGAATTATATCCTGAATTATGGAATGTACATACTTCAGAATTTAAGAACTAATTCAAAAAACAGAATGCATTACAAAAATTGGCCAATTTATTGAATACTTCTACAGCGGAAATTCAAAGGAGGCTACATGATTTGAGAAAGCAAGTTAACCAAGAGTGGAGAAAAATTCAAAAAAAGAAAAGTGGGCAAGGGATTAATGAAATCTGTAAGAGTACTTGGGAGTTCTTTGACTCATTACAGTTCATGTATCCCTAGAGTCGTTCTACGCTGAATCCACTTTCTCACCCAACATTTTCTCCGCCTTTACTATCTTTCTCTTGTTTTCTTTTTTTTTAATTAAATATATCACAACTACCGCAGCAGCTACAGATTTTGCATACGACAACTTATCTATAGTGTATATACGAAATCAGAACAACCAAGCCCAACTGAAATTGCGAAAGCAATTTGCTAGATTGAATTAATGAACAATTAAAAGATAATGTAGACAAACAAGCAAGTACTTGCTGCAAAAACTATCGCAAGTTACCCGAGGCTTTTCAGCAATCTCACATCACGTGAGTGGATTCTAATGCGAATCTAGTAAATCTAAATGAACTACAGTTTCACCAAAACATAGTCTGATCAATCTTTCTAATTTTGGCCACCCACTGTCAGATTTGGGTTGAAGAGTGTCAAACCTAAAATGTCCTGTTATACCTTGAGTAAACATTTTTCCACTAAAACAAAATCTCCAATTTTTTGAAAGGTAAATTCGCATGGCAACGGCGACCGCGGCAGCGGCGGCGTGACGACCGGCGTCGCGTCAAGTCTGTCGGTCCGTGCGTCGCCCGGTCGCCAGCTATTTGCGAAGGTTGAAAGGTGCACCAGTGATTTTATTGGGTTCTTGACCTGACGATTGTTTGGACGTGTAGAGCGATACCATTCACCTTGTGCTTGCTCACATCATAAGGAAAAGTAACTCGGCAAAACGAACTGCCGATGCCGCGTGAAACATTGCCAGAGGGGTTAGTCGCGTCTTCCATCGCACTTCGTGTTCATTCACTGTATACGACTTCTCTAGCTGTTTTTAAAACTGACGGAAGTGGCATAACCTACTAGGATTCACACTCAGAATTTCATCAAACTCAGTCGATCAGTTACTGAGATTACGTGATTGTATCTAATATGATAATATCCCCGTGATAGGAAGAAACATTTCTTGTCCACAGATAACAGATATGCCTTCAACAGCAATGCGGGGTAAGTTTGTGAAATACAGAGTATCGCCAAGTTCACTTTTCAAGGTAATAGTTCTTTCTGGATACAAAAAGAGTTGGAGATGTGTGAAGTAAAAACGGTAATATAATTCTCAAAGAGTAAGGGTATCGTTCTACGAAACGTAAAGAGTGCCATGATTGGTTTATTAATGTTTCTTAAGCCAGTTAAGGAGAATGAGGAAGGGAAACCAGAGAACCATAATATATCACTCAACAAAATAACCTGAAGATAGGATGATAAAAATTTAACCGAAGATATCCTTGACCTAAACAAATCTGAACGAATAATAATCCCAACAACATAACCTAGAACAGTTCTCTGGGGTCCGAAAATTAAATATGTTCGTTATCTTCCCCAGGCTTCATCTTTCTCCGTCTTTATTTTCTACAATGTTTTTTGCCGAATCGAAGCTATCAATAAATAATTATCTTAAGCGGCCCACAGACATTAATGCATTCTGCGATGCAGGCATCGACTCCTACGTAGTACTGAATCACGTATTTGGCATCAGTTACGGCTTGCAGCCATGCAGAGTCTGGAATCCCGTTTTGGTCGGTGAGCCATTACGCCGAGCCGGTAACGCTGAGGCTGAGGTAGTGATCACGTAGTGATGCAGTTTTCAACGTGTATTGTGTCGATGTAAATACGGTATCTATTTTCCCACGTCATTTTAGTTATTTATTTGTATGAGCGTAAAACATGAAGGAAAGTGATCGACAATTTTGGGAAGATTCAATAAACATTCATCATCTGCATAAGTATCTTTGGAATACATAGGCTAACGCGGCCTAGAGACGTTAATGCATGCTGCGATTCCTGAAAAAGATCAAGGTTTCATGAAACTTGTATCAGTTGCATAAGTCCTACTTGAAACCTGTCGCGATGCCTGAATCGACTTGATATTTTATGCGCGTTTCATGTGACACAAGTATACATAGTAGGGTGGAATTATTTTTAAAACTACTGCGTTATTATTTGCTTGATGAATAAACTGAGTTATGTTTTTCCAACACCAGTTTTCTTAGCAGTAATTGGGACACACTTTATACTCTACAGGGTGTCCAGTTAATGTGTAATTCTTCGATATCTCGCAAGGTATACCTGATAGAAGAAAATATCAAATACAAAAGTTATTTGGTTACTTAAGATGCATATTCTAAAAATATTTTGAAATATACAGGGTGATGCGGGGAAGTAGGATAGTGATCAACTTTTTTTTTATATAGAACTATAACTTTTTCTTAAATTTTTCTAGTTTCCATCATTGATCTCTATTCAACCCTAAAATATTTTTGGGATCTATTGCGACGTTGCCAAGTCATAATTTATTTTCTATTAATTTCCGGATTTGCAAGGTCGCAAGTAATACGTCCAAATTGATATATTCCTTTAACGTTTCTCAATAATATTATACAGTGAGTTACTTGAATATTAAATGGATATTATTTTCGATGTTACCAGCAATTTGTGTCTACAGGGTGTTTTTGGCAGAATTTTAAATTATATCAAGTTGAAGGTCATTTTACTTTGTTTTTTTTTTAAATGTAACGCCCTGCATTTTTTATTTTAAATCGAAATATCTACTAATACCCTATCTCGCCTTGTAATATTTTTTTTTCGCGTTTGCGACGTTGCCAAGTTATAAATTATTTTTCCAAATTTTTAAACAAATATCCCCGATTTTAATTAATTTTAAACAGAATCCTATACTTATTTTTATTGCAATGAATTGCGCATGCCGAATTTAGTAAGATCTCACAATTTCAAATTTTTGTTTCTATTAATTACTGAGCTACAGCAACACCGCTTTTTCAATAAACAGTACCGGAACGCTTAAATATTTCCAAAACTGCCACAGCTGGAAGGGTGAAATTCAACACATGGTGGTTTTTGAACATACAGAATTCAAATTACCACTTTTACGTTAGACTTCATAAATAGGGCATTCCATTCAAAATTATGACATAAAATTGGTAAATCTGACAACACTGATGTTAGCGTTATTGAATTCTGTATGTTCAAAAACCCCCCAGTACCTATTGAATTTCACCTCCCCAGCTTTGGCAGTTTTGGGAATATTTAAGCGTTCCGGTACCGTTTACTGAAAAAGCGGTGTTGCCGTATCTCATTAATTAATAGAATCAAAATTTTGAAATTGTGAGATCTTACTAAGTTCGACATGCGTAATTCATTGCAATAAAAATAAATAGAGGATTCTATTTAAAATAAATTAAAATCGGGGATATTTGTTTGAAAATTTGGAAAAATAATTTATAACTTGGCAACGTCGCAAACGCGAAAAAAAATTACAAGGCGAGATAGGGTATTAGTAGATATTTCGATTTAAAATTAAAAATAGAAGATGTTACATTTAAAAAAACAAAGTAAAATGACCTTCAAGTTGCCGTAATTTAAAATTCTGCCAAAAACACCCTGTAGATACAAATTACGGGTAACATCCAAAATAATATCCATTTAATATTCAAGTAATTCACTGTATAATATTATTGAGCAAAGTTAAAGGAGTATATCAATTTGGACGTATCATTTGCGACCTTGCAAATCCGGAAATTAATAGAAAATAACTTATAACTTGGCAACGTCACAACCGATCCCAAAAATATTTTAGGGTTGAATAGAGATCAATGATGGACAATAGAAGAATTTAAGAAAAAGTTATAGTTCCATATAAAGAAATTAAGTTGATCGCTATCCTGCTTTCCCGCAACACCCTACATATTTCAAAATATTTTTAGAATATCCATTTCAAGTAACCAAATAGCCTTTGTATTTGACATTTTCCTCTATCAGGTATACCTTGCAAGATATCGAAGAATTACACACTAACTGGACACCCTATATAAACGAACAAGAAAATAAAAAAAAGGTCCAAAAGATGGTTTATAGAAAGGAACCATTATTCAAATGCAAATTTATTGATAGAGCTAAAAGTACATGAGCCAACGAACTACAGGAACTATACTTTTAGCTGAATGAAGAATGATCTGATATCGTCTTTGCATCGACGCAATACTATACACGTTGAAACCTGCATCACTGCATCAGCGTCACCGGCTCGGCCTCATGGTTCACCGACAGGCACGTATCCAGAATTTGGTTTTGGGGGGCGGGGGGGTTCAAATTGTGGGTGTCACTTGGTTGCCCTTTCGGGGGGGTCCACATTAGGGTTGCCACCTTAAATTTGCGGGGGGGGGGGTGCAAATTTGTGGATTTTATAACGTTTCAAGGGGGGTCCGGACCCCCTGAACCCCCACTAAATACGTGCCTGCTCACCGACCAAAATGGGATTCCAGACTCTGCATCGCTGCAAGCCGCAACTGATGCCAAATACGTGATTCAGTACTACACACGCTGCTACTTGCATCATGAAACCTAGGAGTCGATTCTTGCATCGCAGCATGCATCAACGTCTGTAGGCCGCTTGAGCCCCACACAATGGCCCGAATGAATAAAAATGAGCAAAACCTTCTACTTGCAAAACTTGAAGCATATGCTATATAGTTTATGAATAAAAATGTAAGTAAAAGGTTTTGCTCAAACTTGTATTAGAAGCATGAGCATCTACTCACGTTTAAGTATCTGCTAAACTTGTTATGAATAAAATGTATGCTTTGCTTACTTAGTCGAGCATTTGCTCAAAAATGTTTGCATCTCGTTAGTAGGAGATGCACCTTGCAATAAGCTGGTCATAAAATGGCAGAATTCGTGAATTTACGTACACAGAAGCAATACAAAGTGCGAAGGGAAGCTAATTGGCGAGATTTTAAGTCTCTTTACAGATTTCAAGAAGAAAATGTAAATTGGATGGCAACATACTTTTTGGGAGAAAATCTTGAAAGAAGAGGAGGCGCTCTCACTTCTAATCATAAAATGAAGGTTTTCTTGCAATATATGGCCCATCCTGGATTTCGTATGGCTGTAGCAGAAGAATTGGGAATCACTCAGTCGACTGTTTCAAGAACAATTTCATTTGTAATGAAAGTTGAAAAGTTCTTAGTCTCGTTTTCATGTTGTTTACCTTTTACTTCCCACACCGATAGGTGAGGGGAGTATTGTGATCGCGAAAATTTTAGATTTTGAGATAATACGCTTTTGGGCGGGTTATGATGTCTACATAACGAAAATCCACGTCACTCATTTCCGTCGGTCTGTCTGTCTGTAGGTCTGTTTGTCTGTCGGTCTGCCTGTCTCTTGGCGTTTTTCTAACGTCGTCATCTCAGTAACCGCTGCACGGATTGTGATGAAATTTGGGTAGTGATATGCTGTGGTGTCGTAGTTCGATAATTTTGGAAATCGTTGTACGGGGGGTGGAGTAATAAGCAAAAATCGGAAAATTTCAAATATTCCTCAAACTTCCTTTTTCGGCGTTTTAGGGGTTCCTGATCATTTTCTACTTTTTTTTGGGAGGGGGTGAAGTTGGGGTGGTTAGGGGGTGGTGGGTTGTAAAACTCAAAAATTTGTTCTATTCATAATACGCGTCCATTGACCTGTGAAAGAAAGACCTAGCGGCATAATACCCTTTTTTAGGTCATTCCGAACATTGCCTTGCTTATTATAGAAACCAAGCCCAGTAAACTCATACGTTAGTTAAACGTTATTTAATCCCTGACACCTTTTCATTTTAACGTTACTTTTTTACGTACAATCAACTTAAAAATGTCGCGGTTTCTAACGTTACAAGTAACGTATAAATATACGTTTTATCCCGGTTTAAAAAAAGCGATCATTTTACGTTTAAAAAAGTTCAATTTTTAACCCTTTTTGAAAACGTTTAAAAATCGTGTATTTGCAACTTTAATAAGATATTATTTTTGCCCCAATGACAACATTATTCTGAGGTAGTACTTGAATTGCTATTAATAGTGCTCATAATTTTAAAGGGTATCATAAATAAAACGCAACGGTTGCTTTTTTAACGTATTTATTGAACTCTCATTAATAAGTGGATACATCAAAGTAGAAGGCTGCTTATAAAGGAATGTACATATAATATATAACTTAAAATAAAGTATATACAGAACTTTAAGAGCACTTATAAAAAACGCAATGTAAAATTTTTGTTTCGTTAAAGATGCTCGTTTTGTTACTTTTCTTTGTACCTACTTGACGTTTCGAGAGAATCTTAAAATGTGGCATAATTGACAATTACCTAAAAGTAGAGCATTTTCATTAAATCTAGAACAACTCTAACTATTTATTTTTCATGACCGCACCATAATATGTCCGGCGTTAATAAAAATTAGGAAATCACAGTTTCAATTTTGCGTTAATCCAAATCATTATAAATACAGGAAAATAAAGCAATACAGATTTATTCCTTCAACAGTATGAAACAAAATGTAAAAAAGCCAAATAGTAATTAGGAAGCATGGTAATTACAATGCTACTATTAAAAAACGGTTATAGGTACTCCATATGAGTTGAGAAGAAAGACCAGAACAAACGCACGCCACCAAGCGACGAGTTGTAATAGCATCATTTGCGTCTCTGAGGTCCACAGCAAAATTTTAGCATTAGGGACATTCGCATTTTCATTTCAGCAAATTATTTAGTCATGTGATGTACTTACCAAACGCAGGGCCTGTACTAAACAGCTGAAAACTCAGGAAGCGGAGAACACTTGTTGACTCTACAACAACACGGGTGAAAATGGCCGCCGCCAGTACTGATGGCACGACATGCACGCACAGCCTGGCTCTTTCGGACCAGTCAAATTGCTCCGTTTAGAAACTACGTTATTATAACGTTGTACCTGAACGAGCAATGCACGTTATTTTCATCTGCTATCATAACGGTTTGTATAGCTTATAGCGGATTAGCAAAATTATGTATTTTGTTTGTTGTTAGACGCTTGACCAGATTGTGCTCCTAATTTAAAAATGAAGAGCTTTTGAAAAACCAGTTGCTCATATGGTTAATAAAATGGTTTAGCCAAACGTTACTTCAACATTGAAACTCTATAGATTGCAGAATGATTATGAATCAGAACGTTATATTAACGTCTGAATACATCGTTTTTGTCACACTTTATTTATGGAGTCCACAGCGTTACTCTAACGTGAAAGTGAGCCACCGTAAAATTATTTATTTATTTAAACGTTATTATAACGCTTTAATCAAACGGTATAATTTTACACCAAAATCAAACCGTTAACATTCTAACGTAAACGTTTTATCAACCGTTCACACGTTTAAATTACGTTTAAGTAACGTATATGTGTTTACTGGGAGGGACTTAGGAGTTCCTGATCATTTTTTACTTTTTTTGGGTGGGGCTGAAATTGGGGTGGTTAAGGGGTGGGGGGTTGCAAAACTCAAAAATTTGTTCTACTCATAGTAGACTGTCGATGTATCTGTGAAAGAGAGACCTAGCAGCATAATACCCTTTTTTAGGTACATCCGAACATTGCCTTGGCTATTAGAGAAATCAAGGGACTTAGAATTGTCTGATGCATACATACGAGTAGTGCTTTAGATAGTTCTGAATTTAGTAACATGGAAATTACGCGAAAATTATCGAATCGATTTTAATGAAATTTAGACACAGTATTATTGCCGTGGCGAGGATGAAAAATGCGTATGGTTTTCAAAAATCGTGTTATTGGCGGCGCAGCAACAATAAAAAAACTAAAAATATAAAACTCAAACTTCGTCTTTAAGTAATTTGGGGGTTCCTGATTATTTCGTTTCGTCCAGTTGAAGCTGGCAGAATAAAAATTGTGTCGTTTTAATTCCTACGGAGAGACTTGGGAAGCTATTTACTAGTTTTTGTGTCTGATGTTTTTTGAGGACATGCGAACGATTACTTGTTTGCAAGGACTCTCAGACTATAGCTTCATGCAAAAGGAATATAATAAAATGATATCACTGTTTTGTGTGGGAAGTACTGAGTCAATCAACTTGACTCCATTTTTTATTAGTTGCGAAACGGTTAATGGCTTTCCTATTTTTCGTTCTATTTCTGTGGCAGCATGTGTTAGGGCCTCCTTTTTGTAATTTTTTATATGGAATTTGTGATTTGGTGCAGCAATTGCATTGCTACTAGCAGATTGATACCTTTTTCTTCCTCATTCCCCTCGTCTGAAGACATTTTAATTACACTTACAATCAAAACACGGTCAAATTAAGGCACACGCAACTCGAGTGTACGTTACTTTTTGCGATTTTCGGCAGGAATGGCTAGGCGCAAATGCTCGTTTTATTGAGCAAATGCTCTTGAATATAAGCAAGTCATTATTCATATCAACTCGAGTAGATGATTATACTCCGACCTTTTACTCTAAGCTCTTGCATGGAGCGTTTGCTTATACTCATGAGCACTTGCTTTCTTTTTATTCATACGGGCCATTGCATCAACATCAGCATCATAATACGCGCATCTAGCCATGTAGCATGGGATCGGCTGCAGTCCCGCAATTGTTATAAACAATTGGCGGCACGCGCATGGCAGCCGCGATCGCGAGAGGCGGTACTCCTGAATGGTGGTGCGATCAGCAACGCTGCGTCACAGTAGCGTACTGCGATTGGAAAACAACCGCCAATCAACGCGTTCACGCTAATGCCGGTAGTCATTCAATTACTCTGTTATTGTTGTTGTTGTTGCATTGTACGGAAATCTCATAGGCGATGTGATTCATTCAAGTTTTTCTACCTTTCTGCTGTCTTCGTCCTACTGACGCATATCTCTGGATTTACATTAACCATGTAATAATTATACTGATTTCACTCGCCACATCGTAGGTGAGGGGAGTATAGATATACTTTATAATACTTTATTTCCAACAGGTTCCACCCAATAACAGGGAATGTTACAGAAATCAGTGGCTACTGTGTTATAAATTAATTAATACGCTAGATACTAGATAGTTAATTAGATGCAGAAAACCTAGATAAGTATGAAACTATAACAGTCTGTCTACTATCACAGTTAATGTCACAAGCATCACATATAGAATTAAATAAAGTGCACATAGTATGAACAGGGTACTTCTTCATTACATTCATAGGATAAATAGATGATTAATTTATATGTACAGGGTATCCCATTTTGGGCGCTTTTACGAGGTATTTCGGTTATTCTTGGAGATAGAGAGTAGAAGTTTTCGCGATATGTGCTACTTTTTCGTGAAACTAAAGATGCCGACAACAAAATTACCCTCTTGGTTTTCGAGATACAGGGTGAAATCGATCAATTTTGGGACCAGCCTGGTATCTCAGTTGTCTTTTATCTTATTAAAAATAGTGAAAAAAAAGGATTTAGTATATTAGATCTATCTAAACATTCCCTTTTACATATAACGTGCATGTGAAAATAGAATGGCAAAAAGGTCGAGATAAAACTTTTCTGATTAACGAGAATCTGTTTAGGAGTCTTGTTTTCGAAATCTCTACTAAAACTGTAGTTCTCTTATTAAATATATCGAATCCCTGATGTTGTTAATGGTTAAAAAGGAACAGAAAACCTTCAAAGCGCATAGACTGTCAAAAAAAGCATTTTCGATGTGTTCCCTTGATGATTAACGTTTACTTTGAAGCGATACGAGAAAAAATACCGCATTGCTCAAGAGAGACGTTTCGAGTGTTATATTTGGAAAAAGGAATTTAGAATGTCCGATAGGAATGCCTGGATTGGAACGAAACAAAGATCGATGGTACTTTTAAACACCTGCGTTTACACTCTAACAGGCTGGAAATGTAAGAAATTCTAACGCTCCGATTATCTGATGGAGATTTTTTTAACCTACTCTTTTAAAGAAAGGCATATCCTGAAAAAGTAGTCTACATGCCGTAAAAACATTAACCAAGATAAACAGGCAAAAAAGGTGCTGATGAGAAACATAGCAAAAAAAAGGAATAGAACCTATCAAAAATGATTACCAATCTCTCGGTTGATTGTTGTAATATTTTGATGATATGAATACTCGGATAATAAATATGTGTATCTTTAAAAATAATTTGTATTTGTGAATGACTATTCGTTTCCCTAAAAATAACCTTGGTTATATTATGCATTTTACGGATCAATATGAATAGGTATTAAATTTAACAATGGATCAGTCCATTGCGATTATCAACCACAAAATAAATTGCATAAGTATAGATATGATTGAAAGCTAACCGAGATATGGTCAGATTGTTTAATAGTATGCCATCTGCATGAACTTCTTCGCCGAATTTAACTAAAAAAACTGGTTTCAAATATAGTATCGGTAATCTGAATGGTTCCATTCAATGACAAACAACTAACGTCTAGAGCCACAGCAATAAATAACTATACGAGTATCGAGTCTAGTTAGTTTTTATTATATCCACAAATTGGTGAATTAGCATAACTGATATTACAGAAGAAGCCGACTGCATTCAAAAATTAGTGGAATTATCGCTTCGCTTTTTTACATACCTAAACCTGAATAAATTCGCTTTGTTGATTCGTTAAAATACTTTAATTTCAATTTTATCCAGCTTTCTCACCGTCATTAAATAGCGGCGCATATAACAACGTAACATAATCTGATAAGGAAACACTTTTAATAATTATATTCGTATACATAATTATAAGAACCTCATTATTACTGATAGACAAAGCCGACTTGCAAATATCACATTCTCTTGCATAAAATAAATATAGCTTAAAGTAAACTGAAAGCTTTTATACCATTAGAATGGAGAAAATAAATTATTAATATAGCTGAAAACAATAATGAACGACATCCGATAGGGACGTCGATAGGGAGGCTTTTCACACCAATTCTACTGTAGGTTTCCGAGGAAATGCTCCGACCACCCCAAACGTGAACTCGAGAATGGCAGAGGTCAAATTTCAACATCAAGATGTAAAACGCATTCCCCAAAAGTAAACACTAAGAAAGATACTGGTCCTGACCAAATTCCAGCCATTGTCTTTCAGCGCTGTGCCGCTGAGCTTGCACCTATTCCTTGCAAGCTCTTCAAACTATCGTATCAACGAGGCGTGTTTTCTGCAGCATAGAAGATCAGCTGCGTACAACCCATTCCTAAGAAAGGCAAAAAAAAACGATTCCATCAACTATAGACCTGTGGCTCTTCTCAGCATCATATCTAAGGTTATCGATTCTGTCATTAACACAGCTCCTGAAATACTTGGACAGCAGTAACATGATAAATGATTGCCAGTATGACTTCCGTACGCACAGGTCTACGGATGACCTCCTGGCCTACTCTACTCACTTGTGGAACAGAGTAATTGAACACCATGGCGAATCCCGTGTGGTTGCACTTGACATATCGAAAGCCTTCGACAAAGTGTGGCATGAGGGACCTCTGGTCAAGCTTGCTGCTTATGGACTGCCACCTGGCCTGCGCTACTGGCTGAATATCTTCTTGAACGACCGATCTCTGTTTGTTGTGATCGAAGGCAGTTTATCAGATGTATAATAAACGCTAATGTTCCTCAGGGATCTGTCCTATCCCCTACACTGTTTCTGCTACACATCAACGAGCTGCTGATAATAATATTCAATCCAATCTATTGCCTTACACATGACAGTACATTAAGAACGTGCATGGAACCAGACAAGCCACTATTATCTCAAGACCCAGGAGACAGTACGTCGACGACCGTAACATACCTCACAGATCAACGTAGATATCAAAACAATAATTATCGAGTGAAAATTAGTAAATAAAGTACAGTTTAACGTACAGAAATCTGAGGCAACAATACTGACAAAGAGGTTTCACGTTCGCTTACCAACTGTGGAAATGGAGGGTCACCCAACAGTCGAGTCACCCTCCGTCAAGCTTTTGGGAATCAGCATCAACAATAACATGTCCTGGCATGACCACGTCGTCAGTATTGCTGAAACGGCATCCCAGAAGCTTACAGTTTTTTTTCCGCTGTAGGAAGTTGTATATGCCAGAGCAACTACTGGGACAGATCCGACTATCGTTGGAGTATTGCTCCCATGTGTGAGGATGGGCTCCGAAGCACTCTCTAAAGCTTCTGGACACTATCCAGAAGAGAGCAGTTAGACTAACCGATACGCCTAACCTCACAAAGGACCTCCACAGCCTGGACCATCGAAGAAGGGTGGCTGACCTATCCCTGTTTTACAGATTCTATCACGGAAGATGTTCGAGTACGTCCAGACAAGGAACACTAGAGAGGCTCTGCGAGCGCGTCCTTACCGGGTTTTCCTTCCCGAACCAGTCTCTTCCAGCATTCCTTCTTTTGGAGAATTTCGACGCTGTGGAAAGAGCTGCCGGGGAATTTGTTTCCCGGCTGCTACAACCTGCAGCGTTTCAAATCTAACGTGCACCGATATTTTCTCACAGAGTTTCTACAGCGCCATAGGCTTTCAGCCTTTGCAAGTGGCTGACCAAAAAAGTATAATATAAAATATAGTAACACTTTTATTAGAAAATCTAGTATATCTATCATTCAATACTCGATAATATCTATCATCTCATACGAATGGATGAAGTCTCATTGACGGACATAGGTAATAATAGTAATGGATGAAAAAGCGTGCTTTATGATCATGTTAATTCGCATACTGATTAGCTGCTATTTAATTGCTGATTTGCCGCTCTCTGCAATCCGTGCGCGATCGATTAAACAGTCGATGATGCAATGCCAACTGATGCACCATTCGAGAGCTTAGATGTATGTGCGGGCAGCCATTTTGTTTACACGCATCCACCTTCCGTTCGCTGCTGTCACTGTTTGGATTAGCAGTCGATTAATAATGATTAAAGCAAATAGCCAAGGTGAAATACGATTAGAAACGAAAAGCTTGTAACAGGGCTTCGATACATTCTATTACTCAGTGGCAACTGAGTCTCTGAACCGTGCCTGCTAAGCAGAATTCTTGTGAGAAAGATGTTCGCCGTTGCACGACACACCGGCATTAAGCGCACTGCAGAGAGCAGCGCAATCCTCATACGATCTAGAGTGCTGGAGGTGAAAGGACCATAATCAGCGGATTAACGACGTAGTATTGTCAAAACTGGAACGTATAGCATCTTACAGCCGCGTTGTGTGACTTGACGTAAAGGCAGGTTCTGACTGTTCAGTTTCACTGAATCAGTTGACTAAATCAGCATTAATGAAAGCGAGGTTTGTTCTCACTGTTCATTTTTCAATAATGATTCAGTCAAAATGAATTAAAATAGGACTGGCTTTCACTTTGACTGAAAGTACAAACCCACTGATCAGTTTTAATGAAGTGGCGTTCTCACGTTCATCATCTGTTCAGTATCACTGAATCAGTCAAACTGAATCGTGAGAAACCCATCTTAAGCCAAAGTTCACCTTACGCGCTGACAAGAGGTGGAAAAGGGCTTTTGCCAAGACACTTGTAACTCTACAGTAGAGCAGTGGAGACACCTTCTTAACAAGCCACTACGAGGCCCTCAGTCTCCGACTCTAACCGAGTAAAATTTAAATAGGTCATTAAATTTTGTTATTATTAGGGCCGATTTTATCAACACGCGGATTTTAACAAAGGTTTTGACCAATGAGAGCAGCCCATTCAAGAACATGCATCTGTCAAAGTACTCTGAAAATTATTGATTTCTCTCGAAATTTACCTCAAAAAGACCAAAAATGACATGCTTTATATACAATCGACCATTATGAACCATCTAGTATCTTTTCCGATCTGATTCTCCATCCTAAAATGGGTGAAAAGTTGCATTTTCTTGTTTAACAAAAAGTTTAGCAATTGCTAATTTCAACCAATCAGATTCCGCAAAAACTGTACACTTGATCGCTGGTTTTTGCTTCTGCTAAATGATAATGATGACAAAAAATTAGGGTTTTGAATAATTTTTTTGTGATAAATGGAGAGATCAAATATAAATTTTACAACAAAACTGTTTTTGTTTTGTTTTTTTTTTCGCAATAATCCAAAAGTTATATCAAAACAAAAATGAGTTTTTGAATCCAGAACCGAAAACACGCCGACGGCTCCCGAACCCATGTGACGTACTTCTTGAAAATACTTGTAACAGTTGTAACTAAAATGCATATTTGTGATGAATGAAGTTTGGAGCTTGAGACGAAGTCAACGATCGCAATAAATATCTTTTTGAATGGTTGAAATTAAATCACAAAAAAATGTGTGTAATATGAGTAAAACGTATATCAATGAATATTTTGGTTAAAAAAAATTAAAAAAAGTAATTGCACGGGCTGGGTCTCGAACCAACACCCATCAACACCTCCCACAAAACAGGCAAGCGTTGTCGAACACCATACCACTCGGCCACCCGCCATCTCGGCGAACGGATCGCCTCAACGGTACATATTTGATTTGGGATTCGGTACTTTTTTACCGGGATTTGTGATCTAATTATTTCAACTTTCAACCATTCAAAAAGATATTTATTTCGATCGTTGACTTCGTCTCAAGATCCAAACGTCATTCATCGCCTATGTTGCAACAAATATACACTTGTTACAACAATAGTTTGATGAAAAGTGTCATCCAGCTTTGACGTTTTGCTTTCAATATTGATAAAATACTATTGGATGATATTTATTAACCTAGCCCGCAATACCCAATAGAAAGCTTTTGCTAAATAACATCCAATAGAAAAGCTTTGTTAAATATGCATGTTGATAAAATCGGCCCTTAGTGTATCTCGTGATATTTATTATGCGTTGAGCTTTGCGATTCAGTAAAGTATGTGTATGCTTTAAATAAAGACTTCAAGAGTTATATTTCGCGTATTTCGAACTTGTTTATTCAGTATACAGTTGACTGAGTGTCATGATTGATGGTGGTTTGGTAGCTCTTCTGAAGTGTTCCAGTTGAACCAGCTTTAAAGTCTTCTTCCATACAAACTGTGTGCAGTATTCGAGTATATTCCTGAGAGTCTAACACCACTAGACTATAGCGCAATTACCATCAAGTTAATCGTTTTATGACGTGTGTTTATGAAATAGAACCTATTCAATTGGTTGTAGGTGGGAACAATTGATTGCTTATAATTCATAGGCTGTTTTCATATGTATGCATGTATGTATGTAGCAGTGTACTTACTTACTTGACAGCTCTATTGACGCGTTCATTATAATTATGTATGTGAAGAAATAGCAGAGGAACGTAGTATGTATCTATAATTTGTGAAGTCTCTAATAATGTATTAGGCCGATTAAACAAATATTCGGCGAATCTACTTCAAGCTTCAGTTTCCTAAAATGGATATTTGGTTAAAATACTTTGAGCAGCATTTTAGATGAGATTTTATGGATATTTCATGGTATTTATATCACGAAAATCATCTCCGACGGTTTGTCTGTCTGTGGATCTGTCTAATCTCAGTTAGTGTCGTATGGATTTTTATTAAATTTGGGGAGTCGTAATAGGCACTACTGTCACATCTTTGAAAATGGGTGCAGTGGAGTTAAAGCTATTATAGCAAAAATTGAACATTCACAGAACTGCCCTCCCTCCTCCTATTTTATAATTCCCTAATCATTTTTCATTTTTTCCAGGAATGCAAAATTCCCTGTGTTCGTATAGGCCTCTCAACTGCTTCAGAAAAATGTCGTTGGTGTTATTCTATAGTTTATATGTATATAAATACTTATCCAGAACATTGCCTTCGAAGAGATGTATGTGGAATTTTTTGAGACATATCGCACTTCATAACCTGTAACTACTAGCCAGTTTGCTTAGTTTCCGTGTATCGTTGCAAATAGGTTTACATAAATTTAGTGTCGCATAAAAACCGATATTCGAAAACTTACTTTCTCAGGCGCGGTGTCTCGTCTATTTGCTGGTTTAGCATAAATATTTACAATTTGGGAAAACAATATTCAGTGAATTTTGTTGAAAAAGAAGTCTTATCGTTCACAACAAGCCATCCTATGGCAATAACAATTGATTGTTTATTAAAGGTATGAGGACGAAACTGAGATGTTGCGGATGACTAAACATTTTTCGTGTCATTGAAAATAAGCTAACAATTCGTCTTGTCTTGCCTTTTAGGGAAAATTATTTCCAACCTTGCGTTGTTTGTATAGAGAAAAACCAAAGTGCGATGTATGTATATAAGAGAATAGTAGTATAGTAGCGCGCTTCTTCAGAGGCTAGCGTGTACAAACAGTGTACGTAAGTGTGTGTACATATCTATTAATACATCATTAAAATGGTGAGTGTCAAATTAACCTAATTTTTGGTGAAATGCCGTGTGGCCGTCGCCCTCGCCGCGTCGACCGCCGGCCATTTTGGATCCCGGCCCGGCCCAATTTCGAATCGGTTTCTTCCCCGAAGCAGTAAAGGAATCGTGCCACACGCCAACATCACCGGCGCGCCGCGCTCACAAAATCATCGCCGGAATCTCAGGGCTCCTCTTATTTGCTCAGAATTCTATATAATTCCCTACACTGTTTCTGCTGTACGTCAACAAGCTGCTGGAAATAACATCCAATCCAATCTACAGCTTCGCAGACGACAGTACATTAGTATCGTGCATGGAACCAGGCAAGCCACTAGCATCCCAGGAGACGGTGCGTCGGCGACAGCAGCATGCCTCACAGATCAACGTAGATACCAAAACAATTGTCGATTGGGGATTAGTAAATAAAGTATAGTTCAACGGACAGAAAACTCAGGCTACAACACTTACAAAGAAGTCTCACGTTGACTTACCGACAGTGGAAATGGAGGGTCACCCCATAGACGAGTCACCTTCCGTCAAGCTTTTGGGGATCAACATCAACAACAACATGTCCTGGCACGACCACGTTGTCAGTATTGCTTAAACGGCATCCCAGAAGCTTGGAGTTTTGTTCGGCTTTAGGAAGCTGTACACACCAGAGCAACTACTGATGCTCTACAAGGCATAGGCCCGACCTTCGTTGGACTATCGCTCCCATGTGTGGGGATGCGTTGCGAAGCACTCTCTAAAGCTTCTGGACACTATCCAGAAGAGATCAATTAGACTAATTGATAGGCATATGATACCACGGAAGATGTTCGACTGAGCTCTCCCAAGTGATAACAGCAAGTGCCGTCGGTACGAGGAACGCTAGAGAGGCTCTGCGCGCTCATCCTTACCAGGTCGAGGTCCCTACTCTCCGAAAACTAGCCTTCTTCAGCGTTCCTTTTTTTGAAAACTTCGACGCTGTGGAATGGGCTGCCGGGGAATTTGTTTCTCCGACGGCTACAACCTACAGCACTTCAAATGTAAGATACACCGAAACTGATCCTCTCGCAGCGCTTCTCAGCGCCATAGGCTTTCAGCCTTTGCGGGAGGCTGACCATAAAAAAAGGAGCATATGATCAAAAAGCTAGTAGAGATGAGAAAATCTTTGGGTTGTGGCCAAACTTTTGAAAAGAAAGTGTGGGCCACTGCATGAAGGATACTCTGGTGTTAACTGCCAAGCTTTCGGCAATACGTATTGCCATCTTCAGGGTTTTAACAATGAGGCTTGATCATGAAAACAGCACTGCATTGGCTTTTTGCTCACCTGTTGTACCCAGAAGGTCTTTTGAAAAACATTTTTAAATCGAAAGATGTGTGTAAATTTTGTAATGAAACATATAAAGCCGTCGTGTAGTTTGTAATTTTATACCTATATGTTGTTCATGCTGAGCTGCTTGTTGTGAAGACACCGAGATTAACCAAAAATTTTCTGAAAAATGTTAGACGATTTTGTACAAGAACTGGCATTTTAAGTCTTTGACTCAATGCAGTGCTGCTTTCATCGGCAAACCACAACGTTAAAGCCCTGAAGATGACGATAAACATTGCCGAAACTTGGCAGTTAACACCAGAGTCTCCTTTATGTACGCAACCCCAAGGTTTTCTCAACTTTATGTGGAAATTATATAAGTAAGTCGCTGAAAGCAGTGAACCAACAGAAACAACTGCTCCGAAGGGAAATGCCCCTACCGGCATTGAACTACACTATCGGCACAGTATATCCAAATTTTTGGGGAAACGTCAAGAAAGTGATGTCCACCTTATTCAAAGTGAGCTCAAGGATATCACATTTGCAATCTTTGACTGGAACATGTCCTAATAGCGGGCTTTATCCAAGTCCAGTGCGGTCATTGACTAGGGACACCGCATCTCCTGATCGATGCGACTGAGAAATTTTTTCATTGGGTTTTATTTTCGCACGAGTGTGCAAATTCATATAATTTCCATATGTCACAGAATTCAGCAGAAACAAAACTCGTGTCCAATATCGAAAGTTACTGTCCTTCCACACCAAATAAATGCATATTATATATGTCTACTATATCATGATATCTGTTTGCACATATTTCATGCATATCTGATCAATACTTTATCAATCATATATTATGTATGCGGTTGTCGCAAATGTCGGCATATAAGCAATGCAGTTAGGATGTTAATCAAAATTTATTTGCGGAGAATTGAAAGTCGTCAATATTCCTTACGAGCAGTTATTGCAGAAGTGTCCGTAGTTTAGAGAAAATATTTAAATACAAATCCCCTGTTTATGTGTGACTTATGTAGTCGGTCGTTCGGCTATTTGTCGCCACACTCGTAAACTACCGGCCACCTTATCGCAGACAAAACCAGAAATACTCCTGAATATTCATACATTTTTTATCACGGATTACTACGGTGTTATTTACTAGCCATCCGATTGATTGGAAAAAGTTGTCGCTGGCATCATTTGGAATGGAAATCGATAAATTGCGCGGATGTGGTCAAAGAAGGGCGTCTCGTATTTCTGCAAACGTAGCGACAGTTTTCTCAAACTATTCTCACACCATATGCACCTGACAGCAACGTGACTATATACATATATACATTATACAGACTATTGTACTGACTTATATAAGTCATGAAGTACATAAACTCCCTGAAATTACAATTGATTTCGAGATTATTCTAGTGATTCTCTTTATTTGTTTTGTTGTTAATTTCAAATAAATTCGGAGGTGTCTACCGCTATTTCGGTACAACTTTAAGTTTGTCTGCAACGTGGGTTGATGTGAATGATAAGAGGAAGCCCAAGGCATGACATAATTGGCCTTTTCTTGTAATGAGCCCGCTGTAACGATCTAGCGTATGTAAATGTTCCCGCTAGAAAGTCTCACTTCCATAAAGAAGTCCTGCTGAAGAAGCGCGCGTTTAACAAATTAGCAAGGAAACTGTGGGCACAGCATATTCAACTACCAGTAGCGCGACTGTATTGACATTATGCAGACTATTTGTTCAACTGTTCATGCGCAGGCTGCTTCAAAGTCTCCACTCTGGATTAGATTAATGAAAATTGTTTCTTTTGCAAGGATACTAGCAGCAGCAGTTATAATGATCCATTAACAACACATTTTGTCCCAGTTCGAATCGCCCATCATTTAGTTTATTTTTTTTGTGTTCCTAGGTAAATATGAGTGCTAGATAAACTATTTTTTATATAAACTTTACATATAACAATGATTTTATATTTTCGTGACCGTAGATTTCAAACTTCGCTTTTTCTAGTGGTATTGCGGTCAATCAAATGAAACAATTTTCCTTTCCACGACGTTTCGGTTTATTACATCTATTCCATCGTCAGGTGTCTATAAAGAATTATAAAAACAGGTAAATATGTTGTCTAGTAGATGAACTGTATATATATATATATATATATATATATATATATATATATATATATATATATAAGAAAACATCTAGTAAAAATGAAAATTAACATTACTTAGCAATATAACAGAACAATATACAATGAAAAATTTTTTGGACTAAAAGAAGATAAAATTAAAACACTACTTACATTTTGCTTTAGTTTGTTACATATTTTTTTAAACAATTATATAGAGCGAAACCGTCCCTGTGGGTTTAGGGAACAGAATGACCTTAAAATTTATGGCATCTTATAATTCCAAACTTGCTGTACTTCTTGCTGTTCCTGTGGTGGGATAAGCTACTAAAAGGTGAGTTTTTTCCTTCCTCCAACATTACATTATGTTTACATCGCGCTCACTATCTTCTAGCGGGTACCCCAACATTGATCCCGAACTGTTCTGCTATTCCATACTGGCACGAATCGTTGCTGCATGGATTCGCCAATTGAATTTAACTTGTACAAATACATATACCTTGTTTGTCCTTAATTGAGGAAGAAGGATGAGAACCTAACCAGTGAACGGAGAAGCATTATTGATGACGATATGTACCTGTAGAATTTTTCGCATCACGCGCCAATCTCTTTCTCCGGCACGGTGTTCGGGATCACTGTTAGGGGTACCTATACCAGCTAGAAGTTTCTTTCACGTTCGGAGGTCATAGTTTTTATACGGCATTCGAGTTTTGGGTGAAAATTCACTTTTTTTTTTGTTTCAATATCCAATCTACATAGAACAAACTAGGTGTTGATGAAATCCACTCTAGAAGAAGCAAATGTTGGTAGCATTTTTACATTATATTTTTGTTTTGTTTGTTACATATTTAACAACAAACAAAAAAATTGGCACGTCCCTTGCGCCTCCCCTACATAATTCAGTTAAAAATTTAAGTATAGTCTCAGTCACACCGTTTCCTTGATGCAGTAAGTAAAATACGTTAAGACCATAAACATCAGTAATTGAATTGAAAAATGCGTTTGTTATATCAGATGGTGATTACTAATACCATAATATACAGGCTGCCCTAGCTGAAATTTCTCACCCATGTTATATCTAAAATTATCAGAAAAACTGAAAATCGCCGTAACACGTCGCTTTGCATTTCGAGAGGGAACTTTCCCCCGAATTCGTCATCATTGTGTTATCACCTCTTTCATCTCCAGCAGCCCCTACTCCAAAATCTTAAGAGAGACCACGGTACTTATGATATATCATTTTGAAAGGAATTCAAATTGATTTATGACAAGTATGGTAGTCTCATTTAAGATTTTGAAGTAGGGGCTGCTGGGTGTGAGGTGGTTGACAGCACAGTGTTTACGTATTCGATGGAAAACATACCCCTTGGAATACAAATCGACGTGTCACGACGATTTTCAATTTTTATGATAATTTCAGAGATAAGATGAGTGGGAAATTTTAGTTGGGACACACTGTATATTTATTATATCAATAAACTTGATTTGCTTGAATTCACCAACAGTGTTTATAAAATACATAACTATTCTTTGTGAATACAGTTAATCGCATTATTGATACAATATGCAGAATACGCTAGGACCATAAATATTGGTAATTGATTTAATAAATGCGTTTGTGTGCATAGTAAACAATAATCACTGAAACCATAACATATATTTATTATATCAATAAACTTACTTTGTGTCATTCACAAACGGTGTTTATGATATTCAGAAACTATTATTTGTGAATACAATTATTACTGAGACACATCTCTCAACAATTCATAAACGCTCGTTTATTGGATACATAAAACCGTTGGTTGGCGCGAATTTCATGAGCGGAATGAATAATGTCAAATAACTCGTGGGTCATGCAAAAATAACGCAGTTCTGCTGTTTCGTCTGTACTTCTTTCAATTAGCTTTTCGATATCGCCAATCTTTAAAATATCATACCTTTTCAATCGTCGTCTTTGTTTCGAAGATATTGTGTCACCGTTACTTTTATACAAGCTTTTGCCGCCTTTACCTTGTGAGTGTTTAGTCGTCTCTTTCTCTTGTACAAATATTACTACGATCATTGCTACCATTTATGACTTTTTGCAGTTCGTCATTAAAACATAACCTTAGGTCTTCTATGGCACTCTCTAGCTACTGGCCGGCGGGCGTAATTTCGGCCGGTAATCCCTTGGCCTGCCTGCATAAATCAAGGGGTACCATTTATGACAGGGGGGTCCGAGGGTTTGATGTTTACGATGAGATTAAAATATTGGTAATTAATAATTAATAGTATAAAATTCACAAATAACAGGTATAATATTATTATAGCTAGTCAGTATTATAACTTATCTTGAAGCTACTAGTCGATAGAAAGCATAAAATATATTATTTGTATACGATGGCATCAGTTTCAGTAATTAAGAGTTCACGCGGTTGTGACTTACTAGTTGTAGAAAAGTTTCAGTTTTGTAAACAGGGCGTATTAAAAAGTGGTGAAGTACGTTGGAGGTGTATAAAGAAAAATTTAAGATGTTTAGCCAAACTGTACACTGTTGGTGCGGAATACACAGTTACTAGAAGTGAATTAATCCACAACCACGAGTCCGATGAAACTACGTTGGAGAGAAAAATAGTGATGACTTCATGCAAGCGCAAAGCTGAGGAAGACATATCGGAGAAACCTTCAAAAATTATTAAAAGCGTTCTTTCAAATCCTTTGCCAGAGAATTTGTCATCGACAGATGTCAGTCTAATAAGAAGAAATTTGTACAACAGCCGCCGTAAGCTCTAACCAGCCCTGCCTAAGGATATTCACGATGTACATTCTGTACTCGATAGTTATGGACCGAAAACCACAACAGGTGAACATTTTTTGTTTATTAACAGCACAGCTGATAATATCATTGTTTTTTCTTGCCATACAAATATAATAAGTTTATGTAAAATGAAAGATTTTTACATGGATGGCACATTTTCTTATTGTACAAAATATTTTTATCAGTTATTTACCATCCATGGACTGGAAAATGGTCATTATGTTCCCCTTTTGTATTGTCTGTTGCCCAATAAGACCAGTGACACATATATGAGACTTTTTTCTGTTGGTAAAATCTAAAATTTTTGAACTTTATAATATTGTTTTTGAACCGAAGGAGGTATTTGTGGATTTTGAAATCGCAATTCATAACGCATTAAAAGTTGTCTTTCCCAAAACCAAACTAAATGGTTGTAGATTCCACTTGCATCAGGCGTGGTATAGGAAAATACAATCATTAGGGTTAACCCAAATGTATAAAGGTAAAAACTGCGAGGAAAGCAAATGGCTTACTCATACTTTTGGGCTAACTTATTTAGACCCGAGTTTAGACCCCTCTGAAGTTGAAGATTGTTTCATATTTGATCTCATGTCATGACCATAAATTTATAGATAAATACGCAGACTATTTATTAGAAAACTACATAGCGCCAGAATCTCATTTTCCACCAAATATATGGGCATATGAAAACCCATCAATTAAAAGAACCACAAATGCCTGCGAATCATTCCATTCGCACTTTAATTCTAGTTTTTATTCAAGTCACCCTTCTATATTTATTTTTATAGAAAAATTAAAAGATTGTCAGATCGATGCATATTTAAAAATAAAAAATTTAAATATTCCAGCAAAAATTAAAGACAAACAAGTAAAAAATAAACTAAAATTTATCGAAAACATGGTAAATATGCTTCGATCTGGCAATATTTCTAGAATTAATTTCGTTAAATGTGTATCACATCAAAACGTTTTTTAAAAATTTATAGTTTACCTAAGTTATAGAAATAAGTTGATGTAATAATTTTATTGAAATAAAGAAATATTTTAATATAAAGCATTCTGTTATTTTATTTGATTTGCGGCCGAAAATACCTATGAGATAAGGAAGCAACCTAAAACCTCCGGCCGAATTTACCTACCGACTTTTAGTAGGTACTGGCCCTTTTTCCGGCCTAAATTACATCCGCCCCTACTGGCTAATGCCTAATTCAGATGCACACGACATCCGACCATACGACGGTACGAAACTTTTCCTATTGGTTGAAATACTCAAAATGATGTCAAATCAAAATATTTCAACCAATAGGAACAGTATCGTACCGTAGTATCGTCGGATGTCGTATGCATCTGAATTAAGCTTAACCCGCACAAAGATCAAATACTTAAATGAATACACTAGCTCCAAAAGCCCAGAGGTATCGTTTACAAGCTGACACCCGTATGCACCGTTCGGCGATTCTAATCCTAGTTCCCTAATCGCGTTTTGCGAATCTTTGGCATCTAGCCATGCACCGTCAAGAGATTAACTAATCCAGATTGGAGATACGGCAAGGCTGTGTTCGCAAGATTGTTTTGACAGTGACAGTGTCAAAATTGTCAGTTTGCGGTGCATAGTAAACAAGTAATCTAATCCAGGTTTACATAACTAATCGCGCAATTGGCTTACGGTGCATACGGGTGTGAGACACGCACAAAATCCACGACGCGTTATGGCAATCACAGTAGAACAGGACGCGTTTTGGCAATCGTAGTTGAGCGGGCTAAATTAAACAGTCGGAAAGCGATAATTTGGACATTGGCAAAATGGTAGCAGCCAAAACGCGTCGGTGTTTGCTCCTAACATATACACTTTACATATAACGTTATGATGAAGGGGAGCGACTTGTAGGTCTATGCACTAGTGGCTTTTGTTATTCGTCCTCTTCCTTCATTCATTTCAACCAGTATGCGAAGACGAGAAAAACATTCTACGTTAAACAGCAGACATTGCGCGATTTTCGCCCGTCGCTTGTCGTCTGCAAGATACGTAATAAGGCTGTAGGTCACATCACGAAATCGGAAATTTCACAATCCCGTTAATTCGAGCCTGTCAAACCAACAGAGTCCTCACCCATAGTCTGAAAGGGACTGGAGCTGTCGCGATACTCTGCATCATGAGAAAGATGCGTACTAATTGTAAAGAGAGTACAGCTGCTGGTGCATATATGCCTTATATGATGAGCTGTGGGTTATAATGTTTTGCTAGCTGGTCGCTAACTGTTCGCCATGTTTGTGCGCTCTCACGCTAACGCGCTGGAGTGGCGGCGTCTATAAATCAAGATTGTCTACTTCATTATTCAGCCTCAGTCTGGTGGTACGTAGGTACCACACGCAGCATTATGTGGTTAGTGACATTCGAGAAGTTTAACGGATATGAATACCAAATCCAAGTCCTGTCATAACATAACATGCAGAATGGCCGTTTGAAATATGACAGCAACAGGATTGTTAATTGTTATGATTCAAAGCAAGGACCGTTCCTTACTATTCTGAACCGCTAATTTGCAGATCATCGTTATACGGATATGCAACGGTTATTTTAGAATAGTATATTCAATGACGAATGTATAATACGATAACCCTGGGACTGTTGCATCCCGAACCGGTCGTTCTTCATACATCAAAAACCAAGCGTTACGATCACATCTTTGTTGCTAAAGTGTCCAGGGCTTGAAATAGACTGACAGAAGATGTATTTATTGAACCTACGAGTGTTGACCTATTTAAGTTCCGGGTCGACAAATTTCCCCTAACCACAAACAACTTGAAACTTCTTTGTCGCATATTACGTATTATACCTAAATATGTATCGCAATGTAAAGGTATAAGATTATAAGAACATGAGTATACAGTACATTTTTTCTTCTTTGACGTGACTCCAATGTGAGAAATTGAACATATTATAATTCATCCATTCTGTGATATCACAAACTACCTACTTCAGTGGTTTGTGCAAATACATTTGGTACCTGCAACTGCTCTGAGATGTTGTTATATTAGACCCTGGTTAAGTTTTCCAGTGCGGTTGTTAAAAATTTGGAAAATCTGGGAGCTGATTCATCCTTACTTATAGGTACTGAGTTACCAGTATGGAATATTGATTCAGTTATGCCTGCATTTTAACTATGCCATTCAAACAATGAGAGTGAATCAACCATTTGCTATATATTGTGCCGACTATTTTCGGTTAGGGCTAAAATTCCGGACATTTAAGGATTTTTGTGATTCCGCCCGGACACGGAATCGAGCGCTAAATTCTGGACATGTCCGGATGGTCACCCTACCCTAACCTAGCTTCTTCATAGCAGCCGCGGTACTCTGATGTTTAGGCTTTGCCTACGCGGTTTGCTCGATCATAAAAAACATTTAATCACTTATTACCTATACTTCCGCGTAAGTATGGTGATATAATTATGATGGTAGGAAAATTATTAACACCAAAATTCTGTAAACTTTCCTGAAGCCTGCGGACCTGGAACAACATCCTCCATAGGCTGTGTGGGACTACATGAGGCTCTACCGCTGAAACACTAAGAACCTCAGGACTAGAGCTGGTTTACTTGATTGCAGAATACGGCGCTACAATCTGGCTCAACAGTGCACATACCCAAAAGGTAGATACACAATTGAAAGAGACCATGAGGATAATCAGCGCTAAAATCAACTGAGAATATATAAACGTATGCAAGGCAACTCTAAACTTCCCATACACCAGGATACGGATAAATCGTGCAAAAACAGACTACGATCCAGAAGACCAACCATAAGAACTGCCAGAGAACTGCACACGTCACAGTTAGACCCCATAGACTCTTGGGACCAAAAATGGACTGATAACTGCTCCTCTCAGGGCAGAAATCTTCCGTGCATAAGAACGGAACCGATCAGCCCTGTAAAATATAGACATCGCAAAATGGAATACGCAATAACCATGGCATATGCGCGGACTCATTACACAAATGGGGCAGGGTACAAACTGCGAGGTGTGACTGCGGGGCGGAAAAGCAAAACAGTTAGACATGGTGATGGAATGCCTAAATACGGCGCACGGGGAAACTTTGATGACTTCCTAATGGCAACTGACGCCTAGATTGAGTAGGTGTCTAGATTAAATGTGTGTTTGTGAACTGGACTAACTTGTAATTTCTTTTATGCATTTTTATGTGCTTTGACTCATATAAAGCCATACGATAAATAAATAATTGCTGAAGCCTCAAGAGGCCTTTTTAGCGAGATAGCCTTGTGGCGGGCGTGATTCTGCTATTGAATTTCGAAAACGAATAGGAACGCGGCCAAAAATATCAATGTTAATCCGCCGTCGCCACACATGACATGCACACGATGTGATAGCATTGAAACGTTTAGCGTCTGCATCAATTACCTGCATTTTTCAATGCAGTAATGCTGTTTGTTGTTAAATGCCACCCGAAACACGAACGCTAATTAATAAATCGCACTTCAGCGCGACAGATTTGTTTTCGTTTCGAATAAATCGTGAGTATTTTAAAGTATGCTCGATTATATTTAGTTATAGGATCAGGATAGATTTTGACCACGTTTCATGAAAGAAGAGCGTGATGAATTAAGTGCCGTTGTTGAGAGACCAAAATGAAAATCACTGGTCGTTTAGGTACAATTTTTAGTAAAACCTGCATTGCCTTTCTTCAAAAAGGTGTGTCATGGCAGTCAATATTGCTGTTTTATTGAAAACGGCGTATGACGAAGTAAATGGCCAAAAAGAAAAAACCTCAGAACTACATATTAGGTGTTTTAGAGGTTCCTGGTTATTTTCCACTTTTACCAGAAGGCGTGAAATTGAGGTGGTATATAGAAAACTATAAACTTATTTGAAGTCGTATGTGTGCAGGCTTTGAAATCTTTTGGTCGTCTTACACTTCATAATCCTATAACGTGTAACTAGGAAATTACTGTCTTAGACACTGCATTGCTCTTATCACGGAGAATAATTGTACAGTTTTTGAAAATCGATTTGGTTTGGGGGAGGATACGGGAGTAGGAAATTCGCCAATAGTGTTTCTCAGAAACAAGAAAAGTATATCTATTGTTTTTGTAAGCTGTGCCAACAGATGAGGAATAGCCAAAAAAAATAAAAAAACACTAAAAGATATTTTAAATCTCATTAATCATTTTCTTGATGAGATATAACCATCATAATTTTCTAACGTTATAAATTATACAACCTCGAAAAATGATGGCTAGGTTAAGCTTAATTAAGTCTGAGGTTCAAATTTGGTCTTTTCGGAACAACAAAGTGGAAAATGTGCTTCATCCGAAGCCTTCTATATTTACTAAGATACACCGAGCCACGATTTCTCAAATAAGGAAAATAGACACACACCCCTCACCCCTCCCTTGGATGCAAATAATGCTGATCTATACAAAGTTAATACGGAAAACAGGATTGTTTAATTCACAACTTGGTAACTCCAGACTTTTTGTATATTGAGTTGATTACCATTTTTCATTAGTAATGAACCAATAATCACAACGATACCAAACAAAATGTTTGTGTAAAATGCGTGCTAAGACGAATCGTGTTGTGTCTGGAGCGATGGTGTTCCGGCAAACAGCGGACAGCGGACAGCGGTGGCAGTAGTAGTGCGATGAGCGTGTTCCGTGTCGGTGACGTTTTGGTCTAATTACCGTTTGACAAATTGCACGCCATGTCGCTGGCCGACGCCGCCGCGCCGCAGCGTTGGCGTCGTTTGTCGTCGCCGCCGCCGCCACGCACTGATTTTCTCCATTTTATTATAAACCAGAGCATCCGTGCTGTGCCTTACGCCTCAACCGTTTTCTTATTAAAAAATGCCATCAAATCGCCCAACTCACTACTTCCCACAGATACAAAAAAATTGGGACTTACAATGAATTGCTGGAAGTTGCCCCCCTACCCCCTCCCCCCCCCCCCCCCACCCACCCCGTGTTAACCGGTTTACGATGAACTGATTTGAGCCAGACAGTAGACACTAATCCCTATGAAACGAAAAACAAGAAAAAACTTCACGTTTCTTTTTTGCATGAAGTGGAGGTTATGGTAAACTGCTTGACGGCAACACATTTGCGTGGTAAGGGGCGAGGTTAAAAGTCGAGTAGGCCGAGGCGTGGCCTATTTACAATCCTTTTTACTACAAAGACATACCGCTAACGGAGAAAAAATGTTAGGGGGGCCCCGGTCCCTCGACGACTTACGCACCGCTTCCTTTGGCGTTACGCCGAACTGGCTTGCGGCGCAGCTGGGCGGTAGAAGCGTCGTAAAAAAAGTATTCAGAAATGGACATGTGTATTATACCTGTAGCCAGATCCTGGTATATATCACAGTTGATCCCTTGTCTGTGTTACGGGTATAACGTGATTGATATACAATATGGGTAGGCGTTACGGTAAAAAAAACTAAACTGTTTACAGGTGCAACTAAGTTGTCACAAAGAAAAAACATTTTGCGTATGTACAAAAAAAAATAATAGAAAATAAGGTAAGGGTATTAAAAATGTGCAAAAAGTATGAATAATATTATACCGTGTGCGTCTTATAACAGATTTTGGTTATGTCGTTGGTAGGTATACCCTAAATAATAATTAATAATTATTATTATAACTTCGTTGTAAGTTTATACCAGATAGAAGTATTAGCATTCCATTTGCAGTCTATATTGTTTATAATAACCTACAATTTACATAATGCAAATATCTACCAAGTGTTACCGTTTAGTTGACATATCAGACGTTTCTCATCCTTTGAACATGTTAGAAATGTGAAACTGTGCACTCGTCTGCAGTCAAAAAATAGATGTGGGACGGTAACAGACCGACAGACAGACCGGCAGACAGACAGACCGACGGAAATGAGTGACGTGGATTTTCATTGTGTAGACATTATCTCAAAATCGAAAATTTGCGCAATCGCAATACTCCGCTGACCTATCGGTGTGGGAAGTAAAATATCGATAAGAATGTATTTTTCATTTATTTCCTACGCAAAAAAAGTTTAGTCAAAGACTAACATTCTCGATCTGGATCTGCTAGCAATTTAAATTTTAAGTACATGTAAATCTGGTTAGTTTTGGTAATATAGAAGATTCACTGTAATGATTTCAAATATCATATTACACAGTACAATGTATCATTTAGAATGTATTTTTTATTCCCGACGCAAAAAAAGTGTGAACCCAATACCCCAACGTTCGCGGTCTGGGCGTGGTAGAAATTTAAATTTTAATTATTATTAACCGTTTGTTACCTAACTGGATTTTGTTTCGGCAATGACTACCCCCCTTCTACTATCTATGTATATATACACATTTGGTTAAAAATCGTAAGATTTCTCAGTAATCCTAAGAATGGTAACTGCTCAAAACCAATTACCGCGATTATTTTAAATTGTAGGAGTTCTTAACTTTTGACCTGTAGTGTATATGAATGAACCACCCAAAACCACCGACTACAAAATTTAGTCGATGCCCAAAACAATATCTATCTCATTCTAGAAATGAATGAACATCAGCTCATTCATAAAATGTAGTTTGCATACTTTCGTATTGGTGGCGCCTTTATCAGTGTCCCGATAGGCACGCGATTGTTCACTGCAAGGCTCTGGCTGTAACCATTTTTGACCATGTATGTATATTAATAATGTTTGGCACAAAAACGTGATTTCCGTGTTCTTAAAACTTCAATCTAGATAAATGTTGATCCAGATTTTAGAAGAAAATTATACAGGGTGATTAACGAGACTGAATTTAGTCAAAAGTCCGCCACATTTGGCATTTTTTTAATAATCGTCTATTAGGAAATTTCAAAAAATACATCGACATTTCTATAGAATTATCCTTTTTCCTCATGCTCATATTTTTTTCAGTTCAGTGATCACAAAATTAATAGTCGAAAAATGGTTACAGCTGAACCATTGCAAATAGCTCTCGTTTACGTACCATAACCTCCTCTGAAGAACGACTTCAAACCGAAATTCCGTTCGACGGGAAACAGACTGGAAACTATGATGACTGAGAATACGCGTGCACTAGTATATCTTCAACCTTACGCCCTTTAACCTACTGCCTCAGATTTCATTGTTTAAGCTTCCGAAGCTAATTATACATCTCCCGCTTCCAGCAAAAAAGTACACGAGGCAGAAAAAGAAAAGAAAAAACAAGTATCATCTGACGTCGATTCTGAAAAATATCAATTTGTTTGTAGCGGCAAGCGAGGCGACGTATTCCCGTCTTTCTCAATTAGCTAATTATGTTTTCAAAACATAGTCGGAGCTGGCGTGTTTTTCTGGCCAATTAAACGGCTACGGATTAATTAGAGCCCGCGGGACAGACCGGCCGAGATCGATTCGAAAAAAACGGAGAACAATGAATGATCGTGTCGTGATGTAGTAGTAGGTGTTCGCTAATTGGAGACATGCACGATCCGTTAAGAAGACTATATATACAGAGTGTCCCGCAAAGACGGTACGGTATGGTATAGCTTATTGGTACTCTGGTATTTAGGCTTTGCCTATGCGGTCTGTTTAGTCATAAAAAATGGCACTGCCTTCCTAGGAAAAAACCTCTTGCAGTAATCAATATCAAATTACCTACTATAAATCAAATAAGGTAGGTATATTAGTAGTAGTAGTGATTTATTGGTGGTACTAGTACAAAAAAAACTTTGTTCGCCCAAATCAAAATTTGGTGACTAAGTTAATTGACATTAACTTAAATGTTAATAAAAGCTACACGTGGCATCACAGTTAAAGAATTGTACAAAATTTAGCAAATATGTTATGATAGTTTGAGGGTGCCAACTTGAAATCCCGCCGTTGTTTTGAGTTTCAGCTCCAGGTAAAGAAGATCAAACATTTTCAGACTCTCGGATATTCAAGTTTACCCTAAATAACTAAAATCGTTATCTTACTTCCTGTCAGGACGAAAACTCGTATGGTGTATAGTTTGACGGTGCCAATTTCTAATCCGGCCGTTGTTTTTAGTCTCAGCGTCAGGTAAAGAAGATCAAAAATTTTCAGACCCTCTGATATTCAAGTTCACCCTAAAATATTTAAAATCGTTAAACTGGCTTCCTATCAGGACGAAAACTCGTATGGTGTATAGTTTGAGAGTGCCAA
Source organism: Callosobruchus maculatus (assembly GCA_951848785.1). Lineage (NCBI taxonomy): Eukaryota > Metazoa > Arthropoda > Insecta > Coleoptera > Chrysomelidae > Callosobruchus > Callosobruchus maculatus. The sequence continues at coordinate 13,475,966 of CATOUR010000056.1, forward strand.
TTTCAAATCCGGCCGTTTTTTAGGTTTCAGCCTCAGGTAAAGGTCACAAATGTTCAAACCGTCGGCTATTCAAATTCACCTAATTATAACATTTTCTAACATTCAGTTTCTTGATATTTTTGTGGTACCTAGTATATCTGACAATAGAATGAATTAGGGATAAGAACAATCCAAAACTAGTTTCCTTGGAAAGATATCATATTACTATGTAAGCATAAAAAATGGCAATCAAGTCAAGCAACGTATATGTATACGAACTCATTAAGGATTAGCCGAGAAAGAACAAACAAAAGACTAATAATGAAATAATGTATGTGTTGTAATATGAATAAAGCGATTTATAATCATCGCCATCCCATAATATTCAACTGGTGCGATTAACAATGTGAAGGTGATAATTGTTTTATTATGATTGACAGTCACGCGAAGGCGTGACACTTTTTAATGATACGTCAGCGTATTTGCATGCACCTCATTGTCGGCAATGGCGTCCAGTTATTCCTATTAGGCATACAAATTGAAGATCGGTGAAATGGCTTGGAAAATAGAAAAATAGGAAAACTTGTTTAGAAATAAGGATACAATAATTACGAGTTCGATATATTTGCATATCGAATATGTACAAATATTTGATTTTATCCAATGCCATTAGAAAATCGGATGTTAAATTGATCGATTCGATGGCTTTTTAAAATATCACCTATACAGGGTTATTCACGTTATTCGACACGGAGCATTATGGCTAAAGGATTTGATGAAAAAGAAAATAATTTCGGCTGGATAGAGACCCATAAAGGCTACATTTTAAAAAAAATTTCATGTTATAAAGGCTGTCTCAAAAACACGAAATGTATCAAAGTTATGTTTTTTTTAAATGGATCACCCCGTATATTGTCGCACGTTCAGATTCCTTGGTGAATTCTAGTGTGGCTTTATGCATGGGACATGGGACTTAAAGCGAACCGTTTCGGAGTTACTCACCATTTTCGGTATAAGTAGATATCAGGAAAAAATTGAATACCGCAGAGATTATAAAATTTGGAAGACTGTGACTTTGCCGTATTACTAAGCATAAAATGGGTCAGCTTTGATAAAACTGTCAAATTTAATTTACGTTTATGCTTGGAGTAATCAATCGATTAATTAAGGAAACTTCGATCAGCGATAACTTGATTTTTTTGAATGGGAATGCCTAATTTTTTTATACGGTTAACGTAGAATTTGATAACATTTCTAATGAGATAAGGTTGTGAATATCAATCACCTGTAGTTTTCATTTAATTTTAAAATTTCAAACAAATCGGCGTTTTTCAGTTTTCCTACCTATAAGCAACGTAGCGGGCCATGAAATATGAACAAAAACCTGTTCAGGTAGAAGAAAAGAACTAACTTAGCAGAAAAATACACATGAACTAGGCTAAAGGGACAAGATTATAAAAATGACTCATATCAAACATAGGCTAACCAGAAACAACAAAGTAAGATATTTCATATCAAGAAAACTACATATGCTGCAAGATACCGCAACACATCAGGGCTAGCACTGGAATGCCACCAATCTATAGCCCATGCTTCAGACAAAAACAATATTGTCCTGAGGTGGCTTAAAGGGCACAACAACAACAACAAAGGCCACTCTAGCTAGGAAGGCTGCTGACCAAAGAATTTTAGGACCATGTGACATTTCTGGAATGTCGACAACCACAATTGCGGAAATAGCCAAAAAACACTCCCATACCCAAATGGTAAAATAATGAAAAGAACTACAAGGATGCCGATTTGCCAAGGAAGTCCTTGCAAGTTTTGACATGGTAATATCCAAGAAGTACTTAGCGATGACTAGGTCAAACCTACGTTTCATAGTAGGATTCCTGACTGGCTATTGTCAACTCAGGAAACACCTCTACATTATGGGGTTAAGTGATGTGTGAAGTGAAGACGAAACTGTGGAACACGCCATATATATGAAGCAGTTGTGGCCTAAGTGCAGTGGGACTACTCGCCAACCATCTCTGCAGCATTTATTAAACTAAAAAATATTTGACAATAAATTAATGAGGCATAAGTAACAAATTTGAGGTTTGTATACTAGAAATGCCTGCAATTAGAAGTATTGGTTTGCAATTGGAGTTCAATCTGACGGCGTATGAGTCAAGCAGATTTCATTATAAACAGCAAAATTATAATTTTTATTAATCGCGGAATAGATATTCATTTCCATATAGCATCTATCTTAAAATATTCAATCAACGTCGCTGTCGTTCATACAATAAGTTAGAATATCTACAATGTGTCGTAGATCATAGGTGGCAGAAAACCATTTTCTAGTGAAAAATATACGATAAATATTCATGACACGCTATACACAAATACTACATAAATTGTACAATGACGACGAGCTAATGGTAACAATGGAATAAGTCGCGTAATAAAATCAAGCAGATTTGACGAAGGAACTTTCAATGTCATGTTGGTGTCGAATGAAAATTACTATATTACGTCGATTAAAAACGTGAAAGATTTTTTTGCTGACAGCTTTATTGCTAAGTTATTCACAAGTACGCTATCTGTAAAAGTGCTCTTTATTTTCAATTTATATGCGAGCATATCGCATGAGTAATAATAATTATTATTATACTAAAGGAAAGAATTATCTCGGTGCAGAAAAAAAAGGTAACAGGGATTTATAGATAGATACGTACGTCGCCCACTTGTTACGGCGGCTCTTTTTTTTGGAGGATCAATGCAACAGTGAATGTTCAATGGTACATCACAGTTTGTTTACCTCAAGTATTTGGAAAAGCGTGCTTACAACGTCCACGAAGCAACACTGTTTTGCGTCATCACAATGCTCAATCCGTAAAACACAACAAACAAGTTTTTGGAACAGTCAAAGAAAAATTACCTAAGCATTCTCCCTACGGTACCGACTCCTCACCATGACCTCTTTTTATTTCCAAAAATGCAAAATGAAAGATAAAATGGGTGCTGAGCGTTTTTTAAACGCAAATGATGTTATTGCAGCATTCAACAACCTGGTTTATGAAGTGATTCAAGAGGAGGGACATTTCTGTTTTTATAAAAGAAAGAAAAATAATAGAGTTATTTTTGATTTGATTTCACTATACCCGATGTAAAAATTTATATTTCCAGCTTGAATTACTTTTCCTTCTTTCATTTTGAATTCACTGACCACTCATTCTGTATTTTGTATACCTACCTATAACAACTGTGAGTCACCAACTTAATTCGTAAAAAACAAAAGCTGTTTCCTTGTACAGCTCATTCGAAATTAATCGTTTGTCAAATAATTGGCACTTTGATAAACCTCACAATGCTAAGAAAAAAAAATGTATATATAAGTAGTTTTGCTGATGGACCACTGATCGTCTGACCAACAATAAATCACGACACCAGTATAACCAGGACTAAAAAGACGAGAAGGAATTCATCAATCTTGAGAGTGTGCACGTCGACATTGCGGGAGTCGAGTGCACAGACAAATAGACTTTTTCAGTCAGACAATCAGCTGCGGTCACACGTATGAAAAAGATTCTTTTCCTGCTAGGTTCTTACAAACTTACACGCATAAGCACTTAAAGATGGCGACGCGACGTTTCGTTGCACAAGTGAATTGTCGAGACGGTGGATGCTTGTTGCGACAGACAGACAGACTGCTCAGTGCTCTGCCGCTTGATTTTGCTTCTGCATCAGCTCTCAAGCGACAAGTGACAACCTACCTACCGCAGAGAGCGCTCACTGCGATCCATTATGCTCTTTCCTCTGCATATCTACCTGTCTGCAGCGGTAACGGAGACGTTTTAGCATTTCACCGAATTTAAAAGATGGGCGTCACTCGAAAAATTTCCAAATATTAATTGCTAGATCGCCCAACAGAAGATTATTCGGCAGATCATCAGTGCCTCTGTTGGGTGATCTTCCGACATTTATAAATAGAAATCACGGCTAGGTTACAAGAAATCACTCAAGGGGAAAATATTATTAGCAGAACTATGAAAAGAAATGATAACATCTCAGACTAATAAAATACGAGACTTCGTGTTGATCGACAGCCAAATAGTTTTTCGATTTTTTAGGTAACCCTGAAGATCTGAAATTTTTGATTTTCGTTAAGCGAGACTGAAACTCAAAACAATGCCGGATTTGTAATTAGCACCCTCAAGTTATCCATAATACGAGGTTTCGTGTTGATAGACAGCCAAATAAAGATTTTCGATTTTTTAGGTGAGCCTGAAGATCTGAATTTTTTTATTTTCTTTAAACGAGACTGAAACTTAAAACAATGGCCGGATTTGTAATTATCCCCCTCAAGTTATCCAAAATACGAGGTTTTGTGTTGATTGACAGCCAAATAAAAATTTTCTATTTTTTGGGTGAGCCTGAAAATTGAAATTTTTGATTTTCGTTAAACGAGACTGAAACTCAAAACAATGACCGTATTTGTAATTAGCGCCCTCAAGTTACCTGAAATACGATGTTTTGTGTTGATAGACAGCCAAATAAAGATTTTCGATTTTTTCGGTGAGCCCGAAGAGCTGAATAATCAGAAATTTTTTATTTTTGTTAAACGAGACTGAAACTCAAAATAATGGCCAGATTTGTAACTAGCCCCCTCAAATTATTCAAAACACGAGGTGTAGTGCTGATAGACAGGTGAGCCTGAAGATCTGAAATTTGTATGAGACATTCCCCTGTTGTATCTACGTCACTGGCAATCTACCTTCCTCCGGAGAACTAGATGAAAATAGGGTATCAATTTAAGAACGAAATTTTTCTCAATAGGTAGTAAAGTAATAAGTTCCAGCAGGCGTCACCTAAAAGTACATGTAAGTACCTACATAACTTTGGCGGACGATATAGAAGAGAGCATCTATAGTCGTTTCTGCATTTCCGCGTGAAGCAAAGTTGCACACCCAACGCATATAAAGTATGTAGCTGGACGGATCGATCATCCAACATATTCAATCTTTTTGCCAATTTATTTCCAGGCTGACATAACCGGTGCCCATATATGGAGTTGTTATTAATTTAGTTAGATGAACAACCGCCGTCGCAAAAACCTTTCAGGAATCTATATCGATTACAAATTGATCCCGATGAGTTATAGCGCGAAGCGGCGTATCGCGTATTATATACACTTTTTGTTTTTTGTTTGAGAAAGTGACACGTAGTTTACTAATGGCTCGATTAGCATGGTCATGCGGGTGATTTAGATGTGCTTCGTGAATAAATTGATCGTCGTGCCACTTTATTCCAGTACAATTTCAACTATTTTCAATGATCTTAATACGTGGCTGCCGTACCGTCCGACACACATACTTCTATGCTCTAAAGGCGACAATATACCTACGTGTCGTACGAGTATAGAGCAATTCCACGACCATAACCTCAAACGTCTTGATCAGCTGATCTTGGGCACACACAGTTTACTGTTTTTTTGAACAATTTTACCATAATTGTTGTTGTGTTGTGTTTTTCAAGGAACCTTTTTTTGGCAGGTAAGCAGCTATGTCAATTAAAATGATGTAATGAGATAATGCATGATGAAAACTTGAATGCATATTGAAAACAGCAAAGAAAAAAACGTTTATTTGCAAATTAGTTATCTCATTCATTAGGGCGACAGGTGTTATAGTCATACTGCATCTTTCTCACTCAATCTTTACCAGATCAAGAAAATAAATCGAGCTGTGTCAGTTTTATTTTGTATTTAACAACGTGCATAATAGGTATATGAATAGCTGTCACAGTAGTAATCATTATTTAAAATATTAGAATGAAAGTTCTTCCGTCCACTATGTTTAATTCATTTCCATCACTCATCAGTTAGCTTTCTTCTATTTTTCATTTTTGTTAAAAATATGATTTATTTCAGGATGTTAGATGGAAGTGAACAACTACTTTAAGGAAGTGGGCAAAACTTGAAGCATCTTTATGTTTATAGGCATAAACTCAATAGTATCAATAATATTGGCCCATACTGTGTGACTGAGGACTGCAGCAGCACATTACTGAATGGTGTTTCACTCATCGCCCTTCGATACACTGAATTATATACTCTTCGGAACAAGCGCTAATACATCGAAGGAAAATATATACCTATAATAAATACATAGGAAATATAACTAATAGTTTTTTATTCAAGTAATAATCCTTTATAGCTTCTGGTGTGTGCAACTTTACAATCACCCAATGAGTGTTTTTTAGATAGTTACCCTGTTTGATAAGATATAACTTAATCACACTAGGTTAAGCAAAGTGCCATTTAAAATACATATTTTGACGTCGCTGTAGCTAGACACCATTTCATGTTACATATTTGGAAAAAAAGTATGAATGTGGATATAAGCTAATAATATGAAATATTTTCAATTTGATTATGTGAGAAGCATGCTCTATAATAATAAATAATTCATTTTTCTCCACCATTTATTAAAAAATATATAGATAGATAACATGAGCATTTATTGGTGCTGTTAGTATACACAGTATGTGGAATATACCAGGATCTACTTTCTAGAAAGTCATCACACTCTCCGCCTCCTGGTATCGGTCTGCCTATTTTGTCTCGAATACTAGGGAGGCTGAAGAATTTTTTCCACACCTATAATGACAAAAAGGAAGCATTTTGAAATAGTGCACAAATTATTTGAATAGAGAAGTGAATAGTCATAATATAATGTATCTATTTTTTTTGGTGCATATTTACATAAATATCTCTTGTTCCAGAAACTCAACTTTTAGGTTATGTCAAAAGATTAATGTTTTAATTGATCCATTCCTTGAACTTGCCTATATGTACATATAAAACTAGCAATTAGTACCTACGAATGGAGGTTATTGCTACTTTAACATAATCCACCAAAGGTTGGCCACTGCAACGAACTACTTCACTACTTCTACTTCACAAATAAAATTTCAAGTAAAGAAATGCATTACTTTCGAGTATCAAGTGGCAAAGATGTAGTATGACTATAACAACAGTCGCCCTACTGGTGCATGTGATAAGTGTACTTTTCGAATAAACTTTTTTTTTCCTTTGCTGTTTTCAATATGCATTCAAGTTTTTATCATGCGTTATCTCATTAATTACATCATTTTAATTGACAGACGTGCTTACCTGACAAAAAAGGTTCCTTGAAAAACACAACAACAATTATGATAAAAATGTCAAAAAAATTGTAAAAAACAAAAATAAAGTCCTCAATTTTACATGGCGGTATACGGTAAACAAGCCATGTTTGCCCAATATCAGCTGATCATGACAGCACGCCGCGTTATCATCGAAGTGCTCTATAATATCTAGTTTCCGACCGAACATTTCTGGTTTCTGTTTCGGTTTCGGCCTAGTTTCGGCAAAAAAAAACGGTTTCCGTTTACTACGGCCGAAACCGAAACTGAATTCAATTGATTTCGCTCTCGTAGCAGTGATCTGCAAGCGACGAAGTGTCATTTTGCTGATAAGAAGCCAGTTATCGGAGGCAAAGTTGCAAATAAACGCAGATATTTATTCTTACTGGAATTCTAGTTCATTTTTGTCTTTGAGAAAGGTTCCTCTAAAATTCATGTCGGCCTTACCGACGACTGTTTCCACTGAACAACTATTTAGTGCAGCTCGTACTGTGTAAGGCTTTCGCGGCATTGTCCAATGAATTTGTGGTTCTTGGGTTTTTAGGTCGGCGTCGTTTAGCGTTATACTATTTACTATAGTATTTTGGTCACCGAAGTGAAATAGCTTCTGAAGATGTCATCCACTCGCGGTGGCGAAACATCAAGCCTGAACGCTAAACGACGCCGGCCTAAGAACCCAAGAACCACACATTCATTATTGTTTCTCGCTTACAATATTAGATTGTTCAATTATGAATACTGATAATCAACGATAGTTGTAGCTCAATGAAGCTTATATAACTTAAATTCAGAGAAAACTCCTTACTTTCAAAAAATATTTAGTTGTACTTAGTACGTAGGTACTTCTAAAATTTAATTTTAAGGCAGCTAATTAATAAGAGTGTTATCTAAAAAATGCAGACATTTTGACTTGGGGGACGCAATGTGAATTCAGTTGTAACTTGTAACTCTGAAATAATGACGTTTATGTATAGGAAATACAAGCGTTTGGCAGTTATAATAGTTTACTGGGAAAACATACAAATAAGTTCAGTTAATCTCTTCCAGTGCTGCTATACTCTTCAATCCATTTCGGTAGAGATTATGAAGCTACTACGCCTTACAACCCAGTTGCTCCATCTGATCGAACGGAGGAAGTGCTAGCTCCTTTTTCAGCCAGCTTCGTGTCCAGTACTTGACAGAGATCAACGTTCACTGATAGTTAACGACGAGTAGTAGTCAACAAGGTGATGCATTTCGACAGTGATGAAGATTACACGTCATACAGTGCCGGTGATGTTGAAGTGTATGCATGTCCCTCTAATGACATGACTGATCCTCGCGTTCACTTTACCGCGATGACAATTCAATTAGAATAAATCAAATAGCGACAAATTAATTTTCTTGTAGGTCGCTCGATGAAGTCGGAACGATTAAATAGGGAACGCCGACTCCTCAAAGAAAACGTCGCATCTCATTTATGGATTGCAGTCTGATATTAAAGACGTTTTATACTACACAATTTCTGTTCGAATCGTACATATACTTGAAGATAAACTTTACTAAAACTTTATGAAAGTATAAAAATTTTACAAAAAAATCAACTTTGAATTAGTGATATTGTTTAACAGATGTACCAGGTTTTGTTTTAAGCTAATCAACTTCCTTCGTTACTAATGGTGATTCTGAGATCTTGAAGAACCAAAATGACAGCCAGTAAATACATCCTGGTCTTAGGATCCTGATCAAGATCACGAAACTGTTTATCTTATGACTGTAACAAACCATAAAGAAACCTGGTAAAACTTATGGCCTACTGTTTGGAGTACATTTATAGGAATTTTTTTGTTGAACCATATGTATAACAAAACTGAGTCACAGTAACTGATGAGTTAAAAATTTATGACGTATTTCAACAGAAATGCAACAGATTTTTTTAAGGTGGGTTAGTAGCGCCACACTAGGCATCAGTACTTATTCCTGTATAATGTCACCATTATCATACATTGAATGGCATACAACCAGGAAGTAAAACATGCAATTCGTATGCTACTATAGATTTCATAAGTACCAACAGTGTTAAATTAACGGATATAGGAGAATATTTATGCGCATAGCTTTTGTATTATTGTCGGACATAAAATTCAATGCCTCGATCGTGTAAATGACTACCGTCATATAGCACCGAACACACAGTTTTTCGATATGCTAGTGCCGTTATGAAAAAATTCAGTAGTAATAGTATATTTCGTAACAAGCAGCAAACATACAATGTGTCCGCTCATCGGTGTCAGAGCCTTTATAGGTGGATAAAATACCAATTTTTATCGACCCTTCAAAAGTAGTGTAACGATAAAATTGTCCATAGCAACCAGCAGCTCAATTGGTTCGCATGAGACAAGGGTATGTGTGTGCGTGCGTGTGTGCGTGAGTCTAGCTAGCCGCCAAGAAATGAAAAATAGGACAAAATAGTTTAATAAAGATTTATTTCAGTATATATGAATGCAGTACATTCAATCTATTTTTTTTTAAATAATGACTTAGATTCGGAGGGAAGTCCTTGTGGTGCCCTTCCGAAGAGAAGGTGGTGCTCCAAAGAAGGTTGGCTTCTTCTGAAGGAGTTCTGGTGGTGTCACCCCGAAAAAGTGTTCATGATGGTGGCATGGAAGAGGTGTGGTGCCCTTCCAAAGAAGTGTGGTTTTCCTTGGTGGCACCCCGAAGAAAGTGGTCTTGATGGTGGCACTCTGAGAAAGTTGTCTTGATGTTGGCACCCCGAAAAAAGGGTGATTTTCCTGTGAATGAGTTATGGCTGGTATTAGCACCTTGTGGAGAACTTCACAGGACTTCACGATCTGTTTCTGAAGTATGGATCTTCATGCGTTCTTACATTTTGATAAATTGCATTCATATACTTCAGAAACAAATCTATGAAGTAGCATGGGCACATTAAAAAGCCAAAAAGCAGATAACCTTCAAATGTCCACATGGTAAAGATCAAAAAAGAAAATATAGATATATACAAGAGCGAATAGATAGAGCAATAGTTAAAAAAAATGATTCTTAAATGCTTTATATTTTCAGTCCTACCGGATCTTTTCAGATATATAGTGATAAATAAAATAAATGTACAAAGTATGTTCAAAAATTTACAAACTTTTTCCTCACGCCTTGTAAAACAAAATTACAGAAATGTCCAACAGATCTTTTCATTGCGTTCTCAATTAGCAAATCTGAGTGCTAGGTATTTTTACGTAAGGGATGTCATAAAAAAGATGTGAAACATTAAATGCACACAAGATAAGGGATCCTAACACAACAGTATATGGCTAGAAACAAAGAATAATGTTCAGCGACTCTTTGTTAGATAATTAATAAATATACAGTGTATGATTGACTTGATATTTAAAGATTAAAATGTTCGCCATCACATGTTCATGAAAAAAAAATGTATAAATCGGAAAAATCACATTCCTACACATAGCTGTAAAATAAATATGCGAAACCATAGCAATCAAATCGTTATGATTTTGTATTGGGGATATGAATCCCTTACCTTGGTTAATACATGTTGCACACACACAAAAGATTGTCTTAGAGAGACATAATTATATTAGGTGTTAACTGTTTGATTAAAAAGGGTGAGTGATCTATCGCCACCCATTTTTATAGAGGTTAATGTCGGTAGTGAGAGAGAGGGCATACTCCATACTCATCAGGTATGCGCAAGCAGCTGACAGGAATAGAGATGGGAAAAGGAAGAAGTAAGGAGTAAAACAGTTTTAAAAATGTAACTAGTATAATGAGGAGGTAGTTGCTAAAAATGGAAGTTGTAAACTATTTGTAAATGGTAGCCAAGTAAATAAGATAAAAATTATTCTGAGAACGGGTGAACCGTTACACTCGGCCCCACTTAACGAAAAAAATTTGAGAAGCATTGCAGAATTTTTTTTAACAAAAAGTAAGGTTAAAGTTATCACTGAGCGATCAAAAGCAATCATTTGTCCTGATAACAATGTCAGATTATGTTTTCGTGCTTTTCCATGCAAATCTCAAGAAATTGTAGTAATTTACAACCTACAAAGTCTATCAAGGTGCATGAGAGAGCAAGAAGACGCAGGTAGAAAACAAAAATGTTGGAAGATAAATGGGAAGAAAAAGAGATAGCCTCTAGTCTACCAAACAAGAGGGATGGTTATAGCACCAACTCGCTTAAAAGTACAGTGAAGCTGCACTAAATATGTACTACACAATGAAGATAATAAATTGTGAAGTAGAAAAAAAAGTAGCACGCAACCTACCAAACCCTAAAATACTTAATCTAAAGAAAAAAAACTCGTCAAAACTTTGACAAAAGACAAAGAGTTTCAAGACTCGGCTACACGAGGTGTAAAGGATGCAGCAGCATCCAGAGTACCCAACTGGCTAGGAAGATTCGTTTCGCTGATGGATCTTAAAACTGCGCCGTAGAATCTTCCTACATCCACCAGTCGTCTGTCAGCTGAGGACTACAGAAGCCACCACGCCCCCACAACAAGTGAACCAAGTCATGAAGACTCTAGGGCAGGAAAAAAAAGAAAAAAAAACAGTTTTACTTGGAGCCTGCAACAGCAAGAGTGAACTTATAGTAGTCACTAGACTGAAATGAGGACAAGTGAAGCTTGCCTCCAGGCGACTCAGTGAATGGGTTAGCATTTCAATAATGCTGCTGGCGCTCTGCCGCATACGACCTGAAGAAGGAGCTCAGATACATTGCAGTAGTGACATCAGGTGTGTGTCAAGTCTCCTCAGGGAATTTTGACTACCCCTTGTCACCCCCCACAACTATCCTTCCAGGTCCAGGATCAATGAAGATTGTCGTATTGACACTCGCCAACACGTACCATTGAAACGGCCTTTAAAATAACTAAAAGGTTGTTGCCTATAAAAAATCCAAATACCCTATGTAACGGTAAGTAATACTCAAAAGAAACTGGGATACCCTTAATATTCACAACAAAAGAATGTAAAATATTCCACTGAACAGACTTAAGAGAAAATTCAGATATCTAAAGCATAAGTATAAGGCCAAACTAAGGGCACAGTTCTTGGACCATTATTTTTCAATATATACCTAAATGACTTATTCAAATTAAAAAGTGAGGGTAAAATAGTTAGCTTTGCTGATGACACTGTGATATTATACCAATCAAGTAACTGGATAAATTTAAAACATGAAATAGAAAAAGACTTGAAACAAATATCACAGTGGTTTAGCAGCAGGTTACTAACCATAAACTATAATAAAACCCACTTTGTTGCCTTCAATTCATATACAAATTATTTACCAAATTATACTTCGCTTTCGTTTAAAATCGGTAGAGAACAAATAGAAATTCAAAGATCACCCAATACCAAATATTTAGGAATATATGTTGATGAACACATGAAATGGGATATACATATTAAATACGTAGTAAAAAAGCTGAGATTCATTTTACACAAACTAAAATATATATCGAATATTCTTCCTGAAAATTATTTACGTATTTTATATTTTGCTTTAGTAGAAAGTCATATGACATATGGGATTTTAGCTTGGGGGGCTGCTAGTAAAAACCATATACATGAATTAGACATTATACAAAGATATATAATTAAAACGATATTTCATAAATCGCGACTATATCTCACAACAGCTCTGTATGAGGATACTAAGATATGTGACGTTCGACAGCTGTATTTCTTACATTCCAATTTACATTATTATAAGAATAAGTCTGATCAGTTAAAAATTATACATACCTATGAAACAAGATATAAATTATCGTCCAACTTTGTTTTCAAACCGCATAAAAGTATTATGTTTAGGTCATATGTTTACTTGTCCACAAAACTATACAATGTATTACCATCAGTTATTAAAGAAATTCGAAGGTTAAGCCATTTCAAAAAACAAGTAAAAAATTGGATTCAAGAACTTCCCCGCTACCAAATACATAAATATATAGAGATTATATAGTACCAATACTAGTATACCTAAATTACCTGGCTATGCAAAACACCCTAATTAGACTCAAAATTACAATTATGATCCTTTACCTAGTTATATAAAACACCCTAAGTTGATTCAAAATTAAAAAATTATGACCCTTAACCTGGATATTATATTTATTATTACATTTAATATTATATGTTCATTTTCATACACCACGTACAAGTGATGCACTTTTGTGGTAATTCGTTGTTTATATCCTCGTATTACTGTTGTTTTATTTGTTTATGTTAATCAAGTATTCTTGCAATGTATATATATATTTTCTTGAGGAATAAACACTATTATTATTATTATTATTATGAAAACCCAAAAAAAAATTAAATTTTGATCAAAATTTTTTCTAAGTACTAACTATAATTCAGTAATGTTCTGATTCGACAAAAGATCTTGCTATAATCTGTTCTGATTCGATAAAGAGCATTATGATTCCGTGATCAACAAAAAAAATGTTGGGCGCCAGCAGTCTAAAATAAGACTACAAAGGAAAAAAGCAATTAAAAACAAATGCTTGAGTGATATCATTTCAAAGTCAAATACATGAAATTTTTCAAATAATAAACAACGAAGTAAATTCAGAGAAGTGTTGTGTCATATTATATTCAAAAGAAAAATCCACAAAGAATTAACAACATTAAATTGAATTCAAAAGTCAATTCAGGGAAAAATATACAACATATTAAATTCGAAAAGAAAATTCAGCGAAAATGTATTCCTCAAATTGGATTCAAAAATAAATTTAGGAAAAATTATACATCATGTGACAATTTAAAGTAGGCAAAATTGCTTAAGTGAAATAAGTATCACAGATCTAATGTTCATTAATAAATTGATTCAAAAAAAAAATTCAAACATCAGTGTAAGTTTAAGATCTAATCAAGAAAAATCTTTTAAAGATTGCATAAGCCAATACAATAACAGTAATCAAAAGCTTGAACTATTTGTGAGCATGTAAGCACAAGGACCTTAATCGTCTAAAAAGTATAAGATACGAATAAACAAAAAGCTAAGATTAAATGCAAAATGGCAAGAACTGTTAAGCATAATTTCAGTCCATCAAATATCAGATTACTAAAATTGTAACAAACTCATATCAAGTTATGAGTGCAAAGTGAAAATTATAAAGTTATAAAAGTGATTTTTTAAAAAAAACTAAACTGTGATAAGCAGACCACATGAAAAAAAAATTAAACATGAAAATCTCACACCTACAAAAGCTGCTCCAAGTACGTTGCAAATTTATAGGATCGCATACCAGTATGCACTCAAGAGGATAGAGACAATCAGGGACAATTCAATTCATGAGAGCAAAGTGACCTTTTTTTTTAAGTCGTAAATTTTAAAGTGATTTTAAACTCATAAGGATTCTACTATAATGAAAAAGTACCATGAATATAAATCAAACATGAAAATCGCAAACCTACTAGAGCTGCTCCAGCTACGCTGCTGATTTATAGGAACGCATACCAGGATACAGTCAAGAGGATAGCAACAATCAGGGATGATCTTATTCATAAGTAAAAATTCAAAAGTCAAAAAAAAATTGAAGAAGTGTTTCATAAACTCACATAAAGATGAAATGACATGACATGGCATAAATGAACATAGGATTTCAGAAATCTACCAACAACAATGTACAATACAATGTACCATATCAAAAGTGTTTCTTATACGCCAGAGGCTTCATGATCTGCCCGAAATACGCCAGATTTATAAGTACGCATATCACGCCAGACTCATGAACAGAAAGTGCATATAAGGAAAACGCTTTCGATTGAAGAAACGTTATAGGACTTACATCAGTCTCTATAACACAAAATTTGGAAACATTCTATAACAAATAATATTTCTGAAAACATGTTACAATATACTACGAAATGCAATAAATTTATACTACAAATTAAATCGATTAATCAAAGTTTTAAGAACTATCAAAAATATCAGTAAAAATTCAAAAGAGTGTGCTCACAAAAGTTCAGTAACGTGGTGTTTAAATTTGCTCAGAATTTGGAAATCGATGGAATCGAAACTATACTACAATTTTGTCACACGAGTGGACAATGACAATTCGTAGGGTTGGTTGACAACGATTTTAAATGTCCTAAAGAGATCTATTAGCAGACTCTTACTGCTGCCTAGAATTCTTAAGAGGCGCTGGCTAATTCTTTTTGGATGCTAATGCTTGAAGAGAGAATTACACTTTCCCTTCAGACATTAAGTATCCTCGCCCAGTACAGCAGGGCGTTTGAAGTTTTGGGACTATGATAGGTCATAAGGATGATACACAACGATTTTAAATGTCCTATGTGGATCAATTGGCAGACTCTTACTGCTGCCTAGAATTTTTAAGAGGCGCTGGCTAATTCTTCTGGATACTAATGCTTGAAGAGAGAATTAAATTTTCCCTTCAAACATTAAGCACCCGCACCCAGTACTGCAGGGGTATGAATTTTTGGGACTGTGATATACATAAGGTTGATAAACAACGGTTTTAAGTGTCCTAAGGAGATCTATTAGCAGACTCTTACTACTGCCTAGAATTTTTGAGAGGCGCTGGCTAATTCTTTTTGGACACTAATGCTTGAGGAGAAAATTAAATTGTCCCTTCAAACATTAAGCATCCGTGCCCAGTACAGCAGGGCGTATGAAGTTTTGGGACTATGAGTTCATAAAGTTGATAAACAACGATCTTAAATGTCCTAAGGTGATGTAGTAGCAGACTCTTACTGCTGCCTAGAATTTTTAAGAGGCGCTGGCTAATTCTTCTGGACACTAATGCTTGAAGAGAGAATTACATTTTCCCTTCAAACATTAAGTATCCGCGCCCAGTACAGCAGGGCGTATGAATTTCTGGTAAAAAGACATCATAGACAAAAACTATATAGGTATAACAAAACAAAAGTACTGATCACTATTTGAATCTGAACTCGCTTAGTGATAGGCATAGTTATCTTTAAATAAGACCTCAACTAGAAAATGGAGAGACAAAAGCTAACAAGAAGTGCAATACTAAAAATATAAAACACTTCATCAAAAGACAAAAAGACACTCGAGCAGGTACATACTTGAAGAACTATTCTGGAGTGATACTCAAAACTTTAAAATTATTTATCTGGCCTTAACAAATACGACTGCCCTTATCAGCCCTTCAATCAAAAAAAAAGAGACTAAAATGCCCTAACTAATATCAAAAATATTTGCCAGATAAAACAACTACACATCAATAAAACTAAAGAATGAAAACAATCGTAACACAAAAAAAAACAAAGTACCTACAAGCATTTACTTAATAAAAGATTAAAAAAAATGTTGTGACATATCAATATATTTTGTATGTGTGTGTGCATGAATTTGTGTTAACCAAGGAAATTAAATATATATGCAAGCATATAATTGCACATATATAACCACCCTTCTATAAATAACAAATAACTAAGGTCAGCTTATGAAAATTTCAACGTATAAATGAGCTACTAAATAAATGTACCTAAATAGGAAATTACCAAAGAAAAATGTAGTGAACTGTTATCCACATACCACACAAAATATATAGCTACAAAAAAGAGCAAACCATACAAAAAACTGTAGTTATATGTGTATGACCTGTGAATAATATTCAAACGCCAGATATCTTAGAGAAGCATTTACAACATACGCTCAGATTTATAAATTAACGCATACGCGAAATGTCTCAAGACAGTACAAAAAATAATGCATTGGGAAATAAAATCTCAGTCATAAATGAAATACACTAATAGACAAAAATCACCAGAAAAATTTAAATAATTTCAAATATACCTCAATAGAAAAAAAAAATTTTGAAAATAGAAAATTTGGAACAACAATCACCCTGAAAACTATAAAAAATATAAGCTGATAAGAGTTCAAGAAAATTAAGTAATAAAATATATTTGCCGAATGAAAGTACTGCATCAAAAAAAAATTATTAAATGGAATTTTGAGTCAATGAGCCGAAATGGAATTTTGAAAAAGTTATCCAATTTTCACTTCAAGACAGCTCCAAGACTCACAACGCACAACCCCAGACATAGCCCATGTCTGGCCCCACGTTGGGTGCCAATTTGTAACGATAAAATTGTTCATAGCAACCAGCAGCTCAATTGGTTCGCATGAAACAAGGGTATGTGGGTGCGTGCGTGTGTGCGTCAGCCTAGCTAGCCGCCAAGAAATGAAAAATAGGACAACAATGGTTTAATAAAGATTTATTTCAGTATATATGAATGCAGTACATTCTATTTTTTTTTTTAATAATGACTTAGCTTCGGAGGGAAGTCCTTGTGGTGCCCTTTCGAAGAGAAGGTGGTGCTCCAAAGAAGGCTGGCTTCTTCAGAAGGAGTTCTGGTGGTGTCACCCCGAAAAAGTGTTCATGATGGTGGCATGGAAGAGGTGTGGTGCCCTTCTAAAGAAGTGTGGTTTTCCTTGGTGGCACCCCGAAGAAAGTGGTCTGTCTTGATGGTGGCACCCCGAGAAAGTTGTCTTGATGTTGGCACCCCGAAAAAAAATCTTGATGTTGGCACTCCGAAAAAAGGGTGGTTTTCCTGTGAATGAGTTATGGCTGGTATTAGCACCTTGTGGAGAACTTCACAGGACTTCACGATCTGTTTCTGAAGTATGGATCTTCATGCGTTCCTACATTTTGATAAATTGCATTCATATACTTCAGAAACAAATCTATGAAGTAGCATGGGCACATTAAAAATCCAAAAAGCAGATAACCTTCAAATGTTCACATGGTAAAGATCAAAAAAGAATATAGATATATACAAGAGCGAATAGATAGAGCAATAGTTAAAAAAAATGATTCTTAAATGCTTTGTATTTTCAGTCCTACCGGATCTTTTCAGAGATATAGTGATAAATAAAATAAATGTACAAACTATGTTCAAAAATTTACAAACTTTTTCCTCACGCCTTGTAAAACAAAATTACAAAAATGTCCAACAGATCTTTTCATTGCGTTCTCAATTAGCAAATCTGAGTGCTAGGTATTTTTACGTAACGAATGTCAAAAAAAAATGTGAAACATTAAATACACACAAGATAAGGCATCCTAACACAAAAATATATGGCTAGAAACAAAGAATAATGTTCAGCGACTCTTTTGTTAGATAATTAATAAATATGATTGATAGATATGATTGACTTGATATTTAAAGATTAAAATGTTCGCCATCACATTTTCATGAAAAAAAATGTATAAATCGGAAAAATCACACTCCTACACATAGCTGTAAAATAAATATGCGAAACCATAGCAATCAAATCCTTGATTAAGACATGTTGCACACACACAAAGTATTGTCTTAGAGAGACATAATTATATTAGGTGTTAACTGTTTGATTAAAAAGGGTGAGTGATCTATCGCCACCCGTTTTTGTAGAGGTTAATGTCGGTAGTGAGAGAGAGGGCATACTTCCCACTCATCAGGTATGCGCAAGCAGCTGACAAGAATAGAGATGGGAAAAGGAAGAAGTAAGGAGTAAAACAGTTTTAAAAATGTAACTAGTATAATGAGGAGGTAGTTGCTAAAAATGAAAGTTGTAAACTATTTGTACATGGTAAAAATAATTTTGAAAACGGGTGAACCGTTACAGTAGTTTTCCTCCAACCATAATGAAATGGCAGCAATTTTGTTTTTTGTTTAATTGATGTACGAATGTTGTACTAATTTAGCCATACCTACCTATGTAGAGGTTCTACAAATACAAAATAGGTCTCATTCAAAAGCAAAACATGTAGACCATAAACAACCAATGGTAAACATTTGCCAAATTTCATTCCATGTCAGGGCAAAAAAATCGTTGAAAGAGAATAATTATGTAATTTGTTTTGTTTTCTCACAACTTTAGCTTTTTCAAATAATCTAAGCCGTTGACCTATATTTTTTTATTTCTAAGCGATAATACATGATGTTTCCTAAAAAATACATCTTAGTCCTAAGCAAAGTAGTTTAGAAGCTATGATGGTTTGAATATGACCCTTTATTGTCTAATCCGGCATTAAAAAGGAAATTAAACAACATACTTCGTGGTCACGACATTTATTTTGAGAAAAAAGAAACAAATGTTACAACCACTGTTAGAAATGTAGTGTAGAGCGACTGATCATCGCTTTGTCATTCCGTTATTCATATCCGACTTTCGAATAATTTTGCTAATAAGCTCCTCGCGTGTACTTAAAACGTCGACATAAACTTTCTGTTTCATTGTACTCCAGAAGAATAAATCAAAAGGGGTCAAGTCCGGTGAACGCGGTGGCCAGGCGATTGTCCCACCGCGTCCAATCCACGGAGAATATCGTTCATTTGCCATTAGTTTATGGTCTAAATGTTTCGCTATCAAATGACACTTATTTTGTGTTTGTAGAACCTCTGCATAGGTAGCTATGGCTAAATTAGTACAACATACGTGCATGAATTAAACAAAAAACAAAATGGTGGGAGAAAAACTACTTTTGAGGGGTGATTTGTCGACAAAATTAACGTATTTTATCCCCTTAAAGGCTCCGACACCAATGACCTGACTAATGCTGTCCTTAGATTGGCACTACGGCGTTTTATTCTCGTCAAAACCTGAAACGGAGCCTAGATTTACAATTAAGGATTAAAAGATTGATCAAACTTCCTTTTTGATCGTTTTTGTAGTCCCTGATTATGTATCAAGATGTAGGTTGGGCACATTTGAAGGAAGGAAAAATATTTGGAAGGTGGGTGCCTCAACCTGCATTGTTTTACCCCCTCCCCCACAGTTAATCGGCAGAATCTTTTCGTTGTCAAGTGCTACCAATAATTATAAAAAACCAGGTAAGAAGGTTACGGCAATATCAGGTGCTTGTGTAATAATGTGTATGCACATGTCAAAAACCGAATAAATATATGCGCGTGATTAGTGATTAACAACTAATTTCAAAAGCACATAATTCGTTCAATTGTATATAAAAATTTATGGATGTCACAAGGTACACATAGTATATAGAGAGGAAAAATACATTTTTTAGCACTCCTATTCGTAGAAAAGGCCTACTCGAAATAAGGAATGCAGTAAATCATGCACGTCCTTTGTATCCGTAAGATTTACGGATGTTTATCCAAACATTTTTCAGGTATTTTATTGGGACCACTAAGTGTTTATTTAAACTTAAACTCGAAGCTATAAAATAAGCAGTTGTGTAAATAGAGGGTTTACCCATTAACGACGGCCTATCGGTAATCAACTGGGTACTCACGCAGGATTCCAGAACAAAAATGCCATAAAACCAGACAGTAGCTGACTAAAAACAGTCACGAGATGCACAGATAAAGGGCGTAACCCGGCTTCAGATATTTACTGTACAGCGTAGGGGATATTTACGTCCTCAGATATATGAGTAGTTTACCTTCAAATTTCTGCCCACTTTGTCATCCGAAAGGACGGTTGTTTGTTAAGCCGAAATGCCATAAATACATCAATCCTGTGAAAATATTTGCAGATTTATTAAACATCTACCTAAAGTGATGAGAAGAATTTACAAAATTGGCCTCCCACGTTTTTTGAACGCTTTATGATGTGATGTCTATGTAGATCTTGTACGGAACACGTATTTTAAGGAAATTTTAAGCGCTACTAACTGTAGGTTAATAGGTCGGTGCATTGGAAGTAGAGTAAAAATAAAAAAAAAAAAGAATCAAGCTGATTGACTGGGCACTTCCCACACATAACGGTGATACAATTTGATTTTTTTCAAATAGCATGAATAATCTGTAGTCTGATGAGATCCCGTTGCAACCAAATCATCGTCCACCCGCCCTCAAAAAAACATCCAATACAAGAACTCTCGTAGTTTCTTGCGTCTCCTTCCGTAGGAATTAGGACGACACATTTTTTATTATGCAGGCGCTTCAACTGGATGAAACTAAACGATCAGGAACCCCCAAATGCCTGAACACGAAGTTTGGTCTATTTTTATATTTTTAGTTTTTTGATTATTACTGCGCCGCCACTGACACGATTTCTAACAATCATACGCGTTTTCCATCCTTGCCACGGTAGTAACACTATGTCGAAATGTCATTAAAGTAAATTCAATAAAAAAGGTTTTGTAGTACAGAACGATCTAAAGCAATACTCAGTATATATCAGAAAATTTTTAAAGTCCCTTGGTTTATTCAAACACGTATGTATATTATGCCGCTAGATCTTTCTTTCGCAGGGCAATGGACAGCCTATTATCAATACAACAAATTTTTGAGTTCTACAACCCCCCACCTCCAACCTCCCCAATTTCACTCCCACCCAAAAAACAGGAGAAAATGATCAGAAACTCCTAAAACGCCTAAAAACAAAGTTTTAGAAATATTTTACATCTTTTGTTTTTTTGCTACCTAATTACTGCGCCGCCCATGCACTGATTTTCAAAATTATAGAAGCATTACCTATAACTAGGAGCCCACAGCATATCGGTATCCAAATTTCATCATAATCCATGCAGCGGTTACTGAGATTACGAGGGTAGAAGAACGCGAACAGACAGACAGACCGATGGAAATAAGTGACGTGAATGTTCGTTATGTAGACCTATCAGCGTGGGAGGTAAAAAACGAAAATAAAATACTTCGTTGTTTGGCGTTTTGGAGGTTCATGGTATTTTCGACTTTTTATTATATTTGTAGAATAATCCCTATTACCCTGAATAAGGCTATCCTTGAATACCGCACTCAAAGACATACATACCTATGGAATTTGGACTGGAATTTTTTGATGCATGATAGATACATGATACCTTTGTTATCACCATTATTCAAAAATAACTAACAACTCTTATTCCGACGACATTTAAGAAAGCTACTGAGCTAATCAAAATAACCATTTTTTTTTTCAAATATTATTCGCGGTTAGAACAAAATCCGATCAGGGACTTCCAGTTCTGTCGTTAGGCTAATATACGTACATATTTTTACATTAGTCAAGATATCAAGTCAAGATTTGATATAATTTGTGATTGGATACGCTTGAAGTGACCCAATAAATCTTATTTACTATTTAAGGCAGTCCGACAAATTAGATTTTTAGATTTGGATGACGGCTGACAAATCATTATCATACGTTTCAGAACGCATACCATGAATAAAAGTCATATATCTTCCGATACTACACATTATGCTTTTATTTCATACCTGACTGAAATTTAATGACCACAGTAATGGGCTACATTTTTCCCTTTTCACGCTATAGACAAGTATAATCGTG
Source organism: Callosobruchus maculatus (assembly GCA_951848785.1). NCBI lineage: Eukaryota > Metazoa > Arthropoda > Insecta > Coleoptera > Chrysomelidae > Callosobruchus > Callosobruchus maculatus. The sequence continues at coordinate 13,498,374 of CATOUR010000056.1, forward strand.
TACAAGGAATTCACTTTTTATAATCCTATATTAAATGGATACCATAGATTTCTGGCTACATATTGTCAAGCATACTGCTAACTCGCAAGTGAAATCCAAAAAAGGGATGTTTGCATTGAAACTTTGTACGCAGCTTGGCAGTACCATCTCTAGTACACATGTAACACTTTTTGTCCATTCAGATCCTATATTTACCTAGATATGGCATTTAAAAAATTCGAGACGTGTAAAAACAAAGCATGGCATTTTGTCGATTCCAAAAATGATGGTATCGGTTGCAAATGTGGCGAGAGATCAGTTAGTTGTATAAAAGAGATGAATTGGTTGTGTAAAAATGCCACCTAGAAAACGATAATCCCAGTTTATACAGTTAAGCCCCTTTGAACGGGGTCGGATTGTAGGCCAACGACAACGTGGTGCTTCTTTGAGAGCAATTGGTGTAACCATGGGGCGTAGCATGGCTACATTTGTAGCTGCATGGCGTGCATGAAGGCCGAATGCAGCAAGCTAGAGGTTCTGGAGTATGTAGATAAACTACAGACCGGCAAGATCGTCGTCTGCGACTACTGGCCAATCGAGACAGAATGCGATCCACTCGAGCTGTTGCTGACGCTTGGTATGCAGCTATATGAAGGCCCATTCGAATCCACAGATTGAGTGAAATGGGCTTAGGATCAGATCGTCCGCATCTAGTGCTTCGACTCACTTTAAATCGTCGTCGCCAACGATCAAATTGGTGCCAAGAACAGCGACAATGGCATGGTGAGTGGCATCAGACGGCCTTCTAAGAATGAGTCCAGGTTTTGTCTGGCATGACATGACGGACTCCAACGCGTAAGACGACGACGGGTGAAAAACGTGATCTCAAGTTTGCTGTTGAGCGCCATGTACACCGTCCTGTTGGTTTGATCACAGCATAAAGAGTTACTCTTTATGCTGTGGTTTGATGGTTTGGGGTGCCATTGCATTCAACAGTAAAGTCACATTTACTTGTCATTAGTGGCACAATAACTGCGCAACGTTATGTGAATGAGATGTTAGAACCAATTGTCGTTCCATATGTCCCCTGGCCTCCACGATCACCCGATTTATCGCCAATTGAAAGAGTATGGGATTGGATGGTTGGACACATAGGCGCTTTGTCCAATCCTCCGACCACACTGGACGAAACGGAACATGCTGTGACGCTGTGAGGGCAACTTGGGAGGCTGTACCTCTAGAGTTTATCAACAACCAGATTACGAGCATGCCGCATAGGCTAGAGGACTGCATTCGTCAACATGGAGGGCCTACCCATTATTGGTTTGTTGTATTTTTTATAAACTAATTGTGGGAAATGAGTTCGTTTATTATTGTATTTAGTCCTACCGCATTTTTTCAACCGCAACCCTTTTTTCTCAGTGTTTCACTTGCGAGTAGTATAAAAATGCCTTGGGGAGGAATGACATTTGAAAAGAGTCTAACTGCATTTTCTATTTTGTCTTTACTAAAATAACCTTTTTAGGGAATCACTGAATAGTCAAAAAGATAGAAATATTAAAATCAAGATAGTAGCGAATTCGAATTTGTATTCAAATATGGTTAGTTTATGATTATTTTCCCATCACTCTGTAGATAAAACAAATGAATTCACCGCCTTAGAAGATGCTTAATTTCAAGTCTCTGTCAGACCGAAGCGTCTTCAGGACGAAGACTATTTCCTTTTTTAATTAAAATATGCAGTTTATAGAATAATATTATTCAAAATCCAAGGGCGACACCACTATAAAGCAGTGGCGTGCAGATAAAATGTTTTTAGAAAGGAACTTTACGCGACTGGTACCTTCGAAAAATTATTCAATACACATTCCGAGGACATGATAAGCTTTTTATTCGTAGTGATACATAATTATAGACAATCTAATTCGTAAAAATATTTCCTCAGTTGTCCAGGAGTAGCAGAATCTGTCAAAAAATCAAGATTACAGGTTTTTTCCTTTGTATTACAATTACAAGTTATCTCAACTGGACTACAGGTTTGAAAGGAAAGTTAAAGCAATCAATGCATGTCTATTTTCCTGCTAATAAACATAAATCAATTTTAATCATGAGACGAATAAATCAATTATCAAGTCTTATTATAGCTTTTAGCACGTAACAAACTCTAGGATTTGTTATTTTTTCTTAAGCCCACAATAACAGCATAATATAAATAATTGTAATTAATAACTTTATTTATTCAACTCGTTATTAAACAAACGGCGAGGTGAGTTGAAAAAAATTATAATACATGCGAACTCGATTAAACAATAATTGATAATAGTCATAACAAAACAGCTATCCTGCACTCACTGTATTTATACAGGACGACAGAATTTAAATCCGGTTATATATTTCAAATGTTGGAATGGAATGTTGTTCAACTCAGCGTGATTCAAATTATATACAGAGTTGCTGAATATTGAAGGACGTTATTATTTAGGTAATTTCTGATGGATTTGGTTATATAATGTAGTGTCCGAAAAATCCTTTATTTGTTGGCTTTCAATCCAATGTTATGGGATTAGGGCTCCTAGGGTCTGTTATTTCGGTGTCCTCAGTTGCAAGGCATGTCAGTCAATAAAAATGATTAATCAAAACAGAACCTACCACTAACGGCTCCAGAAATCTGCCCGACAAATATATTGGGATCAAAGAATTATTATTATGTGTTTTCAACTTTGAAGCCATTTAAACAAAAGAATGGATGCGATTTAAACAAAAAAAAATTGTATGCGATTTAAACAAAAAGAATTGTATGGAACTTATTTGGCAAATGGGTTTAAAAACTTCTACGTTTCTCTGACTTCAAAAAGGTATAATGCTTGCAATTAAATAATAAAAACATTGACCAAATAACAATTAAGGCAGCAGAGGGTAAATTTTTGGATTGAGGTGAAAGAAACTGAACTTTGATTCATTTTCTATGTGGCCGCCGCGTTTTTTAACACACATTCTCAGTCGTTTTCTTAAATTTGTTTTTACTATTGAAGTTCGCAGGTCCTGCTTCATTTGGTCGTCTGCTAGGGCTCTGATTTTTTATTTATCAACATTGCAAACGCAAAAGATTGCAGAATCATAGGAAGTTAGTTCACAAATAATAAAACTAATCCATAACCTTGGAGATATTCTATACTCTACAGACTTATCCGAATATTGCCTTTGTGTTTTTTTAGATATTTGGAAGGTAGCTAAGAATTTCATATCTGAATGCCATTTTTTACTTGTAAAATCCCTCGGTCTAAAAATGCATAAATTCACTATAAACTTTCAGATATGTCAATGGAAGGAACTTCAAATCCCTATGGCCCGTTTTTTAGCTTTCACTGACTCACTGAAGTCACTGAGAACAGCCTCTGTCTGTCCGTATACAAAACATAGCCAAAACTACATGTGCTAGAGAAAAACTAAATACAGATTCGAAATCAGCATGAAAAAACTAGTCCGGGAAAAAATCCGGTTTAGCAATATCGCTTTCAGGTTAAAGCAAATTTAATAAAATTACGCTAGGTAACTGACGACGTATTATGTACGGTGTATTGATATTCCTGAAGCACAGGCAGCGTGGCCGAGCGGTTAAGACGCTAGGCACCAGTTCGAAAGGGCGTTGGTTTGATTCTCACCGCGGTCAACAACTTTTTTTCCTTTTTTTAAGATTAAAAGTTAAATCTGATGATTACTAGCCCGGGAAAAATCCGGTTTTGTCAATATAATAAAAAAATTAAATTTTTATACCAACAAATTCCACAGTGAGAGCGCCGTTTGAATTTACTGAGGTAAATTATTTCCTACTTTTTTTTTTTGTTACGCCATTGCTACCAGAAGATGGAAAGATGTCAGTATGGTTGCGACATCGCCCGACGAATTAAATCGAATAAAATACAACCACAACGTATAAAAATGGACACACAACGCGACGTGGCGCGAGGACAGGTGAAATTTACTGATTATTCAGAATTCGGCATTTATGAATGGCAGCAAACCGGTACTACCTCTACATTCGCACGGATTTGCACGCCACAAAAAAATAAGAGAAAAAAAACTGAAACCAAGGTGATTGAATTCGGTAGATTACGAGGACCGACAAACAAGTTGTAAGTTTTCTTTGAAACAAGATTTTGTAGAATCTCACTGCTTTCAGTGGAGAAATTTTCGATTTAAGCTTATAATACAAATACTGGTACATGTTTTGAACGTTTATGATGAGTAATATACACTCACCGGTACGAAAAACGGGGCACTTGAGATCTTATGGTTGATTAATTAAAATATAATGTTTGTAATGTTTCATTGTCCTAAATACTTACAATCAACCGTTTATTTGAAGACAAAACTGGATTTAATAAAAAGTGTACTAAAATGAAAATTGTATAATTGTATCACTCAAAACGCCATGGTTTTTTTATATGCATGCAGGACCATGTAAAATGGGGTGCTCTTGCACTCCTAGTTGGTGGCCAAACGCTTGGCGTTTGTAACAAAACGTTGTTACCTTTTTGATGTATTTATTTTCTGACCAATATTGCTTCCAGCGCGGACGCGTTATACTATTTGCGAGAATCACGATCAATGTCAGAATGTCACGTCTTGTCTACTTTTGTGATTCTCGCTGATGTGTGTTGACTTAAATGTCTTGTAGTATCGCCTTTGTTTGAGTTTGGTTGCCCGTTGCATACGCTGTGTGGACTGTATGTGTTTGTCGTTTTGCCGTTTTTCTTGCTGCTTCGCAAGTCGTATTTTTTGCTAGAGTTTCTTACTGCTTCGCAAGAGTTGCTTTTCTAGTTTTTCTTGCTGCTTCGCAAGAGTCGTATCGCTGATGTTTCTTGCTGCTTCACAAAAATTTCACTCGCAGTTTCCCTATTTCATATTTGCGGATTAAATTCTCATAAAGTTTCGGGCGAGGGCCTTGTGAGGGGTCTAGACTATTAGGGCTGCTACATTTTTTTTTATTGGAAATAAGGCATCGACTGCATGGTCATTAGCCATATATCTTTTATCAACTATTTTGTACTGAGTGATTTATAATGTTAGGTAATGAGCTTATGTTTGTTGGTTTATCGGAGGTCTTACAGTTTGAAAAAGAGTCCAGTTATTTTAAGGAAGGTGATTAATTTTCTTATTTCAGTCGGAAGGGCTACTACATTTTAAATTTGCTCTCGTAGGGGGGGGGGGTGCATATTTGCGGATTATATTTTTTGGACCAAGGTGTGGCCGGATTTCTCTGGAGGCACGCACAGAGTTGTACATCATTCCAAGAGGGTGTTTAACTGCTGCAAGGTACATTGATGAAATTCTGCAAGATTTTGTTGTTCATATGTTGATTTTATTGCAAATAATTTTATTCTGATGCATGACAATGCCAGACCTCACACCGCGAGAATTACGCAATACAATACTTAAACGATCTAGACATTGATGTCTTGGAGTGGCCAGCGTTAAGTCCAGATGCGAATCCAATTGAACATATCTGGGACATGCTTGGGCGATGAATACGAAGTCGTGTTCCTATTCCTTTAACCCTCTTTTAGAGGAATGGGATCTTATTCCTCAAGAAGACATTCGTCATTTGATTTTAGAGAAGAAGAATGCAAGCAATCATTCGGGCACGCGGAGGGAATACTTGTTATCAAAAATGCCCCTGCCTAGTTTTTGCTAGCATTGCGTTTCATTTTTCAATATTTGAGGGTCGTTTTAGCAAACTACCAATTTATGTTCTTTTTGTGGTATTGCAACAAGAGTTTTTTTCAAAAATATATGGTTAATTAATGTTAAAAATTACTTAAAACATCTTGCTTTATTTGTGTATAAGTTATTAAAACAATAAAACATCACCAAACAATAAAAAAAGGAATTATATATGAAATATCAAGTTTTTCGTGCCGGCGGGTGTATGTAGAAAGCACTAAAACAATGAACTGACGCCATTTTTCTACTAGGTAACCAATTTAAGATGTAAAATCTTCCAAAATCATTGATTTTTCTGACTAAAATGAACGCCTTATGGAATAATGAAGGAATTTTCGAAGATAAGTTTATTAAAAGTGTGATAAGCCTAATTGAGTTTTTGGGAAGCACCTGGTATATGAAGATACCGAGGTAGTTTTCCAATATACGTAAAATGTGTATTTGCTTGTGGCTCTCAGTTGTCCAGATTTCTAGGTAAGAGGATTTTACGTAAGCGAAAAATCTAATGAATGAACGTGTTCTTAAATAAATAATATGTATATGTGCTAGTTATACCAAATGAAGATTAATTATGTTGGCAGTATGAATGTGATATCCCACGAAGGTTGCAGAAATCGGTGAAATAGTTTACGCAGTATTCTGTGTGTGTTGAAATAATTTACATAATTTATCTACTTCGCAAGAAATTCTGAAAAGATATCTTGATCAGCTTGATGTATATGTATAACCAATTATATGAAGTAAACCGCGAACACTACATGAAGACGATTATAGGCCATTCAACAATTAATTATGTATGACGACGCAAAGAAAAATGTTCTAAAGCAGTGCTTCTATACAATACAATTTTTTTGTCTATGCGAGCTCGATCTGCCTTTTTAACAGTCCAAGTTTCCGAGGCATATAAAAATATGGAAAACATTGTATATGTGCATTTGCGTATATTTTCTAATAAATTCGTTTATTATTCAAATCATTTTATAATCGTATCAAACTTCCTTCTATACATATATCAAAATTTCGAATTCGACCCTATAGGATACCAGTCACCTACGAAAGATTTGGCATACATAAGCTCTTGTTTCAGACCTATTCCAATGAAGCAGCAAAATAATTTTACTGCTATTCCGTTATACAAACTTCCATTCGACGAATCTATTATATGTAGAATGGCCTAACAAACTCTTATCTATTTTAAGTACAAACACGCATAATCAATTAGGCTTATATAAACCATAGCCGAGTCATAATCGTCGCCGTCGACAGAAAAGGTGTCAGCGGAAATGGGATGGATGGTCAATATTTTGTAATTTTTTACTAGGTTTACAAAACACTTTAGATAACCAGATCCAGCCAATTCGAAGCAACACTTTTACATTTTATTGCTCACAAGAGACACGTCACGATCCTATATAGGCGCGTTCTCACGAGTCAACTTTAGTTGACCGACTGCAGTTGATCAACAGAAGTTTTATGAAATCTGTTGCGAGAACCTTCCTTTCAATAGAGTTGGTCAACTGATGAATCATCACCGATCGCTTTCAAGTTGAAACTTGTCTTGAAACGTATGAACTAACGTTCATCGTTTGTAAAACAGAAGTAGTAGAACGCTTAATACATTCCGCGGCACATGTACTGGTGTACATTTTTCTATAGGAGATTAAAAATTCAAATAGTTTAATAAAATAATGAGCATCAAACGGTCGGAAAGTGTTATGAGGAAATATTTGGAACTATATTATAAGCATGATTGCCTTTGGAATCACCAAACGGATAACTAAAAAAGAAATATGCTCGAGAAAATTATCTGAGGAAGTGAGGAAGTAGATATCTCTGGTCTTACTAGTTACTATTACTCATGTGAAGAATAAAATTAAGATTATATCAGAAATTCAGAACAATGTACAAAAAAGAACATGTACTGGTTTGCCAATCAACTGAAACAATCGGTCAATTTCTGTTGAAATGTGTGAACTATAAACTCATTCAAGTCGCATTCCACTTTTGTTGATCAACTACAATCGATCAACTAAAGTTGTCTCGTGAGGACGCGCCTATATAGGCTATACATTCCGCGGCACATGTACTCGTGTCTATTTTCCTATAGAAAATTGGAATAATTTAGTAAAATAATGAGCGTCAAATGTTCGGAAAGTGTTATGAGAAATTTTTTGGAATTATAAGCATGATTGCCTTTGGAATCACCAAACGGATAATTAAAAAAGAAGGATACCCGAGAAAAAATTCTGTGAACTCTATTTTCAAGGAAATGGATGCCTCTGGTCTTACTATCACTCATGTGAAGAATAAAATTAAGATTATTATCAGAACAATTTACAAAAAAGAATATGTATTGGTATACTGGAACAATCGATCAGTTTTTGTTGAAATGTGTGAACTATAAACTCATTCAAGTCGTATTCCATTTTTGTTAATCAACTACAATCGGTCAGCTAAAGTTGACTCGTGAGAATACGCCTTGACGATTCGCCAGTTGATCAGCAAAAGTCATGTGTGAACTATAAGCTCATTCAAGTCGCATTCCACTTTTGTTGGACTTAACGTTTTCAAAGTGTATCATTTCTTAGTAGTTACTATCTTTTCGTAATAGAATTTTGCATTTCTAAAAGATAAGTTCATGGCCTATGTCTATACTATGCTTCGGCGCAGACTCTTTTCTATACATCGTATTTTATGGTGATAAATTATGTTGTTTAAATACTGTTTTGTTTGCCTAAGAAAAATGACGACAAACAGACCGATGGAAATGAATGAGTGACACAAATCTTAATATTATTTTAAATTCGCGAATCTTCGCGATTACAACACTTCCATCGCCTACGGTGTGGGAAGGAAAAACTAACGTGCTACGGGTATAGTATTAAAGACTACCCACTGACGACAGCGCCTGTCACCGCAATCATGACAGCGTAGCTACGCTGGGATGGGTGCCTCTTTAGCATTCGCCCATAATTCCATAACTCTTCGTCGAAAAAAATAGATGGAACCGTATGGAACTAATTAAATTCTCATGGCTTAGGAGCCGCATACGAGAAAGCCAAGCCGGTATGAATATGTCTCAGATGTGTGGTCTGGTCTGACATCTAAATCAGCCACTTTATGGAAGTGTTAAAAAGGAGGCGGCCACTCGTTTCATTAAATTATGCATATATTATACGCTATGCCATGCCATGCGTTCACTGGATATCTTAACTTTGGAACACAGATTATTTCATATATCTACATGTGAACGTATGACGCCACTATAATGGAACTACGAGTATTACTTAGAGCTTCTTTCTTATTATACAATTAAAACTATCAAGATTGTTTTCCAACAAAAATTAATCTGATGTTACACTGATTCTAAAATAAAACACCGTCACCAACAACCAACCGATATATTCAAAAGGTAGACAAAAATCTCGAGCGTAACCGGACGAGCCAAAAGCATATCACCGACTGTGTCGGCGCACACCGATACAAAGATGCTTATCGCAACTTAGCAAAAAAAATGGAGTCAAGTTTATTGACTCAGTACTTCCCACACATAATAATGATTTCGTTTTATTGTTTTCCGCTTTGCATGAAACTATAGTCTGAAATCCCCTTGCAACCAAATCATCGCCCACCCTCCCGCAAAAAAACGTCCAACACAAAAACTCTCGTGAACAGTTTCTTGCGTCTCCCTCCTTAGAAACCAGGACGCCACAGTTTTCATTCTGCATGCTTCAACCGAACGATGCAAAACGATCCCTCTAGCCTCTAAATCGTCTAAAAACGAAGCGTGAGCTGTTTTTATATTTTTAGTTTTTTAATTATTGTTGCGCCGCCACTGACACGACTTTCCAGTCACTGACGCGTTTTCCACTCTCGCCGCGATAGTCAATTCTGTGTCAAAATTTCATTAAAATCAATTTAATAATTTTTGCTTTGCGCAATATACATAGAACGAAATTAAGCAATACTCGTATATGTATATGTTAAGAGCAAACACCGATTTCGGCCAATGGACGAAAAATATGACCAAAACGCGTTTTGGCTGCTACCATTTTACCAATGTCCGAATTATCGCTTTCCGACTGTTTAATGTAGCCCAGAACGTGTTCTGGCTCAACTGCGATTGCCAAAACGCGTCCTGTTCTACTGCGATTGCCATAACGCGTGGTGGATTTTGTGTGTCTCAGCTTGTAAACGATACCTCTGGAGCTAGTGTATTCATTTAGTATTTGATCTTTGTGCGGGTTAGACAGTAGCTAGAGAGTGCCATGGAAGACCTAAGTTTATGTTTTAATAACGAACTGCAAAAAGTCATAAGTGGTAGCAATGATCGTAGTAATATTTGTACAAGAGAAAGATACGACCAAACACTCACAGAGGTAAAGGCGGCAAAAGCTTGTAAAAGTAACGGTAATACAATATCTTCGAAACAAAGACAACTGAAAAGGTATGATATTTTAAAAATTGGCTATATCGAAAAGCTAATTGAAAGAAGGGCAGACGAAACAGCCCAACTGCGTTATTTTTGCGTGACCCACGAGTTATTTGACATTATTCATTCCGCTCATGTGGGAGCTGGACATAAGAGATTGTGAGGTATGTTTCTTTCAGTTTTTTTTTTCACGGACCTAAGATCTACAAGTGCTTTTTATTCATTTTTATTCATTTTAGTTATGGAATCTAAGCTCAGAGGAAATATTGTAACACAACACGGCAAATAATTGAAATTTATTTATTCGTAGTAGAATATAGAACGTGTTCTGGCAATCGTAGTTGACCCAAAACGCGTTCTGGGCTACATTGAACAGCCGGAAAGCGATAATTCGGACATTGGCAAAACGGTAGCAGCCGAAACGCGTTATGACCATATTTTCAGTCCATTGGCCGAAATCGGTGTTTGCTCCTAACATATAGGTACATCACAAAACCTTAGTTTCTGTAATAGGCAAGGAAATGTTCACATGGACTTAAAAAAATACGCCGGCACGTATTTCTCCCAAAGGTCAATGGACAAACTATTATGAGTACAACAAATCTTTCAGTTCTACAACCCCCCACCCCCCAACCCAAAGTTGAGAAGAGTCAGGACACCTTCTTGTCCTTGGGGTGAGAAATTGCCCCTAATGGCGGATGAATCAGTAGATGCCATCGGCCAACTGCATCTGGATGCAGAAAACAGACAGGAAACTACTGCATTAAAGATCTCAAAGATATCCCAAGAGAAACTCGTAAAATGAGTAAATGCATTGCATGCAGTTCACAACATATCTGTTAAGACATTGTAACTATGATGATGACCCCCCAACCACCCCAATTTCACCCCCACCCAAAAAAACGTAGAAAATGATCAGGAACCCCTAAAACGCCTAAAAATAAGGTTTGAGCTGTTTTTATATTTTTAGTTTTTTTATTATTGCTGCGCCACCACTGACACTATTTTTCCAAAACATACATGTTTTCCATCCTCGCCGCGGTAGTAATACTGTGTCAAAATTTTGTTAAAATCAATTGAATAATTTTCGCGTTACGCAATATACATAGAACGATCTAAAACAATACTCGTATGTCTGTATACATCACAAATTCCCTTGGTTTCAATAACGAGCAAGGCAATGTTCAAATGGACCTAAAAAAGTGTATTATGCCGCTAAGTTTTTCATTCACAGGTCAATGGACAGCCAAATTTTTCAGTTTTCCAACCCCCCACCCCCAAGCCACCCCAAATTCACCCCTACCCAAAAAAAGTAGAAAATGGTCAGAAACCCCTAAAACGCCTAAAAGCAAAGTTTGAGGCGTTTTTATTTTTTTTTGTTTTTTGTTAACGCTGCGCCGCCACTGACACGATTTTCCAAAACATCAAAACATGCGCGTTTTCCATCCTCGCCAGGGTAGTAATACTGTGACAAAGTTTCATTAAAATCCATTTCATAACTTTTACGTTACTCAATACAGAACGAACTAAAGCAATATTCCTATGTATTTATCAGAAAATTCTAAGTCCCTTGGTTTCTGGAATAGGCAAGCCAATGTTCGGATGGGCCTAAAAAATGGTATTATGTCGCTAGGTCTTTCTTTTATTCTTTTACAGGTCAATGTATAGCCTATTCTGAGTACAACACATTTTTGAGATTTACAACCCCCCCCCCCTCAACCATCCCAATTTCACCCCCACCCAAAAAAAAGTAGAAAATGATTAGGAACCTCTAAAACACCTAAAAACGAAGTTTGAGGAATTTTTTTTTGTTTTTTGCTAATTACCCCGCCACCCCTGCACCGATTTTCAAAATTATAAGAACATTGACTACTACGACCCCCCAGCATATCGCTGCCCAAATTTCATCACAATCCATGCAGCGGTTACTGAGATTACGAGGCTAGAAAAACGCGCACAGACAGACAGACCGACAGACCGACAGACCGACAGACCGACAGACCGACAGACCGACAGACCGACAGACCGACAGACCGACAGACCGACCGACCGACAGACCGACAGACCGACAGACCGACAGACCGACAGACCGACAGACCGACAGACCGACAGACCGACAGACCGACAGACCGACAGACCGACAGACCGACAGACAGGCAGACCGACAGACAGGCAGACAGACAGACCGACGGAAATGAGTGACATGGATTTTCGTTATGTAGACATCATAAAACGCCCAAAAAGCGTGTTATGTCAAAATCGAAAATTTTCGCGATCACAATACTCCCCTCACCTATCGGTGTGGGACGTAAAAAGACAAAAACATGACATCGCTTACCCGCCGGATGGCTCACAACAAAGAATATCACAACCACTAATAAATACAGACAAATCAACAAACGTATGGAATAAATGAATCTAATATTTTGGTAGGTATATAATATAATAACAATGAAAACATTACACTGAATTGTTATATTATTGTTTTCATTATTTAGTACTCGACTTGTCATTAAGATACACACTTTGACGCTTGTGCAGAAAAATCTCAATCAAACTATGCCACCTTCGATCATAAAATTTACTACTATCGGTAATATTTCATCTTACATATATTTTTTCATATCCAAAGACTTACCATCTTTTAGGTACCATAATTATATTCCTCCTCCGTGATCATGGGCCACATGGACATGGTTGCACATGGTTGACCGACACTGTAGTCCCTTATAAATGCTACTAAACCTTTTTTTGCCAATTACGAAAACTCTCCGTGGTAAGGACAGCAATGCTTCAAGTGAGGCGTTGAGAACTAGAGTTGCCTGTCCCACAAAAACGAGGAATGTGGAAAACTTTGAATACTACACATTCGGCTCATGTATTTTCAATACTTATAATGGCCTATAATTGATTTCGCTATTTTTATACAGGGTGTCCCGGAAGTCAACGTCAAGCCGCAACGCGGTGACAGGATTGGTTGTAGCTATCATGAGAAAAATCAGAAAAGAAATATATCCCATGTAGTTTGAAAATTATGAGCATTTTAAAAAACCTAGAAATTTGGTCAAATTATAACAGTTTTTCGGTTATTGTGGTTAACTTTTATTATTTTTGTTTATTTAAACTTTGGAACCGTAACCTTAAATAATATTTCTAGAAGCACAGTCAAAAATAATGACACAATTGCCCCAAGTTTTCTAGAGTTAACACTATTTATTAAACTATGAATTTAAAATTTTCAAAGTTTGCTGACTTTGAAAGGCCCTCCTTTAAAAAAAATGTACTAAAATGCCTTGGCAAGTACCATTAAAAGTTGGCGCATTTAACCAGGATTGTAAAATGGTACAATGCTTGTTAGTTTCATACTCAAAAAACGAGTAAAAAAAAGAAAACCTCAAGTAACCCGATTTTTACTAACGCATTTCACTCAGGTCAGATTGATGTTCTTTATTCGCACAAGCTCCTGGTAGGAATCTTAATTTTACGGGAAAATGATGAGAGAGATGGATAATGAACATATCTGCTATGAGTGAGCGAGACAGATAGTGACGCCACTTTTAGTAAAGTCAACACAAATAAGTAAAATTAATAAAATAAGGAAAAATTTTGACCTAGTTTAGTTTAGGTTTAATCGAATAAAGGTCAAGCAATAAATATTCAAATAGTTTACCATCAGCCTCAATACACGCCCTACAGCTTCTTAAAAAAGGTCTACTTATTGGTCAGGCATATCATCGAGAGTTGATGTCCTCAGCAGCTTGAGAAGTTCGTTTACGCAGATCGGCTATGCTCTCAATGGGCTTTGAATCGAGAACATCCCGATAACAAAATTCCAGGGGATTTAAATCTGTGGAACGGGCTGGCCACGAGATAGTGCCTGAACGTCGTCCACCTCCACCTCCCGAATATTTTTGGTCAAGGAAATCTCTTACTTGCACTGCGTGATGCGATGGGCAGCCATCTTGTTGATACCTCATGTGGTGACGATCTGCTACAGACGTTGACGCATGCTGCGATTCAGGTATCGACTTCTACGTTTCATAACGCAAGTAGCAGCGTGTGTGGTACTGAACCACGAATTTGGTATCAGTTGCGGCTTGCAGCGATGCAGATTCTGGAATCCTATTATGGACGGTGAGCCATGTCGCCGAGCCGGTGATGCTGATGCAGTGCTGCAGGTTTCGAGGTTTCAACGTGTATAGTATTGCGTCGATACAAAGAAATAAGCCCACCCTACCATTCTTGTGTTGCGTGGAACGTGCATGAAATATCATGTCGATTCAGGCATCGCAACAGGTTTCGATTTGAGTAAGAACTTATGCAACTGATGCAAGTTTCATGAAACCTTGAGTCGATTGAGGAATCGCAGCTTACATCAACGTCTGTAGGCCGCCTAATGGTACGTCCTCTAACAAAGTTGGTAAATTTTATCGTAAAAAATGTAGGTAATTCGTGTCATTCAAATTATCAGGCAGCTCAAAAGGCCCAACAATTTTGCCGTTTAAAATTCCGGTCCACAGGCTTACTTTAAAGCGATACTGGGATACGTCTTCTCGCATTAAATGTGCCTGGCTAATAAGTAGATCTTTCTTAAGAAAATACAGGACGTGTATTGAGGCTGATGGTACACAATTTGAACTTTTATTGTAATAATAAATGTTATTTTCCTCTCTGACTTCTAATCCAATAAACTTAAACTAAGCTAGGTCAATATTTTTAATTATTTTATTAATTTTACTAATTTTTGTTGTCTTTGCTAAAAGTGGCGTCACTATCGGTCTTGCTCGCTCATGGCAAACATGTCTACTATCCACCTCTCTCATCATTTTGCCGTAAAATTAAGAACCTACCAGAGGCTTGTGCGAATAAAGAACATCTGACCTGAGTGAAATGGGTTAGCAAAAATCGGATTACTTGAGGTTTTCCTTTTTTTACTCGTTTTTCTTTAGTATGAAACTAACAAGTATTGTACCATTTTACAATCTTGGTTAAATGCGCCAACTTTTGATGGCACTTGCCAAAGCACTTTAGTACATTTTATTTAAAGGAGGGCCTTTCAAAGGTGGCAAAACTTTTGATGGCACTTGCCAAAGCACTTTAGTACATTTTTTTTAAAGGAGGACCTTTCAAAGTCACCACACTTTGAAAATTTTAAATTCATAGTTTAATAAATAGTCTTCATTCTAGAAAACTTGGGGCAATTGTGTCATTATTTTTGACTGTGCCTCTAGAAATGCTATTTAGGGTTACCGTTCCAAAGTTTAAATGAACAGAAATAATAAAAGTTAACCACAATAACCGAAAAATTGTTATAATTTGACCAAATTTCTAGGTTTTCTTTAAATGCCCATAATTTTCAAACTGCATGGGATAGTTTTTTTCTGATTTTTCTCATGATAGTTACAACCAATCCTGTCACCCCGTTGCGGCTTGACGTTGACTTCTGGGACACCCTGTAGAGATATCGCTACATATATCATGACAGCATTGTTATAGTTCCTGTTAATTGTAAATCTTCACCAACTTTTTTCTCAGCTTTTAAGTTTTGGTGCTGGCCATTCTACTTCTCAACGCCTCAAATATGTCCTATTCTGTAGAGAAAGACATTATCGGTTTATGATAACGTGATGGTGACTTTAGATTTGTAAAAATATGATATGTAAAATGGGGGATTTGCGGTTTGTAAAAGAGAAGATTATTACTCTGCGCTCGATATAGATATGGTCCTAGTATGGTACGGTAGACATAGAGGGTAGGGAGCTGTAGAGATTGCGCTCATAAGTAGAAAAGCTGTTTTTAATACGGCTGAGTGCAGCCGCTGCGATTAGCGTTATATCAACGATAATTCAATGTCGGCAAACCCGCGTTCTTCTTGTACGACCACAAACGTATATCATTTATCAATTTGTCCTCTAAAGCCTTGTCTACACCTACTACAATTATTATATTAAAGACGGACAGGCATATCCATGTACATTGTTGCCAGTTGAAGGAATGTTGAGGATCAGAAGCTCTAAAAAAGTTCACTACTTTTTACTTACCACCTTACACGGAAAGGTAGCATTGTGATCGAGGAAAAAATCGATATTGAGATAATGATGCCTTTTGGATGTTAATGAAGTCTATCTATCTGTTTCTATTTTTCTGACAGCGTAATATTAGTAACAGTTTTATCGTTCTTGATAAAATTTGGATTTTGATACGTTGTGGAGTCGTTGTAAAAAATATTGTTATATGAATTTGTGGTTCTTGGGCTTTTAGGCAGGCGTCGTTTAGCTTTGAGGTTTGACATTTCGCCCCTACGAGTAGATGGCATCTTCAGAAGCTATTTCTGATGCTTCAGAAGATGCCATCCACTCGTGGTAGGGAAATGTCAAGCCTTAACACTAAACGACGCCGGCCTAAAAACCCAAGAACCGCAAATTCATTGGACGATGGCCGCGAAAGCCTTATACAGTATTTTTGAAAATCAGAGTAGTAGCGTCCCGCCAATAAGCAAAATATAAATTTTCTCAGATCCGAGCCAAACATAGTTTTTAAGCGTGTGAGGGTTCCTGTAAATGTTTGGTTTCCGAGAGACGATAAAATTGGGGTAGTGGGGTATGCTTAAACGCTTTCAAAAGACTGCAACTTACTATCTCATCATGTATATATACGAGTATAATTCTGGGTATATAGAAATTCATATTAAAAAGGTCAATTCCAATCACCCCCTATTTCCTATCTTTTCTCCGGAATTTGTACTTTTTGAATGAAAGGAGCATTTTTTAGCTGTAATTTGAACTGCTACAGTGTTGTCTACACCTTGGTCCTTTGGTGACATTCTGTAATTTACAGACTTTTCCGCGTATTGCCTTTCAAGACGTGCCTATGAACTTTTCTTTCCATGTCCAATGTAAGGCGAGCCTTGCAATTCCGTGATCTCAGTAACTGCTACACCGATATTGATCGTATTTGGGGTGTGATAAAAATCGACTCATTGGCGACGCAGTAATTAGCAAAAAAGCAAAACTTGTCGCAACTGATCAAAACCTCGTTTTAACGCGATATAGGAATTTTTCTATTAGATATTTAATGTGCCAAAGTGCGTTTGGTGTGTGTACAGCTTAAGATATATGTTTATCGTTAGCAGTGCGGATGTGTAAGTATGGCCGGAAAGTCGCGAACGTTGTAATGAAATTCCAGATTACTGTAATTTTATTAGCGTGTATTTACTTATACGGCAAGACGCTGTATCAGATAAGACTGTAAATTACAGGTTTGAAAATGCATAATCGTAGGTACGATCTATTTTAGGCGGTAGGTTGGGATGTTGATGTTGCATAAGGATGAGAGTATGATTGCCTGCACCCATCTTTCGATAATGCGTAGAACAGCATTCCCTTAATGTTTCTATACAGTACCCATTTTTTTTTATATAACTGAGCAGACCGCGTAGGCAGAGCCTAAATACCAGAGTATCACGGCTGCTGTGAAAGGGTTATATTAGGGGAAGTTTGTTAACGCTGGATTTGAATGGGCCAATACCCGCAGGCCCAATAAATTCTTCTTCTGGCAATCCATTCCAAGCCTTGAACACCGTGGGAATAAATGCGCGGTAGTACCGCTCGATTCTTGATGTATGAAGAACGACCGCCGTAGGATGAAATGCAGCGGTCGCGCGAGTGCATCTGATAGGAGCGGTGAGCGGCGGAACGATATAGGATAGCTCAGAGGAGCAGATTCCGTTTGAATATCGGTAGAAGAATGAGAGGTTTCCAACAATAACACGCCGGTGAGAAAGTGGCTGGAGGTGGCGCGTTAAGGCCGAGTCGCCAATTAGTCGAATTGCCCTTCTCTGGGCGGCATCTAGTATAGACAGGGTAGTAGGGGCAGCAGCTCTGCAGACATGAGAGCAATACTTCAGGCCAGGTCTTATCTGGGCTTTACATAGAGAAGTACCTTCTGGCTCTAAATAGGTACACAAGCTTTTTAGCAGCAGATGTTGCAATTGACGCAACGTGTTCGTGTCAGATCAGATTCTCTGCAATGTTGACTCCTAACAGCTTGAATGGGTGACTCCTTGGCAAAGCCCGGTTGTTCATTAGAACCTGGTGTTGGCTTGGGCACTTCTTGCTTCATAGCGTACAATACTGATTCTTGGAAGCATTAAATTTTACCATATTCTTGAGCCCCCAAGAGGTAATGGTATCGAGATCCTTTGAAAGTGAAGCTGCCACTGCCAGTCTTCTGCGGTCCAGCTTGACCACAGAGATCGGTCTATTGCTCATGTTGTCAGGTATAGAAAAGTTAGCAACTTAAAAAAAAAAATGGTGTCAAGTTGATTGACTCAATACTTCCCACACATTACTGTGATATCAGTTTATTATTTTCCCATAGCATGAAGCTTTAGTCTGAGATCCCCTTGCAACCAAATCATCGGCAGCCTTCCCTCCCCTAAAATTGTCTTATGCCGCTAAGTATTTCCTTCAGAGGTCAATGGACAGCCTAAAACATCTAAAAACGAAGTTTGAGTTGTTTTCATACTTTTAGTTTTTTGATTATTGCTATATACGCTGTCACTGACACGATATTTAACAAACATACGCGTTTTCCATCCTCACCACGGTAATAATACTGTGTCAAAATTTAATTAGAATCAATGTAATAGTGTCCACGTTACAAAATACAAAAAGATCTAAAGCAATAAATACTCGTATGTATGTATGTATACAGAAAATTCTATGTCCCTTAGTTTCCGTAATATGCTAGGCAATGTTCGGATGGACCTAAAAAGTTGATTTATGTCGCTAGGTCTTCCTTCACAGCCCCTACCCTACACCCTATTATGAATACAAGAAATTTCTCAGTTTTTCAACCCCCCACCCCCTAACCACCCCAATTTCACCCCACCCAAAAAAAACGCAGAAAATGATCAGGAACCTCTAAAACGCTTAAAAACGAAGTTTGAGCTGTTTTTATATTTTTACTTTTTTTTATTATTTCTGCGCCGCCACTGGCACGATTTATAAAAACCATACGCGTTTTCCATCCTCGCCACGGTAGTAATACTGTGTCAAAATTTCATTAACATCAATTCAACAGTTTCCTTGTAACACAATATAGAAGGATCTAAAGCAATACTCTCGTATGTTTACACCAGAAAAAATTCTAAGTCCTTTGGTTTCTGTAATAGGCAAGGCAATGTTCGGATGGACCTAAAAAAGTTATTTATGTTGCTAGGTCTTCCTTCATGGGTCAGTGGGCAGTCTATTATGAAAGCAACAAATTTTTCAATTTTACAACCCCCCACCCCCCAACCACCCCAATTTCACCCCCACCAAAAAAAAAGTAAAAAATGATCAGGAACCTCTAAAACGCCTAAAAACGAAGTTTGAGGAATATTTAATTTTTTTTTTTTTTTGCTAATTACTCCGCCGCCCCTGCACCGATTTTCAAAATTATAAGAACATTACCTACTACGACCCCCCAGCATATCGCTGCCCAAATTTCATCACAATCCATGCAGCGGTTACTGAGATTACGAGGACACAAAAACGCGTACAGACAGACCGACAGACAGACAGACAGACAGACAGACCGACAGACAGACAGACCGACAGACAGACCGACGGAAATGAGTGACGTGGATTTTCGTTATGTAGACATCATGAAACGCCCAAAAAGTGTATTATCTCAAAATCGAAAATTTTCGCGATCACAATACTCCCCTCACCTATCGGTGTGGGAAGTAAAACACGTTTTTTTAAAATCATTTTAATTTTCTACTCAAACACCGCTGCTAAACGTGTTTAAAATTTCTGAAAACGATTTTGCATGGTGTTCATTCAGTTAAGATGTCTTATCAAGGCATAGTCTGGTATTAAAAACATAACCTGTCCAATAATATTTCATTGCTTATCGCAGGTGTGCGAATGAAATTGGACAGGATCCATATATAGTTATTTTTGGGACAACAATATAGCACCCTAAAAAAACTTAAATTAGAAATTTCTTGAAAATTTGATTTTCTGACTCTTGTCTGTCGACTTGTTAAATAAATTTCGGTATTATTAGAAAATATTTAATAGCCTTTGGAAACTATTTAGAATTTAGGAACGTTATTGCTGTTGCTAACGTAATTTCATTTGTTTCAGGACTCTCAACAATTTTGGCAGAACGAATAAACCAAATTCATTTATGAGATCTTCACATTTCCGGGATACTATCCCGGAAACATGAAATAATGAAGGAAGAAGGTAAGTCCATGAAACTGCACATAATATTTCGCAGTTTTCAAAATTTTCCTATCACTGAAAATTTCTAAAGTTTTGAAAAGTTCAAAATCTATTTTTGAATTCTAAGCTAAGCAAATTTCATTATAAAAATATTGTTTAAAACCTGATATACAAGATTATGAACTTTGACCTAGAATCAAAGCAAATACATCTAGTAGGAGATGCTGTTTTTGGTAATTTCGAAAAAAAAAATATGAAGAGATCTTTCTCTGAGGCTATTGAAGGATCAGATATTTCTAATAATAAATATATCTTAACTTAAAGGGCTGTTGTTATATATTAGTTTTCTCTGTGTATTGATAAATGTATAAAGGTATTGCGTGCTTTAATTTAATAATAAATAATTGAACGAGATAAAAATAAGCGATCGGAGAACGGTATTCCGGTGACATTGTGGAGATATTTCATAAACGCAGCGACATTGGTTATTACTTAGTGACAGCTTACACATCTTTTACATTAATCTATCTGACTGATTGGAGGCATAAACGTGAGATAATTCGTGAAATTACTCGATAATTGGCCCATTCTTAAATGCTTGCGGTTCGACAGGCAATAAGACCTTCGAGGGCTTAAATGCAATATAAAACTCAAGACATACCTGTAAGTTAGTCGTGAACATTTTCCCTTCACTTTTGTGTGTATGTATTTTACTTCCCACACCGATAGATGAGGGGAGTATTGTGATCGCGAAAATTTTCGATTTTGAGATAATAGGCTTTTTGAGCATGTTATGATGTCTACATAACGAAAATCCACGTCACTCATTTCCGTCGGTCTGTCTATCGTTCTGTATGTCTGTCTGTCGGTCTGTCTGTCTGTCTGTCGGTCTGACTGTTGGCGTTTTTCTAACGTCGTAATCTCAGTAACCGCTGCATGGATTGTGATGAAATTTGGGCAGCGGTATGCTGTGGTGTTGTAGTAGGTAATGTTCGTATAATTTTGAAAATCGGTGCATAGGCGGCGGAGTAATTAGCAAAAAACAAAAAAAAAATAAATATTGCTGAAACTTCGTTTTTAGGCGTTTTAGGGGTCCCTGATCATTTTCTACTTTTTTTTGGGTGGGGGTGAAATTGGGGTGGTTGGGGGGTGGGAGGTTGTAAAATTGAAAAATTTGTTGCTTTCATAATAGACTGTCCACTGACCTGTGAAGGAAGACCTGCGCCGGTACTCTGTAACTTAGAAACGTGTTTCTATGCACTATGCACTATGAGATCGGGTGGCCTCGTAAATATGACAGCGTGCGGTGACAGCGTAGTAGACACGTGATAGGCACCCGAAACTTTCAGATTATCATGGTCGTCATGGTGATAGAAGTCAGTGTCGTAGTATCATGTGATAGAAACATGTTTCTATCTCTTAACTTAGGTAGTACCGACGCTGGCGACATAAATAACTTTTTTAGGCACATCCGAATATTGCCTTGCCTATTACAGAAAGCAAAGGACTTAGAATTTTTTCTGATGTAAACATACGAGAGTATTGCTTTAGATCGCTGTAACGAGGAAACTGTTGAATTGATTTTAATGAAATTTTGAACCAGTATTACTACCATGGCGAAGATGGAAAACGCGTATAGTTTTGATAAATCGTGCCAGTGGCGGCGCCGGCGCAGAAATAATAAAAAAACTAAAAATATAAAAACAGCTCAAACTTCGTTTTTAAGCGTTTTAGAGGTTCCTGATCATTTTCTGCGTTTTTTTGGGTGGGGGCGAAATTGGGGTGGTTGGGGGGTTGGGGGTTGAAAAATTAAAAAATTTTTTGTACTCATAATAGGCTTTCCACTAACCTGTGAAGGAAGATCTAGCGACACAAATCACCTTTTTAGGTCCATCCGAACATTGCCTAGCCTATTACGGAAACTAAGGGAATTTTCTGTATACTATACGAGAATTTATTGGTTTATATCGTTTTGTATTTTGTAACGTGGACACTGTTAAATTGATTCTAATGAAATTTTGACACAGTGTATTGTTAGCGTGGTGAGAATGGAGAACGCGCATGTTTGTTAAAAATCGTGTCAGTGGCACCGTAGCAATAATCAAAGAATGGAAAGTATGAAAACAACTCAAATTCGGTTTTTAGATGTTTTAGGGGTTCCTGGTCATTTCCTACCAGTTTTTTGGGTGGGGGTGAAAGTGAGGTGGTTGAGGGGTGGGGGGTTGTAAAACAGAGAATTTTGTAGTATCGATAATAGGCTGTCCATTAACCTGTGAAGGAAAGACCTAGCGGCATAAGACAATTTTAGGGGGGGGGGGGGGCTGGCGATTATTTGGTTGCAAAGCTTCATGCTATGGAAAAATAATAAACTGGTATCAGCGTAATGTGTGGGAAGTACTGAGTCAATCAACTTGACTTCATTTTTTTTAAGTATATATAATAAGTATCAGTGTCAGCCACAACGTAAACATAAAAAAATCTTTCTACTTAAATCTTACATTTTTCTTTGCTCTGTATATACAATATATTTTCTTTGGGGTTAGTCCCTCTGGAGGTTAAGTTGAATAGCCACGTGCTAGACTTCGCCTTCAATGTCAGCGAAATAGCCATGTCTTTCTTTTTTCTTTAATTAAATAGGCGGTTTATTATTATTATTACATATGTACCTGTAAAATATATTATCCCATATTACAAACACCAGTGTAGTATTTTTTGTATGTCAGTCAATTGCTATATGTTTTTAAGGATGTTAGAAATGTTTGATGTTCGTTCTGGGAGATTGAAACTTAATAAATCGACCGGATTTGTAATCAGCACCCTCAAGTTATTCAGTAGGTATATGGAATTTCACGCTGATAGAAAGCCGAATAAAGATTTTCGATTTTTTGAGTTGAAACTAAAAATCAAGGGCGTCGAAAATTTTTGAACTTCGGTCTGCGAGAAGGAAACTCAAAATATCGACCGGATTTGTAATCACCACCCTCAAATTATTTGGGATATGGGATTTCATGATGATAGAAAGCCGAATAAAGATTTTCGATTTTTTGAGTTGAAACTAAAAATCAAGGGTGTCTGAAATTTTTTAACTTCGCTCTGCGAGACTGAAACTTAAAATATTGAACATATTTGTAATCACCACCCTCAAATTATTCAGGATATGGGATTTCATGTTGATAGAAGGCCGAATGAAGATTTTAGACTTTTTGAGTTAAACTAAGAATCAAGGATGTCGGAAATTGTTAATCTTCGTTCTGCGAGACTGAAACTTAAAACATTGATCGGATTTGTAATCACCATCATCAAATTATTCAGAATATGGGATTTATGTTGATAGAAGGCCGAGTAAAGATTTTAGACTTTTTGAGTTAAAACTAAGATTCAAGGACGTCGGAAATTGTTGATCTTCGTTCTGCGAGACTAAAACTTCAAACATTGACCGGATTTGTAATCACCACCCTCAAATTATTCAGTATATGGGATATCATGTTGATAGAAGTCCGAATAAGTATTTTAGTTTTTTTGAGTTGCAACTACAAATCAAGGGTGTCTGAAATTTTTGAACTTCGCTCTGCGAGAATGAAACTTAAAATATCGACCGGATTTATAATCACCACCCTTAAATTGTTCTGGATATGGGCTTTCATGATGATAGAAATCCGAATAAAGATTTTCGATTTTTTGAGTTGAAACTAAAAATCAAGGATGTCGGAATTTTTGATCTTGGTTCTGAGAGAATGAAACTTAAAACACCGACCGGACTTGTAATCACCACCCTCAAATTATTCAGTATATGGGATATCATGTTGATAGAAGTCCGAATAAGTATTTTAGTTTTTTTGAGTTGAAACTACAAATCAAGGGTGTCTGAAATTTTTGAACTTCGCTCTGCGAGACTGAAACTTAAAATATCGACCGGATTTGTAATCACCACCCTTAAATTGTTCTGGATATGGGCTTTCATGATGATAGAAATCCGAATAAAGATTTTCGATTTTTTGAGTTGAAACTAAAAATCAAGGATGTCGGAATTTTTGATCTTGGTTCTGAGAGAATGAAACTTAAAACACCGACCGGACTTGTAATCACCACCCTCAAATTATTCAGTATATGGGATATCATGTTGATAGAAGTCCGAATAAGTATTTTAGTTTTTTTGAGTTGAAACTACAAATCAAGGGTGTCTGAAATTTTTGAACTTCGCTCTGCGAGACTGAAACTTAAAATATCGACCGGATTTGTAATCACCACCCTTAAATTGTTCTGGATATGGGATTTCATGATGATAGAAAGCCGAATAAAGATTTTCGATTTTTTGAGTTGAAACTAAAAATCAAGGATGCCGGAATTTTTTATCTTGGTTCTGAGAGAATGAAACTTAAAACACCGACCGGATTCGTAATCGTCACCCTCAAATTATTCAGGATATGGGATTTCATATTGATAGAAGGCCGAATAAAGATTTTAATTTTTTTGAGTTAAAACTAAAAATCAAGGGTGTCTGAAATTGTTGAACTTCGTCCTGCGAGAATGAAACTTAAAACATCGACCGGATTTGTAATCACCACCCTTAATTTATCTTGGATATGGAATGTCATGTTGATAGACAGACGAATAAAGATTTTCGATTTTTTGAGTTGAAATTAAAAATCAAGGATGCCGGAAATTTTTGACTCTGCGAGACTGAAACTTAAAACATCGACCGGATTTGTAATCACCATCATCAAGTTATTCAGGATATAGGATTTCATTTGATAGAAAGCCGAATAAAGGTTTTAGACTTTTTGAGTTAAAACTAAAAATCAAGGATGTCGGATCTACCAATACTAATTCAGCCGAACTCAAGAAGTAGACTCAAATTATCAAAGGCTTTCGCGGCCATCGTCCAATGAATTTGTGGTTCTTGGGTTTTTAGGCCGACGTCGTTTAGCGTTCGGGCTTGACGTTTCGCCACCACGAGTGGATGGCATCCTCAGAAGCTATTTCACTTCGGCGACTTCCAAAATACTGTATGTAAGTATGACTTCCAAAATACTTACATACAGTATTTTGGAAGTCTTCGAAGTGAAATAGCTTCTGAAGATGCC
This sequence comes from Callosobruchus maculatus, assembly GCA_951848785.1. Taxonomy (NCBI): domain Eukaryota; kingdom Metazoa; phylum Arthropoda; class Insecta; order Coleoptera; family Chrysomelidae; genus Callosobruchus; species Callosobruchus maculatus. Next base: position 13,523,810 of record CATOUR010000056.1, read on the forward strand.
ATCCACTCATGGATAAAAATCCAAGAACCACAAATTCATCAAATTATCAAGCCAATATATAGATATTGGCCATTTTTGGACTATGAATCGAAACCTCTCAAACTAAAATCAAACACTTGTCCCATGCACAGTCCATACAAGTTTGATTCGCCCTGTACACGCCGCGCAGCGCCGTTCAAGTGAGACATCTCTTAAGCCGCCGGCCGCTTGATTTCAACGACAAATATTTGTTCTAAGAGCCAGCAACAAATATTTCACTTTACTTGACGTTTGGCTTGTCCGTAAACGTATACATGTAGGTATACAAACGTGGACGTACTGGTGACGAGCAGGAAGGTTACGCTAACAAGTGCTGGGAGCGCATCGGGATTTTCTTTTCCCGTCGAGCATTGAGCAACAACCGGTGGCAACAACCAACGACACCTTTGTCGCGTTACACGGTAAATAATGCAAACAAGAATGCGACAGCCACACAAGTGGACGATACAAGAAGACATGAGACAATAATAATATCTGCTTGGGGATCCAAGAATATAAACTTCAACCGGGACTTCAACGCTTCCAGGTGCGACTGCTGTGCTCTATCAAACAAGTGAGCAATCGATTCTTGGCTTGGCCAGAATCTCAACAAATCTCAAAAATCCTTAGATACTCACATTAACACCCAATATTTTTGAAATTTTGCAGTTTTCGTAGCTTTGAGATCTTCATAATTTACGAAACTTCCAATATTTCCACGATTTAAAAGCTTTTCAAAACTTCTACATTCAAAATTTTTAAGGTTTTTCTTATTTTAAAATTTTAGAAATTATTTACAAATCATAATTTTTAAAAGTTAACGCAACCATCCACCTCGTACCTACTCAATTTTCTTCCCACCGCAATTTTAAAGAATGGTCAATGAAATCAAAACGCCTAAAAATGGACATTGGAGCATATACATAATATGTATACTGCTCGAACGTAAAATCCGAACACAGAACAAAAAGGATATTTGCATTGAACCTTTGTTCATTCAGACGCTATTTACCTACATGCCACCACTAAAAAACTCTAGACGTGTAAAAACAAAGTATGGCTTTTTGTCGATTCAAAAACGATAATATCTGTTGCAAATAATGCAAGAGAGACCAGTTGGTTGTGCAAATGAGATGAATTGGTTGTTAAAAGATGCCCTTTAGAAGACGACATCAGCCTCAGTTTACGCAGTTAAGCCCCATTGAACGGGGTTGGATTGTAGTCCACCGAGAACGTAGAGCTTCTTTCAGAGCAACTGCTGTAACCATGGGGTGTAGCGTGGCTACAGTTGTAGCAGCATGGATCGCAGAAGGGCGAATGCTAGAGGTTCTGGAGCACGTAGAAGAACTACAGACCGGCAAGATCATCATCTACGACGACTGGCCCTTCGAGACAGAATACGATCCACTCGATCTGTTGTTGTTGACGTTTGGTATGAAGCTATAGGGAGGCACATTCGAATCCGCATGGTGTACCACAGATTGAGTGCAATGGGCTTAGGATCATATGGTCCGCATCTAGTGCTGCCACTCACTGCAAATCATCATTGCCAACAGTTTGATTGGTGCCAAGAACACAGACAATGACACGCTGAGTGGCATCAGACGGCCTTCTCCGACGAGTCCAGGTTTTGTCTGGAACACATGACGGACGCCAACGCGTAAGACGACGACGCACGACGGGGTGAACGACGTGATCTCCAGTTTGCTATTGAGCGCCATGTACACCGTCCTATTGGTTCGATGGTTTGGGGTGCCCTTGCATTCAATAGCAAGTCACCTTTGCTTGTGATACGTGGCAAAATAACTGCGCAACGTTATGTAAATGAGGTGTTAGAACCAATTGCCGTTCTATATGTCCGAGGCCTCGAAGAGAGTTTCTTCCAACGAGATAATGCCCGTCCTCATATTGCAAGGGTATCGATGAGGTTCCTATAGGAAGCTGAGGACAGAGTACTGCCCTGGCCTCCACGATCCCCCGATTTATCGCCAATTGAAAAAGTATGGGATTGAATGGGTAGATACACAGGTGATTTAGCTAATCAATTCTCCGGCCACGCTGGACAAACTGGAACATGCTGTGAGGGCAGCTTGGGAGGCTGTACCTCTAGAGTTTATCAACAACCAGATTACGTGCATGTCGCATAGGCTAGAGGAGTGCATTCGTCAACATTGAAAGAGGAAGGCCCATCCATTATTGATCTGTTGTTTTTTTATAAACTAATTATCGCAGATGAGTTCGATTATTATTGTATTTTGGTCCTACCACATGTCATCAACAGCAACCTTTTTTGCTCAGTGTTCGGATCATTACTTGCGAGTAGTATATATTATTATCATCAAAACCAGTAAAGCTTTTTTTTGCTCTTGCGGTACTGATAACAATAAATATTTCATTGGTAACAACAATTATTTCCAAGCTACAGAGAGCCCGTTGGCTAATCCGTTGAAATACCCATTATTCAATCATTACTTATCAACCAGTGCATGTAATGCTTTAGATTCACTACTTGCCAAGTTATAGAGCATCCCAAGTTCTAGGTACCATACCGACAGATACGGGCAAAAATTAGACTGGTTATAGTAGAAAACAAACACCCTGTACTCAGTTATTTAATTAGCCACGCATTTCGCGGAAAATATGTCTTATTCAAACGAAGCGAACTCTTGGTACGACGTATTAGCATAGAAATGCGAAATGCGAGCCGCTAAAGTGGCGGCCGATCGGTTCGGATAGCCGATTTTATCCGCTTTTATTCGCGACTTACCTACATTTTATTGTCTTTCAATTAACGTCGCGTCGCCGTCCTCAACCGACTAATGGACCCAGAATTGCCGTTCGCATTTTTAACGGCATCGCAGCTCGATTGTAAATCAAATTTTTATTCGTAATAAAATAGGCGCGGTTCCGTACAACCATCAACTTACGGCCAATAACGGATAGATCCGTGGATTTGATTACGCCACCCATCGCTTTGCAATTGTGCAACTGACATTGACAGTCGCTAAGCATCAATGCCGTCTGCGAACGGTCTGCATTTTTTTTCAGTTATGTTATTGGCTCTGACCTGAGATCAACTGGCCAGTTGTAAGGTCCGCATGTCTAATATTTTTTTATGGTCAGCCTCCCGCAAAGGCTGAAAGCCTGTGGCGTTGTAGAAGCGCTGCGAGAGGATAAATGTCGGTACACGTTAGATTTGAAATGCTGCAGGTTGTACCCGTTGGGAAACAAATTCCCCGGTAGCTCATTCCACTACGTCGAAGAATGCTGGAGGTGACTGGTTCGGGCAGCAGGGACCTCGACCTGATAAGGATGAGCTCGCAAAGCCTCTCTAGTATTCCTCATTTGGACAGCCTTTGGTGTTATTATCTGGGAGAGCTCACTCGAACATCTTCCGTGATAGAATCTGTAGAACACAGATAGGTCAGACACCCTGCTCCAATGTTCCAGGCTGAGGAGGTTCTTTGTGAGGTTAGGCGTATCGATTAGGCTAACTGCTCTCTTCCGGATAGTGTCCAGAAGCTTTAGAGAGTGCTTCGGAGCGCATCCCCCCACATGGGAGCAATACTCCAGTGATGGTCGATATATGATAGATTGCAGTTTGTACTCAGAAAGACTGGGTACAAGTAATACCTCTGGCTGGAGTCTATCGGATCCAAAGGGAAACCGCTTGGCGAAGGAAGCTGGCACAGTGGCTGTCAGTGCTTCCAATAGTGTCGGGCGCTACTCCAGCTGAAACCCCTTGTCTTGGCTAGGTGAAAATTCCTGGAATTACATGTATAGTATTGCTTCAAGAAGTGTTGCGGCTTTTTTATGTTTTTGGTGCTCCATTACTTCTCTTCTAGTTTCTTTTTCCTCTCCATCGCCATTACGTCTCTCTTTTTTCGCCAAATAACCTGCCTGGTAAAATTAGCAACAGTCTCCCAGTTCTCCTCTGAATTTAACATTTTTGTTATCACATTTTCAGGTCTCACTTTTTCTAGACTTTGATCTACTAGATCTCTCTTAGGTTTCCGTTGTACACACTCAAAAAAGGTATGCTCTACCGAGTCTACCTGATAGCAGTAAATGCACTCCTCTTTTTCAGTGTGAGTGAATCGTTACCGAAATTGCTGGAAACATCCATGTTCACTTATCATCTGAGTGAGAAAATAGGTCATATATCCATGTTGCCTCTCCACCCCTGGCTTGATTTCCGGTATAAGCTTTATGGCCCAGCTACCACAGTTCTCCTTTTGCCAAGAGTCCTGCCAACTTTTAATAAGGTTTTCTTTCGATGTGTTTTTTCCTACAGTTTTTTCCTCTTCTTTCTGTGCAATCGAAAGGTCTGCAGGAGGTACTCTGACTATTATCAATGCTAAACTCGTCGAAACAGTCCTGTAGGCTCTTACTATTCTCATAGCCACTTTCCTTTGTAATCCCAGAACCTTTTCCCTGTATACCTGCTTTTGTATTGTTCTCTTCCAGGCGTTATACCCATACATCAGGATAGACTCAACAACTGATCCTAATATTCTCCTACTTCTCTCTCCAGGACCACTAATATTGGGCATTATTCTGCTTAGGTTTCCAAGCGCCTTGATGATCTTTTCCGAGATTTCTTCACGTGTTGTGCCATCCTCATAGTTGTATCTAGGTATACACCCGAGTATTTGAGAGAGAAGTGTAGAAACACTTGTAACATCCTCCTAGCATTGAAGTGGTAGACCGTTTCATCGGCCTCTCCACAGCCCATACAATACATAGGGAGTATTTCTTCTATTCCTACAGTGATAGATACCGCCTGAGCCTGCAGTGCCCCGTCTGCTGATCTACTCGTAGATGCGTTCAGCCCGGCTATACAATCCTTGGCTTATTTGCATCCCTCACTCTGCCTCCACTATGGTATCGTTCACCCACTTTTTGAGAGCTGCCTACTTAATCCTATAACGGGTTTCGAACCAACAAATTGTCCTCCGGTACCGAATCTGGCCAGTCTATCGGTTTCCTCATTACCTGGAGCCCCCGTATGACTAGGAAGCCACATTAACTTCCTTCAATCTCGCCAGCTCTTCCAGTCTCTCTGCCCATTCTTGAACCAGAGGTGCCCTGGTTCTGGGCCAGCAGATCCAGTGCCGCCTTCTGCATATACTTCTGCATCGAAAATTGTGGTCTTCGTGCCTAGAGAATACAAACACCACAATTTTTAAGGGAGGGGGTAGAAGTATAGGTATGGGTAGACACACTTTTGTAGACCACCGGGAAATACTGTTTCCAGGTCAAATAAATATAATTATAAATAATAATAAAATGTTTAAAAAATCCTTAGATCATAAAACCAATTTCCCTAATTACTTTTTTCCTGGAATTCTTTTGAGAGAGAGGGGGGTTGAAATTGAAAAAACAAAGCAAAGGTACAGCTCTTGCTCAATCGATAATGAATTTGTGGTTCTTGGGTTTTTAGGCCGGCGTCGTTTAGCGTTAAAGCTTGACGAATCGCCACCACGAGTGGATGGCATCTTCAGAAGCTATTTCACTTCGGCGACTTCCAAAATACTAAATATACAAAATACAGTAAATACTAAATATACAAAATACAGTATTTTGGAAGTCGCCGAAGTGAAATAGCTTCTGAAGATGCCATCCACTCGTGGTGGCGAAACGTCAAGCTTTAACGCTAAACGACGCCGGCCTAAAAACCCAAGAACCACAAATTCATTGGTCGATGGCCGCGAAAGCCTTACACAGTATATCAATCGATAATTTTTGAAACGTTTAAATGACTCCTAAGATCTCTAAAAAATCTCAAGATTTAGAAAATGCTACACCTTAAGAGAAAAATACGTTTGGTTTCAATTTGGTGTTTTTATGACAAATAAATGAAATAAATGTTTCATACATAGTTTTTAGTAAGGTACAGAATCGGCATAAAAGTGGTTGTCACTTTTTGTAATCTACTTCAATTTTGAACATATTTACAAGGTCGGAAAACAGTCTACAGTGGCGTTCGGCGTTCGTTAAATTATTACGAACGACCATCGTATGCAGAATTCTTGATAACAGTGGATCACTAGAATCGGTTCTAGACCGCAAGGTGTGCCGATCTGAATCCTCCGGATTTATATATTTTTTCCGGCTGTATGCGTACATGTGTCTGGCTGGTCTAGTCTGGTCTTCTTGGGTATTAAAACGGATGACTGTGTACCGCCGGCAGCATTTGCATAACTGCCCCGTATTCTAGGATTCAAACACGCGAAAACCTGTTTCCCATCAGGCTATTTCTGGACTGACGCCTTTTTCTATCATACATTCTGATATGCATACCGTGTTTAATAGCCCAAGCAGTTCGTGGTAGATTTGCTCATTCAGTTTCATAAATTTTGCTAAACCCAAGGACGTTAAAACAAATTTAACGTCCTTGGCTAAACCCAAAACTGCTCTGATTCAAATGTTTTCGTTCAACGCGAGCGTTCAAATATGAAAATGCTAAAATGTGAACTGATCTCATATTCCACAATTCCACATTAGGGAATATTGTGACCGGTTTCTATACGTTTTTTACATCACGAAAATTCGTACCACTGATCCCATAAAATTAAATTTTTGTTGTTGTACCTATTTTTATAACATATAGTCCATAGTAGATAATACTTCAGAATCGAAGCATTGGCTACTGCAGAGTAATGAGCAAAAAACGGAGAACTAACACTCAATTTTTTTAGGTGGACGTTCAAGTCAATTCGTTAGTTCAACTAGGGAGGTTTGGTTGGTAAGGAGAAAGGTTGAACAATTACAATCATTTTTTTGCATCTATAAAGAATATTTATTATTCAAATAATAAAGAAAATGATTGCATACATATAACTGTAGACTTTGCCAATAGATGGAGGAGTGACACTGCAATGGATGAGGAATTTAGTAACCCGGAAACGTTTGTTATAACCAAGAATCTGCAGCAAGTACCAGATATACCATTTTTTGCGGTATTATGGTACGCGCACATAAATCGGCATCGGACGGACGGGACGGATGGAACGGCCGGTACGGTACGGATTTTTTATTAGTGTATCGCACATACATGATAGGAAGCGACGGAAGAATTGGAAGGCAGTTGCAAATTTGTCTTCGAACGGTGATGAGTTGGCGACTTATTTCCGGACTTAATGAATGACGAAAAAATGTTTTTAAATTGCTTCAGAATGACTGGTTTTAAATTCTATTCTTTACTGGAGGCCATGAGAGAAGCCATTACAGAAGGAAAATGCCCATCTTGCTCACATATTACAGCAAAAGAAAGGTTGATGGTATGCTTAAGGTAAATAGATGCTTGCAAAATGTCGACGGTGCCTCGCCCGGCACGCGTCGGCCGGCATTTAATCCTAGTTGTTAAAAAAGAGGAAGAAATCATTAACACCCTCAAAACAAAAAAACTAGAGTACCTTGGTCATAAAAGGACCCAAATACACTCTACTACAAAACATTATGGAAGGGAAGATCAAGGGCAAGAGAAGCCAAGGAAGAAGTAGAACCTCTTGGCTGAAAAACTTGAGGGATTGGTTTGGAATGACATCTAATCAACTATTTAGAACAGCGGCAAACAAAGTTAGAATTGCCATGATAATATCCAACCTCCGCTAGGAGATGGAACTTGAAGAAGAAGATATTCTCGCCGGATTTTGAAAATTCGATGCCTACCGTCCGCATATATGAGCGTTGGTCCATTATTCTATTAAAGTTTATGCCGCATTTACACGCTTACCAAGGCTCGACAAGCATCCACAAGCACAAGCGTATAAAGAGGCCGTTTGGCTTGGCCTGCGTGAACTTGCGGACGCTTGTATCCGATCGGGACTAGTGTCGGTTTTTTGACACAGACGCATTTACATGTTGGTGCCGGTGCGCGTTTAGTAGCCGCTGTGATTGCGTGACGAACGGACGTATAGTTTTCTTTTCAAAATGAGTGGCTGGTCGATCCACCATCTTCGTGGTCGTCGGGCTTTCCTTGCTTTTGTTTTATGCTTGTATTTGAAGTGAAAGTAAGTTAGCCCGAACGTAAGAGCCGATACAGGTTCGGTGTCAGCCATGCTTGGATGTCCGTAGCACACTGACGCATTCGCAAGCGTGTAAACGACTTCCAAATGCCAAGTGACATTTGTGAACGCTGGGGCTTGTGTATGCTTGTCGAGCCTTGGCAGGCTGTAAACGTACCTTTATAGAAAATATTTTTCCCCGATCCATACCGTCCGTCCGATGCCGATTTATGTGCGCGTACCTTTAATCAAGGATTTGTTGTAAAGCGCATCAAAGCATGGCAAGCACAGCGGAATCTATAAATATAGTATAATAATATTATATGCGGGCGTATTTCGCCGCTGCTGTGCTGCCGAATTCCTCGGATATTTGCCGATGATGATTTATCGCGAATAAATAAACCGAAGTTTCTTCTTTGGATGCCGGCCGCTGCGTTAAATATAGCAAAGACCGCGTGCGATATTTACACCTTCAAGGTGTACGTCATACGTCGTACCGTGGAGCGCTTACGTCTGGTATAACGTGCATGTTAACCTAGGAAGGCGGAATTACACAGATCGGCATCGGCATCCCATCGCGTCCGGTTGATGGTGAATCATTCATAAACGCTCGAAAACATCGCGAAATTACTTTGCCTCGAAAACAGGACTGCATTAAACAGTGTCCTTATCAATTTTTTTTTATTTTTTGGCTCGAACGAAACCTTAAAACATTTTATGATATATCTACTACTTTCAAGTAAAATCCGAGCACTGAGAAAAAAATAGTAGGAAAGAATTTACGTGAGTAAATTCAAACGGCGCGGCGCTCTCACTGTGAAATTTGTTGTTATACAAATTTTAAGTTTTTTTTAAACCGGAAGCGGTATTGACAAAACCGGATTTTTCCCGGACTAGCTTTTTCATATTCAGTCCGAATCTGTAGTTGGTTTCTCTCTAGCACATTCGACTATAACAAGCAGAGATGATCGTTCAAAAAGCTATTCAGCCATTGGCGCAGGCCAGGTAGTAGCCTGTAAGCATGAGCAAGCTTGACCAGAAGTCCCTCATGTCACATTGTCGAAGGCGATAAGTAGTGCAACAACACCGGATTCGCCATGATTTTCAATTGCTCTGTTCCACAAGTGATGATCTATGCTTACGGAAGCCATACTGGCATTCATTTATGATGTTATGGCACACAGAAAAATCTGTCGTTCTGTCAAAGACTTACGCTTGGATTCAATGGGACGTTACACTCAGCATTCCTCAAATACAGCGATGTTTTATCCAATGGGAAGTGTATAGTTGGTAACGAATTATATCGTATTGTCGATTCAACTACAAGACGTCATTGGATTTCAATGAATAATTCAATCGCAGCCTGTCGTTGAATCGAATCTGTGTTTGGTAATTGATTCTAAACTACTTTCTTTTCCTTGGACCAACAGATTTTATTGCAGGGACAGCTGATCGATTCGTTCGGATGTTTAATTGTGTGATTTTGTATGAAGTTATAAGGAGCATGATATAAGAATTAGACATAAGCCTGCACCAGTTGTTGCATTATTACCTGAAATATAACTGTCTGACTAACCTAAATACCTACATTCAAATGTGGGTGTTAGCTCTCCTAAGTCCCAATTTCTCAGTAGGTCCTCCATTTAATATATAACTGGATACATTTAAATAAAACAATTGCTGATGCAATACGCAAAACCACGAGATGACACAACACGGCTAACACCGAAACAATACAACGGAACAACCTCGTCCATGTTTACGGGTTCGCGGCGATAGTAGCACTGAGAAGAACCCCCTTTCTTTATTCTTACGTTCATCGAATCGGGACATCAGTCCCGCCGAATACTGATTACAGTTCAGCGAACGACAAGGGCCATTGAAACAAAATTAATTTTTTTCAGATGAATTACCACGAACTGCTGTTGCAGTAATCATTTTTGTACATTGAATAGATTGTATGCTTTGCTTAAATGAAACATAGGGTAAATTTCGAAAACAAAAGGATGTTTTGATTGCATTATATGTCAATACTGGTATTAGAAGGATTATACATATCGTTAGAACGAATCTAAAATTATTTTGAATTTATTGGCGTACCTGTGATTCCTTCGAATATAAGGATTGAATTCATTCAATGACATGGATTTGAAACAACTGTAAATATATTTAAAGCGATGGAAGAACCTCCAAATACTAACAATTAATTGGAAACGCAACAGTATTTTTTTCTGTGTGTCATCCGGGTATTTCAGGAGCTGTGTGTTAATGACAGTTTCCATAACCTTAGGCATGATGCTGAGAAGAGCCACAGGTGTATAATTGTGGGATCGGTTTTCTTGCCTTTCTTAGGGATGGGTTGTACGCAGCCAATCTTCCATGAAGCGGGAGACACGGGAAAACATGTAATTTAAACATACCATAAGTCGGTGCCAGAAATCATTCCTTAAATATTTCGGGATTCGCCCTGGGATAAGGTGTATAATGGAATATTTCGCTGAAATACCCTCCGGTCGCTTTTCTTCCCTCGCCGATGAAATTAGGAAACAATAAGGCTATTGGCGACCGACAGCCGTCCTTCCCCGACCGACCGTCGCAGTAGGCCAATCGGGACGTCTCGACGCCCCGGGACGCCCCCGCTTCGACGCGGCGTCCCCAGTCCCGGAGCCGCCGAGATTCCTCCTCCGGGATTGGCGGGCCGCTATATTACGGGCCGCGCCGCAGCCGCCGAACGCAGTCCCACTTGTCGATCGCGTCCGGTCTCGCGGTTATTGGCGTTTCGGCTGCTACGGCAACGCCGGCCGGTCCGAACAACGTGACGTGTGGCAGCGTCGCGACGCTTAATTGGTAAACCAACCTCCTTCCTTAAGCCTCGTGTCCACTTGCAAGTAACTTGCGATAGTTTTTGCATCAAGTACTTGCTTGTTTGTCTACACTATCTTTTAATTGGTCGCAAATTTAATCTAGGAAATTGCTTTCGCAATTTCACTTGGGCTTGATTGTTCTGATTCCGTATACACTATAGACAAGATGTCGTATGCAAAATCTGTATCTGCTGAGGTAGTTGTGATATATTAAATTTAAAAAAAAAGAAAACAAGAGAAAGATAGTAAATGTCGGGGAAAATGTTGGGTGAGAAAGTGGATTCAGCGTAGAACTACTCTACTAGGGATACATAAACTTTAATGAGTCAAAGAACTCCCAAGTACTCTTATATATTTCATTAGTCCCTTGCCCACTTTTCTTTTTTTGAATTTTTCTCCACTCTTGGTTAACTTGCGTTCTCAGATTATGTAGCTTCCTTTGAATTTCCGCTGTAGAAGTACTACGTAAGTCGGCCAATGTTTATAATACATTCGCTTTTTGAATCTGTCCTTAAATTCTGGAGTATGTACATTCCATAATTCAGGATATACTTCAAAATTTTTAATTAAAAGACACGCGTCTTCTCTCGTCCATTTGAACTTCTCCATATTTGATTTACAACACTTCTTGCTGCAAGACTTTCTAAACAGGCTCGAAATTTTTGTGGCAAACTAATTTCCTGAGAGTAACCGTGTACACTACAAGCTCTTAGCAAGTCGCAAGTCCTTTATGTGCAAGTAATTTTGCTGCAATATTTCTCTAACGACGTCGTGCACACGCTACGCAAGTGACTTGTGAGAGTAACTCTATTCGCTAGTGGGCACGAGGCTTTATACCTTACTATAATCATACATTATCGTGACAATTACTATTATGAAGCCGTAACGTCTTATATACATGGTGTAACTATATAAGTATAAACATTTAAGGGGGTGATTCTTCATCGAAAAAAATATAGGATCTTTCATATAAAAAAACTTCATTGGAGCATCCGTTGTTAAGATACGGCCCCTTAAAGGGGGAAAGTCTTTCGCGATTTATTGTCAGATGCGCTCTTGATACTCGTCATATCCACCCAGCGTGTGGAGGAACAGCCACGGCGCCGCCCACTCGGGGCATGACCCTCAACTACAAGTTTCTTCATATTATCGCTTCTGTGAATATGTCAGAAGAATGTAAGCATTCTCGTCGACGCTATGGAGGATAGTCTCTTTGGATTACCGTCATTACCGAGCTCATTCAGTATGTAAACGTGAGTTCGATGGGTGGTATAAGGCACTCTCATCATTATCCTCTACGTCCACATTTCAAAAGCATCTATGCGAGCTCGATCTGCCTTTTTAACGGTCCAAGTTTCCGAGGCATACAAAAATATGGAGAACACAAGAGACTGAAGCAGTGACATTTCGGTAGCTTTAGTGATGTTATGGTCACGCCATGATTTAGTAAGCTTCGTCATGGCCACGCGTGCCTGTCGAATGCGCCGTGTAAGTTTACTTGTATTGATTTACACCAAGGGTTGAGTGGAAAACCACTTTGTGTGAACTCTTCCCTTGAGGTATCTTCAAATTACTATTAATAGGACAGTCATGCCAAATAAGCATTAAGATGTGTATGTTGTTTTATCTGGGAAATAAAGTGATTATACCGGGTGGGCCAATAGTGCGTGGACGGAGGATTGTGGGCTTACTAAAAAATATTTTAAAAATCTGTCACTTGACTGTGATAGGGACCCTTGAGGGCTATAACGTAAAAATATTTTCACTTAAATTTTGCCGTTTATACAGGGTGATTCATATCAAACTTACATTTTTTAATGGAACTCCCTACATATTATTGCATATTTGGATTCCTTGGTCAATTCTAGTGTGACTTTATGTATCACACATGGAACTTTAAGCAAGCCGTTTAGGCGCAAATCACCATTTTTGGTATAAGCAGGTATCAGAAAAAAATTGAATATCGCAGCGACTGTAAAACTTAGAAGGCCTTGACTTTGCGGTACGACTAAGCATGAAATGCATCATCTTAGGTCAGACGACTAAATTTGAACTCTTTTTGTACTTGGAGAAATCAGAGGATGAATTAAGGAAACTTCAATCACAGATAACTTGATTTTTTCAAATGGAAATGCCTATTTTGGTTTAAAGTACCAAATGTAAAATTTGATTACCTTTCTACCGATACCGCATTCTTGATATCAATCTTTTTTGGTTTTCATTTTATTTCAAATTTTCAGTCAAATCGGTGTTTTTCAATTTTCCTGCATGCAAGCATCCTAGCGGGCCATGAAAAATAAACAAAAGCTCGTTAATATGGAAGAAAGCAACTAACTCAATAGAAAGATGCAAACTAACTAGAGCAACGAGGCAAGATTATGAAAACTCCTTACATGTTAGCTCTAACCAGAAACAATAGCGGTAACAAGAACGCTCAGTTTTCACAGCCTACTAGCTATTATCCAATTGCCAGTCATTAAAAAAATATTTAATCAAAGGAAAACTACTAGTGATTGTTACTGGCAGTAGAATATCTATGTCTTGTGAATAAAATTTCACATTCAATGCTATAAAAAAAGTAGCCATTTCCGTAAGTCAAAAGTAATGATACCTCTGACTGAAACCCTTCAAACTCTTCAGTAGGTACTTCTACTTATTAGCAAAAACGCGGAAAATGAAACTTGAATTGCAGTCTGTTTGCATTGTAAAACATAATTTACTTTGCAGAAAATCACGTGAAATAACCACAATTACAAAATAGCGTAATTAAAAAATTCTAGCAATTATTTTATTAGATGTTCAGAATTCCCCAGTTGGAGATATTGTCACTTTTGACTTAAGTAACGCAAATGGCTAATTTTTTTATCTCATTAAATATGAAATTTCATTCTAAACATGTTAGACTGTAAGCAAAAATCGCTGGCAGTTTTCCTTTTTTTGTTTCAAAATTTTTAATCGTTTTGGAAAGTTCTCAAGCTCTAGTAGACCTCAACAGCTAGTAGGCTGTGAAAAACCAACACGTCTGTCATACCCCAGCAACTCATTGCCATTAGATATCTTGCCGCTGTTGTATCCGGTTAGAGTTAATATGTTGTAAGAAATTTTCATAATCTTGCCTCGTTGCTCTAGTTAGTCTGCATATTTCTACTAAGTTAGTTGGTTTCTTCCATATTAACGAGCTCTTGTTTATTTTTCATGGCCCGCTAGGTTGCCTGCACGCAGGAAAATTGAAAAACACCGATTTGACTGAAAATTTGAAATAAAATGAAAACTAAAAAAGATTGATATCAAGAATGCTATATCGTTAGAAAGGTAATTAAATTTTACATTTGATTCTTTAAACCAAAATAGGCATTCCCATTTGAAAAAATCAAGTTATCTGTGATTGAAGTTTCTGTAATTAAACTACTGATTTCTCCAAGTACAAAAAGAATTAAAATTTAGCCGTCTGACCTAAGGTGACGCATTTCATGCTTAGTCGTACCGCAAAGTCAAGGCCTCCTAAGTTTTATAATCGCTGCGGTATTCAATTTTTTTCTGATACCTACTTATACCAAAAATGGTGATTTGCGCCTAAATGGTTTGTTTAAAGTTCCATGTGTGATACATAAAGTCACACTAGAATTGACCAAGGAATCCAAATATGCAATAATACATAGGGGGTTCCATTAAAAAAAATGTAAGTTTGATATGAATCACCCTGTATAAACGTCAAAATTTAAGTGAAAATATTTTTTCGTTATAGCACTCAAGGGTCCTTATCATGGTCAAGTAAAGATTTTTGAAATATTTTTTAGCAAGCCCACAATCCTCCGTCCACGCACTATTGGCCCACCCTGTATAACGAATATAATAATTTGCAGGAGGAAAAGAGTCGCATCAGAGTAAGAGAGGTGGGCCGAAGTGCCGTCAGTCGCACCAGTTGCAGCAGCGGAGGCCTGGGGGAGCGACGGCGACGACGACGTAGCACCAAATGTGATGTTGGTGGTGGTACCTTGGAGCGAGTCGTTGGTGCGATGTGCCGCCGGCACCGTCACCGTCCCCATCACCGTCACCGCCGACACCAGAAGAAGGAGGCCCTTCGAAGGGAGGAGTGACAGCAGCAGCAGCAGCAGCAGCAGTGCTGCGGAGGTGCGGCGTGGTAGCAGGAGGCCCTCTTCCGACGCCGCCCCCGCCGCTGCCCCCCCAGCCCCCGCCCCAGACACGTACGACTACTATGCGCATTGCACACTTCTACCGAGCCCTTATTGCGGTAAGTCGGTCACACCAAACACCGAACATACATAATATATACCACATAACAAGAAAGGTCACTCTAAAGCGGCCCACAGACGCTCCAGAAGACCTCAGAAGAAAAACTGCACAGGCCTGGCCTAAAGGCAATTGCAGTTTGGCCCGAACACACCCTGCTACACAGACGCTCAGGAAATCTTTCAGTTCAATTCAGTTCTAGCAAGCATGGCATCAAACGATTGTCTCGCTAGTATTGATTTGGTACTAGCAATAAATTATGAAAGTAGCGTCAAAAAGCGTATTAATAAAAGCATCTGGTCAATACAGAACGATCTAAAGCAATACTCGTATGATGTATACATCAGAAGATTTTAAGTCCTTTGGTTTCTGTAATAGGCAATGAACTGTTAGGAAGGACCTAAAAAGTGTTTTATGCCCCGCTAGATCTATCTTTCACAGGATTATGAATACAACATATTTTTCAGGTTTTCAGCCATCCAACCACCCCAACTTCACTCCCACCCGAAAAAGAATAGAAAATGATCAGGAATCTCTAAAGCGCCTAAAGACGAAGTTTGAGCTGTTTTTATATTTTTAGTTGTTCATCTTTTCTGTGCTGCCACTGCCACGTTTTATAAAAACCATAGGCACTTTCCATCCTCACCACGGTAGTAATACTGTGTCAAAATTCCATTAAAATCAATTCAGTAATTTCCTCGTTACACAACACAAAACGATCTAGCGATACTCGTATGTTTTCAGTAGAAAAAATTCTTTGATTTCGATAATAGGCAAGGCATGTTCGGATGGACCTAAAATAATTATTTCTTCCTTCACAGGTCAGTAGACGGTCTATTATGAATACAACAATTTTTTTAATTTTACAACCTATCAGTATGGGAAGTAAAACAAGGGCGTAATGTCTTATTATTTCAAAATCCGCCTGAAACAAGCAGGTTTTTTTAGATGGTTTGGCTAGCGTGATCTGGCAACATAGCGGTGGGTAGTAGTTAGTTAATTTTTGCATCAACTCCCATTGTAGATTGTAGGAGTGGATGACTAGACCGAAGACCGTGTGGGTTCTATTGTAACCACCACTGCATTGCGCCTATATAAATACGGTGTGTTTTAAGACGGCGGACACTAAATAATAGTGTCTGCCAGCCTGCCTCCTGTCAACGGCGATGTATGTCATACTATATCCAGTCGAGGCATGGCGAACCGCGATTTGCATTTCGCATTCGCGTTCGCACTCTGACCATTAGAGGTGTTCCTGTTTGATTGGAAGATTGTTTATGGTAGCCATTGGGAGTTCTTTATGATGTTTATGCATGGCCGTTATATTTCATCTACAAGAATGAGACGATCAGGCCCAATTGGTTCTAATAGATACTATATTGGAACTGGAAAAGAGAAATGTTTATTGTTACGTGTATGAACCGGAAGGGCAGAGGCAGATAAAGTCAGAGGTAGAACATAGAGTAGTACTCTGCTGTTGTAGGTATAGATTTAAGAAGGAGAGTCGTTTGGCCAAAATAGGGACATGTAACCACCCTGGCTCACTTGAAGGGCAACAGGGCAACCAACTAACCTACAGCAATGAGATATGTAACAAAAGGGCATGAGTTCCACCCTTTGCATACAAACAAGTGAGACAGATTTAATAAACAGTTACTAAATTGTAGAGGGAGAAGTTAATGAAAATGCCTAAATAATATTAATATAAACATAAAGATTGAAGAATGAAATTTAAATGCATTGTAAAATATGTATACACAAAAACTGATATAGCGGAGTATATAAGGTTAAAAAAATCCCGTAATAGTGAAGCTGTTAGGATTAAGGTATAAAAACCTGCTAAGTGTCATTTACACTCTGTTCAAGAGTCGACGCCCACACCCAGGCCCACCAAACCCTTGATGTAAGGGCGAATACGCAGCTCCCGCAGTCATCAAGGCCACCAGACAGCACAGGTACTCTGGTATTTAAGCTCTGCCTACGCGGTCTACTCAGTTATGAAAAAACAGGTCCTGAACCCATGCCAGAAGTTAGTAGGGATGACTGTAGACAGAAGAAAATGGTTTATATGTACAGTCGGTTTCGACAAGGGCTATAGCTTTTGAACAATTTATCACTCGTTGCTCGTAATACATTATGGTACAATATACTGTGTGACTTAGAAATTGCAACACCCAGTATAAGCCCAGATATATTTATCATTTTTTGTCAGCTTATTGTTTACATGAACTTTAGTAAACGATAACATTTTTGTTCCAATTTATCTTCAAATACCAGGTCATTTTTGCATTTAACAAAAAATTGAGTAATTTGTATTAATTTTTTTATTGCTGAATTTGCTAAGACAAATTTAGTTTTATTGCTTATGTGGTATATAAAACATTGTTTAGCAACGCTTTCCATAAGGAGACGGGCCGTGTATAGTCAATTAAGTGAATTTGAACGAGGTAGGATAGTGGGTCTACGCGAGGCTGGGATGTCCTTCCGGGAAATTGGAAACAGAATTGGCCGGAATGCTACAACAGTGATGCGGTGTTGGTGGGAGTGGTCTATAAATTGTCGACATACACGGCGCAAGGGCACTTGGACTTTAAGGAGAACAACCGACCGTGAAGAACGCCTTTCAAGATTTAGTGCCCTAGGAGACTGTTTCAGCTCAACCAGTGCAATCGGACATGCGTGGAGAGTAGCTACGGGTCGACAGTTAAGCATGAGAATAATTTATCGAAGAATTAGGGCTTATGGGCTACCGTCATACCGTCCTCGGCTGGTATTACCATTGACCAATAGACATAGACAGCTACGACTGACATGATGTCAAAAACGGGCTCATTGGAATCAGGAGTGGGATCATGTCGTTTTCAGTGACTAATCATGTTTCTGTTTTGGCTCATGACGGTCGCAGAAGTGTCAGGCGAAGACGTGGAGGAAGGCGCCAACTTCAATTTTGTGTGGAGCGCGAGACTGCGCTTACTAGAGACGTTATGGTATGGGGTGCTATAACAATTGGAAGCAGATCACCTTAGTATTTTTAGATAGAAACATGACCGCCCAGTCCTACATTAATAACGTATTAGAACGTGCTCCGTTGCCGTACCTTCAGCAACTACAAAACCCATTATTTCAGCAGGACAATGACAGACCACATACCGCTCCAGTTACCAGAGACTTTCTCCGACAAGTCAATATGACCACCCTTCCATGGCCCACAAGGTCACCTGACTTATCGCCCATTGAACATGTATGGGATATGATAGGTACAAGACTGGGTCGATTGCAAGTTGTTATACTGGATGTAGGCCAACTACGTGACGAGGTTAGATCAGCCTGGGACAGCATACCTCAGACAGATATCGATCATCTCATTCGCAGCATGCCACGAAGGGTTGCAGAGTGTCAAAACTTGACGGAGTCGCAACTCACTACTGATTTTTTGAGAATACCTTTCAATAAATTTGTTTCATAATTCCATCGATTATTATTCCTATTCATCTCAATAGATTCTCCAAATATTCATAAAATATATTAACGTTTACTGGGTGTTGCAATTTCTCTGTCACACAGTATATATTATTACAATTAATTTTGCGGGTATGTCACGACTCCAATGTCCATCGTAAATATTGGATAGAAAATGTGACAACAACGAAACTATCGTAATAATAAGACTGATTAGTTATTATTCCTACATTAAACGATCAAATCCGAACAAATGTGATGTAATGGTGAATGCGCAGACATCAAATTTCTTTGTGAAATTGTTTGTTCAATATTTTAGAATGGAAATTTGGATCGTGGCATACTGCCTTTAAAGATGGCACAGGGAATATCGATATGTTTAATGATTTTCTTCCGCTATCCGCCAATTCAACTCAATCAGATGGGCTGGCGCGGTTCGAGTTTTATGGTATAAACGAGACCTGTGAAGTGTTCTTTACACACAACCATATCGCATCATCCGCCTGCGGAAAAAAAGTGTGTATTTTTCATACAAACAAGGACGGCCGTGCTTATCGGTATCGGACGAGACGGCTCAGGTGGCCGAGTCACGTTGGCCCGCCGTGGCCAGCCAAAAAACAACAAACACTCGAAAAACGCACCTGCCAAATAATGTGAACGCGACGCCCTGCGATTCAGCTTCGCTTTGTTCCAGCGCAGCGCCTACCTTGCTTGAGCGCTGTTATCGACACGGCGGCGCATTATTATGAGAGGCAAAAGTCAAATCAGGCAAACCGGCACTGCGAAATCTCACCCGCTCACCGCGCGATCCTGATTTTATTTCTAGCGGTTTACATCCGGCGTACTGATGTGAATTTTGTCAAGTTGAAAAAATATGACAGAAAATGTTTCGGATATTTCAAAATCTCTAAAGAAACTTTCGATAACTTGCTACTCTAAGAGCCCGGTATAAGTTTTTCTACCTTGAAGTGACCGACACTTTCGAAATCACATAATCGATTTGTCATGAAAAGACGTTTTTAAAATGGCAACATTATCGGAGGGTTGCCGCTCAAGAGATGAAAGGGTGAAAACTCACCTTCGCGACGATTTTTGAACAATAGTGTCGTTTTGGTAAGCGCGATCAAAAAGAGCTTCACTGATTTATGGAGAGACAAAAAATTCACCCTCCTCCTCCTCCCCACCCTCGAGCCACAACTCGCAGAGGTCGCAAATTTAATTCTCTCATTTGAACCTCTTTAGATAGCATTTACCAAAACGACTATTTTTCGAAAATTGTCGCGAAGCAGTTTTCATCCACACACCCCACAAGCTATAACTCCCCGAGGTCGCAAACTTAATAGGTGTACATTCAGGGGACCAATGTCTACCGTCCCACCATATTCCATTTCTTTCCGATCTTTTACGTTCAAAAGACTTTTGCAGGACTTGACGATTGGCTAATCTGCTAGGTTTAATTATGTTAAAATTTCAGTTTAATTAAATACTTATAGATACTTACGTATACCTGTCGACGAGCATTTATGATAAATAAATTGTGTATGATGAGGCTGTTAAGTTGATATTAACATTTTAAAGGAAAATTTTATTTTCTTCTTTTTAGAGCATTTACATAAAAGCTTTTTTAAGTTTTTTGTTTTAATTCATACCCAATGTTGAAGTTATTAGTGACCTGGCACTATCTGGCCCCTTCGTTGACTTTTTTCCCAATTCTTCAAAGATCAAAGAACAATTCAAAACTCGTATAAGTATGAAAGCAAACACGATACATTTAGTTATATCTGATAATGGCAATGTTGTTTCCTGATATCTGAAGCGATTTCAGATGTTGAAATTCCATTCAAATCGCTGTTGCTGACAATACAAATATCGTGTTAACAATTTTGCTCGTTTGTTTTCCCTGCCTTCGACTTGTCGCACGCCTACTCACTTTTGTCAACGGTTGTTGGTTATTTACACACGAACAAAAGCCACAACGGCCTTATATTATCGCATTTGTTGACATAAAGGACAAAATATGCGGTCGTATATTTCGAATTCATGGCGTACTGCCTGCTGCCTGGATTACGAATACTTTTATACTATAAATTAGTATATATACTATTGTATAGGTATGTGAGAGCCTGATCTAACTACTACTTTTCATATCTGCAAAGTTTTTGGAAAATACTAGCATTGGCGCCAGCATAATTGGCGAGAAAACGACAATCCTCAGTACCGATTAAAATTATAGGAATTTCTGACCGTTTTCGTTTGTCTTCAGCATATTGGCGTGAGGAGAAAAAATTATAAATTTGCTAATTTGTTGGTTTCAGGTGCTTGCCTTTGCCGCTGTTGTTCACCTGATTGTTTGTAACGAGTTTCCGAACGGAACCCTGCCAACGCTTCTTCATCGTTCCAGAAGGAATCCACGAAGACAGCACAACCAAGAGGGCAGGTAATCTCTCAACAATCATCATTAATCCTATTGTTTACGACCACATTATTGGTCATAGAATAAATTTTTCACAAAACATCCCGTAAAAACACTTATAACCAAAAACTTGAGGCAATAACCTTACCAGAAAAACAAAAAGTAAAAAAATCAAAAAAGACAAGTGAACAAAGACAGAATCTGGTAAGTGACGTATACTACAATGAAAATATAAGTGCTGGAATTTTGTTACGAAAACAAGATGTTAACATATTTTTAAAACTAGCACTAAGAGATTTACATAATTTAGCTACATTGTAGCTAAAACTACGTTTGAACAGGGTTGATGAGTGTGAAAATATCCTATATTAGCGTTCACATTGCGCAACTCTCTGCTATTTACTTCGAAAGAGAAGGTGAAGTTTTCTGACAATTTGTCTACCAGCTGATACTAGTTTTTTTATAAAGAACAAAAAGATGATATCTAACATCTAAGCAGATCTTAAAACTTCACTATTTCAGTTGAGGCTGTTTAACCGTTACTAAAAGTGGCTATTCTAACGTGAAAATGAGCCAACGTAGAATTGTGTATCGAATTAAACGTTATTATGACGCTTTAATAAAGTGATACATATTTACACCAAAGTCAAACCGTTGATATTCTAACGTAAACCTTTTATCAACCATACATTAAACAAACGTATATGTGTTTACTGAGTAGGAAATACATATCTTCTGATTCAATAATATTTTGTGATTGGATGTTAGCCTGTCGTATTATTATTATAAATGACATTCATGTGTATGTTTCAGTCGTCTGCAGAACTCGTTCATAGACGCTAGCGTAGAGTCGATAGGCGCGGGTATGTTCCGCGGCGGCCACAAGAGGAGCCAGAAGATGACGATGATGGAGGAGGAGTCCTCCTCCAACAGGACGATAGACTGCTGCCCCACGGTCATGGAGATGGTAGAGCCACACGGGGGCAAGAACCAGGACGGCATTTTCGTCGAGCTCTACAGGGATCAAAACTATAAACAGAGGTTAGACACATATGACACACACCTTCTTTCATAAAGGTCTATACTACTCATTTTTAAAACTTGTGTCAGAATAATTTTGTGTACATCAGGGGGCCCTAGGATGGTTTCAATAAAACCTGATTTTTTCCCCTTTTCCGGGTTCTAAACTTTTATTTTTCACGACCTTTTCCTTTGACTGTCGAAGTGTCAAGTGATCAGTCTGTCTGGTGACAACTGACAGGTGACTGAAACAATGTTGCCAACCCGAACACAGAACGACGAGACAACTGACATCTGTCACTTCACATTCAAAATAGATTCTTACATTTGTGGTTGTTTTTTTTTGTATATTTATTGGTGTCATGTGCCATACGATGAATAAAAAACTAACCGAGTGCTGTTTTGTGTTATGCAGGTTCTACGAGCTGTCCTGCCACAAGGACGTGATCAACCGCCCGTGCCGGTTCATCAACAAGAAGCTGCACGCGCAGTCGCGATGCGTGCAGAAGCACAGCTATACGTACGCCCTGGTGAAGGACACGCCCTCCCATCGCGACAAGAACTTCCCCATGTTCCCGGCGACCGACGGCCGGGGCGGCCCCCTGGCGGGCGTCACCTACACCCTCGACTACATCAGCGTGCGCAGCGGATGCAGTTGCGTCGTCTTCAACGGCAACGGCAAGAAGAAGCGCGCCAAGAAGAAACACGCGGCAGCGCCGCCCTCTTCCAAGCAACAGGCAGGGACTAACACTTGATATACACGCCCCTTCCCGCCACGCCACGCCCACACCTACCAGTGTTTATATATGTTTATATAATGTAGTTGCGTTGTCTTCAACGGCGGCAGCGCCGCCCTCTTCCAAGCGGCAAGAGGGGCCTAACACTTGATAGACACGCCCCTTCTCTCTCGACCCCGCCCACCAGTGTTTATATATATAGTACATATAGTGACGGTGTTCCAGGAAACTAAGCCGCGTTCGGGTAGAAGCTGCTGTGAAAGAAGTGTAGCCGTTTTGACAAGGATTGAGACTAAAGGCCTATTTATACGCTGCCAGTAGTTGGCGTCCCGTGTAAAGTTGTGGTTAGAGTGCAAGCGACTTCGCGCGAACTAGTGGTTTCTGCTTTCATCTGTGTTCGCGCGATTTAAAGCTGAAATTGTTAAGTTTAATGAAGCTCGAATTTCATTATGAGCTGGAAACTGACCCACATGGACGCGCTGTAATTTTCTGAAGAACAAAAAAAAGCCCGCAAACCAAATTTTGCTAGTCTAGGGATGGAGCAGTGCCCGCGGCCTGGAATGCAAAAAAAACGTTATTTTTTGCTATTTGCTTCCGTAGGCCTTAGGGGGGCTACGCCTCCGCCCCCCTCTAAATCCATCACTTCGTACAGCTGTGAGTTAAAGACCAATATGGATGTGGAAGGAGAGTGTTATTTAAGTGAGAGGCCGTTTTTAAAGCTGTCTCTTCGTCGATCGAGAAAGAGTAGGCAGATATAGGTAAACGAAATATTCGAAAACCACCACTTAACACTTAATAATTCGACTGCTACTTCTTCCCATAGTTTCCGTGATTTATCACGATACATTTTTGGTCCCAAAAAGGTTTACTATCAAACACCAACAAAATCAGTTTTTCAGAATCCATATCAAATATTTTAAAAGGAAACAAATGGACGCTTTCCAGTCAACATTTGTCAGTGACCTTTCCAGTCATATGTCACCTAGCATGTCAGCCACTGCAAGCGTGTAAATGGGCCACACATTTTTGCATCTTCAATCTAAGCGCGATCATACTTGGACATTCTCCAGATTGACAATTATCCGTGGATGGCTAAAGCTGTCCTCTGTTTTTTGCATATAAACATTATACAAATGTGTTAATTTGGGCGCTAACTGGCACACCAAGCCAAGTAGCCTATTTTAGCAAAGAATAAATTTTGTGTGTATTTTGCTTACTGGTAGCAGAGTAGCGATCCTAGCAAAACTGAAACAATATTGACACAATGATGTATTCGACGCCTTTCAAATCAGAAACCATTTTTTTAATTAAACAGCACAAAATATCAAAACCCGATGAACTTAAAAAATCAAGTGATCTAAATCATTATTTTAATACTTGATAAGCCCAATCCTGGGTGTCGCATATTCGAGCACAGTCATAGCCCCACCCACGCTACTTTGACTTTATTTAAGTAAGTAAATTTGCTAAAATAAACTATAAGCAGTGTCAACTGGCCCCTAGACTATGTGAAAGTTCATCTGTTGATTCGCTATTCACACAGGTATGCAAAACGTTTGTTTATCCCTAAGGCGTTTCTTTTTTGAAAATTTACATTTATTTATATCCCCCTTCCCTACTACCGCTTTTTTGCAAAATTTTATGAGCTCACCAAATTTACGTCAAAACATTGCTGGACATTTACTAATTGTGACTATCATGTGAAAGCGGTATATCTCAAAGCTGTCGAATGATGGATGGTTGTTTTTAAATCAACATCATTCAAATATGAGTTCCTAAAAAACACATTACCAAAAACATTCCATGAGTTGATCAGAACATGTTTGCCGACCTATGTGAACTCAAAAAAATATTTATGGTCAATATCTCTTATGTGGTTGATCTTTGTTGAAAGAAAAAACATTTACTATGGATATGTCCAAGGCCGCACAGTAAGACTGTCTTACTGTGCGGCCTAGATATGTCCTAAACCTATTAACGCTAGTGATGTTTTTGGAGTGAGCTTTTGTATAATCATCGATTTTTCTCTGTATCGGTACTGTAATTTATTTACTATTGATTATTTTTACGCTAAAGGTCGCTCCTTAAAAGATATCTGAATAAAAATATTGTTTCATTGTAACTGGAAAAAAGTCACTTACACCAAAGGTTATGACGTTTTTAAACAACCTTACTACTGGAGTGCATTCCTCGTTTCAGCTGTCAACGAATTTTTGGACATTTCTATAATTATTATGTGCTTATTTCCTGGGCTAGTGACAAGTGACAGAGAGTGGTTTATGTGCATGTGAAATATCGCATAGAGAGGACGTGGATAATGTCTGCAGTTTGTTCATAATATAGTTAAATGAATTGCATCTAATTCTTTTTTTCTGTGCCCGACGTTGGTATTACACAAAGCAAAGCAAAGAGTGCGCGAAAAGGTTCCTTTTATTATCCTCGCCGGTATCTATATCTTTAGTAAAACAATCTTGGGATACGGTCACTTATATTTCCAAAATATAAAATTTTACGACGTTTCGACGCTTCTATTAGGCGTCATCTTCAGGTATTAAAACTAAAATAAAATATCAGAATTGCCAAACAGATGCAAAATGACTAACATTTACAATTAATTTTTTTTAACAATTAAATATCGAGGGAGGAAGGTAAATATTGATAAGATGGAAGAAAGTGTAGGCTATGTTCCATTTATTAAATTTGTATATATGCATGAAAGATTGCTTGTATCTGTCCTGAAATTCATGCTGTTAGAACTTTTTTTATATGTATCCCAAGATTGTTTTACTAAATATTTGGTACCGACGGTCAGGATTCAAAAAGCAAAAAACAAGTATCTATATCTATATGTAACGAAGCATTTTAATGTAATTTTACTTCCATTTTAAAGAGCTTCGAAAAACTATATTCTATTGAAAACCGATAACAATACAATTTAATAAATTTATCAACATCGGAACCAGTGTCATTAGAATTCAAGATTAACCGATTCACTGTTTCCATTCAACATTCCTTAAAAAAAGTATGGCAGTACAAAAGCAAATACATTCTGCCTCTGTTTAAAATAAAGTTAAAAGAATAAATGATAAAATATACGTATTTTTTGGCGCTTGAAAATTTACAGTAACCTTGGCTTCGGTGTGTCCTCAAACTGCAGATAGTATTTTATCTTGTCTTTTTTTTGTCGTATACCGCGCACACACAAAATATCTCATAGTTATAGGACATTTTATTGTTTCCAGTGACAGTTACCAAAATCAAAGAAACCATACTGCCTATGATCTGAACCAATAGGTGAAAATGTATATTACAGATTATAGCCGTACCTACTAATGTAGTTACGTTTATAGAGACTTTGCATTAATTCCTTCTGTTCGTCTAATGATAATGTTTGCGACAGTCTCAAAAATATCCATGTGAGTCTTTCTTCGCTTTCAAATCGATATTGGAAAATTAGGATCTCCAGAGAGGTTTGTTTTGCTATGCTGCGATATAACAGAACAAAAACTAAACCTTTTTCAGCTGTAGTTTCTAAAGCGTCAAGTGGTAATTCAAAACGGTCAAGTTAATTTTCCAACTCGTCACTTGTAATTTCAAACTGTCAGGTGTAATCATTTATACAAAATTCTATAAATACAAAATTATATAAATTATTACATCTGACAGTTTGAAATTACAAGTGACGAGTTGGAAAATTAACTTGACTGTTTTGACGCTTTAGAAACTACAGCTGAAAAAGGTGTAGTTTTTACCCTAAGGGATTAAATTTTGATTATCGGATAAAAAATATTTTAAAGGTCAGATATTTATCTTGGTTCTATAATCAAACGCAGGCATCTGGAGCAACGTTTATACTGTCATTTTTTTAGTACACAATGTGTCTATCAAAACCTAGAAAGCACTTCCTATTACTTATCTAATAATAAGCCCTGTGAATGGATACTGTGCCATCTTTCCAAAACTAATAGGTCATTTAGTGGATGTGGTCCATAAGTAAATTGCTATTAGGAATAAAATAAATATATATTATGTCAAAGTTAAATATTTCGGTAAGGCGAAGAAAGAATATAATATGTATTATGTTATGAGCACACATATGTATAAAATTCCAGGTCTTTATTGTACCCCTTTCTTATAGAAAAAATGACAAAAATGATCACTGTAATTGATTTTAATTTTTTTTGACCCTTTTTTCGATCTCAGTTATATGTCTAGCTACCTAAATAGGTGTAGCTAACGAGATATCGTATCAGTTCGAGGGTCATTATAGTATACCTGAAAAGTATTACTTTTACTTCTGTGTGCGAATCTTGAGGTTACGATCTGCAGCGTTCATCATTGCAGCGAATAGACTTATCTCTATGCAGCATTTCTCAAGACGATACGTTTATTGACTCCGAGACAAAATGCCTGCATCTAGAAATATAACTGGGTTCAAAAAATATATATTCGTATATATCCCTATAACACGTGAAACCAATATGTTTAGCAACTGTCTATTTCATTCTACAATGTCGAACAAATGTTCTCCATTCATCCAGATGATGTATAAATTGATACCATGTTGTCCCTAAAAGCAAGCTTCTTATAGATGAATTGCACTTATAGTGCTGATTAGCATACTCAAAATCGTAAATATTTAAAATCTTGAAAATGGCAGACGAAACCCAGTGGTACCCCTAAAACCACCAAATGATGAAACATTTAAAGTCTTTGAAAACTGACTGAAATTTGCATGGTGTGCTGTTATGTCATTGGGTTATTTCTTTTTGAAGTAATATTGCTCTTTTTGAAGTAATGATTTGGAGAGTACATATCTAGAATTAGTAATATTTCAAATTTTTGGAAATAATTATAAAACTATTAAAAAGGCAAAGACTAATAATTATCGCTTTATGGTAACAATTGAGGTACCAAACATGTTTCATAGTTTGCCAAACTATTTCACTATAGAAAGTCTGAATTTTTATTTCATATATGACTGAAATGTAGATCAAGTAATACTTATTTTTGGCTGATGTTATCTAAGTGTTTGCTATGCCAGCAGAATTTTTAATTTTTTGTCAAGTGAACTTAGTATTAGTTTTTGAATACTCATTCTCAAAAGTCGTCGAGCATAAATGTACTTTATCACTTTCCACAGTATTTGCGCGCAATGCTTTTATCATTTTTAACAGTATGTACAAACACACGTATTTATATTTTTTGTTATTTTTTGTTAAATTGTACATTCATATTATACTTAGTTTAAAACTGTATGTGTATATTTAAAAAAAAAGACTATATTATTCTAATTCATATTTATTATATCGTGTTTCGTCAGGAAATGTAAAAGATATAATTTTCAGATTTGCTGCATTTACTTAAAATGTAACGAAAATAAACATTTCAGAAGCATATTAGTTATTTTTTGTTCTCTCATATGCTAAGTAAATGGAGGAGGGCGGTTCATTGACCATCACGTATACTGCCTCCGTTTCGAGTTCTCGCGTTTTAAGGAAATCAAAAATTTCGAGTGAAAATAAAAGAAGACTGGATCAAAATGATATTGACAAATATTCATTACTGAGATGCTAATACTTGAGCAGAGTTATTAGTTTTACTTTAAGGAGAACATTTCATACGAATGTAGCCCTAAGCCACCTAGTTTTTGAAAATTTGAAAGATAATAATATTGTTTTCCCTGGCCTCCACGATCACCCGATTTATCGGCAATTAAAAAAGTATGGGATTGGATGGGTCGATACATAGGCGATTTACTCAATCCTTCGACCACGCTGGACGAACTGGAATATGCTGTTTTGCGGTCGTTTATTATGGTATTTATTCATACCGAATTTTATCAACCGCAACCCTTTTGCTTCCCACATCGATAGGTGAGGGGAGTATTGTGACCGCGAAAATTTTCGATTTTGAGATAATACGCTTTTTGGGCGTTTTAGGATGACGAAAATCCACGTCACTCATTTCCGTCGGTCTGTCTGTCTGTCTGTCTATCTGTCGCGTTTTTCTACCCTCGTAATCTCAGTAACCGCTGCATGGATTGTGATGAAATTTGGGCAGCGTTATGCAGTGGGGTATAATAGGTAATGTTTCTATAATTTTGAAAATCGTTATACAGGGGGCGGAGTAATTAGCGAAGAACGAAATATTTCAAATATGCCTCAAACTTCGTTTTTAGGCGTTTTAGGGGTTCCTGGTCATTTTCTACTTTTTCTTGGGTGGAGATGAATTTGGGGTGGTTGGGGGATGGGGGGTTGTAGTACTGAAAAATTTGTTGTATTTGTAATGGGCTGTCCATTCATATGTGAATGAAAAACCTAGCGGCATGATACACTTTTTTAGGTCCATCCGAACGTTGCATGCTTATTATAGAAACCAAGGGAATGTGTGATGTATATGTTACGGTTAAAGTGTTTACTTTGATAGTTTATATACTAGCTGGATAGTATACAAACTATCCAAATGTCTCGTTATTTTGATGGAAACTCATATTTCTACTAAAATAGCTATGAATATTGGTTGGTTTGTATACTAGCTAGCTAGCTTATAAACTATACAAGATATGCCGCCACTGGCGGCGCGTCGAGGGGGCATGGGGGGGTCCGGGCCCCCCCACTTTTTTTTGAGGAGTTAAAAAAATTAATAGAAAATTATTTTTTACGTGTCCATTTTTTAACTTTATATTATACTATTATATGCTTTACATTATATTATTATATATATTATTAAATTTTATCGTATACGTACATATACAGGGTGAGTTTTTAGTACCGGCTCGGTCGATAACTCCACTACCATAGAAGATAGCAAAAAAAGTTGTATATAAAAGTTGTAGCCACGGATATGCTCCTTGCTCAGAAAATATTTAGCTTTATACAGGGTGATCCATAACTACGTGGTGATGCAAACATGCATTTTTTTAAATGAGACACCCTATATATTATTCCATATTCAAATTCTACTAATGATTTCCGTTCTTCCAATATAGGGTTTTGTTACATTATACAGGGTATTTCAAAAGTTATGACCATTTTTATATCCAAATCGTGGTCAAATCAACGTACTGTATATCAAGAAGTAATAAATCAAAAATTATTTTTTTTACATGAAAAGATTAAAGATATCGTCTAGTTTTAAAATCGGCTATAAAAAAAGCCCGCGACGCATATTCGTATACAGGGTGATGTAGAATGCAAAATCCAAATTTTCTCTTTTTTTTAAATGTAACTCCCAATATTTTATTATCTCAAAGAATTGCTTTTAATATGCTCTTTTATCTTTGTACAGCACTTGTTGTACCTAAGTCCATCAGTTTCCGAGATATTTCGATTTTTCGGTAAATTTAAAATATATCTTTTATTTGTGTACTGAAATTTATTTATTTTGAGAAAATACTATCGAATTTGTTTTTTATTTAACGAACAACTAAATTATAAGGTCATGATACTATTTTATGAAGTCAAAACCCTAAATTATCGAGATAATAAAGTCAAATATGCTGAGGAAACAATTTTGTAGGCGTCATGCATAATTATCAAGCAGATTTATCAAGTGTGCTTTGAAAAATTGACAGTTTTCATAACCTGCTCAATAATTCGGTACTGTGTGGAAAACCAGCTTTGAAAATTAATTTTTCCTTTGAGAGTATTTAGGAGAATCTTTGAGAAATTGTCTACTTGGCTCTAGAATATATCAACTATGAATAGCAATATCCAGAACGGACGCAGTCT
The DNA here is from genome assembly GCA_951848785.1 of Callosobruchus maculatus. NCBI lineage: Eukaryota > Metazoa > Arthropoda > Insecta > Coleoptera > Chrysomelidae > Callosobruchus > Callosobruchus maculatus. Next base: position 13,554,314 of record CATOUR010000056.1, read on the forward strand.
AAAACTAATGCGTTTGAAAGATTGAAGAATCGTTTTATTTGGACCGTGTCCTTTAATATTTCATAGCCTACCTGATACATATGCTTGATAATTAAGCATAACGTCTATAAAATTGTTTCCTCAGCACACTTGACCTATATCATATCGTTAATTCAGTGTTTTGACTTGATTAAGTATTATTATGACCTTATATTTTTGTTGTTTGTTAAGCAAAAACAAAATTTGATAGTATTTTCTCAAAATAAATAAATTTTAGTAAACAAATAGAATGTATATTTAAAATTTGTAGAAAAATCGAAATATCTCAGAAACTAATGAATGCAGGCATAACAAGTGTTATACAAATATGAAAGAGCATATTAAAAGCAATTCTTTGGTATAATAAAATATTGGGGGTTACATTTAAAAAAAGAGAGAAAATCTAGATTTTGCATTCTACATCACCCTGTATAAGAAAATTCGTCACGGGCTTTTTTTATAGCCGATTTTAGAACTAGAGGACATTTTTAATCTTCTCATGTAAAAAAAATAATTTTTGATCGATAACTTTTTGATATACAGTACGTTCATTTGACCGCAATTTGGATATAAAAATGGTCATAACTTTTGAAATACCCTGTATAATGTAACAGAACCCTATATTGGAAGAACGGAAATCATTAGTATAAAACATATAGGGTGTCTCATTTAAAAAAATGCATGTTTGCATCACCACGTAGTTATGGATCACCCTGTATAAATCTAAATATTTTCTGAGTAAGTAGCATATCCGTGGCTAAAACTTTTATATACAACTTTTTTCTCTATCTTCTACAGTAGTGGAGTTATCGGCCGAGCCGGTACTAAAAACTCACCCTGTATATTTTTTATTATTACAAAGTAGATTATAGCTATAATACCGATACTGCACTATTTTCCAATTTCAAGCACTCTGCTTTTTTTATTCTTATCATTTGACTCTCTCTGCTCAGCTCTCTCTCCTTTCTCTCTCTATTTCAAAATCATACCATGCCGCATGCGGTATGGTCCTTTGACCAGCAAGAAGAGACATTTGGATAGTTTGTATACTATCCAGCTAGTATATAAACGTATATGTGGCTTTGGCCCATACAAATCACAAACACACGCGGAAACGTACCCTGTCATACGCAATCCCTCCAAATCTTCGCGGTCATGCGTCGAGTGCCGGGATGTTTTCGTTTTTTGGTTTGCTTTTTTATTTCAAATTGAGTTGCAATAATTATACTGATTGTACCAAATTTTCGGCTGCAGGGTTGTTCCAAGCTACACAGTTGTGTAGAATGCTATAGATTTCAAAGAAGTGCACAACAAATTGCACATCTGCAGGCTGCGCACAAATTTGCCGCGAATTCGATATAAATTAAATACAGTCACTTTCTGTGTAAATAAGAAAACCAGAGACATCTGTCACGAATATGCTAAACTACTAACCAGCTTCGTCTCTCTTCGATACAGAAAACTACAGAGATTTATTAAGTTTCAGAAATTCCCTCACAGAGGGCAGAGCGGGTTTTGCCTTATTGGTGAATTACACCAGTAGATCCAATGTAACTTGAAATAGTAGATCAAATGATCGATACAAATCTTGAATACACGGATTCAAGTTTCAGGTTCTATTTGGTTTTAACTGTAACTGTGCACTCAAAATATATGTTAGTGTGACTAAATTGCAGTAAACATTGCCCTCAAAATATAAGTTAGTGTGAATTAGTTGCAGTAAACATTGCAGTTTGTCGTCGATTTAATTTATAGGTAAGACCAATGTAGCTATATCTAGTACTAATTGTTTTTGAAATTTATTTGAAAATGAAAAGCTTAGGTACAGGGTAGTCGACATATTCCTATACCTTCGCCGGTACTCTATAACTTTAAAGATAGAAACGTGTTTCGATCACCACGACGACCATGAGGATCGGGCAGTTTTGGGTGCCTACCACAACGTGCCTACTCGGGCCTACTACGCTGACATATTTACAAAGGCACCCAATCCCATAGTGTTTCTATAAGTTACAGAGTACCGGCGCCTATCCCTTATCTCAGAGAGTAAACAATAAATACAATAATACAAAAAATATTTGACCAAAGGTTTTTTTTATTTATAGTATTTAAAGGTTGATCCGTTTTGGCATGACAACATACAACTTCATTTTTTTTATGACATGCTATTTATAAGGTCTGTTTTTACAGCAATCACAAACTAGTCAGCGTCAATTTGATTGGCCAGTACTAGTCAGAAATAGTTTGGCAACTGCAATGGGGAAATACTGATTGGCTCTGACTGGTTTGTGATTCTCTGTAAAAACAGACCTATATTTTCAAAAATTTCGATTATGTTAAGTAACTTTTTGTTAAGTAACATTACCTACAAGGTATATGGAATATTGTGTAGTTTTTGAGTAAAATGAACTTATTCTTTTTTTACAAACAAACAGGCTTGTTGAAAAATATGATTATTAATATTCGTTGTTCATGTTTTGAAATCTTTTTTCCAGATTCAGAGATGGCTGAAAAACAAACTTCGTTATATAGTTTTTTTCAGTAAAAATTAACGTCTGAGCCAATCGAAAGTGATTTGCACTATTTGCAGGAAAAACCGGAGTCAGCTATGGTGTCCACTTCAGCAGCTTTAACAGCGACTCAGACGACGCCGTTAGTTGGTGATATTTCCAATAAAAGAGACCCATTTTTTGGTTTTGACAGCATTGATATTGAGGCAGGGCCTTACCAACCTCGACATAGCTTCAAAAGTTCAAAATATGGCGACCACATGAGGAGTTTCAAAGAACAGTGGTATGACCGTTTTACCTGGCTAGAATATAGCCCAAAACTAGATGCGGCATTTTGTTTTTATTGTCGCCTCCATTGTTCAAATCAACCAGGATACGCGGATGAAGCTTTTATAAAAACTGGAATAAGACAATGGAAGAAAGCTCTCGAAAAATTTCAGAAACATCAGGAAGCGGGAGTTCACAAAAGGACCACTCAGTTTTTTTTAGAAAATAGGTCTACCGGACAGGAGAGTGTTCTATGTAAGTTAGATAGTTATCATAGGGAAACAATTAAGAGAAATCGAGAATATTTAAAATCCATTTTAGAGACCATTTTATTTTTGGGAAAACAGGGAATATCTTTTAGGGGTCATGATGAAAGCTCTGATTCCGATAATAGAGGCCATTTTTTTGGAACTATTGAATTTTAGAACCATAGACAAAAATTTAGATTTTAATGCTTTTCTAGAGTCAAAAGTGTGTAAATATACAAGCAAAGATGCTAAAAATGAAATAATTGATCTAATCGGCGAATCTATAATAAAAGATATAGTTCTGGAAATTAATAGTGCTAATTATTACTCCTCGATTGTAGATGCAACCACTGATGTTTGTGGAACAAGTAACAATAGGTTTTCGCTACTGCTATATTGAAAAAAATACAGCTATTATAAAGGAGAGATTTCTAGGGTTCTTAAATTGTGCTAATACTTCAGGAAGTTTTTTATTTGAAATCATCAAGGATTATATGAACAAAATAGGAGTTCCCGTTAAGAATCTTAGATTTCAATCTTATGATGGAGCTACTAATATGAGCGGGAAATGTAATGGTTTAGCGGCGAAATTCAAAGAAGTAGAACCACGAGCCCTATATTTTCATTGTCACGCGCATCTTCTCGAACTTGCGGTTGCTCGTACTTGCAAGGAAACAAAAAGTCTTAGAAATGCTTTAGGGAGCGTAAATAATTTATACAATATTATAGAAGCGTCAGCCAAACGGCGTGATGTTTTCCAAAAAGTTATTTCTGAAGTGTGCCCTGACTCTAATATAAAAACTTTAAAAAGTTTGTCTCAAGCAAGATGGATCATGCGCTATGTCTCAGTAAAAGCAGTACGAGTCTTTTACCTGGTATAATTCAAACTCTAGTCATTATTTCAAATGATGGTAATAATACAAAGATATCAGCTGAAGCATCAGGGTTACCTACTTACAAATATTTTGGACGAGGAGTTTTTGCTTTCATTAATCATTACAGAACTAATTTTGGGTACAACAACAATACTTTCGAAGCATTTGCAATCTGCCGAAATTACTATATCTCTTGTTCTTCCTAAAATAAATGCAATCATTGCTACTATGCAAGGTTACGGAACTGCAGAATATTTCTGTAAAATTTTCGAAAACATGAAAACACTGGCAAAAAAAATAAAAGATTTAGGGTTTGAAATTAAAGAGGTCTCTTTACCACGACAAAAAAAGATTCCCAAAAGGCTAGATCCAATGGCAAATACAGTTTTTAATTTTAGTGGGATTGAAGATTTTTTACGGGTAAACTCTTTTTTTGTTCCTCTGGACCTTTTAATAGAAAACTTGAAACTGCGGTTTTCTAAAAACGATTATGAATTAATGTAAAAAATTGAAAATTGTCTTTTAACGAATAAAAACAATTATTGTGAAGAAGAAGCAGAAGCTCTAAACCACTTTTATAAATTTACAGATGACGTTAATCAATTATATAGGGAAATAGAAATTTACAGAAATTATGTTAATGCTATTAACTCAAATTGTATTGAAGATTATGTAAGTTTTTTCTTAAAAAATGAATTAAAGTCAATGCTGCCTCTGGTTTCGCTGATGTTCGAAATAATGTTTACATGTCCTGTAAGTACAGCATCAGCTGAGAGGTATTTTTCTTCTTTAAAAAGGCTCAAGACCTACTTAAGGAATACCATGGGTCAAGAGAGGTTATCCGGCTTGGCTTTAATGGCCATAGAGAAGCAAAGTACCTCGAAGCTGATGAGTCAAGATGGACTCGAGACCCTTGTCACTACGTTTGCTAATAAAAAGAACAGGCGGATGTTATTTTATTAGAAAATAGATTTCACTTATACATATGCAAGTTTCAATGTTTTTAGTATATAGGTATTTTATCTTCAAGCCGTTTTAAAAATCTGGAACGTATTATAAATTGAATAATTTTTTACTTAATTTAATGTTTAGTTTTTTAGGATTGTATTGTATGTATAGGTAGAAATATATTGTACACTTCTATTTATAGTGAGATATTTTTTTAAATTTAAGTTTATGTTTTAATCCGTTTATGTCATCTGGGACCCCAGGACTATAAATAAACATTAAAAATATCTTCAAAACATTTTATTTAACGCTTTATCGTAAGTATGAATTGAAAATTGTGATCGGAAAAAATTATAGCTAAAATACCGATATCTCTCCCCCCACTTTCTAATTTGACAAACACATCTGGTATATCTGTATGCCGCTAAAGTATATACCACAAAGATATCACACATATTAGCCAATGTTTTTGGTCAGTTTACAAACTATCCACATCATTTGGATAAGGTATGCACCTAATATCTCTAGTAATGCATAATAACCAACTCGTTGGTTAGTATGTAAACTAACCAATCCTCTTTGGTTAGTATGTAAACTAACTAATTTTCTTTGGTCAATTTAACAGAAAAGTGAGGTTATGTTTACTGCAAGTGCAAGTGTAACTTGTTGGTATTGTTTACTGTCGTGCCTTGAAAAATTTGTAGAAGAACAGGTATCTAGTTACCAAAAATGGATCAGCAACAGCAATTTGAAAAGTTACTATTAGAATGTTATGAAAAAAAGTACCAAAATTCAAAATTAATGAACGACAGTGATTATAATGTACTTCTGCAACATATAAAGAGAATACGCGAACAAGGACCTAACACTAATAACAAGATTGATTATCATGAAATGAATACTTATGATTTACAGAGAATCGAATCTTCTTGTGTAATGTAAATAATGTAATCTAATATAAAAGATCTGGAAAGATTATTTTACGTTTGAGTGAAACCTATGATGCCAATAAAGCTGCCCAGGGTCTAGAGATTTATTTTATATGAATATTTTGTTACACAAATAGTGTTCCGTTTGTTTCATTTATTTTTAGGTAATTATAGCAATTGTATGTTGTATCTATGAATAAACTTTCCCTTTTGATTAAAAATTGTTTTTTTAAACTAAAGTAACCAAAGAGGATTGGTTAGTTTACACACTAACCAACGAGTTAGATATTATGTAGTACTAGAGATATTAGGTGCGTACTTTATCCAAATGATGTAGATAGTTTGTAAACTAACCAGAAACACTGGTTAATATGTGTGATATCTTTGTGGTATAATACTTTAGCGGCATATCTTGTATAGTTTATAAACTAGCTGGATAGTATGCAAACCAACCAATATTCATAGCTATTTTAGTAGAAATATGATTTTCCATTAAAATAACGAGGCATTTGTATGGTTTATATACTATCTGGATAGTATATAAACTATCAAAGTAAACACTTTAACCGTAACATATTGTCACGACGGCCTCTTTTTCTTCACCCAGGGAATCAAACTCGACGTAACTTTCACCGTTTTACTTCACAACTCGATACAATATCTCTTAACCTTATCTTAGGTACAACTCAACTCAACTCCTACATCTATTGTCAGTGACTCCTACACGCTACTCGTAGCACCTTATATATACTTCATCGAACCATCTAGAGCATTCGATGACATTTCTAGTGATTTCTAGAATCCATCCGTCATTCTCGAAAACTCTAGACGATTACACTTCAAAAGATCTGACCTAGCACTTTGACTTTACATCATGTGTGACAACCAATGACAACTAGTACAAATACAGAATACCATAATATACAGTATGTTACATTCTTCCCCCCTTAGCGTTCGGCGTCCTCGACGAACAACTTCGATTCTTGTACCACCACAGACATCAGCATAGTCAACCTTCGGTTTTCCACTTTCCGTACATAAACTGTAGCCTACGTCGTTGAGGCGCTTCATCGCCACGTAGGGTTCCTCCCCATGACGTTGTAGCTTCGGACATCTACCCTTCCTTCCGTCGTCTGTTGCAAGACCATACCAGATCACCTCGTAACTGCGATATTCTTTGCCCAACTTGCGATTCCCATTTTCAGCTCCAGCAGGATTCTCTCTTCCTAGCTCTGTTATCATTCTCTTCAGTTGCACTTTTTCGTCTTGCCGGTTGTCCACTCTCGACACTCCCTTCTCGTCACTCAGGTTGCTCTCCAGTTCCTTAGTGAGTCTGCTCAGTTTGTCTTCCAGTTGCGCAATCCTGGTCTTCTGCTTACCATTCTCGCTCCTGAGTTGCGCGGCTTGATCAGAGCCCCATGACACGTCCTTGAGCGCAACGTTAAGCTTGGTCCCTACCATCGCGTTATATCTCTCCAGCTGCGCCAGTATCTACTTCAAATCTACATCGTCGTTTTGCATCGCTGATATTTCGTATACACCTTTGTTTGCATTTTCAATGACTTTGTTCGGGTTCTTCTTTAGCCTATCACTATCGACCTCGCTTTCCATCTGCGCAATCTTCTGCTTTATCTTATTATGTCCGTACTTCAATTGTTTCATCCCAGAACTATCAGCCTTTGCTGCAGCCAAAACGTCTTCCAGCTCCTTTTCCATTCGAACGTTCTCATCTTCCAAATTCGCCAGTTGCTCTCTCATCTTATTGTCAACATCTCTTGTCTTATACAAGTCCTCCATGACCTTTCTCACACTATCAAGCGTATCTGCCATATCTGATTTCATCTTCTTGATTTCTGCTTCATGATGCACTAACCTTTCTCTCAACCTTGACTCGTCTTCCTTGACCGCAGTCTTTCTGGCCTGCCCAATCGCGTGGTCTAGGTATTCCTTTAACGATGCGTTCTCAGCCTCCAGCTGGGTAATCTTCTGTTTGAGCCTTGCATTTTCGTCCTTAACTTGGTCACATCTATCCTCCGCTTTCTTCAGCTGATCCAAATCCTTCAATCTCTTGATTTCATTTTTCAAAGCAGAAATTTCTCTGTCGTGTTTTACGTTGAGCTTTCTCAAGGCTGCCTCGTGCTGGTCACCCTTCTTCAACAGATTATTTTTGTCCTTTTCAAACTTGCTCCTAATACCCATACATTCTCGTTTCTGAGAGTCAAGCAACTGCTTTAGCCTATCCCGGTCTGCTGTAAGTTCCCTCATGGCTACTCTGTGTTGTCCTTGAAGCTTAGCGATAGTCTCCTCGTTCTTCTTCAGCAAATTCTTCGTGTCTCTATCAAACTTCTCCTTCATTGAGTTTATCGTGCCTTGCATAGAATTCATTTTGCTTGCATATTCATCTGCTTTTTCTACATTCATCTGCATCTTATCGACCTGTATCCGGCAGCCTACTCTAAGGTGCCCCTTCTGCCCACATCTCCAGCACGCAAACTTCTCAGCTCCTCCTAGATTTCTGTGAACTGGGTTTCTCTGGGAGGTACCGCCTCTTCTTGGAACGAACGCTGTCGCCCTGACTTCTGCTTCATCATCTTGTTCTACAGAGCGCACCCTCCGTGTCATTCGCGTAGCTTTCGTGGCAGCTTCAATTTCTAGAGCCTTGACCAAAGCGTCTTGTAAGGTTCTGGGACTGGATAGTCTTACGATTCTCTGAACGTCCAGGTCTGCAACTCCTTCGACAAACTGACGAGCAGCGACGTATTCCTGTGTCTCGATGGGACTGCAGACGAATGCTCGTTTAGCTAAGCTTTGGACTTCGTATGCAAATGTGGTTAAATCTTCCTTCGCTTGTTGTGTCCGGTTATGCAACTGGCCATGCAACAGCTCTGTTAAGTGTGCATCTCCAAAGCGTAACTTTAGTGCAGATGTTATCTTATCATAGTCACATAGATCTGATGAACAGAGATTTTCCAAAATAGCTGCTGAGTGTCTAAGCATAGATGTCAGCACGCAAGCTTTTTCCTCATTCGACCAATTATTCATACGTGCAATATTTTCAAATTCCATGTAATAAATATCCCATGAGGATTTGCCATTGTATGGATATGGCTTTGCTACTACGCCACTGTGTCTGTCATGTAAAGCGGGTGCTACTGCAGTTAAACTACTCTCACCTGCACTAAGCTCTCTCAGCTTCTCTGTGACGATTTCTTTGACACGATCTTTCACTTGCTGCAGCTGTTCCTCAACCTTCTTTTGCGACGTCGCTACTGTCACTATTTGTGTTTCTATTGCGCTAATACGCTGGTCTTGATCTTCCAATGCCTGGCTTACCACTTGCTTCTGTTCCTCCAGCCTAGCCATCACAAGTTCCTGTCCACTCTTCAAATCTGCGACTGCCTCGTCTTGATGTTGCTTCAACTTCTGTTCACGACTGCCTCGTCCTGGTGGTGCTTTAGCTTTTCTTCAAGGTTCACGACTGTTGCTTGCATAACAGCTGCCTGGTTGTCTTGCTGGGCCTTCATTTCTTGCAGCATATTCATCAATGCAGTCATTTCGGAAGCCATAGCTCTGGTTACTGGCATTAACACACTCTGTACTCACTTCTTATTTCCTTTTCCTGGTTTGATTCGATGGATAATCCCACACTTCCGACACCAATTGTCACGACCCAGGGAATCAAACTCGACGTAACTTTCACCGTTTTACTTCACAACTCGATACAATATCTCTTAACCTTATCTTAGGTACAACTCAACTCAACTCCTACACGCTACTCGTAGCACCTTATATATACTTCATCGAACCATCTAGAGCATTCGATGACATTTCTAGAATCCATCCGTCATTCTCGAAAGCTCTAGACGATTCGATGACGTTTACACTTCAAAAGATCTAACCTAGCACTTTGACTTTACATCATGTATGACAACCAACGACAACTAATACAAATAATACAGAATACCATAATATACAGTATGTTACAATATATACATACGAGTATTGTTTTAGATCGTTCTATATTGCGTAACGCGAAAATTATTGAATTGATTGTAATAAAATTTTGACACAGTATTACTACCGCAGCGAGGACGGAAACGCGTATGTTTTGGAAAAATAGTGTCAGTGACGGCGCAGCAGTAATAAAAAAATTAAAAATATGAAAACAGCTCAAACTTTGTTTTTAGGCGTTTTACGGGTTCCTGATCATTTTCAATTTTTTTTTTTTTTTTTTGGTGGAGTGAAATCGGGGCGATTGAGGGGTGAGGGTAGTAGAACTGAAAAATTTGTTGTATTCATAATAGTCCGTCCATTGACCTGTAGAAGAAATACCTAGCGGCATATTACACTTTTTTAGGTCCATCCGAACATTGGCTTGCCTATTACAGAAACCAAATTTATGATCTGTACATACAAGTTTTGCTTTATTTCGCTCGATGTATATTGCGTAAAGCGAAAATTATTGAACTGATGTTAATAAAATTTTGACACAGAATTTATTACCGCTGCGAGAATGGAAAACGACTCTGATTTTGAAAAACCGTGTCAGTGGCGGCGCAGCAGTAATCAAAAAACCAAAAACATAAAATCAGCTCAAACTTCGTTTTTAGACGGGTTAGAGGCTCTTGATCGTTTTGCATCGTCCAGTTCAAGCATGCCGAAAAAAACTGTGGCGTTGGATGTTCTTTTTGCGGGCGGATGGGCGATAATTTAGTTGCAATGGGATTTCAGACTATAGCTTCATGCAATGGGAAATAACAAAATGATATCATCATTATGTGTGGGAAGTACTGAGTCAATAAACTTGACTCCATTTTTTCTCAGTGTTCGGATTTCACTTGCGAGTAGTATGTTACAGTGATACCGTTAGGACGTTTCTCTAAAGAGGGAAAAGAAAAATGTTTATGAAGTTTTCCTTTAGTTAATCGGTCTCCAGTAAGTAGCATGCTTTTAACATATTTACGGAAAAATGATAAGTGTCAGTATTTTGAAAGAATCGATCAATCGAATAAAAAAACTTCTGCGAGATATAGTTTTGGGATGTGAGGTAGCACTGATGCTGTAACGATTTCTAACAGCTCTGTCATGAACCCTATTGCTAAAAATTAGTTTTTGTCTAGAGATATTCAGGTTTAGCTGAAGATAAAATTTTGTGAATTAACATTAATACAATACCGACTAACCTAAGGTACTTCAATCAGTCTTTCTCACCCATACAGATAAAACAGTTCCATTACAAACACCATTAAATTCGAAATGTTTCGCGATTCTATACTTCCACTGCCTATTAACGTGGGAAGCGAAATGTGAAACCACCCTTATATTGACTTATTCCCGGTCTGACAAACAGAACATCATAAATGACAGGTTGCTAGCAAAGTGGTCGCATCACTTATTAGGTACTAAAAAGATACATTTGCAAGGATTTATAACATACATCACATTGTAATGTACATAGTACTGTTGTGTGTGTTTCTATCGTTCGCTGCATATTGTTACGGCGATGTGCATAACAGGGTGGACGTAGCCATAGATGCCAGGGGGTCGATCATGCAGCACTACACAGTTCTGTTGTCCCTCAACGATTTCCAGACTGTCTATTGTACAGGTTTGTATGCCGACGCTTTCAAAAACCATATTCAATTTCCAGAGATGCGCAAAGGTAAATTACCATCACAGCGTTTAGGTCTCACTCACCGAAGATAAAAAATGGAGTCAAGTTGATTGACTCAATACTTTCCACACATTCCGATGATACCAGTTTTATTATTTTCCCACAGCATTAAACTATAGTCTAGATGCCCCTGCAATCAAATCATCGCTCGCCCGACCGCAAAAAAAGTGTTTTATCCAACTAGGTGCTTCTTTCCCAGGTCAATGGACAATCTAACATGAGTACAACAAATTTTTGATTTTTTCAACCTCACACCCCCGAACCACCCCAATTTCACCCCAACCAAAAAAATTTTTAAAATATCAGGAACCCCCAAAACGTCTAAAACGAAGTTTGAGGTGTTTTTTTATATTTTTAGTTTTTTTATTATTGCCGCGCCGCCACTGCAATGATTTCTAAGAACTATGCGCGCTTTCCATACTCGTCGCGGTAATAAACCTGTGTCAAAATGTCATTAAAGTCAATTCAGAAGTTTCCGCGTAACACAATGCAAAACGATCCAAAGTAATACTCGTATGTATTTTGTATGCTTCAGAAAGTTCAAGTCCCTTTGGTTTCTGTAATCGGCAAGGCAATGTTCGGATGGACCTAAAATAATGTATTATGCCGCTAGGTCTTTCTCTCTCAGGTCAGTAGACAGCCCATTATGAGTACAACAAATTTTTACCCCCACCCCCTCAACCACCCTAATTCCACCCCCACCCCCAAAAAAAAGTAGAAAATGATCAGGAACCCCTAAAACGCCTAAAAACGGAGTCTGAGCTGTTTTCATATTTTTAGTTTAATATTCCTGCGCCGCCACTGAGAGGTTTTCTAAAAACCATACGCATTTTCTATCCTCGCCACGGTAATGATATTGTATCGAAATTTCATTAAAATCAATTCCAGGGTATACAATACAGAATTGCAAAACGATGTATAGCAATATTTGTATGTAACATACATAAGAAAAAAATCGAAGTCTCTTGATTTCTGTAATAGGCAAGGCAATGTTCGGATGGACCTAAAAAGGTATATTATACCGCTAGGTCCTTTTCACAGGTTAGTGGGCCTATTATGAATACAACAAATTTTTCAGTTTTACAACCCCCCACTCCCCCAACCACCCCAATTTCACCCCCACCAAAAAAAGTAGAAAATGATGAAGAACCCCTGAAAAGCCTAAAAACAAAAGTTTGGGTAGAATGTTTTTTTTTTGTTTTTTTGCTAATTACTCCGCCGCCCATGCTCCGATTTTCAACACAAATTTCATCACAATCCATGCAGCGGTTACTGAGATTACCAGGCTAGAAACACGCGCACAGACAGACCGACGGAAATGAGTGACGTGAATTGCCGTTATATAGACATCATAAAACGCTCAAAGAGCGTGTTATCTCAAAATCGAGAATTTTCGTGATCACAATACTCCCCCCTCACGTATCGGTGTCGGAAGTAAAAATAATTAGTTTTTGAGCCACAGGCGTATACAAGGGGGAGGGGTAACAGGGGTAATTACTCCCCCAAGATTTTCGAAAAAAAACTCGATTCAACTTTGACTTATTTATTAAGGCAATTGTCGCCCTGAAAAAAATTCTTTTTTGCAGTAACTAAATTACAAAAGGGTTTGTTTTGCATTATTACAGTGATGCATATCTAATATATTTCCATTGTTACATAATCAGTTGAATAGAGACTTTTTGGACATCCGTTTCCTGACGTTATTGCACGTTATTGGCTTTTTGTGGCATGCGCAATTCTCCCGAAATAACCGAATCGGCGAATAACCGATAAGTTGTACATTAGCTACGGAAGTTTACGGTACGATATGATTACGTGCGGTATTGACAGGTCTAAACCACTATGCGGCAATGAGAAAAGAACCGTGATGATTTTGATAGCAGCAATACTTATTTTGTAGTTTATTATTGTACAAAAGGATCAGGTTTTCTTCCGTCAATTTTATTTGACAGTATTATCCAATAAAAGCTACAAAGTTAGGCGTTAGGTGTGAAATTTTTGGACATTTCCGACCAAATCGATCATAATGTGAGGTTAAGTTAGAATCAAATAGGTCCAATAATTATTAATGTCAATTGTCGAATAACGCAACGATACACGTCGTTATTCGAAACACACTGCGCATGCTCAGAATAATGTTTTACGGATAGCATCGACCCAATTTTTAGTGGCTCAAAACCTCTCTAATGTCCTATACAACGTGGTAGCTTGTCAAAAAAATTTACCTAACTCATTAATTACCTGTTTTGAAAATTGCACCCACTAGCAAAGTTAATACCTCGGTTAAAACACTAATTAAAAAATAGAGTAGGTACGTGTTGTGGCTATCAGGGTACCTGACTGGTGAGTGTTCATGATCGTTTCATTTTGTATGTTGTGCCAATAAAATGTTCACGGATGATGTACGTATTACATATTATTTGTATTCCGTAAAATTAAAATTGATTAATGCATCAATAGATTTTTCATTTCATCCCCCTAAAATACCTGATACTCCACTGTTTCGCTTGCTGTTTATTTCTTCTTTTACTTCCCACACCGATAGGTGAAGGGAGTATTGTGATCGCGAAAATTTTCGATTTTGAGATAATCCACTTTTTGGGCGTTTCATGATGGCTACATAACGAAAATCCACGTCACTCATTTCCGTCGGTCTGTCTGTCGATCTGTCTGTCTGTCGGTCTGTCTGTCTGTCACGTTTTTCTACCCTCGTAATCTCAGTAACCGCTGCATGGATTTTGATGAAATTTGGGCAGCGATATGCTGTGGGTTCCTAGTAGGTAATGCTGCTAAAATTTTGAAAATCAGTGCATTGGCGGCGCAGTAATTAGCAAAAAACCAAAAAAAATAGTTATTCCTGAAACTTCGTTTTTAGACGTTTCAGGAGTTCCTGATCATTTTCCACTTTTTTTTGGGTGGGGGTGAATTTGGGGTGGTTGGGGGGTGGGGGGAATGAAAACTGAAAAATTTGTTGTATTCATAATGGGCTGTCCAATGACCTGTGAATGAAAGACCTAGAGGCCTAATTCACCTTTTTAGGTCCATCCAAACATTGCCTTGCTTATAATAGAAACCAAGGACTTAGAATTTGTGATGTATGCATCCGAGTATTGTTTTAGATCGTTCTATATTGCTTAACGCGAAAATGATTGAATGGATTTTAATGAAACGTTGACACAGTATTACTACCGCGGCGAGGATGGAAAACGCGTATGTTTTGCAAAAATCGTGTCAGTGGCGGCGCAGCAATAGTAAAAAAACCAAAAATATAAAAACATCTCAAACTTTGTTTTTAGGCGTTTTAGGGGTTTCTGATCATTTTCTACTTTTTTTTGGGTAAGGGTGCATTTGGGGTGGTTGGGGGGTGGGGGGTTGTAAAACTGAAAAATTTGTTGTATTCATGATAGTGTGTCCATTGACCTATGAAAAAAATACCTAGCGGCATATTCTTTTTACTTTTACTAAATTTTCGATTTTGAGATAATACGCTTTTTGGGCGTTTTATGATGTGTACATAACCAAAATCCACGTCACTCATTTCCGTCGGTCTGTCTGTCTGTCTGTCTGTCGGCCTGTCGCGTTTTTCTACCCTCGTAATCTCAGTAACCGCTGCATAGATTGTGATGAAATTTGGGCAGCGGTATGCTGTGGGGTCGTAGTAGGTAATGTTCCTATAATTTTGAAAATCGGTGCATAGGCGGCGGAGTAATTAGCAAAAAACAAAAAAAAATTAAATATTGCTGAAACTTCGTTTTTAGACGTTTTAGGGGTCCTTGATCATTTTCTACTCTTTTTTGGGTGGGGGTGAAATTGGAGTGGTTGGGGGGTGGGGGGTTGTAAAATTGAAAAATTTGTTGTATTCATAAAAGACTACCCACTGACCTGTGAAGGAAGACCTAGCGACATAAATAACTTTTTTAGGTCTATCCGAACATTGCCTTATGCCTATTACAGAAACTAAAGGAGATTTTTTTCCGATGTATACATACGAGTTCTATATTATGTAACGACGAAACTGTTCAATTGATTTTAATGAAATTTTGACACAGTATTACTACCGTGGCGATGATGGAAAATGCGTATGGTTTTTATAAATCGTGCCAGTGGCGGCGCAGAAACAATAAAAAAAACTAAAAATATAAAAACAGCTCAAACTTCGTTTTTAAGTGTTTTAGAGGTTCCTGATCATTTACTGAGTTTTTTGAGTGGGGGTGAAATTCGGGTGGTTGGGGGTGGGGGGTTGAAGAACTGAAAAGTTTGCTGTATTAATAATAGGCTGTCCGCTGACCTGTGAAGGAAGACCTAGCGACATAAATCACCTTTTTAGGTCCACCTGAACATTGCTTTGCCTATTACAGAAAGCAAAGGACTCTGATGTAAACATACGAGAGTATTGCGTTAGATCGTTGTAACGAGGAAACTGTTGACTTGATTTTAATGAAATTTTGAAACAGCATTACTACCATGGCGAAGATGGAAAACGCGTATGGTTTTGATAAATCGTGCCAGTGGCGGCGCAGAAATAATAAAAAAACTAAAAATATAAAAACAGCTCAAACTCCGTTTTTAAGCGTTTTAGAGGTTCCTGATCATTTCCTGCGTCTTTTTGGGTGGGGGTGAAATTGGGGTGGTTGGTGGGTTGGGGGTTGAAAAATTAAAAAATTTCTTGTACTCATAATAGGCTGTCCGCTAACCTGTGAAGGAAGATCTAGCGAAACAAATCACCTTTTTAGGTCCATCCGAACATTGCCTAGCCTATCACGGAAACTAAGAATTTTCTGTATACTATACGAGAATTTATTGGTTTAAATCGTTTTGTATTTTGGAACGTGGACACTATTAAATTGATTCTAATGAAATTTTGACACAGTATATTGTTACCGTGGTGAGAATGGAAAACGCGTATGTTTGTTAAAAATCTTGTCAGTGGCAGCGTAGCAATTATCAAAGAACGCGACAAGTATGAAAGCAACTCAAATTCGGTTTTTAGGGGTTCCTGATCATTTCCTACCAGTTTTTTTGGTTGGGGTGAAAGTGAGATGGTTGGGGGGTGGGGGGTTGTGAAACTGAGAAGTTTGTAGTATCAATAATAGGCTGTCCATTGACCTGTGAAGGAAAGACCTAGCGGCATAAGACAATTTTGGGGGGGGGGGGGTGCTGGCGATTATTTGGTTGCAAGGGATCTTAGACTAAAGCTTCATGCTATGGGAAAATGATAAACTGGTATCAGCGTAATGTGTGGGAAGTACTGAGTCAATCAACTTGACTTCATTTTTTTAAGTTCATCTGAACATTGGCTTGTCTTTTACAGAAACCATGGGACTTAGAATTTTGTGATGTTTACATATACAAGTGTTGCTTAATTTCGTTCTATGTATATTGCGTAAAGCGAAAATGATTGAATTGATTTTAATGAAATTTCGACACAGAAATTAGTATCGCGGAGAGAATGGTAAACACGTCAGTTTCTAGAAAATCGTGTCAGTGGCGGCGCAACAATAATCAAAAAACTAAAAATATAGAAACAGCTCATACTTCGTTTTTAGATGGTTTGTAGGCTCCTGAGCATTTCGCATCGCATGCAGAATCAAAACTGTGGCGTCCTAGTTCCTAAGGAGGGAGACGCAAGAAACTATTTACCAGAGTTTTTGTGTTGGGTGTTTTTTTGCGGGCAAATGGGCGATGATTTGGTTGCAAGGGATTTCAGACTATAGCTTCATGCTATGGGAAAATAATGAACTGGTATCATCGTAATGTGTGGGAAGTATTGAGTCAATCAGCTTGACTCCATTTTTTTATTTTAACACTATTAACATTTTCCTTTTCTCTTGCATCGACATCTTTTACGAAGGTATTACAAAAAATGGTGAAAGCACAACTTCATGCCCCGCTACCCCCCCCAAGACTTAGGTCTGGATACGTACCTGCTTTGAGCCTGGTACCCGTGGGATTTTTTTGGTTCCATATCCACAGTCCGAAAGCGAGAATCGGAAAATGTTCGAATTGCTGTGCGATGATGGTGCAATGGAAGCAATGATACCTATTTAAGAACACCCTGTATAACAATATCTAGCAGTCTCGATATTTTCTGACGCATACTCGTACACGCTCGGCCTTAGAGAAATGAAAATTAATGACATAATATGACAAAATGTCGGCGTTAGCGATCATACCAGTGATGAGTTATTACGATAATGGCAAAAATGTTCGTAGTAGTGTTGGAAGTGTTTTGTATGTTCGTGACGGCATGTCAGGGAGGGGAAGGGACCCGGAAGCAGGACGAAGTAATAAATATGGACGTGTCCGTCGATGCTGGCGGTTCCTCTCTCCAAGCGTACACGGTTCTCTTGTCTCTCAACAATTTCCAAACTGTTTACTGCTCAGGTATGTAGCTTGGTATACAGGGTGATCAATTTATACTTCGAATGTATTGTGTAAGAATTTCGCGGCCATGATCCGATGAACCATGGCCGACTCTACTCACTAGGCCGGAGCATTGAAATATGGCAACACTGAATAGCAGGCCGCGCTGGGCCGAGTTTTTATTTGTTTTTTTAAGTCACTAGTGTAATCTTCCAGAGTAAAAAAGAAGATTGGAAGGTAATTTTTAATGTGTTTCTAATTATTTACCTGCACAAACGAAACTATAAAGATAAAAAGATGCTTGCAAAGTGTGTAGTACCAGGTTGCACTAGCAATTGTGCTTCTAATAAAGGACATATTAGGGTGTTCAATTTTCCTCAAGACGAGCATTTCAAACAGAAGTGGGTGAAAGGTGGTTATATTTATAAGAATAAAGACAATAATTTGCAAACATTTCCAAGGATAAGACCTATTTTAAAGCACAATGTGGTACCTACAATGTTTTCTGGACCTCCGAAATATCAGTAATATTATATCACAGAAAAATACAGTTCTAATAGAACACATCTGGACACACTGTTGGGGCACACCCACGAAAATATTTGATAGTGAAGGGGAATCAAGACCAGCAAGAATGGCTTCAAAGTGACCTAATAGTGAATTTTTCTAGCTTAAGTGAAAATTTACAAAGTAAATTGAGTGTTCATTTAAGTTGAAGTGGAAGTGGCAGCAGGAAACAGGTTGCGTTTATTTTTATTTTGTAGTGTTTGGCTAGGATGAAACAGACATCAGATGTAGGTGGTATTAGTATCATTGAATATAGACATTCCTTTAAATCATAATTTGTTGGTGATTTGAGTTAGATTTTACCACTGTCATTAAGAATATCCTGTTGGTCTCAAATAGAAAATATTTTGGCGCACTATTTTTAAATAGGTTTTCTGCTGATTTAATGTTAAAACCTTTTCTATGTCCAGCCAAAGAAAGTTTACAATTTTGTAAGAGAGAATAAGTTGCCAATTTTACCACCATCCTAAATATTCAACAAAACTTTGCAGTTCTTTAAAAATTGCACCTGACAGGAAATATGCCTTACATTAAAACTGTTGCAGAGGGTTTATTATTCTTGGAGAAGTACATTTTTTACAAATTGATGAAATATCTGCCTGTATAAATGTTCTTGTCATTACAAAAATAATAGTTAGAACGTGAAGGAAAAAATTAATTGATAGGTAATTCTAGGTAAGTTTTGGGGCAATTGCACAAAGCAGTTTTAATGAAAATTGCAAAAGAATACATCAATATACATTATACATATAGATGAGTTTGTGTTAGATACATTAAATTTGTTTATGTAATCAACCCCAAACTGATAAAATTCTGCTTGAATTAATGTTGTTAATGTAGCAAATATTTTTACTAATAATTACACTAAAACAGTTCAAGACAAAATACAGACTAACAAAACTAAAAAGAGGAAATCTAATGGAATTAAGAAATGTCCAACAGAAGGGAAAATCTCTAAATCTAAATACATGTACATTTTTGTACAGATACTACTGGCATTTTTCACCATTCTTATTTTTTCAAAAAGTATTTTTCTTAATTTATCAACCGAGATGAGCTCTAATACATATAAAATGTAATAATTATTATTCTGAAACTGTAAAACAATTTACGCTAACCGGCCCACTATTTGACAGCGAAGCCACGTTGCCACATCTAAGGCTCCGGCCTAGTGTAGAGTCGGCCATGGTAAGGCATGCACACAGAACTAACTATACAATTTTAGAAGTGAAGTACTGCTTGACAGATGATAATAGATGCGGTGTTGCCAACATTTTCTTGATATTTAACATAGCTTCGACCGTATATATAATAAGATTGAAATGTTACAGAGAAAATTAGCATGGCTCCTGCGCAAGGATAACACAAAAAATCGTGAATCGTTCTACATTTTTAACTGTCTTAATTTAAAGATATCATATTTCAAATGTTCCTTTGTTCTAGCTGATGTTTGTGATTAAGTATTTTGTATTATTGTTTGTTTTATTTAGTTTGCATATTTAGCTTTTTATGTAAAATCGGTGGCTTTATTATTGTTTGTGATTAAGCTCTATTGTTATATTTGGCCGATATCAGCTCCAATAAATCATTGAAACGTGCGACTGACGTTGGACCGTTGCCACAAAAAGCCGAACAGGTGACAATTTTACCTGAGGTGATGAGTTTGCTCAGTAACTTCTGGGGCCCCCAGGCCCCCCGTAACCACCTGGTACAAATCTAATTGAACCTAAAATAGCCTAAATTTAGATATCTCTTATTCACCCAACCTAGTAAGTATATGAACACTAACTTCAACCTCCATTTCAGTTTCTGCTAAAACAAAATCAGGTCAAACTTAATCCCTTTTGAACATCTGTGGATGAAAGTCCCAAAATGATTTATTTTCATCTTCGCCAAAACACATTGAATGATTCACTAACCTAAAAAAATTGCAATTGCAGAATTTCGAGAAGTACATTAACTGATAACTGCTGCTCGCTGGCAACACTGCATCTTTGTGACACTAAGACACTATTGTGAAGTCTGTCATGCGGGTTTTCGATTCTAAAATTGTCTTGTACTGTTCGCCGTTCGGGTACGTTTTGAAAGTGTGGTGAAAATACAGAGCTTTAACTATTTTTTTTTTCAAAAACTGCTTCTTTCACCAATTTTCGTGTTTAAAAGTACAGAATAGACCATCCCCTTTAATTCAAATATGAAATTTTACCAAATTACGTGGGGCGTTGTTGCATTGTAGCACCCAATCTATACTTATACGAATGTATTGTGTAAGAATTTCGCGGCCATGATCCGATGAACTGTTGGTTCTTGGGCAGTTCGGCCGACGTCGACACGCTCTGCCGCCTTGGCGCCGGCGCGCTCCGCTGCTTGACGTTTCGCCAACGCGAGTGGTCGCCATCCTCAGAAGCTGATGTCACCTGTTCGGCGTGTTTCGAGAGACCGTCGCCAGGGCGGCGGAGCGTGTCGACGCCGGCCGAACAGTCCAAGAACCAACAGTTCATTATATTCCGAAGTTAGATACCTCCGTTATTAAAGCTAAGGTCTACAGTTTAAAATTCTTTGTGATGATCACCTAAAAGGCGTGTTGTGCAAAAATAAGAAAACGTAAGAGATGAAAAAGCTATTATCGTGAATGAAGCATGGATTAAGCCAGATCATAGATTAACGAAATTTTGCTGTATATTTATCATAATATGCCAATACCTCACACAAGGCCTTGCCTTCGACGTGCCTGTATTTGTGTGCACAGTACAAATAAATACTAATCATATACAGGGTTATTAATAAAGTCACGGCATACTTTTGTTTTGTTTGTTCAAATGGAACACCCTATATATTATCCTAAATTTGAATTGTGCTCGCTCTCCCTATTCCGGAAATATAGGATTTGTCAGGTTGTAGAGGATATTTTTAGAGATATGGCCACTTTTATGTGAAAATCCCTGTGACTTAAAAAATCAATAACTGGACGTTTGTCTAAAGTTATCAAGTTTTTGTTATCTTTGACTTTATATACAGGGTGAACCAAAAGTTACGACCATAATTATTTTAAGTCGAAAGTATTTATAACATCGTCAGAAAGTCCCTACAAAGTACTTCCACTTTTATTACTCATTCCCCTTGCGTAAACACGTAACATATAAATGTCCATAAGGAGCTATTTCGTTTTGAAGTAGTAAAACGATTCCTAATACTACCATGTTTGCCAAATACTGAAAGTTTTTTAGAGTTGGACATGGCTACCGTGCAGTTGTCGCAACGTGCTCCCATCAAAGAGCTGTTCCTCATCTCCACTATCTCCGCTTCGTCCTTTTTTTTGATGAACCAATGGACATTTGTCTGTTCCGAACTCCATTCCGATAGCATGACTGTAATCCTGCACCCTCAGCGATTGTTGTAGTTCGCGTTGGCCGGAGGCATAAAGCTTCAGGTCATCCATATAAAAAGATGGGTGACCTTGTGCCTCCGATTATTGGGCGTGCCACAGCTGTATCCTTTAGAATTTCTCAGCGCTATGGACAGACGCAAAAGTGAGATGCAAAAGAGCAAGGGACTCAAGGAGTCTCCTTGGAAGGCACCTCTTTTCAATGACACCAACTCTGTCTGAACCCGGGTTTCACCTGATGTTACAGTGAACCGGGTCTTCCAGAGTGGCATCAGTTGTTTGATGCATCCCACTATCTGATTATCCACCGAAAGACATTCCAACAGCCGCACAATGAGCTCATGAGACGTGCTGTCGAATGCCTTGCGATAGTCAATCCAGGCCATAGAAAGGTTTCGCTTGTACTGCACAGAGTCCTGCGTGACACATCGGTCAATCAACAGGTTCTTGCAGCCAGCTACTCCTTTCTTTGACCCTCTCTGTTCATACCCGTCCAGAAATACAGGATTCACAGCTTGAAGGATACGCATGTGCAAGATTCTGGTGAGGAGCTTGTAACATGCGTTCAGACATGTTACAATGAAGATTATTATTATTATTATTATTTCCTATTATTCTATTTTTCTATTTTCTGTTTTTCTATTTTCTCTCGTAGTTGCGATAGTAACAAGTATTGACCGGCTGTGCCAAGTCAACAACTGACCTATTTTTATTCGGAATTCAGGAAGGACCGTACAATGCTGCAGGTCTTGCGAATTAGACTTCTGGAAGGTTTTGTATAACTTCGCCCAAGCCCAATTGTTTCAGGTGTGGTGTAAATGTATTTGGTATAAGGACTGTGACCTACATCATCACGGGGGGCAATGATGTAGTGATTATAAGAAATAAAGATGGTAAACGATAATTTTGCAGGCACATTGTTAAACGAATACTGGGTGTTGACGATAGCGACCTGTCTGAAGCGGGGCGCCCTCAGCAAGATCACAGTGCACAAAGAAACGCGTCTGCCGGGAGGTAACGTAACGTACACCGGCACGAATTTCAGCCACGTGAAGAGGGCGTTCATCCACCAACATTTCGGCATCCCCACGAACACCTACAACGACCTGGCCCTTCTCTTGTTGGAGAGGCCCTTCAGGATGGGCGAGAACTACACCAGGGTCGTGCTGCCCACCAAAGTCGAGGACATCGAGCACAAGTTCAGAAACCAACCGCTTCACATGACCAGGTACCCCTACCCTCGTTGCCAACTTAGCGGAATTTCCGCTAGATTTAGCGGAATTTGGTTTAAATTTAGCGGACAAAATTGATGATAGCGGATAGCGGAATTTTTGACGGGTTATGAGATTTTCTTAGCTGATTTCAGCTGATTTTCATTGTTAAGCTAGATTGAAAGTCCCAACTAAGTTGAGACCTTCAAGCTGGCTAAAACTGAGGTGCCTTTGGGCTGCTCAGTTTACTTACGGTGGGTTGTGGATCCTTGGCAACTTACTCTTTTCCTCTTATAAGAGATGTCAGGCAAAATCACTAACTTTTAACGCGAGATTACTCTAAGGTTCAAAAAGTTCAAGAAAAAGGGCGCCAGGAGTTTTCACCTCCAAACTCCAAGGAAGTTAGTGAAATTGCCCAACCTCTCCAGAAACACTGAAGGGATGGGTGTAGAAAAAAATTCAAAAGAGAATTAAACAGTAACAAGTATATTGGTTTCTAAAATATAATTAAATAAATAGTGAATTGTGACTTATTTTACAGTTGTAAAAGGGGACTGCTGGCTTAAGTGAGCGATACAACCTGGCTTGCTTAAACGAGGTTGTCTTCTCCTCCTAGGTCGGCTTGTGGGCTCCTTCTAACAGCTCCTTCAGAGGGTCCTCTTTGATGACTGGCAGCCTCTTCAGGTTCCCTAGGCCTGACCACTGCTGTTTGACTTCCCCCTTTTTAGGCTGAGGGGTATCTAGGTCTGGCTCGGCTACCACTTCCGGCCGCCGTCATGCAAATTATAGAAAAAAGAAGGATTAGCGTCTGGACCCTCTATGGCAAAACCCCAGGATGTAGAAGGTTATGCAAGCTCAGGCGTACTACTTGGCTTTGAATTGAACAGTTAAAAGCGCCCTCCCCAACAATTTATTTGAAACAATATCTACTTAAATTCAACAAAGATCCCTTACAAATTGCTTAAATTCTATACTAAAATTTCTTAAAAGTTAAACACAAAGCTACAGCAGATATCTCCCCACAATGGTTCACAAATGAATCTGCATATATAAAAAAAAAGGAATATAATTTTAAAATAAGGTACCAATATCATATTAACAAAGTATCACCTAACCTAGATACTTGATAGGCCTTTCAAGTCTAATACTTAAAATAAAACTAAAAGAAAAGTCTTGAAGTGAGCAAGGCTATAGTTCACTTAAGTTCAAAGCAGTTTAATTGATTTGAGGAAAAATCAAGGCTATGATTCTATTAAGTTGCTGCTGGCTCTAGTGCTCCAGAAATTTAGAATCTTGAAAGGTAATACAACCACAAAAAAATTATCAAGCCCACAAATGTTTACTAAAATGTCTCAAAATCAAATATCACAAATAATCCAGAAAATTGAAACTATATGCACAGTAGTTGCAAGATACGAGCAACTATACTTCAATAAATACTCTCAATGTTAAAGCTATAGCTCCAAAAGAAACAAAAACTATGAGTACGTTCAGTCTCACATAGATGTACTTCGGTAGGCTGTATCGGTTGAAAATATGGAAAACTTGTCAAACTCGTACAGCAAAATTACAGCTCAAAATTTGCAAAATGTGTGTGAGCACACTCAGAAACCA
The DNA here is from genome assembly GCA_951848785.1 of Callosobruchus maculatus. Lineage (NCBI taxonomy): Eukaryota > Metazoa > Arthropoda > Insecta > Coleoptera > Chrysomelidae > Callosobruchus > Callosobruchus maculatus. Next base: position 13,578,923 of record CATOUR010000056.1, read on the forward strand.
TCAAACTATACCAAAATAAAGAAAGATGCTTCTCTCTCTCAAAAAATGTACGAAAGGGGCAATACTGAACAAGGTTAGACATCTATGCAAAAATGCCCATAAGTCGCCCAAAATGGCGGAAACAATGAACTAAGCAATTTTTACACAGAACCCTACCAAATAAAAAAAAGGTGTGCTCTCTCTCTCTCTCAAAAATGTGCAAAAGAGCAACAAAAAAAAGGAAAAGCGGAATGAAGGTCACACTTGGAGGTGACTACAAACTCTAGATGCGAAAGTACGTAAAATAGCTCGATAGCTGCCAAAATGGCGATCAAATTTTGAAATAAGCAATTTTTACGTACCTTCTATATCCAAAGTAGCAGGAACAGCTTGTAGTCACGCTCCTGTGAATCCATCCAGGGTCTCAGAAGCAGGTGGAAAAGGGGCTTGTATTCCCTTAGATTGACATCAGCACCAGGTCAGTTCCTTCGGGAAGCAGATGCACACACTTGAGCTGAAAACACATATAACACAGTATGGCGTTCACAACCTAACTAGAAAACGAAACTAAATCAATGATATCGATTCTAGATACTAAAGGTTCGATATCAACGGTATGCTAGCAAAATACGAAATCACTACGAAACAATGGCAGTCAAACAAAATGTCGAAATAGCGGAATTCCACAAATAATTGCCGTGTTAGGTACTTCAAATAAAAATCTCGCGAAAAGAGAGTGAATAAACTTCAAAGTTAACCTCCACGACAAATGAAAACGGTAACTAGTTCATGGAAAGACCTAGGTTAAAGATGGCGGAAGGCCCAAAAGGACAGAACCGACCTGTTGCTGCTGAAGTCGGGATCGAAAGAGACTCAGGATCGAAAGAGAGCAGACCAAGAGGCTCTAGAAGTCGTCAGCAAGCTAATTTATCAACTCCCACCGGAAATCATAAAAACCATATCTGTTCACGACTTTGCAATAGACAACTGTCCCTCTCACTCAGAGACTACCCCCTCTCACTCTCACTATCCAAAGGTAGGGCAGTGTTGCCACAGCAATCTAGTACTACCAACCCAACCTCAAAGTAACTATAGTCTTAATTGCAACTCGGGACAGAATTACTATTATTAATGAAATAAATTCATAATAGGGAACGAAAAATGCACCAACAGAATGAAACTAACAACTTTGCAAGGTTAACTTTTACAAATAACGCAATAGTCATATTTACTAACTTCTCATACATTGGCAACCCTGGGTAATAATTCTTCTCTCGTTGGCAGATGCTGTTGCCTATCGCGTCTGCGTAACAGAACCGGTTATAGTCCAGTTAGGCTAGAGAACAAATACTATGGGTATCCATAGGCGCGGAAAAGTGGTTCTTTTAGTAGCGTAACGGCAAAGCATCAGGGAGGAACATACATTTACCTGTCAATCTGATATTATTCTGGAAGAATTGATCTATAAAAGGAGTCACAGACGACGTGTAACGAAATTAACAAAAATTTCGTTACATCATCATCATCGTCACAGTGTCTTAACAGGCATGTTGTGAGCTCGTAAAATGCATTAAGACGGAGCTAGAGTATTGCCGACACGAATATTATCAATAGTTTTGAGAACTGATTTTAGCCTATTAATTTTCAGATAAGTAAACGATAACTAGACATATGAGGAGAATCTAATTTGCAAGCTTTCTGCCAGACTGGGAAGTAGAAAATGTGGAAAAAGATATACAAAAGTATTTAAATCCTAAACGATATTTGGGCTTCCAGTTTGAAAAAAACATAAATGAATTAGTTCAAAACATACATATAACAGCTGCCGATGAAAAAACAGTGAGAAAGATGTCGCGATTTCCTGATCGATTTGTATAATCAGTTAAAACAACGTTTGCCTGATAATATAAAACATTTAGAAAAAATATCATTAATTTCGGTCCAAAATGTACTAAAGCAACAAAAAGATAATGAATAAACTATTAAGTCTGCTACAGAATTTAAACATGCCCGAAAACATTATAGGTTTGATTGAACAGCAATACACCAACATAAATTTTGTTAAATTTAATGGGAAAATACTACTGACACAACTAAGTCTTGGTCCGAAGTGTGGCTATATCGGAACGCGAGTGGAGAAAACCCTTTTAAAGAAACATGTGAGTTTACCTTTCTCCAAAATATCATTATTTTATGTTAATAATAATATGTTAAAATTATCATTATGTTATGTTAATCTAGCGGATTTTAAGCCTGTACTTGGCGGAAAATATTTTTTGCTGTTGGCAACACTGTCGGTAAGGTGCTCTTTTCAGGTATTTATTGTATACAAGGTGTCCAGTTATTGTATAATTCTTCGATATCTCTCAAGGTGTACCTGCTAGAAGAAAATATCAAATACAAAAGTTATTTGATTACTTAAGACGCATATTCTAAAAATATTTTGAAATGTACAGGGTGTTGCGGGAAAGTAGAATAGTGATCAACTTAATTTTTTTATATGTAACTATACCTTTTTTTTTAAATTCTTCTAGTTTCCATCATTGGTCTCTACTTAACCCTAAAAGATTTTTGGGATCGGTTGCGACGTTGCCAAGTTATAATTTATTTTTCCAAATTTTTAAACAAATATCCCCTATTTTAATTTATTTTAAATAGAATCCTCTACTTATTTTTATTGCAATGAAATAAGCATGTCGAATTCAATAAGATCTCACAATTTCAAAATTTTGTTTCTACCAATTACCGAGATACGGCAACACCGCTTTTTCAGTAAACGGTACCGGAACGTTAAAATATTTTCCGAACCTGCCACAGCTGGAGAGGTGAAATTCAATACTTTACATTTTACGTCGTACTTTTGAATGGAATGCCCTATTTATGAAGTCTAACCTAAAAGTGGTAAATCTGACAACACTGATGTTAGCGTTTTTGAATTCTGTATGCTCCAAAACCCCCAAGTATTGAATGACACCTCTCCAGCTGTGGCAGTTTTGGAAACATTTAAGCGTTCCGGTACCGTTTACTGAAAAAGCGGTGTTGCCGTATCTCGGTAATTAATAGAAACAAAATTTTGAAATTGTTAGATCTGACTATGTAAGTTCGACATGCGCAATTCATTGCAATAAAAATAAATAAGAGTATTCTGTTTGAAATAAATTAAAATCGGGGATAACTGTTTAAAAATTTGGAAAAATAAATTATTTTAAAAAGTTATAAATTATAACTTGGCAACACCGCAGACTCGAAAAAAAAATACAACAAGGGGAGATAGGGTATTAGTAGATATTTCGATTTAAAATAAAACATACAGAGTGTTACATTTGAAAAAACAAAGTAAAATGACCTTCAAATTGCCGTAATTTAAAATTCTGCCAAAAACACCCTGCAGATACAAATTGCTGGTAACATCCAAAATAATATCCACTTTATATTCAAGTCACTCGCTGTATAATATTATTGAGAAAAGTTAAAGGAATATATCAATTTGGACGTATTACTTGCGACCTTGCAAATTCCGAAATTACTAGAAAATAAATTATAACTTGGCAACGTCGCAACCTATCCCAAAAATATTTTATGGTTGAATAGAGATCAATGATGGAAACTAGAAGAATTTAAGAAAAAGTTATAGTTCTATATAAAAAAATCAAGTTGATCACTATCCTACTTTTCCGCAACACCCCGTATATTTCAAAATATTTTGAGAATATGCGTCTTAAGTAACCAAATAACTTTTGTATTCGACATTTTCTTCTATCAGGTATAGCTTGCGAGATATCGAAGAATTACGCACTAACTGGACACCCTGTATATGTTGGAAATCGCCACTATCCATATTTGTATTTGATCGGCCATATACGATTCTCACACCGCGGAAATTGTCATTAACATCTTCACACACACAGAAGTCTCTACATAAACGTGAGGGTTAACATATAAATTTTTTTATCTTTACCGGGAGACTAACACTCAAAACAACGGCGTGATTTGAAATTGGCACCCTTAAACTATACACCATCCGAGTGTTCGTCCTGATGGGAAGCCAGATAACGATTTTAGATGTTTAGGGTAAACTTGAAAATGAGAGGGTTATGAAAATTTTTGATCTTCTTTACCTGAGGCTTAAACTCAAAACAACGGCGTGATTTGAAATTGGCACCCTTAAACTATACACCATCCGAGTGTTCGTGCTGATAGGAAACCAGATAACGATTTTAGATATTCAGGGTAAACTTGAAAATCTGAGGGTTATGAAAATTTTTGATCTTCTTTACCTGAGGCTTAAAATCAAAACAACGGCGAGATTTGAAATTGGCACCCTTAAACTATACACCATCCGAGTTTTCGTCCTGATAGGAAGCCAGGTAACGATTTTAGATATTCAGGGTAAACTTGAAAATCTGAGGGTTATGAAAAATTTTGATCTTCTTTACCTGAGGCTTAAACTCAAAACAACGGCGAGATTTGAAATTGGCACCCTTAAACTATACACCATCCGAGTTCTCGTCATGATAGGAAGCCAGGTAACAATTTTAGATATTTAGGGTAAACTTGAAAATGTGAGGGTTATGAAAATTTTTGATCTTCTTTACCTGAGGCTTAAAGTCAAAACAACGGCGAGATTTGAAATTGGCACCATTAAACTATACACCATCCGAGTTTTCGTGCTGATAGGACGCCAGATAACGATTTTAGATATTTAGGGTAAACTTGAAAGTCTGAGGGTTATGAAAATTTTTGATCTTCTTTACCTTAGGCTTAAACTCAAAACAACGGCGAGATTTGAAATTGGCACCCTCAAACTATACACCATCCGAGTTGTCATGACAACTTCCTATCATGATAGGAAGCCAGATAACGATTTTAGATATATTTAAGGTAAACTTGAATATCGGAGGGTCTGAAAATTTTTGACTTTCTTTACCGGAGGCTGAAGTTCAAAACAACGGCGAGATTTGAAATTGGCACCCTTAAACTATACAGCATCCGAGTTTTCGTCCTGATAGGAAGCCAGATAACGATTTTAGATATTTAGGGTAAACTTGAAAATCTGAGGGTTATGAAAAATTTTGATCTTATTATTATTCTTATTAGGGAGTTATTGAAGATGCAATGCAGCATAGCACTAATAATTCCTGGCCGTATTTGACATCTAAGCATGCGCGCTAAGACAAAAATAGTGCCTGGCGGTAATAAAGTTAGTGCCTGCCACTATTTATGGACGCCTTGTGCCGTGGCATTGCCAGGGCACTATTTTGACATATGTTTCTTTTCGTTGTTTTGAGACACGAAATTTGTTATTTTGGCGTCCTAACGACATAAATAACTTTTTTAGGTCCATCCTAACATTGCCTTGCCTATACAGAAACCAAAGGACTAAGAATTTTTCTGGTGTAAACATACGAGTATTGCTTTAGATCGTTCTATATTATGTAACGAAGAAACTGTTGAATTGATTTTAATGAAATTTTGACACAGTATTACTACCGTGGCGAGGATGGAAAATGCGTATGGTTTTTATAAATCGTGCCAGTGGCGGCGCAGAAATAATAGAAAACAAAAAATATAAAAACAGCTCAAACTTCGTTTTTAAGTGTTTTAGAGGTTCCTGATCATTTTCTGAGTTTTTTTGGGTGGGGGTGAAATTGGGGTGGTTGGGGGGTGGGCGGTTGAAAAACTGAAAAATTTGCTGTATTAATAATAGGTTGTTCACTGACCTGTGAAGGAAGACCTAGCGACATAAATCAGCTTTTTAGGTCTATTTGAACATTGCCTTGCCTATTACCGAAACTAAGGGACTTAGAATTTTCTGTATACATACGGATATTTATTGACTTAGATTGTTTTGTATTTTGTAACGTGGAAACTATTGAATCTATTCTAATGAAATTCTGACACATTATTATTACTGTGGTGAGGATGGAAAACGCGTATGCTTGTTAGAAATCGTATCAGTGGCAGCGTAGCAATAATCAAAAAACTAAAAATATGAAAATAGCTCAAACTTCGTTTTTAGATGTTTAAGGGGTTCCTGGCCGTTTTCTACCTTTTTGGGTGGGGGTGAAATTGGGACGATGATTTGGTTGCAAGGGGATCTCAGACTAAAGCTCCATGCTATGGGAAAATAATAAACTGGTATCATCGGAATGTGTGGGAAGTACTGAGTCAATCAACTTGACTACATTTTTTGTTTTCAATTTAGGTATTGCACTCACCATAAATCGATAGAGTACAAAGACGCGTGGCCTCAAGACAGGTCCTCGTGCAGATTCCCTTTTAACAAGGCGTCTTTCAACAAGGCCTTCTGTGCACTGTTCCAGGAAGAAAGAAAAACAAAATTCAAAGATTCCAACGATATGGGAGGTCCAGTGGTAAGTTCAACTCAAATTATGCCAAAAACATTAGATGTACAGTGCTTTTCTTTAATGCCCTCCCGCCTAAGAAATCAACCAATCAAAAGTGATTTTTATGCCGGATGTAGACAGGATGTGACTATTTTAATTTGTCACTGGTGTCATGCATACATAACCTCCCCTGGTCTCACGACTGTCACGGTATCTCATTTAACCAAGATAGATCATGAAATCATGTAAACAAACATCTGTCAATATCAATACGAAGCGGAGGTTATGTCTGTAGATGGAGAAAAGAGGTCAGACGACAAGGTACAGTCACATTCTAAGGATAGCTCCACGAAAAAAAGTAAAAATGTTAGTTACATGGTTTTTGGGGACGTAACATCAATATTCCGTCATATAATTTTGTTCGGAAAATACCCCATTCAAAAAATTGAAACTTGGGATGATGAAATTGAAGCATGAATAATATATTTTGGAGTAAAATTGACAGATGAAGCTTGCAAGTAGGTGGCTCAGCGCTATCTTGAAAAAAAATAAAATTGACACATATTTTTGAAGCTCCTGACAGATCCTTCACAACCCTAGAATATGAAGTCAATATCTCCATCTCCTACAAAATGGCGGAACATTATTATACCTGAGACAAACACGATAGCGAAATAGTTATGTTGAATGCATTCCTACGATATGGGTATCTAATGAAAGGGCTTGTTGAGAGTAACTGGAAAAATAATGTGACGTCATTCAATCCAATATGGTGGACCATCCAAGATGGCGAAATAGTTGTTTTTGATGCACTTCTGCAATATGGGTATCAAATAAAAGGGCTTGCCGAGAATAATTGAAAAAATATTTTATACATCACTCTTAATCCAATATGACCGAGTTTTAAGGTTTTTTATGCTTTCCTATAGTATGGAGAATATAAATGGAAGTTAATAACAAAAAGTAAAAAATAAATTAAAACAAAAACGAGTTTTTATATGAAATGCTCCGAAACGAAAATGAAATTTTCCTTCAAAAATGTTAATTATGAACTTATAGCCTCATTATATACAATTTATATGATCATAAAAGCTTGTCACGCGATTTACTCGTGTAAATCAACTAGTACCTACTCAATTGACTAACTTGGTCTGCTAAGTTTAATTGTGTTAAAATCTCAGTTTAATTAAATACAGTGGAGGTTATAGTAAACTGCAACTGTAAAGAGCAGAGGTAAGAAGTCGAGTAAGAGGGGGCGTCGCCTATTTACTATTTCTACTACAAGAATACACCACCAAGTTATAAAAAGTATTCGTAGGCGCCGCACTTTTTTGTTTAAATACCGAGGGGTCTGTGATAGTGATGGCGAACCGGCTCCCGCTGACCCTTTTTTGATCGTCCGTCGCCGTCGTTGAGAAATAGACATTGTATAATTATTTATACCTGGCATCACAGTTGAACCCTTTTCTGTGTATTTCAGGCATATACATAATAATAAATACAATATGAGTATAATGAGTTGTTTATAAGTGCAACTGAGTTGTCACACAGAAAATGAATTTATCCTATGTACAAGAGTGAAAATAAGATGGAAAATAAGGTGAAAATATGAAAAATCAACAAGAAGTACCAATGACAGTATTATGCGTGTATTATATGTTATTTGTAACGCAGCTAAATTCAGTGAAGTTCACTTTACATTGAGCAGTTCTTTAGACATGCCAATGCCGTTGGAAAACTGAAAGATGTAAACGTATTACAGAATTGGCGTAAATACGGGGGATAGGGGGGACTTGTTCCCCCCCTTGGAACTGTGAGCCCAAGACTCTAGACTTGGGCCCGCCAGCAATTTAAATTTTAATGACTTACAAATCTGGTTGAAAATTGTAAGATTTCGCAGTAATCCTGAAAATGATAACTGCTCAAAACCAATTACCGCGATTTGTTTAAATTTTAGTAGTACCTAACTTTTGGCATGCAGTGTATATCAATAAGTCACCCAAAACCACAGACTACAAATTTATTTGATGCCCAAAACAATATCTATCTCATTCAAGAAATGAATGAACTTGAACTCATTCATAAACTGTAGTTTACATACTTTTGTATTGGTGGCGTCTTTATCAGTGTCCCAATAGGCGCGCGATCGTTTAAGGAAAGGCTCTAGCTATAACCATTTTTGACCCTGTATATTAATAATTTTTGGCACAAAAACCGGATTTGCGTTTTCCTAAAACTTCAATCTAGAGAAATGTCGATCCAGATTTTATAATAATTTTATACAGGGTGATTAACGAGACCGTGAATTTAGTCAAAAAAACGTCAATTTTAGCAATTTTTTACTAATAGGGTACTTGCAGAAAAAATTGTATGTCGTTTACGCGTTCCTTAGAGTAAACATGACAAAATCACTTGTTTGGTTTTTTGGAATCGGCTGTGAGAGATATTCCAAAAATTATCTCAAATGCCGGAAAATGCCGCGCAAACAACCTCTGACGTCAGTGATATCCTATAGTGATGGGATGTAAAAGTATTGATATTCGATGTCGATAGCCAGTGCTAACCTAACATTTTGACATTGATCATTATAACCACAAAACACAGTCACACACAAAAGTACAAAAGTCAAAAGAATAAAAGTTAGGCTAGATTACTAACACTAATTCACTTTGTAGGGATGGGCTTGACTTAGATTCTATCTTTGGATTCATTCATAATGGGATGCGCCGAAATAAAATGATGGCTTCGGTTAGTTGCGAATCTCGGTCACAAACAGGATGAACTGTGATACCTATCAGATATAAAAATGTATTGCAACGAAAATGCTAGTGGATTAATTGCCTGTTTCAAGTATGTTTAAGTATCAATAAATTGAGTCGCATTGTTAAAGAATTCAGATCATCTCTAGTTTGCAGTTGAATCTCACTGACCTGCGCTGTTGCAGTATCGATTGTCGATATTGATAAGATACCTGTGACGTCAGCCCTTGTTTTAAGTCACGTGGAAAAATTTGAATAAATATCCTTATTTTATTTTGCAGATATCTTTTTTTTTTGGCCGTCAGTAAAATCATGTTTTTTGTTTCCTACTGCTTCTTGATATGGTTTTCTTTACGCTATGTATACTCCCGAGACGATTTCACGACCTCTGCAAGTACCCTATTAGGAAATTTCAAAAAATACGTCGACATTTTTGAGCATGTAATAGAAGTCTTTTTTTAAAGTGTTTCTTTCTCTTTTAGGTAGATAGAAACAACACGTTATACGGTTTGGTACCGTACGCCCTGTTTTGCAGAAGAATGGCGGATCGGTTTTACTACTGCGGTTTCCCCAAAATAGACATGTACGTGGATTTCATCAACGACACGATAAAACGATACGAAACTGGCAGTGCCGTCGTAATCACCTCAACTTCAGCGCCTTTACTATTACTCGTTTGTACTTTTTTACACTTTTATACATACTTTGAAAGGTTTCTATTGGAATTAAAATGATTTTTTATACTGTTAAGTGCATTGCATAATTTTTCTATTCACTGGAGATCACATGAACCTTATAATTCAAAAATTTTGTCAGTGTTCTAGTGTTCGAATCACAGCATTAAGTTACATACACACAATTTTCGACATCATTACTTATTAGCTTCATTATTTACGAAAAAGCCGGAAAAGGAAAGGCCCAAATTTGAGAGCACTATATATGTTTCACATAATATTATACATAATATAATGTTAATATACCACAAAACCTAATAATCTCAGCTCACTCACTCAGTTCAAAATCCCTGTTCTTTTTATCAAAACTCAACTCAAAGGAAGCGAGAATTTTGACCCCCCCCCCTTACACAACCTAAAGACTATAATCGTTTCCACACTTAGTTAACTGTTTCGCTGTTTCATTTAGGTACTAATACGTTATAATCTAATCAACTGTGTTCAGCAGTTCAGCTATTCTTTTTGAACCAGACCTATATACCTAGGTAATATCGTTTTGAAATTTATACAAAAGCCGAAAAGACTCTTCAGAAACGCACAAATACAGCAAATAAAATTATATGAACATTTCCAGGCCCGCCGCTAGGGGTTTGAACGCCCGTGTGCAATTCCCATTATGCCACCCCCGTTTAACTATGTCTACCTTACACGGTCTAGGTTAAAAAAACTAGGTTATGGATGTGAAAAAAATAAGAAATACTTTACAACGAAAAACTATTCATTTATTTAATTTACAGTAATTGTACCTTTCTTGCCTTTACGTTAGCGAAATCTGTTATCAATTTTTTTGTGTCTAAGCTATCTAATATCTCATGTTCAATTGAAACTAGGGCTAAATTACTTAGTCTTTTCTGGTGCATTGTTGATCTTAAATAGTTTTTTATAATTTTTAACTTTGAAAAGGACCTTTCACCAGATGCATCTGAAACCGGCAACGTAATATTCTTAGTGCTATTTTTTTTGTTTTTTGTTTAGGCAGCGTCGACTGCTAGGGTCATTGGCTGCTTTGATCAATTTTATTGATAAACTCCCGTGTGGGGTTGCTGCTAGTCCCCCATCGGGCGCCTCCCCAGGTGGCGGATAGGGGAATGCCTCCCAGATATGGGTGGTACCGAGGAAATGAAATACTCGGGGCGGACCAAAACTAGCACTGGAAAGTGGCAGCTGGCGGATCCAGAACTAACCACAGGCATATTAGAAATGGCTGTGAATTAGACAGCATGCGGCGTGGTGATAGTCACAGAAGCGGCGCACGTACAGCGGTGTAGAAGGCAACGGGAAACCACTACACTAACACTTCCCCAGGAAATTTACATATGCTCATGGAACCAAAAACAATGGCCCTCAGTCCCGGGCACCTCTTGAATGAGGAGAGGGTGCGAAGAATCTCCCGGTGGAAGACAAATAAAAGAATAGGAACATGGAATGTAAGAAGTCTGTATGAAGCGGGTAAGGTCGCAAACTTGATTAAAGAGATGGAAAGACTCAAGATAGATATACTGGGATGCAGTGAAGTAAGGTGGCCAAATGCGGGTACATGTGTTATGGGAGAATATACAATGTACTATTCCGGAGATGAAAACACACAAAATAAAAATGGTGTTGCGATACTTACATCTAATGAAATTGCAAAGTCAGTAACTGGATTTCTACCAGTGTCAAATAGAATAATATTAATCAAAACAGATAGTAGACATCATACAAATATATGCCCCAACAAGTCAAAGTACAGAGGAGGAAATAGAACAATTCTACGAGGACTTAAACAGAACACTACTACAAACAAAGAAACATGAAACCAACATAATAATGGGTGACTTTAACGCCAAGATAGGAGAGATAGAGGAAGATGATACGGTGGGTAAGTTTGGCCTTGGAATACGAAATGAGAGAGGAGATAGATTAATACAATTCTGTAAAGAAAATCAATGTAGTATAATGAACAGCTTTTTCAAACTACCACCTAGACGACTATACACGTGGAAATCTCCAGCAGATGGAATAGAGGGACGCATCACGAGGAATCAAATCGACTATAATTATCAACAAGAGATATAAAAATGCAGTAAAGTCGTGCAAGACATATCCCGGAGCTGACATACCCACCGACCACAATCTTCTTCTAGCAACAATAAGGGTAGAGTTTAAAAGAATAAAAAGAAGTAAGAATACAATAGCTATTAACGAAGATAAACTCAAAGACGAATCCACTTACAATAAAATAACAGAAGAAATACAAAGAGGCTTGAGCGAAGAACCACTAAAATCAACACAAACTTCTGAGCAAGATTGGCAAAATGTAAAAAGGACACTAAACCGGATAACAGAAAATTATCTCAAACAAGAGGCACGAAAGAGGAGCCAGCCATGGATGTCTGAGGAAATTCTGAACATGATGGAGGAGAGAAGAAAATATAGAAATAAAGACAAAACAATATACAAACAAATACACAAAGACATTAGAAAGAAAATCAAACAAGCGAAGGAAAATTGGCTAAACGAAAAATGCTTGGAAATCGAAGAGTTTGAACAAAGACACGACTACTTCAATTTACATAAAAAAGTAAAAGAAGCAGCTGGAATAGGGAAGCAAAGCTTTTCGTCTTTTGTTGAAGATAAATGTGGGAGACCCTTACTGAGTGTTGAAGATCAAATAGGCAGATGGGAAGAATACGTTAAAGAAATGTTTCAAGACCATGAGAGATTAAACATTGGTGTACAGGAGCCGTCGACTGGACTATATATCACAAAGGAGGAAATTATCAAAGCAGCAGAACAGCTAAAGAACAGAAAAGCTGTTGGGAAAGATAGTATCCCAATTGAAATAATAAAGATATTATTATATAACCATATCGAGATAGTGGAGAACCTATTCAACAAAATATATGAAACAGGTTTAATGCCAAATGACTGGCTGACATCGGTGTTTATACCAATACCGAAGAAGAAGAACTCCAGGAAGTGTGAAGAACACAGGATTATTAGCCTGATGAATCACGTGTTGAAGCTTTTCCTCCGCATAATACACAATAGAATATACAATAAATTAGACGAACACACTGGTCAAACACAATTTGGTTTTAAGAATGGCTTCGGAACAAGAGAAGCACTTTTCTCAATACGTGTATTGATTGAAAGATGTAGAGACGTCGATTGTGATGTGTACCTATGTTTTATAGATTTTAAAAAGGCATTCGATATGGTGAAACATGATAAACTAATGGAAATTTTAACATCATGTAACATCGACGACAAAGATTTAAGGATTATCTCATACCTCTATCAACAACAAAAAGCTGTAATCAGAATAAAAGGCGAATTATCTGAAAAGATTGGTATCGAGAAAGGAGTAAGGCAGGGATGTGTCCTTTCACCCCTACTGTTTAACGTATACTCGGAAGAGATATTCAGGAGAGCTTTAGAAGACACCACGGATGGTATAATTATAAATGGGCGATACATTAATAACCTGCGTTACGCTGACGACACGGTTATTCTAGCAAATAGTGCTGAAGCACTTCAACGACTGATGAACAGAGTAACAACAGTGTGTGAAGAGTTTGGGATGGAACTAAACATAAAGAAAACAAAAACGATGGTTATCAGCAAGCATCAGAACAAGAAAGTAAAAATTAACGTCACCGGAACGGAGCTGGAAAGAGTAAGAAGAATAAATTATCTTGGAAGTAATCTTGATGAAGCTTGGGACCATTCACTAGAAATAAGAACACGCATAGAAAAAGCACGTAACGTATTTTATAGGATGCAAAAGGTATTATGCAGCCGCCAACTTAATATCCCATTACGAGCTCGGATACTGAAGTGCTATGTTTTTTCCACTGTACTGTACGGTGTTGAGGCTTGGACAATGACAGAAGCAACACAAAAAAGAATACAATCATTCGAACTATGGTGTTACCGTAAAATGCTTAGAATATCTTACGTGAGTCATACGACAAATGAGGAAGTCCTGCGAAGAATGAACAAGACAACAGAACTTATGAACCTCATAAAAGAAAGAAAAACACAATATTTTGGCCACATTATGAGAAACGAAAAATACGAACTGCTTCGTCTTATCATCGAAGGAAAAATCAATAGTAAGAGAGGACCAGGAAGAAGACGAAACTCCTGGCTCAAAAACCTGCGACAGTGGTCAAATATGACCTCCATAGAATGATTTAGAGCCGCCACAAATAAGATTAAATGGGCAAATGTAATAGCCAACGTCCTGAAGGATAAGGCACCTTAAGAAGAAGAAGATTGATAAACTGGGTGATTCAGATTTTCAGGTGTATTTTAATATTTCTGAGAAAAAGCAGCAGCTTTTTAACTTCCGCAGGGTTGATCGACAAGACAGTTTCAAGGTTTGTTCCAATCTGTAACATGTGCCTATGTATCTGGAAGGTAGGGCAAGACAGAATAATATGTTTAACTGTTAAACGTTCTCACATGTCTCACAATTTGGTGCTTCATCGCCACTGAGGATATATAGATGAGTCAAGTTTGTATGTCCGATCCTCAATCTACATAAAACAACTTGTTCATGTCTAGTCAGGTTTTTAGGATACCGGCATTTGGCTACCTGAGTTTTAATTTGCTCCAGGTGGCCACCATACTGATTCCATTCATTCTGCCAGATCTGCTCAGTCGCTAGTTTGATGGCTTTGATTTTATCGTACAGTGGAATTGGTATACCCTCATCAACAGTTCTACACTCAGATGCTTGTCTGGCAATCAGGTCTGCCCTCTCATTACCTGATATGCCTTTATGACTTGGTATCCAGATGAAATGGACTTGCTTAATTCTTGATTGTAGCGAAACACACTGCTCCATGATCCTCCGGATACATGGATCCTTAGTGAATCTGTTCATGATTGCATGTAGCACACTGAGGGAGTCAGTAGCTATGACGCATCTTTCTTTACTAGAGAATCCGAAGAAGAGTAGTGCCTGCCAAATTGCGAACGATTCAGCAGTAAATATGCTTGCTGTTTTATCGATCGTCCATGTAAATTCTCTATTTCCTGGTACAATTGCTGCTCCAACACCATTTTGAGTTTTCGAACCGTCCGTATATATTATTAGGTCGTTTTGAAAATCATGAAGCGCCCGCATAAAGTGGGATATGTAAACTGTATTGGGCGTTGTGTCTCTAAGCAACTCAGACAAACTTGTATCAATTCTGAGCTGAGAAATAGACCACGGAGGATATATTGCTGGAAGTTTTTGTAAAATGTTCTCAGTGGAGATACCACACTTCTCAGCAAACTCGAGGCTTCGCACTCGGGCTGGTCTAGTTGCGGCTGGCCGTTCTGCAAATTCATTAGTATAATTGAAAATATCAGAGTTCATATGTTGAGGTAAATGTTTAATTTTTGCCTCATACATAAGCGTTTGCTGACCAATTTTATGATACAGAGGCATGATAGATGCTTCACACAATACTGCGACTGTCGGACTAGTTCGAAAAGCTCCTGTAGCTGCACGTACTGCTGCCAGTTGGAGGCGTTCTAATTCTTTGATTTTGCTACGTCTAGCAGAACCATACACGATACTGGCGTAGCTAATGCGCGACTCTATAAGAGCCTGATATATTCTTACCAGAATTTATCTTTCAGCACCCCAACGGATTCGTGCCATACATTTAATTAGATTCAACTCCTTCCTGCAGCGGATTACTAAGTCATCTATGTGATGTTTCCAATTTAGTTTGCAGTCAAAGTTGATTCCTTAGAGTTTGACTGTTGGCTTGACAGCTATACGGTGTCCACCTAATGAGAGGTGGGAATCTGCATGCGCCGATCGTAACCTGCAGAAGTGTACACAGCATGTCTTCGTTGGTGAGAATCTATATCCTTTAAGACGCTGCTAAATCATGTAGCCTATCGATTTCATTTTGTATAGCAGAGTAGCCGTAATTTCGGTTTGAGGTGTGTAGAATCGTGAGATCATCGACGTAAAGAACAGCTCTGATGTTATTGGGCACGCTTTCTATCAAAAAATTGATTGCAATGGCAAATAAGGTCACACTGAGCACTGATCCTTGGGGAACACCATTTTGTAGTTGTCTGACTGACGACCTTTTATCCCGAATGCGTACCTCGAAGCTTCTTTTCTCAAGAAAGTTTTTAATAATCATGGGTAAGTTTCCGCGGAAGCCCCTTTTGTGCAATTGCTCCAAAATGCCGAATCTCCAAGTCACATCGAAAGCTTTTTCGATGTCGAACATTATAGCAACAGCATGTCGCCGATCAAAGAAAGCTTCTTGAATTGTATTTTCAATATGAACAAGAGCATCAACAGATGAATGATTTTGCCTGAACCCAACTTGGTTTTGTAGATACCAGATACCATACTAGTCGGTAGTTGATCATCCGCTCGAAAACTTTGCCTAGACAGCAGGTTAGGGATATTGGTCGGTAACTAGCGGGTAGCGAGGGATGAAGTACAGGTATCACTACCGCTTTTTTCCTGGCGTCCGGATATACGCCTCTTGTCCATGCGTTGTTGAAAATTTGTAATACGAAATGTTTTGCCTCAGATGATAGATGGCGTAGCATACTATAGGGGATGCCATCGGGGCCTGGAGCAGCTTCATGGCAGCCATCAAGACCATTTTCAAGTTCTGTGGATAAAAAGGGGGTATTGTATAAAAATTCTTCGGTAGTCGAAAAATCTAGTGGTTGAGTTTCACAGACTTCTTTTACCCTTTGGAAAGATTCACTGTAGTTGGCAGTATTACTAGTTGTTTCAAACTGTTTGGCTAGAGTATTACATATCTCCTCGATATCTTCTACCAATGAATTTCCATCTTTCAGTGCACATGGTTCTCTGTATGATTTGTTCCCGGAAATAATATTAATTTTTCTCCAAACTTCTTTTACGGATGCCTCAGTTGTAATTGATGATATGTATTCTTGCCAGGACTTTTTCTGGGCATCATTTATTTTCCGACGAGCCTTGGCCCTGAGTTTTTTAAAAACTATCATGTTTCCATTGTAGGATTTCGTCGGAATCTATTGAGAGCTGATTTCTTGTCTCTTATTGCTATCTTGATGTCGTCATTCCACCAGGGTACTGCCTTATTCGATGCGGAACCAGAAGACATAGGAATGCTTTGTTCCGCTGCAGTTTTGATGCAATTAGTAAAGATACTAACAGCGGTGTTGGTGTCCTCTGGTAGCTGTGGGACTATCATGATCTCCGAAAACTTTTCCCAGTTTGCCCGATTAACTAACCATTTCTTATGGGATGGATAAAATAGTTTTTCTACATCTGTCGAGATAATAATCGGGAAGTGATCACTAAAGTTCAGGTCGTCTAGTGCATTCCAGGTCAATCTGTGGGCTAGATTCGTAGAACAGAGACTCAGATCAATAGCCGACGTACCTCCATAACGAAGGTCATAGTGGGTAGGTTGACCTGTATTTAATAGGGTGAGATCAGTAGTCTCTAAAAGGGATCAATTGTTTTACCTCGCATGTCTCGGCGAGTGGAGCCCCATAGCGGCGAATGAGCATTGAAGTCTCCTAATAGAACATACGGCCTGGGTAGATTGGAGATTAGATCGTTCAGCTGATCGATATGCCAGTTTCCATCGGGAAGATATAGACTGCAGATGGTGAGCTTAATAGGAGATTCGATTCTTACAGCAACTGCCTGCAGTTCCGTATTCAGATTTTGAAGAGATGCTGTGATAATGTTCTTGATGAATATGCCTACACCTCCTCTTGCTCTATGGTCAGGAATGACATCTTTTCGAAATATTTCATACCCCCTGAGGGAGAAATTAGATCCTGGCTTGAAATGAGTTTCTTGTAACGCAATACAAAAAGGTTCATATTCTCTGATCATTATTCTTAGCTCATTGATATGAGACATGCAACCATTGCAGTTCCATTGGAGGATACTTTGCATTGAGGTAAATGTTAAAGTTACATCTAAAGTGTAAACAATCAGAGAATGAATAAAATGATACATATTATAATTAATAAATAAATAAATAATAAATAGAACAAACGACAACGATTTACATAAAGGTAAAAGGACGAAGACGTAGATAAATAAACGAAAATTTTCACAAACTCGTAAATTAAAACGTAAATTAAATATCTATATAATTAAAAATATCACACAAATGTAAAGTTATCATAGTTTATATCACAGGTCGTATTGTATCACTATTCTTTGTGGGCGGTTGGTGTTTTGGCCGCCCTCTTCTTTTTTTGCCGGCGATTAACGCCGATGTTCCTTCTGATGCCTCCTCTTCTGTAGTGGAGGCATCTTGTTTTTTTCTCTTTTCAGAGGTCATTGATGGTTTAGTAGAGACCGAATCTGTTCGTTCTCTACTGGAAAATGCACTTTGGCTAACGCCGGCGGGAGCTTTGAAATAGTCTGTAGGAATCGGAATTACTTTAGACAGACATGCCATTATAGAATTTTCTATGAGTGGGATTAATGCTTGTATCATAGATTGTGTGTTATCCTGTACTGGCTTAGCAACTGATGCAGCGTACGTTAAGTTAGGAGTTGGTGTGTTGGCTATAACTTTCCTTTTTGTCTCAGGATACGGGATTTTTTCCACAACCTTTACATATTGTATTGCGGCTTCAATTTTATATTGGGGACAGGCTTTATATGCCGAGGAGTGATTACCTCCACAGTTCACACACTTCTTTGGGTCTTTACATGGCGATTCATCATGTGGAGGTTGTCCACATGTACACAGTTTTTGTTTAGGACATTTCATAGCTCCGTGACCTAACGACTGACAATTGAAGCACCTAATAGGTGCTGGGATAAACGATCTCACTTTCAATACATAGTAGGCGGCTTTCACCTCTCTAGGAATATCTGTCTTATTAAAGGTGAGTACATGGTTAGGAGTGTCTACCAGAACTCCATCCTTTTTTGTTTTCAACCTTCTAACTTCAAAAACACCTTGATCTTTCAAACCTTCACAAATTTCCTCAATGGAACAATTCATAAAGTCACGACAATAGACAACTCCTTTAGAAAAGTTGAGCGACCTATGCGCAACAACTTCCACTTCGAATTCTCCAAATTTCTTTGTCATCAATAGACGCTTAGACTGGTTATTTGATCTGACCTCAACAACAAGACCTTCTTTACTTTTCCTCACAGATTTTACCTCTCCTATTAGACCATACAGTACCTTGGAAATTACAAAAGGACTAACCTTATCGAAGTTACCATTCTCTCTCTTAACAAGCAGGAACCGGGGAAGACGTTCCACCGTCTCCGTGCCTGTTGAGGGATTTATTAGTGCCCCCTCAACACTACCCGTTCGCCTGGTATCCGGAGGCAGCCGTTAGCGACTCACTGACGTAGAGCCATTCACCACTCAGCACGGCAAACACCTTAGGTTACGGATTTTTCACAGGTTTACCCCTTGGAGGGGTTAGAGAGAAGTAGGTAAAGCACCCCACCTCTCCCGCTCCCTAAGTGAGATCTGAAAAAGGGAAAGGTGTCCCCATCCCCGCCTCCCCCAACCCACCCCGTCGGGCGCTGGCTGTACGGTCTACGACGATACCGTAGCACAAAGAGATCATCCACTGTAGCAATGCTACAGAACATGTTCCTCCTAGTGGCCAGGCGGCCCTTAGTGCTATTGCTGTATTCGGAAATGTTTACATTAAATCATTTGCAAAAATATATTGCAATAGGGTTTGTGGATCATTGGACTGATGTTCAGTAAAATGCAACTTTAAAGCATTGATTTCATTAAACAAATCTATACCGTCAATATCTGTGTCACTATTTGAACTGCCTTTTAGCTTCAAATTCAAATCTTTGCAATGTTTCATTAAATCATCTTTGGAGTAACTAAATAAGTTATTATTGGTGAAAAAGCCAAATACGTCGGTAAAAGTTTCCAACTCCTCGAATCTCTCCTTTAAAGAAGTTAACGTTTGATCTAGGATTCTAAAAAAAACCTCTACTTTGTATATGGTTTTGGGGTCAAGTAAAACTTCACTCACGTCACTCTGTTCATATTGAAATTGAGTTAGTTTTCTTCGTGGACGAACTGTGTCTATAGGCGGAAAATCTGTTTCTACATTAAGGTCCCGAGCCACATTGGTAGCTTCTTCTAACACCCTTTCGAAGTGGTCATCCGTGCGATATTCGGTGAATTTATTAATCAATTGGTTTAACAAATTTATGCAGATTTGAGTATTTATTGTGGGAACGTTCATTTTGCTGAGAGCATTAATTTCATTTAAAATATCGAACCAAATTACAACCGAACAAATAAATCTATAATTTTGAATGTTTAAAGCAAGCGAATGAGCTTTGTGAGATGTTGTACAATCCCATTCCGACGAATTGTTATCTGATATTTCTAGCAAAGCGTCAAATATTTTTTCGAGGTGATACCGTAAAGGTTTGACTGCATCGATTCTGCTAGACCATCGCGTGGCACTTAATGCTTTTAATTTGAAATCTGGTAAACATTTGCAAATTATCGACCACCTTTTTGTAGATGACGAAAAGAAAACGTAAATTTCTTGAATTATATTGAAAAAATGGACGGTGCGCCGAGCATGGAACGTAAAATGCGCGATTATTAATTTCCAATATTTTTTTTGCAATCCGTTGTTTTCCACGCATATTAGAACCATCGTCATAACCTTGACCACGTAAGTTCTTAATATCCAGGTTTAATTGCGAAAATAAATCTAAAACAAAATTTAATAGTCCTTCACCTGTGGAGCTGGTGATGGGACAGAAACCAATAAAACTTTCGGATGTCGCAACTTTTTTAGTTTCACTGTTTAAAATGACCTGGGTATAACTATAATTTGTTCTGTGTGACTTACATCTGGTGTGCAATCTAATATGATGGAGAAATATTTTGATTCTCTGACTGTTCAAGATATAATTTTTTATGGTCGTGCCGAGTAAATCAATGATTTCATTCTGAATTTGATCTCCTAAATAGTGAGTCATGCGAGTTGAATCCAATTTCGAGGCTTGAATTCTGTGAATATGTTCTCGCATAACTGAATCAAAGGTTGCTATCATTTCTATATTGCTTTGAGAAAATTACCGTTATCATGCTCATATAATGTTTTTGACGAGCCCCTAAACGCCAGACATTGATGGGATAAAAATTTTATAACAGCTATGATCCTTTCCAATACATCACACCATTGTTTTTTTTTCAGATTCCAATAGTCTCAGTTGCATTTGATTTACAGTAGTTTTGTTTTTTAACATATCATTTAGTTGTACCCAAAATTTTAAATTTTCACTGTGGGAAACGCTTGTTTCGTGTCGTTTTAAGGTGGATCACAAATGTTGCCAATCGGAAAAACCGCTTGGAGCCGACAAAATACTTACAGTTTTACTGAATATTTTACAACAGAAACAATAGACTGAATCTTTTGACGGAGAGTAAACAAGCCATTCTCTGTTAATTTTTTCTCCATTGGGAAGATTTCTAGAATACTAACGGTTTGCAAATTTTCTTCCGTCGTCATTAGCAGGAAAATTGTAGTTAAACAGCTGTACGAGACCACGACTAACCAAAATATTAACAAGATCATTAGTCATACTGGCAGGCCATAAACCGGGATCATCACCACAATCTAAACAGCTACTTATTGACGACGATAAATTGCTTACAGGTTCTTCAGCAGTACTTTCTCTTGTTTTAGTTTTACCGAAGTCTGCCTCTAAAGGACTAATATTTCTCTCTTCAGATACCTCCATAACGTCTAAATTTAAGGCTGCGCTTGTTGAAGCTACGCCAACATTTTCTTGACATTCCGTTTCCCTATTTTCTGGTTTGCTTAAAAATTTATCTAGAGAGCCCTCTAATTTTTTTTCTGTGCATCTTTTTCTCGTTTTGGCTGTCGAAATTGCGCTCCTGAAAGCTTTTTCCTTTTTTGCGGTTCCTGGAATGTATCGGAAGACGTAAGCATTTTTTTATTTTAATACAACCTATTTTACGTATAACAAATTGTAGAACTTTCAGATATAATTAGGTTTTTCTGATTAACGAGCAATAATCGACCCATAGGCTGATTAAACGGAGTTACTTACCATAATACGATTTTTGGCGCCGACGGATGAAATAGATAATTCTCTGAATTATAATCACACTAACCAAGTCAGAATATCGTTAATTATAGGTACTTGGACTCCTTACGGAACCTATTCAGGACTAAACGAAATAATTTAAGCGTGTTGTTCACTAATCTGTTCGACTTCGCATCGCTTTCGCATGATTATAAAAAGAGGAATGAAAGCTCTGAGGGGATTTCCCACCGACGATAAAAAAACATAGACCACGCCATTCATTCATAATTCTCACAGATTTTACTGCCGACATCAACGACCCATAGTTTGTGGGCTAGGAGAGTGGAGGGACGCGAGGGGTATGGAAAAATGGCCGCCACCCGTAACAACAGGTTCGCCATTCTAGCGGTACAAAAATCACTACAGGAAGCATAAGCGTATCAAACCAAATTTATTGTAAGGTTCAAAATGATGTTTGGACCATTTTCTTTAATTTCTTTGATTTGAGCATGGAGTTGTGATACTAGGCTAACGAATTTTCATTTAGGTAATTTAGATTTAGGTACAGATTTAAATATGAACAAAATAATAATAATAATCGTCTTTATTGAAAATAAACATATCATGTAAGATAGCTTACATCAGGATAGGGCATCGGTGGCGAAGTTTAGCAAAGTGCTATTCTTACACTTAACCACCAGTGTCTCACATTTATTAGATGTTAAAAATAAACTAAAAAAACAAGCTTGATTATAATAATTTGGCGTAGCAGTAGTTTCCCAGCTGTTACGAAGAGTTATTGCGATATTAAAGACCAAACATTAAGGCCTTGACTTTTTTTTTGAAAATGTTCAACGACATTTCTTTATACTGGGCACTAACCGAGTTATAAACAATAGCACCGTTATACGAGAAGCTACGTTGAAAAAGTGTGGTAACATGGTAGGGTATAGTAAGACCAGTAGTTGCGGTTATACAAGTAATATAATTTAACTTTTTTTTATTTAAAGTTAATTTTTATGATCATATTATGAATTCAAATTTTATTAGGTTGAATTTTAAATAAGAATGTTTTTTAAGATGAGGCGTAGAAATGTATTTTTAATTAGGTGATGGACTTTGTTATTTGCAATGCGAGCTAATTTTGAGCTTGTTTGAAGGTACATTTCATGATTATTGAGTCCAGTAAACATTTTAAGGTTAACACAAATAACAAAACAGCAGTTGTACAACATTTTATTCTCTTATCGATATATAAAAATACATCCATACAAAATATTATCTTAATATCCTCCTAGATTTGATAAACAAAATAGAGCCTGCATATTAGTCAGACTGTCCTTTAAATTCTAGATTTTAGTAAAATAAGAATAATAATAAAATAGCCTTTATTACACAAAGTTATAAGGACACCACTTACAGAACAAGCCTGAGCAAACAAATAATTCCGAAAAGCTAGATTGAAAGTCCCAACTAAGTTGAGACCTTCAAGCTGGCAGAACTGGGGTGCCTTTGGGCTGCTCAGTTTACTTACGGTGGGTTGTGGATCCTTGGCAACTTATTCTTTTCCTCTTATAAGAGATGTCAGGCAAAATCACCAACTTTTAACGCGAGATTACTCTAAAGGTTCAAAAACTTCAAGAAAAAGGGCGCCAGGAGTTTTTACCTCCAAACTCCAAGGAAGTTAGTGAAATTACCCAACCTCTCCAGAAACACTGAAGGGACGGGTGTAGAAAAATTCAAAAGAGAATTTAACAGTAACAAGTATATTGATTTTAAACTATAATAAAATGAATGGTGAGTTGTGATTTATATGTACAATATAAAAAAAAGAGGGGGGACTGCTGGCTTAGATGGACAATACAACCTGGCTTGCTTCGGTTAAGACAGATGGTACTGGGTCTCCAATGGCTCCTTCAGAGGGTCCCCTTTTGCAGACTGGCAGCCTCTTCAGGTCAGGTTTTCAGGCCAGACCACTCCTGCTTGACTTCTCTCTTTTCAGGCTGAGGGGTATCTGGGTCTGGCTCGGCTACCACTTCCGGCCGCCGTCATGCAATGTATAAAAGAAAAGAGAAGGATTAGTGTGTGGACCCTCTATAGCGAAACCCCAGGGTCAAAATCGTTAAGCAAGCTCAGGCGTACTACTTGGCCTCTGAATTGTACAGTCTAAACCCCAATAGCTCAATTAAGTACAATATCTATTTAAATTTAACAAAGATCCCTTACAAAATGCTTAAATTCTATACCAAAATTCTCTTAAAAGTTAGACACAAAAGCTATAGCAGATACCTCCCCACAATGGTTCACAACTGAATCTGCATATACAAAAGGAATATAATTTTAAAATAAAGTACCAATATCGTATCAACACAGTATCACCTAACCTAGATACTTGATAGGCCTTTCAAGTCTAATACTTAAAATAAAACTTAAAAATATGAGGCTTGAGGTGAGCAAGGCTATAGTTCACTTAAGTTCAAAGCAGTTTTATTGATTTAAGAGGAAATCAAGGCTATGATTCTATTAAGTTGCTGCTGGCTCTAGTGCTCCAGAAAGTTAGAATCTTGAAAGGTAATACAACCACAAAAAAAATTATCAAGCCCACAAATGTTTACTAAAATGTCTCAAAATCAAATATCACAAATAATCCAGAAAATTGAAATTATATGAACAGTAGTTGCAAGGTACGAGCAACTATACTTCAATAAATACTCTCACTGTTAAAACTATAGCTCTAAAAGAAACAAAAATCTATGAGTATGTTCAGTCTCACACAGATGTACTTCGGCAGGCTGTATCGGTTGTAAAGATGGAAAAATTTGTCAAATTCGTACAGCAAAATTACAGCTCAAAATTTGCAAAATGTGTGTATAAGCACACTCAAAAACTATCAAAATTATACCAAAATAAAGAAAGGTGCTTCTCTCTCTCTCTCTCTCTCTCTAAAATTGTACGAGGTACAAATAAAACTGAAGAAGGTTAGACACCTATGCAAAAAAAAATGCTCATAAGCTGCCCAAAATGGCGGAAGTTTATACTAAGCAATTTTTGCACAGACTCTACCAAATAAAAAATGTGCTCCCTCTCTCTCTCAAGAATGTACAAATGAGCAACAAAAAAAAAAGGAAAAGCGAAATGAAGGTCACACTTGGAGGTGACTACAAACTCTAGATGCGAAAGTACGTAAAATAGCTCAATAGCTGCCAAAATGGCGATCAATTTTGAAATAAGCAAATTTTACGTACCTTCTATATCCAAAGTAGCAGCAACAGCTTGCAGTCACACTCCTGTGAATCCTTCCAGGGTCTAGAAGTAGGTGGGAAGAGGGGTGTATTCCTTTAGATTGACATCAGCACCAGGTCAGTTCCTTCGGGAAGCAGAATCACTCACATGGGCTGAAAACACATATATAACACAGTACGGCATTCACAATCTGACTCGAAAATGAAACTAAATCAAATCAATGATATCGATTTTAGATACTAAAGGTTCGATATCAACGATATGCTAGCAAAAATTCAAAAGAGTCGCTGGTTTAAAAACGCAGCACACTAAAACAGAAATATAGAATCCAAGAAAAATGGCGGAATATTCACAATTCACAAATAATTGTCCGTGTTACAGGGTTAGGTACATCAAATAGAAATCTCGCGAAAAGAGAGTTAATAACTTCAAAGTCTACCCCCACGACAAATAAGAGAATCTATTTCATGAACATGACGGAAGGCCCAAATAAAAAAAAACATAAGTTAAAGATGGCAGAATGCCGGATCGATACACCTGACCTGTTGCAGCTGCAGAGAGAGACAAGAAGAAGGAAGCTAGGGAGGGACAAGCCTATTTATAATTTTTCGTCGGAAATCACAAAAACTTGGAAAACTTCTCGAACGTTCACGAACTCAATAGACAACTGACAAATCACACCACCCCTTAGTTAGGCAGTGCTGCCAACAGCACACTACCAACCCAACCTCAAAGTAACTATAGTCTTAATTGCAAATCGGGACAGAATTACTATTATTAACAAAATAAACTCATAATAGGGAACGAAAAATGCACTAAGAGAATGAAACTAACAAATTTGCAAGTCTAAATTCTATAGACAATAATATAGTAACACGTTAAAATTTCCCCGCAGGTGGGCACCCACATTGCGCATACATGCGAGTCTGGTTGCATATACCACATACCTATAGGCATATTATGGGTATCCATAGGCGCGGAAAAGGGGTTCTTCCAATAGCGTAATGGCAAAGCACAAGGGAGGAACAGATATTTACCTGTCACTAGAATATCATTCTGTAAGAATTGATCTATAAAAGGAGTCACAGACGACGTGTAACGAAATTAACAAAAATTTCATTACACATCCCTCCCACCAGGAAAAATTCGAGAAGTCATTCGAGAATTTTCAAACTAACTGATGCTAAACTACAGATGAAGGTACTAATCAACTTGAAATTGGAGAATATCACAGTAAGAGTGTGGAGAAAATTACTGACAGACCTTGCAAAGGCTAGACATAAGTATTATGACAACCGACACTAACCCAAGTACAACAAGAGTGAGAAAGTCAATAATATTAATCCAAAAATAACCTAAAATAACCTAACCTAAATACCTCAGCGGATCTCTCCAGTCAAATAGACCAGGGGAGGAGAGTCACCACCCTCGAGTCACTACCCAATTGGAACAAACCATTTCGCTAAAAGATCTTAAATCAGCGCCGTAGGCTTGGTTCCACCTTGCCACCAGTTGTCTATTGGCGCAGGGACTCGACGGGAACAACGCACCAGCCAAGGGTTCTTTGGTTTCAAGATCATGACAGCAAAAAAAACAAAAAAAAACTCTTGTAGTTTGACTACAAGTAAGTGAATTATAGTATCCACCAGACTAAAAAGAGAACAGGTTTAAAGAGAGTCTGTAGGGTACTAACCAAAACCTGCCTCCACAGAAAATGACGCGGTCTCAGTCAAATGTTGCTGGCAATCTTCCGCTACAACCTGGACAAAGTAGCTGAGATGGAATGCAGTAGTGACAGCAAGCATGCGCCAAGTCTCCAGTGAGAACATTGACTACCGACTGTCACCCCCCAACATTTATCCTTCCAGAGCCCATCGCTACTGAAAGCTGTTGCTTCGGAACTCACCAGCACCCACTGCAAAAATGGCCAAAAAAAAAACAAAAGTGCCTATTCACTTCAGGTCACTGTACTAAACTGTCAAATCCGGGAACTAATATACAAAGTGCCTATTCACATTCAGGACACTATACCTAATAACTAAAATGTCAAATCCGGGAACTAATATACAAACGACAAAGTCGGTGAATGCACTCAAATAAGCAGATGAGTCATCAGGGAAAAGAACCAAATAGTAATGAACAATATCAAACATGAGTTGTCACAGCAAAATGACAAGTCACATTTCACACTATGACCAATCATATCTACAACAAAAGAACATAAACCAAATCTATACATCATATAAAAGGAAAGATAACCATAAGTACCAGACAATAACAATCCCTAACGACACTCTTGCATACTGATGCTATCAGCAATGCTGTTTGGACGTAAATCACCTAAGGTGATTAGACAAAGATGTTGTTTCGTCCATAAGTAGCCTGTTGGAAGACTTATACTCCCACCCGGTAATTTTCCGGTGCTGTAGCATTCCTCAGGCACTGATGCTTGAGCAGAAAGAAGTATTCCCTTTTTCCCCACAAACATACCATGCCAGCCCCTATCAGCAGGGCAATGTCCTTAAAGACGTGGCAATTAACCCCCATCATCACTGGCTTCAGACTCTAGTTCAGAGGCTGGTTCCAAGTCTGGAACTGGATCTGGATCATCATCAGAATCCAGCCCTGTATCATCCTTTTTAAGATCCTTGACATGCCAGTTGCGCAAGTCGTTACCATACTTGTCCACCAAATTATACACCAAAGGGCCAAAGGGGACAAAACCTTATTAACAATAGAAGGAACATATTTGGGGGACAATTTAGCATTAAAATGATCAGCAGCCTTAGATAACACTAATTAACCTTCCAAACCTTTTCACCCTCAGAAAATTGGGCGGGGCTACGCCTTAGGTTATAAGTTTCAGCATTGCGAAGGTAAGCCTTTTTGATTCGTTCTCGAACCTTCGAAAAAATTTCCGTCATCCCCTGAACATCATCTAACCTGGCGTTCTTGTCAGAAATTTCAACAATGTTCCTGGCATTATCAGAAATCTTTCCAAAGTAGTCTCCTGAAACAGGAACATTTCTAGCAAAAGTTAAGAAAGCTGGGGAATACCCAGTCACATCATGTTTTGCTAAACGCAAACCCTGAGCAATTTTGAAAATAGACTGATCCAAGTTTTCTGATCTTCCTTAATGTATGACCTAATGGTTGTGATAATAACTCTATTTTGACGCTCTGTATGGTTGATTTGTGCATGGTACCTGGCATTATAGCATATTTTCTGAACTTTATATTCCTCCATAAGGTTTTTAAAATCTTTACTCCTAAACTGAGGTCCATTGTCACACACTATAATCTGAGGCACACCAAATATAAGGAAAACATTATTCTCTAAAAACCTATTAATGTGCTGGACTGTAGCTTTACGAAGGGGCTGAACTAACGTGAATTTGGTAAACCAATCTATGACCACAAAAAGATATTGATTCCCACTTTTAGATCTAGGATAAGGACCTAAAAGATCACAACTGACCAATTGAAACGGAAAATTAATGTTTTCATATGAGCCCATTAAACCTGCTTTAGGCAGATTAGAAACTTTACAACTAGCACAAGTCTTACAATTCTTAATATATCTATATACATCTTTATGAAGGAATGGCCAATAATGCAGTTCTGATATACGATAAATGGTCTTACAAACACCTAAATGAGCAGCAGTCACATTATCATGATACATTTTAATTACTTCTTTACAATGTGCTCGAGGCACCACAATCTTCCAGTCTGTTAAATTACCCACTAAAGGATCTCTACTAAATATATGTTTATACAAAATGCCATTTTCTACCTTATAAGAAGGATAATCATCAGGCTTTTCTTGGACGTTCTGAATCATTTTAGTGTACCACCCATCAAGTTTTACTGTATCTAAGTTAAGAACTGCTACTGATCGAGATAAGGCATCAGCTACTACATTCTGGGATCCTTTTCTATGTTCTATTGTAAAATCAAACTGAGAAAGTTTAACTGCCCAACGGGCTAGTCTGCCACTAGGGTTATTTATATTGTTTAACCAAATCAGTGAAGCATGATCAGCTATTACAGTAAAATGTGTGCCCTCAATGTATCCCCTAAACTTTTCAATGGCAACAATAATGCTGTACAGCTCTTTTTCAGTTACAGTGTACTTCCTCTGACACTTATTCAGGGTCTTACTAGCATACGCTATGGGATGCTCTATGCCATCAGTTTCCTGATATAATACAGAACCAAATCCGGTATCTGAGGCATCACAATATAAAATAAAAGGCTTTGAAAAGTCAGGTGAAGCTAGGACTGGAGCAGTTGTTAGGCTCTCCTTGATCTGAGCAAATGCACGATCAGCTTCCTCTGTCCATTCAATGCTTTGACCCTTTTTGCGTCCTTTCAAAAGTTCAGAAATGGGACTACAGATTGAGGCAAAATTTTTTAGAAAGCGTCGATAGTAGCCAACTAAACCGACCAAACGTCTAACTTAGGTGGTGGTCTTAGGGACTGGATAATCAACAATAGCAGATACTTTAGATTCATCTGTACGAAGGCCTTTCTCATCAACAACAAAACCAAGAAATTTCAATGAGGGTCTGCAAAATTCACATTTTTCAAAGTTAACTGTAAGACCAGCCTGCTTCAATCTTTCAAAAAGTTTTCTCAAAATGTCTAAATGCAAATCAAAATCTGGTGTAGCAATTACAATGTCATCAAGGTAATAATGCTGGACCAATAACCATGTCCATCAAACGACACATGCTCTGATAGGAACATGATAAACCAAAGGGCATGACACAAAATTCAAAAAGTCCTCGTCCTCTAACAGCAAAAGCAGTTTTCGGTCTTGATTTCTCATCTAAGGGGATTTGAAAGAATGCGGATTTTAAGTCAACTGACGATAAGAATCTAGCATCTCTCAACTTGTTAATTACTGAGTCAATGAGGGGCATAGGATATGCATCTTTACAAGTCACAGAGTTAAGCTTGCGTCCGTCAAAACAGATTCTATACTCTCCAGAAGCTTTCCCCACAAGCCAAAGTGGACTACACCACTCAGAGTTTGATCTCTGAATAAGACCCTGCTTTAACATCTGATCGATTTCCTTGTCAAGATGTTTCTGCATTGCTGGTGACAAAGGCTTGACCAGTATCAATGTGATGGGTCAGAAGGTGAGTTCTTCCTATTCAGTAGGGCCAATTGACTTAAATAGGTCAATCACTTTTGAAAGTTTGGCCTTCTGTTGGGGATTCAGATTTTCAGCAGGACAAATAGTGTTCATCACACAAACTGACATCTGATACTGATTATCTGGAAAATTGGCATGAACTCTGAAAGCTTTCAAGAAGTCAATACCCAAAACGAGACTATAATTAATAGACGGAATTACCCAAATTTGTACATCCCTTGTCATGTTACCAAGAGTGATGGGTACAGTAAATTTTCCAATGGTAGCCTGTGGAACACCATCTGCAGTTGTCACTTGCAGAGAATAATCTAAAGAAAGATTCACATTCCATTTTTCAAGCAAGGCAAAACAAGAGTTTCCCAAAATTGAAACACTGCTGCCAGAATCAGCAAGAGCTATAAAAGTCTCAACTAAGATTTGGACTTCTAGATAGGGTCTCTCATCACCAGGTTTAGACACAAACATGGGACAGACCTTCTTACATGGGTCTTCCAATAAGGTACACGGGTTCGGATTCTCTACAGGGGGAACAAACTCTACTTCTGTTTTTGCTCTCCTTTCTGGGACTTTTTTCGTCTGTTTGAAGGCGACTCAGTCGGAGCTTCGGTCTGCACTGGACCTTGAACTGGGGTGGTTGCGTTGTCTAGTCTTGCGGAACCACCCTGCCCGTTTCCCGAACACTTTTGACACTTGGTCCTAATCACGCCTTGTGATCCCCAACCAAAACAAAATACTGATCTAGGGCTTGAACATTTGGAATACCTATGTCCAGTTTGATGACAATTCCAACACTCATCCTTAGATATAGAAGAAACACCCAAGGACTTACTGTTAAACATCCTTCTGTTTTCTCTGGGATAACCCCTAGATGTTGAAGGGCAGGCTAAGTCTGGTTCTAAGAAACTAGAGTTACTAGGAATAGGAGGTTTATACCTATTGGACCAACTTCTAGACTCCTCTAGCTTTTTGCAGAGAGCTGTCAGCTCTGACACTGTATTGATGTCATGAAGAGCTAGTTCGGCTACGTAAAATGGCAAGAGATTGCGCCTGATTTTGTTGACCATGGTCTTCTCATCAGGTTTTTCAGGGAGACGATTCAACAGTCCCTCCATAGCACAAATATATAGAGACTCGTTCATCAGAACCTTGAGTTCTATTATTGATCTCCTGCATCAGGTCCTCCTGATACTGATAAGGCAAGAAATCTTCCTTCAACTTAGCAACCAAACTGTCCCAGTCTGAAAACCTAGATCTGTTAACATTAAACCAAATCCAAGCTTTATCCTTGAATAGATCGCCAGCTGAAAGAAATAGCTCATTTTTCTGTACACAGCGGGAAAGTCTCATGGACTCAACCTTTTCTAAAAAGGAGACAATGGACTCATTTGAAGTCCCTTTAAAACACAAATTCCACTTATATGGTAAGACAGGCTTGGGGTTTGAGAAAATTGGAGCTGGAGGCATTCTCTCCACTGGAGTGCTAGTTGCAGGTGCAACCTTTTCATCTAGCTCAGCTTCCAATTTTAAAAGAAGCAGAAGCAAATGTTGCTTCATGGCTTCCTGACTTTCATCATCGGTTCTTAAGCGATAGATCCTACCAGAAACATGGGTCAAACGAGGTACAAGCCTCTTGTGTTCAGAACTACCAGTAGAACTGACAAAAGCTGCTATCTTTTGCTCTAAATCGGTCAATGATGTTTTGATTGCATCAACATCGTCATCATGAGGCTGAACTATAAATGACTCAATGAAAGATCTGTGAGCTCGTTCTTGACTGAACAACCCTCTCAATACCTTTCGTTTGTCATCCATACTACCAGATGGTTGGATACCTCTCACACGGAGTTCATAGTCTAGTTCTGCACTCAATAAATGACCTGCGTCCATTTTGGGAATCAAAATCTAAATCACTCAAATATCAAGAATCGACAAAAGATATACTGCTTACAGCAGTCAATAAGATAAATGGTCAATAATCAAAAATATTCAATAACACAAATACTCAAAATCAGCAAGATAAATGGGTAATAATCAGAGAATATTCAATAAGTCAAAAAATACTCAAAATATAGGCAATCAATAAAAATCAATAATCAGTGGCTATATACTCAAAGATCAATCAATAAGAATCAATAATCAATATATACTCAAAAATGTAGGCAAGATAAAATCTTAAATGCAATAAATAGTTCTCAAAGGTGATACTATCAGGAGAAAATCTAAATGTCAAACAAAATATCAAAATGAATTCAAAAGATTAATAGTTATGTGAAATATTGGCAAAATAACTGCAGCAAAATTCAATAAAATTTAGAATAAAGGCAAACTATAAAAAACTGACTCTAGTCAACTCACTTCAAAAGTTTACTCTACACCTCTCTTCAGGCTTCGAAGAAAGAAAAGAACAAATCGCCAAATCGTGCCCCACGTTGGGCGCCAAATTGTGTAAAGCTAGATTGAAAGTCCCAACTAAGTTGAGACCTTCAAGCTGGCAGAACTGGGGTGCCTTCGGGCTGCTCAGTTTACTTACGGTGGGTTGTGGATCCTTGGCAACTTATTCTTTTCCTCTTATAAGAGATGTCAGGCAAAATCACTAACTTTTAACGCGAGATTACTCTAAAGGTTCAAAAACTTCAAGAAAAAGGGCGCCAGGAGTTTTTACCTCCAAACTCCAAGGAAGTTAGTGAAATTACCCAACCTCTCCAGAAACACTGAAGGGACGGGTGTAGAAAAATTCAAAAGAGAATTTAACAGTAACAAGTATATTGATTTTAAACTATAATAAAATGAACGGTGAGTTGTGATTTATATGTACAATATAAAAAAAAAGAGGGGGGACTGCTGGCTTAGATGGACGATATAACCTGGCTTGCTTCGGTTAAGACAGATGGTACTGGGTCTCCAAGGGCTCCTTCAGAGGGTCCCCTTTTGCAGACTGGCAGCCTCTTCAGGTTCCTTAGGCCAGACCACTCCTGCTTGACTTCTCTCTTTTCAGGCTGAGGGGTATCTGGGTCTGGCTCGGCTACCACTTCCGGCCGCCGTCATGCAATGTATAAAAGAAAAGAGAAGGATTAGTGTGTGGACCCTCTATAGCGAAACTCCAGGGTCAAAATCGTTAAGCAAGCTCAGGCGTACTACTTGGCCTCTGAATTGTACAGTCTAAACCCCAATAGCTCAATTAAGTACAATATCTATTTAAATTTAACAAAGATCCCTTACAAAATGCTTAAATTCTATACCAAAATTCTCTCAAAAGTTAGACACAAAAGCTATAGCAGATATCTCCCCACAATGGTTCACAACTGAATCTGCATATACAAAAGGAATATAATTTTAAAATAAAGTACCAATATCGTATCAACACAGTATCACCTAACCTAGATACTTGATAGGCCTTTCAAGTCTAATACTTAAAATAAAACTTAAAAATATGAGGCTTGAGGTGAGCAAGGCTATAGTTCACTTAAGTTCAAAGCAGTTTAATCGATTTAAGAGGAAATCAAGGCTATGATTCTATTAAGTTGCTGCTGGCTCTAGTGCTCCAGAAAGTTAGAATCTTGAAAGGTAATA
This sequence comes from Callosobruchus maculatus, assembly GCA_951848785.1. Taxonomy (NCBI): domain Eukaryota; kingdom Metazoa; phylum Arthropoda; class Insecta; order Coleoptera; family Chrysomelidae; genus Callosobruchus; species Callosobruchus maculatus. The sequence continues at coordinate 13,612,769 of CATOUR010000056.1, forward strand.
CAACCACAAAAAAAATTATCAAGCCCACAAATGTTTACTAAAATGTCTCAAAATCAAATATCACAAATAATCCAGAAAATTGAAATTATATGAACAGTAGTTGCAAGGTACGAGCAACTATACTTCAATAAATACTCTCACTGTTAAAACTATAGCTCTAAAAGAAACAAAAATCTATGAGTACGTTCAGTCTCACACAGATGTACTTCGGCAGGCTGTATCGGTTGTAAAGATGGAAAAATTTGTCAAATTCGTACAGCAAAATTACAGCTCAAAATTTGCAAAATGTGTGTGTAAGCACACTCAAAAACTATCAAAATTATACCAAAATAAAGAAAGGTGCTTCTCTCTCTCTCTCTCTCTAAAATTGTACGAGGTACAAATAAAACTGAAGAAGGTTAGACACCTATGCAAAAAAAATGCTCATAAGCTGCCCAAAATGGCGGAAACAATAAACTAAGCAATTTTTGCACAGACTCTACCAAATAAAAAATGTGCTCCCTCTCTCTCTCAAGAATGTACAAATGAGCAACAAAAAAAAAGGAAAAGCGAAATGAAGGTCACACTTGGAGGTGACTACAAACTCTAGATGCGAAAGTACGTAAAATAGCTCAATAGCTGCCAAAATGGCGATCAATTTTGAAATAAGCAAATTTTACGTACCTTCTATATCCAAAGTAGCAGGAACAGCTTACAGTCACACTCCTGTGAATCCTTCCAGGGTCTAGAAGTAGGTGGGAAGTGGGGTGTATTCCTTTAGATTGACATCAGCACCAGGTCAGTTCCTTCGGGAAGCAGATGCACTCACATGGGCTGAAAACACATATATAACACAGTACGGCATTCACAATCTGACTCGAAAATGAAACTAAATCAAATCAATGATAGCGATTTTAGATACTAAAGGTTCGATATCAACGGTATGCTAGCAAAAATTCAAAAGAGTCGCTGGTTTAACAACGCAGCACACTAAAACAGAAATATAGAATCCAAGAAAAATGGCGGAATATTCACAATTCACAAATAATTGTCCGTGTTACAGGGTTAGGTACTTCAAATAGAAATCTCGCGAAAAGAGAGTTAATGACTTCAAAGTCTACCCCCACGACAAGTAAGAGAATCTATTTCATGAACATGACGGAAGGCCCAAATAAAAAAAAACCTAAGTTAAAGATGGCAGAATGCCGGATCGATACACCTGACCTGTTGCAGCTGCAGAGAGAGACAAGAAGAAGGAAGCTAGGGAGGGACAAGCCTATTTATAATTTTTCGTCGGAAATCACAAAAACTTGGAAAACTTCTCGAATGTTCACGAATTCAATAGACAACTGACAAATCACACCACCCCTTAGTTAGGCAGTGCTGCCAACAGCACACTACCAACCCAACCTCAAAGTAACTATAGACTTAATTGCAAATCGGGACAGAATTACTATTATTAACAAAATAAACTCATAATAGGGAACGAAAAATGCACTAAGAGAATGAAACTATAGGCATATTATGGGTATCCATAGGCGCGGAAAAGGGGTTCTTCCAATAGCGTAATGGCAAAGCACAAGGGAGGAACAGATATTTACCTGTCACTAGAATATCATTCTGTAAGAATTGATCTATAAAAGGAGTCACAGACGACGTGTAACGAAATTAACAAAAATTTCGTTACATATGGGTAGGTTAAATAAATGACAAGAAACAAGATAATCAAAAAAGATTAAACATTAAATGTACACATCTAAAAAATTGTCAAAAAACATAGATAGATTGCTCAAATGGGTTTCAACTACTTCAAAAACACTGCTCAAGCTATTAGTATCTATCTGTCACAATAACTACAAATACTAATATACTATATCACACATGAGAAATATGAGAAGTCGTTATACATCCAAATTAGTGCATGGCCTGTCACAATAAAGCCCCGGGTTGTAAAAGCCGAAACATAGAAATTTAACAGTACTATAAGTTAAATCATCCATCTAACAGCAGTCTATATAAGAAAACTACTGAGGCATACTTCCTTCTGGTGCTCAAATATTGAATTCAGAACTTATAAAACAGCACACTCTAAGGAATGCTCTTTGTAGGATATACACCATCAATTTTGTAAGCTTAGACATTCAAAAACTTACGCTGAACATGTTCAGAGTTTACATAGCATGAGTAAACTGGGTACAAATTGGATGGTACATATTCCAATTCCCACCCCACGAGAAGTAACTGATATTGACACTATATAAGGGATAGTGTAAACCAGAACAAATACTTTACACATTATCTTAGTCACCGCCAACTTTAACATATCTGCAGATACATTTCATGATATTGAGTCGATTAATCATTTTCGGAGGGTAATGTTTGTATAAATATATTTTCAAAATAGTCTAAAAGCTCCAAATTGAAAACAAATTATAAAATAGTAGCAGTACAGCACTTTATTAACTATATAAAAACACATCCATGAAAAATATTATTATTTTAATATCCTGCACCTTTAAAGCGTTCAGTTAATCATTTCCAGCACACCAATTGGTCGAGTTTGACCAACCGGTCAGCATCTTGGTTAGCATCACATTTCGTAACAGTTGCAGACTCTATATGTTCTTCTATATCTGAAGCTGATGTAAAAGTTAACATGAATACAGTAATACCTTGGTTTTCCAGATGTTGGGCTTCTCTAAAAAAAAGAAAAAAACGCTTGGTAATACTCACATTGTGAAGAATGTAAAACTTTCAATATATTTTTTTTTAATTTGAATTACGGGCTTATTGAGATTTTTTCTTATCTAGCAATGTACAGAGCAAATCAATTGCTTGTCAAATGAATAACCATTGCATGAAAGTTAAAGAATATAAAATCATATCTCCTAATTGACTTTTAATGTATTAGGATAACTATACCTTGGTCTGCAACATAGGAATATTACAAATCAGGTACTAGGAAATCTGTTATTAAAAAGACCTTTACACTTACATTACTTTTTTCAACATCTAACTACTATTATAATTAACTAAATCTATACGTAATAAACAATTCCAATCAAAATAATTTCTGACCTACTTCTTTTCACTAAATGGTCCTTTACTATCATCTTTGTATGATAATAAAACAGTTGAAATATTGTATCACCATTATCCCTTATGATTAAATGCTTAGTGTCCTTGTGAAGGGGAACTCATTGTGGAACTTGTGCTAGAATATAAAAAATAAGTTAGATAATTCCTGAGCCTGATACTAATTATGTAATTATTGTGCTGAATTAAAATAAAATAAAGAATTTCTACCTAGGCAAACTTTTACATAATTATGATCGTTTTCAATAGCTGAAATTTACAACAGTAGGTTTTATAGCTTTTATGAAAAGATCAATATTTAAAATTTAGTTTTAACTGGAATTGTGCATACTACACATAAGAATTTCACCTTGTGAGAAACATAATTATATCAATCACCAATAACTAACAATCTCGTGTAACTAACATGATAGTTTGTGTTTAACTTTTAACTATAAAAATTGTTTTTTCCAAGTCTATCATATCATGCTCTTTCTTGTAAATCCACTCTCTTTACCTACCTTGTGCTAGCTGAAGTATCAAACACTTCATGGGCTGGTAGAGGCACCGCATCTTATTTCAGATATCTGCACCCATTATAGAAATAGCAAAATTATCTTTGAAATGTTTGAGCAGATTTCAACTCGCTTTGAAAAATGGTGTTCCGCCTCAACACCAAGAAGAGAAAATCATATTTTCCTTCTTCCAGCGTCAGATGGCAATCTGGAAAAATATTTTATTATATTCACTACATCTGTTTATTTATTTAAATATTGAAGAACCTCAGTTCCTCAGTACTACGCCTATGGCCTTTGCTACAGAATAATTTAAACTCACATGTAAAATGTTGAAATTTCCTGCTTGATCTTGACGACTACATACTGTACACATGTCTTTTTGTAATAACAAATGTCTATTATACAACAATTAGCACTGGAAAACGTAAAATAATCGCCAAAACTTCAACTCAAATAACTCGATGAAACAGCTGATCGCACGTCACCTGAGTATGATCTGAGTCACCACTACCAACTGAAATACAAAAAATATCCTACGCGTTTACTACGCTTTTACTACGTTACAGTTATGGATGAGACAGTGTTGTCATACGTATATTCTCGCGGTGCCATACAATCACAACAATTCTTTTCAACATTAGTGCAGTATTATATCATAATTATTTCTATAATTATAAAAATAAAACGATTTAGATCGAATGACTTTTCGCAAGTAGCATTTATGATGATTCCAAAATAGGTAAGGCAACATAGCAATCTGGAATGTTTATCATGGCAAAGTAATTTTATAGAAACAGATCGGCCTATCTCTTTTTATCGTCGGTGGGATTTCCCTATTTCGCGTCGTTTCATAATAGCATAGAGCATAAACAATATGTCGACTTTCTTTCGGCAGCCGTCCTCGGGCACGAGCACACCTTAAGTACAGAATAGAGTGCGGTAAGGTAAGAGGTAACGTAAGACGTAAGAAAATAAAACTGCGGAATCAGATGAGAGTGTTTATAGTCGTAACGTAAGAGGTAACGCAACACTCTCATCTGATTCCACAGGTTTATTACCTTACGTCTTACGTTACCTCTTACCTTACCGCACTCTATTTAGTCCCTTACCAACAAGTGTTACGTGTTGCATCTTTGTTCTCTTGAATTTCAATAGATGGCACTGTTTAATGCAAAAGAAAATAATTGCGCGCCGCTTCATATTTCTTTTGGTTGAATATTTTTTTTGTATTGTGATGTGACAATGTCTGAATTTGGGATTAAATAGAGTGCGGTAAGGTAAGAGGTAACGTAAGACGTAAGGTAATAAACCTGTGGAATCAGATGAGAGTGTTGCGTTACCTCTTACGTTACGACTATAAACACTCTCATCTGATTCCACAGGTTTATTTTCTTACGTCTTACGTTACCTCTTACCTTACCGCACTCTAGTTCATACTTTTTGGTCGTTGATTGCTTGATTTGCCGCCCCCCTGGATGCGCCGCCCGCGCGCATTGCAAGCCTTGCACGCCCGCGGGTCTGAACATTTCGTACCTGTGACTCGATTGGAAGCTTCTGGCTGGATTCGTATTACCACCACCTTACAGTTCGAAATTTTCAGATGAAGTTCGATTTTTCACTAAAAGTTCTTTAATCTGTCGGACCGGCACTCCCGAGCAATGAACACACAATATTTATTCTTATTTCAGGATAAAATAATATTATATTGGTAACGCAGACATTTCGCATTCCGCGCAACGTAAAACCCGGTACGAAAATGAAAATATTGACAATGAACCAATGAACGACACCGACAGGTACGGTGGCGACAACCAATGAGAATCGAGCTGGCGCGACAAAAGAAGATTCAAATATTCCTGGAAAGACGCTTCACCGGCGAAACGGCCAACAAATTCGTCTATTAAAAAAAGTGCTACTAATAATATTTCATTCAACTCATCTTTCGGGAGCTGTAGCTTGGAACCTATCGTTTGGAACTAACAGCTGTTTATACCGATTGAAAGCTTATAATTTTGTCTTAATTTTAGTACGCCTTTCATACCAAATGAGATTGTTAATCCTATCAAAAAAACTTGAAATATATAATCAAACACCGAAAGTCACCCGAAATTATGGTAATTATAGTACAGACAAATTAGACATTAGTATGTATCTTTTAGGTAATAAATAATTATGGTGCTAGACCGGTGGAACCTTAGATAAGGAAAGAGAGGGGATACCGCACGCCCATTTGATGCTATATGGATTAGCCTCAGAGTAACAACTGAACATAGAGGTAGTAAACAAACCACTTCAGCATGGCGTGCTCAAAGCCATCATCTTTGACACTTCAGCCCCCAAACATCGCCAACTAACCTGAAAATTCTTCCAATGCAACCCATGTTACAAACACTGCTCTGCACTGTCCCATCTCGAAAAACTGTTAAACTACACTCAAATATAGCACAGCGAGTCCGTAAAGCTTCACTACAGTTACCAACAAATAGCGAATTCGGTTTTACTAACCAAGCATAAAAGACGCAAACCAAAACAAACGTTTGACAGTCGGAGGTTACCGTATATAGGCGTTGCCAGCTCCTCAAGATTTATGTAAGACAGAATTTACGTTTATGGTGAAGAAACATGCAGTAACGCAGTAGAGGTCAACATACCTATCGAATTTGCTGTATTCATTCCTAAACCCTCAAAATACCGTCTTTTTTAACGTAGAATGGAATATTTCTGGATACTATACAATTAAGACGATAGTAAACAATTATGATTGCCGTATCTGGTGGTCAATATGACAACGTAAGAAAAGATGTTGGCCTATTAGAATTAGTTGTTTACTACCTCTATGTTCAGTTCTTAGATAAGGAAAGAGAGGGGATACCGCACGCCCATTTGATGCTATATGGATTAGCTGATACCGAAAATGAATAGCTGTCAAAATGGTGGTGGAAAACTGACGGTAGTGTCAAGGTGGTGTTTTTTGCGATATTTAACGTTTTTAAGACCAATAATTGTGAAATATTGTGGTGAGTGTAATGGTGGGGTGTGCAGCTTACCGTTGTAAAAGCCACAGCAGCAGGAAGGAGCCAGGAATCACTTTTCACAGGTAAATTTATGATCTTATTTTTTTGGTGTATCCGAAATTCATGCAAATATCTCGATATCTAGTTCAAAGATATATGTGTATCCGAAATATAATTTGGAATGTACCACTAACATGCGAATCATAATGTTTTTGAGCACGTAAAGTCTAAAAATTATGTTTTTAAGGGATTTTTTGGTTCAAATACAATCAGTTTTCCAGTGGCGTATCTATTATAGCTTACATTTTGAATAGAAATATTATGACTTTGCATTGTAATATATAATATACCAATACCCTTATACAAGGTGTGCATTTCAAGGGTGGCCTTTATTTGTAGTTGTATGAATAATAAAATTAATTTTCTTTCTTCCTCGACAGGTTTCCTAAAGATCTTCCTAGACATGATTTATGGATCAAAAATATGAGGATCGAAGGTTGGAAGCCTACAAGCAACGATAGGCTTTGTTCTAAGCATTTTGAACAGAATTTCCTTCATCAAACAAATCAAAAAGTATATCTTCTGAAAGGAGCAGTCCCCACCATATTTGACGAGCTTCCGGAATACTTACGTCCAAAAATTGTAAGTTATAATTCCTAGCTTACATTGTCTACGCTTAATCAATATTAAAATAATAAACATTCTAGGATTATGATAGATGGATAGATGGATAGATGGATAGATGGATAGATGGATAGATGGATAGATGGATAGATGGATAGATGGATAGTTGGATAGATGGATAGATGGATAGATAGATAGATCGATATACTTTATAGTCTAAGAATTTACAAGATTCTTATTGACAAAGCTATATAATAACAAACAAAACTTTTGGGATATTCACTAAAACCTGTGAGGAGGAAGTTTGTTATAAATCTTCACTCCATTGTATATAATTGGATCATTAATGAGTTATGATTTGGGTGTGATATTAATTTAAAATCATTCTTATGCCATATGCCTATATTCTATATTTATGGTCTCAAATTTGGTTTTATATTTGAGTATTAGTGATGACGTTTCCAAAATAAACAGTGCAATAAAGTAAGGAGAAATACGATTACGAATGGCTGAATAACCATTTAAAAATTGATAGCTATGAAAATCAAAAGGCAGCTAACCTCAAAAATGTAATAATTTCTTGTGTTACAGTTACATTATTAAACAACTATATTTAGGTGTGTTTACTCGATACGAAATCAAAACAAAATGTTACTGCCACTTTTCCTATAAGATTCAGTCACTCATTCACATCTACTTAAATCATAAATTAATTTTTTCTGTCTTTCTTTCGGAAATAATGTTTCAAACATTGTCTAATATACAGCTCTGTTATTTTAGGCAAAAGAAAGAAAAAGACCCCGTGAACGTGATGTTCATCCAGAACCATCGCCATCAACCTCAGCTCTGGCTGCACAGGACGACTCTCCCCGGAAAAAGAAACTTAGAAGAGAACTGCTGCTGCAAAAAGATAAGAATAAGGAAAAAACGAAAAAAATCCGTGCCCTTGGTCAATCACTGAAAAGAGCACACAAAAAAGTAGCCTCTTTAAAAATAATTGCTGAGGAATTAGAGCGACAAAATTTACTATCTCAAGAAAATTTAGTTTTAGTTCAAAATATGAGCAAGGTTAACATAGAAATATTGAACAGAAAAATGGGGAGAAATGTTCAATATTCACCTGAACTTAGGAAATTTGCCCTGACATTAAATTTTTTTTCACCAAAGGCATACAACTATGTGAGAGATGTTTTTGACACTTGTCTCCCGCATAGCAAAACTATTGCTAAATGGTTTCAGAATGTGGATGCTGAGCCTGGTTTTACCAAGGAATCAATAAATACCTTAAGAAATAAGGTTCAATCATCTGACAGACCAATAATTTGTTCATTAATTATCGATGAAATAGCCATACGGAAACATTTAGAATGGGATGGAAAAAAATTCCATGGTTATGTGAACTGTGGTACAAATTTAAACGATGACTCTAATGCTTTAGCCAAAGAAGCTTTTGTTATAATGTTGGTTTGCATCAATGGAACTTGGAAATTACCTGTCGGTTACTTTCTTACAGATTCTTTGAATGGCAGTCAAAAACATTCAATTGTATCTCAATGCATCCATCTGATTGAAGATACGGGAGCCAAAGTTATGTCAATCACATTCGATGGTGCTCCATCTAATACCGCTATGTGTCATAACTTTGGATTCTTATTTAACATTTCAAATATACAGACAAGTTTCAGAGTTACAGATCACAATGTATATATTTTTTATGATCCATGTCATATGATAAAACTTGTTCGCAATGCATTTGGTGAAAAGAAAATCCTAATTGATTGTGATAACAATTTTATTCAATGGAAATACATAGCGCTTCTAGAGAAGCTGCAAACTAGCGAGGGCTTACATTTAGGGAATAAGTTACGTCGCGCTCATATTATTTTTTTCAAACAAAAAATGAAGGTTCGGCTTGCAGTTCAGTTACTTAGTGCATCAGTAGCCGATGCTATTGAGTATTGCGAAAAAAAGCTGAATCTTGAGGATTTTAAAGGTAGTCAGGCAACAGTTAAATTTATTAGAATTGTAAATAGCATTTTCGATATTTTAAACAGCAGAACCCTAGTAGCACCAGGTTATAAAAAAGCATTATGTCAAAAAAATATAGATCGATCTGCGGAATTTATCAATAGTGCAATTTTTTATCTTTCAAAGTTGAAATTATCTAATAATGAGCAAGTAATCATGTCTAACAGAAAAACTGGGTTTATTGGATTAATAATTTCATTATCAAGTTCTTTAGGATTGTACAAAGAACTTGTTTCTGAGAGAAAAACATTACTGTACCTTCCGTTGTATAAGATTAGTCAAGATCATTTAGAATTATTCTTTTCGTCAATTAGATCAAGAGGTGGCTGGAATAATAACCCAACCGCTCGACAGTTTCTAGCTGCTTACAAAAGGCTTCTGGTTCGAGCAGAAATTAGAGAGGGCGGTATGGGTAACTGTATTCCATTAGATCAAATCCCTATTCTAAGTAGTTCTACAAAAAATGTAAGGTCTGAAGATGTAATTAATAGTAGTTTATCTAACCATAGTTTAATAGACATAAATGAGCCTTCTGATGATCTAGAAACTATTTGGAAGGATCATGACTACATCATGAATGCACCTGTGATAAGTGAATGTTCATCCCAAATTGTGCAATATATTGCTGGTTATGTTTCGCACCAATTACAAAAAACAATAAAATGTGAAACATGTGTCACAGCATTGATTGGTACTAGAGATCGGTTTCTCAATTCCCTAATTGAATTTAAAAGCCACGGCGGTCTGACTTACCCATCAAATGATGTTATCAAGATATGTTTGAAATCGGAACATTTTCTGAGAGTTAATGAAAATTGTATTCACACCAAACATTTTGTACCTTTGCTGATAAGCAAAATAATATCAAGTTTTCTAGGCACCCCTATTTTCAGCTGCTTAGAACGTCACGTATTAGAAAATGATGTAAATCATATATATTTTTTAATAAAAGCTGTATGCACAAAATACTTAAATATCAGAATCCATTTTATTGTAAAATCTCGATCACAACAGGACAATCCAGTTCGGAGCCAATTAACAAAAATGATTCTGTTTAAAGGGCAGTAAAATATTGGTAGTTTTTGACCTTCGTGACTGTAATATTGACTGCCATCAATTGTAGGAGCAAGCGAAATGCCACGTTCCTACAAAAAAATTATTTTTGCTGAAGCACACAATACTGAGTTTCACCCAAACTTCCCCATAAGTAAATACATAACTGCAATAAATTAGAACTTACTGGAAGCAAGGGGTTAAGTGATAAAATAGAGTTGTAATTTCTATGTAAGTTATAGGACCTCACCTATATTGAATGAATTGTTCGTTTTTATTTACTACTAGCTAATCTAGGAGTCATTTTCTAATTTTGTAAATGTTTTGATTTTGGATAAGATTAAAGGACCTTTGTATTTCTAGCCCAAAACTTACTTTATTTCATGTCTGAGATAATTTTTATGTTTAACCCCCCAGCTTTTTCATTAATTATTGCCACCGTCGCAAAAAGAAGTTATGTATAAAAAAGCCTCGTTGGAGTAATTAAAAATACTGCTCTTCATTACACACTACAAACAGCAAGTAACAGCGTAACAGCAAGTAGATTTTTTTACTGCATATGGGGACTCCGAGATTGAAGGCATCAAATTCCTCAATCTCGTAAGCTAATCTATAATAACAAAAATGTTTTATTGCTGCTTCTGTTTACAGTATGTAATAGACAGTATTTTATATATAAACATAATGTCAATAAATATAAATATACTATAGGTATTATGTGTTCTTTAATAATAAAAAATTGATTTACTACAAACTACAAGCAGTTTTTTTCTTTCTGGGTAGAAGTATAATCGTGTCTTCCATCAGTCATATACTGCAAATGAACATAACATGTTCATGACTGAATAAAATATATACATTATCAATGTTTATATATTATTGGCCACAAAACAGCAGTCGAATGAAAATCACGGTTACGGTAATGTTAGTCGCTTAAGTTTTAATTGTGGATGGCGAAATTGGCCATATAGAAACCCTGAATAACAATATTTCATTAAATTTTATTTGAAAAAGATTATTTCTACAAATAGCTCAACCAGAACGTTAATCCCATTAGTTACGCCACTGGGAATAGCGCTTTGGTGCCATTTGGTATCAGAAATGTCAGTCGCGGGTTCCGTCCTCTCTCTTTCCTTGTCTAAGGTTCAGTTGTTACTCTGAGGGATTAGCTGATACCGAAAATGAATAGCTGTCAAAATGCTGGTGGAAAACTGACGGTAGTGTCAAGGTGGTGTTTTTTGCGATATTTAACGTTTTTAAGACCAATAATTGTGAAATATTGTGGTGAGCGTAATGGTGGGGTGTGCAGCTTACCGTTGTAAAAGCCACAGCAGCAGGAAGGAGCCAGGAATCACTTTTCACAGGTAAATTTATGATCTTATTTTTTTGGTGTATCCGAAATTCATGCAAATATCTCGATATCTAGTTCAAAGATATATGTGTATCCGAAATATAATTTGGAATGTACCACTAACATGCGAATCATAATGTTTTTGAGCACGTAAAGTCTAAAAATTATGTTTTTAAGGGATTTTTTGGTTCAAATACAATCAGTTTTCCAGTGGCGTATCTATTATAGCTTACATTTTGAATAGAAATATTATGACTTTGCATTGTAATATATAATATACCAATACCCTTATACAAGGTGTGCATTTCAAGGGTGGCCTTTATTTGTAGTTGTATGAATAATAAAATTAATTTTCTTTCTTCCTCGACAGGTTTCCTAAAGATCTTCCTAGACATGATTTATGGATCAAAAATATGAGGATCGAAGGTTGGAAGCCTACAAGCAACGATAGGCTTTGTTCTAAGCATTTTGAACAGAACTTCCTTCATCAAACAAATCAAAAAGTATATCTTCTGAAAGGAGCAGTCCCCACCATATTTGACGAGCTTCCGGAATACTTATGTCCAAAAATTGTAAGTTATAATTCCTAGCTTACATTGTCTACGCTTAATCAATATTAAAATAATAAACATTCTAGGATTATGATAGATGGATAGATGGATAGATGGATAGTTGGATAGATGGATAGATGGATAGATGGATAGATAGATAGATCGATATACTTTATAGTCTAAGAATTTACAAGATTCTTATTGACAAAGCTATATAATAACAAACAAAACTTTTGGGATATTCACTAAAACCTGTGAGGAGGAAGTTTGTTATAAATCTTCACTCCATTGTATATAATTGGATCATTAATGAGTTATGATTTGGGTGTGATATTAATTTAAAATCATTCTTATGCCATATGCCTATATTCTATATTTATGGTCTCAAATTTGGTTTTATATTTGAGTATTAGTGATGACGTTTCCAAAATAAACAGTGCAATAAAGTAAGGAGAAATACGATTACGAATGGCTGAATAACCATTTAAAAATTGATAGCTATGAAAATCAAAAGGCAGCTAACCTCAAAAATGTAATAATTTCTTGTGTTACAGTTACATTATTAAACAACTATATTTAGGTGTGTTTACTCGATACGAAATCAAAACAAAATGTTACTGTCACTTTTCCTATAAGATTCAGTCACTCATTCACATCTACTTAAATCATAAATTAATTTGTTCTGTCTTTCTTTCGGAAATAATGTTTCAAACATTGTCTAATATACAGCTCTGTTATTTTAGGCAAAAGAAAGAAAAAGACCCCGTGAACGTGATGTTCATCCAGAACCATCGCCATCAACCTCAGCTCTGGCTGCACAGGACGACTCTCCCCGGAAAAAGAAACTTAGAAGAGAACTGCTGCTGCAAAAAGATAAGAATAAGGAAAAAACGAAAAAAATCCGTGCCCTTGGTCAATCACTGAAAAGAGCACACAAAAAAGTAGCCTCTTTAAAAATAAGAGCGACAAAATTTACTATCTCAAGAAAATTTAGTTTTAGTTCAAAATATGAGCAAGGTTAACATAGAAATATTGAACAGAAAAATGGGGAGAAATGTTCAATATTCACCTGAACTTAGGAAATTTGCCCTGACATTAAATTTTTTTTCACCAAAGGCATACAACTATGTGAGAGATGTTTTTGACACTTGTCTCCCGCATAGCAAAACTATTGCTAAATGGTTTCAGAATGTGGATGCTGAGCCTGGTTTTACCAAGGAATCAATAAATACCTTAAGAAATAAGGTTCAATCATCTGACAGACCAATAATTTGTTCATTAATTATCGATGAAATAGCCATACGGAAACATTTAGAATGGGATGGAAAAAAATTCCATGGTTATGTGAACTGTGGTACAAATTTAAACGATGACTCTAATGCTTTAGCCAAAGAAGCTTTTGTTATAATGTTGGTTTGCATCAATGGAACTTGGAAATTACCTGTCGGTTACTTTCTTACAGATTCTTTGAATGGCAGTCAAAAACATTCAATTGTATCTCAATGCATCCATCTGATTGAAGATACGGGAGCCAAAGTTATGTCAATCACATTCGATGGTGCTCCATCTAATACCGCTATGTGTCATAACTTTGGATTCTTATTTAACATTTCAAATATACAGACAAGTTTCAGAGTTACAGATCACAATGTATATATTTTTTATGATCCATGTCATATGATAAAACTTGTTCGCAATGCATTTGGTGAAAAGAAAATCCTAATTGATTGTGATAACAATTTTATTCAATGGAAATACATAGCGCTTCTAGAGAAGCTGCAAACTAGCGAGGGCTTACATTTAGGGAATAAGTTACGTCGCGCTCATATTATTTTTTTCAAACAAAAAATGAAGGTTCGGCTTGCAGTTCAGTTACTTAGTGCATCAGTAGCCGATGCTATTGAGTATTGCGAAAAAAAGCTGAATCTTGAGGATTTTAAAGGTAGTCAGGCAACAGTTAAATTTATTAGAATTGTAAATAGCATTTTCGATATTTTAAACAGCAGAACCCTAGTAGCACCAGGTTATAAAAAAGCATTATGTCAAAAAAATATAGATCGATCTGCGGAATTTATCAATAGTGCAATTTTTTATCTTTCAAAGTTGAAATTATCTAATAATGAGCAAGTAATCATGTCTAACAGAAAAACTGGGTTTATTGGATTAATAATTTCATTATCAAGTTCTTTAGGATTGTACAAAGAACTTGTTTCTGAGAGAAAAACATTACTGTACCTTCCGTTCTATAAGATTAGTCAAGATCATTTAGAATTATTCTTTTCGTCAATTAGATCAAGAGGTGGCTGGAATAATAACCCAACCGCTCGACAGTTTCTAGCTGCTTACAAAAGGCTTCTGGTTCGAGCAGAAATTAGAGAGGGCGGTATGGGTAACTGTATTCCATTAGATCAAATCCCTATTCTAAGTAGTTCTACAAAAAATGTAAGGTCTGAAGATGTAATTAATAGTAGTTTATCTAACCATAGTTTAATAGACATAAATGAGCCTTCTGATGATCTAGAAACTATTTGGAAGGATCATGACTACATCATGAATGCACCTGTGATAAGTGAATGTTCATCCCAAATTGTGCAATATATTGCTGGTTATGTTTCGCACCAATTACAAAAAACAATAAAATGTGAAACATGTGTCACAGCATTGATTGGTACTAGAGATCGGTTTCTCAATTCCCTAATTGAATTTAAAAGCCACGGCGGTCTGACTTACCCATCAAATGATGTTATCAAGATATGTTTGAAATCGGAACATTTTCTGAGAGTTAATGAAAATTGTATTCACACCAAACATTTTGTACCTTTGCTGATAAGCAAAATAATATCAAGTTTTCTAGGCACCCCTATTTTCAGCTGCTTAGAACGTCACGTATTAGAAAATGATGTAAATCATATATATTTTTTAATAAAAGCTGTATGCACAAAATACTTAAATATCAGAATCCATTTTATTGTAAAATCTCGATCACAACAGGACAATCCAGTTCGGAGCCAATTAACAAAAATGATTCTGTTTAAAGGGCAGTAAAATATTGGTAGTTTTTGACCTTCGTGACTGTAATATTGACTGCCATCAATTGTAGGGGCAAGCGAAATGCCACGTTCCTACAAAAAAATTATTTTTGTTGAAGCACACAATACTGAGTTTCACCCAAACTTCCCCATAAGTAAATACATAACTGCAATAAATTAGAACTTACTGGAAGCAAGGGGTTAAGTGATAAAATAGAGTTGTAATTTCTATGTAAGTTATAGGACCTCACCTATATTGAATGAATTGTTCGTTTTTATTTACTACTAGCTAATCTAGGAGTCATTTTCTAATTTTGTAAATGTTTTGATTTTGGATAAGATTAAAGGACCTTTGTATTTCTAGCCCAAAACTTACTTTATTTCATGTCTGAGATAATTTTTATGTTTAACCCCCCAGCTTTTTCATTAATTATTGCCACCGTCGCAAAAAGAAGTTATGTATAAAAAAGCCTCGTTGGAGTAATTAAAAATACTGCTCTTCATTACACACTACAAACAGCAAGTAACAGCGTAACAGCAAGTAGATTTTTTTACTGCATATGGGGACTCCGAGATTGAAGGCATCAAATTCCTCAATCTCGTAAGCTAATCTATAATAACAAAAATGTTTTATTGCTGCTTCTGTTTACAGTATGTAATAGACAGTATTTTATATATAAACATAATGTCAATAAATATAAATATACTATAGGTATTATGTGTTCTTTAATAATAAAAAATTGATTTACTACAAACTACAAGCAGTTTTTTTCTTTCTGGGTAGAAGTATAATCGTGTCTTCCATCAGTCATATACTGCAAATGAACATAACATGTTCATGACTGAATAAAATATATACATTATCAATTTTTATATATTATTGGCCACAAAACAGCAGTCGAATGAAAATCACGGTTACGGTAATGTTAGTCACTTAAGTTTTAATTGTGGATGGCGAAATTGGCCATATAGAAACCCTGAATAACAATATTTCATTAAATTTTATTTGAAAAAGATTATTTCTACAAATAGCTCAACCAGAACGTTAATCCCATTAGTTACGCCACTGGGAATAGCGCTTTGGTGCCATTTGGTATCAGAAATGTCAGTCGCGGGTTCCGTCCTCTCTCTTTCCTTGTCTAAGGGTGGAACAAAGTCGGCAGTTTTCCGATATTAGGTAGATCCAGAAATTATTATCATGTAAATGGTGTCAAAACTCGGTATTCTCCATGATTTGAGATATTGTAAAGTAAACACAAGTTTAAGACACATAAAATCTGTGCCAAAAAGCAGTACGGATCCAAAAAGTATATTGAAAACAATTATTTTCTGAAAATTACCTCAAAATTGTATTTTACATTAAATCTTGACGCTTCATTTTCCGTTTGGTTTTATCAATTTTTACGATCGATATCAATACTTCCATATAGGGTTCATAATTTTTTTTAAATTTGATATGCGTTAGAAGCGCATTTTTTCGATATCATAAATTTGCTAGCCTCACATCCCTCTAGCAACCCTTCAGAGCTGTTAATATGATAAATACCTAAAATATGAGTGCAGGGGGCGACAGAAAAGATATGCCTGTGCGCCATCTGGTACCCGGAGGTAACGGCAAACCAAAGAACGAACAGAACTCAGAACTTTTCAAACTACATACACAGTATTTCAGAAGGTGTTAGCTAAGACCTTAATGAATGACATCTCGGAGCAATTTTTTTAACAGTTTTTTAGTGGGAAAAAACTCGCAATGCAAAATCATACGTTCATTAAATGTTTTTAATTTAACAACCAAACACGACATCAAAACAAGGCGTCCAAGGAACTGACATAGCGCAAGCTTTCTTCTTCAATTTGCTTTTTGAATCATTACCGTAAGTTTAAAGGTAACGTCGGGAGCTTGGAAATTCGAAATTCATTTTTATGGTGACCTTTGGACCTCACCTTTTTGACCTTACCTTCGGATTTTTGGACTTATCTCCCCTCATCTTAGACACACACACACTGGAGAAAGGGAACAACCTACCACACATCCTCGCTAACGCGGGAATACATCATTTCTTGGATTCTCAATTTCGCGCGCGAGCTATATCCTAGACCCTTAAGTCTCTGTTAAAACCTTATACTGAACTTTTGTTTTTGACATCTCGTTATAAATTTTTGAGGCGTTATAATTATGCGAAATATCTTTTAAATAGATTACCTATTTACTCATAGAAATACAAGAGAACTTGGTTATGCAGTATTTTTATAAATGGTAAATGACAGTTTCTTGTATTGAAAACCCATCGAAAAGACCAGTCTAATGCAAGAGTTTTGCCTTTTTTGAATCCTTGATCATTTTTCACGTCAAAAAAATATGACCTATAAAATGAGATGGCTCAGTACAATATAGTAGCACGGAGAATAGCTTTCCAAAACTTTTTTATAAATTTCGATTGACTTGTTCATGGAATCTGACCCAAACATTTGACAGCATTATAAGGTTCAGTTCGACCCCCATCCTCAAATATGTTTAGGTTACTGTCAAGTGGATTGTAACTGAAGCATGGAAAGGTCTGAGAACTACTTCAATTTTTAAAGGAGTTGCAGCTATTTGAAAGAGTTCAAAAAATTACTTTTTTTGTGGTAAATGGAAAGATCATATATAAGTTTTATAGCAACACTGTTTTTGTTTTCCTTTTTTTCGCAATAATTCAAAAGTTATATCAAAATAAAAATGGGTTTTTGAATCGAGTACCGAAAACACGCCGACGGCTCCCGAAGCCGTGTGACGTCACGATGGCGGTAAGGATGCTCCTTCGACCAACGACGCCGACGTCCTACTCCGATACTAGATTCTAGATTCCCAGCCAATCACGAAAATACGTACTGCTAAACTGGTAACTAGTGTATATTTGTTGCAACACAGTTGATGAATGAAGTTTGCAGCTCGAGACGAAGTCTACCATCGAAATAAATATGTTTTTG
This sequence comes from Callosobruchus maculatus, assembly GCA_951848785.1. Taxonomy (NCBI): domain Eukaryota; kingdom Metazoa; phylum Arthropoda; class Insecta; order Coleoptera; family Chrysomelidae; genus Callosobruchus; species Callosobruchus maculatus. Next base: position 13,630,961 of record CATOUR010000056.1, read on the forward strand.
AATGTTTGAACTTGAAGTCAGATTTCAGATTCTAGTAAGTAAGTACCTGTAATCAAATATGTTTCGTTGAAAAGATCTCCTCAATCGAAGGATGGCCCAGTGGTTAGAGAGTCCGATAGTGGATCTCAGGATCTTTGGGGTATTTGGATCGAACCCCATGCCTTCCAACTTTTTTTTAATTTTTTTCATCAAAAATTTTATTGATGTGCTTGCACTTGTTACGCACATTTTTTTTACGATCAGCATAAATATGTGTTTGAATCAAAATTTGTTAGACATATTACTTGCACTGCACAGTGCAAAAACTAAGTACAGGAGGCGGTGGACAATTCAAAAAATCAGTGGACATGAGGTTTGTCCGTCAATATCTATCGCCATTATTTTTTTTTAAATGTTATAGTTGGTTAATAAAACAAAATCCCTTCATCCATTCAATTCATTCATTTTTAAGTTTTTTATTGTAAAAAAGTAACTCAAACTCGTAATTACATTGTTTATCACTTGGTATTATTATTTATTTAACTTTGGGCAATGAAGCTTAACAATATTAAATTTTCATAAAAATTTAACAAGCACTGTGCAGTGCAAGTAATATGTCTCAACAAAGTTTGATTCAAACACATATTTATGTTGACTGTAGAAAAGTGTGCGTAACAAGTGCAAAAAGCACATCAATAAATTTTTCGATAAAAAAAAATAAAAAAAAAAGTTGGAAGGCCTGGGTTTCGATCCAAAGACCCCAAAGACCCTGAGATCCACTATCGGACTCTCTAACCACTGAGCCAACCTTCGATTGAGGAGATCCTTTCAACGAAACATATTTGATTATAGGTACTTACTTACTGGAATCTGTAATCTGACTTCAACTTCAAACATTCAAAAACATATTTATTTCGATCGTTGACTTCATCTCGAGCTGCAAAGTTCATTCATCAACTGTGTTGCAACAAATATACACTAGTTACCAATTTAGCAGTACGTATCTTCGCGATTGGCTGGGAATCTAGAATTTAGTATCGGAGTAGGACGTCGTTGGTCAAAGGAGCATCCTTACCGCCATCGTGACGTCACACGGGTTCAAGAGCCGTCGGCGTGTTTTCGGTACTCGATTCAAAAACCCATTTTTATTTTGATATAACTTTTGTATTATTGCGAAAAAAAAGAAAACAAAAACAGTTTTGTTATAAAACTTATGTATGATCTTTCCATTTATGACAAAAAATTTTTTATTCAAAACCTCAATTGGCCCTTAGTTGATTAGTTGGCTGATCCAAATTATCGACCTATGGAAGGTTCTACATCTTCACTTTCTAAGCTCATAATAAAATTTATAATTTTTGTGACCGCTTTTCGAATTCGTTTTAAACTTATATCTCACATTATGTGGGCTTTCAAGTACATTTCAGTAGCTTGAAGTCCTGTTCAAGTTGGCTAGAATCCGTTTACTGTGCTTCAAGCACTTTTAAAATTACTTTTAGGGCTTTGTGGGTACAAAGATCTTTCAAATTAAAAAGCTTGGTTCCTTGGTTGTTAAGAATGAAAACTTTGGCACATACTTTAGGATTTATAGCCCTATCACGTGACATGTATTCCAGTTGTTGACCTGGTTGAATCAAAATGAACGTTAAACAAAACTACAGCTGAACTTCGTATTTCATGTCGTAAAAAAGTATCAAATTAACCAGTTTCTTTGAGTAACGAATCTTGTGGTTAATATATAGCGTAATCAATGACAACAGTTCATCAAAACGTTTTGATCTCAAGCTCATCTGGTCCTAAAGCGTTTATGAAATTCAGTAAAATATTTTCATCCCGAGACATAAATATTACTTTGACCAAAATTTGCTCTGTATTTTTTTTTTCTTAAATTTCGTTCCAAAGCAAAACAGAACAGGCGAGAACTTCGTTGGTTTCATGTTCTAGTTTATACTGGGTTAGAATAAAAATACTTTTGAAGACCCAAAAATTATCATAATTAAGAACACCTTTAATCTATGGGAATGTAAAGGCCTTTTTATAGCTACAAGGTACACAAACGGGACCTCAATGTTTAATATTGTGACATACTGTATATTATGATATTCTGTATTTGTATTAGTTGTCATTGGTTGTCATACATGATGTAAAGTCAAAGTGCTAGGTTAGATCTTTTGAAGTGTAATCGTTTAGAGTTTTCGAGAATGACGGATGGAGTCTAGAAATGTCATCGAATGCTCTAGATGGTTCGATGAAGTATATATAAGGTGCTACGGGTAGCGTAGTAGTCAGTTGAGTTGAGTTGTACTTGAGATAAGGTTAAGAGATAGTGTATAGAGTTGTGAAGTAAAACGGTGGAAGTTACGTCGAGTTTGATTCCCTGGCTGAAGAAAAAGAGGCCGTCGTGACAATATCATTGAACTTTAACGGTATTATTTCGCTAGAGAACAAAAATACAAACGAAGTAAAAAAAACTTATTATATTCAAAGTACGCCAAATACAAAAAGATATCTTAAAAATGATCACACTTCTCGTAGCAGAACTTCAGCCCTAAAATCAGTTGTCTAAATTCAAATTCGACAAATACATTTCTTTCAATAATTTCTGGTCCATCATTACTTTATAATAATGCAGAAAAAGCGGCTTTATTTGTAAAAACGCTGAGTTTTTGGGACAGTGAAGAGTCGCATGAAAAAAAATGCTGCTCGTTAAGATTAAATTTATTTTTTATCAAGTGTTTATTTCTTTCATTGGCTCTTTTTTAATGCTTTTGCTTTAAATGCAGGTTTAAAGAGCAACTTCTTAGTGCAAATAAGATCTAAGCAGGCTCTACAAACAGTGTTAAAATTCAGACAGAAATGTTATTTGTCAATCAAGTTTTGATTATTTGATCCTAGAAATACACATAACAGCCGCATTCGTTTTACACAAAATTTCAGATAATCTCAGCCCACTTAACGTCAATACGTGTTCTTTTTATCCACTCAAATCTAAACTGAAGATTTTTTACCAGTAAGCCAGTGAAACATCAAAAACTTCTAGACATGGTTGTTTTCAACGTAAAACAAGGATTTTACGGAACAATAATAAGATTCCAGAAAAGCGAAAACGGACATGCATTCCTAAAAAAAGTCGTCAAGTTGATTGACTCAGTACTTCCCACACATTACGGTGATACTATAACTGCATTCACTGAAGAAAAGGAGTAAAAAATTATTTCAAACCCATATTTTGGGGCTTTACTTGGATAAATCGAACTTAATTTTTCTGTTTATAATAACATCACTGCTCTCAGTATGCAGTTTTGTAGACGGTGTGCATATAACCCTTGACCATACAGTAAAAATTTACATATATTATGCATGGTTACTCCGTTTGTTCGGTGGTTAAGGTATAGTTTATTATGTTCCCATGGCATTAAGCTATTTGCAATTTGAACATCCTGTTCAGCCTGTCCTCGACTTTTTAGTATTATAATAGTATCGCTTATTTGCTACGATATCTCATGTTTTATCCAAATTTTTCAGTTTCGGGAATTAAATGTTTATTTGACGGCTTGACTTTGTTTTTATTTTTAAGCGGTTTTCTTCGGAATTGCTTGGGATTTCTCGGATTTCCTTGGATGTCCTTAGATTTCTGCGGATTTCCATGGATTCCTTGGATTTATTCTAAAGAAATACACTTCTGGTGTACACATTTCGAGCAGCTTTTTACCTCTCGTATAATGTAACTATGTTATCTCCATTTGACCAAAAGGATAAATAAAATTGAAATGAAGTGAATTGAACCTAGCGAGTTTGGAATCTACACAACCGAATTAATAACCTATCTATCTATATATGTATGCATCTAATTCGTAACTATATGTTAATCGGTGAGGTCCGCTAGTTCCACCTCCCCGCCATCCCTTCCATCGCGTTGTTGCCTCATTATGTTTTAGACACCCGTACCGTGCGCTCGAGTGTTTACGATTGCGTTGTGACTTTTTTGTGTTCTTTTTTTCTTTTAATCTATTACGAATTGAACCTGTCGAGTTTGGAATTTAGGCAACCGAATAATTAACCTATCTATCTATATTATGTATGGTATCTAATGATCGTTAATCGGTGGCGTCCTGTTTGGACACGCTGAACGGCTCCTCCACGTGCTCCGCTCCGGCGTCCGCTATGACGACGTCCTTCTCGGGCCTGTCCCTGCCGTCGGTCCTGGTCGCCTCGATCTTCCTCACCACGTCCATACCGGAAATGACTTTGCCGAACACCACGTGTCTGCCGTCCAGCCACGTGGTCTGCTTGGTGGTGATGAAGAACTGGGAGCCGTTCGTGTCCTTGCCGGCGTTCGCCATGCTGAGCCAACCGGCGCCGTAATGCTTCAGCTTGAAGTTCTCGTCCTCGAAACGCTCCCCGTAGATGCTGCTGCCTAAAAAACATACCATAAATGACGTGTCTAAATTAGCAGCACAAATTATTGATAACACCACAATTAAAGGCTAATTAAATGCCCCAATAAGAATAATGCTCCACTTTTTTTAGTGAAAATCCATGTTCTGCTAACTTTAGATAAAGTTAGCGGAGCAACCCTGTACATAATGGTCATAATTGAAAAATGTTAATTAAAAGCTAATTAAATGCCCTAATAAGAATTTTAATGCTCCACTTTTTACTTCCCACACCGATAGGTGAGGGGAGTATTGTGATCGCGAACATTTTCTATTTTGAGGTAACACACTTTTTGGGCGTTTTATGATGTGTACATAATGAAAATCCACGTCATTCATTTCCGTCGGTCTGTCTGTCTGTCGGTCTGTCTGTCGGTCTGTCTGTCGGTCTGTCTGTCGGTCTGTCTGTCGGTCTGTCTGTCTGTCTGTCGCGTTTTTCTACCCTCGTAATCTCAGTAACCGCTGCATGGATTGTGATGAAATTTGGGCAGCGTTATGCTGTGGGGTCGTAGTAGGTAATGTTCCTATAATTTTGAAAATCGTTATACGGGGGGCGGAGTAATTAGCAAAAAACTAAAAATTTCAAGTATGCCTCAAACTTCGTTTTTAGGCGTTATAGGGGTTCCTGATCATTTTTCTTGGGTGGGAGTGAATTTGGGGTGGTTGGGGAGTGGGGGGTTGTAATGCTGAAAAATTTGTTGTATTCGTAATGGGCTGTCCATCGATATGTGAATGAAAAACCTAGCGGCATGATACACTTTTTTAGGTCCATCCGAACGTTGCATGCTTATTATAGAAACCACGGAACTTGAGAATTTGTGATGTACATACGAGTATTGTTTTAGATCGTACGATATCGCGTAACGCGAAAATTGTCCAATTGATTTCAATGAAATTTTGACATAGTATTACTCCCAAGGCGAGGATGGAAAACGCGTATGTTTTGGAAAAATCGGGTCAGTGGCGGCGCGGCAATAATAAAAAAAAAACTAAAAACATAAAAACAGCTCAAACTTTGTTTTTAGACGTTTTAGGGGTTTCTGATCATTTTCTAAGTTTTTTTGGGTGAGGGTGATTGGGGTGGTTGGAGGGTGGGGGGTTGTAAAACTGAAAAATTTCTTATACTCATAACGGGTTGTCCATTGATCTTTGAATGAAAAACCAAGCAGCATAACACACCTTTTACGTACATCCGAACATTGCCTTGCTTATTATAAAAAACAGTGACTTAGAATTTGTGATATATACACGCGTATGTTTTGGAAAAATAGTGTCAGTTGCGACGCAGCAATAATAAAAAAACTAAAAATATTAAAACAGCTCAAACTCTGTTTTTAGGCGTTTTACGGGTTCCTGATCATTTTCAATTTTTTTTTTTTGGGTGGGGTGAAATCTGGGCGGTTGGGGGGGTGGGGCGGTAGTAGAACTGAAAAATTTGTTGTATTCATAATAGTTCCGTGTATTGACCTGTAGAAGAAATACCTAGGGGCATATTACACTTTTTTAGGTCCATCCGAACATTGGCTTGCCTATTAAAGAAACCAATTTTGTGATCTGTACATACGAGTTTTGCTTTATTTCGTTCTATGTATATTGCGTAAAGCGAAAATTATTGAATTGATTTTAATAAACTTTTGACACAGAATTTATCACCGCTACGAGAATGGAAAACGACTATGTTTTTGAAAAACCGGGTCAGTGGCGGCGCAACAATAATCAAAAAACCAAAAACATAAAATCAGCTCGGACTTCGTTTTTAGACGGGTTGGAGGCTCTTGATCGTTTCGCATCGTCCAGTTCAAGCATGCAGAAAAAAAACTGTGGCGCCGTAGTTCCTAAGGAGGGAGACGCAAGAAACTATTTACGAGGGTTTTTGTGCTGAATGTTGTTTTTGCGGTCGGATGGGCGATAATTTAATTCATGTATTTGTAAAGCAGTGTTACAAATATTGCCACCCTCGAAGGTTATCCCTTGTATGAGCGTATTGGCATAATAATGACATTCACATTAAATTTTGACAATATACGTATTAGTCCAGCTTTTTCGTCATTCTTCCTGTGGCATTGGCTCCAGTCATCATTCGTTCGTGTTTATCTTCCTTCATGTACAACGAAGCTCCAATAGCTGATAATAGGTTTGTTTTCTCAATATTATTCGACTATTTGGCTGGTTGAAACTCTAAATTTCGACATGACATATTTGCAATGGGAAATAATAAAATGGTATCATCATTATGTGTGGGAAGTACTGAGTCAATCAACTTGACTGCATTTTTTTAGTAAATATCGCATGTTCTGCTAACTTCGGAAAAAGTTAGCAGAGCAACCCTGTATATAATAGTCATAACTGAAAATGATAATGCCATACTCAAGAGCTAATTATAGGCTAATTAAATACCCTAATAAGAATTTTAATGCTCCACTTCTTTGACTAAATATCGCATATTCAACTTGAGAAAAAGTTAGCAGAGCAACCCTGTATATAATGATTATAATTAAAAAATGATAACTTCAATGAAACACCCTATATACCAGCGACTTTCCGTGTTCCTCTCGATAAAACAATTCCACAAACTAGCACACATTACGACTATTATATACAGGGTAGCCCTGCTGACTTTATCTAAAGTTGGCAGAACATGCGATTTTTACTAAAAAAAGTGGAGTATTAAAATTCTTATTAGGGCATTTAATTAGCCTTTAAAAAGCTCTCAAAAGTTTACCCATCGTACCTAATTTCGTAATTTTGTTATGAATGGTTTCGAGAATATCGAGGGAAAACCGTCTTCAGGGTGCCCCATGCAAAGGAGCGTAGCTCCCTTAGGAAGCATTTCCGGACCCATGTTCATATGACATTTTCTTTCTATTTTTCGGAGTACTATTCGTGGTTAAAGTTTGTTAGCATACTTAATTAACACCCTGTATAGGGGCTTCTATTAAAAGAATGTAACTTTGACAAGTCACACATTTATTGTACACCCTGTATAATTGTAAATATTTTCGGAACACAGATTTTATTGCCCTCTACATTTTTTATTCGAGACATTTTTTTCTATTTCAAATAGGGAAGCAGCTATCGTCCATCCACACGTCGTTGATACACACCCTGTACATTGTCTCAGAGAGACCACATTATTGAAATCGTAAAATAGTAGCTTTTCAGTTATCAAATATCAATTATTCCACAGTATGTTTTGTCAGGTATTTTATAATTTTATGGTCTGAGAAAGGCTGCAGAAGTAGCTGAAACTTTTTTAGTGAGATAAAATGAATAATTGCTTCTACATCAATATGTTTCGGGGAATTCTTTTCTATTCGAGAAGTGGTTGAATAATGGTCAGTGTGATAAAATGAATCATAGTTGTGATTACGCTTCCGGAATTCTTTTTGTATCCCATTGATGTTTCAAAGATGATGATGACGTTTATGGACGCGTCTAAAGTTACCAGAACAAAGTCAGCGGAACAAATTATTGATAACACCACAATTAAAGGCTAATTAAATGCCCCAATAAGAATTTTAATGCTCCACTTTTTTTAGTGAAAACCCGTGATCCGCAACCCTGTACATAATGGTCATAATTAAAAAATGATAATGCCATGATGAAGAGCTAATTAAAGGCTAATTAAATGCCCTAATAGGAATTTTAATGCTCCTCTTTTTTTTAGTAAATATCGCATGTTCTGTTAACTTTAGATAAAGATAGCAGGGCAACCCTGTATATAATAGTCGTAATTGAAAAATGATGATGCCATACCAAAGAGCTAATTAAAGGCTAATTAAATACTGTAATAAGAATTTTAATGCTCCACCTTTTTGACTAAACATCGCATGTTCAACTTGAGAAAAAGTTAGCAGAGCAACCCTGTATATAATGATTATAATTAAGATATGATAGTGACATACTGAAGAGCTAATTAAAGGCTAATTAAATGCCCTAATAAGAATTTTAATACTCCACTTTTTTTTAGTAAAAATCGCATGTTCTGCCAACTTTAGATAAAGTCAGCAGGGCAACCCTGTATATAATAGTCGTAATGTGTGCTAGTTTGTGGAATTGTTTTATCGAGAGGAACACGGAAAGTCGCTGGTATATAGGGTGTTTCATTGAAATTATCATTTTTTAATTATAATCATTATATACAGGGTTGCTCTGCTAACTTTTTCTCAAGTTGAACATGCGATATTTAGTCAAAAAAGTGGAGCATTAAAATTCTTATTAGGGTATTTAATTAGCCTATAATTAGCTCTTGAGTATGGCATTATCATTTTCAATTATGACTATTATATACAGGGTTGCTCTGCTAACTTTTTCCAAAGTTAGCAGAACATGCGATATTTACTAGAAAAAATGCAGTCAAGTTGATTGACTCAGTACTTCCCACACATAATGATGATACCATTTTATTATTTCCCATTGCATGAGGCTATAGTCTAAAATCCCCTTTCAATTAAACTATCGCCCATCCGCCCGCAAAAACATATGACATATGTTCATATGACATTTTCTTTCTATTTTTTGGAGTACTATTCGTGGTTAAAGTTTGTTAACATACTTAATTAACACCCTGTATATTATAATAGCATATTTGGATTCCTAGATCGATTTTAGTCACTTTATGTATCACACATGATTCTTACAACGAGCCGTTTAGGCGTAAATTACCATTTTTGATATAAGCATATGTTAGAAAAAAAATAAATATCGCAGCGTCTATAAAACAGAAGGCTGTGACTCTGCAGTCTGACTAAGTACGAAATGTGTCAGCTTAGGTAGTACTGTCAAATTTGAATTCTGTTTGTACTTGGTGAACAGGTAACTTAATTTTTCTAAATGGGAATGCCTATTAATAACTTGTAGTTTTCATTTTATTTCAAAATTTCAGTCAAGTCGGTTTTTCAATTTTTTCTACCTGTAAGCAACCCAGCAGGCCATGAAAAATAAACAACAAACACCTCAACGTCACAGCTTTCTAAGTTTTATAGACGCTGCGATATTGCATTTTTTTCTAACATCTACTTATATCAAAACTGGCGACATGCGCCTAAACGGTTTGTTTTAAGTATCATGTGTGATACATAAAGTCCCACTAAAATCGGCCAAGGAAGCCAAATATGCAATAATATACAGGGGCATCTATTTAATAAAATGTAACTTTGATAACAGATTTATTGGAGACCATTATGGTAAATATTTTTGGAACATTTTTTTTTTATGGTCAGCCTCCCACAGAGGCTGGAAGCCTAGAGCGCTGTGAAAGGATATGGTAATGAAGCCCCTATTTGAGAACTGTTTATGGCTTTTTCATCAAATTCAAAATTGAAACAGTTTCTCTCAGTGAAAAAATTCGAGAAGAAATGCCATTTTCTGCAGTTTCTAATAAAAATGCTGCTGCTGTAGGTCAGGTGACTGAAGGTGCTAACCGAGTCACCTACAGATATATTCAGAATACTCTAGGGATTGTGATTCAAAAAATCATTATGTTTGTTTTGGAAATAGTAAACATGTCATCTCGGCTCCTATAGAAGATCAAGAAACGGTGAATACTCAATGATATATCCGAGAATATATCACAGTTTATTGACCTCAAGAATTTGCAAAGGTGTGCTTGCAAACAAAATTGCTTATACAGGGTGTCCCACAATGATTAAGACAAGCGATATATCAGAGCTGAGCAGTACAGAATTATAGTTTTGGGGGTGTAAATTAGAGCAAATGTTGTATCTTTTCTTATTTTTATGTTACTCAATGAGATATTTGTGCCCCTACAGTTTAATTATTTTGCTAATGTTCATTTTATTTTTTTTCTTAATCTTAGTGGTACACTCCTATAAGTGCCTGCAGCTCTTGAATGAATCACTTTAGACCCCTTGTGTGCCAGTTTGTCGGAATTGTCTCTGTCTCTTATCGTGAGGAACACAGAAAGTCACAAATATACAAGTTATCTGATTAATAATTTTATATAGGACGTCACATGACCAAAAATAAACACAATCACTTTAGACCCCTTGTGTGCTAGTTTGTCGGAATTGTCTCTGTCTCTTATCGTGAGGAACACAGAAAGTCACAAATATACAAGTTATCTGATTAATAATTTTATATAGGACGTCACATGACCAAAAATAAACACCTCATTGGGTTATAAAGACAAGTAAAGATACATTTGCTCAAATTTACACCCCCAAAATTATAATTCTCTACTACTGCCCAGTTCCGATTTATTGCTTGTCTTAATCGTTATGGGGCACCCTGTATATGAAAAGAACAACTATTACAACTTGGTCTACTGATTACCTTCTATATTCATTAAATGAATAAAAAACTGATGACATAAATAACATCACTGCTAGTCCATTGGATGCATTACATTTCTATAAAACCTGATACAATAACTTTTGCATCTAGTCTTAACGATACTGGCCAATTATATTTGCTATTGTGCACCAAATGTTACAATGCACTATTATATATTTCAAACCTTTCTTAAGTTAACAATAGATTGGATCTATGATGAAATAACATGCTGCTCTTTATATAATTTAATAAAAATCCTTGTGGTGACAGAGTAACATCATTTAAAATTTTCTCAACCAGCTTTCAGAAGGGAAGAGTTCAAAATATAATGACTTGAATATATAATGTGGTACTCAAAGATTAGATAAACAATACTCAAAATAAATACAAAAGATAGATTTAGGCCCGATTTTATCAACATGCATATTTAACAAAGAATTTGACAAAGCTTCTCTATTGGATGTTATTTAGCAAAAACTTTCTATTGGGTATTGCGGGCTAGGTTAATAAATATCGTCCAATAGTATTTTATCAATATTGAAAACAAAACGTCAAAGTTGGATGACACTTTTCATCATACCGTATATAAGTTTTATAACAAAACTATTGTAACAAGTGTATATTTGTTGCAACATAGTCGATGAATGAAGTTTGCAGCTCGAGACGAAATCAACGATCGAAATAAATATCTTTTTGAGTGGTTGAAATCCCAGTAAAAAAAGTACCTAATCCCAAATCAAATATGTACCGTTGAGGCGATCTCTTCGCCGAGACGGCGGGTAGCCGAGTGGTATGATGTTCGAAAACGCCTTTTTGCTTTCGTGGGTGGTGTAGGTGGGTGTTGGTTCGAGACCCAGCCCGTGCACCTACCTTTTTTTTATTTTTTTTCAACCAAAATATTCATTGTTATACGATTTACTCATATTACACACATTTTTTTGTACCATCGACATAAATGTGTTTTTGAATCAAATTTTATTAGACATTTTACTTGACATAATGCAAAAGCTAAGTACCGGAGGTGGTGGAGAATTCAGTCGGTCGAAGTGAAGTTTATCCGTCAATATCAACCGCCAATTGCTCTGATAGCGGTATCAAAATGAAGTTATTCCAAAAAAGTAAGATTATTCGCAATTTTTGTTGTACGAGTAAAACATCTAATAAAATTTGGTTCAAAAACACATTTATGTCGATGGTACAAATACATGTGTGTAACATGAGTAAAAAGCATTTCAATGAATATTTTGGATAAAAAAAAATAAAAAAAAGTAGTTCACGGGCTGGGTCTCGAACCAACACCCACCAACACCAGCCACGAAAGCAAAAAGGCGTTCTCGAACATCATACCACTCGGCCACCCGCCGTCTCGGCGAAGGGATCGCCTCAACAGTACATATTTGATTTGGCATTAGGTACTTTTTTACTGGGATTTCAACCACTCAAAAAGATATTTATTTTGATCGTTGATTTCGTGTCGAGCTGCAAACTTCATTCATCAACTATGGTGCAACAAATATACATTTTAGTTACAACTGTTTACAAGTATTTTCACGAAGTACGTCACACGGGGTTCGGGAGCCGTCGGCGTGTTTTCGGTTCTGGAATCAAACACCCATTTTTATTTATTTTGATATAGCTTTTGAATTATTGCGAAAAAAAAAAGAAAACAAAAACAGTTTTGTTGTAAAACCTATATTTGATCTCTCCATTTATCACAAAAAAAATAATATTCAAAACCCTAATTTTTTGTCATCATTAGATATCATTTAGCAGAAGAAATAACCAGCGATCAAATGTATAGTTTTTGCGGAATCTGATTGGTTGAAATTAGCAATTGCTAAACTTTTTGTTAAACAAGAAAATGCAATTTTTCACCCATTTAGGATGGAAAATCAGACTGGAAAAGATACTAGATGGTTCATAATGGTCGATTGTATATAAAGCATGTCATTTTTAACCTTTTTGAGGTAAACTTCAAGAGAAATCAATAGTTTTCAGAGTACTTTGACAGATGCATGTTCTTGAATGGGCTGCTCTGATTGCTCAAAGCCTTTGTTAAAATGCGCCTGTTGATAAAATCGGCCCTTAGATGGTGATATACAAGATAGATAAGATATTCAGCAACTAAGTAATACCAACCACATTATAGGCATATGATGATCCAAACAAAGTTCATGTTCAATAAAATTCAGTTTTGAAGCTAGTTCAGAATATTCATGATTTTGAAGGCACAGACTGGTATTATAGCAGATTAAAAATTAGTAAATGTACACTTTTGGAAAATGGCCCTTGAAAAATGATATTAATCAGCAGATGTTAATTTTCCTTTCAGTTACACAGACCAGAATGGGTATTCAATTTAGATATTTGCACCCTTCCAGATACATAATGGTTAAACTAAATCGCATTTAAAATTAGTTATTTGTGTGGATAGCTTTTTAAAAGCATCTAAGAAGATTAGATATGATTTCATGTTGCCCATGTGAACACATTTTGAAAATACTATGAAATATAATAATAATGTAGGTACCTAATATAAATTGGCAATGTAGCTTCCCCACTATTCAAGTAAACTATTTGTGATGTAGTTTATAGCTTAACACAAATACACTAGAAAAGAAATAAACTAACTTCCAAGGGCGTTTTTCTTCAATTACTGCAGTGAAAGGAATAACAGCCATATCATCACCGATCTTAAATTAGATCTTATAAAAAAACAAAAGTGAAAGTGTTTCAGTCGCAAAAAGTATTTGGCAGGGTCTCTCTGCTTTGTTTTCATGTTTTGGACGCGTATTTCGAGTTGAACGAACTCGTCACTTCGTCATAGCTTACCTCCGGTGCCGTCGCCCTTTGTGAAGTCTCCTCCTTGGATCATGAAGTCCTTGATGACCCTGTGGAACTTGCTGCCCTTGTAGCCCTGCCCTTGGGGCCTTTTGGCCAATTCGACGAAGTTCTGCACCGTCTTGGGCACCGTCTTCCCGAACAGGCCGATCACGATCCGGCCCACTGCCTCGTCACCAATTTTTATGTCGAACCATACCTTCGCGAATCACACAATTTTACAGGTTAAATGTGCTGTTTTGGAGTTTCGTCGATACTTACCTTATCTGTGACTTTGGGGCCCTTCTTATCGTCGCCGTAAACCAACGCCAATACCGCCACCAAAGTGGACAAAAGCAGCGAAGATTTCATTGTTCTCCTCACTATGAACTTGACACGTTAACGTTAACCTTTCTTTTGCAAATGAAAATTTCAAATCTCAAAACGAAGTAGGCAAGTGGGTGGAAGAATGACGTGAATGGAGGATGTGGCGCCGCCTACTCGTCTGAAGATTTGAGATTTGAGTGCATTTGATAGATATCTGAACTTCACGTATAGGCAACCAACAATACACTAGAACGTGGTAAAAAGTTTGAATCTTTATATTGCATTCATTTGAGTCAATTTTGTTTCAAGTAGCAATTATTTCGAAAATAAATAATGAACAAAATCCACCATTAGCGATTTAACGTGTAAAATTATGTAAATTATAAGGAATTGAGGTATAGGCAACCAATAATACAGTGCAGTGTAGTGTAAATTGCAGTTCAAAATTTATAAAAAAATCTCATTGTCATTAGACATATTAGGATTCGTTCTGTTTGCTTTGATTAGCAAAATAACAAATAAAGCTGATCCTTTTGAAAACAAAACTATGAATAGGGACCTTTTGCACGGCTCTTTCCAAAGTGCCCGTGTCAGTAGTAAACCGTTAACGGTTATTTACGTCCTAGGTATTCTGAGATTTGTTCCAACGAACGACGATCATTGCTGAGACAAAATGCATAGGCGTACGCTGAGAGATTTTGTATACGCAGTGCTCAATCTCTGACACAACGGCTATAGCCGTCTGCGGGGGGTGATACGCCACGACGGCTACATCAGTCAAAAAGTTATCTGCTTGTTACGGCAGAACGGCGACGACCGTCAGAATGTTGGTATACTTGTCTTGTTAAGCAATGTTAGTGCCGTAACGTGAAGCTCGCACTATAGCTATCCCAACTATTCATATTTTAAGGTGCATGGGTAAAACGGCACGACGGCTATAACCGTCCATAACCTCCAATGTGATGCATTGACCACGTGTATAGCTGCCATATTGCAAGTGTGTTTTTGTTTGATTTTCATGTGTTCAGTACTGATCCCGTATAACCAGTCGATATAGGTTTTTCTAAACTATATTGATTAGACACTATTCTATAAAGATTTCTCGATAAATATTTAAACTATATAGTGAATTTAGAGTACAAGTAAATATTTCCTTTAAAGATATTTCCTTTGTTTAATATGTACCTACAGCGACTATAAATATGTATCTGTATATATTTCCCTATATAAAACCTATTGTTTACATTTAAATTTATAGTATGTACATATTTTATAAAGTATTGGGATATCATCGATAAATCTCCTATATCATGGCCGCCTTTACTCACTAGGCCGGAGCATTGAAATATGGCAACACTGTTCGCGGGCCGAGCTTTTATTTGTTGTTGTCATTAGTGTATTCTTTCAGAGCAAAAAATATGGTTGGAAGGTGGTTATTAATGTATTTCTAATTATTTACCTGCACAAACGAAACTATAAAGATAAAAATATGCCTGCAAAGTGCAGTTGGGGCTTCCAAACAAGGACATACCAACATAACTTTCCAGAGTAACAACGAAAAGTGGAAGGTGATTTTTAATGGGTTTCTACGGGTTTCTACTGATTTACCTGCACAAATGAAACTAAAAAAGATAAAAAGATGCCTGCAAAGTGTGTAGTACCAGGTTGCACTAGCAAATGTGCGTCCAATAAGGGACATAAACAGAAGTGGGTGAAAGGTATTCCTCGGAAGGGCTGGTTATATTTATAAGGATAAAGACAATTTACAAACATTTCAAAGGATAAGACCTATTTTAAACCACAATGTGGTACCAACAATGTTTTCTGGACCTCCCAAATATCACAGAAAAAGACAGTTAATAGAACTCATCTGGGCATGCCAACGAGGGCATGCATCTGGGCATACCTACGAAGAGCTTTGATAGTGAAAGGGAATCAAGACCGGCAAGAATGGCTTCACAGTGACCTAATAGTGAATTTTTCTAGCTCAAGTGACAATTTACAAAGTAAATTGAGTGTTCATTTAAGTGGAAGTCGAAGTGGCAGCAGGAAACAGGTTGCGTTTATTTTTATTTTGTAGTGTCTGACTGTGATGAAACAGACATCAGATGTAAGTGGTATGAGTAGTAGTAATTCTAAAAAGTATTTTTCTTAATTTATTAACCCAGATGAACTCTAATACATATAAAATGTAATAATTATTCTGAAACCATAGGCCACCTATTTGACAGCTAAGCCACGTTGCCACATCTAAGGCTCCGGCCTAGTGTAGAGTCGGCCATGCCTATTAGATCCTGTAAAGTTTCTATTTATTAGTCTGCGAGTTCTATGATCTTGCGCACTATCGCGACAGATGACGAGTTGACAGACCCCGGCTGACTTTTATGTGAGGTTATGTGCCATCTAAAATCTAACCTGCATTTTGCTATTTCTAATGATGGTATTCCTGTAAAGTAGATACCCATACACCTATACCGTCTGTTGTGCAATCGTCTGACACACAGCTCATATTTGTTCCTTTGATCCTACCTTTAAAAGGGGTGATACACGTACGAACTTTAAGTACGCGGTTTTTAAGTTCGCGAACTTACTCGGCTCGACGCGGTGACACACGTGAAGCTGAAATCACTAATTTTGATAATTTTCCTAAATAAACAAAACTTTTAACAAACGCCAAACACAACAAGCGTTGCGCATCGATGGCCTGCCAAAACAAAGTGGTGGCTCGCGGCTCGCAGTACGAGCTGAGACCAGCTACGAGCAACATTTCAAACTAGTTGGCTCGCCGGCGGTTTGCGCGACGGTTTTAAAGTACGCGTACTTACGGTGACACACAGGCGAAAAAGGTCGTCGAGCCATAATTACGCGTACTTGCTCGTACGTGTATCAGCCCTTTTATAGTGTCACGACGGCCTCTTTTTCTTCACCAAAGAATCAAACTGGACGTAACTTTCACCGTTTTACTTCTCAACTCAATACAATATCTCTTAACCTTATCTCAACTAGAACTCAACTCAACTGAACTGAACTACCACGCTACCCGTGGCCTTATATATACTTCATCGAACCATCTAGAGAAATCGATGACATTTCTAGAATCCATCCGTCATTCTCGAAAACTCTAAACGATTCGATGACGTTTACACTTCAAAAGATCTAACCTAGCACTTTGGCTTTACATCATGTATGACAACAAATGACAACTAATACAAATACACAAATACCATAGTATACAGTATGTTACAATAGTCTTTGAATGACGAGTTTGATATCCTATTCTTATATCAGCCCGATTTTGTACCCATTGGCGACAAGACATACTTATCCGATAAAGGTTAAATATAATATAGTTTGGTT
This sequence comes from Callosobruchus maculatus, assembly GCA_951848785.1. Lineage (NCBI taxonomy): Eukaryota > Metazoa > Arthropoda > Insecta > Coleoptera > Chrysomelidae > Callosobruchus > Callosobruchus maculatus. The sequence goes on from CATOUR010000056.1 coordinate 13,648,174, forward strand.
GTACGGGATGGGAGGTAGGTAACCAGATATTTTCATCCTAAACAGATATTCGTCATCCACCTAATATACAGGGTGTTAATTAAGTATGCTAACAAACTTTAACCACGAATAGTACTCCGAAAAATAGAAAGAAAATGTCATATGCATGGGGCCCCCTGAAGACGGTTTTCCCTCGATATTCTCGAAACCATTCATAACAAAATCACGAAATTAGGTACGATGGGTAAACTTTTGACGCTGAATCTGATTCTGAATTCAGAATTTCATAATTTTAATCAGAGGCGTATGATACGGGAGGAGTTAAGGGTAAAAATAACCCCATTTTCTAAATGGTAACTTTTTTGACATTTTGATTTTAGAATATAATATTTCAGAGATTTCTACGTAAAAATGGTCTCTTGGTACATCTCGATAGGGCTAACCGTTTTCGAGAAAAATGCAAATTGTTGAATCGATGCAGGCTATTGAGATGTACCAAGAGACCATTTTTACGTAGAAATCCCTGAAATACCATATTCTAAAATCAAAATGTCAAAAAAATACCATTTAGAAAATGGGGTTATTTTTACCCTTAACTCCTCCCGTATGGTACGCCTCTGATTAAAATTATGAAATTCTGAATTCAGAATCAGATTCAGCGTCAAAAGTTTACGCATGTTACCTAATTTCGTAATTTTGTTATGAATGGTTTCGAGAATATCGAGGGAAAACCGTCTTCAGGGTGCCCCATGCAAAGGAGCGTAGCTTCCTTAGGAAGCATTTCCGGACCCATGTTCATATGACATTTTCTTTCTATTTTTCAGAGTACTATCCGTGGTTAAAGTTTGTTAACATACTTAATTAACATCCTGTATATATAGAATATTGTTTCATATCAATGCAAAACTCGAAGCACGTGTGAGACATTTTCCAGAGAAGCTGCCCCTACCAGAGGATCATAAAATAAAATCATATTTTCTTAAATGCAAACAATGTTTCAAAAAACGCAAAGAAACTAGCTATAAATAGATGCAAGGGTTGTGAACATAAACCTGCTTTGTGTCCAGACTGCTTTGAAGAGTGGCGTCAAACATAAATGTGTGCCTAAATTCTGTTTTGTTCGGGGATACCTCTGTTTGCTAATAAATTTGATTTTTTGTTTGTATGCTGTCTATATTCTAGAGATGCGTATTTGTTTATAAATTTGATACAATAAAATGTTGTTTTTGTTTTTTCTTCCGACAAGATATGTTTTACGACTACACCGATCAGACGGCTGTAGCCGTGATTGCCATTCTAGAACATAAAGTCTGCTCTGATATGACACAACGGATATAGCCGTCTTTTTTATTGTCACCAAAACCCTCAAAAATGAAAAAAAGAGTCAAAAATGAATACCCCTAAAATATTTTGATAACGCAAATCATGTTACAAACACAAAAAAATAGAATGTTTTGAGGTGCCATATTACGAAGCCTCCCGGCCAGCAGAGTGTCCAGCAATGTGTTAACTAAGGGTAGCTGCGAAAGAACTGAGATCTTGAGAATCTAGTAAATGAGTATTAATATTACTTATAATAACTTATATAGAGTTTATTTATACTAAATTCATGATACATCGTTGCTTAAATGACATTCTCCTGCATCTGTCGTTAAAGGAGATCCTGTTAGTAAGTAGTCGATAATAGCAGCGCACACCCACTTTGAATTCGCGAACGATTTCCACAGTAAGTTATTATCGCCTTTGAATATTTCTTCGTCCACTTCATTGGGTCTTCTTGGAAACAGGTGCAAAAATACCCAGTTCGTATGTGCCAGCTTATCAATTTGAACCTTTCGTATCATCTGAGAAGTTTTCGTCCAGGGCGGACCATTTATGGCCACTACATTCACATCTGCAAAACAATATATACAAGGTGACATAGAAAAAAATACTTTGCATAGTGCCCCACAATAGAGGACACTAAAATAAGAAAAAAGGTTCTTATGAACATGGGTCCGCAAGGCCTTCGGTTAAAAGATACGGGTTACGCTTATGGGTTTTTTTTATTTTTAATATCTTTAGCCATAGTAGAAGATCCGAATATAAGACGACCTTCACCGAACTGGTTAATGGATAAAAAGCATTTTATATTAAATTTAATATGTTAAGAAACATATCGCGAGTCATCATCATCATAGTCACAATGTCTTAACAGACATGTTGTGAACTCGTAAAATGCATTAAGTCGGAGCTAGAGTATTGCCGACACGAATATTATCAATAGTTTTGAGCACTGTAGCTCGCCATCGTTCGCGATTTGTTGTCAGTTTAGTGGCGGTCTTGACACTCATATCCAGCAACTGTTTCGTCGTATCCACCCAGCGTGTAGGGGGACGGCCACGGCGCCGCCCACTCGGGGCATGACCCGGAACTACAAGTTTCTCCATATTATCGCTTCTGTGTATATGTCCGAAGAATGTAAGCATTCTCGTCGACACAATGGAGGATAGTCTCTTTGGATTACCGACCTCATCCAGTATGGAGACGTTAGTTCGATGGGCGGTATAAGGAACTCTCAGCAGTCTCCTCCATATCCACATTTCAAAAGCGTCTATGCGAGCTCGATCTGCCTTTTTAACAGTCCAAGTTTCCGAGGCATACAAAAATATGGAGAACACAAGAGACTGAACCAGCGACATTTTTGAAGCTTTAGTGATGTTATGGTCACGCCATATTTTAGTAAGCTTTGTCATGGCCACACGTGCCTGTTGAATGCGCCGTCGAATCTCATTTTCACAGCTACCCGAATTATCGATCAAAGAACCGAGGTATATAAAACTTTGAACTACTTCACAACGGCCTATTGACTTTATTTCTCGATAATTATCATGCTCTCTATCTACGATCATAACCTTGGTCTTATTGTAGTTAATACCAAGACCATACTCTGCACTACGTTGTTCTAAGATGTTTAATAGAGCTACTACGCTACTAGTTCTTCCTGAGAAGCTGCAATAAGGGTTGTATCGTCAGCAAATCATAAGTTGGGTATTTTGCTTCCGCCAATAGTTACACCGCCATTCCAGTTGTCTAATATCTGTCTCATCACAAATTCAGAGTAAATGTTAAACAACATCGGAGATAATACACATCCCTGACGAACTCCTTTTCTGGTTGCAGTTTGACTAGACAGGTTACCATCAATTCTTACGCGAGCCGAATTAGACTCATAGAGTTGCTGTATGAGAAACACTAGGTGATAGGGAACTCCCATAGAGATGAGGTTTAGGCCACTTTACGTTATCAAACGCCTTAGAATAGTCCACAAAGCAGATAAAAAAAGGAAAATAATGCTCTCTGGCTTTTTCAATAATTTGTCTTAAGTTTAAGATCTGTTCACGCGTACCGCGTCCTTTCACGAAACCTGCCTGCGTCTGAGAAATTTGCCAGCCATTAAAACCCTCCAAACGAGATTGTAAAATATACAGTAGAACCTTACTTGCATGAGAGATTAACGAAAGTAGGCGATAATTGTCTGGATTTGTTGGAGATCCCTTTTTATGAAGTGGAACAAAAATTGATGTGCACCATTCATCTGGCCAAACACCGGACGACCAGACACTCTTACAAATATTATGTAAAAGGGCGATGCCGTCGTCACCCAAGCATTTCAACGTTTCAGCAGAAATAACATCAATGCCTGTAGCTTTGTTATTTTTTAGCTTGTTGAGGGCATGTTCCACTTCAGACAAAAGAATATCCGGTTCGTGTTCAAAATCCAATGAGAGGGCGTGAAGGCCATCCTCATGGTAGAGATTTTCGCAATAATTTCGCCATACCTCAAAAACCTCATGCAGGTTGGTAATTAGCTCTCCCTCAGGATTTTTAACAGCCCAAGATTTGGGTTTAAAATCCCGACTGAGGCATTTGACCTTAAAAAACATCTCTTTCGGATGGTTAGTATTGGCATGCATCTCTATTTCCCTGCAAAATTGCTGTAGATAAGAGTTCTTATCTTTCCGGCATAATCTTTGAATCTCGCGTGAGAGCTGTCTATATGTGTTTTGCTCTGTATCTGAATCCAGACCTGAAATCTTAAGGCTTTTACGTGCCTCAATAACGGACAGTGTGTGGCTACTAATCCATTGTGGTCTTGGTTGAGTGCTACCCTTTGGTTGGCTTATCTGGGCAGCATGTAAAAGCACATTTTTTAATGATAGCCACATATCATTTGAACTTGACGTATCTGTTATGGAGGCATCCCGAAAAAGCTCTGAACATTTTGACCGAAAAGAAGAAGGGTCAGCGATCTCCATCCGTACTATCCGCTTAGAACGTGGACATACCTTCAGTTTTAACTGAAGTTCGCACAGGAGCAATTGATGGGCTGAGCCGCAGTCTGAGCCTGGTAGAGTCTTACAAAGGCTAATGGATGACTTCCACCGTGTACGAACTAAAATGTAATCAATTTGATTACGAAATCGTCCGTCGGGAGAGGTCCAAGTATACAGGCGCCGGCGCCGTGGATGTTGTGAAAACATAGTGTTGGCAATTGAGAAATTATGGTCAATACAGAATTGAAGCAGACGTTGACCCCTTTCATTTCTGACACCAAGACCGAATTTATATTATATATATATTTATATATCGCGAGTGGGTTGGCTGAAAAATTTCAGTCCAGGATATGATTAATTAAATATTGAAAAATTAATTTTTTTTTAAACATTTCACTGGTTTGGTTTATAGACAAATTACATACCAACCGAAAGTATGAAGCCCATAGAATATGCAAACGTTAGGTTGGCTACGTTTTTCCCGTCCCAACTATAGGGTAGGCAGGGATAAACAATAATAGTAATTTGCACCGATGTGGTTAATGCGTGAAACTTATATCAAAATAAAGATAATTTTATTGCAAACACGTCGAAAGAAAAAGACAGTTAATAGAACTCATCTGGGCATACCTACGAAAAGATTTGATAGTGAAAGGGAATCAAAATCAGCAAGAATGGCTTCAAAGTGACCTAATAGTGAATTTTTCTAGCTCAAGTGACAATCTACAAAGTAAATTGGGTGTTCATTTAAGTGGAAGTGGAAGTGGCAGCAGGAAACAGGTTGCGTTTATTTTTATTTTGTAGTGTTTGACTACGATGAACCAGACATCAGATGTAAGTGGTATTAGTAGTGGTAGTTCTAAAAAGTATTTTTCTTAATTTATCAACCGAGATGAACTCTTAATACATATAAAATGTAATAATTATTATTCTGAAACTATAAAACAATTTACGGTAACCGGACCCCTATTTGACAGCTAAACCACGTTGCCACATCTAAGGCTCCGGCCTAGTGTAGAGTCGGCCATGCCCCCACAGATCTCATGTGATGCTTCTGTATTTGCAGGAATTGGCTGGACCATTGAAACACAGGCTTCAGACCAAAAACTGTATATTAGATCCTGTTTTAGTTCAATGTCCGCACTGTTTCACCTGCCAGGTACCGATTTCCATTTCCTGTCGCCATGCAGTACCTAGCTCGTGTAAACAGCACGTGTATCGCTGACATTTCAATAATATGTAATGTGCAACATTAGCACTCCTACAAACTAGACATAGACGTAGGGTGCACCACACTCACCTTTTAGCGCTGTGTGGAGATCGGGCGCCTCGTGTATGTTGACCTGGTACTGGGGCCTGTGCGTGTCGTGCAGCTCCTTCAGATTGGCGGGCGAGACCGGTTCGCCTGCGCCGTCGCACCTGCAATAGTAGTTGACGTCTATGCCCAGCAGAGGCGCCACTGCCAGGTAGGTGTTCAGCGCGGGACAGGCGCTCCCGATCCAGGCGTACTTGAGCCCCTCCAGTTGCCCGAAGTGCTCGTGCAGCGTCATCAGATCCGATAGGACGTGCAGCAGGATCGAGCGACACGAACTTTCACAATAAACAAAAAATGGAACTAGAAATAAGCTCAAAATGTAGGGACTAAAGCAGTCTACTTGAGGAGCTTTCACGCAAAAGTCAAGATGTCCACTTTTAATAATTGTTCAGGAAACGCAATTTTCGAATAGTACCTTTAATAATTATTTATTTTAATCAGTTTTTGCATGATAAATAGTAGCTTAATTTGTTCATATTTTGAGTATGAATCCATATTTTTCAAGAAAGGAGGTTTCATTTTAAAACACATTTTGTTTTGGACTTGTGCACTTTTGAAAGAACGATACGTATTTGTTGAGTTTTGCATGGATTGCATCTTGGACTTGTTCAGTTTTGAATGAAAAGCTTTAAAATTTTGATTCTAGGTGGAAGACACAATAAAAATACTTTGTATAAACTATTTTGTATTATTTTATAATTTGTATTTAACAGTAAAAACTAGAAAATCTAAATATGTACTGCCGGCGTCTCTTCTATCAAGCAATCGCAAACGTAGTTCTTATCATTGTTTTGGTGAAAGAGGCGCGATGATCTGTAGCTAGAGATTCACCAACGCAATGTTTTGCGATGAGTTGTTTAAAATAATAATAGTAAATCATTGTTTAAAATATTTTTTTGCTGCGAACTGGTTTATTTTGGGCAAAAAATTCAAGAGACATTTTGTGTTTAGAACGAAACAGGCTATGGGAAATAAATGTTTAAATGGTAAACAAATAACAAGACAACAAGTTGCATTCGAAATAAATTTTAAGGGTTGCGTTTTCCACCCCTTACATCCATGACACTTATGTCTTTTTGGTAGTAGAACATGTCACGTTAATTACAACATTGTAACTTTATTAATGCTTGTGGTAAAAATTGTTAAACAAATTTTATGTAGCCTCTTTAAGGGGTTGTATCTTAACAAGGATGCTCCAATGAAATTTCTTTATACGAAAGATCCTATCTTTTTTTCGATGAGGAATCACCCCCTTAAATGTTCTACACTTATTTAGTTACACCTTGTATTTTATTCCTACAGTGGTTTATTTCCAGTGCTGTGACCTTGGAACATTCATATTTTTTCCTTTACGTCTACAGTTTTTGGGTGGAAGTATCTATAAAAGGTTAACAAATATTTATCACTCTGACAAACAGAAAATTTGAAAAGGAACTGAAATACACCTTTCACGACATTGCAGCTCCCATTTTGTGTATTTCTCCTGCCTTTTACGAGTTCCCCTCTTACCCTCCCGAACTGATGTATCATGTGAATCCATTCTCGAGTTTTTCCAGTAATAAACACAGCCAACAATCAAATCTAAACAACTAGAATAACTGTTTTCGGTTTTGTACGAGGTCGGGGTTATGCCGCCGTTGACGGTTACCAAGACTACTCAACCAGTAAAGTGCTTTAAATTCCAGGATTCCTAAAATCGCATCGCCATTTCAGTTAGCGCATATCATACTTACATGCCTGACTGTTTAGAACTTATATTATATATTATATTATATTATATTATTAATACTTACCTTGCATAAAAGTCGTTCGATTTTCGATGAAAAAACTCCTGTAATAGGACTTGTTGAATTTTGTATGAATGCTTAATATTTCCATGCTGTTATATGATGGATTTGTGTAATATTGCACGGAATAGATAGCCAATCCGGCAGATATCATCTTTACATAAATTCGTATATAACTCAATTTGGTATGAAGTTGGACTTGTTCACTTTTGCGTGGAAGCTCCTCACTTGTTCCCAAGAAAATCTTATATCAACAAAACATTCCATAATTTTACGTTTAGTGGTCACATGTTCACTTCGCAGTCGCGTGGCTAAACGTACACAAAATTATGGAAGCGATAAGGGTCACAAAACCTCTGCTTATATCGGGTTTTCTTTCAAATAAATAGACTTGACTGGCCGGCGAGACGGCAGTCTTAAGCTTAATTCAGATGCACACGACATCCGAAGATACGACGGTACGAAACTGTTCTTATTGGTTGAAATATTCAAAATGATGTCAAATCAAAATATTTCAACCAATAGGAACAGTTTCGTAGCGTCGTATCGTCGGATGTCGTGTGCATCTGAATTAAGCTTTATTATGTAAAAATTTGTGACAGCAGTCGCTGAGCAGATGCCGAGCAATAGCGCCACGACAGCAACAGGAGTCTACAGTACCGTCAGAATAGGGTACTTGCAGAGGTCGCGAAATCGTCTCGGGAGTATACATAGCGTAAAGAAAACCATATCAAGAAGCAGCAGGAAACAAAAAACATGATTTTACTGACGGCCAAAAAAATATATTTGCAAAATAAATTAAGGATATATTCAAATTCTTCCACGGGACTTAAAACAAGGGCTGACGTCACAGGTATCTTTTCAACTTCGACAACCGATACTGCTACAGCGCAGGTCAGTGAGATTCAACTTGTAAACTAGAGATGATCTGAATTCTTTAACAATGCGACTCAATTTATTGATACTTAAACATATTTGAAACAGGCAATTAACCCACTAGCATTTTCGTTGCTATACATTTTTATATCTGATAGGTATCACAGTTCATCCTGTTTGTGACCGAGATTCGCAACTAATCGAAGCCATCATTTTATTTCGGCGCATCCCATTATGAATTAATCCAAAGATAGAATCTAGTTCAAGCCCATCCTTACAAAGTGAATTAGTAATCTAGCCTACCTTTTATTCTTTTGACTTTTGTACTTTTGTGTGTGACTGTGTTTTGTGGTATAATGATCAATGTCACAATGTTAGGTTAGCACTGGCTATCGATATCTAATATCAATACTTTACTATAGGATATCACTGACGTCAGAGGTTGTTTGCGCGGCATTTTCCGGCATTTGAAATAATTTTTGGAATATCTCTCACAGCCGATTCCAAAAAACCAAACAAGTGATTTAGTCATGTTTACTAGGCTCTAAGGAACGCGTAAACGACATAATATTTTTTTCTGCAAGTACCCTATTGTAGGTTATAATATGCTGTTGTCCGTTACGATGATGTCGTTGCATAATACGAAATTTGCGTTTGACAGCGGATATTGCGCGATTCTCGCTTGCCGCTAGTCATCTGCAAGACAGATGATAAGGCTGCGGGTTCGCTTTCGCCCTCGCAACAGCAATAGTAGTTGACGTCTATGCCCTGCAAACAACTTTCACATATGAGACCATCAGTGATGGTTTAATCCAATCGTTACGTCGTAACAAGAGGCTTAACAGCAAAAGGTCGCAAAGAAATGAAGTTTGGTGGGAGGGTAGACATTTGTCCCCTGAACCTACACATAAGTTTTCCACCTCGAGGGGTTGCCGCTCGAGAAGTTGCGGGATGAAATCTCTGCTTCGCGAAGATTTTCGAAAAATAGCGCCGGTTTGGTAAGTGATATCGACAAAAAGCTTCAAATTATTTATGCAGAGAATAAAAATCTGCATAATTTTGTTCCTTACATTCTTCGTGTGCGACCAATAGTTTCCGTCCTACACTGCGTCAAAGTTAGGGGCTGATCTGTGATTGTTACTAAAATCAGAATTTTATCGCGTATTAAGTCGAAGAACGCTATCAAAAAGTTCTCCTAAGAGAATAACATTATTTCTTATATCACTATTATCTTTAATTTTTTAAATAACACATTTGGGCTTAAAAAAAGTTACCACCCCCCTCCACCCTCGAGCTGCAACCCCCCGAAATCGCAAACTTAGGTGAACATTCAGGGGACCAAAGCCTACCATTCCACTAAATTTCATTACTTTTCAACCTTTTGCGCTCCAAAAAAATTTCGTATTTTTTTAAACCCAAATATGTTATTTAAAAAATTGAATATAATAGTGATATGAGAAATGTTATTCTTTTACGAGAAGCAGTATTACAGAACTTTTTGATAACGCTCTTCGACTTAATACGCGATAAAATTCTGATTTTAGTTACAATCACAATAAACCACGAAAACGAAAATCGTTGCGAGGCAGAGTTTTCACCCCCCACCCCTCGAGCGGAGGACCGAGGTCGTAAGCTTAGGTTCAGGTGACCAATATCAAAGTTTACGGAATACATATAAGTTGGATCACTCCGCAAAAATATCAAAACAGCCTGCCCCTTGCCCCGTCACCCCGGTCTACCGGTAGCAGTGTACCGACGTCAGCCGGGAGATACGGGGCAGCGCAAAGTAGTGGTTGAACGTGTGTAACGCGAAGTGTCTCAAAAATATCGGATTTTGTTATCTCGGATTTGTTTGCAGGAAATGGATAATATTTTCAGAAGTTTGATTTTATCAATTAAATTTATTAACGGATGGAAAATGGCAATCAGATCCATCCTTATTTTGTGGTAAACCTTGAAATATAAAGGATATAAATACATGTTTCACGACGATTGGGACACGCAATAGGTCGGAACTGGGCAGTAGTAGAGAATTATATATCCAGTGAGGTATTTGTTTTTGGTCACGTGACGTCCGATTCAAAATTATTATTGGGGCGCCCTGTACATTTGTGCCTTTCTGTGTTCCACCCGATAAAACAATTCCAACAAACCAGCACACGTCTAAAGTGATTAATTCGAGGCCTACAGGTACATACACCCGTATGCACCGTTTGGCGATTCTAATCCTAGTTCCCTAATCGCGTTTTGCTAATCTTTGGCATCTAGCCATACACCGTCAAGAGATTAACTAATTCAGATTGGGATACGGCAAGGTTGTGTTCGCAAGATTGTTTTGACAGTGACATTGTCCAAAATTGTCAGTTTGCGGTACATAGTAAACACGTAATTTAATCCAGGTTCACGTAACTAATCGTGCAATTGACTTACGGTGCATACGGGTGTTAAAGGATTGTATCACGCTAAAAGCGTATAGTGAGACAAAATATTCATTCGGTGGTCTTACCATACCACCTAGAGACATTCTGAATTATATTTTAGAGCTCGGAAATATTTTTATTGATAACTCTAACAATTTAGTTTCTACAGTAGCAATTATAATGACACTGAAAAGCAAAAGGTCAAAAATATTTATTCACATCCATGTAAAGCATTTCCACATCATTATCTTTTAAAATTGTACATACGAGTTCCTATATATTATACCATAAATTTTATAAGCTGTGGTCTCAAAAATATGCCAAATAAACAAAACATTAAGGTAAATATACTTCAGCACCTTTGAACCAATTTTTACGTATCTACGAAACAGCTACAATATGTGAAATCATTTGAGATTCATAAGTAATAGTTTTATTTTACTTTAGTTACCTAGTGTATTAGCAAAATAAACGTTATATTTGTATTTGTATGTCTAAATCGGCTGTCAATACATAGTCTTTCAATGACCCTCGTATATACGTAAAACACTGGCGTTAGCAAGTCCCCGCTAAAAGACCCTCGTACTTGGGCAAAAACCAACGCAAAAACTAACTAGCGCGTGCGGCCGCGGCATCGCTTTGATGTGAGATCTTCAAAGTGCCGACGGAGAGGATCCAACTTATATTTATTCCGTAAACTTTGCCAATATCAAAGTTTACGGAATATTTATTCCGTAAATTTTGCCAATATCTACCATGCCACCAAATTTCATTTCTTTCTAACCTTTTGCCACAGCATAAAGAGTAAACCAGCAGAGCAACTCTTCAAATTGGTGCGAGAAACATGCACAAACTTTTTCGGCTACTTCCCGATGCAGAGCGATAGGTCAGTCTCAGTATACGCTTTGCCGTTGACGAGTGTTCACCGTGAATACCAGGGCCGTATTGAGTTGCTTTGTTGTGCGTTTGCCGGTGTTATTATGGATGTGTTGGAACGATGAATGCATCGTTGTTCAGCTTCGCTCTGTACAAACACGTCAAGAAACATGCATTCCGAAAATATATTCATACCTTGCACAATGGGGTATTTCCGTGCTATTACCTGAACAGATTATTTCCGCATAATCTTTTCATAGATGTCTTTTAATCGAAATGCCGACCACTGTTCCCGACCGTGCATATAATTATCACTATGGGATTTTTGGCGGATATAATATTCTCGCTCAGGTCCTGTACCAATCGCTTCTCTAACGCGACTTGAACGAAAGATTCAAGGTTATCAAAACGTTCTGAAAGATTCGGCTTGAGTTTCGCTGCTGGTTTACTCATTATGCTGTGCTTTTGCTGTCAAAAAACCTCCCCTTCTGGACCAAATACCTGGTGGTGACAACGGGTACTGTGGCTCCAGCGGCAAATTTCTCGGCCCTCGAGTGCTTTTGCGACTGGCAGAAAATTATGTCGGAACTTGTGGACAGTAATTTGGCGGTGTCCCCAAGATAATCGGCTTGCTCCCAGTCAGAGTTCAGTAGAACGTTGAGGTTCATCTTCAAAACGTGCGCCGTCGCGTTGAAGCAAGTTTGCAGACGGACGCATGGTTGGTTCAATAGAAGAGTTATGGTTCTCCCTTCCAACGCGCCGTTTTTGTTTTCCTTCGGTTTTCATTATGTAACAATGGGGCGAGTTAGCTGTAGTTAATTATAAATGCTAGTCATACACATAAACTACTATTACAAAAAACTATACACAGGGTGTCCCTGAATTTCCTTGACACGTGATATTCTCGTAACAAAAAAAAAGTTCAAACAAAAACTGAGTGGAATTTTTGAAAGTGCTACAGGGTCTATCATACCATGCTCTCAACATATTTTTGTACTTCAACCCTTAAAACTTACCCCTAACTTTTTTTTCAAATAGTACCAAATAGTCTTTATTTTTGTAGTTCCCTTTTCATACAAAAACCTATTTTTTTCAAGCATCATAAGCATGAAATAGATAAAACAAGGATTCAGTTTCATTTTTACCCGTTTTTTTTTTTGAGTCAAGCAAATTCTTATTTTATTTATGTAATGCTCATGAAGTTACGAAAAAAATAAGTTTGCATATAAAATCAAAAGTACTAAAAGATTTTAAACAAAATAATGATTTAATGTGTGTAGGAAACACTATCTGGTGCTATTTGAAAAAAACAAGTTGAGGGTTTTAAGGATTGAAGTGCAAAAAAAAGGTTTAAAAGCATTGTATGATAGACCCTATAGTGCTTACAAAAAATTCCACTCAGTTTTCGTTTGAACTATTTTTTGTTACCGGAATATCACGTGTCAAGAAAATTCAGGGACCCAAGTATTTGCGCAATTCAATTCACAAAACTCAACGTTTATATCCAGATTATATGAATCTATTTATGAAAACGATATCAAAAACGTTCATTCTATTGAATAGTGTAGCTAAATTATAAAATTTGACAAAAAAATTATTTTAGGTGACATGGTTTAATAGCTTGAGTTAATTAAAGAACTCTTTTGCCTTCTTTGTAACAATATAGTCACAGTCATCTAGATTTTTTGTTATTTTTTGCAGCACAAAGATTTCATCCCATTTTATACTGTGGCCTCATTCCTTTTAAAGTGTTCACTGAAGGTCGACTTTGTTGCTTAATTAAAGATGTGTGATATCGCCTTTGGTGCTACAATACAACAAATCCCCACGTAATTTGGTAAAATTTCATATTTGCATTGAAGGGGATGGTCTATAATGTACTTTTAAAGAAGAAAATTGGTGAAAGAAGCAGTTTTTGAAAAAAAAAATAGTTAAAACTCTGATTTTCACCACACTTTCAAAACGTACCCAAACCGTACAAGACAATTTTAGAATCGAAAACCTGCATGACAGACTTCAATAGTGTCACAAAGATGCAGTGTTGCCAGCGAGCAGCAGTTATCAGTTAATGTACTTCACGAAAATGTGCAATTGCAATTTTTTTAGGTTAGTGAAAAATATGGAAAATTCATTCAATGTGTTTTGGAAAAGATGAAAATAAATCATTTTGGGACTTTCAGACACAGATGTTCAAAAGGGATAAGTTTGCCCTGATTTTGTTTTAGCAGAAACTGAAATGGAGGTTGAAGGTGGTGTCGTTATACTTAATAGGTTGGGTGAAATATAAAATATATTTGAATTTAGGCTATTTTAGGTTTGTACCAGGTGGTTACGGGGGGGCCTGGGGGGGCTCGGCCCCCCAGAGGTTACTGATATCAAATATGTTGAAAAATCTAACCAACCTCACCTCAGTCGCATGTTTCAATGATTTATTGGAGCTGATATCGGCCAAATATAACAATAAAGCTTAATCACAAACAATATTAAAGCCACCGATTTTACATAAAAAGCTAATATACAAACTAAATAAAACAAACAATAGTACATTATACCTACTTAATAATAAACATCAGCTAGAAACAAAGGAATATTTGAAATAAGATATCTTTAAATTTAGTTGGTTAAGAATGTAGAACGATTCACGATTTTTTGTTATCCTTGCGCAGGAGCCATGCTAATCTTCTCTCTGTAACGTTTCAATCTTAGTATATACAGGGTTATTCACGCTATTCGACACGGAGCATTATGGTTAAAGTATTTGATAAAAAAGAAAATAATAATTTAGGATGGATAGAGACCCATGAAGGCTACATTTTAAAAGTATTTTCATGTTATACAGGGTTGTCCCAAAAGCACGGAATATATCAAAGTTATGTTTTTTAAATGGGACGTATATTATTGCATATTCAGATTCCTTGTTGAATTATATTGTGACTTTATGTATCATACATGGGACTTAAAGCGAACCGTTTAGGTGTAAATCACCATTTTCGATATAAGTAGATATCAGGAAAAAATTGAATATCGCAGAGATTATAAAATCTGGAAGGCTGTGACTTTGCCGTATTACTAAGCATAAAATGCGTCAGCTTTGATGAGACTGTCAAGTTCAAATTACGTTTATGCTTGGAGAAACCGGTCGATTAATTAAGGAAACTTCGATCAGCGATAACTTGATTTTTTCGAATGGGAATACCTAATTTTTTTTTATTCAGTTAAACGTAGAATTTGATAACCTTTCTAATGATATAAGGTTGTGAATATCAATCTCTGGTAGTTTTCATTTAATTTTAAATTTTCAAACAAATCGGAGTTTTTCAATTTTCCTGCCTATAAGCAACGTAGCAGGCCATGAAATATAAACAAAAACCTGTTCAGGCAGAAGAAAACAACTAACTGAGCTGAAAAATACACACGAACTAGACTAAAGGGACAAGACTATAAAAATTACTCACAACAAACAAAGTCTAACCAGAAACAACGGCGGTAACATATCTTTGGTCAAAGAGAAGCTGGAGTATGGCAGAAATGGATTTTTTCACTGCCTACTAGCTACTGAAATGTACTAGAGATTGGCAATTTCCAAAACCTTAAAAAAATTTGAAATAAAAAAAACTACTAGAGAATGTTGTAAGCAGTTTATTATTTTCATAATAAAATTTGACATTTAATGATATAAAAAAGTATATGCAATTCTGTCAAAACTCAAGTCAAAAGTACCTCTGACTGGAGTTCTGAAAATGTTTCAGTACCTATTAGCAAGATCGCAGAAAATGAAGAATCAATTAAAATTTGTTCAAATTATAAAACATATCTTAAATGGCAGAAAATGTAAATCTCATTTGTCAGTATTCCTTTTTTGCAATATTGCTAATAGATATTGAAAAGTAGAAGGGCTCCAGTCAGAGGTATCGACTTCGACGCAAATTAGTACTTTTTTATACCATTACATATGATTCATAGTTGCGTGCTGGAGCAACAGTCGCTGGTTGTTTCTATTTCATATCAGGGTTTTTAATTGTCTTCGAAATTTTTAAACTCTAGTAAGTTGCGGTAGCTAGTAGACTGTAAAAAATATCTATTACTATCATACTCCAGCTTCTCTTTGATCTTAGAGATGTTATCGCAGTTGTTTCTGGGAGAGTTGGTTTGTAAGGGATTTTTATAATCTTGTCAATTTAGTCTAGTTAGTGTGTATTTTTTAGCTAAGTTAGTTGTTTTCTTCTACCTGAACAGGTTGTTGTTTATATTTCATGGCCTGCTACGTTGCTTATAGGTAGGAAAATTGAAAATCGCCGATTTGTTTGAAAATTTAAAATGAAATGAAAACTACCAGAGATTGATATTCACAACCTTATATCATTCGAAACGTTATCAAATTCTACGTTTAACTGTATAAAAAAATTAGGTATTCCCATTTGAAAATATCAAGTTATCGCTGATCGAAGTTTCCGTAATTAATCGACCGATTTCTCCAAGCATAAACGTAATTTAAATATGACAGCCTCGTCAAAGCTGAAGCATTTTATGCTTAGTAATATGGCAAAGTCACAGCCTTCCATATTTTATAATTTCTGCGATATTCAATTTTTTCCTGATATCTACTTATACCGAAAATGGTGACTTACACCTAAACGGTTCGCTTTAGGTCCCATGTATGATACATAAAGTCACACTAGAATTCACCAAGGAATCTGAATATGTAATAATATATGGGGTGTTCCATTTAAAAAACATAACTTTGATACATTTCGTGTTTTTGGGACACCCTGTATAACATGAAAATATTTTTAAAATGTAGCCCTTATGGGTCTCTATCCATCCGAAATTTTTGTTTTCTTTTTTATCAAATACTTTAGCCATAATGCTCCGTGTCGAATAACGTGAATAACCTTGTATACGGTCGAAGCGATGTTAAATATCGAGCAAATGTTGGCACCACCGCATCTATTATCATCCGTCAAGCAGTACCTCACTTCTAAAATTGTTCTGGGTGCATGCCTTACTGATTTTCAATTTTTTTCCGAAAAACGTGCTTCTTTCGCAAATTTTTTTTTAAATCACATAACAGACAATCCTCTTTACATTGATAACAAAACTTTCTCAAATCGCGTGGGGCGCCGTTGCGCAATAGACCCGGTAGGAATACTGCTTATTCGACCAGTCTACAAATAAACGAAGGGTCCAGGGAAAAAACAACATTAGTCCATTTCTATGCGAAATTGAGCTGTCTGTCCTTATGGCATATTGTATTTACTATCAGATAACGAAATCGTTAAATGGCGAAAGCAGCTGGAGTCCGCAAAATAACAACTACAAGATAGGCTATACCCGGGAAGAGTGGCATCAGTAAAACTTATATTTTCGATTTTCTCCAAATCTGTCCGGATGGACTATGGTCGTTCTTCCCCTGAACCCATCTGTCAAAGTTTACGGAATACATATAAGTTGGATCACTCCGCAAAAATATCAAAACGGCCTGCCCCTTGCCCCGTCACCCCGGTACACCGGTAGCAGTGTACTGACGTCAGCCGGGAGATACGGGGCGGCGCAAAGTAGAGGTTGAACGTGTTTAACGCGAAGTCTATACAGTGTCTCAAAAATATCGGATTTTGTTATCTCGGATTTGTTTGCAGGAAATGGATAACATTTTTAGAAGTTTGAGAGTAATCAATTTCGCGAGAAAAGATATTACCAATCAATTTAAATTTATTAACGGATGGAGAATGACAATCAGATCCATTCTTATTTTGTGGTAAACCTTGAAATGTAAGGGATATAAATACAGGGTATCCCACGACGATCAAGACAAGAAATATGTCGGAACTTGGTAGTAGTACAGAATTATATTTTCAGGCATGTAAATTAGAGCAGATGTGTCTTTTTTGGCATTGTACTACCCAATGAGGTATTTGTTTTTGGTCACGTGACATTCGATTCAAAATTATCAATGGGAATGTGCCTGTGTTCCTCCCGATAAAACAATTCCAACAAACTAGCACACTTGGGGTCTCAAGTTCAAGAGCTACAGGTACTACAGGTACCACATGATTATCTTTTAAAATTGTACATACGCATCTATACCACAAAATTTATAAATTGTGATCTCAAGAATAAGCCAAATAAACAAAACATCAAGGTAAAAATACTACAGCACCTTTGAACCATCAGTTTTTACTTATCTACAAAATAGCTACAATATGTGAAATAATTTGAGATTCATTAGTAATAGTTTTACTAGGCTTTATTTTTAATATCCATTTATGTAACTTAGTGCATTAGCAAAATAAACGTTATATTTGTATTCGTATGTCTAAATCGGCCGTCAAAACCTAGTCTTTCAATGACCCTCGTATATACGTACAACCCAGGCGTTAGCAAGTCCCCGCTAAAAGACCCTCGTACTTGAGCAAAAACCAACGCAAAAACTAACTGGCGCGTGCGACCGCGGCATCGCTTTCATGTGAGTTCTTCAAAATACCGACGGAGAGTGATCCAACTTATATGTATTCCGTAAACTTTGCTTCTGTTTACCTCGTGTTTGAGAAGTGTAGCTTTATACAGCAACACTTTCAGCTCTTCCGATGATATGTCGGTAGCATTCACAACCTTCCTCACTTCTAAATTCTGTTGATAACACATCAGATTTTTGATGACTTTCGTATGAAACGACCTCATTGTGTCAACAGTGTCAGAATACAGGGTCTTTATACAAATCCCCGACCAACAGGAAGGGCAACAGGGTACTTGCAGAAAAAAATATTATGTCGTCTACGCGTTCCTTGGAGCCTAGTAAACATGACAAAATCACTTGTTTGGTTTTTTGGAATCGGCTGTGAGAAATATTCCAAAAATTATTTCAAATGGCGGAAAATGCCGCGCAAACAGCCTCTGATGTCAGTGAATCCTATAGTGATGGGATGTAAAGTATTGATATTCAATATCGATAGCCAGATCTAACCTAACATTTTGACATGGATCATTATAACCACAGTCACGCACAAAAGTACAAAAGTCAAAAAAATAAAAGTTAGGCTAGATTACTAATTCACTTTGTAGGGATGGGCTTGAATTAGATTCTATCTTTGGATTAATTCATAATGGGATGCGCCGAAATAAAATGATGGCTTCGATTAGTTGCGAATCTGGGTCACAAACAGGATGAACTGTGATAACTGTGTGTGACTATCTTAGATGGGTCCCGATAACCCAGGCTGGTTTCAGACCGGGTCGCAGTTGTTGTGATCAAGTACTGTCCCTCACAACGCATATAGAGGCAGGCTACCAGCAAAACATGAAGACAGGAGTGGCGTTTGTTGACCTCACTGCCGCATACGATACGGTCTGGAGGGAGGATCTCCTACATAAGTTGCTGCTGGTGATTCCCTGTCAGACCACCACAAGACTCATAAACAACATGTTATGCGACAGAAAGTTCCAAGTAATCCTAAACGAGAAAGCAAGCAGGCAACGCAAATTGAACAACGGACTTCCACAAGGCTCAGTACTGGCCCCCTTACTTTTCAATCTATATATATCTGACATGCCAGAAACAGTCAGTTACAAGTTTTGCTATGCGGACGATATAGCCATAGCTTTTTCCGATAAAAGCTTCAAGAACGTTGAGCGTACTCTTTCTAACGACTTGTTAGCCCTAAACAACTACTTCAAGAAATGGAGACTAGTACCGAGCCCCAACAAAACTGAAGTTTCCTGCTTCTACCTGAATAACAAACTAGCTAAATATGAACTGCAGGTACTTTTTGCAGGCGATCCCCTGAAACATAACCATTTCCCAAAATATCTTGGAGTAACGTTAGATCGCACCCTCTGCTATAAGAAACATCTCGCAAACACTGCAGGAAAACTCAGAACACGCAACAACATTATCCAAAAGCTGTGTGGAACGACGTGGGGTGCCACTACTCCAACTCTACGAACCAGTGCACTAGCTCTTGTCTATTCGTGTGCTGAGTACTGTGCGTCTGTCTGGATTAATAGCCATCATACCAGACTAATTGATCTCCAACTAAATCACACTATGAGACTTATTACAAGCGCAGTAAAGACAACCCCAACTCAATGGCTGCCTGTACTTTCTGGAATAGCCCCACCGCAGCTGCGAAGGACTGACGCCCTTCTAAGGGAGTATAACAAGATTACGGCCAACAACAGACTGCCCATCCACCGAGCAATACCCCCGTTGCAGATAAACAGACTTAAATCCCGACAACCACCAATAAGGGATGCAGAAGGGCTTAAAAACCAATAACTTCGACTCCTTAAACCAATGGCTCTCCCAGTGGGAAGGTTTTGCGGAACACCACTCGCGATGCGCATTTATGGGGGTAGCCTTACTTCCAGGATCAGAACTACCCCGGAAAGAGTGGGTAAAACTTAATAAGAGTCCGAACAGGCCACGGCAGATGTGCCGACTCCCTTTACAAGTGGGGCTATGTGCAATCTCCCTTATGTGACTGTGGCGCGCCCCGCCAAACTATTAACCATATTACGAGCGAATGTGAACTGCGTGCGTTTCAGGGATCGCGAGAAGAGTTCTTCACAGCCACACCGTTGGCGCTGAAGTGGTTGAAAGGACTGGATATCAACCTGTAAATACCAAAGACTATGTATCTTAGTTTGT
Organism: Callosobruchus maculatus; assembly: GCA_951848785.1. Taxonomy (NCBI): domain Eukaryota; kingdom Metazoa; phylum Arthropoda; class Insecta; order Coleoptera; family Chrysomelidae; genus Callosobruchus; species Callosobruchus maculatus. The sequence continues at coordinate 13,668,387 of CATOUR010000056.1, forward strand.
AGCTGTATCTGTTTTATTTTAGTATAGGTTATAATAGTTTTTTTATCTATATATTTACTATTGTCATGTTTTTGAGCCATACGATAAATAAAATAAAAATGTGATACCTATCAGATATTAAAATGTATTGCAATGAAAATGCTAGTGGGTTAATTGCCTGTTTCAAATATGTTTAAGTACCAATAAATTGAGTCGCATTGTTAAAGAATTCAGATCATCTCTAGTTTGCAGTTGAATCTCACTGACTTGCGCTGTAGCAGTATCGATTGTCGATATCGATAAGATACCTGTGACGTCAGCCCTTCTTTTAAGTCACGTGGAAAAATTTGAGTATATCCTTATTTTATTTTGTAAATATCTTTTTTTGGCTGCCAGTAAAATCATGTTTTTTGTTTCCTACTGCTTCTTGATATGATTTTCTTTACGCTATGTATACTCCCGAGGCGATTTCACGACCTCTGCAAGTACCCTATTCGACTAATTGGCGACCCGGCCTTAACGCTCCACCTCCAGCCACTTTCTCACCGGCGTGTGGTCGGTGACCTCTCGCTCTTCTACCGATATTCAAAGGGAATCTGCTCTTCTGAGCTATCCTCTATCGTTCTGCTGCTCACCGCTCCTGTCAAATGCACCCGCGCGACCGCTGCATCTCATCCTAAGGCGGCTACATCAGGAACCAAGCGGTATGGCCGCACATTTATTCCCATGGTGTCCAAGGCTTGGAATGGACCATCAGGAGATGTATTTATTGGTCCTGCGGGTTTTGGCCCATTCAAGCCCCGCGTTAACAAACATCTCCTAACATGACATTTACACAGCAGCCGCGATATTCTGGTATTTAGGCTCTGCCTACGCGCCACGCGGTCTGCTCAGTTATAAAAAAAACAGATAGACGCGATAATAATCTATATATTTTTATACGTTTAAATATTCATTCAAGTACAAAACAACTATTAAATACAATATACATAGTTATTTGTTCTATAAACTTTTCTCTGACGAGTATAGAAGACCTCCCGATGTATAATGGATTTTCACTCCAGAGTGATAACCTCTGAAACAAACACAAAATTTGCGAATCAGATGTATAGAAACATAATATGTAATTAAAAATATAGCACAACAAAAATATTATATAGTTCAGGTGTTGACTTGGCACAGCCCGTCAACATTTGTTGCTACCGCAGTCATGCGAGAGGAACTTAGAAAAACAGAATAATCATAATAACACACAGATCCGTATTACAATTACACTCCGACATCAGTACTCGAAAACGATCAATACAAACTATACTGGGACGTTGAAATACATACAGACAAGACTATCCCAGCCAATAGACCAGATATAGTTTTCCAGTCAAAGGCCTATTAGATAGATATTGCCATTCCCAATGATGAGAATATTCAAAACACGTACGCTGGGAAGATATCTAAATACACGGACCTTGCCATGGAAATAAAATGACTTTGGAAACAAAACAAAGTCACAGTTGTCCCCCTCATTATGTCTGTCTCAGGTCTTACACCAAATACGTTTACACAACACCTTCAACAGTTGGGCCTGGACGAAAAGTTACACAAAGTATTCCAAAAGTCTGTAATTCTGGAGACCTGTAATATTGTGCGATCTTTCCCTAAATTCCGATCAATAATAGTCCGGGTGTTGACTTGGCACAGCCCGTCAACACTTGCTGTACCGCAATTATGCGAGAGGAACTTAGAAAGTCAGATGAAATAATAATAATAATACAGTGACAAAAAACTTACTAGGATGCTTACCTAACGGAGAAATAGAAAAATGTTTATTAATTTTGTAAAAAGATTCTAAAAAGTCTGGCTTCAGCATGTAGCATGTTTTTAATAGAAGTACGAAAACTTGACAGTGTTTGTATTTCAATAGAATTATTTAACCGCTTATAGAAGGTGGCTCAGTGTAATACGGATCTGTGTTTTCTATTAGATTGTTTATTGTGGTTAGTGTTTGGTGTATCATATTGGCTGCAGAGTTATGTTTGTCTGTGTACTTGGTTCCAGTGAGAGTTTTGCATGCGCTTGTTGGTCTATTGTTTCTCTCTGTTGGTGGCACTTTCTGTAGCTGTCGTCGGTGATGGATGTATCTTTAGTTATGTATTTCATGTAGTTCCGTGTCGCAAGCACTTGGTCTTGGATAGCGAGCATAAAACCCTCAGTTTCTGGAAAGAGTTGGCCATCCTGCCGCCAGGTATATGACTGTCTTTCATTAATGTGCTCTTGTGTAATGCGGTATCTGTGTTTGCCATTGAGTGCTTTTTGTGACCAGGTGTCTATTTTCAAAAGCTTTTATTTAACTTGTAATTTATGTACGCTTGTTCGGGTGGAATCTTGCAACTCAATTTTGAAGCAGATATCTTCAACCGATTGGGCTGAAATTTTGTACACACGTTTAGTTTGGATGACAATGCACGATAAGTTATATGACGTCGTTCTAAATCCAATAGTGGAATAGTTATTTATATGGGTATTCATATTGATATGAGAACGCCCAGTAGTTGCTAAGTGGAATGACAATCTAATGAGAGGAATGTCATCGCTGACAATAGACACAATATATCCACTGATGTCATTTTTAGTCAAACGATGCATTTTATTATGAGAGTTTGGGGAAAATACTATTCAAAGCCGGCAAGTTGTTTTATCACTGCATGAACCTGACGACCTGAGAGAAGAGAGTTTTTGCATTTGGCGCTCAACTAGAGGTTTGCGGTGTGAGCAAAAATCTGGCAGCAGTCACAGGAGATTCTGGATCGAATTTTAAGAGTTCCTTTATACAACCTAGGTCATCACCAGGTTGTATCGACGACGGTGACGACATCGACATGAGGTTAGGGGATAGCTAACGAACCGCTGGTGCACCGAGCAACCACGAAGGGTAGACCGGACAGCCGGTGTGTATGACTGTGACAGCGACGTAAGTGGTAAAGAAGATCCGCGGTAAGGATTTTCCAATAATAAGTTGTAAAGAAACATTTGGGGTGGTGGACTGACTTTGGGGAAAGTAGAGAATTATGGCACGTCCAAATACTGACTGTCAGTAATATAGGCGTCCGTATTTAGACACTAATGACAGCTGCGCATGCGTATTTATGGTGAAAAATAAGGGAAATCAGTAATTAAATATGGACTGTCCTTATTTCTGACCGGATACGGGAAGGCAGTATTTTTGTCACTATTTTGTTGGACATGGCAAAAGAGACATCTCAATTGCCATTTGGATAGAACAATTAAATTGAGTGCTGTCTGTCATTACTCTCGCGTCTGTTTTTACCGTTTTTGCTTCAAGTTTTTGGTGTGTTTTTGGCTACTGTTTTGTTTGAACATTATGAAAAGCATGTTCGAATTTCCTGCGTGTCGTGATATTGGAGTTGCTTACCATGGACAAAGGCAAAGCCAAAGCGACGAGATTAAGGTTCTCGTATGAGGACGAGCTAGTCTTGTTAAAGGAATTTCTAAACAACGACCCAGTTGTAAATCCAAAAGCTTGGGAGGTGATACAGTCACATGTGCTGTTAGTAACTGGCAAGAAGTTTCTCATAAAAACTTTGAAGCAACATCTTCAGATGCTTCTGTCCACGTTTACAGAGAAAGAGAAAGTAGAACAACTGAGGTAAGTTCATCTTGGTATAAATTTTAGCAACGTTTGAAGAATTGCAGTATTACATGTTCATTCCTTGATGTTACAGTTAATTATGGTATGTTTTTAGGTCTGGTATTGAAGAGCCGGTATGTGAACGAACTTCACTGCTACAAGAAGTGAGTTCATTTTGTAAGGAATACCATTATGACTTCAAACAGAAAAGGGAAGGTCTGTCCAAGGAGCAACGTACCTCAATCCTTGGGAAGACTGTCAGAGAAGAATGTGCATAGGCATATTCAAAAGCACAGGATCAAGGAGCTGAACAAGTACCCACAGAATGTGTTCCTGAGGTGCCACAAGACCATGCTTATGCATGTAAGTATAAAATAATAACAAGTTTTACCTATACATAAAAATAAAGCTTCCATGGAAAGTGGAGGTTTTTAAGGCTTGCATTATGTACATAGGAAAATCATTGAAGGAACCCACTACATGCTTTTTAGACGTATTGACTGTTGCTTATAATTTCCATCTTGGATACAATTATAAATCAATAAATATCCACAGAGCACTGATGAGAATTTCAATTTTGATTCCAGGTACTGAAGGAATTCTTGGGGCAGGGGTAGTGATAGAAGCACACCCTGACATCCAGTCCCCAATATCGTCCTATGTGCCATCTAAGAACTCAGCACCATTGAACCCTAGTGTTTCTATATATACAGGGTTATTCACGTTATTCGACACGGAGCATTATGGCTAAAGTATTTGATAAAAAAGAAAGTAATAATTTCAGATGGATAGAGACCCATAAAGGCTACATTTTAAAAATATTTTCATGTTATACAGGGTGTCCCAAAAACACGAAATGTATTAAAGTTATGTTTTTTTAAATGGAACACCCCATATATTATTACATATTCAGATTCCTTGGTGAATTCTAGTGTGACTTTATGTGTCATACATGAGACCTAAAGCGAACCATTTAGGTGTAAATCACCATTTTCGGTATAAGTAGATATCAGGAAAAAATTGAATATCGCAGAGATTATGAAATATGGAAGGCTGTGACTTTGCCGTATTACTAAGCATAATATGCGTCAGCTTTGCTGTCAGTGTCAAATTTAAATTACGTTTATGCTTAGAGAAATCGGTCGACTAATTAAGGAAACTTCGATCAGCGATAACTTGATTTTTTCAGATGGGAATGCCTAATTTTTTTTATACTGATAATCGTAGAATTTGATAACCTTTCTAACGATATAAGGTTGTGAATATCAACCTCTGGTAGTTTTCATTCAATTTTAAATTTTCAAACAAATCGGCGTTTTTCAATTTTCCTACCTGTAAGCAACGTAGTGGGCCATGAAATATAAACAAAAACCTGTTCAGGTAGAAGAAAACAACTAACTTAGCTGAAAAATACACACTAACTAGACTAAAGGGACAGGATTATAAAAATTCCGTACAACAAATCAACTCTCCCAGAAACAACTGCGATAACATCTCTAAGGTCAAAGAAAAGCTGGAGTATAGCAATAATAGATATTTTTTACAGTCTACTGGCTACCGCAATTTACTAGAGATTAAAAATTTCCAAGACAATTAAAAACCCTGATATGAAATAAAAACAACCAGCGACTGTTGCTCCAGCACGCAACTATCAATCATATGGTAATGGTGTAAAAAAGTAGTAATTTGCATCGAAGTCGATACCTCTGACTGGAGCCCTTCTATTTTTCAATACCTATTAGCAATATTGCAAAAAAGGAATACTGACAAATCAGATTTAAATTTTCTGCCATTTAAGTTATGTTTTATAATTTGAATAAATTTTAATTTATTCTTCATTTTCTGTGATCTTGCTAATAGGTACTGAAGAGTTTTCAGAACTCCAGTCAGAGGTACTTTTGACTTGAGTTTAAACAAAATTGCATACTTTTTTATATCATTAAGGCCCGGTTGCACCACAATATTTTATCCAGGATTAAAACATTATCTGGGATTAAATCCTAGATAATTTTATAGACGAGTTTCACCACATTCTTATCCAGGATTAAGCACGTATATCCAAGATAAAATTTAATCTCCCATATTTGGCGGATAAAATGTTTAATCGGAGATTTAGAATGCAGATGACAGTTGACTCAAAAGTCAAAACCTAACCTATTTAAACTTATTCGAGTTGCGTTTTGGGTTTGATTATCTTTGAGAATGGCTTTGAGGAGGTTATATGACTTGGCGATGGAAGAAGATAGTAGTGAGGACGAGGACTTCTTAATCCGGCGACCACGCCGCTCACGATGGATCCGAGAACGTGAGGAGAATTTTGAAAAACATGATGATGTCGACTTTGCACAGCGATTCAGACTATCAAAAGCTGCGACTGTGGAAATACTGGACCCGATCATAGATGATATAGAATTTCCAAATGATAAGTGAGTAGTTGTTTGATGTATGAAACGTCCAGACCTTAAATTTCAAATTTACAGGAATGATGCAGTGTCGCCTATGAACCAGCTTCTATGCACACTGAGATATTATGCAACTGGCTGCCACCAAATAACAGTTGGTGATTTCAGTGGAATCAGCAAATCGACCGCCCACAGAATCATCCACCGGGTCAGTGCTGCTATTGCATCTCTGCGTCCAAGATATATAAAACATCCCGAAACAGTAAATGATGTGAAAAGGGCTCAAACAGAGTTCTATGAAATTGCAAGTTTTCCGAGGGTTTTGGGTGTAATTGACTGCTCTCATGTTAAGATAAAGTCACCAGGTAACTGAATAGGTGTATAATATGTATGCTGAGAATCTATATATTATATAAAATCTCTCTCGTACCACACTGGCCAATTAATGAAGCCACATAGATTGCAATTGAAAAAGATTAATTCCTTTTGTGATTGAATCTGCAGCTTTCTTCAGAATACAGACTATTTAAGAGAACAAAAAAATCAATTTTTGACATAGTTATTATATTTGTTTTATAGGAGGCAATGATGCAGAGCTGTATCGCTGAGCCAATCCTCATGGAAGTGCTGGAACTGATCCAGAGCGGGGCAGTAGGCCTCCACCTACAAATAAACATGCAATATGTCAAACAAGTTACACTTGGTGAATGTAAAGAATCTACCCACCAGTTTTCATTTGGGACTGCCTCTCCTCTGCTGCTTTTTTGCGTGCATCCGCCTTCAGATTTTTCCACGTATTTTTCAGTGTGTCCGTGGTTCTTGGCACTGAGGTTTGAGAATTAAATTCTATACGGATCTTTTCCCACACCTCACTTTTCTTCCCAACCGACACTGCATCGGTTTTTTTATTTTCGATCACGCCGAAATATTTCTTGATTAAGTCCAGTAATATATGTTTCTCATTATATACCATATTGGGATCTCTTCTCCTCTTTCCCTTTAACTGTGAGCTCGTCTGTTCAGCCATTATACAAGACACAACCACAACAAAATCTCAATAGAATAAAGGAAACACCGCTATCCGCAATGACCACAACCAGAATTATGTCAAATTCATGTCAAATTCTAAAAATTGTGAGGTTATAAATGCTCCCGTTATGCTGTTGCCACGTCTTAGTTTGAATATATCCGAGATTAGTTAATCCTAGATATATTTGCGCAGGTGAAACAGAAATTAATCTAATCGCGGATGAAATACTTCGATTAATTTTATCCAAGATTACGTAATACGGGATTAGTATGGGTTTGGTGAAACCGGGCCTAAATGTGAAATTTTATTATGAAAATAATAAACTGCCTACAACATTGTCTAGTAGTTTTCGTTTCATTTCAAAAATTTTAATGGTTCGGGAAACTGCCAATCTCTAGTACATTGCAGTAGCTAGTAGGCCGTGAAAAAATCCATTTCTGCCATACTCCAGCTTCTCTTTGACGAAAGATATGTTATCGCCGTTGTTTCTGGTTAGACTTTGTTTGCTGTAATTTTTACAAGCTTGCCCCTTTAGTCTAGTTCGTGTGTATTTTTTTGCTAAGTTAGTTGTTCTCCTCTACCTGAACAGATTTTTGTTTATATTTCATGGCCTGCTACGTTGCCTTTAGGTAGGAAAATTGAAAAACGCTGATTTGTTTGAGAATTTAAAATTAAATGAAAACTACCAGAGATTGATATTCACAACCTTATATCATTAGAAATGCTATCAAATTCTACGTTTAACCGTATAAAAAAAATTAGGCATTCCCATTTGAAAAAATCAAGTTATCGCTGATCGAAGTTTCCTTAATTAATCGACCGATTTCTCCAACCGTAAACGGAATTTAATTTTGACACTCCCGTCAAAGCTGACGCATTTTGTGCTTAGTAATATGGCAAAGTCACAGCCTTCCATATTTTATAATCTCTGCGATATTCAATTGTTTCCTGATATCTACTTATACCGAAAATGGTGATTTACACCTAAACGGTTCGCTTTAAGTCCCATGTATGATACATAAAGTCACACTAGAATTCACCAAGAAATCCGAATATGCAATAATATACGGGTTTTCCAATTAAAAAAAAAAATAACTTTGATACATTTTGTGTTTTTGGGACACCATGTATGACATGAAAATATTTTTGAAATGTAGCCTTTATGGGTCTCTATCCATCCGAAGTTATTATTTTCTTTTTTATCAAATACTTTAGGCATAATGCTCCGTGTCGAATAACGTGAATAACCCTGTATATATCAATATAGTATGAGGATGTAAAATGATAATAAAAATGTATATGGTTATAATATACAATTTTCTTGATTCCTTCAGGGCCAACTAGGAGTAGAACTCGAAATACTCAGGGAGGAAGAACAAATGCCCTAGCATATTTAACACAAAAAGGGGAGCGTGATATGAAAATAAGATGGAAAGAGTTAGAGCTCGAAGAACGGAGATTGCAACTTGATGAAAAAAAATTGAACATTGAAGAAAGAAAGAATGCATTGCAAGAGGAGGAATTGAAACTCAGGACACAAGAAATGGAATACCACTATAAGGCTACCATGGCAAAATTAGTGCGAAAAGACGAACTGACATGGACATTGAAGAAAAAAGACTGGCAAATCAGCTTGTAGCCAGTCAGCAAAAAATGTTAGATCATTAAATTTTATTAAACAGGCCATCAAATGATTAAAAGCTAACCATTAATAGCAACTTTTTTTTTATTCCTACCCTTAAGTGTAATATACAGTGTGGAACAGCCAAATGGAATAAATTCGTTAATAAATAAATGAGGGCGTGTTGGGAAAAATGCTCGGACAAGTCGATTTGTATTTTTAGTTGCGCATTTTTTTCAAAAATAAAAAATTATACAGGGTGTATCATGTGACTGTGGCCAACACCAACTTTCTTATTTTAGATACAACACCCTGTATATTATTTATTTTTTGGATCCCTCAGAAAATTCTAGACATATTTCATGTACAATTTCCTATACCTATCTTCAACTGCTTCGGAAATATTAAGTGTTTTCAGATTTATTACAAACATTCACATTAAAAAAAAGTATTTTATTTCACAAATTCGGTCAATACTAATTTCCCATTTAGCTGTTGATAATGACAAAGTAAGAAAAAACTGTTCCAGCTTTCCTTTTTACTGATATAATTAAAAAAGAAACAAAAAAACGTTTTGTTTATTTTCGCACTGTGCACGCACCTGTTACGGATTCTCGCTATTGTTATCAGTCCAATTGGGTTTTAGTTTAGTTATCTGCATGACAGTAGCAATCAGTGTCAGTGCTATTCTCGTTTGAATTTCTTTAACTTTACGTTATAATATCAGAAAAATGGTTTATTTAACAGAAATGCACAAAATAATAATTCTACAAATGATTGGTTATGGAGATAACACACGAACACAAAAGGAAGTTGCTCGCTTATTTCACGAAAAATTTCCCAATTTGCCGGCTGTATCCCAAGGAACAATAAGCAAAATAGAGAAGCAGTTTCGCGAGCTAGGTCATGTAAGACAGATAAAAAAGGTTAGTGGTCATGTAGTAAATAATGATACGAAATTGGATGTTATGCTTGAGTTTCAAGAAAACCCACATACTTCTGGTCGAAAAGCATCATCACTGTTCAACGTTAGCCATACATCAATTTTTCGAATATTAAAGGAAAATAAAATGCATCCTTACAAAATGATACGAACTCAGGAGCTATTTGATGACGATTTTGAGAGGAGAACGTATTTTTGCGAACAAATGATGGCAATGTTAGATAACAATGTGATCCAATTAGATGTTTTGTTTTCAGATGAGAGCACATTTACACTTCACGGTCACGTTAATCGACAAAATTGCCTCTATTGGACTGATGAGAATCCTCACTGGATGAGAGAGGAACATACACAATATCCTCAAAAAGTTAACGTTTGGGCAGGAATTGTTGGTAATCACATCGTAGGCCCCTTTTTCATAGATGGTAACTTGAATGGAGATAAATATTTAGAACTGCTCCAAAATGATGTCGTGCCAACTTTGGCAAACTTACATCCTGATCCAGCAAACCCACAAGTTCCTGCTAATACAATATGGTTTCAGCAAGATGGAGCACCTCCTCATTACCAAATCAATGTCCGGCAGTACCTGAACCAAATTTTTCCAAATCGGTGGATAGAGAGGCGCGGATCGATGGAATGGCCAGCACGATCTCCTGATCTGACGCCCTTAGACTTCTTTTTGTGGGGATATGTCAAAAGTATTGTTTACAAAACTAAACCCCTCAACCTAGCTGACTTAAGAGAACGAATCACGCTTACAATTAGATCAGTCACGCCTGAGATGTTGAGTAACGTTAGAAGACATTTCTATTCCAGATTAGCATGTTGCCAAGACGTTCGCGGCGAGCATTTTGAACACCTCCTACATTGACATTAATGTTTTTTTCCAATATTATGAAATAATTAGTATTACTTATTAGTTATTTAGTGTAATGTAGCGAATTTGTGAAATAAAATACTTTTCTTTTTTTAATGTGAATGTTTGAAATGAATCAGAAAACACTTAATATTTCCGAAACAGTTGAAGATAGGTATAGGAAATTGTACATGAAATATGTCTAGAATTTTCTGAGGGATCCAAAAAGTAAATAATATACAGGGTGTTGTATTTAAAATAAGAAAGTTGGTGTTGGCCACAGTCACATGATACACCCTGTATAATTTTTTATTTTTGAAAAAAATGCGCAACTAAAAATACAAATCGACGTGTCCGAGCATTTTTCCCAACACGCCCTCATTTATTTATTAACATTTATTCCATTTGGCTGTTCCACACTGTATGATGTTACATGAATGAATCGAAATTCATTGAATTTATTTACATAAAAAGAAACATAATTCCAGGAGAAAAGAAACAAATAATTCAAGAACAAAACTTTATTAAACACCAAAATACACATCCAACGTAGGTGGTGTTACATGAAAATATTCTGCACTTTGGCTGCCATAAAGACAAGTATGACAATTGGATAATAAAATTGCTGTCTTGTACATATTTGGTACATCTTGCATCAGAATCTTTTGGTTCTTTTTAAAATCTACAAATGCAAATTGTGTAATTGGTTTTTGGAATCCCCACTCAACATCAACTCTCAATTTTCTCATGGATTCATTGAACTGTCGTTGATAGGGTTGCAAGAGCTCTTGTCTGTTTGGAAATGGAGTAAGCACTAACTCCATTACACCATATCCTTGATCTGCAAAGAGGCAGAACTTCTCGTTTTCACTAAATACTGCCACTTGTTCCAATTCTGCATATATTTCTGATGCTCTGAAAATTCCTGCATCATGCCTCCTACCTTCATATGGACCTTTCAAATTTGCAATTATTCCATCTGGGCACAGTATTGATTGGAATTTGAGGCAATGGGCTCTTTTATGTCCTGAATAATAGTTTTCTTGTAGCACTGAGGGGCGGCAGATTTGTCTGACTGTACCATCCATAAAGCCCCAGCAATTTTCTACTGCTCCTCCTTTAGCTCGAATAGCCTAAAAGTACAATATTGATGGTAACCTTGCGTAGAGTGATTTCATTGAAAAAAAAAAATAGTCTCACCTGTGCATAATATTGCATTTTGTTTCTATCCAACCACTGTAGGTTTTGGAGCCTGTCTAAAAATCTTCCATTATTTCTAATAATAATATCCGTTGTCGTCAGGACAACCTCGCTTATTGCTTGAGATAAATTCCGTATTGGAGCAATATCTCTTAGCCGGTTGGGATAAGCCAATCTTCTCAACACAATACACAGTGCCACTAGGTCTGGAAAATAACAGGTTATGAAGAAGTTTGTATTGCAACTATGTTTTTCATATACATACTGTCAACTTTAACTCTTCTTGGAGTCCGAACTTCCTCTGGAATCCCCAAAATGTTGGCCAGCCTAGGGATATCATGCCTTTCAAATCGAAACATTTCCATGATTTCTTTATCGGAATAATTGTCCAATGAGAATCTAGCCCTTCGTTTCTGTGTTGTCCGGTGTCTCGATTAATTAAGACATGCAATATGATATATTCAATATCATCATCAGTAGCACCCCCTAGTATGGCAGTTTCTAACATCTCTTCCATTATTCAGTCTTTTTATAAAATAAGTAGACACTCGGATCTAAACTACAAATGTAAACTCAAAATGACAAGAACAAAGAACAACATAACCTTACTAACAAGTGACAAATTGACAAATGACATCTCATTTCGATAGTCATTAAACCTCCAAATAAAGTCTGTTTACAGTGCTTGCCATAATTCTGTTTTCATGATACAAATAGTGACCAGTCCGTAATAAAATAAGGACCGTTTTTATTAGTGCCATTCAGTATTCGGAAGGTACCATAATTCTCTATTAATAGGGATACACTCGTGTTGTTAGTGAACTCTTATCACCAACACAGTTTTAAGGTTATGTTTAGAGTAGGTCTATATTTTAAGTTTAGTTTAAGGTTTCCATGATGTCTAATAAAAGGAAATTTACGAAAATGACTGGATATCAGAATAGCGTAAATTCTAAGTTAGAAACTGTCGTTCAAATGATGGCAAATAATATGTATTTTTAGATATAATACGATGATGTGTTTTGTTGTAAGAGTTTGGGGAAAATATACTTTTCAAAGTCGGTGAGTTGTTTTATCACTAGATGAATCTTGTTTACGACCTGAGAGAAGAGAGTCTTTGCACAGTGAAAGGGCTTGTTGAGAGTGACTCGAAAAATAATGTGACGACATTTCAAATCATCTATGGTGGACCATCCAAGATGGTGAAATAGTTCTTTTTAATGCACTTCTGCAATATGGGTATCAAATAAAAGGGCTTGCCGAGAATAAATAAAAATTTTGTTTGATATAAATGCAAATTAATAACTAAAAAGTAAAAAATACAAAGAAAAAACTTTTTTAAAAAAAAGGTTCTAAAAAAAGAAAATAAAATGTTCCTTCAGAGTGTGAACTATCAACTTATAGCCTCATTATACACAATTTATATTATTATAAAAGCTTGTTCTAAAGGAACATTTTATTTTCTTTTTTTAGAACCTTTAAATAAAAGCTTTTTTAAAAAAGTTTTTTTGTTTTAATTTATTTCTTGTTGTAATTGTGTGTGATTGTGTGCGTCTGCTGCGTATTCTGGCCAAGATACTCAGGATAGAGTGAGTGGAGTATAGTTTTTGTCTGCTTTTACTATTGTCCTATATAAGTTTGTCTGTTTGCTTTGGAAAAAAATTCTGAGCGTTTTTGTTTTGTACGTAGTGACTGTATATCTATAATTCCTCTGCCCCCTTGTATGATAATGTTGATGTTTTTAATATCAGTGTGCGAAATGTGAGGACCGGTATTGCAAATGTGTTAATGGCTTTTGTAAGATGTCTGGAATTATTATTATACTAGTCAATTTTTAACCGATTAAAAAGGTGGCTCACCATCAGTCGAAGCAAGGGGGGCAGCCTTCGACGTCCTGTTGTCCGACGTCTGGGGGGCCAGCTGGGTGACGGTGATGCCGCTCCGACTGAGCGTGTTGATGATGTCGTCGTGGGGCGGCTTCGGGGGCGCCGTGGCGGTGCTCACCAGCTCCACCTCGTCGTCGCTCAGGTCGATGGTGGCGCCCTCTGGGGTGCTCTTTGAAACGGCGGCGGCGGCGGCGACAGCGCGCGCGCTCGCCGGCTGCAGCAGCGCGCACGGGTTCATCCGCAACACGGTGTTGTTGCGCGCCTTCTTTTGAGGAACGGTGGTGGAAGTCACGCCTACGCCAGCGCCTGGAAACGCAACAAAAAACCGTTCAGACAATGGGGCGATTCGGAACGCGCTCCCGACCGTCACGCGTTGGTTAGATTGACATTGACGTATGATAGATAAAAAAATGGAGTTAAGTTGATTGACTCAGTACTTCCCACATATCATGATTTCATTTTATTGTTTTCCCATTGCATGAAGCTATAGTCTGAAATCCCCTTGCAACTAAATATCGCCCATCCGCCCGCAAAAACAACATCCAACACAAAAACCCTCGTAAATAGTTTATGCGTCTCCCTCCTTAGTATCTAGGGCGCCTCTTGACTGCATGCTTCAACTGGACAATGCGAAACGATCAAGAGCCTCCAACCGGTCTAAAAACGAAGTTTGAGCTGATTTTATGTTTTTGGTTTTTTTATTATTGCTGCGCGCCGCCACTGACACGGTTTTTCAAAAACAGAGTCGTTTTCCATTCTCGCAGAGGTAGTAAATTCTGTGTCAAAATTGTATTAACATCAATTCAATAATTTTCGCTTTACGCAATATACATAGAACGAAATAAAGCAAAACTCGTATGTACAGATCACAAAATTGGTTTCTGTAATAGGCAAGCCAATGTTCGGATGAACCTAAAAAAGTGTAATATGCCACTAGGTATTTCTTCTACACTCTCTTCACCCCTCCCAAAAAAAAATAGAAAATGATCAGGAACCCGTAAAACGCCTAAAAACAAAGTTTGAGCTGTTTTCATATTTTTAGTTTTTTTATTATTGCTGCGCCGCCACTGACACTATCTTTCCAAAACATACGCGTTTTCCATCCTCGCTGCGGTAGTAATACTGTGTCAAAATTTCATTAAAATGAATTTAACAATTTTCGCGTTACGCGATATCGAACGATAAAAAATACTCGTATGTATACATAATAAATTCTAAGTCCTGTGGTTTCTATAATAAGCATGCAACGTTCGGATGGACTTAAAAAGTGTATCATGCCGCTAGGTTTTTCATTCACATATCAATGGACAGCCCATTACGAATACAACAAATTTTTCAGTATTACAACCCACCACCCCCCAACCACCCCAAATTCACGCCCACCCAAGAAAAAGTAAAAAATGGTCAGGAACCCCTAAAACGCCTAAAAACGAAGTATGAGGCATATTTGAAATTTTTCGTTTTTTGCTAATTACTCCGCCCCCGTATAATGATTTTCAAAATTATAGGAACATTACTTACTACGACCCCACAGCATAACGCTGCCCAAATTTCATCACAATCCATGCAGCGGTTACTGAGATTACGAGGGTAGAAAAACGCGACAGACAGATCGACAGACAGACCGACGGAAATGAGTGACGTGGATTTTCGTTATGTAGACATCATAAAACGCCCAAAAGGCGTATTATCTCGAAATCGAAAATTTTCGCGATCACAATAATACTCCCCTGACCTATCGGTGTGGGAAGTGAAACATAAACAAAATGTTAGAACATAACAGTGTAAGAGTGTAATCATTCGATGAAGTTCAGATAAGTAATACTACAGGCCTTTACGGAAACAGTGATCTGGATCCGAATAGATCAGTTATATGTCAAACAGCTGTCAAGTAGCATTTATGATTCCATGAATTTAACGGACATCGAACAACGAAAAAGTTGGTTTAACAATGAAAAACAGATGGTAAAGTAAAGCAGCTACCGATCTGAATCATCCGATCGCAATCACTTACTGTACAAGAGTGAACTACCCTATTTCTGGCCGATCCCAGATCATTTTCCGAACGTCAGGATCAGTGATCCAACTGATCGGGTTAACCCGATCACAGTTTCCGTAAAGGCCTTACCTTATATTATATTCTTCTACTACTCTGTTATTGTAAGATCAAGAGTGACTTTTCATAGAATAATGCAATTCCTTAATAGTTCATTCTATGAATCTAAGCTAAAGGTGCTGTTCTGTGATGGGCCCTTGTTACTTGAATTACTCGTTGTCATGGGTTGATTTATTATTATTGAGGGTAGTTTCGTTCGGCATGCAAAAATACTAAAAATACTTCGGGGAAGTATATTTTACACTTCAGTAAATGATGAGTTTTTTGCGTACTTGTGTTCTTGATGAGGATTATAATTACCTTTAAGGGTGTTGAGATGGTCGTTTTTCCTCTTAACGGGAATCTTAGTGGCGGAATAGGCGTGGTCCATTTGGGCCGCTTTTGAAGCGGCCGCGACATCTACGTCACGGTTACGTTTGTAGGACGTTTTATTAAATCGACCTATCTGAAATTCAAACCATATTATTAATTTTCATTACATGCATAAAAAAAGGAATATAGTCGAAAACGGAGAAAAAGGGGGCTTGTTGCAAAATCAATGGCTGTTTTCTGGCGCCCATGCATTCAAAACGTATTCGTCTGCGTTTCAAATACATTCGTCCTGGCGTTGAAATAATGACGTCATGGTAACAATATTTCAAAATGTATTCAAACCGATTCAAAACCAACCGAACGTTAGTTTCAAACCAACATAACCGTAAATTATCGCTTGTAATTGTCATGTAATTGTAATGCTGTCATCGTAGCCTGTCATCGTAATTTCAAAAATTTCGAATGAACCAACACAAAACACAACAGCGAAATAAAACAAGATATGATGGAAGTGCAGCTGTGGTAGTTCTTAATTACTGGCGTATTCAATATATTGGCCTAGCAAATTTTCTGCAAATCCCGGAATTTTTTGATGCTTCTCTGTGGGTTAGTATAACCGATAAAAACCCATTTAAATCTTCTTTCAAAAACATTTCATAAATATTTAGAGTATTTTGAAGAAATTCTTCCTCTTGTTGATTCGCCAAATCAAGAACAACTGCTAGGGCACTTGAAATATCCATTCTCAATACTGACTATTGTTAATACGAGTACCAAAGTGGTGCCAAGTACATCCTGTCACAAAAATACATCGAAACTAGATAGGTTACTTGTTTAAAGTTTGGCGCCGTTTTTGAGATGTTTTCAAAACTGTTAATTCTAGCGCTGGTTGAAGTCTATGACATCAGCGATTAATGCGTGACAAATATGTGACAAATATGTATTCGAATACCTAAGACCGCCAGAAAACGCTTAATGAAATTATAGTAATGACGGCAGGTGCGTGAGTTTTGACAAGTGACAAATTCATCTTTTATAAAAGGTGGTAAAGTAGATAGCACAACGGTAGCACACTCTTTGCCACCGGTGATCAATTCTCAACTCCTGCATATTGTGTGTTTTAACTGTGAATGTGAACATATCACCGGACAATAAAAGTGCAATAGGTTGCAAGTGGGACGAGTGTTTATTACAAATGGTCCCCTAAATAACGGCTTTGAATCTCCGCTGTATTAGGGTCGTGGATAGGTATCATCATCATAGTCACAATGACCTAACAGACATGTTGTGAACTCGTAAAATGCATTAAGTCGGAGCTAGAGTATTACCGACACGAATATTATCAATAGCTTTAAAAACTGTAGCTAGCCATCGTTCGCGACATTTACTGACAGTTTAGTGACATTCTTGATACTCATATCTAGCAAACTGTTTCATCGTATCCACCCAGCGTGTAGGAGAACGGCCAAAGGCGCCGCCCACTCGGGGCATGACCCTGAGCTACAAGTTTCTCCATATTCTCGCTTCTTTGTATATGTCCGAAGAATGTAAGCATTCTCGTTGACACAATGGAGGATGGAGTCTCTTCGGATTATCGAGCTCATGCAGTATGGAAACGTTAGTTCGACGGGCGGTATAAGGCACTCTCAGCATTCTCCTCCACGTCCAAATTTCAAAAGCATCTATGCGAGCTCGATCTGGCTTTTCAAAGTTTCTGAGGCATATAAAAATATGGAGAACACATGAGTCTGAACCAGCAACATTTTGGTAGCTTTAGTGATGTTATGGTCACGTCATATTTTAGTAAGCTTTGTCATGACCACACGTGCCTGTTGTATGCACCGTCGAATCTCATTTTCACAGCTACCCGAATTGTCGATCAAAGAACCGAGGTACACAAAACTTTGAACTACCTCACAACGGCCTATTGACTTTATTTCTCGATGATTATCATGCTCTCTATCGACGATCATAAACTTGGTCTTGTTATAGTAAATACCAAGACTATATGTTGTACTGTATTGTTCTAAAATGTTTAATAGTGCTACTACTTCCTCCTGAGAAGCAACAATAAGGGTTGTATCGTCAGCAAATCTCAAGTTGGATATTTTGCTTCCGCCAATAGTTCTACCGCCATTCCAGTTGTAGAATACCTATATCATCACAAATTCAGAGTAAATGTTAAATAAGATGGATAGGTATAAACTCCCGAAACACCCAAACTACCTGTTGTTGGTTTTCCTTCTGGTTCTGATTCTTCAGGTGTTGTTCGACTTGGTTGGTTTTCTGTCGGTCTGTCCACCGCATGGCTTTATGCGGAATGGTCGGCCCTGCAACGTTTTCAGTGCCGTTGGAAGAGGTGACGAGCGGATCCTTGGGGAGCCCCCTGACGACGGCCGGTCGCTTGGGCCCGGGCATCGTCAGGTCGATCGGAGCGTCGTCCGCTTGCCGAGGAAGCCTCGGCCTGTGGAGCGGCTGTTGCAGCGTCCTGTGCAGCGGGGGTCTGGGGGGTTGCGCACCGCCTGGCCCGCCGGACGGTCTGCAACAGACGATCATATCAAAAGAAAAAATCATGTATCCTATGATATAAGAACCTACAAGCTACATTCGACACCCAAAAAAAAAATGGAGTCAAGTTGATTGACTCAGTACTTCCCACACATCACGATGATATCATTTTATTGTTTTCCCATCGCATGAAGCTATAGTCTGCGATCAAATCATCGCCCACACTCCCATCCTCGCCGTGGTGGTAATACTGTGTCAAAATTTCATTAAAATCAATTCAATAATTTTCGCGTTACACGTTATAGAACGATCTGAAACAATACTCGTATGTATACATCACAAATGCTAAGTCCCGTGGTTTCTATAATAATCAAGGCAGTATACGAGGGTTGCTCTATACCTCCGTCAATCCACCAGTACGCAGACAGCTGTTTCACGCTTATCTGCGATCATCAGTGCGCCATAGGTCGATTGACGGAAATAGAGAGCATCAGGTCTTTCATGTTAACAAAAGACCGGCAGAACTTTCTGTCATTTGCTAAAGCAAGGCAGTGTCCGTATGGACCTAAACAAGTGAATTATGCCACTAGGTTTTTCATTTATAGGTCACCACCCTCCAACCACCCAAAAATCACCCCTACCCCAAAAAAAGTAGAAAATGATCCGGCACCCCTAAGGCGCCTAAAAACGAAGTTTGAGGAATATTTGAAATTTTTTGTTTTTTGTTAATTAATCCGCCCCCCGTACAACGGTTTCCAAAATAATAGGAACACTACCCACTACGACCCCACAACATATAGCTACCCAAATTTCATCACAATCCATACAGCGGTTGCTCAGATTATGACGTTAGAAATACGCCAGATAGACAGAACCAACCGACAGACCGACAGACCGACGGAAATAAGTGACGTGGATTTTCATTATGCAGACATCATGAAACGCCCAAAATCTAAAATTTTCGCGAGCACAATACTCCCCTCACCTGTCGATGTGGGAAGTAATATCATGTACCCTATGAGGTAAGAACTATTATAGTCGACACTAAAAAAAACAAATGGTACAGCAATGAGGAAGTTTCCATTTTTTCAAATTTTATTTAATCAGACAGTCCTAAAGAGTTAGAGAACAACGGCGAAAAAATTTTGTAATTATCTCCATTAATAGAAAAGTTATAGTCCTCCAAAGTTTGAATTGCCGTATCCTCCGCGCGAAGCCGCTGTGACGTCACACGTCACACGACACAACGCAAGCCTGTGTATGCCCTGTCGAGGATGCTGCTCCCGTAAGCCACCGCGCCGCCGCCGGCCTCCTCGTTCGTGTTGTTATTCCTTGTTTTCAGTAGGGTAGGCGAGGCCGACGGTGACAAAACGATACACTGCAGTTTATTGGTACTCGTATTATTAGAATATGTCTAGCAGACCGAGAAACTATAAATATTGCATTGTACTCAGGTGTACTAACACCACCATAAAAACACCAAACAAATATTTCAATGGATAGCCTATTATGAATACAAAAAATTGAGTTTTATGACCCCCCACCCCCCAACTACCCCAATTTCACCCCCACTCAAAAAAGTAGAAAATGACCTCGAAATCTCTAAAACGCCTAAAAACGAAGTTTGAGCTGTTCCTATATTTTTAGTTTTTCTATTATTGCTGCGCTGCCGCTGACGCGATTTTCAAAAATCATAAAGATTTTCCATCCTCGCAGCGGTAGTAATACTGTGTGAAAATTTAATTGAAATCAATTTAATACTTTCCTAGTTACACCATACAGAATGATCAGAAGCAATACTCTCACATGTATAGATCAGAAAACTCTCTTGGTTTCCGTAATAGTTAAGGTAATGTTCGGATGCACCTAAAAAAGCGTATTATGACGCTAGGCCTTTCTTTCACAGGTTAGTGGGCGGCCTGTTATGAATACAATCATTTTGCCTATACCCAAAAAAAGTAGAAAATGATCAGGAACCTCTAAAACGCCTAAAAACAAAGTTTGAGGAATATTTAAAATTTTTGGTTTTTTGCTAATTTCTCCACCGCCCATGCACCGATTTTCAAAATTATAAGAACATTACCTACTACTACCCCCACAGCATATCTCTGCCCAAATTTAATAACAATCCATGCAGCGGTTACTGAGATTACGTGGCTAGGAAAACGCGTACAGACAGACCGACAGACGGAGATGAGTTGTGTGGATTTCCGTTATGTAGGTCATAATTATGTCGAGATCCACTTTAGGAGGATTACTAGAATCACCACGAACGTAACCTTCCTCCATACTTCAAAAATATACTGGCATCTGCCCGTTACAATAAACACTCCGCCGTTCCACTAAAGTCTAAATGTCCCACACCGTACAGCGCAGCGTATGCATAGCGGAGTCCCGGCTCCCGACTGTGGCTGCAGCGAACGATTATAATATAAAACTCTGCCGTTTTTTGGAATATTCAGATGATTTTTTCGACATTCTTCAAGTGAAGAAATAGACTATCAGATAATAATGAATTTTCCAAATTTTATTTTTTAGGAAACTTGTCCATTGCGATTTTTTTTCATGATAAGGTAGTAAAGGGTTTCCCAATAATCACGCTCGACCTTTAAAGTGTAATAAAATAAAAAGTTTAAATGAAACGAACATAATTTAATATTTATTTGAAGCTTTCATGACCATATAAGTTGTGCATAATGAGGCTATAAAGTTGATAAGACATTTCAAAAGAAAATCTGATTTGCTTTTTTTAGATTATTTAAAAACTTTTTTAAAAAACTTTTCATTGTTTTAATTTTTAAACGATAGACTTACAAGTGTGTCTTCCGATTGAGCCTGGCAGCGTGGTTCTGCAACTTGGCCAGCTGTTCCAAAGCCTCGGAGAACTTCAAGGCGGCTGACGAAGTGTCGTTTTTGGCCTGCGTAGTCGAGTTGATTGCTTCCGACTGTCCAGAGCCATTGTTCGTTCCCTCATTGTTCGCCGGGTGGTGGTCTCCCCGTTCAACCACCTTTGACGGCGCCTGCCAAAATTATTATCAGCATGATAACAGGTCAAATCACTACTTGTCGCCATTGCACTCTGCTAGAATTATACCGTTGCTGCTTTCAAGTCAGCAGAGTCAAGTATGCTGAGCAAACAATTTTATAGACGTGAAGCATAATTATCAAGCAGATATATCAGGTGAGCTATGCAGTATCCTCTGTTTAGGAAATCGTTTGAAACTGATTATACCCAGTTTTTTCTCATTTATTTCTAAAAATATATTACAATTATTGCCACCAACGAAGGTTATACCACAGCATAGTAAACAACCAGCACAGCCAACTCAGGTTGGCGGCAATTACACGCGCGTCCCCACTTTTGGATGATTATTTGTAGAGATGCTAACGATACTTTGATACTTGAAATGTATCGATACTTCTGCACTAATAGGTATCGAGTATTTTTGTCTTAGATACTTTTTGAGCGATTCCAAGCTGGTATCGCTACTTTTGTAGCGGTATCGGTATCGAAAATAATCACGAACCGAACGCGCCTTCATTGGCGTGTACAGCTCTATACTTGGCTAAGAAATATCGAATTGGTATCGGTATCGATGTTTTTATTTTCGCATCTCTGCCCAGACTTCACACCCGTAAAAATCATCCAAAGGTAAAATTCTGTGGGAACCATTTTTATATAGGAAATCCACAGATATACTGCTGGTTGTTTACTATGGTGTGGTTTCATAAGTGTCAGACATATTCTTTGTCTTTGTTACTTGACATAAGTAAAAAAGTGACAAAAACTTACGAATAGACCAAACTGGCCCTTAAAGTGTAGAATCGAACAAGAAAGGCCAAACTGTCGTGATAGTGACTGTTAATCAAAAGCTTTTTAAAAATCTAACATCGCGAGTATATCACTACAGCAATATTGTAGCCACGGATATGCTATCGTTATGGTGTATTAACGTACTCGTATCCAGCACAGAATCTTGACTTATTTAAGAGGAACATCATCTTCAAAATATTTTGTTATCTGATAGTATATAACCTTTACTAGCATTTTTGAAAGAAAACACAAGGTACTAATAGGTCTGTATGATCCTTCGAATTACTAATTTGCGAGGAGAATGAGAACAGCCTCTTTCCAAAGCTCAGGGAATTCACCTCTTTCCAGGCATGTACAGGGTGTTCTAAAAGTTGGGACTTTCCTCTTTAGAAGCAACCGCCGTTGAAACGGCGAAGCTAATACACGGTGAACCAGCAGCAAAACAGTAAAAAAATTACAAGCGATTACTCACTATTTGGTTGCTACGAAGTGTTGTAACTGCGGTTAACTGCGGTTCTGTCGCAGGCGTCTTACAGGTAAAAGTACGATTTACGATGTCTTCCTCAATTTGAACCATACGAGGTTGTCTAGGTCTTCAAGCGTGTCCACCACGATGTGGATTCAGACATCCTGTCTCTAGCTCTTTGCACGAGCGAGACAAATCGACGAGGTGCAGGGTGAGTACGGTTAGGGAAACGATCGGCATACACTCGCGAAGCCGCAGCGGTATCTTGACCACACTCACCGTACATTAAAATCATGTCCACCAGTCCATTATTTTCATAAGCGTGCGCCATTGTTGTTGTTTTTAAAGTCCGATCGTCAGATGTAGCAGGCCAAGCACTCTCGTACACTATGCCACAGCGACGCGACGTATGACGAACAGCCTGTTTTAGCGTTTTCTCATCGGCATCGGCACCGCTAGCGCTGCCTTGTTTGTTGTGATATTATGACATGGTGAGGCATTGCCCAACGACGAACTTAGAATTGAGGATTTCTTTAATGGTCAGTATCTGGTTTTCTCTAAATATTTCGTTTATACAGGGTGAGTTTATAGTACTGGCTCGGTCGATAACTACACTATTGTAGAAAATAGCGAAAAAAGTTGTATATAAAAGTTGTAGCCACGGATATGCTCCTTACTCAGAAAATATTTACATTTATACAGGGTGATCCATAACTACGTGGTGATGCAAACATGCATTTTTTTAAATGAGACACCCTATATATTATTCCATATTCCAATGTAGGGTATTGTTACATTATACAGGGTATTTCAAAAGTTATGTCCATTTGTATATTCAAATCGCGGTCAAATGAACGTACTGTATATCAAAAAGTAATGAATAAAAAATTATTTTTTTTACATGAGAAGATTAAAAATATCCTCTAGTTTCAAAATCGGCTATAAAAAGAGCCCGTGACGCTTATTCATATACAGGGTGATGTAGAATGCAAAATCTAGATTTTCTCCCTTTTTTTAAATGTAACCCCCAATATTTTATTATACCAAAGAATTGCTTTTAATATGCTCTTTCATCTTTGTATAGCACTTGTTATGGCTGGATTCATTAGTTTCCGAGATATTTCGATTTTTCTACAAATTTTAAATATACCTTCTATTTGTTTACTAAAATTTATTTATTTTGAGAAAATACTATCAAATTTCGCTTTTGCTTAACAAACAACTAAAATATAAGGCCACAATAGTACTTGATCAATAGAGAGTACCGACCCTGAATACCCTCAATGGAAAAATTAATTTTTAAAGCTCGTTTTTCACACAGTACGCAATTATTGAGCAGGTTATGAAAACTGTCAATTTTTCAAAGCCTACCTGGTAAATCTGCTTGATAATTATGCATCAGGCCTACCCAGAATTGTTTCCTCAGCATACTTTTACCTTATTATCTCGATGATTTAGGGTGTTGACTCCATCAAATAGTATCATAACCTTATAATTTAATTGTTCGTTAAATAAAAAACAAATGAGACAGTACTTTCTCAAAATAAATAAATTTCAGTACACAAATAGAATTTTAAATTTACCGAAAAATCGAAATATCTCGGAAACTGATGGACGTAGGTACAACAAGTGTTATATAAAGATGAAAGAGCATATTAAAAGCTATCCTTTGGGATAATAAAATACTGGGAGTTACATTTAAAAAAAAAGAGAAAATCTTGATTTTGCATTCTACATCACCCTGTATACGAATATGCGTCACGGGCTTTTTTATAGCCGATTTTAAAACTAGAGGATATTCTTAATCCCTTCATGTAAAAAAATAATTTTTGAATCATTACTTTTTGATATACAGTACGTTCATTTGACTGCGATTTGGATATAAAAATGGTCATAACTTTTGAAATACCCTGTATAATGTAACAATACACTATATTGTAAGAACGGAAATCATTAGCAGAATTTGAATATGGAATAGTATATAGGGTGTCTCATTTAAAAAAATGCATGTTTGTATCACCACGTAGTTATGAATCACCCTGTATAAATCTAAATATTTTCTGAGCAAGGAACATATCCGTGGCTACAACTTTTATATACAACTTTTATCGCTATGTTCTACAGTAGTGGAGTTATCGACCGAGCCGGTACTAAAAACTCGCCCTGCATGTTACTGGGGAAAAACACTCATTTGGAGTACTATCCGCTGTATGAAGAAAAGTCCCAACTTATGAAACACCCTGTATTTATTAAAGTGAATGTCGTTTGAATACCTGCGAGGTGGCGTTGTTGTTGGCGGGGGCGGCCCCATTGGCCTCCGTGACGTGGCCGCCGGTGGTGGTAGTGTTTCCGGTACTAGTGCTGGTGGCGGGAGGACATAGAGAATACGCCGTATTGAAGGTGGGCCCCCAAGAGGACAAAGGCACCGGTCCTCCGGCCTTGGTGGCAGCCAAAGCAGCCATGGCTTCGGCTGACGCGGCCGCCGCCTCTTTGGCGAACGTCGCCGCCATCGCTGCCGCTTCCTTGGCCGCTTCTGCAACATCGTCAGACACATCAAGCATTGGGTGCATTCAGCAGACTCAACAGTTGCGGAACAGCTACCAAATTTTCTGCTGAACGCGTGCGCTACCTAGCAACTACCGCTCCAGCGGTCGCCATTTTTTGTAGCGATAAAAAAGTACGCTCACTTGAAGCGGAGCGGAATAAGCTACTTTTGACCTTGTGAGTGTCACATGTTATAACACTTGTGTTATAGGTTATAGGTTATGTTGTCATATTTAAAAGAAAAAGCCCACACTACTTACACAGTCCAAAACTTTGATACAATTTGACATACCTTTTTTATTTTTAATAACCTCAAATGTGACCACTCATTTGATAGTCGTTCGAATAATGCTTTTCTTCAGCAGAACGCCAACTGTTGAGATGTAGCGGCTACAAAAGTAGCGGCTCCCGATCTTTCTGCTGAATGCAACCATTGTGTCGGCAGGGTTTGGCGACATTCCATCTTTTTTCTAATTTATTACGATTATGTCAAATGTCGCATCTTTTATTGAGATATATCAAAAATCAAAAGGCTCAAGAGATCAAAAGTGTGTTGCAATGTTTTTACAGAAAAAACACTGATTCAAGTCTCAATAAAACATCAATTATCAACACTCCCTAGTTTGCTCTATACGACACCAAATTGGTTACAGTTATATACTTTTGAGGCTCTTCCTCAATGTAACAAGTGAACATAGAGGTAGTAAACAAACCACTTCAGCATGGCGTGCTCAAAGCCATCATCTTTGATCAACATTGATCAGCTGTAACTTCGCAGTAACACTTCAAATGAGGAAGTTTCCATTTTTTCAAATTTTAGTTAATCAAATAGTCCTAAAGAGTTAGAGAACAACGGCGAAAAATTTTGTAATTATCTCCATTAATAGAAAAGTTATAGTCCTTCAAAGTTTGAATTGCCGTATCCTCCGTACGAAGCCGCTGTGACGTCACACGTCACACGACACAACGCAAGCCTGTGTATGCCCTGTCGAGGATGCTGCTCCCGCAAGCCACCGTGCCGCCGCCAGCCTCCTCTTTCATGTTGTTATTCCTTGTTTTCAGTAGGGTAGGCGAGGCCGACGGTGAATATGTCTAGCAGACCGAGAAAAACCACCATAAAAACACCAAACAAATATTTCAATGGATAGCCTATTATGAATACAAAAAATTGAGTTTTATGTTTTTAGTAATACTGTGTGAAAATTTAATTGAAATCAATCCTATAGTTTCCTAGTTACACCATACAGAATGATCAGAAGCAATACTCTCGCTCGCATGTATACATCAGAAAATTCTAAGTCGACGATCCGTAATAGCAGAGGTAATGTTCGGATGCACCTAAAAAAGTGTATTATGACGCTAGGCCTTTCTTTCACAGGTTAGTGGACGCCCTGTTATGAATACAATCATTTTTCAGCTTTACAACCCCCCACCCCCCAACCACCCCAATATCACCCCCATCCAAAAAAGTAGAAAATGATCAGGAACGTCTAAAACGCCTAAAAACAAAGTTTGAGGAATATTTAAAATGTTTGGTTTTTTTGCTAATTACTCCACCGCCCATGCACCGATTTTCAAACTTATAAGAACATTACCTACTACTACCTCACAGGATATCGCTGCCAAATTTCATAACAATCCATGCATCGGTTACTGAGATTACGTGGCTGGAAAAACGCGTACAGACAGACCGACGGAAATGAGTTGTGTGGATTTTCGTTATGTAGACATCATAAAACACCCAAAAAGCGTATTATCTCAAAATTGAAAATTTTCACGATCACAATGCTCCCCTCACCTATCGGTGTGGGAAGTAAAAGTCCATAATCATGTCATCCACTTTAGGAAGATTACTAGAATCACCACGAACGTAACCTTCCTCCATACTTCAAAAATATACTGGCGTCTGCCCGTTACAACAAACACCTTCGCCGTTCCACTCAAGTCTAAATGTCGCATACTGTACAGCGCAGCGTACTATGCATAGCGGAGTCCCGTGATGTGACGTCATGCAGATTTTCACCTCCGCGGTCGCTTTACGCAAATATAGAATTGAGTAACTCCGCCGTTTTTTGGAATATTCAGATGATTTTTTCGACGTTCTTCAAGTGAAGAAATAGACTATCAGATAATAATGAATTTTCCAAATTATTTTTTTGGAAACTTCTCCATTGTAAACAATGCTGTGTAACGCCAACTAACCTGAAAATTTTTCCAATGCAATGCAACCCATGTTACAAACACTGAACTTTTTGAGTCCCATCTCGGAAAACTGTTAAACTACACTCGAATATAGCGCAGCAAGTCCGTAAAGCTACACTACAGTTACCAACAAATAGCGAATTCAATTTGACTGACCAAGCATAAAAGACGCACAAACAAAACAAACGTTTGACAGTCGAGCTTCTACCGTAAATAAGTCGCACGAAAATCATGTCGGCGTTGCCAGCTTCTCAAAATTTATGTAAGACTTCAGAATTTACGGTTATGATGAAGAAATAATCAGTAACGCAGTAGAGGTCAACATATTCTATTGATTTTGCTGTAATCATTCCTAAACCATCAAAATACCCGTCTTTTTTAACGTAGAATGGAATATTTCTGAATACTATACAATTAAGACGATAGTAAATAATTTTGATTGCCGTATCTGATGGCCAATATGACAACATAAGAAAATATGTCGGCCTATTAGAATTAGTTGTTTACTACCTCTATGTTCACTTGTTACTCTGAGGGCTCTTCAAACTCTTTCTAAGACTTCAAGCATAGTGAGATGTTACCAAATGTAATCCCGTGCGTCAGGCAGAGGTCAAAAAGTAAATAACTTACAATATGATACGTAAGAACTGAGAATACTAGAAAGTATTGCTTACTCTGGGCAGTTTTCTCTTTTTCGAACTCCTCCCAAGCGGCTAATTTCTCTTGTTCGTTGAGATCGTCTTCAGGCCTGTTGGCCAGCAGTGCCTGTTGCTCGTGATACCTAAAAATCATCGAGAAATATACCAATGAAAACACTATCATTTTCTTGGCCAAAAAACTATTATGAATGTTATAATGGAGAACGACTGGTGATTGATTTGACCTCTTGGCTGGTTTTTCTCAAAAACCGCTCGAATGAGAAACAAATAGTTTAGCATCTAACTGAGAAAAGGCAAAAACCAAAATCCTAATCTAACTATATCATTATTAAGCGTGAGATCCGAGTGGCTCAAGACCACAAAAGAACCTCTCATGTCGTAAATCAAAATGCTTCTGTTTTTTTTTTTAAGTTTCTAATAAATCAAAAAAGGGAATACCTCTAGCGACTTAAACAAAGTATAGTTTTTTTTTACCTGAAACATATTGCGGAAACCATTTTACTTCCCACACCGATAGGTGAGGGGAGTATTGTGATCGCGAAAATTTTCGATTTTGAGATAATACGTTTTTTGGGCGTTTTATGATGTGTACATAACGAAAATCCACGTCACTCATTTCCGTCGGTCTGTCTGTCGGTCTGTCTGTCGGTCTGTCTGTCGGTCTGTCTGTCGGTCTGTCTGTCGGTCTGTCTGTCGGTCTGTCTATCTGTCTGTCTGTCGCGTTTTTCTACCCTCGTATTCTCAGTAACCGCTACATGGATTTTGATGAAATTTGGGCAGCGTTATGCTGTGGGGTTGTAGTAGGTAATGCTCCTATAATTTTGAAAATCGTTACACGGGGGGCGGAGTAATTAGCAAAAAACGAAAAATTTCAAATACGCCTCAAACTTCGTTTTTAGGCGTTTTAGGGGCTCCTGATCATTTTCAACTTTTTTTTGGGTGGGGGTGAATTTGGGGTGGTTGGGGGGTGGGGGGTTGTAATACTGAAAAATTTGTTGTATTCATAATGGGCTCTCTAATGACCTGTGAATGAAAGACCTGGCGCCATAATACAATTTTTTAGGTCCATCCGAACATTGCCTTGCTTATGATAGAAACCAAAGGGACTTAGAATAATTTATGATGTATACATACGAGTGTTGTTTTAGTTTTAGATCGTTCTTTATTGCGTAACGCCAAAATTATCGAATGGATTTTAATGAAATTTTGACACAGTATTACAGCCACGGCGAGGATGGAAAGCGCGCATGTTTTGGAAAAATCGTGTCAGTGGCGGCGCGGCAATAATAAAAAAACTAAAAATGTAAAAATAGCTCAAACTTTGTTTTTCGACGTTTTAGGGGTTTCTGATCATTTTTTACTTTTTTTTGGGTGGGGTGAAATTGGGGTGGTTAGGGGGTGGGGGGTTGTAAAACTCAAAAATGTATTCCATTTATAATAGTGGACCTGTGAAAGAAAGACCTAGCGGCATAATAGACGTTTGTTAGGTCCATCCGAACATTGCCTTGGCTATTACAGAAATCAAGGGATTTGGTATTGGTAGGGGTAGGTATTGATTCAGGTCGTTCTGAATTTAGTAACATGGAAATTATGGAATTAATTTTAATGAAATTTAGACACAGTATTATTACCGCGGCAAGGACGAAAAATGCGTATGGTTTTCAAAAATCGTGTCAGTGGCGGCACAGCAATAATAAAAATCTAAAAATATAAAAATAGCTCAAACTTCGTTTTTAAGCAATTTGGGGGTTCCTGATTGTTTCGTTTCGTCCAGTTAAAGCTGAATTGTGTCGTTTTAGTTCCTACGGAGAGATTTAGGAAACTATTTACTAGTTTTTGTGTTTGATGTTTTTTGACGACAGGCGGGCGATGACTTGGTTGCAACTGTTATGTGTGGGAAGTACTGAGTCAATCAACTTGACTCCATTTTTTTTACTTCCCACACCGATAGGTGAGGGGAGTAAATTTTCGATTTTGAGATAATACACTTTTTGGGCGTTTCATGATGTCTATATAACGAAAATTCACGTCACTCATTTCCGTCGGTCTGTCTGTCGGTCTGTCTGCCTGTCTGTCTGTCTGTCTGTCTGTACGCATTTTTCTGTCCTCGTAATCTCAGTAACCGCTGCATGGATTACGATGAAATTTGGGCAGCGGTATGCTGGGGGGTCGTAGTAGGTAATGTTCTTATAATTTTGAAAATCGGTGCAGGGGCGGAGGAGTAATTAGCAAAAAATAAAAAAAATTAAATATTCCTCAAACTTCGGTTTTAGGCGTTTTAGGGGTTCCTGATCATTTTTTACTTTTTTTTGGGTGGGGGTGAAATTGGGGTGGTTGGAGGGTGGGGAGTTGTAAAATTGAAAAATTTGTTGCTTTCATAATAGACTGTCCACTGACCCATGAAGGAAGACCTAGCAACATAAATAACTTTTTTAGGTCCATCCGAACATTGCCTTGCCTATTACAGAAGCCAAAGGACTTTTTCTGTTGTAAACATACGAGAGTATTGCTTTAGATCCTTCTATATTGCGTTACAAGGAAACTGTTGAATTGATGTTAATGAAATTTTAACACAGTATTACTTCCGTGGCGAGGATGGAAAACGCGTATGGTTTTTATAAATCGTGCCAGTGGCGGCGCAGAAATAATAAAAAAAACCAAAAATATAAAGACAGCACAAACTTCGTTTTAGGCGTTTTAGAGGTGCCTGATCATTTTCTGCGTTTTTTTGGGTGGGGGTGAAATTGGGGTGGTTGGGGGGTGGGAGTTGAAAAACTGAGAAATTTCTTGTATTCATAATAGGCTGTCCACATAAATCAACTTTTTATGTCCTATTACGGAAACTAAGGGACTAAGGGAATTTTCTGTATACATACCTACATACGAGTATTTATTGCTTTAGATCCTTTTGTATTTTGTAACGTGGACACTATTAAATTGATTCTAATTAAATTTTGACACAGTATTATTACCGTGGTGAGGATGGAAAACGCGTATGTTTGTTAAATATCGTGTCATTGGCAGCGTATATAGCAATAAACAAAAAACTAAAAGTATGAAAACAACTCAAACTTCGTTTTCAGATGTTTTAGGCTGTCCATTGACCTCTGAAGGAAAGACCTAGCGGCATAAGACAATTTTAGGGCGGGGCGGGGGGGGGGGGGGAGGAGGCTGCCGATGATGAAAAGAAGAGATGAAGCATTACAGAAATATAAGAAGTCTCGTAAGATATCTGACTTTGCTTTCTACAAAGAATTGCGAAATTCTGTTTGTTTAGCGGTAAGAAAGGAAAAAGCAGCATTTTTGTCATCGAAATTAAATTGTTCTAGCAAACGTGACCTTTGGCAAACAGTTAATCGTTTGCATATCAAAAGAAAGAGCAATACAGATATACCTTGCCACCTAAAAAATCCTTATGATATAAATAATCATTTTATTTCCGTTTTTAGTCCGTTGAATTCTTGTTCTGATGCAACTGCTTCTTACAATAGTTCTAAATTTTGTAATGATATCTCATTTTCAATCAAATTTGCCAAAATCGATGAAATTAAAGATATTGTGTTTGATCTGAAATCAGCTGCCTATGGTGCTGATGAAATAAATGCCAAGATGCTTCAATACTGTATCCCAGTTATTGCTCCATACATAACTCACATCATAAACTGTTGTATAGAAGCTGGCTACTACCCATCCATATGGAAACATGCTCTAATAAAACCACTACCTAAAAATAGCACGCCAAATAGTTTTAATGACTTGAGGCCTATTAGTATATTGCCTACTTTATCAAAAGTGTTTGAGAAGTTCATTTATAATCAGTTATATGACTACGTTATATCTAATCATATCATTCCTGAATCGCAATCTGGTTTTAGAAAGGGTTACAGTACAACTTCATTGTTATTGAATATTTCTGATCACATTATTAGATCTCTTGACTCTGGACTTGCTACAGCTCTTATTTTACTCGACTTTTCAAAAGCCTTCGACACCATCGATCATTCTCTTCTTCTTTCAAAGTTAAAATATTATGGCGTAAACGAGTTAGCGCATAAACTGTTTAAATCATACCTACATGATCGTTATCAGTGTGTTGTAGTAGACAATAGCTCTTATTCCGACTTCCAACCTGTGACTTCTGGAATTCCACAAGGCTCCATTCTAGGTCCTTTACTATTTATCATATATACATCGGATATTTTTAAAATTGTAAATAACTGTAACATTCAAGGATATGCAGATGATACCCAACTATACCTGTCATTTGATCCAAAATTCGTCAGCATAGCATCTGCTTGTATTAACGAGGATTTAGATCAAATACATAAATACTCATCAAGGCACAACCTGAAGCTTAATTCTGATAAATGCCAAGTCCTTATCTTTGCTCCACCATCTCAAGAACTTATTGTACAGTCAATTGATTTAAAAATTGAAGGAGTATCGCTTGCTGTTGTTAAAAGTGCAAAAAATCTTGGAGTAATTTTTGACTGTAAGCTAAGATTTGAAGAATATATTACACTTTTAGTAAAAAAAACTTATCTTGTACTAAGACTTCTGTATCGAAATGGCGGTATATTAAATGTTGGACTTCGGAAGAAGCTATCTGAGTATTTGGTCTTTCCTATTTTAAATTATGCTATCACGCTTTACTATCCTTTCCTATCTTATATTATGAAATATAGACTACAAAAAATTCAAAATTGTTGCTGTAGATTTGTTTTTAGCCTCAGAAAGTATGACAGAGTTTCTTATAAAATTAACGAATTAGGATGGCTAAAAATGGAGAATGTTTATCAATATTATACATCTGTTTTAGTTCACCGCATACTCATTACATCAAATCCACCATACCTTAGAAGAAAATTAGTTTTCAGACGTGATATGCATGATTTAAATGTGAGATATGCTAATAAACTTGCCCTGCCTAAATTTCGACTCTCTGTATTCATGAAATCTTTTACATATAACGCCGTTACTGTTTACAATAAAATTAATAGCACCTATAAAGATAAATCGATCAACAAATTCAAAGCTTGTGTTAAACGTTTACACCTGAATAATCAAAAAAAAGTAGTGTAATTACGCAATTTATTTCAATTTATACTTTTTTTTTCAATTTATACTTCGTTTGGTAGTTTTCGTTTTTCCCGAGGTTTTCCTGAATATCTGTATATTTGTATTTTTTTTACATGTGTTTTCAGTTGTATATAATATTCTCTCTATGTTATTTGTGTTAATTAAGTTATATTACTTAATTAAGTTAAGTTAATTAAGTTATATTACTTTTTGTTAAATTGGGGTTAAGTGGAGTAGCTGCATGCTAGACTTCGCCCCACATTCATACTTTGTATGTGTATTGTGTATATCAATACCCAAATAAAGGCATAATAATAATAATAATAATAATTTGGTTGCAAGGGGATCTCAGACTAAATCTTTATGCTATGGGAAAATAATAAACTGGTATCATCGTAATGTGTGGGAAGTACTGAGTCAATCAACTTGACTCCATTTTTAATATTCACATTGATGCACCTAACCGGAAAAAAGTTTTGTTAATTTAAAAGAGTTCGATGTGCCGTAGGTGGCGCCCTCTGTTCATGGTAGCAAAATCATTGTTGAATTCAGATTTCTCGTCTTAAAAAACCCCCGATACGTAATTTTAGATCGTTGTGCCGTTTTATTGCGGAATAATTGAGAAAAAAAGCGAAAATAAAAGTAAAACTTTGACACCAAGTCTCATGTTCCTATCTCAATGTTCATAGAAAAGTGAGATCTATCACCTGTCAAGCGTTATCAGTCGATTATCCAGACACCCTGTATGATCATAATAAACTTCATATAAGTTCCTCTTAGAAAGAACAGTGATTTTCAAAATAAAAAAAGTAAACACCATTAAAGTCGGTTACTACTCGTACATCAGACAAAAATAAGTTACCATACACTTTTAAAAATCAAAAACTCTTCTACAGATTGACCTAGATATCCATGAGCAACTTCTATTTTTCTTCTTTTTTTAATGAATGTCAACAAAAACAATTTTATTATTTAAAAAATAAAATAAAATACGGAAAGTATCTTACTTGTATATGAGAGGCAGTTTGAGAATCAGCTTGGCCAAAACCTCGTCTTCAGGTACGTTCGGCATCGGTCTCTGTTTGTTAGGTGTCGGATAACAGGAATACATCGCTTGGAGATCGACGCTCTTGTAATGCCGTTTAATCTGATATTTGTCGATCACTCGGTGAGCCACAGCCAGTTTGGTAACAGTACGTTGATACGCCTTCTCCTCCATTGTATCCTAAAAAATTGCGTTCAAAGAGATAGGAAGAATAAGAATATTTTTAAGCAACCGGATCAGAGCTTTCACATAAACACATAATTGAGTTTTTGAATAAAATTTTTTTTGTCATAAATGGAAAGATCATACATAAGTTTTATAATAAAACTGTTTTTGTTTTCTTTTTTTTCGCAATAATTCAAAAGTTATATCAAAATAAAAATGGGTTTTTGAATCGAGTACCGAAAACACGCCGACGGCTCTCGAACCCGTGTGACGTCACGATGGCGGTAACGATGCTCCTTTGACCAACGACATCCTACTCCGACACTAGATTCTAGATTCCCAGTCAATCGCGAAAATACGTACTGCTAAACTGGTAACTAGTGTATATTTGTTGCAACACAGTTGACGAATGAAGTTTGCAGCTCGAGACGAAGTCTATGATCGAAATAAATATGTTTTTGAATGTTTGAAGTTGATACCAGTAAGTAAGTACCTATAATCAAATATGTTTTGTTGAAAAGATCTCCTCAATCGGAGGATAGCCCAGTGGTTAGAGAGTCCGATAGTGGATCTCAGGGTCTTTGGGGTCTTTGGATCGAACCCCAGGCCTTCCAGTTTTTTTTTATTTTTTTTATCAAAAATGTTATTGATGTGCTTTTTGCACTTGTTACGCACATTTTTTTTACAATCAACATAAATATGTCTTTGAATCAAATTTTGTTAGACATATTACTTGCACTGCACAGTGCAAAAGCTAAGTACAGGAGGCGGTGGACAATTCAAAAAATCAGTGGAAATGAGGTTTGTCCGTGAATATCAATCGCCATTATTTTTTGTTAAATGTAATAGTTGGTTAATAAAACAAAATCCCTTCATCCATTCATTCATTCATTTTTAAGTTTTTTAATGTAAAAAAGGAACTCAAACTCGTAATCACATTCTGTTTATCACTTGGCATTATTATTTATTTAACTTTGGGCAATGAAGCTTAACAATATTAAATGTTAATAAAAATTTAACAAGCACTGTGCAAGTAATATGTCTAACAAAATTTGATTCAATCACATATTTATGTTGATCGTAGAAAAGTGTGCGTAACAAGTGCAAAAAGCACAACAATAAGATTTTTGATGAAAAAAATGAAAAAAAAAAGTTGGAAGGCCTGGGTTTCGATCCAAAGACCCTGAGATCCACTATCGGACTCTCTAACCACTGGACCATCCTTCGAATGAGGAGATCTTTTCAACGAAACATATTTGATTAGGTATTTACTTACTGGAATCTGTAATCTGACTTCAACTTCAAACATTCAAAAGCATATGTATTTCGATCGTAGACTTCGTCTCGAGCTGCAAACTTCATTCATCGACTGTGTTGCAACAAATATACACTATGTAGTTACCAGTTTAGCAGTACGTATTTTCGCGATTGGCTGGGAAACTAGAATCTAGTATCGGAGTAGGACGTCGTTGGTCAAAGGAGCATCCTTACCACCATGGTGACGTCACACGGGTTCGGGAGCCGTCGGCGTGTTTTCGGTACTGGATTCAAAAACTCATTTTTATTTTGATATAACTTTTGAATTATTGCGAAAAAAGAGAAAACAAAAACAATTTTGTTATAAAACTTGTATATGATCTTTCCATTTATCACAAAAAAAAGTACTTTTTTTCTTAATTCAAAACCTCAATTGGGAGAATCACCTTACAATGAATATCAAGTAACACAAAAACTACTAAATCCATAGACAAAAAAATACAAAATCCTTAGATTATTTTTTTCAATTTTCGATGACGGATTTTTTTTTTTTGGTTGCATATGATAGAGTACGTGATAAAAAGCATCTCATTTTTTTCTCCGATTTTTTTGGGCACAGGAAAGCCGTGAAAATAAGGAAAATATTTGAATTCTCCTAGGGCAGTGATAGGGCAGTGACGTCACTGCCCTAAAGGCGAACAGCCAATCAAAAGACAGATATGTGTGCTGTGTTGCCGCATTCTGATGGCGCGCGAAATGCCGGAGCTGTACGCGGGCTGGCTCATCTATCTTGTCTTCTGTTCCCGTCTGCGAGTCGGAGCTGTTCTTGGCAACAATGCACTGCTGAGGATTCGCGCGGTTGGCACTGATTGGCTGAATTTGAATTCCTTTCTTTAAACATTAGAATGGAATTACTAAAAAACAAAATGATGTGGAAAGTAACGAAATGCAGCAGTACGTTTATTTTTGTATGCACTAAGCGGTTATAACAGTTAAATCATTGTTCTTAACATCATGATACTAGTCCATTACCCATGTAATATGTATACTTGATGTCAAACGTCGCAAAATTAACAAATGGCAAGCCTTGAATAAACCTCCGTTGTTTTATCAACCTTTCTCTCAAAGCTGACATCGGATACGTTGCAATAAAAATGCATACTCACTAACGCTATCAGTCGGTAAACATAGACAGGCTTCTCTTGTCCGAACCTGTACACCCTGAATATGCTCTGCAGGTCGTACGACGGGTTCCAACAAACCGTCATCGTTATCACTCTGTTCGCGGCCGTCAGGTTCAGGCCCAGTCCGCCCACCCGTATCGATATCAGAAGCAGTCTGGAAACGACATACAAATTATATTGTAACATACTGTATATTATGGTAATCGTGTATTGTGTATTATAGTTGTCATGCATGATGTAAAGTCAAAGTGACGGTTAGATCTTTGACGTGAAAAATGTCATCGAATCGTCTACAGTTTTCGGGAATGACGGATGGGCGTTCTAAAATGTCATCTGGATGTCTCGAATCTCTCGAATAGGGTACTTGCAGAGGTCGTGAAATCGCCTCGGGAGTATACACAGCGTAAAGAAAACCATATCAAGAAGAAGTAGGAAACAAAAAACATGATTTTAATGACGGCCAAAAAAAGATATTTGCAAAATAAAATAAGGATAAATTCAAATTTTTCCACGTGACTTAAAACAAGGGCTGACGTCACAGGTATCTTATCGATATCGATAATCGATACTGCTACAGCCTAGGCCGCACAGTAAGTCTTACTGTGCGGCCTAGCTACAGCGCAGGTCAGTGAGATTCAACTGCGCATTCGACACGACATGATCTGAATTCTTTAACAATGCGACTCAATTTATTGATACTTAAACATATTTGAAACAGACAATTCACTCACTAGCATTTTCGTTGCAATACATTTTTATATCTGATAGGTATCACAGTTCATCCTGTTTGTGACCGAGATTCGCAACTAA
Source organism: Callosobruchus maculatus (assembly GCA_951848785.1). Classification (NCBI taxonomy): domain Eukaryota; kingdom Metazoa; phylum Arthropoda; class Insecta; order Coleoptera; family Chrysomelidae; genus Callosobruchus; species Callosobruchus maculatus. The sequence continues at coordinate 13,706,114 of CATOUR010000056.1, forward strand.
TCGAAGTCATCATTTTATTTCGGCGCATCCCATTATGAATGAATCCAAAGATAGAATCTAATTCAAGCCCATCCCTACAAAGTGAATTAGTAATCTAGCCTAACTTTTATACTTTTAACTTTTGTACTTTTGTGTGTGACTGTAGGTCTGTTCGCAGAGAGACTCACAAACCAGTCAGAGCCAATCAGTATTCGCCATTGCAGTTGCCAAACTATTTCTGACTAGTACTGGCCAATCAAATTAACGCTGACTAGTTTGTGATTGCTCTGCGAACAGCCCTTGTGTTTTGTGGTTATAAGGATCAATGTCAAGATGTTAGATTAGCACCGGCTATCGATATCGAATATCAATACTTTACATCCCATCACTATAGGATATCCCTGACGTCAGAGGTTGTTTGCGCGGCATTTTCCGGCATTTGAAATAATTTTTGGAATATCTCTCACAGCCGATTAATTTTGTCATGTTTACTAGGCTCTAAGGAACGCGTAAATGACATAATATTTTTTTATGCAAGTACCCTATTCTCTAGAGAGTTCGATGAAGTGTATACAGGGTGGGCCAATAGTGCGTGGACGGAGGATTGTGGGCTTACTAAAAAATATTTCAAAAATCTGTCACTTGATCATGGTAGGGACCCTTGAGGGCTATAACGTAAAAATATTTTCGCTTAAATTTTAACGTTCATACAGGGTGATTCATATCAAACTTAAATTTTTTTGAATGGAACCCCCTATATATTATTACATATTTGGAGTCCTTGGTCAATTCTAGTGTGACTTTACGTATCACACATGGAACTTTAAACGAACCGTTTGGGCGCAAATCACCATTTTTGGTATAAGTAAGTATTGGAAAAAAAATGAATGTCGCAGCGATTATAAAACTTAGAAGGCCGTGACTTTGCAGTACGACTAAGCATGAAATGCGTCACCTTAGGTCAGCCGGCGGAATTTGAATTCTTTTTGTACTTGGAGAAATCAGTAGATTAATTAAGGAAACTTCAATCACAGGTAACTGGATTTTTTCAAATGGGAATGCCTACTTTGGTTTAAAGAATCAAATGTAAAATTTGATTACCTTTCTAACGATATAGCATTCTCTATATCAATCTTTTTTGGTTTTCATTTTATTTCAAATTTTCAGTCAAATCGGTGTTTTTCAATTTTCCTGAATGCAAGCAACCTAGCAGGCCACGAAAAATAAACAAAAGCTCGTTAATATTGAAGAAATCAACTAACCTAGTAGAAATACGTAAACTAACTAGAGCAACGAGGTAAGATTATGAAAATTCCTTACAACATATTAGCTCTAACCGGATACAACAGCGGCAAGATATCCAATGTCAATGAATAGCTGGGGTATGACAGAAGTGTTTGTTTTTCACAGCCTACTAGCTATTGAGGTCTACTAAAGCTTGACAACTTTCCAAAATGATTAAAAATTTTGAAACAAAAGGAAAACTACCAGCCATTTATGCTTACAGTCTAATATGTTTAGACTGAAATTTCACATTTAATGGGATAAAAAAATTTGTCATTTCCGTTTAGTTAAGTCAAAAGTGATGATATCTCCAACTGGAGCATTCTGAACATCTATTGAAATAATTGCCAGAATTTTTCAATTACGCTATGTTGTAATTGTGTTTATTTCATGTAGTTCTCTGCAAATTAAATTATGTTTTACAATTCAAACAGAATGCAATTCAAGTTTCATTTTCCGCGATTTTGCTAATAACTAGAAGTACCTACTGAAGAATTTGAAGGGTTCCACTCAGAAGTATCATTACTTTTGACTTACGGAAATGGCTACTTTTTTATAGCATTAAATGTGAAGATTTATTCAGAATACATAGATATTCTACTGCCAGCAACAATCACTAGTAGTTTTCCTTTGATTAAATATTTTTTTACTGACTTTGGAAATTGGCTAATAGCTAGTAGGCTGTGAAAAATGAGCGTTCTTGTTACCGCTATTGTTTCTGGTTAGAGCCAATATGTTGTAAGGAATTTTAATAATCTCGCCTCGTTGCTCTAGTTAGTTTGCATCTTTCTACTAAGTTAGTTGGTTTCTTCCATATTAACAAGCTCTTGTTTATTTTTCATGGCCTGCTAAGTTGCTTGCATGCAGGAAAATTGAAAAACACCGATTTGGCTGAAAATTTGAAATAAAATGAAAACCAAAAAAGATTGATATCGAGAATGCTATATCGTTAAAAAGGTAATAAAATTTTACATTTGTCACTTTAAACCAAAATAGGCATCCCCATTTGAAAAAATCAAGTTATCTGTGATTGAAGTTTCCTTAATTTATCCTCTGATTTCTTCAAGTACAAAGAGAATTCAAATTTAGCCGTCTGACCTAAGGTGACGCATTTCATGCTTAGTCGTACCGCAAAGTCATGGCCTTCTAAGTTTTATAATCGCTGTGATATCAATTTTTTTTCTGATACCTACTTATACCAAAAATGGTGATTTGCGCCTAAACGCTTCGTTTGAAGTTCCATGTGTGATACATAAAGTCACACTAGAATTGAAAAAGGAATCCAAATATGCAATAATATATAGGGGGTTCCATTCAAAAAAATGTAAGTTTGATATGAATCACCCTGTATAAACCTCAAAATTTGAGTGAAAGTATTTTTACATTATAGCCCTCAAGGGTCCCTACCACGATCAAGTAACAGATTTTTGAAATATTTTTTATTAAGCCCACAATCCTCCGTTCACGCACTATTGGCCCACCCTGTATAAGGCACCACGGGTAGCGTGACAGTAGTTCAGTTGAGTTGAGTTGTAGATGAGATAAAGTTAAGAGGTATTGTATTGAGTTGTGAAGTAAAAGGGTAAAAGTTACGTCCTATTTGATTCCTTGGGTGAAGAAATGAGGCCGTCGTGACAGTATTATATGGTGTACTTCATCTTCTAAGGTCTCCCGACTTTGTCTTAGATTACGCTGCCCTAATGCGGTCCAATAAGTCCGAAACACGTGTCGGCAGCTATCGTTGTTTCCCTTTTACGTGCTTAGCCAGCTATTTGTTTTTTCTTTGTTTAATTACCTTCATGCAACTAATTCTTCTTTTTAGAATAAATTATTAAATACAATACGAACTCATTTGCCATAATTAGTTTATAAAAAATACATACAACAGATCAATAATGAGTGGGCCCTTCATGTTGACAAATGCACTCCTCTAGATAACGATTTTAGATATTTAAGGTGAACTTGAATATCTGAGGGCCTGAAAATGTTTGATTTCCTTTGCCTGAGGCTGAAGCTCAAAACGACGGCCAGATTTGAAATTGACACTCTCAACCTACATACGATACGAGTTTTCGTTCTGATAGGAAGCCAAATAACGATTTTGGATAATTAGGGTAAACTTGAATATCGGAGGGTCTGAAAATTTTTTATTTTCTTTACCTAAGGCTGACGGCCAGATTTGAAATTGGCACTCTCAAACTATACACTATACGAGTTTTCATCCTGATAGGAAGTCAGATAACGATTTTAGATTTTTTGGGTGAACTAGAATATCCGAGCGCCTGAAAATTTTTGATTTTCTTTACCTGACGCTGAAAGTCAAAACAAGGGCCGGATTTGCAATTGGCACTCTCAAACAATACACGATACGAGTTTTCGTTCTGATAGGAAGCCAAATAACGATTTTGGATATTTAGGGTAAACTTTGAATATCGGAGGGTCTGAAAATTTTTGATTTTCTTTACCTGAGGCCGAAACTCAAAACAACGGCCAGATTTGGAATTGGCACTCTCAAACAATACACGATACGAGTTTTCGTTCTGATAGGAAGCCAAATAACGATTTTGGATATTTAGGGTAAACTTTGAATATCGGAGGGTCTGAAAATTTTTGATTTTCTTTACCCGAGATTGAACCTCAAAACAACGGCCAGATTTGAAATTGGCACCCTCAAACTATACACGATACGAGTTTTCGTCCTGATAGGAGGCCAGATAACGATTTTAGATATTTAGGGTGAACTTGAATATCGGAGGGTCTGAAAATTTTTGATTTCCTTTACCTGAGGCTGAAACTCAAAACAACGGCCAGATTTGAAATTGGCACTCTCAAACTATACACGATACGAGTTTTCGTCCTGATAGGAGGCCAGATAACGATTTTAGATATTTAGGGTGAACTTGAATATCGGAGGGTCTGAAAATTTCTGATCTCCTTTACCTGAGGCTGAAAACGAGTTTTCATCCTGATAGGAAGCCAGATAACGATTTTTGCTCAATATCCAATAGAAGCTTTTGCTAAACAACACTCAATAGAAAAGCTTTGTTAGAATGATAAAATTGGGCCTTAATGTTAGCGCCTGGTTCACTAATTGGATGAATTGTTGGTTCTTGGGCTGTTCGGCCGGCAATGACACGCTCCGCCGCATACACAATACAATGCCTTACTAATTGTTGGATGAGATATGATTTTCGACTGAATTACCTTAACTTGGTATTTGATTTGTTATTAAATCTATCACAGATACCGGTACGGCTTTCCGGTTTCACAGTACCGTCCATTCTGGTGTAATCCACGTCCTTCTTCCAAGACGGACATTTCGAAGTGCCGCAGTTTTTGAGAAAATGCTCGATCAGGTCCAACTCGCCTAAACTTTGAGAAAATATCAATCTGAAACAAACAAAAAATCGTTAGTGACATCCCGACTATCTTTCAACCTGTGTCGATAAGGTACAAATACATTTTGGAAACAGTTTATTGTGAACGATTGTCAACAAAAAGCTGTTTACACGGGACGGTAAATATATGACCACCCTATCATTAGATACAACCCTTATTGCCGCTTCTCAGGAGCTCTAATAAACAATTTAGAACACAGTGCAGCATATGATCTTGGTATTAACTACAACAAGACTAAGCTTACGATCGTAGATAGAGAACATAATAATCATCGAGAAATAAAGTCAGTTAGGGCGTTGTGAAGTAGTTCAAAGCTTTGTGTACCTGGGTTCTTTGATCGACAATTCACGTAGCTGTTAGAATGAGATTCGACGGCGCATTCAACAGGCACGGGTGGCCATGACAAAGCTTACTAAAACATGGCGTGACCATAACATCACTAAAGCTACCAAAATGTCACTGGTTCAGTCTCTTGTGTTCTCCGTATTTTTGTATGCCTCGGAAATTTGGACTGTTAAAAAGGCAGATCGAGCTCGCGTAGCTGCTTTTACAATGTGGACGTGGAGGAGAATGCTGAGAGTTCCTTATACCGTCTATCGAACTAACGCTTCCATACTGGATGAGCTCGGTATTCCGAAGAGACTATCCTCCATTGTGTCGACGAGAATGCTTACATTCTTCGGACATATACTCAGAAGCGATAATATGGAGAAACATATAGTTCAGGATCATGCCCCGAGTGGGCGGCGCCGTGGCCGTTCCCCTACACGCTGGGTGGATACGGCGAAACAGTTGCTGGGTATGAGTATCAAGAGCGCCACTGAACTGACAGTAAATCGCGAACGATGGAGAGTTATAGTTCTCATAACTATATAACTAGATAATATTCGTGTCGGCAATACTCTAGCTCCGACTCGTAACTTTTGATTCAGTAAAAAAGAAATTGTTCATTTCTATCATTCGGTGCATTATTTTATCTTATATCTCTGATGTAGGTAAAAATGTATGAAGATCTGGGACAATTTCCTCTGAACAAAAACCTTATGAATGGATTAAAACCATGGCGACGCCCAATAACCTTCGGGTTATCGTTGTTAAGACTTGAATTTCTACGCTATATGCTATGTGACGTATAGTACTCAGATTTATTCGGAAAGTACTGTTTCAGTATCTTGGTCATTTGAGATTTTATTTGCGATTGCGTGAAACGTGATGAGTACTTACACAGCTTTTAAAGTCCAATAATAATTTCAAAATATCTTGTAACTAGTATTATAATAAGTATAATAATATTCCGATTATAGATAAACCACAAGGTTGACATAAATAACTGCCATTTCGTTCTGCCTTTACTAAAAACCTCAATAGACGGTGAAGGAACGAAAAATGTCGATTCAAGGTGATTATGTTTTTCGGGCGTTTTATGATATTCTACATTACGCAACTATGTCACTTATTTTAGGTCTTTCTATTTGTGTCCGTCTGTCTGTCCGGTAAACATTAGCCCCTCTAACCCTTTAAAACCAAAAGAGTATTTAAGCAAAGTCAAGAATACACACGTGGTTTTTCTACCAGATCACCGCGCCAAATCCTGCACCGAATATTTTTGACCACGACATGACTGAAACTTCCTCGCGCACCCTACCTATAGTCCAGACCTTGCTACTTGCGGCTGTTCACTGTTTCCGTTTCCGTAAAAAAATGAAAAATACATTTAACGAGTTCACAACATGTCTGTTAAGACATTGTGACCATGATGATGATCATAAAGAACGGTAAAGAACGGTATTTGATGAGTTTTTACAGGGTGACCCAGAGGAAACGCATGTTTTTCAATGGAGAAGTCTCATGATACTCATAATGAAATAAGCAGTTACGTATCCGTAAAATATAGACGAAAAATAATTAGTCACTGAAAAGATTTTTGAAATCCGTCAATAAATGGCAGAGAAATCAACAATTAAAGTTTGCATATTTAGCGCGAAATAGTTGCCGCCTTCAATTTGGCTGTGACGTCACGTCTCCGCAGTCCGCATAGCCAGCCGTCTGTGCCGCGCGCTCCCGTAGATCTGTGTATCGTGGAAGCTGTAGAGTGTATTATTGTATGTACAGCTTATGCAAAACGCATTAGAGCTCAACGCATCAGACGTAATTTATTTTTGATTTTTGAATCAGTGTTTTTTAGTTTTTGACCATGAAGGAAGAAGGACTTGTAAAAGGACATAGTGATATTAAAATATCTCTTATTGATCTAGAAACGCTTTAAGATAATAGTTTCATGAGAAAATAAACGTCATCCGGTAAACGCAAATAAAAACCAGCATTTGTTGATATTTTTGTTATTGTCTCTTTGCAATACTGAGGGATGACTGTTGTATTTAAAGTATAACTAACTGAACTGTAGCAACTCTTAGAAGATACTGATTCTTTTGAAGGAGAACTCTCGGGTGATTGGGGGATGGTCAACAGACACTTATATTCTGTCTGTTTTTTTCCTTCTCTTGATTGTTTGCACTTTTTGATCTTTTTGTTTAACTTGCACTTTGTTTAAATTTTGTTGTAGGGATTATCTGATACATTCACTGTGCAATCCTTAGATAGTGCATTTTCTAGCACATCCGGCTCTTTCTATATTGAATCACATTGGATTTCTTCGAAAGGTTGCCAACTTGAGGTCGATGAAGCATCGTTCTGCAATAAATTTTCTAAACATTCTGCGCGTCGCCTTCTTCCATATGCTCCGAGTTTTCTTCTAGGATGAACAACTTTTTGACAGTCAAACTTATGAGGGCAGCCTTCAGTTGTCAGATTTAATCTACCACCAACTAGTTTATATTTGATTAGATTTTCAGTATCAATTTCAAGATGAAACAACAAAAACATCAGTTACGAATCCCAAAATATAGAAATATATAATACAATAAAGTAATTCAGAATACATATTACATTATAAATGTAACTAACTAATTTACTATTAGGTAAAGTAATCTTTAACAACCAGTGAAGCTATCCATATATAGTTGATAATTAATACCATTGATTAAGGTATTAACGGGAAGATGGGCCACTAGATGCTAAGATCTCGCGCCTAATTTTTGTTTCTCCTGGACTGTCGCCACCTATATGAGCACAAATGTACCTCTACTGATACAACTTTGATAGTATACCAGAACCATCGACTTTTAAGTCTACAGTACCCTACTTGCTACTATTTAATCCACCATCTATAAACGCTAATTACTAAAATTCACTACAGGTGTCGCCATCGTTGGTGACCATTTCGTGTCTCGTGGTTTTGACAGATCGGCTGTTTAGCCGTACCTGTTTTGTGGCCTGATGGGCAAACAAGCTTTTGTTTATTACCTGTTTTGCATACGATTTCGTTGCACGTTGTACTTGTAAAGTGATTTTTGAGCTATTTTCTTTTAATTTCTGGTGATAATGTCTCGTAGTGAGTATTATTCATCGCTTAGTGGCGACATCAAACTTCGTTATGATGAAAAAATGAAATTAACGATGGTGTTGATCCCTATGCTCTGAGGATTGATGAACTTTCGGAAGATGTTGGCTTTTTACCAGCAGTGAAAATCGTGGATCTGATGAATTACTTGGTGCTAACGCATAGTTTTTATACTGGATAGCAGATGGAGGCATACAAATATTTGCAGGCTTTCAAATATGAAGCAGGGTATGTCCAACAAACGATGGCAAAAATGATGAACACAAACTGCTATGTTGTCATGGGCAAGGTAAGCTAGTTTGCATATTTAACTGTTTCTTTCACCTGTACTGCTGTAAAATTCACTGTAGATTCTAGTGTATGTGAGATGATTAGCATGTTGATGATTTTTTTATATACCTACCTGCTGAAATACATGTTCACAAGACTTGGTTTCATCATCACTATGTTGAGGAGAGTTGAAAGCTATCATATACAGAATATTGCTTAAAATATTTTAATCTATCAAAAAAAATTGTTTTAGAGATTAGAAAGAACCATCCATCCTGTTTTCGCCCATAAAAGCAAACTATACCTACTAAAACAGCCCTTATTTTGTTACAGGTTGTGCACTCACAAAGAAGAAATGATAAACCACTACAGGTATGGATTATCACACTGTCAGATGGTGCTATATCATGTGCTCATTGCACTTGTATGGCAGGATTAAGTGAAGTTTGCAGCCACATAGCAGCAGTTCTTTTCTTCCTTAAAGCACGTCCTAAAAGTGTCGGCCAACAAGAAAGCTATATATACATATTCTGAAAAAAAAGTTGGCATACACAGAGTTGAACTATCATATTGTTATACATAACAAAATGACAAGAATTTCTGTGACATTAAAAACATTGTTATAGTTTATAGCTACTTCTAATATAATTAGGGACGCTATTGTATGATTTAGCTACATTATATGAGAATCATCTATCAAAAACTGCATTTTTTGTTTAGGCATTGTTAGTTTCACAGAATTCCTAGTAATTGTGAGGATATAATTTACATATATCTAGTATAAACTTATGTGAACAATATAAATGCATTTGGATATGATGTACAGTTGTGTAAAAAATATTGAAACTAATCAAGTGGAATTTGAGATGGACTAACTCTAGCAATACTACGAGTGGTTTCTATCTCTACTGGGTGAAGTTGCGTCTTACCTTTTGTAAATGCTGGAATATGTACGTGACCTCCTAGAACTTCAACTGAGTCTCTAATTAAAAAACCTCTATCTGCTAATATTATGTCACCAGGTATAATTAAATTTAAAAAGCCACAATTTTCTGTTAGATGCTTGTCACTTGTCCTTCCACCATAACCATCGAAAATGTAATTCCCCCACTTCTCCATGAAATACCTTACAATGGGCTAACATTCACCGTATGTCACTCAGGTACAAATATTATTTAAAGAAGATTCTACAACTTTTTCAAAATATTGTGGATGTCTTATTAAATATTAACTTATTTGTTTGTTAATTTGCAATTTTTTAGTTTATCAATGTAACATGAAATCCCACGTTTTTTAAGTAAATAAATGTAAATTTTAATAAATAGCTCAAAATTGTACATGGTGAGTAAACAAATTTTTCGAATTTGAGTTTTTTTTCAGTTTTTTGCATTTTCTGAGAAGATTTTCTGTAGTAATGTATATTTTTTTTACACCACCAGAAAATAGAGATTTCAACGAACGAAAGGCTCCCAAACTTTTTGAAAAAAGCTGATATTTTGACGCGAGAATTTTTGATTGAAAAATGGGGTGCATTTTTGATCTTAAGGTCAAATAAGGCGAAAAAAATAAATATTTTAAATCAAATAAATTACAGTGTATTTGGGACATAATAGGTAAGTATTCACCAAATTTCGTAAAAAAAATATTTTTTTTGAAAAAGATAAAAATAAAGGACCAAAAACTTGGTTTTTTGAATTTTTCACCAAAATTTTGAGGTTATGTGAAAAAATTGATAATACAAGAGTTGTAGATCTTTTTATTACCTACATCTTTGCCATTCAACTTTTTCCCATAGGACTTGTAGTTTTGCCAGAAATCAAGATAAACCATTTTCTACCCTTAAAAGCTCACCCCCTCCCACTTCCCGATCTCGAATCGACCGTAATTTATTTTTCCTTTTATTCTTATCATATTCTCCTCCTTTTCTAATGAGTTTCATCCTACTGTAATTTTTTTTCACTTTTTATTATTTTTGAAGGCTTCGGCACTGGTCCAGGACAGCTTTTAAAGCAAATGTTGAACTCAGCATGTCAGTCCCGAGATGTATTATCTGTGGTTGTTAAAAATGAAACAAAGATTGTAAAGAAAGATTCAACTGTTTATCATTTCGAATAATAAAATTTTTGAAATGTATCCTGTTTCATTACCTCATCGATACGTTTATGGTTAATTATAATAATAACGTTTAAAATTATGAAGTAATGTGATTATTAAGAACATCATTTAAAATCAAATTTGTTAGCAACATCAGACATGAAATTTGTTTTGAATAAACATAACTATAATATGTGCACAGACAATTACTCTTATGTAAATTATATAGGGATTTTGACATCACTGAATGGTGTTTCACTCATTGCCCTTCGATACACTGAATTATATACTGTTCGGAACAAGCCTTATTACATTGAAGAAATATATATATAATAAATATATAGGAAAATATAACTAATAGTTTTTCATTCAATAATCCTTTAGCTTCTGGTGTGTGCAACAATCAATGGTGCAACTTAACAATCATCCAATGAGTGTTTTTGAGATAGTCACCCTGTTTGATAAGATACAAATTAATCACACTATGTTAAGCAAAGTGCCATTTGAAATACATATTTTCACCTCTCTGTAGCTAGACACCATTTCATGTTACATATTTGGAAAAAAAGTATGAATGTGGGTATAAGCTAATGATATGAAATATTTTCATTTTGATTATGTGAGAAGCATACCCTATAATAATAAATAATTCATTTTAACTCCACCATTTACTAAAAAATATATGGATAGATAACATGAGCATTTATTGGTGCTGTTAGTATACACAGTATGTGGAATAAAGTCAGCACACTCTTCGCCTCCTGGTATCGGTCTGCCTCTTCTGTCTCGAATGCTTGGGAAGCTGGAGAATTTTTTCCACACCTATAATGACAAAAAGGAAGCATTTTGAAATAGTGCGCAAATTATTCGAATAGAGAAGTGAATAGTCATAATGTACCTATTCCAGAAACTCAACTTTTAGGTTATGTCAAAAGTTGAATGTATTAAATGATCCATTTTTTGAACTTGCCTATATGTACATAGGTATACAACTAGCAATTATTACCTACGGATGGATGTTTTTGCTACTTTAACATAATCCACCAAAGGTTGGCCACTACAACTTCATTACTTCTATATACTTCACAGATAAAACTTCAAGTAAGAAATGCATTATTTTGGAGTATCAAGTGACAAAAAAGCAGTATGACTATAACAACTATCGCTCTAGTGAATGTGATAACTCATGGGATAACTGTAATTGGCGAATAAACGTTTTTTTTTTCTTTGCTGTTTTCAATATGCATTCAAGTTTTCATCATGCATTATCTCATGAATTACATCATTTTAATTGACAGATGTGCTTACCTGACAAAAAAGGTTCCTTAAAAATCACATCACAACAACAATTATGGTGAAAATGTCCAAGAAATTGTAAAAAACAAATAAAATACGGACAACAAGGTCAACAACCGCTGCCAGCTGATCGCTGATCGGCTGATCATTCCCAAATCCGAAGTTCCGAACACAAAACATATTTCGAATGTTAGGTCCACCGACGAACCGTATTTTTAGTCGGTGGATAGGTCATTGGCACTTCAAGGTCGTATTTTTATAGCTGGATGCTCCTTTGCTCCATCTATTGGGCATATTTATTATAAAGGATTCAGGAATTTTTGAAGCTTCTGAGATTGGCCCAGAGGGCGCCAGGTGACGGTGTCGGTAGTTTCTATGAGAGTGAGTGAGATAGACTAGATTGAGTGAGATAGACTGCGAGCGCGCGATTTTACTGTGTGGTTGTTCATCTTCCCCTAAATACCTTAATCAATGTTAATACTTATCAATAGAATACTCACATCAAAATGATCCTCACAAACATATTAATTAATACTTTTTAGTGTTATTACATCCCGTTTCATCATTTTGCACCACTTCTTTTGCATGCAAAGGTAGGTACGTGGGAAAAAACTTATTAGGTGTTTTAATCGTTGTGCTCACATACTTGGGAACAATGCAATATTTTTTATAACATCCTTTTTTAATGTCACTCATCATAGCAATTTTATTTGATATGCACTAAACTAGAAAACAAATGAGACGATTGGTTACTCAGCTCACGTCACAACCACGCAGTGCCTGTGTGCGTTGGAGGTGCGTTGTCTGATACGTGCGTCGCGTCGTGTGGCTCAGCGGCAGCGGCCGCCGGCACTGACTACGGAGACATGACGTCACACCACTCGGTCAGTCGTGCCAAAAATATTTCTGCGGAGCGCGACTTTGAAACATTATAACTTTTTTGTCTTTAGAGATATATTCATATTTCTTTCACGCTTTTCTTTTATTTTTCTTATATTTTCTATTGAATCGATAAAAAAAATTAGTAAACTTCTCCATTAAGCATAACATATTTTCATATTAAAGATATCCTCGTTTTATTACAGCTACATGAAGTAATAATAGTGCACTTTTAACCGCATATAAATTTCCGTTTCGGCGAAATCCCTTGGTCACCGTACGCTCCCCAGATCGAATGAGACTTTTTTTAAGTTACGTTATGTTCACAGCGTACGGTAACAACAGCGTACGTTACAAGAACTGAAAACTGCCATTCGTTATTACTTCATTCAACTGTAATTAAAACACGGATATCTTTAATATACTTCTGCGCCACGCTGTGATAGTTGCAGTTCACTTACACCTTATCTCCGATCTCTTCGCATTCTTCCAAAATGTGTCTGACTACGAGCAATTTGGTGCCGTACTCGATGGCGTTTTCCGCATCTTCGGGCATACCGTCTTTCCACCATTTTCCGACGTTGCACTCGGCCGGTCGGACGTCGTCTGCGATGATCACGTCCTGCTCCCGTTCGTTACTGTTTCGCCTTTTGTCCATGATCTAAGGAAACATTTCATACGTTGATTAATGGTGTATTTGCTAAATCTTTATAAAGCGTTTTTTGTTATAAAAAATTATAAAATAAAACAAAAAAACTTAAAAAAAGCTTTTATTTAAAGGTTCTAAAAAAAAGAAAATAAAATGTTCCTTTAGAGTGTTAACTATCATCTTATAGCCTCATTATACACAATTTATATGATCATAAAAGCTTGTCGCGAGGTTTGCGTAAGTACCTATAGGATTTCAATTAAACTGAAATTTTAACACACTTAAATTTAGCACACCAAGTTAGTCAATTGAATAGGTACTAGTTAATTTACACAAGTAAATCGCGCGACAAGCTTTTATGATCATATAAATTGTGTATAATGAGGCTATAAGTTGATAGTTAACAGTCTAAAAGAACATTTTATTTTCTTTCTTTAGAACCTTTAAATAAAAGCTTTTTTTTTAAATTTTGTTTTAATTTATTTTTTACTTTTTAGTTATTAACTTGCATTTACATCAAACAACATTTGTATTGGCTAGAGTTCGTTTTAGCGAAACCCGAAACGGGCGTTGAGATTGGTGTCAATCGACGCGGATTGACGCCCTGAGTCGAACGACATCACTCCTAGACTGAGGAAACGCCCCGGTAAAATTCTATAACACTTTAAAGTTTCAGTACCTAACCTCACTTCTGCCAAACAGTCAACTTATCGAGGTCAAATTCGGTTTAATCGGTCGTCAAGTAAGTGTTAATCGATTCTTCTTGATGTCCTGAGTCGAATTAGGCCTCTCCAAGGCTGAGGAAACGCTCCGATGAAAATCTGCGCACCTTTAAAATTTCAAACCTAACCTCAAAATTACTTCGATATTTCGATGATTTTTCATGAAATATGTGGTCAAACTATATATCGTGTGAAAGCACTAGATGAGTACAACACAACGCCACCAGTCGCAACATCCTAAAATGGAAAATAAAAAAGTTATGATACTTTAAATGTTTAATGTGAAAGCTATTGAGGAAATATGAATAACCGAAAACCAGGTTAGTTTATGTTAAATTAGGTTTGTGGAAACGTATAACGGGGGGCCTGGGGGGGCTGGCCCCCCCAGACGTCACTGTCTGCATATTTTGAATAGTCTAAGCAACACAAGTTTCCCAAGTAGGATTCTCACCTGTTCGGTTTTTTCCATAGCATGCGGGGGTAGGACCCAGAGGAACTTATTTTGATTAATTTCCAATTGAGAATCAAAATAAACGGTTGTACAGTCTAGATTTGGTACAATTTAAGTCAAGATATCAGGTTGAGTCGCTAGACACACCTTTTTACCTCAACCGATTTGCTTACTTTATATTAGGTAAGCTATTGGAATTTGTGAATTTCAAAGTAGCGTAGACTTTCACCAAAACGTTTTCTTGCGCTGTTAATGGTCTAGTTCGTCTCAGGACTTCAATCCGAGTCAATTAGAACCCATTTCAGCTTCAATAATTGAACTAGTTTGGCTAAGTGAGGTTAGGTTTGGAATCTTTAAAGTGCTGTAGTTTTTCACCGGAGCGTTTCCTCACTCTGGGAGTGGTCTCGTTCGACTCAGAGCGTCAATTCGCGTCGATTGACACCAATTTCAACGCCCGTTTCGGGTTTCGCTAAAACGAACCCTTACCTTTGTATTTATTCCCGACAAGCCCTTTTATTTGATACCCATATTGCAGAACTATTTTGCCATCTTGGATGATCCACCATAGTTGATTTAGAATGGCGTCATATTATTTTTCGAGTCATTCTCAACAAGCCCTTTCACTGTGCAAAGACTCTCTTCTCTCAGGTCGTAAACAAGGTTCATGCAGTGATAAAACAACTCACCGGCTTTGAATAGTATATTTTCCCCAAACTCTTACAACAAAAGACATCATCGTATTATATCTAAAAATACATATTATTTGCCATCATTTGAACGACAGTTTCTACCTTAGAATTTGCGCTATCCTGATATCCACTCATTTTCGTAGATTTCCTTTTATTAGACATCATGAAAACCTTAAACTAAACTAAAAATATAGACCTACTCTAAACATAACCTTAAAACTGTGTTGGTGATGAGAGTCCACTAACAACACGAGTTTATCCCTATTACTTTCCCAAAGTCAGTCCAGCACCCCAAACGTTCCTTTACAACGGATCTTCTTTACCACTTACGTCGCTGTCACAGTCATACACCAGCTGTCCGGTCTACCCTTCGTGGTTGCTCGGTGCACCAGCGGTTCGTTAGCTACCCCCTAACCTCATGTCGATGTCGTCAACGTCGTCGATACAACCTGGTGATGACCACTGCGTAGGAGGTTGTATGAAGGAGCTCGTACAATTGTTCGATCCAGAATCTCCTGTGACTGCTGCCAGATTCTTGCTCACACCGCAAGCCTCTAGTTGAGCGCCAAATGCAAAAACTCTCTTCTCTCAGGTCGTCAGGTCCATGCAGTGAAACAACTTGCCGGCTTTGAATAGTATTTTCCCCAGTCTCACAACAAAATTCATCGTTTGACTAAAAATGACATCAGTGGATCTATTGTGTCTATTGTCAGTGATGACATTCCACTCATTGGATCGTCATTCCCCTTAGCATCTACTGGGCGTTCTCATATCGATATGGATACCCATATTGTAGAAATGCATTAAATAACTATTCCACTATTGGATCTAGAACGACGTCATACAGCTTATCGTGCATTGTCATCCAAACTAAACGTGTATACAAAATTTCAGCTCAATCGGTTGAAGATATCTGCTTCAAAATTGAGATGCAAGATTCCACCCGAACAAGCGTACATACATTGCAAGTTAAATAAAAGCTTTTAAAAACTGCCATCTACTTTCTTCCCATTCATCAAAAGCAACCTTTGTCTAGTCAATTTTCCTACCGACCAAGACAATATAGCAAATCCCCTACTTCAAATTGGTTGGGTGCAACCAGGCAGCTCCGTTTTCAACGATTTGGGGGAAATCATAAACAGCTATGAGCTGTCCGATTCTTGCTGCAAACAAAAAATGGAGTCAAGTTGATTGATTCAGTACTTCCCACACATAATGATGATACCATTTTATTATTTTCTCATTCCATGAAGCTATAGTCTGATATCCCCTTTGCAACTAAATCATCGCTCACCCGCCCGCAAAAAAACATTCAACACAAAAACTCTCGTAAATAGTTTCTTGCATCTCCCTCCTTATAGGAACTAGGACGCCACAGTTTTCAGTCTGCATGCTTCGACTGGACGACGCAAGACGATCGGGAGCCTCCAAACGGTCTAAAAACGAAGTCTGAGCTGTTTTTATATTTTTGTTTTTTATTAATGCTGCGCCGCCACTGACACGATTTTTCAAAAACAGCCGCGTTTTCCATTCTCGCCGCGGCAGTAAATTCTGTATCAAAATTTCATTAAAATCAATTCAGTAATTGTCGCTTTACGCCATATACATAGAACGAAATACAGCAATACTTTATATGTAAATCACAAAATCTTAAGTCGCTTCGTTTCTGTAATAGGCAAGCCAATGTTCAAATGGACCTAAAAAAGTGAAGTTTGCCGCTAAGTATTTTTTTCATAGATCAATGACCAACCTATTATGAATAAAACAAATATGAGATGTTTGTTCACCATGATTTTCAAATTGGAGTACATATAGATTCGGCAATTCATCTTCAGAGTTGCTTACAGACCTGAGTCCATCGACTTGATTCCTGTTTTTGTCGATTTAGCGGGAGAGGCACACAAACAGTCAAGCTTGACATGTACCTAAATGTAGTGATCATTAAATTCGCAATTCATCTTTAGACTTTCTTACGGAACTGAGTCCTTCAACTTGATTCATTTTTTTGTGAATTTATCGGTTCAAGCACACGTTTCTTTACTATGACTTTTAAATTCGCATATAGCAATTCATCTTCAGAGTTTCTCACGGAACTGGATCCATCAACTTGATTCCAATTACTGTGAACTTATCGGGTGAGGCATACAAACAGTCGAGCTTGAGATATATGTTCCTTCGCCATGATTTTCAAATATCGGAGTATAGATTCAGCAATTCATCTTCAGAGTTGCTTACGATACTGAGTCCATCAACTTGGTTCTTTTTTTTTGTCATTTCACCGGTCAGGTTCACACACAATCGAGATTCAGTCTTGAGATGTTCCTTTACTATGATTTTCAAATTCGCGTATAGATTCAGCAATTCTCATCTTCAGAGTTGATTACATAACCGAGTCAATCAACTTGATTCCTTTTTTGTGAACTTATCGGTTGGGGCACAGAAACAGTCAGGCTTGGAATGTCCCTTTACTATGATTTTTAAATTCACGTATAGATTCAGCAATTCTCATCTTCAGAGTTGCTTACATAACCGAGTCCATCAGCTTGATTCCTTTTTTGTGAACTTATCGGTTGAGGCACAGAAACAGTCAGGCTTGGAATGTCCCTTTACTATGATTTTTAAATTCACGTATAGATTCAGCAATTCTCATCTTCAGAGTTGCTTACATAACCGAGTCCATCAACTTGATTCCTTTTTTGTGAACTTATCGGTTGAGGCACAGAAACAGTCAGGCTTGGAATGTCCCTTTACCATGATTGTTAAATTCGCGTATAGATTCAGCAATTCTCATCTTCAGTGTTGCTTACATAACCGAGTCCATCAACTTGATTCCTTTTTTGTGAACTTATCGGTTGAGGCATAGAAACAGTCAGGCTTGGAATGTCCCTTTACTATGATTTTTAAATTCACGTATAGATTCAGCAATTCTCATCTTCAGAGTTGCTTACATAACCGAGTCCATCAACTTGATTCCTTTTTTTGTGAATGTGTCGCTTGAGGAGACTCGCGACTGCAGGTATCAGTGCGCCCCAACCCAAGCCCCCAACGAGTTTCAGTAGTACGACGTCATTCATTCTCCCCCAACGACGTCTAGTTCGGTACGACGTCTTTGGCGCGCCCGATTGTAAACAAACCGCCAGCTACGAAAAACTGCAAAAAACTCAACATCAGGTGGCGTATCGGCAGCGCTCAACGACGTCCTACTGATAGACTACGCATCCAAGGCAAATTGTTTGTCGGCATTCCAAACACTGGGAATATATTCAATGGTACACCGCAACGATGCCAACTTGACAATCATTTGGAATTAATATTCGGAAAAACGTATGGAACAGTATCGTCAATATGCTGTAAAAAGTTATGGCTTACTTATCTGTAACAGAAAAAGTACTCTGAAAATACTCTTTTGTAAAACACGTGTAATATTCCCATTCTGTCAAGAATTATCCCCATTTTTATATTTTACAAACATTGCTGCATGCCCTAATGCACAACTGGCAACGTCGGGACTATTTATGCCAAGTGTCGACCACGTGTCTACTCAGGCGCGTACACAGGATTTTCACTGGAGGGTGGTATCAAAAAAAAAACGAGATGTCTGTTATTAAAAAAGCAACATAGCACATATATGAATGGGTAGTTATCAGTGCTAAACCGGTCAGTCGATAGAGGTCCACATCCAGCCAACAAAACAGAACACAACAAAGCTTCAAGTTTTCGAAAACAAAAACAAATTGGCAAATGCTGTCCACATATTTGTAGGCAAATATTAGTCAACTTCGTGACCGCCGATAGAAAAGTGGCCTGCTCAAAATTTTGTGTTTTCTTATTATTTACCAAAAAAAATTTTTGTTGGGTTAGACCCAGCCTAAAAAGAACCGACACAAAAGCTATATTGAGGAATTATTGGAAGATTTACGAAAATGAACGAATGTCTTGGTAATGCTGGTATTAGTACAGAAATGCGATCTAGCTTCTAGCAAGTACAATTCCAATCACATATGGCCACCTTAAGTACTGCGTTCCTGATACAATCGAAACTCTTTATTACTATTTATTGATTGACGAGGTTTAGGGTTGAGGCTGACTAGTTTTAAGTTGGTTATTATAAATTTGCTATAGACTCAGGTTCAATGCTCTCATTAAAAATCAGTGATTCTTTGTGTACCTGCAGTTGCAGTTGGCCAACATATAGTGACGTAAGAATGTTAATAACCTCAGATTATGTACTGTTGTAAATAATAAAGACATGAATAAAATCCTAGCGGGTTTTTTCCTCCCAACAAAATGATCATTTCTACAGACCCTGTCAGAGTAACAACCTAGTTAAAAGGCAATTTGACGTATCATTGATACAAATCATTGCCAGATAATGTTTTGATTTCACTGTGACGAAATTCGCGTATCCATTTAGGCATTTTTTTGCCAATGCAATGTTAACAATTCTGATTACTTATTATAATAACACGTGGTAATTGCACTATATTGGCTGAATATACAATTTTATACATATATTTTCTTTGCAGACTTTAGAATTTACATATTTTATGATCAATAAACTAGTATCAATGAAAAAAGTTTTATTCATATCTTATTTTTCAAGAATACCACTTTGAATGAGAGAAGCTCATGCAGCAGTTATATTCTTATTTGACCACACAAGCAAGTGGTGTGAAAGGAGAAACGGATAAATAAAATTTTATTAATTGTATTGTATTGTATTGTATGTGTGTGTATATATTCAATAATTCGAGTAATTCTACGTTTTTTAGCTGCTCCAAATGAACAACAGTCTGACAATTACTTAACACATCTATTATTTCATATTGTTTGAATGTTTATTTGTAAACTTCTGCCATTGTAAAAATTAAATGTCTATGCCGCTGACTTGGTGTACGCTCATAAGTACAGCTGACGTTCCCTCCTTCCGTCTCAACGCCAGAAACGCTTACAAACATTTGGTATACAAAGCGTAGTCTATCAATAGGACGTCGTTGGCAGCGCTTTTCTTATCAGTCGTTTTGAGGTTTGAGTTCAAGATGCGCGGCTCAGTCCATTTTCGGCTTTTTCGGGAGAAGGGTCGGAAGATCCTTCGCGTATTTTCTGCAAGTAGTGCCGCGTCGTTTCAACCCCCGCCGTTCAAATAGGGGTTGTAAAGTGTTGGTGTATACAGGGGCGGCGCGTGGATGGAAAATGTGGGGGGCCCAAAAACAACGAATATATAGGGTGTCCCTGAATTTCCCTGACACGAGATATTTTCGTAACAAAAAAATGTCCAAACGAAAACTGAGTGGAGTGTTTGAAAATACTGCAAAACATTTTTTTGTACTGCAACCCTTAAAACTAACCCTCAACTTTCTTTTTTCAAATAGCACTATCGACCACATTTCCTCTGCTATACTGCAATGCACAATAACCGATCATTTTCCCATCATGTTAAAGATAGCCGTTAGAGATACTTTGCAGGAAACACAAAAAACAACACAAAAGTATAGGACATACATCAACTATAAAAAATTAAACGAAACCTTGCGTCAACAAAATTGGGCAGATGTGTATCAGGAAACTGATCCAGATAAAGCATTTGATCTTTTTGTCAAGCTTCTAGTTGAGTATATTCATAACAATTCAACAACAGTTAATATTAATCGTAATAAAGTAAAACGTCAACCGTGGATTACCAATGGAATTATAAACTCTATCAATAGAAAAGCTCAAATGCATAAGGAGTCAAAAAAACATCCTGAAAACCTGCAACTACTGAGTGAGTTTAAATCCTACCGAAATAAGCTTACGAACGTTATTAAACAGGCAAAATAAATTACCTTAGAAACAAGGTAGATGAACAATACAACTGTCCAAGCAAAATGTGGCAGTTTGTTAACGAATACCACAAACCACAAAAAAACTTTGATACTTATTTTGTAGAAAACCCGACAACACAACAAAAAACAGTAAATGATAAGGATACAGCGAATGCGTTTTGTAAATATTTTTCAGACATAGGTAAGAAACTGGCAGAAAATTTAACCGATAAACAGAAAGACTTCGAAAGATCAAGAATAAACAACTCCATATACCTGATGCCAACAGATCCATATGAGATATCTAATATCATATCTAGCTTAAAACCAAAAAAGTCACCAGGCCTAGACACCATTACATCATATACACTCAAACAGATTAACAGTAATATCTCAAGCATTCTTTCATATTTAATCAACTCTTGCATAGACAAGGCAATTTTTCCCTCGGCACTAAAAACAGCACTAATCAAACCATTATACAAATCAGGAACAAAAACCCAAGTAGGTAACTATAGACCCATCTCATTGCTCAGCGTTTTTTCAAAAATATTCGAAAAAGTTCTGAAACTCAGATTTACTAGCTTCATTAAAAAACATAATCTAATATCTCAACAACAATATGGGTTTCAAGAAGGAAAATCGACGCAAGATGCAGTCGCAAGCCTGATGAAAAATGTATATAAGAGCATAGATCAAGGAACTCCGTCGGCCTGTCTTTTTATAGATTTGAAAAAAGCCTTTGATACTGTTGAACACCAAGAATTACTAGCAACATTGGAAAGTTTAGGTTTTCGCGGAAACACCCTTGCGTTGCTTGAAAGTTATCTGAGTGGCAGATATCAGTGTGTGAAAGTAAATGATACGGTAAGTGATCTCCAGCAAGTCACTTACGGTATACCGCAAGGTACAGTGCTTGGACCAATTTTATTCAATCTCTACATAAATGACTTATTCAAGTTACATACACAAGGTGAAATTATTGGTTTTGCAGATGACACAGCAGTGTTTTATACTGCAAATACTTGGAACTGTTTGAAAATTTTGATTGAAGAGGATTTCAAACATATCATAGGCTTTTTCAGTAATAAAATATTGACTGTGAATTTCGAAAAAACTTTGTATATGGCTTTTTCTTGTGACGGAAGGAACTCTCCCGCATTCAGGAGTATCAACCTGAATCTATCTACTAGTAATGAAAAAGTAATTTTGAAGTCGGCTGAAAGAGTAAAATACCTAGGGATTATCTTAGACTGTCATCTAAAGTGGGATAAACAAATAGAAAGCTTGACAAAGAGATTGCGGTGCCTAATACCAAAGTTCAAATTTTTTAGAGATATTCTTCCTACAAAATATTTATTTACATTATATAAAACATTAGTACAGCCATTATTATCATATGGAATCCTAGCATGGGGGGCAGTGACTAACAAATACTACAAGAAACTGGAAATAGCTCAAAAATGGATTCTAAAACTTATGCTCCGCAAAACAATTTGTTATCCAACCGACATCCTTTATAATGAATCAGACATTTATGATTGCAGACAACTATATTTTGAAAAAGTTTTCACGTATTTTACACAAAATAAGCATCTCTTGAATCCTGTCACGCATCATCATCAAACCAGATCAAAGGAAAACTCAGTATGCATACCAAAATTGAGTAAAAGTATAGGTCAAAGGAGTTTTACCTTTTTAGGCCCGAAATTTTATAACGTAATTCCCTCTCAAATCAAAGAGACGACGAATATCTATAGTGTGAAAAAACAATTAAAATTTTGGATTTCGAGTCAACCTAGACTTAAAATCCACCAAATGATTGATCTAAGAAACATGTATTATTTTTAAGAAGTATTTATGAACTATGTATATGTTATTTCTCACCGACAAGACATAAACCCGATTTGGAATTATAAACCTACATGATATGGAAACATACCCTGATGTAGAGTACTGTTTTTCATTGTAAGCCCAAGCACAAGTTATGCCTAACTTTTTTGGGTACTACACGTTTATTGTAGGAGCTTTTTATTCTCCCTATCATTTGTTCATTATCAATAAACGTTATTATTATTATTATTATTCATCTTTCTAAGTTCCTCTCGCATAATTGCGGTAGCAACAAGTGTTGACGGGCTGAGCCAAGTCAACACCCGGACTATTATTGATCGGAATTTAGGAAGGATCGTACGATGTTACAGGTCTTCAGAATTACAGACTTTTGGAATGTTTTGTGTAACTTTTCGTCCAGGCCTAACTGTTGTAGGTGTGGTGTAAATGTGTTTGGTGTGAGGCCTGAGACTGACATAATGAGGGGAACAATAGTAACTTTGTCCTGCTTCCAAAGGCGTTTTATTTCCATGGCAAGGTCCGTGTACTTAGATATTTTCCCAGCGTAGTTGTTTTGTATATTCACATCATTGGGAATAGCAATGTCTATCAGGTATGTAACTTTGTCGAGCTTTGACTGGAAAACTATATCTGGTCTATTGGCTGGGATAGTCTTGTCTGTATGTATTTGAACGTCCCAGTATAGTTTGTATTGATCGTTTTCGAGTACTGATGTCGGAGTGTAATTGTAATACGGATCTGTGTTTTCTATTAGTTTGTTTGATGTGGCTAATGCTTGGTGGATGACTTTGGCCGCAGAGTTATGTCTGGCTGTGTATTCGGTACCGGCAAGAGTTTTGCACCCGCTTGTTATGTGATCTATTGTTTCTTTTTGTTGTTGGCATTTTCTGCAATTATCGTCAGTTATGGATGGATCTTTCATTATATAAGCGAACACAAAAAATGCAGCCCGGGCTCCGACACACCGAGCTGCTGTTCCATTACCCAATGACTACTCCTCACACCGTGAGGTGAGCAATCACTGGGTCCGCGAATCGTGCGCCCTAAGTAGACGAAGGGACCCAAGGATGACTGCCTTCTGCATTCTGGCGGCTAAGATGTGCGCCGCCGCACGGCACACCGGTATTTTGCGCAGTGCAGAGAGCAGCGTATTCCTCATTCCACCTAGGGATCCAATGACCATAACCAGCAGACTTACAGTGTAGTCTGGCCAGAGCCTGCGAAGTTGTCCGAGCAACTCCTGATATTTGGTCCGCTTTTCCTCCTCCTTAGAGACGATGTTCACCTCGGCAGGCGCCGAAAACTCAATAACGAACATCGTCTTCTGTTGGTGGTCGAGAAGGACTATGTCGGGCTTGTTTGCCTGTACAAGCTCGAGCGTGGGGAACGAGTAGTTCCAGTAAATCCGGCATCTCTCGTTCTCCACAACGGACTCTATATCCCCTGGAGCGTATGGCAGCACCGGTGTCTCATCGATACCGTATGAGTGCCTCAAATGATAGTAGAGCACTCGTAGAGCCCCGTTGTGCCGATGGACGTAAGCCGTCCCAGCGTACGTCTTACACAACGACAAGAGATGCATAAGCGTCTCTGGCGCCTGTCGGCAAGCTCTACAAAGGGTGTCGGGTACATCTACACCCATAACCCTTTTACGGTACACCAAGGTGTTGAAGACACCGTCTTGGCAAGCCATTATAAAGCCCTCAGTCTCCGACTTCAACCCACTAGACCTTAGGAAAGAGAAGGTCAACTGCTCAGACAAGCCATGCTCTTCCAGATGTTTGTAGAAGATTCCATGCATTGGCTTATCTTTATGAAGTCTTAAAAGGAAGTCGACTTCGGCAGTTTTAAGGTGGGATTTTAATTTTGCGGGAGCAAGTTCCGTAATGGACTGCTGACACCTCCGCTTGAAGTCGAGTGTGAGGCTGAGCTCCTCGGCTGCTCGTTTCGCTGCGCTAAAAAGAAAGGCTCCTTTTCCCGCATTCTCGTGCTCTCGCACAAAGCGGATCAGGGGATCGGTGCTGTTCGTTACATAGCAGGCAGTGGCCAGTACTACTCTGTTGTGCAGACGCTCCAAACTCAATAGTCCACGCCCTCCCAGGTGTCGCGGGAGGTATATTCGCGGGACAGAGGACTTAGGATGCAGGCTTCTCTCCATATTCATCCTTTTGCGGGTCTTCGTGTCGATTTCCTTCAGCTCGTTCACTTTCCAGTGTATAGCACCAAAGGTGTATAATAACAATGGGACCGCAAGCATGTTTGTGGCAGCGACTTTGTTCTTGCCGGACAGTTCTGACGACCAGATCTGCCGGAGTCGGTGCAAATACTTGCGGCGGAGACACTCTTTAACCAATGTTGCCTCTTGGACATGACGCTGCGCCACTCCAAGGTAGGTATAAGTATCTCCGGCAGGCAGCTGTCGCAACATGCTCCCATCAACGAGCTGTTCCTCATCTCCACTATCTCCGCTTCGTCCTTTCTTGAGATGAACCAATGCACATTTGTCTGTCCCGAACTCCATTCCGATAGCATGACTGTACTCCTGCACCACCCTCAGCGATTGTTGTAGTTCGCGTTGGCCGGAGGCATAAAGTTTTAGGTCATCCATATAAAACAGATGGGTGACCTTGTGCCTCCGGTTATTGGGCGTGCCACAGCTGTATCCTTTAGTATTTCTCAGCGCTATGGACAGAGGCAAAAGTGAGATGCAAAAGAGCAAGGGACTCAAGGAGTCTCCTTGGAAGACACCTCTTTTCAATGACACCAACTCTGTCCGAACCCGAGTTTCACCTGATGTTATGGTAAACCGGGTCTTCCAGAGTGGCATCAGTTGTTTGATGCATCCCACTATCTGATTATCCACCGAAAGACATTCCAACAGCCGCACAATGAGGTCATGAGACGTGCTGTCGAATGCCTTGCGATAGTCAATCCAGGCCATAGAAAGGTTTCGCTTGTACTGCACAGAGTCCTGCGTGACACATCGGTCAATCAACAGGTTCTCCTTGCAGCCAGCTACTCCTTTCTTTGACCCTCTCTGTTCATACACGTCGAGAAATACAGGATTCACAGCTTGAAGGATACGCATGTACAAGATTCTGGTGAAGAGCTTGTAACACGCGTTCAGACATGTTATTGGCCTGTAGTTTTTGGGATCAGACAAATCTCCGGTCTTCGGGAGAAGCACGGTTCGACCCTCGACAAACCAAGCCGGAATTGGCTGCTCCTGATTTAGCCACGAGTTAAAAACTCTAGCTAAATGCCGGTGGCAACTGGGGAATTTTTTCCACCAGTAGGTGTTTATGCCATCCGGGCCAGGAGCTGCGAAATTCTTTGCGCCTCGTAAGGCGTCAAGAATTTCTTCCGTGTTTATCGGGTGACGCAGTACATTTAAGGTAGGAGTCCTCCTACAAACGGACTCGAACTGCGCCAAGGCCGGAGTGTCTGCTGAGAGAGGTTTGGGCTGTTCGTAAATGTCCCTCCAAAAGGCCTCCACGCGATCAGCAGTTGGCGGCTGCTCTATGGCTGGAGGCGGCTGTTGGAAAAGGCGAGAAGGTCTTTCGTAGAACATTCTGTTCTGTTCCAGACCTCTCGCCCGCGCCACCAACGATCGCTTAGCAGCGATTAGCAGCCGTATCCTGTCAAGACAGTGTTGCTTGACAACAACCAGTACCGCTTGACTGAGTGTATGATGGTCGCGCCTCAACCCGTAGGCTATCTGGCGCACTCGGCGCGTAAATGGCTTCCCAGCCGCTCTATATTCCATCACACACTGGATACGGGATGCTTCCTGGCGAGCCAACTGGATTTTCGCTTCCATTTGGCGCACCCGTCTCTGTGCTCTCTCAACAGGAGAGTCTCTCACTCTCCCCTGTCTAGCTAGCCTCAGAGCCGCAGCGTAAATTTCGCAATTGATGCTCCAAATGTCAGAGGCCTCCGATAGACGTTCACCAACAACCTCATCCTCTCTCTTTAAATCTGCCAGCTTCAAGGACCTTCCGTTGTTATGCAAGGCCCTTCGGTCTCTGAAATCCCCAGGTGAGACGACTTGGTCGATTTCCCTCTCAGCGGGCCTTACCGGCGAACTTTCAGCCTGGTTAACAGGCCTTCCGTCCGCCGAAGGGGCAGGCTGAGCTGGAGCACGAACATATCCCTGCCTCCGGAGGTACGATACATAATCTCGCAAATTCTGAGAGGTAAGCGTGCTATGCTCTGGGTGCATTTCACACCACCTCTCATACATGCGGGACATGTATCCCCTACGGCGCGGGCTACTGCTCTCGTAGCAGGTCAGCAGGTCATCCTTGAGCTCCGTCGTCCACCTAAAACGGTCCATGTTATTGCGGGGGTCGTCATCAGGGCAAATCGAAGCACCGCCACCTTGCCCAACGCCGGCTTCCGAAACCGGTTCGGTGTGGGTGCTTTTCCTTCGAGGTGGTCGAACCCGAAGATAGGGCCCGTCAGGTGGTTAGCCTTAGGGCCCGCAGCCGACATTTCCGGAGGCAGCCGTCCAAATTGCCTCCAGAGGATGGACCTGTGAAGGTTGCCGACCGACTTACATCCTTTGGCTTCGGTATACCCCTCGGTGTCGCCACGCACCGAATAGCCTGTTGATGTTGGGCGGCTTCCTGGGGGTTTATGAAAACAGCCGCTTCTAACATGAAGAACAGACGCTGTCGGAGTACCGCTCCTCACATGGAGATCCGTCGTGTCCTATTAATTGTGGAGTAGCCGATCCTCTGGATGCAGACGCTATTCATTATATATTCTTATCCTGATTTTCCAAGTTTCTCTCGCATGACTGCGGTAGCAACAGGTGTTGACGGGCTGTGCCAAGTCAGCACCTGAACTATTACGGATCGGAGTTTAGGAAGGATCGCACAATATTGCAGGTCTTCAGGATTACAGACTTCTGAAATATTTTGTGTAACCTTTCGTCCAGGCCTAACTGTTGTAGGTGTGGTGTAAATGTGTTTGGTGTGAGGCCTGAGACAGACATAATTAGGGGGACAATGGTAACTTTGTTTTGCTTCCAGAGTCGTTTTATTTCTATCGCAAGGTCCGTGTATTTAGATATCTTCCCAGCGTAGGCGTTTTGGATATTCGTATCGTTGGGAATAGCAATATCTATCAAATAGGTAACTTTGTCTGCCTTCGACTGGAAAACTATATCTGGCCGATTTGCCGGGATAGTCTTATCTGTATGTATTTCAACATCCCAGTACAGTTTATATTCATTGTTTTCGAGTACTGATGTCGGTGTATAATTGTAATATGGATCTGTGTTGTCTATTAGCTTGTTTGTTGTGGCGAGTGCTTGGTGAATGACTTTGGCTGCAGAGTTATGTCTAGCTGTGTACTCGGTTATTATTATTATTATTAGTTGTGTTAAAAACAAAAAAGTGCAGCTCGGGCTCCGACACACCGAGCTGCTGTTCCATTACCCAATGACTACTCCTCACACCGTGAGGTGAGCAATCACTGGGTCCGCGAATCGTGCGCCCTAAGTAGACGAAGGGACCCAAGGATGACTGCCTTCTGCATTCTGGCGGCTAAGATGTGCGCCGCCGCACGGCACACCGGCATTTTGCGCAGTGCAGAGAGCAGCGTATTCCTCATTCCACCTAGGGATCCAATGACCATAACCAGCAGATTTACAGTGCAGTCTGGCCAGAGCCTGCGAAGTTGTCCGAGCAACTCCTGATATTTGGTCCGCTTTTCCTCCTCCTTAGAGACGATGTTCACTTCGGCAGGCGCCGAAAACTCAATAACGAACATCGTCTTCTGTTGGTGGTCGAGAAGGACTATGTCGGGCTTGTTTGCCTGTACAAGCTCGAGCGTGGGGAACGAGTAGTTCCAGTAAATCCGGCATCTCTCGTTCTCCACAACGGACTCTATATCCCCTGGAGCGTATGGCAGCACCGGTGTCTCATCGATACCGTATGAGTGCCTTAAATGATAGTAGAGCACTCGTAGAGCCGCGTTGTGCCGATGGACGTAAGCCGTCCCAGCGTACGTCTTACACGCCGACAAGAGATGCATAAGCGTCTCTGGCGCCTGTCGGCAAGCTCTACAATGGGTGTCGGGTACATGTACACCCATAACCCTTTTACGGTATACCAAGGTGTTGAAGACACCGTCTTGGCAAGCCATTATAAAGCCCTCGGTCTCCGACTTCAACCCACTAGACCTTAGGAAAGAGAAGGTCAACTGCTCAGACAAGCCATGCTCTTCTAGATGTTTGTAGAAGATTCCATGCATTGGCTTATCTTTATGAAGTCTTAAGAGGAAGTCGACTTCGGCAGTTTTAATGTGGGCTTTTAATTCTGCGGGAGCAAGTTCCGTAATGGACTGCTGACACCTCCGCTTGAAGTCGAGTGTGAGGCTGAGCTCCTCGGCTGCTCGCTTCGCTGCGCTAAAAAGAAATGCTCCTTTTCCCGCATTCTCGTGCTCTCGCACGAAGCGGATCAGGGGATCGGTGCTGTTCGTTACATAGCAGGCAGTGGCCAGTACTACTCTGTTGTGCAGACGCTCCAAACTCAATAGTCCACGCCCTCCCAGGTGTCGCGGGAGGTATATTCGCGGGACAGAGGACTTAGGATGCAGGCTTCTCTCCATATTCATCCTTTTGCGGGTCTTCGTGTCGATTTCCTTCAGCTCGTTCACTTTCCAGTGTATAGCACCAAAGGTGTATAATAACAATGGGACCGCAAGCATGTTTGTGGCAGCGACTTTGTTCTTGCCGGACAGTTCTGACGACCAGATCTGCCGGAGTCGGTGCAGATACTTGCGGCGGAGACACTCTTTAACCAATGTTGCCTCTTGGACATGACGCTGCGCCACTCCAAGGTAGGTATAAGTATCTCCGGCATGCAGTTGTCGCAAGATGCTCCCATCAACGAGCTGTTCCTCATCTCCACTACCTCCGCTTCGTCCTTTCTTGAGATGAACCAATGCACATTTGTCTGTCCCGAACTCCATTCCGATAGCATGACTGTACTCCTGCACCACCCTCAGCGATTGTTGTAGTTCGCGTTGGCCGGAGGCATACAGTTTTAGGTCATCCATATAAAACAGATGGGTGACCTTGTGCCTCCGGTTATTGGGCGTGCCACAGCTGTATCCTTTAGTATTTCTCAGCGCTATGGACAGAGGCAAAAGTGAGATGCAAAAGAGCAAGGGACTCAAGGAGTCTCCTTGGAAGACACCTCTTTTCAATGACACCAACTCTGTCTGAACCCGAGTTTCACCTGATGTTATGGTGAACCGGGTCTTCCAGAGTGGCATCAGTTGTTTGATGCACCCCACTATCTGATTATCCACCGAAAGACATTCCAACAGCCGCACAATGAGCTCATGAGACGTGCTGTCGAATGCCTTGCGATAGTCAATCCAGGCCATAGAAAGGTTTCGCTTGTACTGCACAGAGTCCTGCGTGACACATCGGTCGATCAACAGGTTCTCCTTGCAGCCAGCTACGCCTTTCTTTGACCCTCTCTGTTCATACACGTCGAGAAATACAGGATTCACAGCTTGAAGGATACGCATGTACAAGATTCTGGTGAAGAGCTTGTAACACGCGTTCAGACATGTTATTGGCCTGTAGTTTTTGGGATCAGACAAATCTCCGGTCTTCGGGAGAAGCACGGTTCGACCCTCGACAAACCAAGCCGGAATTGGCTGCTCCTGATTTAGCCACGAGTTAAAAACTCTAGCTAAATGCCGGTGGCAACTGGGGAATTTTTTCCACCAGTAGGTGTTTATGCCATCCGGGCCAGGAGCTGCGAAATTCTTTGCGCCTCGTAAGGCGTCAAGAATTTCTTCCGTGTTTATCGGGTGACGCAGTACATTCAAGTTAGGAGTCCTCCTACAAACGGACTCGAACTGCGCCAAGGCCGGAGTGTCTGCTGAGAGAGGTTTGGGTTGTTCGTAAATGTCCCTCCAAAAGGTCTCCACGCGATCAGCAGTTGGCGGCTGCTCTATGGCTGGAGGCGGCTGTTGGAAAAGGCGAGAAGGTCTTTCGTAGAACATTCTGTTCTGCTCCAGACCTCTCGCCCGCGCCACCAACGATCGCTTAGCAGCGATTAGCATCCGTATCCTGTCAAGACAGTGTTGCTTGACAACAACCAGTACCGCTTGACTGAGTGTATGATGGTCGCGCCTCATCCCGTAGGCTATCTGGCGCACTCGGCGCGTAAAAGGCTTCCCAGTCGCTCTATATTCCATCACACACTGGATACGGGATGCTTCCTGGCGAGCCAACTGGATTTTCGCTTCCATTTGGCGCACCCGTCTCTGTGCTCTCTCAACAGGAGAGTCTCTCACTCTCCCCTGTCTAGCTAGCCTCAGAGCCGCAGCGTAAATTTCGCAATTGATGCTCCAAATGTCAGAGGCCTCCGATAGACGTTCACCCACAACCTCATCCTCTCTCTTCAAATCTGCCAGCTTCAAGGACCTTCCATTGTTATGCAAGGCCCTTCGGTCTCTGAAATCCCCAGGTGTGACGACTTGGTCGATTTCCCTCTCAGCGGGCCTTATATTATTATTATTATTAATAGTTTTTCCTACATAAATTAAGTCGTTGTTTTATTCAAAATCTTGAGGTACCTTTGATTTTATACAAATACTATTTTTTTTTCTTAAATTCATAAGCATAAAATAAATAAAATAAATGAGATAAGGGTTGGTTAAAAAAAAAAGATAACAAAGAAAACTAAGTGGGCCTTTCAATGGTTTCGAATGACCTGTCATACCATGCTTTCGAAACATTTTTTTTACTTCAACCCCTAAAGCTTCCCCCCTACTTTTTTCCAAATAGCACCCAACATCTTTTAGTACATTCATAAGATCACTATTTCATTTAATATTTTGTAGTTCTTTTAATATTTTGTAGTTCTTTTGACCTCATATACAAATCAATTTTTTTCGTCATTAACCTAAGATAAATAAAATGAGCATTTGTTTGAGACTCGTTGTTTGAGACGTAATATTTTCGTAATAAAAAAGCATAAAAAACAATTGTTTTCGAAAGCATGTTTTATAGAATATTTAGTACAAACACTTAAACGACAGAAAACCAGCTTAGCGGAAAATTTGATACAATCAGTATATTGAATCACACATTGAGGATTGAAACAAAAAAGCAAGCAAAAAAAACGAAAACACCCCGGTAGTGGACGCATGACCGCGAAGATTTGGTGGGAGTGCGTTATGACTGAGTACGTTTCCACGTGTATAGTACCCGATCGTGTGATTTGTATTGGCCAAACCTTTGCGGTACGCATCGTATGATTTTGAAAGAGAGAGAAAGCAGAAAGAGCACAGCAGAGAGATTGAAATGATAAGAATAAAAGATGCAGAGTGCTGGAAATTAGAAAATAATGCAGTAGTGGGCGTAATTATAATCTACTTTGTAATAATAAAAACATAGGTATGTCGTATACAATAAAATTTAATAATGCTAAAAAATGGACACGTAAAGAACTAAATTTCCTATTAATTTTTTAACTCCTCATAAAAACTGGGGGGGCCGCGGCCCCCCATGCCCCCCCCGACGCGCCGCCGCTGGGTGTATGTGTGTTCATCTGTGGCGACGAAATTCCCAAAGGGCTGAAGCGAATTTGGTGGAGTTTTCTTTGTTTGAAAAGTGGCGTCTTCTCGATGATTCGAGAAAATGGTGGTGTTCTGGTGTTTTAAAATTAGTTTTGTGCTATAGTGTAGTGTTCAGTTCATTGGATACATTTTAAAGGAGGAACCTAATCAATGCTCGTCAAGCTTCCAAGTGAAAGGTAAATGTTGAAAATCAGATTAGCTTTGTAAATTTGGTGCGTAGTTTTTCCATGCCTCGCAAGATATTACAGTAATACCTGGTAGAAAAAATTCCCAAATACAAAAGACGTTCCTAAAATACCCTGGCAATCAGGATGAGGAGCGCACGAAAAAGCAGGGTGATCCTCATTTTGTCTTTCTTTTTATGCGCAGTTTTTTTCTTCACGTCGTTTAATGTCCATCCTTGTGTCTATCCAACAATGCTCAGATATTTTTGTAATGGTTGCGGCGTTACCAAGTTCTGCTTTTCACTGAATATCCGATTTTGCGGGGTGGTGAAGAATACGTCAATGTTAATTTGTTCCATTGGATTTTATTATTAGATGTCCAGTAAAGGGTGGATCCAGAGAGACTTTTTTTGGAGTGGGGGGGGGGGGGTACGATCGGGGGTTGGTTTGAATACAGATAGAAGTGGTTTTTTAATATTTATTCAACAAAAAATATGACTGAAGAATTAACTTCTTATTATTAAAATATTTATTTGATTTAATTTTGCTACCTACAGAATATTATAGCAGTAATAATAATAAAAAAATGAAGTCAAGTTGATTGACTCAGTACTTCCCACACATTACTGTGATACCAGTTTATTATTTTCCCATAGCATGAAGCTTTAGTCTGAGATCCCTTTGCAACCAAGTCATCGGTAGCCCTCCCCCTAAAATTGTCTTATGCCTTATGTCTTTACTTCACAGGGCAGTGGACAGCCTATTATCAACACTACAGTCTTTTCAGTTTTACAACCTCCCACCCCCCAACCACCCCAATTTCATCCCCACCCAAAAAAGGTAGAAAATGATCGGGAACCCCTAAAACATCTAAAAACGAAGTTTGAGCTGTTTTCATATTTTTTGTTTTTTGATTATTGCTACGCTGCCACTGACACGATTTCTAACAACCATACGTTTTTTGCATCCTCACCACGGTATTTATACTGTGTTAAAATTACATTAAAATCAATTCAAACGTTTCCTCGTTACACAATATAGAACGATCTAAAGCAATACTCGTATGTTTACACCAGAAAAAAGTCCATTGGTTTCTGTAATAAGTAAGGCAATGTTCGGGTGGACCTAAAAAGGTGATTTATGTCGCTAGGTCTTCCTTCACAGGTTACTGGACAGCCTATTATGAATACAACAAATTTTTCAGTTTTTCAACCCCCCACCCCCCAACCACCCAAATTTTACCCCCACCCAAAAAAACGCAGAAAATAATCAGCAACCTCTAAAACGCTTAAAAACGAAATTTGAGCTGTTTTTAGATTTTTAGTTTTTTTATTATTTCTGCGCCGCCACTGGCACGATTTATAAAAACCATACGCATTTTCTATCCTCGCGACGTGGTAATACTGTGTCAAAATTCCATTAAAATCAAGTCAACCGTTTCCTCGTTACACAATATAGAACGATCTAAAGCAATACTCGTATGTTTACACCAGAAAAAATTCTCAAGTCCCTTGGGTTCTGTAATAGCAATGTTCGGATGGACCTAAAAAAGTTTTATGTCACTAGGTCTTCCTTCACAGGCCAGTGGACAGTCTAGTAAGAAAGCAACAAATTTTTCAATTTTACAACCTCCCACCCCCCAACCACCCCAATTTCACCCCACCCAAAAAAAAAGTAGAAAATGATCAGGAACTCCTAAAACGCCTAAAAACGAAGTTTGAGCAATATTTAACTTTTTTGTTTTTTGCTAATTACCCTGCCGCCCATGCACCGATTTTCAAAATTATGGGAACATTACCTACTGCGACCCCACAGCATAACGCTGCCCAAATTTCATCACAATCCATGCAGCGGTTACTGAGATTAGGTGGCCAGAAAAACGCGTACAGACAGACCGACGGAAATGAGTGACGTGGATTTTCGTTATGTAGACATCATAAAACGTCCAAAAAGTGTATTATATCAAAATCGAAAATTTTCGCGATCACAATACTCCCCTCACCTAGGGGCATCTAGACTATAGTTTCATGCTGTGGGAAAATAATAAAACTGGTATCATCGGAATGTGTGGGAAGTACTGAGTCAATCAACTTGACTACATTTTTTCTCAATAACTCTCTCAATTTTTAAGGTATTCAGCCCAAATTTGGAATATAATCAACTTAATACGAGTTACATAATTACACAGATCAAACAGTTCTTAGAGGGTGATATATTTTCAGAGGTCATGCCCCAATTCCTTACCCTTCTTAACTTCTTACTTTTACACTTTGCAACTCTAAAGTTGACGACACAACTTACGATTTAAAATGCTAGATGTCAAATTTAATAGAACAAAACAGTTATCCAAATAAAGCCACACCCAACTAGACCATATTTCAAATACATTATTTTCATCTACCTAATAACAGAGAATCCTGTCTTTGTTTTACTTCCCACACCGATAGGTGAGGGGAGTATTGTGATCGCGAAAATTTTAGATTTTGAGATAATACGCTTTTTGGGCGTCTTATGATGTGTACATAACGAACATCCGCGTCACTCATTTCCGTCGGTCTGTCTGTCTGTCGGTCTGTCTGTCTGTCTGTCGCGTTTTTCTACCTTCGTAATCTCGGTAACCGCTGCATGGATTGCGATGAAATTTGGGCAGCGTTATGCTGTGGGGTCGTAGTAGGTAATGTTCCTATAATTTTGATAATCGTTATACGGGGGGCGGAGTAATTAGCAAAAAACGAAAAATTTCAAATATGCCACAAACTTCGTTTTTAGGCGTTTTAGGGGTTCCTGATCATTTTCTTCTTTTTCTTGGGTGAGGGTGAATTTGGGGTGGTTGGGAGGTGGGGGGTTGTAATACTGAAAAATTTGTTGTCGGCTATCCATTGATATGTGAATGAAAAGCCTAGCGGCATGATACACTTTCTTAGGTCCATCCGAACGTTGCATGCTTATTATAGAAACCAGGGGATTTAGAATTTGTGATGTATACATACGAGTATTGTTTTAGTTAGATCGTTCAATATCGCGTAACGCGAAAATTGTTCATTTGATTTTAATGAAATTTTGACATGAACACCGTTTTTAGGCGTTTTAGGGGTTTCTGATCATTTTCTACGTTTTTTTGGGTGAGGGTGAATTTGGGGTGGTTGGAGAGTGGGGGGTTGTAAAACTGAAAAATTTGTTGTACTCATAACGGGTTGTCCATTGATCTTTGAATGAAAAACCTAGCAGCATAATACACTCTTTACGTACATCTGAACATTGCCTTGCTTATTATAAAAACCAAGGGACTTAGAATTTGTGATGTATACATACGAGTACTGTTTTAGATCGTACTATATTGCGTAACGCGAAAATTATTGAATTGATTTTAATGAATTTTTGACACAGTATTACCACCGCAGCGAGGATGGAAAACGCGTATGCTTTGGAAAAATAATGTCAGTGGCAGCGCAGCAATAATAAAAAACTAAAAATATGAAAACAGCTCAAACTTTGTTTTTAGGCGCTTTACGGGTTCCTGATCATTTTCAATTTTTTTTTTTTGGGTGGGGTGAAGTCGGGGCGGTTGGCGGGTGGGGGGTAGTAAAACTGAAAAATTTGTTGTATTTTGTCTATTACCCTGTAGAAGAAATACCTAGCGGTATATTACACTTTTTAGGTCCATCCGAACATTGGCTTGCCTATTACAGAAACCAATTTTGTGATCTGTACATACGAGTTTTGCTTTATTTCGTTCTATGTATATTGCGTAAAGCGAAAGTTATTGAATTGATGTTAATAAAATTTTGACACAGAATTTATTACCGCTGCGAGAATGAAAACGACTCTGTTTTTGAAAAGCCGTGTCAGTGGCGGCGCAGCAATAATCAAAAAACCAAAAACATAAAATCAGCTCAAACTTCGTTTTTAGACGGGTTGGAGGCTCTTGATCGTTTCGCATCGCCAAGTTCAAGCATGCAGAAAAAAACTGTGGCGCCCTAGTTCCTAAGGAGGGAGACGCAAGAAACTATTTACGACGGATAATTTAGTTGCAAGGGGATTTTAGACTATAGCTTCATGCAATAGGAAATAATAAAATGGTATCATCATTATGTGTGGGAAGTACTGATTCAATCAACTTGACTCCATTTTTTTTCCTCGATGGGAGATCCAAAAATTACAAGACGAAAAAAGTTTCTAAACAAGATGGAAAAAATATTTTATTTTTTTTTTGAAACCCCATGACCCCTAAAAAAATAACACCCTGCAAATTCTGGCAATCGTTTGACACGTGCATCATATTATGAAGAAAAAAAATATTGAAGCTTCAACACTTTAGATCGGTAGCGAAGACACCACAGAATATTCTCCCTTCGTTTGTACATGATATTTAGGAACACTCTGTACAGTGTCCAGTTAGTGTGTAATTCTTCGATATCTCGCAAGGTATACCTGATAGAAGAAAATGTCAAATACAAAAGTTATTTGGTTACTTAAGACGCATATTCTAAAAATATACTGCAATATACAGGTTGTTGCAGGAAGGTAGGATATAGTGATCAACTTGATTTTTTTATAAGGAACTATAACATTTTTTCTTAAATTCTTTTAGTTTCCATCATTGATCTCTATTGAACCCTAAAATATTTTTGGGATCGGTTGCGACGTTGCCAAGTTATAATTTATTTTCTATTAATTTGCGGATTTGCAGGGTCGCGAGTAATAACGTTCAAATTGATATGTTCCTTTAATTTTTCTCAATAATATTATACAGCGAGTTATTTGAATATTAAGCGGATATTATTTTGGATGTTACCAGCAATTTGTATCTGCAGGGTGTTTTTGGCAGAATTTTAAATTACGGCAATTTGAAGGTCATTTTACTCCGTTTTTTAAATGTAACACCCTGTATGTTTTACTTTAAATCGAAATATCTACTAATACCCTATCTCGCCTTGTAATATTTTTTTCGCATTTGCGGCGTTGCCAAGTTATAAATTATTTTTCCAAAATTTCAAACAAACATCCCCATTTTAAATATAATCCTTTACTTATTTTTATTGCAATGAATTGTACATGTCGAACTTAGTAAGATCTCACAATTTCAAAATTTTGTTTCTGGTAATTATTGAGACACGGCAACACCGCTTTTCCAGTAAACAGTACCGGAACGCTTAAATATTTCCAAAATTGCCACAGCTGGAGAGGTGAAATTCAATACATGGGGGTTTTTGAACATACAAAATTCAAAAACGCTAACATCAGTGTTGTCAGATTTACCACTTTTACGTTAGACTTCATAAATAGGGCATTCCATTCAAAATTATGACGTAAAATTGGTAAATCTGACTACACTGATGTTAGCATTTTTGAATTCTGTATGTTCAAAAACCCCCAAGTATTGAATTTCACCTCTCCAGCTGTGGCAGGTTTGGAAATATTTAAACGTTCCGGTACTGTTTACTGAAAAAGCGGTGTTGCCGTATCTCAGTCATTAATAGAAACAAAATTTTGAAATTGTGAGATCTTACTAAGTTCGACATGTGTAATTCATTGCAATAAAAATAAGTAGAGGATTATATTTAAAATAAACTAAAATCGGGGATATTTGTTTAAAAATTTGGAAAAATAATTTGTAACTTGGCAACGCCGCAACGCGAAAAAAAATATTACAAGGCGAGATAGGGTTTTAGTAGATATTTCGATTTAAAATAAAACATACAGGGTGTTACATTTAATAAAACAAAGTAAATGACCTTCAAATTGCCGTAATTTAAAATTCTGCCAAAAACACCCTGTAGATACAAATTGCGGGTAACATCCAAAATAATATCCATTTAATATTCAAGTAACTCGCTATACAATATTATTGAGAAAAGTTAAAGGAATATATCAATTTGGACGTATTACTCGCGACCTTGCAAATCCGGAAATTAATAGAAAATAAATTATAACTTGGCAACGTTGCAACCGATCCCAAAAATATTTTAGGGTTGAATAGAGATTAATGATGGAAACTAGAAGAACTTAAGAAAAAGTTATAGTTCCATATAAAAAAATCAAGTTGATGACTATCCTACTTAAGTAACCCAATAACTTTTGTATTTGCCATTCTCTTGCATCAGGTATACCTTGCGAGATATCGAAGAATTACACACTAACTGGACACCTTGTATAAAGTTAAATCACGAATGCTTGTGATTCATTAGTTAACTATAACTCAGTATGGTTCTATATGTTTCAAGGGAAAATCTAATGCGAATGCTCACCAAGAATAGTTCTTATGTTTTCGTTTCCTTATGGTTAGCTGTTGGTTCCCGAATGATATACAATATTGCGTT
The DNA here is from genome assembly GCA_951848785.1 of Callosobruchus maculatus. Lineage (NCBI taxonomy): Eukaryota > Metazoa > Arthropoda > Insecta > Coleoptera > Chrysomelidae > Callosobruchus > Callosobruchus maculatus. Next base: position 13,745,040 of record CATOUR010000056.1, read on the forward strand.
ATCCTGAGGTTACTTTGTCCCTTACTAAGGGCCGGTTTCTCAATGTCCAGTTAAATATTTAGCTGGAAGTTAACGGGTACCTGTTAGATAAATTGTTTAAACAATTGAAGGTTAAACTTACGAATTCAGGTAAATCTTATCTGATAGTTGTATTCATAAAAACGTTAACTGGCAGCTACCCGACACTTTTAACTGGAGATTTAGAAACCGGCCCTAAATCAAATAACTGGTTATACTTTACCTTCAAAAGATACGGATGCGTACATATATATTGAAAGACTGCGAAATCGCTAAGGAAGCCCTTCTGTTTGCTAGTTTTCCGCTGCTCCTCTTGCTGAGCCGCGAAAGCTATATCTAGGAACTTTTTGTAAAACTCCACCTGCACTGGATGCAACTGGACGAACACAGCGTAGTGGTGCATTTTTTTCAGGTACGTCTGTAACTCCGTATCTTCGAATCTCTGAAATGGTTTGTAAACTTTATACTACGCTCTATATGCACCTATATCAAAATCAATAAACTGAATTTCCATATTTTCGTCTGTATAACGCACACTTTCTCTGCAAACATCAAGATCTTTATGTATGTTACGGTTAAAGTGTTTACTTTGATAGTTTATATACTAGCTGGATAGTATACAAACTATCCAAATCTCTCGTTATTTTGATGGAAACTCATATTTCAACTAAAATAGCTATGAATATTGGTTGGTTTGTATACTAGCCAGCTAGCTTACAAACTATACAAGATATCCCGCTAAAGTATATACCACAAAGATATCACACATATTAACTAGTGTTTCTGGTCAGTTTACAAATTATCCACACCATTTGGATAAATTATGCACCTAATATCTCTAGTACTACATAATATCCAACTCGTTGGTTAGTATGTAAACTAACCAATCATCTTTGGTTAGTATGTAAACTAACTAATTTTCTTTGGTCAATTTAACAGAAAAGTGAGGTTGTGAGGATGTTTATGGCAAGTGCAAGTGTGACGTGTTGGTATTGTTAACTGTCGTGCCTTGTAAAATTTGTTTAATGGGGCTTCTAAACGGGCAACACTTTTACTGCAATGTGTGGCTGCAATAGTGTAGCCGGCAACATTCTTGGCAACAACGGCCAGACTGAGCAATATCTCTTGTATGGCCTGGCCATATAGCCACATATATTCGGCATTGCCGATATATTTTTATGTGTTGCCGGCACATGGCCGGACGATCGCTTGGCTACCGAAAACATCGGCAATATTGCTCTATTTTGGTGTTTGTTTATTGTTGATATTGAACATTTTGGTAGGAAAATGGCTAATATTTGGACCAATGAGAGGATTATTGATTTCATCAACGAAATGCACTTACACCCTGAGTTATGGAGAGTGAGAATTCCGAGAATTTTCTTGACACTTCATATTGTAACAAAAAAAATTCAAACAATAACTGAGTGGTATTTTTGAAAGTAGTATAGGGTCTATCATACCATGCCTTCAAGACCTTTTTGTGTACTTCAACCCTTAACAATTACCCACAACGTCTTTTTTCAAATAGCACCCCACAGCTTTTCCTGCATAAATGAAGTCATTATTTCTTTTAACATCTTGTAGTGTCCTTGATTTCATACACAAACCATTTTTTCGTGAAGTCTTAAGAATAAAATAAATAAAATAAGAATTTGTTTGAGGCGTAATATTTTCGTAATAAAAAAGGATAGAAGAGACATTTTTTCGAAACCTTGACATGATAGGTTATTCAGTACCCCTAAAAACCCACTTAGTTTTTGTTTTTTCGTTTTTTGCAACAATATTAGCTGTCAAATAAATTCTCATTTTATTTATATGATTTTACGGGATAGAAATTTTTGTAGCTCATTGATACAAATAAATTGAATTGAATAAGTTTGCGTATAACATCAAAAGTTCCATAAGATTTTAAATCGGTGCTATATTTAAAATCAAAAAGTTAAGGGCGTTTTCGGGGATGACGTACAAAAAAGATTTTGAATGCATGATATAGTCTCTATAGTATCTTCAGAATTACAACTGAGTTCTTGCTTGGACCGATTATATATACATCTCCAGTTGCTAAAAACCGCCTGTCTAACAGGTATTGCTTTTTTCATGTTTCTGTCATTTCTTTTTATTTATGGTTCAATTCCCTTTGAAAGACACTCTTTGACATTGTTGAAAAGTTTTTAAATAGCATATTATCAAGACCTATTTCTAGACTCAAGTTATCTAAAGTTTCACGTCTATTGAGATAAAGTCGATTCCACTGTCTTCTCTCTTTTTTATTTAATGTTTTGTTTAAAACAATATAAGCCACTGCATCAGCCATTGCTGCCCGATTATATAGCCCGTCTATGAACAAATTTTTGGGCTATACTATTGCAGAAAATATTGCCGGGATATATATTGCCGAGCCATATGCTGCAATAAGATGTCGTCATGGCCGGGCCAAAGAGTAGGTAACTAACAAGAGGAGACACCCGGCGGAATTCCTTTTATGTTTGCAATCCGCTCCCATTGACCTCGGACCTTTAAATTGGGATGTGCAGTAGTTGTCAGATGTCTCGCAATACCTGAATTAGTGGGAAAAAGCAATGTTGCCATTTCCGTTTTTCAGTAATACCCTTACTTTTAATATGGCTTAAACGGCATGTATCCTGAAGGGATTGAAAATAAATAAATAATTTAAGTAAATTCTGTTTCATTACTCTATATGAACGATTGCACAACAGTTGTGATTTTTAAAGATCTGACCGTCAAAAAGTGCCAAACTAGGAAAATTTGGAGTAAAAATACCAATATTTTTTTGGGTCATGAATATTTTAGTGACAAGGAATATGGATCCTGAAACTTATCCTGTGATTTGTCTCTTCCAAATTATTGCCAAAAACTGGCCCATAAGTTGAACCAAATGCATCAAACAACAAAAAAAACTGTTTATTACTGTTTACTGACGTTTTCGCGACGTCTGTGACGTTTCTCAAAGTATAAATTATAATACCTATCTCTGACAACCTCTTTTAAATGTTTGTCTATTAGCTGTCAGAGCACAGTTCGCTTATGTTTTACGCATGTTGTTGAATGTATGGACCAGTTTCTTGCAATAAAAGGCAACAAGGAACTAAAGCACATATTAAGGAGGTGATAGCATATCTTAACAAACAAGCAGAACAAATTAATAAAACAGAAGTTTTTAAAAACACAATGATACAAATGGAAATCACAAACAAAACGCAATACGAAATCAAACGCAATGGCGGAGTGCGGACGGCGGTTGGTCTTGGTTCTTGGTATGGCGTGGCACGTGGAATCGATGCGCCGTTGCCAATTCTTGTAGGTTTATCGTAAAAATCTCTAGGTCCATTACATTGTGTATGTTTGATTATATTTACTTCAGGAGAATTAGCAGATATAATATTAAGTAAAGATACCAGTAAATTCTTGTATTAATATATCACCGAACGAAAACGGATCTTACCGAATATTAAAATAAAAACAATATTCTAATGTGGTATGTTCCAATGGTGAAACGAAATCTTTTTTCTTTTTTTTTAAATTCTGTGTCATCGGCATCGACTGCTTTGGTCATTAGCTTCAAATCTTTTTTCTGTCATAAAGTTATAATATTGACGTGGTATAATGACATAATAAAATATTAACCATCAGCAAACGCATCTTTGAATATTATGAATGAAAGTAAATTTAGATAAATACCTTCTTATTTTGGTCAATAAAGAAAGAGTTAAAATATATCTAAATTATCAATATTGCGACGAAGTGTTTCTACTTTCTATCAATCTCCTAAATAATGACGTCGCAGGAAATGCGAATACAAATCTCAATGTGGCAACGCTTGACACCGAACTAGCTCGGGTCAGCTCGGGCGAATTCGAGGCCCTTTAAATTTGGGTGTAGCTCTATCTCTGTCTAATTTTATTCGCTCTGTCTGACTGTCTCCTCTTGTTAGTTACCTACTCTTTGGCCGGGCTATAGTTACCAGGAATGTAGCCAAATATTGCAGTAAAAGTATTGCCCGTTTAGAAGCCCCTTAAGAACAGGTGTCTGTAGTTATCAAAAATGTATCAGCAACAGCAATTTGAAATGTTACTATTAGACTGTTACAAGAAAAAGTCCCAAAATTCAAAATTAATGAACGACAGTGATTATAATGCACTTCTGCAAAAACCTAACACTAATAACAAGATTGATTGTCATGTAATGAATACTTATGATTTACAGAGAATGAATTAACTTATATAATCTTATATAAAATATCTGGAAAGATTATTTTGAGTGAAAGCTATGATGCCATTGAAGCTGCCCAGGGTCTAGAGATTTATTTTATATGAATATTTTGATACACAAATAGTATTTCCGTTTGCCTTACTTATTTTTAGGTAATTATAGCAATTGAATAAAAAAAATTGAAAAAACTTTACTTTTGATTAAAAATTGTTTTTCTAAAGTAACCAAAGAGGATTGGTTAATTTACATACTAACCAACGAGTTGGATATTATGTAGTACTAGAGATATTAGGTGCATACTTTGTCCAAATGATGTGGATAGTTTGTAAACTGACCAGAAACACTGGTTAATATGTGTGATATCTTTGTGGTATAATTAGCGGCATATTGTATAGTCTATAAACTAGCTGGCTAGTATACAAACCAACCAATATTCATAGCTATTTTAGTTGAAATATGAGTTTCCATCAAAATAACGAGACATTTGGATAGTTTGTATACTGTCCAGCTAGTATATAAACTATCAAAGTAAACACTTTAACCGCAGCATATACAGGGTTACTGGTAACTCGACCACTTTCCTGCAGGAAGTGATACAAGGACTCAAATGCAATAGATTTAACCCCCCATACGTAATTCCGAAAACAGATAGCTTTCGAGATAATTAACCTTTTAATGTTTTTCAACGATATGCTCCAATTTCCACACTACATCCCAAATTTAGAAAAGCCCTGCTGTCGATTTTAGTAATTTCCAATTTAGTTTTTTTACTGACACACACGCAAATCTAATTTAGTATTTAAATGTGTAAGAATACTAAACAGTTTCAAATTACATACAATGATTTAAAAAATGAAGAACAAAATTTTACATTCACCGTGAAAAAAAAGATACCTACACAACCAGTCAAACAAATTATTTTAAAAACTTCCTTATCTGATGGCCTATTCCAAGGACAAGAATGACAGTATAACCACAAGTAACTATTTAACAAAATTTATCAACATAATACAGAATCATCAACAACATGATATTCCAGCATGAGGTTGTCCAGCACATTACCGTATCACAATTCGGCAGTTGTTGGACAACACATACCCAAACAAATGGATAGGGAGGGGTGAACTCATCCCATAGCCTACGCGGAGCCCAGATCTGACACCTCTTGATTTTTACGTCTGGGGTCACATGAAGGCATTGGTTTACGAGACTCCAGTTAATACTGCTGACGAACTAAGGCAAAACATTATCAATGCGGCGGAGAAGATGAAACGAACTTTTTCAACACAAGTTACAAAAACCGAAGTGAGGAAGCGGATCCGTACTTGTATCCGAAATCAAGGGCAACACATTGAGCAAGATCTCTAGAAACCTAGGGTGGATTTGATTTGTTTTACTTGGATAAAATCATCGACCGCATTTGCAAACATTCTAGTATGTAACTGAGTTATCAATATAATGATTGTACTGTCATTCGTTCTTTTTGAATAGGTGATTTTTATTCATTGCTGTTTATAATCTTTCTGAAAAGGTTATTAGCTAGGAAAGTTTTTTTAGCGATTTTTCAACCGTTTGTATAATTTTTTTTGAGCTAGATAATTTTCTTTCACGGTGAATGTAAAAATTTTGTTGATTATTTTTATATTTGTATTTAGTTTGGAACTGTTTAGTATTTTGAAACATTTTAATACTAAGTTAGCTTTGTGTATGTGTTAGTTAAATACTAAAATGAAAATTATCAGAATCAACAACAGGTTTTTTTCTTAGTTTAGGATCTAGTGTGGAAGTTTGGACATTTGGTTGAAAAACATTAAATGTTAATTATCTCGAAAACTATCGGTTTTCGGAATTACGTATGGGGGGTTAAATCTATTACATTTGAGTCCCTCTATCAACTCTTGCAGGAAAGTGGTCGAGTTACCAGTAACCCTGTATAAAAATGAATCCCTTTTTCCCTTGGTCACACCATCGCGTGAGAACGGCTTTACAATTTAATCCATCTTTTTTTTATAAGTTTTTTTTTACTTCGTAGCAGGTTTTCACGGGAAGAAATCTAAGGAAAGAATATCAGAAATATCAGAAATTCTGAAAAATGTGAGAAAACTTATCGACTACGAACACTTCAAGATACAGGGTGTCAAATTTTTACTTTTATTTTGTTTTTTTCTGAATTATTTCGCAATAAAATGGCGCATTGAACTCATTAAAATTATCAACACAAAAAATCCGGTTTGGTGCACCAATGTGAATATCAAAAAAATCGTTTCCTCAATATGTTTTACTTGAAAAAGGTATAATTTGTTTGAGTCCCTAGAGGTAACCGTTTTCGAGATAACCTTTATAGCGTCTGTCGGGTCAGCTAGTAGAGATTATAAACAGTAATATTTGAACACTCTCGCTATTTACATTTATATCTGGGTCTCATTGTACCTGTATTGTTTGTTTTAGGTAGTTGTGCAGAACATGAGTTCTTTTTTTCATCAGTTTTATATCTTCTTTTGTAGAGTCCTCATACTGTCCGTTCGTGATGGGATTCACGAAATTTGTCTTGAATTCTTTCAAATTTCCTAGTAGGTTCGGTTTCACGAACTGAACCATGTGATAATCTGAAAAAAATATTTCACTGCTTGAGATATAAATAAATTTCATCTAAAATTTGAAAAATATCGGTTCCAGTTTTCTAAATACGACAACGAAAGGCAGTAAACTTGTGTTTTATAGACTATTCTAAAGCATTTGACTATCTTAAATATACAAAAACTGCTGAAAAGACTAGGAAGTAAAGGTAGTGACTCACAGGAACAAAAGGTACAGAATTTATAAGAACACCAAGTAGCTTCAATAAGACTAGAAAGTATCGAGGAGGTCACTTTCCCATCCTCAATTTACAAAGCAGCGCCTGCATATGATTGTGAAAATCCTCGTCATCATAGTCACAATGTCTTAACAGACATGTTGTGAACTCGTAAAATGCATCAAGTCGGAGCTAGAGTATTGCCGACACGAATATTATTAATAGATGTGAGAACTGCAGCTCGCCATCGTTCGCGATTGTAGTGTTGAGTTCAGTGACACTCTTGATACTCATATCCAGCAACTGTTTCGTCGTATCCATCCAGCGTGTAGGGGAACGGCCACGGCGCCGCCCGCTCGAGGCGTGACCCTGAACTACAAGTTTCTCCATATTATCGCTTCTGTGAATATGTCCGAAGAATGTAAGCATTCTCGTCGACACAATGGAAGATAGCCTCTTTGGATGGATGGTACCGAGCTGATCCAGTATGGAAACGTTAGTTCGATGCACGATATAAAGAACTCTCAGCATTCTCCTCCACGTCCACTTCAAAAGCATCTATGCGCGCTCGATCTGCCTTTTTAACGGTCCAAGTATCCGAGGCATACAAAAATATGGAGAGCACAAGAGACTGAACCAGCGACATTTTGGTAGCTTTAGTGACGCTATGATCACGCCATATTTTAGTAAGCTTTAATAAGCCGGAATTGTCGATCAAACAACCGAGGTAAAAATCCTAAGCATATCTAAAATCTGGAATGAAGAAATAAGTCTGAGATATAACATACACTCAATAAGATTATTCTGAAGTGGAGTTCCAGTGAGAACAATTCGTCGTTTCGTACGCACTTTGTTCAACGCTTGCACCTTAACAGCCTTTTTGCTTCTGAGCAAATGCCCTTCATCGCACACGATCAGATCGGGACCTACAAAAAAAAATCATTTTTATCATTTGGCATTTATTAAGCCAAAAAAAATCATGAATTGAAATTTAAAAAGATATTTCATAAAAAAGAGAGTATTTTTTGCTATTTTCTTATTTAAATAATGTTTATTGTTGAAAATGTTTTATTCATTTATTATTATTATTTTATTGTAGAAGTTCACTTCAATGTATCATACTGGTAATCAGCGAGTTAAGAAAATGTGTTCACAATTCCAACTAGGAGCACAAGATAGCTTATATTATACGTTATAATCCCAAACTTATGATAGTGATGAAAAATGATTAAAATCAGATGAAAATTATGTAATTACCAGGATCCACCAAAGAATTTAATACGAGCGTCCTGAAATCAGCACTAGCTTTGCTCAGTTTCTCCTCATTGGTCAGACATTCGTATCTGTCGTACCCCATGATAAGAATGGACCTTTTTGCACAATACCATTGCTTCAATATCGGTTTTTGTCTAGCGATTTCCTGGGTCGAACTGGAAACATATATACAGGGTGAGTTTTTAGTACAACCTGTTATAACATATAGTAGTACCGGCTCGGTCATTAACTCCACTACTATAGAAGATAGCGAAAAAAGTTGTATATAGAAGTTGTAGCCACGGATACGCTCCTTGCGCAGAAAATATTCAGATTTATACAGGGTGATCCATAACGACGTGGTGATGCAAACATGCATTTTTTTAAATGAGACACCCTATATATTATTCCATATTCAAATTATACTAATGATCTCCGTTCTTCCAATATAGGGTATTGTTACATTATACAGGGTATTTCAAAGGTTATGACCATTTTTATATCCAAATCGCGGTGATATGAACGTACTGTATATCAAAAACTAATTAATCAAAAATCATTTTTTTTACATGGGTGAACAAAAAATATTCTCTAGTTTTAAAATCAGCTATAAAAAAAGCCCGCGATGCATATTAGTATACAGGGTGATGTCGAATGCAGAATTCTAGATTTTCTCTCTTTTTTTAAATGAAACCCCCAATATTTTATTATACCAGAGAACTGCTTTGAATATGGTCTTTCATCTTTGTATAGCACTTGATATGGCTGCATTCATTAGTTTCTGAGATATTTCGATTTTTCTACAACTTTTAAATATACCTTCTATTTGTTTACTGATACTTATTTATTTTGAGAAAATACTATCAAATTTTATTTTTGCTTAACAAACAACTAAAATATGAAGTCATAATAGTACTTGATCAAGTCAAAATACTGAATTAACGAGATAATAGGTCAAGTGTGCTGAGGAAACAATTTTATAGACGTCATGCATAATTATCAAGCAGATCGATCAGGTAGGCTATGAAATATTAAACGACACAGTCCAAATAAAACGATTCATCAATCTTTCAAACGCATTAGTTTTAGAGTGCCTCCGTTATGTATATTGCCGTTTATAGTTGATATATTCTAGAGGCAAGTAGGCAATTTCTCAAAGATTCTTCTAAATACCCTCAATGAAAAAATTAATTTTTAAAGCTGGTTTTTCACACAGTACGGAATCATTGAGCAGGTTATGAAAACTGTCAAATTTTCAAAGCCTACCTGATAAATCTGCTTGATAATTTATGCATCACGCATTCAAAATTGTTTCCTCGGCATACTTGACTTTATTATCTTGACGATTTAGGGTTTTGACTTCATCAAATACTATCATGACCTTATAATTTAGTTGTTCGTTAAATAAAAAACAAATTCGATAATAATTTCTCAATATAAATAAGTTTCAGTATACAAATAGAAGCCATATATTTTAAATTTACCGAAAAATCGAAATATCTCGGAAACTGATGGACGTAGGTATAACAAGTGCTATACAAAGATGAAAGAGCAAATTAAAATCAATACTTTGGTATAATAAAATATTGGGGGTTGCATTTAAAAAAAAAGAGAGAAAATCTGGATTTTGCATTCTACATCACCCTGTATACGAATATGCGTCGCGGGCTTTTTTTATAGCCGATTTTAAAACTAGAGGATATTTTTAATCTTACCATGTAAAAACAATAATTTTTGATTCATTACTTTTTGATACCCAGTCCGTTCGTTTGACAGCGATTTGGATACAAAAATGGTCATAAATTCTAAAATACCCTGTATAATGTTATAATACCTTATATTGAGAGAAGTGAAATTATTAGTAGAATCTAAAAATGGGATAATACCTAGGGTGTCTCATTTAAAAAAACATATGTTTGCATCACCACGTAGTTATGGATCACCCTGTATAAATTAAAATATTTTCTGAGCAAGGAGCATGCCCGTGGCTACAATTTTTATGTACAACTTTTTTCGCTATCTTCTACAGTAGTGGAGTTATTGACCGAGCCGATACTACTGTATGTTATAACGGGTTGTAACATTCATTCCAACGTAACTTTATTCTCGAACTAAGTGTGTTGATAAATTCAATGAAATTTAATTATCTAATAAATGAATTTATTTTTACGTCAGAAATTAAGAATTTGACAATTTTTTTTTGAAAAATTAAATTCCTGGCACGAGTATTTTGATACCTTGAATAAATTTTCCTTGTAAAGCATAAGCAATTCTCAACATTCCGTTTAAAATAGATGTAGAACCGACTAATATTTGATTAGTGTACAACGGCACATTTTATAGTTTTTGCAAAATTGCTATTTACAAAACGAAGCATTAAAAACCTCAAGAGACTTTTGTTATGGAGATTATTTCCATTCTCACCCAATAGTGAACACCTCGAAATTCTTCTTAACATCCTTGAGTCTCAGTCTTACTTCTTTTTTCCAATTGCTGACTGTCGATAAGGGACAAACGACGAGAGCGTGTTTGGCACCGGTTTCCTTGTACGCGAACAGCGTATGAATCAGCGCTAAAACCTAGAAAAAGTTAATCAAAGCAAACGTTTTCGTTATAATAGGTTATTCGATTCAGCAGAAATTTCATCAGATATGTCAGTAAGTTATACTGCGTATATTTCTCAAGAATGGAACTTTGTGAAACGGATTCTTCAAGATTCAGTAACACAATTAATACAGTTAGATACCCTCAATCATTTATATGTTTTTTACTTCCCACACCGATAGGTGAGGGGAGTATTGTGATCGCGAAAATTTTCGATTTTGAGATAATACGTTTTTTGGGCGTTTTATGATGTGTACATAACGAAAATCCACGTCACTCATTTCCGTCGGTCTGTCTGTCGGTCTGTCGGTCTGTCTGTCTGTCTGTCTGTCTGTCTGTCGCGTTTTTCTACCCTCGTAATCTCAGTAACCGCTGCATGGATTGTGATGAAATTTGGGCAGCGGTATGCTGTGGGGTCGTAGTAGGTAATGTTCCTATAATTTTGAAAATCGGTGCATAGGCGGCGGAGTAATTAGCAAAAAACAAAAAAAATTAAATATTGCTGAAACTTCGTTTTTAGGCGTTTTAGGGGTCCCTGATCATTTTCTACTTTTTTTTGGGTGGGGGTGAAATTGGGGTGGTTGGGGGGTGGGGGGTTGTAAAATTGAAAAATTTGTTGCTTTCATAATAGACTGTCCACTGACCTATGAAGGAAGACCTGGCGACATAAATAACTTTTTTAGGTCCATCCGAACATTTCCTTTGCCTATTACAGAAAGCAAAGGACTTAGAATTGTTTTTGATGTAAACATACGAGAGTATTGCGTCAGATCTTTGTAACGAGGAAACTGTTGAATTGATTTTAATGAAACTTTGAAACGGCATTACTACCATGGCGAAGATGGAAAACGCGTATGGTTTTGATAAATCGTGCCAGTGGCGGCGCAGAAATAATAAAAAAATTAAAAATATAAAAACAGCTCAAACTTCGTTTTTAAGCGTTTTAGAGGTTCCTGATCATTTTCTGCGTTTTTTTTGGGTGGGGGTGAAATTAGGGTGGTTGGGGGTTGAAGAATTAAAAAAATTCTTGTACTCTACTCATAATAGGCTGTCCACTAACCTGTGAAGGAAGATCTAGCGACACAAATCACCTTTTTAGGTTCATCCGAACATTGCCTAGACTATTACAGAAACTAAGGGACTTTTGTATTTTGTAACGTGGACACTATTAAATTGATTTTAATGAAATTTTGACACAGTATATTGTTACCGTGGTGAGAATGGAAAACGCGTATGCTTGTTAAAAATCTTGTCAGTGGCAGCGTAGCAATAACCAAAGAACGCGACAAGTATGAAAGCAACTCAAATTCGGTTTTTAGATGTTTTAGGGGTTGCTGATCATTTAATAATAATAATAATATAGACTTTATTGAAGTATACAGAGATACACTTCAAATGGCGGAGTTCACTAAAATAGTGCTGTTCCACTCAACCAGTTTTTTGGGTGGGGGTGAAAGTGTGGTGGTTGGTGGTTGTAAAATTGAGAAGTTTGTAGTATCGATAATAGGCTGTCCATTGACCTGTGAAGGAAAGACCTAGCGGTATAAGACAATTTTAGGGGGGGGGGGGCAATTATTCGGTTGCAAGGGATCTTAGACTAAAGCTTCATGCTATGGGAAAATAATAAACTGGTATCAGCGTAATGTGTGGGAAGTACTGAGTCAATCAACTTGACTTCATTTTTTAAATTGCATCGCTTACATAATAAGTTGCAATATAAGTTAAAAAGAACTATAAACTAACAAGCAGTAAAAATACTGCTAATAAAATTGAACTATAAAGTAATACCAAAAAATATGAAATAATATGCATTCATAAAAGTGCTCTGTCTGTAGAGAGATCAATAAATTGTAAGTTGACATTTTTAACAAATATATACATCATTGGGCATAGGTTCATAAGTAGACAGGGCATTCCTGAAATCCGAATAAGACAATGTTTAGTTCATTTCAAGAAAACACTTCATAGGAAGGTATGTCCCAAATTTTTTGCTTTTAAGATACTAGGGTTGTCAGTGTTCAGATATTTTTGTATAATATCTGATATCTTTGTGAAATTCGATATGCCTCTCCTATGTGTCAACAAGCATTTTCTGTTACATATTTTTTAATCTTCCTTTCTAAACTGTAACTCCTTGAATACGACAACTCCACTCAGAAACATCCTGTAGTTTTTAGTTTACCTGCAGGGTTTTCCCTAGTCCCATACAATGAGCCAGGATGCAACCGGATCCGAGATCCTTGGCCTTTATCCGTTCTAAGCTTTCGTAGCAACAGTCCCACATAAACTGGATGCCCGCCTTTTGATGACTTTTTAGTATCTTCGTTAGCTGTGCGTCCACCTACGGATAAACTATCATCAGAGAAAATATGCTACTCGCAAGTGAAATTCGGATACCCAAAAAAAGGGATATTTGCATTGAAATTTTGTACACAGCTTGGCAGTACCATCTCTAGTACACATGTAACACCTTTTGTTCATTCATGTGTAATTACAAAGCATGATTTTTTTCATTGACTTCGAGAAGGCTTTCGATAGGGTGCGACACGAGGAATTAATTAACATCCTCTTAGCTAAGGGCATTGATAGAAAAATTATTAAACTTATCCAAACGTTCTACTGGAAAAAGAAAACAACAGTACAGGTAGAGGGAGAACAGTCTACGGAAATAGATATTAGAAGAAGAGTTTGCCAGAGATGCGTACTTTCGCCATTACTATTTAATATCCACTCGGAAGAAATTGGGGTATGCAGATGATAGTGTTATAATTACAACCAATTTGAAAGACTTGTAAAACCTTATGGAACGGATCAATACATATAGCAATGAATACGAAATCACCTTGAATCTGAAAAAGACAAAATATATGAACATCACTAACCAAATGAAGAACCGACAAACGTTGATCGTAAATAACACCATCACTAAAAGAGTTGCAAAATACATTGGTATTGGTATGGGGAACAATTATAAATGAAGAGAATGATCAAACTGCAGAAATAAATAGACGCATAGAAATAGCAAGAACAGCTTATACGAAGATGATGTTACACTTGTCAAATAGAAACCTTGATTTAAACGTAAGACTTCGTACCGTACGATGCTATATATTCTATTTATTATTATATGGAGTTGAAACCTGGACCTCACAAAAGAAAATATAAGAAAGCTGCATGCCTTTGAGATGTGGATATACAGGGTGTCCCAGAAGTCAACGTCAAGCCGCAGCGGGGTGACAGGATTGGTTGTAACTATCATGAAAAAAATCAGAAAAAAAATCTATTCCATGCAGTTTGAAAATTATGGGCATTTAAAGAAAACCTATAAATTTGGTCAAATTATAACAAATTTCCGGTTATTGTGGTTAACTTTTATTATTTCTGTTTATTTAAACTTTGGAACCGTAACCCTAAATAGCATCTCTATAAGCACAGTCAAAAATAATGACACAATTGCCCCAAGTTTTCTAGAATGAAGACTATTTATTAAACTATGAATTTAAAATTTTCAAAGTTTGCCGACTTTGAAAGGCCCTCCTTTAAAAAAATGTAATAAAGTGCCATGGCAAGTTCCATTAAAAGTTGGCGCATTTAACCAGGATTGTAAAATGGTACAATACATGTTAGTTTCATACTGAAAAAAACGAGTAAAAAAAGGAAAACCTCAAGTAACCCGATTTTTGCTAACCCATTTCACTCAGGTCAGATGTTCTTTATTCGCACAAGCTTCTGGTAGGTTCTTGAAATTACGGCAAAATGATGAGAGAAATGGATAATGAACATATCTGCTATGAGTGAGCGAAACAGATAGTGACGCCACGTTTAGTAAAGTCAACAAAAATAAGTAAAATTAATAAAATATTGAAAAATGTTGACTTAGTTTAGTTTTTAGGTTTATTGGAATAAAGGTCAGGCAATAAATATTCAAATTGTTTACCATCAGCCTCAATACACGCCCTACATCTTCTTAAAAAAGATCTACTTATCAGCCAGGTATATCCTCGAGAGTAGTTGTCCTCAGCAACTTGAGAAATTCGTTTACGCAGCTCGGCTACGCTCTCAATGGTCTTTGAATAAACTTTTTCTTTGAGAACATCCCGATAACAAAATTCCAGGGGATTTAAATCTGGGGAACGGGCTGACCACGAGATAGTGCCTGAACGTCCACCTCCACCTCCCGAATATTTTTGGTCAAGGAAACCTCTTACTTGCACTGCGTAATGCGCTGGGCAGCCATCTTGTTGATACCTCATGTGGCGAAGATCTGTTAAGCGGTCTACAGACGTTGATGCATGCTGCGATTCAGGTACCGACTTCTACGTTTCATAACGCAAGTAGTAGCGTGTGGGGAAGTGAATCACGAATTTGGTATCAGTTGCGGCGTGCAGCGATTCTGGAATCCTATTATGGACGGTGAACTATGTCGCCAAGCCGGTGACGCTGATGCAGTGATGCAGGTTTAAACGTGTATAGTATTGCATCGATACAAAGATATAAGCACACCCTACCATTCTTCTGTTGCGTGAAACGTGCTTGAAATATCAAGTCGATTCAGGCATCGCAACAGGTTTCGATTTGAGTAAGAACTTATGCAACTGATGCAAGATTCATGAAACCTTAAGTCGAGTCGATTGAGAAATCGCAGCTTACATCAACGTCTGTAGGCCGCTTAGTGGTACGTCCTCTAACAAAGTTGGTAAATCGTAAAAAATGTAGGTAATTCGAGTCATTCAAATTCTCAGGCAGCTCAAAAAACCCAACAATTTTGCCGTTTAAAATTCCGGTCCACAGGCTTACTTTAAAGCGATACTGGGATCCGTCTTCTCTCATTAAATGTTTCTGGCTAATAAGTAGATCTTTCTTAAGAAAATGCAGGACGTGTATTGAGACTGATGGTACACAATTAGAACTTTTATTGTAATAAAAAATGTTATTTTCCTATCTGACTCCTAATCCAATAAACTTAAACTAAGCTAGGTCAAAATTTTTCATTATTTTATTAATTTTACTTATTTTTGTTGACTTTGCTAAAAGTGGCGTCACTATCTGTCTTGCTGTCACTCATGGCAAACATGTCCACTATCCACCTCTC
The DNA here is from genome assembly GCA_951848785.1 of Callosobruchus maculatus. Lineage (NCBI taxonomy): Eukaryota > Metazoa > Arthropoda > Insecta > Coleoptera > Chrysomelidae > Callosobruchus > Callosobruchus maculatus. Next base: position 13,761,035 of record CATOUR010000056.1, read on the forward strand.
TCATCATTTTGCCGTAAAATTAAGAGCCTACCAGAAGCTTGTGCGAATAAAGAACATCTGACCTGAGTGAAATGGGTTAGCAAAAATCAGTTTACTTGAGGTTTTCCTTTTTTTACTCGTTTTTTTTCAGTATGAAACTAACAAGTATTGTACCATTTTACAATCCTGGTTAAATGCGCCAACTTTTAATGGAACTTGCCATGGCATTTTATTACAGTTTTTTAAAGGGGGGCCTTTCAAAGTCGGCAAACTTTGAAAATTTTAAATTCATAGTTTAATAAATAGTGTTCATTCTAGAAACCTTGGGGCAATTGTGTCATTATTTCTGACTGTGCTTCTGGAAATGTTATTTAGGGTTACGGTTCCAAAGTTTAAATGAACAAAAATAATAAAAGTTAACCACAATAACCGTAAAATTGTTATAATTTGACCAAATTTCTAGGTTTTCTTTAAATGCTCATAATTTTCAAACTACGTGGGATAGATTTTTTTTCTGATTTTTCTCACGATAGTTACAACCAATCCTGTCACCCCGTTGCGGCTTGACGTTGACTTCTGGGACACCCTGTATAGACGCATGCTCCGTATTCCGTGGACGGACAAAATAAGGGCTGCTGCGCGTAGGAAAATATCCAGAATTGGACCTTAACATTCAAAAAAGAAAACTCGAATACTTGAGACTTGTGATGAGGGGAAGTAGGTACAAAATGCTGAGACTGATAATGTAGGAAAGAACTGAGGGAAAAAGATCAGTTGGGAGACGACGCATATCATGGTTGAAGAATCTCCGGGACGTTCCACTGTAGTTCAATAGACCTGCTCAGAGCAGCTACATCAAAAATTAGAATAGGGTACTTGCAGAGGTCGTGAAATCGCCTCGGGAGTATACATAGCGTAAAGAAAACCATATCAAGAAGCAGTAGGAAACAAAAAACATGATTTTACTGACGGCCAAAAAAAAGATATTTGCAAAATAAAATAAGGATATATTCAAATTTTTCCAAGTGACTTAAAACAAGGGTTGACGTCACCGGTATCTTATCGATATCGACAATCGATACTGCTATAGCACAGATCAGTGAGATTCAACTGCAAACTATTTCTTATGTTGCCAAATTTCTTTTTAAATATTTACGCTGGCCATATATCAGTAATTTAATTTACGAGCGTGTTTTGTTATATGGGTATACATATTCCCAAATGAAATGAGACTTCTCTTTTATCCTACTACAGCCGTAGTTCCTCATTAAGTAATACTGCGAGATGCAAAATGCAAAACGAAATCATATCAGCTGCTCGAATGCAACCATATTTCCTTTGTGGTTTGCCAACTGCGCATTCGACTAGAAATGATCTGAATTCTTTAACAATGCGACTCAATTTATTGATAATTAAACATATTTGAAACAGGCAATTAACCCACTAGCATTTTCGTTGCAATACATTTTTATATCTGATAGGTATCACAGTTCATCCTGTTTGTGACCGAGATTCACAACTAATCGAAGCCATCATTTTATTTCGGCACATCCCATTATGAATGAATCCAAAGGTAGAATCTAATTCAAGCCCATCCCTACAAAGTGAATTAGTAATCTAGCTTAACTTTTATTCTTTTGACTTTTGTACTTTTGTGTGTGACTGTGTTTTGTGGTTATAATGATCAATGTCAAAATGTTAGGTTAGCACTGGCTATCGATATCGAATATCAATACTTTACATCCCATCACTACAGGATATCGCTGACGTCAGAGGTTGTTTGCGCGGCATTTTCCGGCATCTGAAATAATTTTGGGAATATCTCTCACAGCCGATTCCAAAAAACCAAACAAGTGATTTTGTCATGTTTACTAGGCTCTAAGGAACGCGTAAACGACATAATATTTTTTTCTGCAAGTACCCTATTGCTAACCTCCGAAGAGAGACGGCACCCTAAGCAGAAGAAAAATAATTAAAATTGCAACAGGACAAATCGTAACAGTGGAATTGAAATAATCTTGATTTCCTAATGGAATACCTGGAAGGTGATTGACCAAATGACCATAATGAGAAGCCGCCACTGACATGTAATAATAATAATGATAGTAACCTGTACGAGCGGCCTGTTGGTGCGCTCGTCCACGTCCAGCACCAACCCCTCCTCCGCCTGCTGCGCCGCCGCCGACATCTCGTCGTCCTCGTCCTGCAGCGACTCCTCGGTGCCGTTGAGGGTGCCGCTCAACGACTGCGACAGCGTCTCCCGCAACTTCTGCCTGCTCTTCAGACGGCCGATGCGCTGCTCTTCCGCCTCCTTGGCCAACAGCGTGGCCCGCTCCAGGTCGGCGTCGGACATCAGCGCCCTGATGTTACGCCGGTGGCCCCCCTTCTGCGAAGAAGACACGTCCGGGGAGGACAGCTCCACGTCGTTGAACACGCTACGGACGGGGACACCAAGACATGAGTCGGGAGGTTTTGGTAGATGATATTAATTTTTTTTTTCGGTTTTGATCAGTTTGATCACATTCGTATCTACCCCCAAAAATCAGAATTTAAACGTACAGGGTGAGTCAAGCTCAACGCCTCGGACTCTTGTGACCAAACGATACCACTTTTAGAAAAATCGACTTTGCGAGTGTATGTAGGTCGAGTTGGACTATATTTTAAGAATAATGACTTTTATACAGGGTGTCTAATAAAAGTGTGACATATCAAAGTTATGTTTTTTTAAATGGAATACCCTGTATATTATTGCATATTTAGATTCCCGGGTGCATTTTAGTGTAACTTTATGTATCACACATGGGACTTTAAGCGAACCGTTTAGGTGCAAATCACAATTTTGGGTATAGGTAGATGTCATAAAAAAATTGAATATCGCAGCTATTATAAATCTTAGAGTGCTGTGACTTTTCCGTGTTACTAAGCATGAAATGTGTCAGCTTACGTTAGAATTAAGGAAACTTCAATCAAAGGTAACTTGATTTTTTCAAATGGAAATGCATAATTTTTTTTATACGATCGAATGTGCAATTTGATAAGCTTTCTAACGATATGCGGTTGTAAATATCAATCTATGGTAGTTTTTATTAAATTTCGAGACTTCAATGAAATCAGTGTTTTTCAATTTCCCTACCTATAAACAAACTAGCAGGCCATGAAATATAAACAAAAAACTGTTCAGATGGAACAAAACAACTAACTTAGCAGATAGTTACGGACGAACTAGAGTAAAGGGACAAAATTATAAAAATGACTTAAAACAAATGATCAATTCTAACCATAAATAACAGACATCACACATCTAACGTCAAAAAGCAGCTGGAGTACGACAGAAATGGGTATTTTTCACAGCATACCGGCTACTACAATATTATAAAGATTGACGATTCACAAAACCATTGTGAATTTTTAAATGAAAGGAAATCTACCACGTAATGTTGCTGGCAGTATAATAGCTTCAGAATAAAATTTAACATTTCATGATTTAAAAAAATAGTAACCAATACCTCTGACTGGAGTTCTGCAAATTCCTCAATACTTACCTATAAGCAAGATCGCCGAAAATGAAGAATAAATTAAAAATTTGCTCAAATTATTAAACATAATTTACCTGGCAGAAAATTAAAATATGATTTGTCAGTATTCCTTTTTTGCGATCTTGCTAATAGATACTGAAAAATTTAAAGGACGACAGTGAGAGGTATCATTACTGTTGACTTTGACGGAAATGACTACTGTTTTATACCATCAAATGTGAAATTGCATTCTGGAGATATTAGACTGACGGCAACGATCGCTGAAAGTTTTGCTTTCATTTCAAAGTGTTTAGTGATTTTGGAAATTTTTAATCTCTAGTACATTGCAGTCGCTGTAAAAATTATCCATTTCTGTCGTACTCCAGCTTCTCTTTAACCTTAGACATGTTACCGCCGTTGTTTCCGGTTAGAGTTGATTTGTTGTAGGGAATTTTTATAATCTTGTTCTTTTACTCTAGTTATGCTGGATCTGTTTGCTAAGTTAGTTATTTTCTTCCATCTGAATATGATTTTGTTTATATTTCATGGCCTGCTACTTTGTTTATAGGTAGGGAAATTTAAAAACATTGATTTCATTGAAATCTCGAAATTTAATAAAAACTACCAACGGGCAACATAATGTCATAATGTCACTTCAAAATATTACGATCAAAATCATCAGTGAAAAAAAGGCTACAAATATAAATTGGATATTATGGAATACTAAGAGGCTCTACGTATATCCTGCAGATAACCTGACATATAAAATGAAGCAACTCAAACACCAGTGGCAGATGATGGAATGAGGCGAAGTAGCAGCATGTAGGTTAGGGACATAAGTTTCAGTTGTATATAAATTATTTCAGCCAATACTCTACACAAGGCATAGCCTTCAGAGTGGCACTATTTGTAAAGACCAATAGATTGATATTCAAAACCTGATACAATAAGAAAGCCTATCAAATTGCACATTTGATCGTATAAAAAAAATTATACATTCCCATTTGAAAAAATCAAGTTACCTTTGATTGAAGTTTCCTTAATTGATCTACCGATTTCTCCAAGGACAAATGTAATTCGAACTCGACCGTCTAATGTAAGCTGACACATTTCATGCTTAGTAGGAAAAGACGGAAAAGTCACAGCACTCTATGATTTATAATAGCAGCGATATTCAATTTTTTTCTGACATCCACCTATACCCAAAATTGTGATTTGCACCTAAACGGTTCACTTAAAGTCCCATGTGTGATACATAAAGTCACACTAAAATGCACCCAGGAATCTAAATATGCAATAATATACAGGGTGTTCCATTTAAAAAAACATAACTTTGATATGTCACGCTTTTATTAGACACCCTGTATAAAAGCATTATTTTTGAAATGTAGCCCAACGCAACCTACATACACTTGCAAAGTCGATTTTTTGAAAAATGGTATCGTTTGGTCACAAGAGTCCGAGGCGTTGAGCTTGACTCACCCTGTATAATTAAAAAAATGAAGTCAAGCTGATTGACTCAGTACTTCCCACACATTCAGATGATACCAGTTTTATTATTTTCCCACAGCATGAAACTATAGTCTAGATGCCCCTGCAACCAAATCATCGCTCGCCCGCCCGCAAAAAAGTGTTTTATTCCACTAGGTGCTTCTTTCACAGGTCAATGGACAATCTATCATGAATACAACAATTTTTTTTGTTTCACAAACCCCCACCCCCGAACCCACCAATTTCAGCCCCAACCAAAAAAAAAACATTTAAAATGATCAGGAACCCCTAAAACGTCTAAAACGAAGTTTGGGGCGTTTTTTAATATTTTTATTATTACTGCGCCGCCACTGAAACGATTTCTAAAAACCATACTTGCTTTCCATACTTGTCGCGGTAATAAATCTGTGTCAAAATGTCATTAAAGTCAATTCAAAAGTTTCCACGTACACAATACAGAACGATGCAAAGTAATACCCGTATGTAGTTTGTATGCATCAGAAAGCAAGTCCCTTGGTTTCTGTAATCGGCAAGGCAATGTTCGGATGAACCTAAAACGTGAATTATGCCGCTAGGTCTTTCTTTCACAGGTCAACGGCCAGCCTATTATGAATATAAAAAAAATTCAGTTTTACAACCCCCACCCCTTAATCATCCCAATTTCACTCCCACCCCAAAAAAAAAAGTAGAAAATGAAACGCGTAAAACGCGTAAAAACGACGGAAATGAGTGATGTGAATTTTCGTTATGTAGACATCATAAAACGCCCAAAAAAAGTATTTTCTCAAAATCGAAAATTTTCGCGATCATAATACTCCCTTTACCTATCGGTGTGGGAAGTAAAAATAGCATCTCTACCGCTAGAAGATAAATTGACCACCGCTGGCGCTGTAAGACAGGGTTGCATACTCTCCCCAGCTCTTTTGATACCATCACAATACCTAATAGCCAAAAAGGGCTCCAAAATCTGGTTAATGCTATAACAAAATATAGGGCGATGCCTTCGGCCTTAAAATAAACACAGTTAAAACGAAAACAATGGTTGTCTTCAAAAACTCAAATATGCACACCTGCACCACTACCATTATGAAACACTACCAAAATAATTTAACTGTAGAGGTACATGTTATAATCAATGGTAGTGGTACCATCCTTTAAGTACCTGTAGCTCTTGAATTAATCACTTCAGACCCCAAATGTGCTAGCTTGTTGGAATTGTTTCATCGAGAGGAACACAAAAAGTCACAAATATACAGGGTGCCCCATTAAAAATTTTGAATCGGACGTCACGTGATCAAAAACAAATACCTCATTGGGTGACAGTAAAAAGAAGAGATACTATATTTGCTCTAATTTACACCCCTGTGTGGGGGCGGGTTAGAATATCCCCCATCGTATAACGTATATCCTGCATGTCGTAAAAGGCGACTAAAAGGAACCGAACTACTGTCGGTATAAAGAGTAACCTCTTCTCAACCAACAGCTTTGGGTGAACGAGTTGAGAAGAGTCAGGACACCTTCTTGTCCTTGGGGTGAGAAATTGCCCCTAAAGGCGGATGAACCAGTAGATACATTTGGTCAACGGCATGAGGATGCAGAAAGCAAATGGGAAACTACTGCATTAAAGATCTTAATCCCAAGAGAAACTCGTAAAATGAGTAAATGCATTTTACGAGTTCACAACATGTCTGTTAAGACATTGTGACTATGATGATGATGACACCCCCAAAATTATAATTCGCTACTAGTGCCCAGTTCCGATATATTGCTTGTCTTAATCGTCGTGGGACAACCTGTATTAAGAATAGATGCAAAAATAAATAACGATTAAAAATATTCCTCGAAAAATGTAGTTTATATTATTGCATTAAAAAACTAGGGTTGACGACCATTTGAAGTAGTTATTAATTATTTTAGTCATGGCAGGGAAAAATGTTCCGGAAATTCATATGGATAACTGGCAACACTGTGCTGTTTTAGAAACCCACAGCCTTCTCTCTATTCACGAAAAGCCATAGTGACAGTGACATACTTGCGCAGTTTCCGTACAAAAGCATAAACATGCAATATGAAGCAGCATTTTATTACTAATTACCTTAAACCCACTGCACTAATTTTCAAAAATATGACAGCATTTACGTCCGGCATTCGGAATTTTATCAACATCGGTGCAACGGTTGCGACAGATATGTCGACTTCATAAAACGCTGATCTTTAGATAATTCTTAAGAGTTGTAAGAAAAAAATTACATGAAAATGTTCTTAAAATGTAGCTTCAGCGGGTCCCTATCCATAGGAAATTTTTTTTTCATCAGATACTTACAATTCGACGTCGCTATCGTCCGTAGTGTCGTCCAACTGAATTTTTTCTCCGTCAGAACTGTCATCAGAGAATTCCGTCAACTTTTTTAAGTTATCCTCTTTGTACGACATCCTCTTTTTTCTTAGTTCGTCGTCTGAAGCTTCATCGAACTTCACCTGATAGTCGGGATCATCATCCCTAATAGAAAAAGTAAAAATATACGTAAATTAAAACAAAAAAACTTTTTTAAAAAAGCTTTTATTTAAAGGTTCTAAAAAAAAGAAAATAAAATGTTCCTTTAGAGTGTTAACTATCAACTTGTAGCCTCATTATACACAATTTATATGATCATAAAAGCTTGTCGCGAGGTTTGCGAAAGTACCTATAGGAATTTAATTAAACTGAAATTTTTAACACACTTAAATTTAGCTGACCAAGTTAGTCAATTTAATAGGTACTAGTTAATTTACACAAGTATATCGCGCGACAAGCTTTTATGATCATATAAATTGTGTATAATGAGGCTATAAGTTGATAGTTAAGACTCTAAAGGAAGATGTTATTTTCTTTTTTTTTAGAACCTTTAAATAAAAGCTTTTTTAAAAAAGTTTTTTTGTTTTAATTTATTTTTTACTTTTTAGTTATTAACTTGCATTTATATCAAACAAAATTTTTATTTATTCTCTGCAACCCCTTTTATTTGATACCCATATTGCAGAAGTGCATTAAAAAGAACTATTTCGCCATCTTGGATGGTCCGCCATAGTAGTTGATTTAGAATGACGTCATATTATTTTTCGAGTCACTCTCAACAAGGCCTGTCACTGTGCAAAGACTCTTCTCTCAGGTCATAAACAAGGTTCGTGCAGTGATAAAACAACTCACTGACTTTGAATAGTATATTTTCCCCAAACTCTTACAACAAAACACATCATCGTATTATATCTAAAAATACATATTATTTGCCATCATTTGAATGACAGTTTCTAACTTAGAATTTGCGCTGTCCTGATATCCAATCATTTTCGTAGATTTCCTTTTATTAGACATTATGAAAAACTTAAACTAAACTAAAAATATAGACCTACTCTAAACATAACCTTAAAACTGTGTTGGTGATAAGAGTTCACTAACAACACGAGTTTATCCCTATTACTTTCCCAAAGTCAGTACAGCACCCCAAATGTTCCTTTACAACTTATTATTGGAAAATCCTTGCTGCGGATCTTCTTTACCACGTACGTCGCTGTCACAGTCATACACACCGGCTGTCCGGTCTACCCTTCGTGGTTGCTCGGTGCACCAGCGGTTCGTTAGCTACCCCCTAACCTCATGTCGATGTCGTCACCAACGTCGATACAACCTGGTGATGACCATTGCGTAGGTTGTATAAAGGAACTCGTACAATTCGATCCAGAATCTCGTGTGACTGCTGCCAGATTCTTGCTCACACCGCAAGCCTCTAGTTGAGCGCCAAATGCAAAAACTCTCTTCTCAGGTCGTCAGGTTCATGCAGTGATAAAACAACTTGCCGGCTTTGAATAGTATTTTCCCCAAACTCTCACAACAAAATGCATCGTTTGACTAAAAATGATATCAGTGGATGTATTGTGTCTATTGTCAGTGATGACATTCCTCTCATTAGATTGTTATTCCCCTTAGCATCTACTGGGCGTTCTCATATCAATATGGATACCCATATTGTAGAAATGCATTAAATAACTATTCCACTATTCGATTTAGAACGACGTCTTATCGTGCATTGTCATCTAAACTAAACGTGTATACAAAATTTCAGCTCAATCGGTTGAAGATATCTGCTTCAAAATTGAGTTGCAAGATTCCACCCGAACAAGCGTATATACATTGCAAGTTAAATAAAAGCTTTTAATGATATAAAGAACCGTAGAGCGTCTCTCAAAAATCATACACGCTTTCCATTATCGCAAAAAATATCAAATACTCACTCGTATTTTTTCTTTCTCCTTTTACCACTGGAAGAGTCGCTCGATTTACTAGAAGTACTTGAATCACTAGAGTCATCGGAATCTAACTTTTCCCTCAGAAGTTTATCATTCCTCCATTTTTTCTTCGCTTTCTCCTCTTCTGTAAGTTTGGTCTGTAAATGAGGGAATTTCTAAAATAGATCATCTGCTTGCGGTTACAGTCAAATACAATAGCATTGTTTATATTATACATTTAATAATTATGTTCTCAGTACTATCGTTTTACATAGATATTATATCATCATCATCATCTATAATATTCACTCATATTGCACAAAAATTAAAGCACAAAAAATGCAGGAGTCCTTTCCCTAATGAGGAAGTTTCCATTTTTTCAAATTTTAGTTAATCAGGTAGTCCTAAAGGGTTAGAGAACAACGGCGAAAAAATTTTGTAATTATCTCCATTAATAGAAAAGTTATAGTCCTTCAAAGTTTGAATTGCCGTATCCTCCTGTCGAGGATGCTGCTCCCGCAAGCCACCGCGCCGCCGAAGGATTCCTCGTTCATGTTATTATTCCTTGCTTTCAGTAGGGTAGGCGACACCGACGGTGACAAACCGATACACTGCTGTTTATTGGTACTCGTATTATTAGAATATGTCTAGCAGACCGAGAAACTATAAATATTGCATTGTACTCAGGTGTACTAACACCACCATAAAAACACCAAACAAATATTTCAATGGATAGGCTATTATGCATACAAAAAAATTGAGTTTATGACCCCCCATCCCCAAACTACCCCAATTTCACCCCCACCCAAAAAAGTAGAAAATGGTCACGAAACCCCTAAAACGCCTAAAAACGAAGAGCTGTTTCTATATTTTTAGTTTTTTTTTATTATTACTGCGCCGCCGCTGACACGATTTTTAAAAACCATAAAGATTTTACATCCTCGCAGCGGTAGTAATACTGTGTGAAAATTTAATTAAAACCAATCCTATAGTTTCCTAGTTACACCATACAGAATGATCAGAAGCAATACTCTCGCATGTATACATCACAAAATTCTAAGTCGACGATCCGTAATAGCCAAGGTAATGTTCGGATGCACCTAAAAAAGTGTATTATGACGCTAGGCCTTTCTTTCACAGATTAGTGGATGGCCTGTTATGAATACAATAATTTTTCAGTTTTACACCCCCCCACCCCCCAACCACCCCAATATCACCCCTATCCAAAAAAAGTAGAAAATGATCAGGAACCTCTAAAACGCCTAAAAGCAAAGTTTGAGGAATGTTTAAATTTTTTTGTTTTTTGCTAATTACTCCACCGCCCATCCACCCATTTTCAAACTTATAGGAACATTACCTACTACTACCCCCACAGCATATCGCTGCCAAATTTCATAACAGTCCATGCAGCGGTTACTGAGATTACGTGGCTAGAAAAACGCGTACAGACAGACCGACAGACAGACAGACCGACGGAAATGAGTTGTGCGGATTTTCGTTATGTTAGACATCATAAGACACCCAAAAAGCGTATTATCTCAAAATCGAAAATTTTCACGATCACAATACTCCCCTCACCTATCGGTGTGGGAAGTAAAAGTCCATAATCATGTCATCCACTTTAGGAAGATTACTAGAATCACCACGAAAGTAACCTTCCTCCATACTTCAAAAATATACTGGCGTCTACCCGTTACAACAAACACCTTCGCCGTTCCACTCAAATCTAAATGTCTCATACTGTACAGCGCAGCGTATGCATAGCGAAGTCCCGACCAGACTGTGGCTGCAGCGAACAATTAATAACAAGTGACGTCATACAGCTTTTCACCTCCGCGGTCGCTTTACGCAAATGTAACATTGAATAACTCCGTCATTTTTTGGAATATTCAGATGATTTTTTCGACGTTCTTCAAGTGAAGAAATCGACTATCAGATAATAATGAATTCAAAATTTTATTTTTTTTTTTGAAACTTCTCCATTATAAAGGTTGTTCAGAATGGAAGAAAACAACTAACAGATGCAAACAGACTAGAGTAACGAGACAAGATAACCACTGAAGACTTTGAATTGATCCAGTAAGAAGCATCGTTACTTCTGACTTGATAGAAATTACTACTTTTCTTATAATATTAAGGACGACTTTCACCGGTTCCTGATAAGTGTCAGATAATAGCCTATCTGTCAGATAACGCCAAATTATATGGGCCTATCTGGCAGATAGGCTATCTGACACTTATCAGGGAAACCGGCCCTACGGGTTGTGATTAGTAAAGCGAAGGGAACTGGTAAGACCCAGTATATCGTATTACTCCAATTCGTAAGGAGGTTACCAGTTCGGGGCGTGAGATATTGGAAAATAAGCGTATATTTGTTTAACTAAAGGGGCTTCTAAACGGGCAACACTTTTACAGCAATGTGTGGCTGCAATAGTATGGCCGGCAACATTGTCGCCAATAGCGGCCACACTGTCGAATATTTCTTGTATGGCTCGGCCATATAGCCACATACAGGGTGAGTTTTTAGTACCGGCTCGGTCGATAACTCCACCAATGTAGAAGATAGTGAAAAAAGTTGTATATAAAAGTTGTAGTCACGGACATGCTCCTTGCCGAGAAAATATTTTGATTTATACAGGGTGATCCGTAACTACGTGGTGATGCAAACATGCATTTTTTTAAATATTTTTATATTATTCTATATTAAAATTCTACTAATGATTTTCGTTCTTCCAATATAGGGTATTGTTACATTATACAGGGTATTTCAAAAGTTATGACCATTTTTATATCCAAATCACTGTCAAATGAACGCACTGTGTATCAAAAAGTGATCAAGAATCATTTTTTTTACATGGATGGATAAAAAATATCATCTAGTTTTAAAATCGGCTACAAAAAAAGCCCGCGACGCATATTCGTATACAGGGTGATGTAGAATGCAAAATCTAGATTTTCTCACTTTTTTTAAATGTAACCCCCAATATTTTATTATACCGAAGAATCGCTTTTAATATGCTCTTTCATCTTTGTATAGCACTTGTTATGGCTGCGTTCATTAGTTTTTGAGATATTTCGATTTTTTCTACAAATTTTAAATATACCTTTTACTTGTCTACTAAAATTTATTTATTTTGAGAAAATACTAACAAATTTTATTTTTGCTCAACAAACAACTAAAATATAAGGGCATAATAGTACTTGATCAAGTCGAAACACTGGATTAACGACATAATATGGGTCAAGTGTGCTAAGGAAACAATTTTATAGACGTCATGCATAATTATCAATCAGATGTACCAAGTAGGCTATGAAATATTGAACGACACAGTCCAAATAAAACGATTGTTCAATCTTTGAAACGCATTAGTTTTAGAGCGACTCCGTTCTGGATATTGCTGTTTATAGTTGATATATTCTAGAGGCAAGTAGGCAATTTCTCGAAGATTCTCCTAAATACCCTCAATGGAAAAATTAATTTTAAAAGCTCGTTTTTCACACAGTACGCAATTATTAAGCAGGCTATGAAAACCGCCAATTTTTCGAGGCATACCTGATAAATCTGTTTGATAATTATGCATCACGCCTACAAAATTGTTTCCTTAGCATACTTGACTTTATTATCTATATGATTCAGGGTTTTGACTTCATCAAATACCATCATGACCTTATAATTTAGTTGTTCGTTAAATAAAGAACAAATTCGATAGTACGTTCTTAAAATAAATAAATTTCAGTACACAAATAGAAGTTATATTTTAAATTTACCGAAAAATCGAAATGTCTCGGAAACCGATGGACGTAGGTACAAGAAGTGCTATACAAAGATGAAAGAGCATATTAAAAGCAATTCTTTGGTATAATAAAATATTGGGGGTTATCTTTGAAAAAAACAGAGAAAATCTGGATTTTGCATTCTACATCAGCCTGTATACTACTACGCGTCGCGGGCTTTTTTTGTAGCCGATTTTAAAACTAGATGATATTTTTTATCCATCCGTGTAAAAAAATGATTCTTGATTCATTACTTTTTGATATACAGTGCGTTCATTTGTCAGAGATTTGGATATAAAAATGGTCATAACTTTTGAAATACCCTGTATAATGTAACAATACCCTATATTGGAAGGACGGAAATCATTAGTAGAATTTTAATATAGAATAATATATAGGGCGTCTCATTTAAAAAATGCATGTTTGCATTACCACGTAGTTATGGATCACCCTGTATAAATCAAAATATTTTCTCAGCAAGGTGCATGTCCGTGGCTACAACATTTATATACAACTTTTTTCGCTATCTTCTATCGTAGTGGTGTTATCGACCGAGCCGGTACTAAAAACTCACCCTGTATATCCGGTATTGCCGATACATTTTAATGTGCTGCAAGTACGTGGCCCGACGATCGCTTGGCGAACGAAAATACTGCAATATTGCTGTAATGGTTTTTGTTTGTTGCTGTTTTTGACGGAAATTTCAGAGGGTAAAATGGCTTATACTTGGACCAACGAGAGGATTATAGACTTCATTAATGAAATAAATTTACATCCTGAGTTGTGGAATGTGGCAAGCGGCATATATAAAGACAAAAATGTCAAAAAAAAACGGATGGGCTGTCATACAAAAAATTTAGAAGCTTGAGAACATACGCAAAGATTGAGGAGAAAAAAAAAAGATTAAAAGTGGTAGTGCTGGCGGCAAACCAGTGAAATGGTTCGCTTTCGATGCCATAAGAATCTCCAATTGCTAAAAACCGTAGAGTTATCGCCAGTCTTGTCGTGACAGGGATTGCTTTCCACATGTTTGTATCATTTCTTTTTACTTTTGGTCCAATAGTTCTTAAAAGAAATTCAAAGTCACTCTTAGACCTTCTTGAAAAGTTTTTGAATAATTTATCGTCAAGACATTTCCAGGCTCAAGTTATTTAAAGTTTCACGCCTACTGAGGTAAGGTCGGATCCACAGTCTTCACTTTTTTTTGCTTAATTTTCCTTTTAAAACAATATAAGCCGCTGATACATGTACAATTTCATCAGCCATTGTAGCTCAATTGTGTAGCTCGTCTATGAACAAGTTTGTGGGCCATACTATTGCAGAAAATATTGCCGAGATATGTCTTGCCGGGCCATATGCTGCAATTAAACGTTGTCGTGATGGCCGGGCTATAGTTGCCAACACTATAGCCACATATTGCAGTGAAAATGTTGCCCGTTTAGAAGCCCCTTAAGATTGTTCATAAACAGAGCGAGTGTGTTAAGTATTTCAATAGGATGTGGGTTAGACATAAGATACATCAGTTTTCTGTAACAAGGAGAGAGCAATATACACCAAGTTTCGAGCATGAACTGTTTTACTAAGGACTCTGCTAGACACCAAATAATCCTGAACTAGTGAAATCCGTTCCGCTCACCTGCTCCGACCCTTTAGTTTCCCTGTCGTCCTTTTTCTTCGTCTTCCTTCGGTCCGTATCGTCGGTATCTGTGTCCGTATCGGTGTCAGTGTCCGCGTCGCTGTCCTTGATGCCCTTCAGGGCGAGCGAGGCCAACATGGCGTCCACTTTCTGCTGGACGTTGATGCTCACGTCCGGAGACGACCCCCTGCCGGTCCACACCTCAACGTCGCTGCTATGCCCGCTGCCGCTGCTGTCAAAGATATCTTCGCTCAGGTGTGAACCCCCCTTTTTCCTCTTCTTCCGATGACGGGGTTTCGGTGGCTCCTCACCGGCCGCGTTTTTGGCGTTTATCGTGCTCAGGTCGCACAGTCTGCAACACCACGGATTATTCAAAATTGGTTTAACAGCCATCTCTTTACGATACATTTTGATAAAACCTGATATTTACCCTTTTCGTCATTAGACAAATACATTCCGAATTTTGGACCTAACGAAATAGACAAAAGGAAAATTTTTAAGGGTGAAAAGGCCGAAGTTGCCATACATCTGAAATGGGATTTACAGATAAAATTTCTTTAGCGAAAAAAACTTTTACCTAAATTTAGATTTCTAAACCAATTTTTAAATACAGGCTATTTTGAAACATTGTTCATTGTGCAAACCCAGCTACATTAAAGCACTTTAGATATGGGAGGAGTACATCGAGATAATTTAAAGTGTATAAATAGGAAATAATAAAATGAGTTTTAAAAATTATTTATTATTAAAACCTACATGTCCATCAAACATTCAGTTTAATGAATCTCAAAAAATGGACATCAGAGAATAATTGAATCGGTGAGTCCAAGAACAGTACAAGTCCAAAAGCATAGTTTTGGTATAAATGAAAAATCATATTCACTCCAAAACGAGTAAAGTTACTGTGTTCGCCATCATATAAATGTTGTTATGATTCCTTAGACCAATGAGAATCCAACATAATAGATCCAAAAGTCTCACCCTCCTCCAAGCTATTAAAAAAAAGTTGATACCCTTGTACTGTTCTTGGACTCAGCGATTCAATTGTACTGCTTTAATATATTGTTTTTTGGCCATGAATATTTGACTTGAAAAACTTCTGGAACATCTGTAAAAAAATCTTAAATGCGTCCAACAGTGGCGAAATTGTAAGGTACAATAAATGAAGTAAAAGGACATTTTGCTAGCACCTACTACTTCTAAAATATCTCCCCGTCCCCCAGATTTCTCCATCCTCATCTTGGGAAATCAGTATGAACAATATAATAAGAAAAGTCATGAAAACACTTTTACGGAAAACAGCAGACTGTGTGGACTCCCTCTTTCCACCACGCACATCTGCATATTTACGAAAAATAATTGATTATATGATAATAAAATGGGCCCAAGTAAATAGGTTTGTTAATTTTACTTCCCACACCAATAGGTGAGGGGAGTATTGTGGTCGCGAAAATTTTCGATTTTGAGATAATACGCTTTTTGGGCGTTTTATGATGTCTACATAACGAAAATCCACGTCACTCATTTCCGTCGGTCTGTCTGTCTGTGTGTCGGTCTGTCTGTCGCGTTTTTCTACCCTCGTAATCTCAGTAACCGCTGCATGGATTGTGATGAAATTTGGGCAGCGATATGCTGTGGGGTCGTAGTAGGTAATGTTCCTATAATTTTGAAAATCGTTATACGGGAGGCGGAGTAATTAGCAAAAAACGAAAAATTTCAAATATGCCTCAAACTTTGTTTTTAAACGTTTTAGGATTTCCTGATCATTTTCTACTTTTTCTTGGGTGGGGGTGAATTTGAAGTGGTTGGGGGGTGGGGGGTTGTAATACTGAAAATTTTGTTATATTCGTAATGGGCTGTCCATTGATATGTGAATGAGAAACCTAGCGGCATGATACACTTTTTTAGGTCCATCCGAACGTTGCATGCTTATTATAGAAACCACGAGACTTAGGCCCGATTTTATCAACACATGCATTCTAACAAGGGCTTTGACCAATCAGAGCAGCCCATTCAAGAAATGGCATCTGTCAAAGTTCTCTGAAAATTATTGATTTCTCTTGAAGTTTCCCTCAAAAAGGTGAAAAAAGACATGCTTTATATATAATCGACCATTATGAACCCTCTAGTGTCTTTTCAACTCTGATTTTCCATCCTAAATGGGTGAAAACTTGCATTTTCTTGTCGAACGAACAGTCTAACGATTAATTGATCTAGACCAATCAGATTCCACCATCTAATCACTGGATTGTTGATGTATTAAAAAATGATAATGAAGAGAAGCTGCATTATTTTGACGAATAAAATGGTACTAACTATAACAATTATTATGAATACCTGCAATATACCTTTGTATTATAGTAAAAATGGCTAAAGAACATTTTGTTGCATTTTCCAAAGCTGAACACACTATTTTAACTGTTGGCCAATCACACCTCACACAAGTAGTAGATAAAATTTATGCAGTGCACTTTTATATGAATATGCTGATGTGAAGAAAATCTAATATTATTACCTACTGCCTAATTCTGATAAAACTAGAATGTTACTATCTACAATAATTATAAATACCTGCCAGATACCTTTGTATCATAGTAAAAAAGGATATATGGAGGTACTTCACCATTCACCAACTTCCAACTTCATATTTTTCCTATTATACCACCTTGCCAGGTTCTCTTTTTAATAACATTTAACATTAGTCCTACCAAATATTTTGAGAGGGTGTTGACCTATTGATATTCCAAGGTAAACATTTGCATTTTGCCCTACTGGAAACGCAGGTACATAATATAGCTGTTTTCAATTGGAAAAGACAACAATTTCACTATTTTGTAAAATACCAGAGCAGATAGGATAGCCTTGAAATTTGAAATCATATGTTTTTTGTTTCTGTCTGTTAGTGAGGTTAGTGTCTACTGTCTAGGCTAGGGATGTGACAATAGAACTCTTCGTAACCGCTACCAGTGGCGTTTGGTGCCAATGCTGCCACCGACGACAAATTAATAGATGGCCGTGACCGAAATTCTGTATAATAATCAGTCAGTCGCTATATTGAAGTTCTGCAGCCTGCTGAAGTTTGTGATTAATAAAACTAGCTGCAAAACCAGAAGTATTCGCGTTCTTTTAAATAATAATGAGGTGGTAAATATATGTATATGATTTTATTATACAAAAAGCGTGAGGTGTTCAGCATTAATTGTTAAAGACATTCATCATTTCGTGGGTGGTTATTAGTCGGTATTTGTTATACCTACACAATATAACATTGCCAATTGGTATATCATATCAATTCGATATGGTTACTATTGAATCGCATTATTCGATATTTCTGGAGTATTTATTCGTTGGAGAACCCAAAAAAAAATGAATCATTCAGCTTCCTCTTACAATCTGTGATTAGTATGATATTTATTAGTACAACGGGAACTATCGAATAAAAACTATCGAAGGCTTCGATAGTTACTATTCATTCGAATTATTCGATTTTCCTGGAGTATTTATTTGTTTTAGACAATCGAAAAAAAATTAATAACAATTCAGTTTCTTTTGCAAATTGTCTTTGAAATCTACACAATAGAGAATGAAGTTAGGCATATGCTATCGATTTGAGTGCCCCCGATTACATACACAATGTTGGATATTAGTTGATTAACACCTTTGATTAGGACTCTATACTTATATTTATGCATTTATAACTATGACAGCATATTCAAATTTACATTATTTCAATATACCTATTTGATGCTTGGAAGGATCAGAGTAAGCTTTGGTCGAATAATAAAATAATTCTGTTATCTGCGTATGTGTCGTATTCCATCTATGCATGGCCGACTTTAATCACTAGGCCGGAGCATGAAATATGGCAACACTGAATCAGCAGCCCGAGTTCAAAGAGCAGAAAATAAGGTTGGAAGGTGATTTTTAATGTGTTTCTAATTATTTACCTGCACAAACGAAACAATAAAGGTAAAAAGATGCCTGCAAAGTGTGTAGTACCAGGTTGCACTAGCCAATCAAGAACATACCAACATAACCTTCCAGAGTAATAACGAAGAGTGGAAGGTGATTTTTAACCCTTAACTGGTAACGTGCCGTCTGTGAGACTGCAAGCAATCTTAAATTCGAGCCTACAACAAAATCTTACCGCATTTCTGGTAAATGACCTCATCTAATCTATCTGCCATTGGTATCCCTTTTATATCCCGTTTATCAATAAGTTTGCGTAAACAACATTCCAGATGTGCTTAGTTGTTAGTTCGATTCAGTCTGTGAGACGGAACGTTACGCTTTACGTTATAATTTTTCTCCACTGGTAGTCATGGCAGGTCCGTCATTTTTTACCAAAATATTTTTATAGGTGTATTGCTTTACTTATTATCAATCACAAAATATATAGATTTGAGTGTGGTCAAAGTTTTTTTTTATTATCTTGGTCCTACAAATTTGTGCTGCTAATTTGTGTTCTAGTTAATAATTATCATAATTTTGTTTCTTTACATCACATGTTCTGCTACTTTGTACAAAATTATTATTAAAGGATATATACCCAACAAATCTTCATACATTTTTTCCAAAAATAATTAGGAGAGTTTGATTTTTTAAGCTTCAAAGACGTTACAGTCTCACAGACTGCACGTTACCAGCTATGCCCCGAATTTGCACGTTACCGGTTAAGGGTTAATGTGTTTCTAATTATTTACCTGCACAAACGAAACTATAAAGATAAAAAGATGCCTGCAAAGTGTGTAGTACCAGGTTGCACTAGCAATTAGTGCTTCCAATGGAGGACATAAACAGAAGTGGGTGAAAGGTATTCCTCATAAGGGCTGGTTATATTTATAAGAATAAAGACAATAATTACAAACATTTTAAAGGATAAGACCTATTTTAAACCACAATGTGGTACCTACAATGTTTTCTGGACCTCCCAAATATCACAGAAAAATACAGTTAATAGAACTCATCTGGACAAGCCAACGAGGGCATGCATCTGGGCATACCTACGAAAAGATTTTATAGTGAGAGGGAATCAACACCAGCAAGAATGGCTTCACAGTGACCTAATAGTGAATTTTTCTAGCTCAAGTGACAATTTACAAAGTAAATTGAGTGTTCATTTAAGTGGAAGTGGAAGTGGCAGCAGGAACCAGGTTGCTTTATTTTTATTTTGTAGTGTCTGACTATGATGAACCAGACATCAGATGTAACTGGTATTAGTAGTAGTAGTTCTAAAAAGCATTTTTTTCTTAATTTAGTAACCCAGATGAACTCTAATACATATAAAATGTAATAATTATTCTGAAACTATAGGCCCACTATTTGACAGCTAAGCCACGTTGCCACATCTGAGGCTCCGGCCTAGTGTAGAGTCGGCCATGATCTATGCGAAAAGCGCTGCACTTTATATATACTTCAAGTTGAACTGATATTGATATTTTTTCAAAAATAAAAGTTTTCAAAATCCTTAATTACCCTCTCAAATACGCTATTCGATACTTTTGAATAGTTGTTCAATAACGTCTGGCAATCGGGTATTCGTCGATTCAGTCACGCCCACAGCGCAGGTTGGTTGATTTAGCTGGTAGTCTAGTTAATGTTTTTATTCGAATTAATTCAATCGGTAGTTGCAACCATTCATTCAGTGGTTACTCGATTTCCTAGTTCATATCAAAGTGCCCATCACTAAATTCTGTGTTGGATTGACGATTCCGTTCACAGCGTTACCAGATCTCCTCTGTTTGAGGGGGATTTGCTATATCAAGCCCCGAACATTTTACACTGAAATTTGCTGTTGCAACTAGCTATTACATAATGTTTCTATTATACGATCTTACACGTTACACCCGCAATACCCTTGGAGGAAAAATACTTTAGGATTACCTCAAAAAAAGTGTTCTGTAGACAAATGTCCCGTATTTCGAATTTTGCCTGTTTTTCATTATACCTAATTCAGTCTTTTACAAACTTTGAATATTCTCTCAAATGAATTTGCTGAAAAAGAGCCATTGCAGTTTTGCGCTGTTTCTTTGTTTCACATCAACCTCTTTTATTGGTTAGAACTCGAAAGAAGAATTAGATTAGGTACGCCTTTTGATTCCACAGAATTGTTGAAGCTACATAGGAGATTCGAAAATGTACAAAAAAAATTTCAGAGCTAACAGAATCAGAAACCCAATAAAATTTTTAAAATAAATAAAAGTTTTTTACCACAGTTGATTTTTATTCGTATATACCATCAAGCTCACCTGTTTGATTGGTCCTATTTTCTGTGTTTATTTTTTGCGTTATATTTTGTCTGCTTTAGGAAAAAACACATTTAAGAAAAACTACTGTTGAGATTGACAAAGCTCCATCTGCCTTATCCTACTAGAGTAAAAAGTAAAATTTACATCTGGCAACGCAGGGCCCACGCATCCCAACGTCCGCCTCCCAACGATTTTGACTTGACAAGAAAACAGATGTGAAAATACAAAATATACAATAATAATAATTGTGAAGATTGTGAATTTACCAACGTATAAGAAGGTTCTTTACGCTTTGTTATTAGTTTTTCTAGAAACAAGTCTGGATAAAGCCAAAAACCGTTCCTTGTTTTGACGGGAACAGATAGTTACAAAGAATACACAGGGTATTGAATTATTTAAAAACTATTATACCATAGATGGAGGAAGGAATCATTTGATATAAATTGGAAATATAGGATAAAGAACATCAGCTGCACCTACATCTCTGTGAATATTTATGTATGAAGATCTATAACAAACATGCATCCAGTAGACATAAAAGTATGTATGTGTTTATAATCAATTATTTCTCACTGAGGATGACATGAGGTGATATTATTATTAATTAAGGTGGCTGTGATTGATAGTACTTTTATCATTGTGTCACAAACTATCGTGCAGTTCGCAATTAGTAATTATACAATAATTATAAGGTAAACATGGAAAATCTGGCATTAATTTGCAAATCAATCGCTTTGTTCTGATTTTGTGCTATGATTTTGATACATGAATTTTAAAATATTTTTGACAAAAGTGTCATCCAGCTTTGACGTTTTGTTTTCAATATTGATAAAATACTATTGGATGATACTTATTAACTACAGACCCCAATACCCAATAGAAAGAGTTCGTTAAACAACAACCAATAGAATTTGTTCGTTGGAGTGTTCCTCAGAATATGCATATTGATAAAATCGGGCCTTAGAATTTGTGATGTATACATACGAGTATTGTTTTAGATCGTTCGATATCGCGTAACGCGAAAATTGTTCAATTGATTTTAATGAAATTAGTATTACTCCCAAGGCGAGGATGGAAAACGCGTATGTTTTGGAAAAATCGGGTC
The DNA here is from genome assembly GCA_951848785.1 of Callosobruchus maculatus. Classification (NCBI taxonomy): domain Eukaryota; kingdom Metazoa; phylum Arthropoda; class Insecta; order Coleoptera; family Chrysomelidae; genus Callosobruchus; species Callosobruchus maculatus. Next base: position 13,783,046 of record CATOUR010000056.1, read on the forward strand.
AGTGGCGGCGCGGCAATAATAAAAAAACTAAAAATATAAAATCAGCTCAAACCTTGTTTTCAGGCGTTTTACGGGTTCCTGATCATTTTCTAGGTTTTTTTGGGTGAGGGTGAATTTTGGGTGGTTGGGGGGTAGGGGGTTGCAAAACTGAATGTATTCAGTTTGTCCATTGACCTGTGGAAGAAATACCTAGCGGCATATTAAACTTTTTTAGGTCCATCTGAACATTGGCTTGCCTATTACAGAAACCAATTTTGTGATGGATACATACGAGTTTGCTTTATTTCGTTCTATGTATATTGCGTAAAGTGAAAATTATTAAATTGGTTTTAATGGAATTTTGACACAGAACTTAGTGCCGCGGCGATAATGGAAAACGTGTATGTTTTTGAAAAATCGTGTCAGTGGCGGCGCAGCAATAATAAAAAACAAAAAACAAAAAATCAGCTCAAACTTCGTTTTTAGATGGGTTGGAGGCTCTTGATCGTTTCGCATCGTCCAGTTCAAGCATAAAGAAAAAAACTGTGGTGCCCTAGTTCCTAAGGAGAGAGACGCAAGAAACTATTTACGAGTGTTTTTATGTTGGATGTTGTTTTTGCGGGGGATAGTTGCAAGGGGATTTTAGAGTATAGCTTCATGCAATGGGAAATAATAAAATGGTATCATCATTATGTGTGGGAAGTGCTGAGTCAATCAACTTGACTCCATTTTTTCTCAATATATTCCGATTTTTTCGGACTTTTCCTGACTTTTACAATTTAAACCAGTTTTTCTAGATTTTCTCAGTTTTTCTCCTATTTATTTCGATTTAACCAGATTAATTGGCATTTTCTCCATTTTCCCCAATTTTTCCGAATTTTTTGAGTCGTTACTGGTTTTTACAGGTTTTTCTAGAATTCACTAGTGGTATTTTGTGAAGATTTCATGGCGTATCCTTTCAGTTTTGGTATTTAAAATATATATTTGATGTTTTGATGAAAAATAACAAAAACAATATGGAAGCCAAAAATTGATTGTTATTTTTTCAGAATTCTTCCTGTTGGACTTAGGCCCTTTTCATTCTCATATAATCAATTTTTTGTGATAAAGCGAGAACTGACTAGGAAATGATGAGGTAAAGTACCAGAATTAGAAATAAGATTCGGAAAATTGAAAGCATCCAAAGGTACCCCTCTGTTGTTGAAAAAAAAAAGAAGAATCCTGCACAATGTTGTTGTTCGGCCCAAAACAGAATGTAAAAAAATGGGTTAAAGATGTGCAAAATGTCATTATGATGAATAAAACAAACTGTATTGCTAACTGATGAGATGTATCGACACTGTTAATTATCACTTTTTTTGTTTATTGTGTGACTGACCTGTCTATAGAATCTTCCGTTTCCGTTCTTCTCCAAGTTGTCGACAACTTTTTGAAATCGGCCCTTTCCACGCGCACGTAGCATCTGTCCATCTTCATTTCCTTCAAACGCAACGTCTTCATGAAATCTTGCTTCAGCTCGACGTTTTCTGTATTATCGGGCGCTTCATCTGGCTTACTTTCGACTAGCAATTCTATATCGGAGTCATCCAAGATGCTCAAATCCCTGAAAAATTGCATCACTTTAATGAACATTCCGCACATTCCGTTTTTGTTGCAGTGATAATCCATATAAAAAGTAAGGGTATTACTGAAAAACGCGAAACGACAACACTGCTTTTTCCAACCAATTCAGGTATTGCGAGACATCTGACAACTTGCGCACACCCAGGTCAATGGAAGTGGATTCCAAACATAAAAATGAAGTCAAGTTGATTGACTCAGTACCTCCCACACATTACGGTGATAACCAGTTTTTTATTTTCCCATAGCGTGAAGCTTTAGTCTGAGATCCCTTGTAACCGGATAATCGTCAGCCCCCCCTCCCCCCTTAAGATTTTCTTATGCCTTATGTCTTTCCTTCACAGGTCAATGGACAGCCTATTATCAATACTACAGACTTTTCAGTTTTACAACCCCCAACCTCCCAACCACCCCAATTTCACACCCACCTAAAAAAAAGGTAGGAAATGATCCAGAACCCCCAAAACATCTAAAAAGGAAGTTTGAGTTGTTTTCATACTTTTAGTTTTTTTATTATCGCTCCGCTGCCACTGACACGATTTTTTACAAACATACGCGTTTTTCATCCTCACCACGGTAATAATACTGTGTCAAATTTTCATTAGAATCAATTTAATGGTTTTCACGTCACAAAAACACAAATCGATTTAAAGCAATAAATACTCGTATGTATACAGAAAATCTCTTAGTTTCCGTAATATAGGCTAGGCAATGTTCGGATGGACCTAAAAAGGTGATTTATGTCGCTAGGTCTTTCTTCACAGGTTAGTGGACAGCCTATTATGGATACAAGAAATTTTTTCAGTTTTTCAACCCCCCACCCCAATTTCACCCCCACCCAAAAAAAAACGCAGAAAATAATCAGGAACCTCCAAAACGCTTAAAAACGAAGTTTGAGCTGATTTTATATTTTTAGTTTTTTTTATTATTTCAGCGTCGTCATTAGCACGATTTATAAAAACCATAAGCGTTTTCCATCCTCGCCACGGTAGTAATACTGTGTCAACATTTCATTAAAATCAATTCAGGTTTTTCATTTATAGGTCACCGTCCTCCAACCACCAACAAATCGCCCCTACCCAAAAAAAAGTAGAAAATGATCAGGGACCCTTAAAGCGTCTAATAGCGTTTGAGTTTGAGCAATATTTTTTTTTTTGTTTTTTTCTAATTACTCCGCCGCCCATGCATTGATTTTCAAAATTATAGGAATATTACCTACTACGACCCCACAACATATCGTTGCCCAAATTTCATCACAATCCATACAGCGGTTGCTGAGATTACGAGGCTAGAAAAAAGCGACACAGACCGACAGACCGACGGAAATGAGTGACGCGGATTTTCGTTATGTACACATCATAAAACGCCCAAAAAGCGTTGTTATCTCAAAATCGAAAATTTTCGCGATCACAATACTTCCCTCACCTATCGGTGTGGGAAGTAAAAGGAACTCCGCCGGGTGTCTCCTCCTGTCAGTTACCTACACTTCGACCGTAGCTCAAGTGCCGCAGTAGACGATTTTTTCCGACATTTTCTGGAAAGGAATTTGCGACAGATATTAGGTGGCGCAAAATTAATCACCCTATCGGAAGATGTTATAATTTTTGCAAATGGAGTCGTACGTCAATCATATTTGACATTTGTGAACTAGACAGTTACAGAATACAAGCAGATAAGCAATGGAGCGCTATACTCCGCAAGAGCGTGGAATAAATGTGTCGATGTTTCTGATCAATAATCGATCGGTGGTGTTAGCACAGCGTGCATTTCGGCGTCGATTGCCGAATCGTGTTGCACCAACTGGGCAAACGTTCCGCCGATTAGCTGCTCGACTCGAAGAAACTGGAACCACAAAAGACCTTCCAGGACGTTGACGTCACCGGACTGGTCGTACTGCCGAGAATATCGCGGCTGTGGCTGGCGATGTTGCTGTGAACCAAGAAACATCAACCAGACGGCGGGCCACGCAACTGGGCATCACCAGCGAATTTTGGTGAAAGACTTACACGTTCCCGTATAAAGTGCAAATAGTGCATCAGTTAATGCCTTGCGACCGTCAGTCGCGTGTGAATTACTGTCGAGCCATCCTGAATCTCAACAACGAAGCAGATGATTTTGTGTCGAAAATCATCCTGAGCGATTAGGCGCCTTTCCAATTGAGCGGTTACGTCAATAAGCAAAATCTTCATTTCTGGGGCACTGAAAATCTGCATGTGATGCACAAAGAGCCGCTACATCCACTAAAAGCCATTATGTGATGCGGCGTTCATGCGGGAGGAGTGATTGGGCCGTATTTTTTTGAGGAGCCGTGGGTAATACGGTTACTGTGACTAGCGAACGCTACATTACCATGATTAATGACTTTTTAATGCCAGAATAGGGTCGTTCAGTGAAATTCCAATAACCATATTTATTCGCATTTTCATTAAGTATTACTTACATATAACATACAAAAAAAAATTCAACTTAATTGGAGGAGAATTGAAAAAGTTACGCGCCTTCAAAGATTAAAATATTTCATGCACTCAAAATTCATCGTTGTGACGTCATTGGGTCTGTCGGCGAGCCCAGGCCGGCTGGCGGCTGTACAGCGACAGCGCCCAGCATACGTTTGTAATACGTTCAAGTGCTTTGGTTGACGCTATCTTTTGTTTGACCGGTAGGTTTTTTCTAACACATTCAAAAATCCAGATTCTGCTACAATCATTTTATCGGTAGTTCTCAAAACCTCTAGATAAGTAGGAAATAAGCTCATCAGGAGTACAAGCTATAAGATATTTGATAGTGTTGCTTTTTTTATATTCTGAACCAGGAGAATGACTGCAGAATTGGGTTTCTTTGTTTTTGGATGGAAATTCGAATAAATAATTTTAAATGTTCGACTAATTTTGGAACGGTTTTTTTTAATTATTGAGCAAACTGTTGATATATACAGAAATCGTCTGCTATAATTTTATGTGGAAGATTAAGTTTCATTTTTTCAAAGTTACAAATATTTCGATGTTTGTCAACTTTGTAGCAAGCAAGCATATTAATTATAAATAATGACTGACTGGGTATCCCGATATAAATTTTCGGATTATTTTCTATAAGAACAGTAGTTCGCTTTTTTACAAGTTGCTTGTTGAATGATCCGAACTCGAACCACTGGTTAAGGAGTAACATTATTTTGGGATATGTTTTAATGGCATTTGTTTCTGCCTTCCCTTAGTGGCTGTCTTAGTATATTGCACTCATCATATTTTGATATAACTTTGGCCTTTATATTGACTTGGACTCACTTATCTGCCTTCCAACGTTCCTCTCTCGTTGTCTTCAGTACATTCTAGTTCTACTTGCGAAACATTGGTGCTAGATTCGCTGCTTGGTGACGAACATCGAGTTTTTTTGTGCTGGTACTAGGTTCATCTAAATCTCATTTTCGTTGTCTTAAGGAAAACATTCCGAGGATCTCTAGCGTGAAAGGCTTGTTGGTTTTTTTGACAAACAAAAATGTGCGGAACTACTTCCGGTTTCATCTTAAGTTTTACATCTTTCATTAGTTTGTAACACATGTAATTTTCAACATCTTCCTCAAACTTAAACAAAATATACAAGACTGAGATACACATTTGAAGTAGGGATATTTTGTAGGCTAAGTACCCACGATTTTCTACCCAAAATACAGAAATGTGAGACACAAAGAACTAGATAATATAATATAAAACAATTTTTTCTACATAATCAAAATACATATGAATTTTGGTCACATCAAAGGACTGAAAACAGCCTTTCACATGTTCCACATATCAATGAGAATTGATTTCTCCAATGCTTTTATAATTGTTAGGTATATGATTAATTCAGTATTTGGATTAAAAAATCTACTTGTATCTCTTGCGTTTTAGTGTACCAGTACCAGCAAAATCTGCTAACAACTGACGTCAATATACCTTTAGAATGGCATTCACAAATGCGGACTCTTGATAATAATACAATTCACTTAGTTATAAAAATACCTATATATTAAAATGGTCCTCACAGAGTACTTTGTTGACTTATCGCTCACAAATTCATTCCTACGCATAGCTCTCTGCAACAATTTCCTGATTTTTATATTTCGTGGCAAACCAATAAAAAATTCATCAGGAGTGGTCACTGTCGTATTTTCACATTGGGGAACCATACAATATTTATAACTTTTCTTCATCTGTCCTCCTACCATTATTATACTCAGTATTAACGAATTCGAATAGCTTGGTAAGTATTCAGTGTCAATTAAACAATTAAATAAATTATCCAATAGACGCGTATGCAGTTCACAAAGCTTGCATAGCAAGTACGATGCGTCGCAGCGTTATTATTTACTGAGCACCCGTACAATGCGTGGCCAAGATGCCGCGCCGCGCTGGTCGGAGAGGTGTAGTCACGTCACCGTCGCACACTCGCAAGTGCCGCGCGTTTTAAATTTGCAGCACTTTGACAATTTATCAGAATATGAAATCGAGCTCCCCTTTTAGAATATGCAATAAAAAAATATGCTGAACGAGCCTATTGGAGGAGCGGGGCTTGGTGAATATGTGGTTTCAACAACAGCACACACAGCACGAGCCACAATGGATATTGTGAAGACATTGTTTCCTGGTCGTTTAATCTCCCGTTTTGGCAATCTGGCGTGGCCAGCAAGATCGCCCGACTTAACTGCCCCTTTCTTTGGGGCTACTTGAAGTCGCGGGTTCATGTCAACAAACCTCAGACGATAGCAGCTCTTAAAGAGAATATTCGACAGGAATGCGAACGGATATCACCGAAAATCTTGCGGAAAGTAATGGAACATGCGATAAAACGGGCACAAATGTGTTTCAATACTGGCGCCAGCCACTTGATGGATATAAACTTTTCCACTTAACAGAACAAATTATGAATGTTCTAATAAAGACTTCCATCACTCACAGTCGTTTTTTTGTATTTAATAAAAAAATGAAGTCAAGTTGATTGACTCAGTACTTCCCACAAATTACGCTGATACCAGTTTATTATTTTCCCATAGCATGAAGCTTTAGTCTAAGATCCCTTGCAACCAAATAATCGGCAGCCCCCCCCCCTAAAATTGTCTTATGCCGCTAGGTCCTCCCTTCACAGGTCAATGGACAGCCTATTATCGATACCACAAACTTCTCAGTTTTACAACCCCCACTCCCCCAACTACCTCACTTTCACCCCCACCCAAAAAACTGGTAGGAAATGATCAGGAACCCCTAAAACATATAAAAACCGAATTTGAGTTGCTTTCATACTTGTCGCGTTCTTTGATTATTGCTACGCTGCCACTGACAAGATTTTTAACAAACATACGCGTTTTCCATTCTCACCACGG